>CM066042.1:131286489-132657925 GCA_033557465.1 Ichthyophis bannanicus
TGTAAAGGTAGTTGACTCCTAAGATATTGAACATATCTGCTTGGCTAGTTTTAGAATTTTAATAATAAATATGCACTGGATGTGTTTAAATGTAGAGTGTTATAAAACTATAATAATGTTAGTTAGTTTGTATCTGCAGGGGTAACATGTTTATGTTAGTGTTTGAGGGGGAAAATGTCTGGATTCTTGAATCTAGGTTTACTCTGTTCTTTACTAACTTAAATTATGTGAGTTGTTAGAATATCTATGATTTTTGGTTTACATAAAAACATAATGGTAATTATGATTATGAGGAGTTATAAAGATTGCAATTAGTTGCAGGTAATATAAACAAACAATCAATAGTCAACAGTCGGTATGGAGAATCATATAGCTTGTCTTATTGAGTATGTGATGGAATCTATGTTATGTTTATTGAATTTGATATACCGCTCAGACCCAAAGGCATTAGCGTTTCCTGAGTAGTTTGAATAAATTCATCCTCAGCCATAGATCTATGGCAGGCTCAGATAGGCCCAGATTAAATGCAGAATGTTATGACAAGGTTATGATACATATATGTATAGCATGGTACTAAGACCTACTTGCTGCAGGATGAGGAGTTATAGGTTAAATGTAGGTCGGCTTTCCATGTGGTTCATGGTGTTCCACATTTAAAGGCAAGGCCCTCCCAGGCACGCCCTTACTTTTAAAGTCCCATCAGTGTGCTTGTTCGGCCTGATTGACCCGGTTAGAGGGGAGCGGGAGGAGCTCACCTGGCACGCTCTCCCTCGATTGCGCCGATCGGCTGTGCAGGGAATATGTGCAATATTGCCACATGTCTTTTCTCCGCACCAGGAATGGCAGCTAGCACTGGGGTGTTCTGAGACAGCGCTCATGAATATTCATCAGCATTAACTATGTCAGTGCCACTGAATATCCCCCCCTTACATTTCAGATTATTATTTATGCACCCATTGTTAACTTAGCTTAATGGTGCTATCCAATACCTTTTAAACTGACAGCCGTTTTTAATCATCTAGACAACTCAGAGTATTTCTGTTAACAAACAACGTTAAAGCTTTGAGATACATTAGTTGATAGGGCTTGTGTGCATATTATTATTCAAGTAGCATGTGCGTCCAAAGTTTATTAGCTTCTCATAGAAAACCGCTTGTGCATGACATTCTCTCACAGGTTTGCCATCTTATCCCAGATGATCCAGAAAGTCTGATACAGTCCAAATCTTCCCCACAATATGAGAGATTTCGTAGTTTTAATTTCTTGAGAAATCTCTCTTATAAATCCATAGATGCAATGAAACAAAACCAGATACACCTACAAAGGTGATGCGGGGTCAGTTGCCAACCTTATTTCACGAACCTAGTCAGCATCTTTGTGTTCATATATTGTACTTCTTACTTTTCTGTTTGCCTGTTCTGATAGCTGTAATTTTTTTTCGGTGCTAGCACACGAGCCGTTCCACATCTCGCAGATCAGAGCCCTACACTTATACTCCTGGCTTTATGCTACTTCAAACCTGACAGCACAAAATCCAGCTTTACTACACACCTTTACGAATGAATCTGCGTCCCTGAACCCAGGAAGCAACTGTTCCTCACTCCCAACGATCTCCATCTTCATATCCGGCCCTCCTACTACGTTACTGGGGGCCGCCATCTTCGCGCATAAACTTCTCGCGAGATGTGGAGCGCCTGCGCAAGACTTCCCTGCTACCCTGAGCCCGCCCACTTACTTACTTCCTTCTTGCATTGAGTCCTGACTCCTTTCTATCAATATCTGAGGGCGAAGATTAGTTTTTTCTAGTGTGTGAGCTGAGCTGAGGAGAGGCTCAGGCTGGTAGGAAGGAAAGGAGGCGATTTGGAGTTAAAAGAGTTTTCTGAATTTCAAAATCTATGGGGGGCGTCCACTCCACAACTACTACTAATCATGTATAAAGCGCTAGGAACAGCTCCAGATAGCCATACATCAATATCAAACTTAGGGGTCTATTAAGCGGCACTAGCAGCTTCCATGCAAAATCGAAGCCGTGGCCCCATTGAATAAAATGGGGCCACAGCTCTGATTTCGTATGGAAGCCGCTAGTGCCACTTAGTAGACAGACCCCTTAGTCTTATCTAAAACATTTCTAATCAGAACAAACCCCTCCAGAGCTTTCCAGCCTCCTTCACTCTTACCAATCACATTTTGAGTCCCCACTTAATCATTCCACACTCATCCACTAACATCTTTTCCCTCCCCTTTGCTCCAGAGACTAGGCCAGAGCTTTTTGTAACAAACCCATCCTGAAGATACCTTAATTTTATGGGTTCTATGTTCCAAAATGGCCATTTCATTTATAAGATGCCACCTCTGCTGAGTAGGTGGTTCCTTCCTGAGTTAGCCAGTTTTTCAATATTATTTTTTAAACCAAAAGAATAATCACACAAATGTTCTTTATAATTTTTAATCTTCTTTATTTCTCAAGGGGAGAGTCTTCTCCAAACATTATCAAGCTGTATGTCCAATCTACTGCTGTCCCGATGACCTTCTCAATGGTCCTTAACACCATATCCCATAAACCTTTTAATTTGTTTCATTCCAGAAAGGAATGGAGTCACATTCCCTCCTCATTTTCCTGCCATAGCCCTAGCTTTTTACCTTGCTCTTTTAGTATATATGCCTTAGCATAATTTTGAGCTTCATTTCCTATAGAGCTGCACGTGACATGTTTTCAGAGGTTCCAAAACAATTGGCTTAAGTCCTCTCTATCTCATCCACCCCATCCCTCTCCCAGGCTGTTTTTATTTATTTATTTACATTCTCTTATATACCACGCTATTCTACATCAGTGTGGTTTACATTGAACAAACTGAAATTACATTGAACAGGGCATTATAACTTGGAGATAACTATTTTACAGGGAACATGGGCTATGGAGGGTTAAGTGGCTTGCCCAAGACCACAAGGAGCACCTGTGGGACTAGAAACCCCAGTCCTTCCGGCCCAAGGTTGCTGTCCTCTAGTGGGATTTGAACTTCCGGCCTGAAGTACCTTGCCCCAACCACTAGGCCACTTCTCCACCTACTGTGGCAGGCTAAGGCCTACAATAGCCTGTGAACCTATGGGAGGCCTGTAAGCTAGGCCTGAGTCCCTACCCCCACCTGAGACTAGTAGTGCTGAGAAAGACCAAAATCAGTGAAAGTCTGAGAATCTGCTTTGAACTGCTTTTGATAAGTTTGTATGAATCCATTATTAAATTCTTTCATGCTGATGATAGATATGTTCCAGTGTTCTGCATTCTCACATTCTCTGAGCTAGAAATGACCTTGCAGTAGAAATGTATCTATGTCTAAAATTGTGCCTTTGTTAGAATAGCCTGAGAAAGGGCAACAGGATGCTAGGCCCAGAGAGGGTCCCCGATTGGATGGGTGCAGGGGGCGTTGGGACCAATAGAAAGTTTGCCTGTATCAAACTGTGAAAATTGTATATAAGGAATTTGTTTCTGTTCTCCATTGCTCAGTCACTTTTGGATGCTTTCCTGTCTGAGCCTTGTGCACAATAAATTGGCTTGGAACCTGCCATTGACTCCTGGTTTTATTCATTGCGTACACTTCGCTGCTACATATTCTTGGTGCGTTGGCCGGGAATGTGCGAGTAGTGAATGGTATTCAAGTGAACATTCCACATAATTTCGCCTCCAGGTTTGGTCCGGTTGGAACCGTGTCTGCCCGACCACCGGGGAAACCTCAGGCGCCACTGGTCCTCTTGTATCAGAGAGGGTTCCGCCTGGCCTTGGCGGACTACTGGATCCAGCTGGCCAACACCTCCGAACCCAAGGGGAGTCCAGGATCCAACCCATGTACTGGTGTGGAATCGGGAACCAGATCCGGTGAGTAGAAGTTTTCTTTACTACTCAGATAGTCAGGTTTTGGGAATATGGTATGGTAAAATAAACAAAGAGAGCTTGATCACCGCTCTAGGGCGGTCCTAGTACGCTTCACATAAGGGTTAGCAAAGCAGAAGCCACCGACCCTATGGTACGGTTAGTCAGTAAGGCCTTGGGAATTTGGGAAAAGGTTGCTAGCACGTTTGGTTGTGTGTGTGTATGAATGAGAGGTCTTGAAATACGGACCACGTGAGAGCGGACTCTTGAGTAGCGCAGTTCCTGGGCGGGTGACCGCGCCCAGGTCGCGAAACGGAGGAAGCGTTTGGTGTTTGTCTCCTTCTTTGTTCTTTGGGCTGCACGGACCCCTTACCTGCAGCCATACTACCCGCCCCTATTGTCTGCTGTTGTGTACGTCATTGTAATCATGGGAGGGACGGAGTCCACGCAAACTCCGTTGCAATGTATGATCAAGAATTTTAGCAAGGGATTTACCGGAGACTATGGGATTAAAATGTCTCCGTCCCGATTAGGAATGCTCTGTGAAGGGGAGTGGCCTATGCTGGTCCCTTCATGGCCCCGTGAGGGCACCTTTGATATTAGTATAGTTTCCCGCGTCCATCAGATTGTACGAAAAATGTTCCCTGATCAGTTCCCGTATATAGATTCCTGGTTAAGTATTTGTGAGAAACAGCCCCCTTGGATAAGGCGTTGCTATGAGGAACAGTGTAGAATATTACTTGCAACTACAAGGGAGACTCGGACGCTTGAGGAAGGGAAGCTACCTGTGTATTCCGCCTCAGAGTCCCCAGATATCCTGACCCGTTTACCTCAGTATCCATATAGGCTAGTTCCTACGGCTCCGGCACTCCCGGCAGAGCCTGATGCAGAACCCAGCGATTACCATCGCAACGGCAAAGAGAGTCCCCTCCCCCGATTGATGGCCCCGAGTCTAGCCCAAGTACTTAAGGAGGGCCAGGTTCCCCTGAGGATACCGAGAGCGGAGACTCTCTCGCCAGATCAGGGTCACCTGGTGAGGATGCCTATACCCAGCAATCATATGATTTAAGAAGTGCTACTGCAAAGAAGAAGAAAGGAGAGGTACGCCTAATGCCATTGCGTCAGGTACCTGGTTTACCTATCCTGAACGAGCAGGGCCAGATGGTGCCGGGACCAGCCAGTCTAATCTATGTACCTTTCTCCACTACTGATTTATTGAACTGAAAAACGCATTATGCATCTTATACTGAAAAGCCCCAAGATTTAACTGAATTAATGTCTAGTATAATGCAAACTCATCAGCCTACCTGGTCTGATTGCCACCAGCTCCTGTCCACTCTCTTTACTACTGAGGAGCGAGCGCAAATCAGGCAAGTGGCTATCCGCTGGCTAGAAGAGAACCCTATAGAAGGAGCAGATATGAATCGTTCACAAGCAGCCACCGCAGCTTTCCCAAATGAAGATCCCGGATGGGATCTGAATGATGAAAGGGGGGCGGCAGCCCTAACTCGATTTCGCCAGGCCTTATTGCAGGGCCTGAGGAGGGGAGGCCAGAAAGCTATGAATATCGGGAAAGTGTCAGAAGTCCTCCAGGGTCCGGATGAGAGCCCAGCGGCCTTTCATGAGCAGTTGTCTGAAGCCTATAGATTATATACTCCATACGATCCAGCAGCCCAGGAGAATCTGCGTATGGTGAACGCAGCCTTTGTCAGTCAGTCCCAGGGAGATATAAAGCGAAAATTACAGAAAATGGATGGATTTGCGGGCATGAATACAGCACAGTTAATGGAAGTTGCTCAGAAAGTATTTGTGAATCGTGAAAATGAGCGTTACAGAGAAAGTGAACGGAACATAAGAACATAAGATATGCCATACTGGGTCAGACCAAGGTCCATCAAGCCCAGTATTCTGTTTCCAACAGTGGCCAATCTAGGTCATATATACCTAGCAGTTTCCCCAAGAGACACAAGTTCCACAATGCTTGTACTGGGTCAAGCATTGATATCTTCGGTCACTTCTTAATAATGGTTTATGGACCTTTCCTCCAGGAACTTGTCCAAACCTTTTTTAAACCCAGCTACACTAACAGCCTTTACTACATCCTCCGGTAACAAATTCCAGAGTTTGATTACACGTTGAGTGAAAAAATATTTTCTTTTATTAGTCTTAAATAGTTTACCCTGTAGCTTCATTGCATGTCCCCTAGTCTTTCTATATTCTGATAACGTAAACAATCGATCTATGTTTACCCGTTCTACTCCGTTCATTAATTTATAGACTTCTATCATATCTCCCCTCAGCCATCTCTTTTCCAGGTTAAAGAGCCCTAACCTTTTTAGCCTTTCTTCATAGGAGTATCCTTCCATCTCCTTTACCATTTTGGTGGCTCTTCTCTGAACCTTTTCTAAAATCGCTATATTCTTTTTAAGATACGGCGACCAGAATTGCACACAATATTCAAGGTGCGGTCTCACCATGGAACGATATAGAGGCATTATAATATCTTTTGTTTTATTTTCCATTCCTTTCCTTATCATACCTAGCATTCTATTTGCTCTCTTGGCCGCTGCTGCACACTGGGCCGAGGGTTTTAACATGGTATCCACGACACCTAAATCTTTTTCCTGGGTGGTGGTTCCTAATATGGAACCTTGCATCGTGTAACCATAGTTTGGGTTGTTCTTCCCTAGGGGCATAACCTTGCACTTATCCACATTAAATTTCATCTGCCATTTTGATGCCCAGTCTTCCAATTTATCAAGATCCTCTTGCAATTTTTCACAATCCTCTTGGGTTTTAACAACTTTAAATAGTTTTGTGTCATCTGCAAATTTGATAACCTCACTCGTTATTCCACTTTCCAGGTCATTTATGAATATGTCAAAAAGCAGCGGACCCAGCACAGATCCCTGGGGTACACCACTATTCATCTTTCTCCATTGGGAAAATTGGCCATTTAGCCTTACCCTCTGTTTTCTATCTTTTAACCAGTTCCTGATCCACAATAGTACACTGCCTCCTATCCCATGACTCTTTAGTTTTGCCAAAAGTCTCTGATGAGGGACCTTGTCAAAGGCTTTCTGGAAGTCCAGATACACAATATCAACCGACTCACCTTTGTCCACCTGTTTATTCACTCCTTCAAAAAAACATAACAGATTAGTAAGACAAGATCTTCCTTGTCTAAAGCCATGTTGGCTGTCTCCCATTAGGTTGTGACTATCTACATGCTGAGTAATTTTATTCTTTATGATGGTTTCTACCATTTTTCCCAGTACTGACATCAGGCTCACCGGTCTGTAGTTTCCCGGATCACCCCTGGAACCCTTTTTAAAAATTGGTGTTACATTGGCGATCCTCCATTCTTCAGGTATTAGAGATGATTTTAATGATAGTTCACAGATTACTGATAGCAGGTCTGCAATCTCATATTTCAGTTCTTTCAACACCCTTGGATGTATACCATCCGGCCCAGGTGATTTGCTACTCTTCAGGTTATCTAATGGTTGTAATACATCTTCCCGATGTATCGATATTTCCTTCAATTCTTCCGCACCTTTAAATACCACTTCAGTCATGGGTAACATCCCTACATCTTCCTCAGTAAAGACCAAAGCAAAAAATTCATTCAGTCTCTCCGCTATCGCCTTGTCGCCTCTTAGTGCTCCTTTAACCCCTTTATTATCTAATGGACCAACTGACTCTCTCACAAGTTTTTTGCTACGAATGTACTTGAAAATGTCTTTATTTCGCGTTTTTGCTTCCGCAGCAAGCTTCTTCTCAAATTCTCTCTTTGCCTGCCTTATCAATGCCTTGCATTTGACTTGCCAGTGCTTGTGCTGTTTCCAGGTTTCGTCGTTTGGCTCTTTTTTTCCATTTCCTGAAAGATGCTTTTTTGGCAACAACAGCCTCTCTGACCTCACCTTTAAACCATGCTGGCAGTTTTTTGGACTTCCTTCCACTTTTCTTAAAGCGTGGAATACAGCTGGTCTGGGCTTCCAAGATAGTATTTTTCAACAACACCCAAGCTTGATGTACATCTTTAACCTTTGCAACTGCTCCTTTTAGTTTTTTCTTAACTGTTTTCCTCATTTTATCATAGTCTCCATTTCGAAAGTTAAAAGGTAGTACTGTGGATTTCCTTACTATCCCTCCTCCACTAATTAAATCAAAGGCAATCATGCTATGATCACTATTGCCAAGTGGCCCCAACACCCTTATCTCTTGCACTAGATCTGGTGTTCCACTAAGGACTAGGTCTAATATGGCTTCCCCTCTGGTCGGTTCATGAACCAGCTTCTCCAAGAAGCAGTCATTTATTTCATCTAGGAACTTTATCTCCCTAGCATGTCCTGCCGTGACACTGACCCAGTCGATACCGGGGTAATTGAAATCACCCATTATTATTACTGCGCTGTAACCTTTGTTAGCTTCCTTGATTTCTTTGAGCATTTCATCATCCATTTGGTCATTCTGGCCAGGTGCTCGATAGTAGACCCCCACTGCCATTGCCTTCCCCCTTTTATATGGAATTTCAATCCATATAGATTCTACAGCAGATTTTGTTTCCTGCAAAACTTTAATCCTTTCTGAGTCAATGCCCTCTCTAACATAGAGCGCAACCCCTCCACCAATTTGATCAGCTCTATCATTACGATATAGTTTGTACCCAGGTATCACAGTGTCCCACTGGTTGTCCTCCTTCCACCATGTCTCTGATATTCCAATCATATCTAACCTTACATTTAGTGCTATATATTCTAACTCTCCCATCTTATTCTTTAGACTTCTAGCATTTGCATACAAGCATTTTAGAGAATGTATTTTACTCATGTTAATTTGGCTATTGTTAGACATGGGTAAATTGGGATCTTTAAGCTCTGTCTGCTCCATACTTGAGGGCATTTGGGCTACTTTACTCTTTTGTGGAACCTCTCTGCTTTTGGTAGTATCCTTCAAGGATACATTCTTCTGAACCATCCCCTCTTGGGCGACTGTTGGCTTTCCCCTAATATCTAGTTTAAAAGCTGCTCTATCTCCTTTTTAAAGGTTAATGCCAGCAGCCTGGTTCCATCCCGGTTAAGGTGAAGCCCATCCCTTCGGAAGAGCCCCTCCTTTCCCCAGAATGTTCCCCAGTTCCTAACAAATCCAAAACCCTCATCTCTGCACCATTGTCTCATCCACGCATTGAGACTCCGGAGCTCTGCCTGCCTTTTGGGTCCTGCGCGTGGAACAGGAAGCATTTCGGAGAATGCTACCATGGAAGTTCTGGATTTCAACTTCCTACCTAAAAGCCTAAATTTTGCCTCCAGAACCTCCCTACCACATTTTCCTATGTCATTGGTACCGACATGTACCAAGACAGCAGACTCCTCCCCAGCACTATCTAAGACCTTATCTAGGTGGCGCGTGAGGTCTGCTACCTTCGCACCAGGCAGGCATGTTACCAGGCGATCCTCACGTCCACCAGCCACCCAGCTATCTACATGCCTAATGATCGAATCACCAACTATAACGGCTGTCCTATTCCTTCCCTCATGGGCACATGGCCCTGGAGAAACTTCCTCGGTGCAAGAGGGTTTTACATCACCTGGAGGACAGGTCCTAGTTACAGGATCACTTCCTGCCACACCAGGGTGATGCTCTCCTGCCAAGTGACCTCTCTCCTCCATGGCAACAGGGGTGCTGCCAGACTGGAGGTGGGACTTCAGGACTATATCCCTGTAGGTCTCGTCTATGTACCTCTCTGTCTATCTTATGTTTTCCAAGTCTGCTACTTTAGCCTCTAGAGAACGGACTTGTTCCCTGAGAGCAAAGAGCTCCTTGCACCTAGTGCACACGTAAGACCTCTCACCAACTGGGAGAAAATCATACATGTGACACTCAATGCAAAAGACTGGAAAGCCCCCATCCCGCTGCTGGACTGCTGTCTGCATCTTAGTTTTAAGTTTGTGTCTAGATCTTTAAGTTCTTACTTACTAGGGGTTGCTATGGGTATTTATACCAATAAAACTGTACCTAATACGTTTAATATACCTTGTTCACCTGAAGCTTAATTAATCTCAGGTCCTTAGTGTATGACTGATTTGGGTAATGAGCTTCACCTGAAAGCACCTCCTGTCTTTTAAGATGTGTAAGTACCTATAAAGCTACGATTATCCCAGGGGAGGGAGGGAAATAACACTTATTAAAAGAGGGCTGCTACACAATACCCTGTCTTGTGCTGCTGAGGTAAGCTAAATTCTGATTTGATTTAAATTATAGCTCTTAGCTGCTGCTAGGCTCTAACATCTTATGAAATTTAAACTACAAGCTCTCTGCTGGGTTCCAAATGTAACCAGAAAGCTCTCTTCTGTGTTTTAAAACTAAAAGTACTTTTCTGATGCTAGGCCTTGAGTGACTATTAAATGTACACTACAAGCTCTCTGCTGGGTTCCAAATGTAACCAGAAAGCTCTCTTCTGTGTGTTAAATTTAAACTAAAAGTACTTTGCTGTTACTTGGCCCTGAGTGACTATTAAATTTAAACTACAAGCTCTCTGCTGGGTATGAAATGTAACCAGAAAGTTCTCCTCTGTGTTTTAAATTCAAACTTAAATTGCTGCTACTAGGCCCTAACTGATCCAACAAAAAACAGTGGGTTCACAGATTAAGTAGCTTTAATACAAAGAATTCTTTTTAGAAAATTACCAGAAGTATATACTCACAGTTGCAGATTTCTCTCCAGAAGTAACAGTCCCCCTTTCTAGTCCTTCAAGAAAGCAGATCTTCTTGCTGCAGCTTTAGTTGAACGACATGGAGGAGGTTTTCCTAATCGAAGGACCAGAGAACGTGGAAGAGGCCATGGAAATAGCTGGCCTCCATTGGGTGCGAACCAGTGCACCCATTGTAAAGAAGAAGGACATTGGAAAAATGAATGCCCGCATCTTGGCTCCATCCCCAGGAGGGGAAGAGGGAGCACTTGGAGAGCAGGAGGTCGATTTCAGTCGAGGAGGAATAAAGCAAGCACAGTTCTGGCAAGAGAGAGAAGAAGCTATTGAGGGAGTGGCAGTTGCCGAGGGCTATGATATGGCTGAAGACTAGGCCAGACAGGGCTCCAAGATTACCCTGGGTCCCCAGGAGCCTATGGTCAGTTTGAAAATAGGGGACCAATATATGGACTTTATGGTGGATACAGGAGCAGAACATTCAGTTGTGGCAAAGCCAATGGCCCCTTTGTCCCCTCGATCTGTCACCATTGTTGGGGCCACTGGGGCTAGGGCCACCAAGCCTTTTCTGCAGAACCGCATGTGTGAACTAGGGGGACAGAAAATAACGCACCAGTTCCTGTATATGTCTGAATGCCCTATTCCACTTTTGGGCCGAGATATGCTTGCCAAGCTCCAGGCGCAGATATCCTTTGCTGAAGGAGGAGAAATGCAAATGACTGTAAACTCAAAGCCTGCTGGATTGATGGTGCTGACTGTCCCCCGGGAAGAAGAGTGGCGGTTCTATAGTGTATCTCCGACCAAGACAGTTAGTTCCTGTATACCCACCAACCTTTCAGCTCCGCCTGAAGTGTGGGTGGAGAATAATCCATCTGGCCTAGCGAAGAACATAGCCCCCATCATTGTCACCCTCAAGCCAGGAGCGGAACCAGTGCATGTGAAGCAGTATCCTCTTCCTCGACCAGCTATTAAAGGTATCCACAGCCATCTGATGAAACTGCTGAAGTATGGACTTCTTAAAGAATGCCAGTCACCTTGGAACACCCCCTCCCCTTCTCCCAGTTAAGAAACCAGGGACGGGAGATTACCGCCCAGTACAAGATCTGAGGCGAGTGAATGATGCAGTTGTAACTATACATCCAGTGGTACCAAATCCTTATACTCTCCTGGGACTGATCCCTGCTGAGGCTACTTACTTCACCGTTTTAGATTTAAAAGATGCATTCTTTTGCATACGCCTAGACCCCACCAGTCAGCTTTTGTTCGCCTTTGAATGGCAAGATCCTACAACAGGAAGGCGGGGCCAACTCACCTGGACTCGATTACCCCAAGGATTCAAGAATTCACCTACCCTCTTCAGTGCTGCTCTAAATCAAGATCTCTCAAGCTACCCTGTGAACCCAGGAAAAAGGGTTCTCCTCCAGTATGTGGATGACCTGTTAATAGCCACCAATTTGGAAAGTGAATGTTTACAAGCCACTAGTGATCTCTTGCATCTTCTGAATGAAGCCGGATACAAGGTCTCAAGGGCCAAGGCGCAGCTGTGCCAAACTGAAGTCAAATATCTAGGATTCCAGTTGTCTAGTGGAGTCCGACGCCTGAGACCAAAATGCAAGGAGGCTGTATGCAGCATTCCTACTCCAACCACCAGGAGGCAAGTGAGAGCTTTTCTAGAGGCTGCAGGATATTGTCGAATATGGATACCCAACTTCGCTCTGTTGGCAAAGCCATTGTATCAAGCCACCAAAGGAATGGAAAGGTCTCCATTGGAATGGGGACCTGAAAAGGATGCAGCATTTCGATCTTTGAAGGCCGCCTTGATGTCATCACCAGCCCTGGGTCTGCCAGATGTCCAGAAACCTTTTTGCCTCTATGTTCATGAGTCACAAGGAAATGCTTTGGGAGTATTGACTCAATCTCTTGGATCCTGGCAGCGACCAGTGGCCTCTTTATCAAAACAATTGGATACGGTTGCAAAAGGCTGGCCCCCTTGTTTGAGAGCTGTTGCAGCCACAGCCCTCTTAGTGAGTGAAGCTGACAAGCTCACTTTAGGACAGAATCTTCGAGTCATCGTACCATACTCTATCTTGACCCTTATGGAACACAAAGGAAACTTCTGGCTCACAAACTCACGAATGTTGAAGTATCAAAGTATGCTGTGTGAGAATCCTCGATTGAAACTGATGGTCAGTCAGGCATTGAATCCTGCTACGCTGTTACCAGTTGGTCCTGGCCCCCCTGATCATGACTGTTTGGAAATTATGGACACTGTCTTTTCAAGTCGCCCGGATCTGGCTGATGTCCCTCTGGAAAACCCTGAACGGACGTTCTTCGTGGATGGAAGTAGTCTTGTCATCAGTGGACATTATTGTGCCGGGTATGCAGTGGTGACCCTTGATCTGGTGGTTGAGTCCTCGGCTCTGGCCCCGGGGACTTCAGCACAGAAAGCTGAACTGATAGCCCTCACTAGGGCGCTGATACTAGGAAAAGGGTTCCATTTAAATGTGTACACAGATTCTAAGTATGCCTTTACAACTTTGCATGCACATGGGGCCCTGTACAAAGAACGAGGGTTGATAACTTCAGGAGGCAAGTCCATTAAATATGGCCCAGAGATATTGACATTGTTAGATGCTGTGTGGGCCCCTAAGCAAGTGGCAGTCATGCACTGCCGAGGTCACCAGGCAGGAAAAGGAGAGATTACACAAGGGAATAGGTTTGCCAATGCCACTGCTCGAAAAGCAGCCACCATTGGACAAGGTCTGACCCAAGATACCTCAGTTCAGGCAGCCTTATTCCCTGTGCCCCTTAGCTCATGGGCCCCCCGTTATACCACAAGAGAGTTAGACTATTTCTGTGAGAAGGAAGGGGGTGCCCTAATCGAAAAGGGCTGGATAGTGTTGCCACCTCCAGAGGGTGGCTCACCTCCAGGGCCCACATTAATTCCTGAAGCGTTAGGTCCAGCCTTTGTCCATGTTTTTCATCAGGCCACACATTATGGGAAGACTGCAATGGAAAAAGCTCTCAAACCACATTTCTGTATTCCATTATTAGGACCCCTGTCTGCCTCAGTGGCTCAACAATGTTTAACATGTGCCAAGAACAATGCCAAGCAGGGTCCTGGTCCACCCCCATGAGTAATATTCAGATGGATTTTACTGAAATACCACGAGCAAGTGGATATCATTACCTGTTGGTCTTAGTTTGTACCTTTTCTGGGTGGGTAAAAGCTTTCCCCACCAGAACTGAGAAAGCCAGAGAAGTCACCAAAATTCTGCTTCATGAGATTATTCCCCGATTCGGGATACCATTGACTATAGGATCAGATAATGGGCCCTCATTTGTATCACAAGTGACTCAGCAGTTAGCACGAGCTCTACAGGTGCAGTGGAAATTGCATACTGCTTACAGACCTCAGAGTTCAGGAAAAGTAGAGCGTATGAATAGAACCCTGAAATCTCAGTTATCTAAACTTTGTCAAGAAGTTCACCTGAAGTGGCCCCAGGTTCTTCCTATAGCCCTTCTTAGGATACGCTCAGCCCCTACTAAGTCATTAAGAGTTTCCCCTTTTGAGATTCTGTATGGGCGACCCCCACCTATTGTACAAGGAATAAAAGGAGATATGCAACAGATTGGATCTGAAATTACTAGACAAGAACTATTGGCTTTAAGTTCTGTTTTGCAGAATCTTCATACGTGGGTGCAGGATCAACTGCCCATCAATCTGACAGAACCACTGCATTCTTTCAAGCCTGGAGTCTCGGTGTGGATAAAAGAGTGGAGAAAGACACCGTTGGCACCGCATTGGAAGGGATCTTATGTTATCTTATCAACTCCGACAGCAGTCAAAGTTGCCGAACTCAAACCCTGGATCCATCACAGTCGAGTAAAGCCAACAGCCACTTCTGAACTTGGTCATTGGACTTCAGTAAATGACCCTGCAACCCCATTGCGACTCACGCTGCGATGGCAGCCACCACTGTGAAAGTCTTTAGAATCTGCAGCCCTACTCCTGTCACACGGCGTGGAAGCTGGCAGGTCTACGTACGGCAGAAGCTTGAGGATCTACAACCCTACTCCTGTCACACGGCACGGAAGCTGACAGGTCTACGTACGGTGGAAGCTGGGAAAAGAAACCTTCAAGTTCAGAGTTCTCAACATTTCAATCCATCTATCAGAGACTGCGATAATGATGATTTCCTCTTATTGTTTCATTTTTGCGGTAGCCCTGGGGTCCCTTGGGACAACTTTTGCCCTACCCCCCTGTGCAGCTTGTTTGTGCAGCTTGTATAACTACTACCCGAACTGGGATAAAGGTTACTCAGACTTTACTTTATCATTCTTACTACTCCTGTACTGGTATAGTTAGCTGGTGTGTATATAATGGTACAGAGCTAAATATCTGTACAAAAGGAAAGAGCAAAACTTGTTTTAGTCCTCGTCAGAACCCTTCTTATTATGTTTTAGAGTTGCGATGGGATGATGAGGATGGGGCCCTCATAAATGCCACACGTCAACTTTCTGATCCCACAAGACCCACACTCCTATACTTTGATGCTTGTGATCTTATAAATAGAAATTACTATTACAAATGTGGGTCTTGGGAGCAAGCCTACTATTATGATGATAAATATATGTGTCCTGAAGGAGCATACGGATGGGGAAAATGTACTGGGAAATATTCCCCATCCACCTACAGTAAGCCATCTAAAGATGCATACTTCTGTCCAAAGTGGGAATGTGTGTACTATGCTACATGGTCGGGTAGCCCTACTGGACAAGATGGGGATAATCGTAAAGCCAATTTAGCAAGACACCCTTGCTTGAGCCTCAGAAGTGGAAGACAGGTGCTTGTAATCCCCTACGGCTCCACATACTTCACCCTAGCCAGTGGAAGCAGGGGTTTAGATTTGGTTTACGTATAGCAGTGGGAGGCCCTGACCCTGGAACCTTTTTATATATACAGCTTAACACTAAGACCCATATTTCTTCACCTTATCGAATACATCACACCTTTTATGAGGCTATGAAGGCCGAATTTGAAATTCCTCACACCTCCCAGAACCTGTTCATTGAGCTAGCTGGAGCTGTAGCATCCAGTCTTCACATTTCTGATTGTTTCTTCTGTGGTGGAACTAAGATGGGAGACCAATGGCCTTGGGAGGCACAAGAATTGAACTACTCCATTCCATATAACCAAACCGATCTGCATAAAGCCACCAGTGAATGGGTCTTAGCTAACCCTATTGTTGGTAATTTATGTTTTGCTCGCACAGGACCACAGTTTACTATGCTAGTTGGACAGCTGGTCTGTCTAAACCAGAAGTTTTACAATGCCACCACTAAGAAGACGTCCTGGTGGTCGGGTGTAAACACTCCAGAACCTTCCAAACCCTCTAGTTATCTTTCCTAATCTTGCTAAGCTATGGACTAACTTGGTTTCTTATAATACCTGGCAAGCTTCACCTGGAATGTATTGGATTTGTGGAACCCGAGCATATGCCAAGCTCCCTAATAACTGGGGAGGTGCATGTGTATTGGGGACTATATGGCCTTCTTTCTCTCTCTTGCCTATCTCCCACGGGGATCAATTAGGTTTTCCAGTATATAAAAGTCGACAGAAGCGAGAGGCTTTGAAAATAGGCCAATGGGATAATGAGGAATGGCCACCTGAGAGAATCATTTCATACTATGGACCTGCTACTTGGACCCGCTACTTGGACACAAGATGGGACCTGGGGATACCACACACCTGTGTACATGATAAATCGTATTATACTGTCACCCACTAACGTACCCAGAGGCTAGAAAGGGCTTGAGTCGTTTGATGGGGCAGTATTTTTATGGCTTTAGAGCTCCTATGAAGGCTTTAGCAAGGCCTTCTGGATCCTGTAGTTTTCACCGTTAGCCAAAGAAGTGTAGTTGAAGCAGAGGGTAAGGTTTAAACTCAGGCTTTATTCCCCGTCCAGGGTGGATTCATAACAGTGGAACTTAAAGCAGGTCAGACCCTTCGTCTGATAACACAATTAAAGAAAAATACTTTCAACAAAACTTAGCTTTCTTCAGCATTAAACCAGGAAACAAAAAGTAACAGAAAACAGTTCCTTTTACTCACGGAACTCTTGCACCTGTTTCTTCTCATAAACAGTTCTGGCTGCTTTTAACATAGAGATGCTATTCAATCAGATAATGTGTACGTGCAATCCATCTCATTTTCCTCTAAAGATTCTTCAAGAGGTTCAACCTGCATTTCCTCTCCATCAGAGTAAACTTCAGGCTCCCAATTGCCGTTAAAGTTATAAGGTTCTTGTCGGGGAGTTAAAACACTTTCCTCCCCCACTATACTAGTGGCCCGTGGGTAACTACCGTATTTCCTGTAGTTGGGTTCCTGAGAACTACAGAGCTCCTGGTACGTGCATAGAAAGTCAGGGTATTGCAAACCTCTCTTATTAGGGTAAATACGCCTACCTTTAGGCACTGCTATTTCCTGTTCTCTCGGATAAGCACAGCTCTGCTTGGAAGCCCTTTTTCCACGGTGTTTCTCTGACTCATTCAAATGTGCTTCAGGTTAAAAGTTTTCCCCTTCTGCATTTCTGGTGTTAGGTAATTTATATCTTAAAGCCTTGGCTGTTGGACTGCCCTCTCTGCTTGCCTCACAGCAACATTCCTGGGGATATTGAGAGGCTGTGCACTGCTGTTCCCAACAGCTTCTCTGAGAATCACCAACCTCCTGTGCTCTGGACAATCCCCTTGGCTCCGTCCTCACAGCTCCACGGACACTGCTCTCAAGCTCAGCAGTTCCTAACGCTTCTCCCGTAGTTCCAACTACAGCCCTTGTAGTTCCTACTACTTCTCTCTCAGTTCCACTTTCTCTCCCAGTTCTCTCTCTACCTCCCGGTAAGTGATTTTTAAGTATGTTCAAATTGGTGTTAGCCTGGGCTCCGCCCCCATGCAGGTGCTCTTCATTTTCTAATGAATTCTGTGCTCCCTTTCTGTTCGGGCGTTCCCTAACACCACGTGGCTTTGTTTTCATCTGTTGCTCATAGCAACCTTCCCCCATGTGTGAACCTGAGCTGTCAGTTTCCCTTACATTTTGCTCACAATCCCCTACTTCCATGGGTTCTGATGGCGCTACCTTATGACAGATCCCCCCCCTTAAAATATTACGGGCTGCCGGACGACTAACCGGACAGCACGTAATCATCTCTTGGGTTCTGTCTCGCTGCCTTACATAGGCCAAGCTGACCGTGGCCAATCTCTCCTTCCAAGGTTTTAGAACGTTCAAGTGGTACACCTGCTGACGTCCCCTCTCATTCTCCACCTTGTATGTCACAGGACCTACTTTCTTTATTACTGTACACGGTCCCTTCCACTGGGCCTCAAACTTGGGTCCCGGGTCCGCTACTTGGACAAGGACTTTATCCCCTATGCTCAGGTGCCTTTCTCTTGTGCTCCTGTCATAGTACCATTTTTGCTTTTCTTTGCTGGCCTGCAAATTTTCTCTTGAGGCCTTTGCAGTTCTTTCTAAGCGTTCCCTCAGGTTTTAAGGAATTGAGGCACCCCAACTTCCTGCGAGTCTGGCTCCACCCACTGTTCATGGAGAATGTCTAAAATTCCCCTAGGGGCCCTGCCAAACATAAGCTCATATGGGGACGCTTTTAATGACGTCAGTATGCGTTCTCGACATGCATAAACTACAAATGGGAGTAGGGTATCCCATTCACCCATCTCTCCCTTCTTTAAACCCCTCCGAAGCATCTGTTTCAAAGACTGATTCATCCTCTCAACAAGCCCATTTGTTTGAGGATGATAGGCTGCAGTCTTTATGTGCCTTATGCCGAAGGCTTCCCATACCGTTGCTAAGTGTTTTGATAAGAAATTGCTCCCTTGGTCAGTCAATACCTCCCTGGGAAAACCCACTTCACAAAAGAGCTTTACCAGCTCTTGGGCTATTACTCTGGCCGATATACTCCTTAAGGGAATAGCCCATGGGAATCTAGTTGCGTGGTCTACTACCACCAATAAATACTGAAATCCTCTGGGCGTACGGATCGGGGTCCTACGATATCCATACCTATGCGTTCCATAGGTACTGCTATGGTGGGTGTGGATACCATCGGTACAGCTTTCGGCTTTAAAGCTGTGACCCTCTGACAAGTTGGACAAGCCTCGCAGTATTGTTTAGTCTCTTTAAAGACCCCTGGCCAATAGAATCGAACCAGTATTTGGTCCAGGGTGCCTTGGACTCCCTTATGGCTGCCTATGGGGTGGTCGTGTGCCAACCTTAGTACTGTGGCTTTAAATGTCATGGCACGACCAATTGTTTCCTTATCGCTCCGGAATACGGGTCAGTACTTTCCCTATATAGGATTTCCTTTTCCAGGAAAAACCTGGGTAGGGTAGGCCGAATTTCCCTGGCCCATTCGAAAGCTCTCTTTAGAGCTGGGTCAGCCCGCTGTTCTGCTGGGAATGAGGGGAACTTACTCACCACCTCAGCAGGTACCCAAGGTAACCCTGCACCAGTTTCCAACTCGGCCCTCCCCCGGGTCCTTTGACGCCTCTCTTGGCGTTTTTTGGCTTTCGCCTTCCTGCCTTCCTTAACCGGCTCGTGTATTAGTTCATCATGTGTGGGCAGAATGCCTAATCCACCCCCATCTAATTCCTCCTCTTGGGGTTCTTCCTCCCCCTCAGGCTCCCCGGGATCCTCAGATGCTATCCTTCCTTCCCCTGAGGTCCCTGCCTGCGATCGGGTAGATATTAGGCCGGTCCGGGTATTCAACCCTACCGCCAGACCCTTGAAAAAGGGTGGCCAGTCCCTGCCTAAAATGACATCTCTAGGCAATGTAGGGATTATGGCTACCTGTAATGTGTGTTCTCTATCTACAGCACGTATAGATAACCTCTGTGAAGGATAACAGGAAAATGCTCCGTGTATGCATTTTAAGCGGATCTGGCTTTCTGCTTGCCTCGGGGCTGACCGACGGCGCCTCTCAATGGCTTCCCAGAGCTTGGACTTAATCATGCTCTGGTCAGCACCCGAGTCAAGCAGTGCCAGCGTTTCCACCCCTTCTACCTGCACAGGAATCAGGAACCCATCTTGTGCTGGCTTTTCTCTCCCAGCCATGAGGATAGTCCGCTCCGTGCAGTCTTTTTGGAAGTGGCCTGCTCGCCCGCACACATAACATTTCCCTTTGTGTATAGAAAAAATGTCATCATTAGTATTCTTACCACATACATTAAACATTTTCCCTTTAACATATTTCTCTCTTTTATGCTCTGCCATGCCTGCTGCTTTCCTCAGACCTATTTCTGAGGTGCCCACTATCTGAGCCTCAAAATAGCGTTCAGCTAGACTGGCTGCATCATTGGTATTCTGACAATTTTGCAAAGTGAGATACTTTTTTACCTCGGTAGGCACAGCCTGGAGAAACTGCTCCAAGATAATTATATCTAACACTGATTCCATTGTCCTCTGCTCAGGGGTTAACCACTTGTAGGCCAAATTCTTTAATCTCTGCTGCAGAGCTTTAGGGGTATCTTGGGCCCTCATCCTAGCCTCTCTAAACAAACTACGATAGTGCATGCTAGATAGGCCCAACCTATCCTTAACTGCCCTTTTTATCTCCTCGTAGTCAGTAGCAAGGATGGCAGGCATTGCTTTATAGGCAGAGAGAGCTTCCCCGGTGAGAGATACAGCAAAGCGGGTAGCCCACTGCTCTCGTGGCCATTTCAATGCCCCCCCTATTCGTTCAAAGGCATCAATAAAATCATCAATGTTGTCCTGTGGACTTAACTGTCCCAAAGTAAACGCATGACTCGCATTAAGTCCTACCCCTGGAACTACGTAGGGGTTCTCAGTCCCATGTCCTGGTGACTTTTCCAAAAATGCCCTCATGGTCTCCAGAAGTGGCCTCTGCTGCTCCATGATCATTTTTGCTGTTTGCTCTTGCATGTGCCGTGCTAACTCCAGTTGTTTGTCCCACTGGTGTTGCATCCAGCTCATTATATCCTGGGCCTCCATCTTCTTGCTGTGACCCTGCGGAGAAAAGAAGAGAAAGAAAACCACCAAGTGCGGTACTTTTTACACTTCTTCACCCCTTTCCCGCACCACAGGAATGCCCTTTCTTGCCCTTTTATCCACCTATGCTAGTGCCCTAGGTATCCGTTACCTTAGGATCTGCGTAGATTCAGGCTTTGGCAAGAAAGGTCCTCGATCAGCGTCTGGCTTGTCCTGTGTGCTTGCTTCTTATGGGTCCTCCGGTACAGCAGTATTTTTTCTTCAAAAGTGTCCTTTTTTTTATCCACAGTTAAAAAAAAAAATCCTCTAGACGACGCCACTCATGTCACCCACTAACGTACCCAGAGGCTAGAAAGGGCTTGAGTCGTTTGATGGGGCAGTATTTTTATGACTTTAGAGCTCCTATGAAGGCTTTAGCAAGGCCTTCTGGATCCTGTAGTTTTCACCGTTAGCCAAAGAAGTGTAGTTGAAGCAGAGGGTAAGGTTTAAACTCAGGCTTTATTCCCCGTCCGGGGTGGATTCATAACAGTGGAACTTAAAGCAGGTCAGACCCTTCGTCTGATAACACAATTAAAGAAAAATACTTTCAACAAAACTTAGCTTTCTTCAGCATTAAACCAGGAAACAAAAAGTAACAGAAAACAGTTCCTTTTACTCACGGAACTCTTGCACCTGTTTCTTCTCATAAACAGTTCTGGCTGCTTTTAACATAGAGATGCTATACAATCCATCTCATTTTCCTCTAAAGATTCTTCAAGAGGTTCAACCTGCATTTCCTCTCCATCAGAGTAAACTTCAGGCTCCCAATTGCCGTTAAAGTTATAAGGTTCTTGTCGGGGAGTTAAAACACTTTCCTCCCCCACTATACTAGTGGCCCGTGGGTAACTACCGTATTTCCTGTAGTTGGGTTCCTGAGAACTACAGAGCTCCTGGTACGTGCATAGAAAGTCAGGGTATTGCAAACCTCTCTTATTAGGGTAAATACGCCTACCTTTAGGCACTGCTATTTCCTGTTCTCTCGGATAAGCACAGCTCTGCTTGGAAGCCCCTTTTCCACGGTGTTTCTCTGACTCATTCAAATGTGCTTCAGGGTAAAAGTTTTCCCCTTCTGCATTTCTGGTGTTAGGTAATTTATATCTTAAAGCCTTGGCTGTTGGACTGCCCTCTCTGCTTGCCTCACAGCAACGTTCCTGGGGATATTGAGAGGCTGTGCACTGCTGTTCCCAACAGCTTCTCTGAGAATCACCAACCTCCTGTGCTCTGGATAATCCCCTTGGCTCCGTCCTCACAGCTCCACGGACACTGCTCTCAAGCTCAGCAGTTCCTAACACTTCTCCCGTAGTTCCAACTACAGCCCTTGTAGTTCCTACTACTTCTCTCTCAGTTCCACTTTCTCTCCCAGTTCTCTCTCTACCTCCCGGTAAGTGATTTTTAAGTACGTTCAAATTGGTGTTAGCCTGGGCTCCGCCCCCATGCAGGTGCTCTTCATTTTCTAATGAATTCTGTGCTCCCTTTCTGTTCGGGCATTCCCTAACACCACGTGGCTTTGTTTTCATCTGTTGATCATAGCAACCTTCCCCCATGTGTGAACCTGAGCTGTCAGTTTCCCTTACATTTTGCTCACAATCCCCTACTTCCATGGGTTCTGATGGCGCTACCTTATGACAATACGCTTACAAGCTGTTGTTGAAATAATAACAAATGAAACTAGTAAAGCTTTAAACCTTTTAGCTAAACAAAGTACACAAATGCGTACAGCTATTTATCAGAATCGCTTAGCATTAGATTATTTGCTAGCAGCTGAAGGTGGAGTGTGTGGAAAACTGAATTTAACTAACTGTTGTTTGCAAATTGATAATGAAGGTCAAGTTGTAGAAGATATAGCTAATCAAATGAGGAAGCAAGCCTATATACCAGTCCAGACCTGACATGGCTTGAAGCTTGATGGATGGTTTGGTTAAACATAGAAACATGATGACAGAAAAAGACCACAAGGCCCATCTAGTCTGTCCTTCCATAACAACAACTACAACAGTCCACTTTTTACCTTTAGAGATCCTCTGTGTTGGTCCCATGCTTTTTTGAATTCAGTTACTGTCCTCATCTCTACCACCTCCACTGGGAGACTATTCCACGGATCCACTACTCTTTCCGTAAAGAAATATTTCCGCATATCACTCCTGAATCTATCTCCCTTCACCCTCATCCCATGTCCCCTCGTCGCAGAACTTGCTTTCAATTGAAAGAGGCTCTCTCCCTGAACATTTATGCCACGGAGGTATTTAAACATCTCAATCATATCACCTCTATCCCGCCTTTCCTCTAAGGTGTACATATTAAGATCCTTAAGTCTGTCCTCATATGCTTTATAATGAAGACTACTAATCATCATGGTTCTAGGTTTTCAGGGTTGGGCGGCCTGAAAACACTTGTATTCATTGTATTATTGATATTGGCTACATGCTTGTTTCTCCCATGTTTCCTACTCCTTTGCTTACGCATGATAACCTCAATTATTGATAGCACTGTAGAACGAAAAACAGCTACGAAAATATTAGCTATGTGGCAATATCACCCTATACCCCAACATGATGATGTGACGCGAGTATAATATGTGATTTAATTCTCATCCTTTCTCACTTGCGGGTGAGAATAATCAAAGGGGGGGAATGTGGCAGGCTAAGGCCTACAATAGCCTGTGAACGTATGGGAGGCCTGTAAGCTAGGCCTGAGTCCCTACCCCCACCTGAGACTAGTAGTGCTGAGAAAGACCAAAGTCAGTGAAAGTCTGAGAATCTGCCTTAAACTGCTTTTGATAAGTTTGTATGAATCCATTATTAAATTCTTTCATGCTGATGATAGATATGTTCCAGTATTCTGCATTCTTACATTCTCTGAGCTAGAAATGACCTTGCAGTAGAAATGTATCTATGTCTAAAATTGTGCCTTTGTTAGAATAGCCTGAGAAGGGGGAACAGGGTGCTAGGCCCAGAGAGGGTCCCCGATTGGACAGGTGCAGGGGGCGTTGGGACCAATAGAAAGTTTGCCTGTATCAAACTGTGAAAATTGTATATAAGGAATTTGTTTCTGTTCTCCTATGCTCAGTCACTTTTGGATGCTTTCTTGTCTGAGCCTTGTGCACAATAAATTGGCTTGGAACCTGCCATTGACTCCTGGTTTTATTCATTGCGTACACTTCGCTGCTACACTACTACTTATCATTTGTATAGCTGTGTACAAGCACATGTAAAAGACGGTCCCTGCTCATCAGAGCCTACAGTCTGGTTAAGACAGACAATATAACAACTGAGGACAAGGATACATCTAGGGATAAGGTAAGGCACATAAGAGACTAAGGGGCATGTTTACTAAACATTCCTAACGTGCGGGGCCGCAGTAGTGTGCCTGTGCCATATAAGGAGTGGGCGGTTCAGGCAGAAAAAAGAAAAAAACCCGACCGTACGTGTGCGCGTCGCGCTAATGTGCGGGTCCCACATTAGCGCGTGGGAAGGCTAAGTGGGGCGCTGCTGGGCACATATAGGAACAGAGCTGTAGCACAACGGTGAACACACTAACCAATGATGCAGGGGCCATGGGTTCAATCCCCCATTGTGCGCAACGAAAAAGGCCAGCTGAGGCACCACCTTGAATGTGTAAAAGTGGTTCAGGAGGCAAAGTAATTTTGGACGGCATAAGGCGGCGCACTGTTCTTTTTGTACGGCATAAAGCGGCACGCTGTTCTTTTTGTACGGCATAAGGCGGCGCACTGTTCTTTTTGGGCGGCACAAGGCGGCGCACTGTTAAGTGAGGGCAGCAGGATGCGGCGCGCTGATGGGCATAAGGCTGCGTGCTGATGGTAAAGCAAAGGAACACAGGCACAGCACAATGGTTAAGACACTGACCAATGGTGCAGGGACCAGGGGTTCAATCCCTCACAATGCCCTGTGAAAAAGGCTAGCTGAGGCAGTATGTTTTATGTTGTGGAGTGCTGTAGGAGGCTTTTTAATTTTATTTTGTGATAACTACTAGCAAACGCACTCTCACAGCATGTTAACATAAGGCGGCCCATAAGGCACATGTTACATTGCACCGTCCGCCAAGGCACCCTAGAATGTCCCCTATAGGGCAGCATGTATGTTGCGATACAGGATAATGTATAGTGCACCCTATATGGATGCCAACCATAAAGTGCCCTATAGGGCGCCCCATAAAGCACCCTCAGAGGCACCTTATGGGTACAGTACGCTGAGGGTGTTATTGCTGGCATCAACATATATACAGTAAATTAAAAAATGCTGTGGACACCCCTATCACAGAACCCCACTGTGGGTTTGAACCCATGACCTCTGGCTGCACAGGCAGTGACATAACCATTGGACTACAGCTCTATAGCTGTAAGCAAGCCCCTGGCTGGCTGCAGATAGCCTGCACGTCACCTCACAGACAGTCTGCTGTTGTAAACAGGATAGGGTTAGGCCACCCGTACCCATGATGCACTGCACATGCAAATCAGCTGTCCACAGATGCACACAGGATGGGAAATGCACCCCTAACGCTCCCCGGCCTGATAGGGGGACGTGTCCGTGTGCACCCACAAAGCACCTCGGCCTGGTAGGGTGTCCTGAGTGGGTGGACAAACGGCAAAGAGTAGCTAAACACCATCACATTGTGCGGTTTACTGTGCTCACCCTGAGTTTGTGTTGTTGCGCCCAGGACCAGGTCCACAACACCTTGCATGGCTGAATGCGGCCATGCCAGAGCTCCAAAGCAGCAATAACCTGTGAAATAGGTAGGTGCTGCATAAACATCTTGGAGATCTCTGTCTGCCTCAATTAGTGGAACCCCCCCCCCATGGACCCCCAGGTGGATAAAACACGGTTTCCCACCAACAGATCCCCATCCCACCCCCCCCCCTGCACTGATGGCAGTAGAGTGGACTATCAACCCCGGTCCTGCTGGGGAACAGACACCCTACAGGGCAGTCCAAGCAGCTCCACACACATCCATAACACAATATCAGACAGACATTAGGCCTGGATATTCACAGATGCACCCCACCACTATCTGATATTCTCCTGCAGCAAGCCATCAGCCACTGCACCCTGCAAGGCACTCCATCAAGACACATACCATCTGTGCACAGTCTGCTGGTTGGTCCTGATGGAAATGCATGCACCCACAACTGGGATGGCAGCACACACAAGCAGATAAGTCAGTGAAGAGGCCCCAACAGGAATCACATGAAAGAAACACAATACAGCACTATGGGGGTGCCTAGCCATGCTGCTGTCACTACACACTCAGGGTGAGAGTGATCCCCCAGCAGCACATACAGAGGTCACCCTGTCTGTGTAGGTGGTGGCCAGGCACTACCATGTCCCTGCCAATGCCCTATGCCCTGTGCAGCTGCATCCTGGTCAGCCCACCCTGTCTGAGATGTACCCATGGTCCCTTGCTACTCATTATGCACATTGGCAGGCCAATACTGGCAACAGTGCTGGCAGTGTGGGCTGTGGAAGGGGCTTGCAGCCAACACCCACTGTATAGACAGACACACACTTCCACACCTATGCCATCATGGTGCTACTATTGAGGAGGTAATTAGCCTTGCCCACACCAAACCGGTCCTGGGCACAGCAAGGCATGGATATGGTACGCAGTACTGCTGGGGGTCACTCCCCAGGGTGGTAAACACCGTCAGAGGCCAGGCCTGGAGCACGCACCGCAAACACCTAACAGATTGTTCTGATGGGGTCAACTAGCAGTATGTGCGTAACGTATGGATATCTATCTGCCAGTACTCCTAGCAAACGTCTCAGAGCTGTGTACCGTATACCTCAGGTGTAGGGTTACATTGCTGAGGTATGCAGGTGCTAGTATTGGGAGATGCACGCAGGGTCCAATGTTCTGCCTCTCCAGGAGACATTGGCCAATGGGGCCTGTGGGTGTGGGTGTGGGTGTGTCTGGCCCTGTTGGTTGCTGCTTTACGGCAGAGATTCCCAACTCCAGTCCAGGTTTGCCTCACACTGTTCGGGTTTTCCTGCTGTCCCTCATGAATATGCATGAGCTACATCTACATGCCATGGGGGTGGTGCATAGATATACAGCACAGGCATTTGTATGAGTGGCAGCATGGAACCTGACTGGTGTGTGGCCCACCAGGACTGCATTTGGGAGATTCTGCTCTAGGTACTGCCCCTGTTCATGGTGTCTGTGCTCAGTGGGGTAAAAGATAGACATAGTACCATTGCATATGTCCTCGCCACGAAAAGTGTGTCCGTACTATCACTGTTTAGTTGTGGGAAAAATATGTGGGCAGGATTGGTGGTAGCCCCAGCTGGGCTTTGAACCTGTGACCTTCTGTTCTTGCATGCACTGTCTGTGTGCACTGCACCACCGTGTAGCCACAGATTGGATGGATTCCCTGGAACATCCATGACTGGATCCGGCAGGGCCTGTCTGTTGCAGTGGACTGTGCCAGCCTGCACATGACTAGGCCTCTGTCTTCTGTGGCTAGCAGCCACTGCCCCCTGCACCACATGTACTCGTTCGCCAACATGCTGGCATGAGCTTCTCTCAGAAAAAGCAGATGACCTGATTGCAATGTGGCAGTACGGGACTGCATTTGGGGGACTTGGCTGTAGGTAATGCCCATTGTTGTGGTGTGTGTGCGGTGTTGGGTAAATATGGGTGTTTTCCCCATGCTTATGTTCCCTGCAATACAAGGGATTCTGCGCTATCTTTGTTTAGTGGTGGGTAAAATATAGGGACTGGGCTGGCAAGTGCCCAAGCTGGGATTTGAACCTCTGACCCTCTGGTCCTAGAGGTACTGGCTCTGTCCGCTGCACCACACTATGCCCACAGAGACAGTGCAGCCCCTGGAGGTAGTAAACCTGGCAGGATGGAGTCGCAAACCCTGCTCTACGCATATTTACTGTGGGCACATGCACCCTGTCTGGTGACAAACGTGCACATAAACCCCGGAAATGACCACGGAAAATGGAGGACACAATATCACCACGCTGGGCAACAGTGATATTAATGGGCAACCATAGAAAACACTCCCAGGAAAGCTCCAACAAAAAGGAAATGTTTTTTGGAAGAGTCTCCGCTCCGTACACCTTTCCAAAAATCATTTCTTTTTGCTGGAGCTTTCCTGGGTGTGTTTTTTAGTTTTGCCCATTACTATAACTGTTCCCCAGCTGAATTCCTATTTATACAATTTTTGTTGTGGCCCTTTTCTATTTTTAATTCCACTTTTGGGCTGTGCACATGTATCACACTGCTCACGTTTTTCAGGTTTCCCCGGTTTTGCTGTACATTGCTGACGGAAATGGTTTCTCTTCCCTTTAAATGCCCTCTACCGCGAGTGTTTCACTCGCGCTATTTTTGCCTTGGAAATTCGGCACCGCAACTGTGCGAGGGGCCTCTCTCCTCCCCTTCCCCGCCCATTAACCCCTTCTCTCCGCCCCTCCGGGGCCTTCCTCCACCCTCCGTTAGCCTTTCCACGCCTCTATCGGACATTTGCGGGCCCGTACTTGTGCGGCACCCGTTACTGTGACGGGGAAGGGTGCGGGGCTTCAGCGCATGTGTGCGGGGCGCTTAAGTGCTCTTAAATCCACTTTTAGTGCGCTATTGTGCAGCTGCGCACATAGGGGCATGTTTACTGAAAACCGCCAAAGAGGATCAAGATCTAAAAATATCCATATATAGTAGCTTGCATTCAGCATAGTTTTCCAAATTTGGTATCAGTTTGTTAGTTTATTTCAGGGGTCTTCAAACTTTTCAGTATGAGGGCCGCATCGTATATTTTACAAATATTCACAGGACGAAAAAAATCAGTTTTATAAATGAATGAATAAAATGTAAATGAAAAAGTAAGTTTTACTTTGATCTTTTTTGTAATCAGCATGATATGATTCAGAAATGTGACAATTACAAAGAAACAATGGCATGCTTAAACTGTGAAATGATATATAACGAGGAAAAATATCAAACATTAGCAAATGCTCTGACAAAATACCCAGGTACTGAGGAATCAATATTTGGAGTCTCTGCAAAGTGAAAGAATTTGACCAAGGCAGGAGCATAGGACACTTTCTGAGTCATTGCCCACAAAGAAGACTAGTTAGCACAACTGTTCCTCCTCCAGTCTATTGTCTAAGATACACAATCTGGGAAGCCAGTCCCAATTCAATCAACCAGTGCAATATAGACAGAAAAGGCTCCCAGGAACGTAAATTGCAGCTTCAATACACAAAGTACTCACAGAAACCCTTAGGAGAGATGGCAGCCCATCCTCCACTTCCACTTCTCCAGAGCGGTGCACTATATTGTAAATCAGCTGGGCCAGGAAGCCCTCCAAGCAGCAACTCCACAGATTGTTAGGCAGCGGCATGATCGGTTTACTAAAAAGGGGGGGAGGGAGTACATACCACCATCACTTCCCATGGTTTCTTGCAATGATGCTTAACCGCCAAACAACAGCAATCTGCCCTGTGCTTGGCCCTTGCACCCTACCCCATGCTACTTAATATGTTTGCTGGGAAATTCGCGGAGAAATGTTGACAGCCACAAGCCTGTATTTTATTTATTTATTTATTTTATTTGCATTCTCTTATATACCGCGCTATTCTGCATCAGTGCGGTTTACATTGAACAAACTGAAATTACATTGAACAGGGCATTATAACTTGGAGATAACTATTTTACAGGGAACATGGGCTGTGGAGGGTTAAGTGGCTTGCCCAAGACCACAAGGAGCACATGTGGGACTAGAAACCCCAGTCCTTCTGGCAGTCAAGCCACGAGGAGAGTTTCCCTCTCCTCGCGGCTCTGTTAAGCTCGCCAGGGCTGATGGGAATTTTCCCAGCAGCCCCGGCAGGCTTAACAGAGCCGCAAGAGGGACACTTCCCCTTCACGCCTCTGAAAGCCGCGCCGAGGAGAGTGATTGAGGTGTACTCTGCCGGGTAGCTGGGGAGGGGGCTCTGCAGGAGACACTTGATCGCAGGAGACACTTCATTCTGCCGCTACCATGGTGGCAGCGGCAGCAGCAAGTTTCTTTTTTCTTTTAAGGTTTCCCTGGGCTGATGGGGGGAGGGGGGTTAGGACTGGTAATGGGCTATGGGGGGGGGTTAGGACGGGAAATAGGGTGATAGGGGGTTAGGACTGGACTGGTAATGGGCTATGGGGGGGATAGGACTGGTAATGGGCTATGGGGGGCTAGGACTAGAAATAGGGTGATGGGGGCTAAAACTGGTAATGGGCTGATGGGGGGGTTAGGACTGGAGGTGGGCTGATGGAGGGTTTAGGACTGGTAATGGGCTGGGGGGGTTGCTAGTACTGGAAATGGGCTGAGTGGAAGGGGGGACTTGAACTGCAAATAGCTGATGGGGATGGGGGCTTGGAATGGAAATGGGCTATGGGGGGCCTAGGACTGGAAATGGGGTGATGGGGGTTAGGACTGGTAATGGGCTATAGGGGGGCTAGGACTGGAAATAGGGTGATGGGGGGTTAGGGCTGGTAATGGGCTATGGGGGGGTTGGGACTGGTAATGGGCTATGGGGGGCTAGGACTGGAAATAGGGTAATGGGGTTAGGACTGGTAATGATGGGGGGTTAGGACTGGTAATGGGCTATGGGGGGGCTAAGAATGAAAATGGGGTGATGGGGGGCTTAGAACTGGTAATGGACTATGGGGGGCTAGGACTGGTAATGGGCTGGAGGGTTGCTAGTACTGGAAATGAGCTGAGTGGAAGGGGGACTTGAACTGCAAATAGCTGATGGGGAGGGGGGCTTGGAATGGAAATGGGCTGTGAGGTGAGGGAGCTAGGACTGGAAATGGGCTGAGTGGTGGGGGAGAGCTAGGACAGGAAATGGGCTGATGGAGGGGCTAGGATAGGACTGGAAATAGGCTGTTGGGGGTGCTAAGATTGTAAATGGGCAGTGTTGCGAGCTTGGATTAAAATGGACTCATGGATGGGCTAGAACTGGAAGTAGTCTCATGGGGGGATTGGATTGGAAATGGGCTGAGTGGAGGGGAGCTAGGATTTGACATGGGCTGATGGTGGGGCTAGGAAAGGACTAGAAATGGGCCGATGGGGGGCTGGGATTGGAAATGAGCTGATGGAGGGACTCGGATAGGACGGGAAATGGGCTGATGCGGGGGGGGGGGGGGGCTAGGACTGGAAATTGGCTGATGTGGGGACTAGAAGGGAGTGGATGCTGGGTGGGGCTAGAACTAGAAGGGAGCTGATGTTGGGGGAGGATTAGAATGGGATGGAGCTGGGAGAGTGAAATGGAGAGGGGAAAAATATTTTGTGTGGGAGGGAAGAAAAATCTACAATTGGCCGGGTATTGGGAGAGTAAGTGGGGATTGAGGATGGAGGGGTAAAATTTGAGTGGATGAAATAGGAATGAGGAAAGAGCAAAAGGAGAAAGATTAGTATGTTAAAGCAGATGTAGAGAGAATGGAAAAAAAACTAGAAGAGAGAAGAAAGGACAAATGGACAGCAGACGATGGAGAGTTAGCAGAAGACACGAAGAAACCAGAAGAAAGTGGTTGGAGCAATTGCAACTGAAAAAAAATGCACAAAAGGTACAAAAATCTCTCTTTATTTTGAATTTATTACCTGGAATATGTCAGCTCTGGGAAATGTGCATCATTGACGTCTGCGCTTTGTTTAGTACAAGAGGAAATTAATTTATAGTTTTATTTCTACAGTGTTGTTGTACATTCCAAGTTTGGCTTTTGGGGTTCCCAGTTTAATTATTGTCTTCCTGTTTCTAAATTGTGATTCCTTGTTTGGTGATGGTCTATGTTCTGCATGTGTAACTGAGCTGAGGTATTCTGTTTATGTAATTCCTATTTGACATTGCCACTTGTTCTCTTTCCCCATTAGGTCATGTATTATTATTCTCTGAAATGTATTGGTTTAATATTTGCAGTGTTGCCTTTTGATAGGTAGAGTATGGTGCTTTGTGAGTCCTGGTAGTGCTGTTATGATACGGTGGGTTTGCTATGGGTTTAAATGGGCAGTGTTTGTAGTAGTTTCTAATGTGCCTGGCGGTTGGCACTGGATTATAGTAATGTAGAAATCTTTTAGTCTTTCTTTATCCATACACTCATTAAGAGGCATGTTTACTAAAGGTTAGTGTATGGTAACATTATGTGAATATTTATGCAAATGAGGCCCCTTATGCAAAAGAGGCCCCACACCGAGTCTCCGCACATGGCCCCGCACCCCCCTTGGGCCGCCCCTGCAGGCACACTCCAAGGTGAGTCCAGAACTGAGGGCCACCGAACTGTATGACTCGGTCTACTGGTCTTTTTTTCTTTTTGGTGGCCCATGTGGGAGGAGGGAGGAGGAAGACAGTTATGTTGCAAAGAGGTTTCAGAGAACAGCTTGGCCGAAGCAAAGTCTCTTGCTGAGGAGCGGTCCAGGCTGTAGTGCATTGCAAAGGTATGGATAGAGGACCAGGTGGCTGCTTTGCAGATGTCATGTATGGAGACAGAAGCCAGGATGGCTATAGTCGTGACTGTAGCTCTAAGGCTGTGGGGCCCAATGTGCCCTGGGGATGGAAGGCAGATTGTTCGTAACAAAAAAAGATACAAATCAGTTATCCAGGACGCGTTGGTCTGTTTGGCTACCAGCTGCCCTGGACTATTAGTGTTGAAGGTCACAAAAAGCTGTGAGGATTTGCGGAGCAACCCTGTCCAATTGAAATGGTATAGAAGGGCTCTCTGGCAGTCCAAAGTGTGGTTTCTGTTCCGGGGAGTCTTCAGGTGGCTCTGGAAAGAAGACAGGGAGGATGATAGGTTGATTAATGTGAAAGTTGGAGAGGAACGTTCGATGGGTTCTGAGGATAACTTTGTTATGGAGGAACTGTGTATAGGGACAGTAGTATACTAGTTTGAAGTTCCGCATTTTGCCTGACGGAGGTAATGGTCACCAGGAAAGCCATCTGCGAGGACAGGAGCTTGAGGGAAGTGGATGCCAGAGGTTCGAAGGGTGCCTGCGTGGGCTGCGATAGAGTCATGTTGAGGTCCCAGGCCAGAATTGAAGGTTGAATAGGTGGTTTGGTGTTCATGAGTCCTTTCATGAATCTGGACACCACCAGGGTGGCCATCGATGGGTGTGTGGGACACCATGATTGCAGATAAGTAGCAGCGGACAAAGTTGATCTGGAGGCCGGAATTGGACAGGTGCAAGAGGTATGACAGCACCTGTTCTAAGGAGCAGTGAATGGGATCCTTGTTGTTGGAGGCTGCATAGCTGAAGAACTGAGTCCATTTATAGCAGTGAGAATGTTGTATTGCCAGCCAGTGAGACGCAGAGATGATTGTGAGGACATCTGGAGGCAAAGATTCCATTACTGAGTGGTCCCCTAAAGGAACCATGCCATGAGGGAAAGACTCTGAAGGTTGGGATGTAGCAATCAGCCCTGATCTTGGGTGAGGCCAGGCCTAGTCCCCAGCAGCATGAAGAGTTCTTGTAAGAGCATCAGTAGATTGGGAAGCCAGATCTGTCGAGGCCACTTCGGCACTATGAGGATCACAGAGGCAGAGTCCTGTTTTGATCTTGATCAGGACATGTGAAGAGTGGTATCGGAGGGAAGGCCAGTCCAAGGTAAAGGTATCAGGAACTAACACTGTGGGCACAGTTGGATGGAGGAGAAGATCGGGTATTTGGCGTTCTCAGCAGAAACAAAGTGGTCCACGTCCGGCATGCCCCAGGCGATGGAGACAGACTGAAGAGTGTTGAGATCAAGGAACTACTTTGTGTGGGTCTAGTTGGTGGCCTAGCTTGTCAGCTAGTTGATTTTGAACTCCAGGCAAGTAGGTTGCTCATAGGAGTGTCCCAATGGAGAGGGCAAAGGCCCAGAGATGGGTGGCTTTGTGGCAAAGCTGGAGTGAACCCATGCCATCTTGCTTGTTGATATAGAACTATTACTATTATTTATCATTTATAAAGCACTATAAGATGTATGCCGCGCTGTACAGACACATAAAAAGACAGTCTCTGCTTGAAGAACTTACAACCTAGTTAAAACAAACAATACAATAATACAGTACAAGATAAATAAGGGTTTAATAGGAAGAGGAAATACAAGGAAAACAAGAGATTAGGATCCAAAAGTGGCTTCGAAGAGGTATGCCTTTAGCATTGATTTAAAGAGGGAGAGAGAAGAGACTTGACATAAGGATGGAGGAAACTTGTTCCAGGCATAAGGAGAAGAAAGGTGAAAGGAACGAAGTCTGGAGTTGGCATTAGAGGAAAAGGGCATAGAGAGAAGGAAACCAGAGGAGGAGGGAAGTTCACGAGGAGGGAGTAGAGAGAGAGAAGAGAGGAAAGGTAATGAGGGGCAGTACAGTAAGTGCATTTATAGATTAGAAGAAGTAGTTTGAAATGGATACGGAAATTGAAGGAGAGCCAGTGAAGTGATTTCAGAAGAGGGGTTATATGAGTGTATTGGGGCTGGCAGAGGATTAGCCACACGGCTGAGTTCTGAATAGATTGACGAGGAGAAAGATGACTCTTTGGCAGTCCAGCAAGGAGCGGGTTGCAGTAGTCAAGGTGGGAGATAACTAAAGAGTGGATAAGCGTTTTAGTTGTGTGTTCAGAGAGGAAGGGATGGATTTTGCTAATGTTATAGAGAAAGAAACAGGGTTTAGCAATCTGTTGAATATGAGAGGAGAAAGAGAGAGAGGAGTTGAAGATGACCACAAGGTTATGGGCAGAGGAAACAGGAAGAAGAGTATTGTTAATAGTGACAGAGAAAGGTGGAAGGTGGGAGGAGGATTTAGGGGGAAAAATAAGAAGTTCTGTTTAACCATGTTCAATTTCAGATGATGGTGGGATATCCAGGCAGCAATAACAGATAAACAAGCAGAGATATGGAGCTTGAAGTGCAGGAGAAATGACAGGAGAAGAAAGATAGATTTGAGAGTTATTCATCAGCATAAAAATTATACTGAAAACCATGGGAAGAGATGAGAGCACCAAGGGACTGGGTGTACAGAGAGAAACACCCTTGGGGTACACCACTTGAAAGAGGGGTGGCAGTAGAGGAGGAACCATCAGGACAAACACTGAAGGAGCGGTTGGAGAGATAAGAGAACCAAGACAGCACAGAGTCTCTAAAACCAAGAGAGGGATAATGTGTCAAGGAGTAGAGAGTGATCAACGCATCAAAAGCAGCAGAAAGATCAAGAAGGATAAGAACTGAGTAAAGACCTTTGAACTTAGCCAGGAACAAGTCACCGGAGACTTTGGCAAGAGCTGTTTCAGTAGAACGAAAAGGTCGAAAACCAGATTGGAGATGATCAAGGAGGTCATGAGAAGAGTGAAAATTGAGACAGTGGCTGAGAACTGCATGTTCAAAAGGTTTGGAGAGGAAGGGGAGAAGGGAGATGGGTTGATAATTAGAAGGATCAGTAGGGTCAAGAGAAGTTTTTTTGAGGAGAAAAGTGATCATAGAATGCTTGAAGGCTGCGTGGAAGGTTGCAGTGGAGAGTGAAAGAACATAGAACATAGAAATATGATGACAGAAAAAGACCACATGGCATATCTAGTCTGTCCTTCCATATCAACAACTACAACAGTCCCCTTTTTACCTTTAGAGATCTTTTGTGTTTGTCCCATGCTTTTTTGAATTCAGTTACTGTCCTCATCTCTACCACCTCCACTGGGAGACTATTCCATGGATCCACTACTCTTTCCATAAAGAAATATTTCCGCATATCACTCCTGAATCTATCTCCCTTCACCCTCATCCCATGTCCCCTCGTAGCAGAACTTGCTTTCAATTGAAAGAGGCTCTCTCCCTGAACATTTATGCCACGGAGGTATTTAAACATCTCAATCATATCACCTCTATCCCGCCTTTCCTCTAAGGTGTACATATTAAGGTCCTTAAGTCTGTCCTCATATGCTTTATAATGAAGACCACTAATCATTTTAGTAGCCACCCTCTGCACCGACTCCATCCTGTTCACATTCTTTTGAAGGTGCGGTCTCCAGAATTGCACACTATACTCCAAATGAGGTCGCACCAAAGACTTATACAGAGGCATTATCACCTCCTTTTTTCTGCTAGCCATTCCTCTCCGTATGCACCCAAGCATCCTTCTAGCTTTTTCCATTGCCTTTTCTACCTGTTTAGCTACTTTAAGATCATCAGACACAACCATGCCTAGGTCCTGCTCTTCTTTAGTGGACAAAAGTACATCACCCCCTATACTATATTGCTCACTTGGATTGCTGCAGCCCAAATGCATGACCTTACATTTTTTAATATTAAATCCCAGCTGCCAAATTCTAGAAAGGTTGAGAATATGTGAGATGGAAGGGATGACCGAGGAGGAGATGGGAGGGGGTAGGATCAGAAGAATAGGTAGTGAGTTCAGAGGAGGAAAGAAGAAGGGAGTGTTCCTCTTTAGAGATTTTAGATGGGGAAGTTGAGGGGAAAAGTTGATATTGCAGAGAGGGGAAGGGGTGAAGAAGGAATAATAGGGAATTGAAAAGTGATCTTAAGGACTTTATCGTGGACATAATCTGCTAGGATTTGGGCAGAGAGAGTAGGAGGGATAGGATATGGTGATGTCTTAAATAAGGGAATTGAGATTAGAGAAAAGATGATAGGTGTTAGAGGCAAGACAGTTGGTCAGATGGATAAGATAGTTTTGCTTAGCAAGTGCAATGGTGGACTGGAAAGAGACGCATGAATTTAAAGTGGAGGAAGTCAGAAAGGGAACAGGACTTAAAACAAATGCGTTCAGCTGAGCAGGCACAGGAGCGTAGTAGAAGAAAGCCAGGGCGGAGGTGACATGCACCTCACAGGATGTAGAATGGATGGAGCAAGCATATCCAAAGTAACCACGCTGATGAGTAGGAGCAGAAGAGCAAAGATAGAGGTTGAAAGAGGAAGTAAGGGAAAGGAGCTTAAACGTGTAGGGGGTCAGAGGGGTTATCAATATGAGAATTAAAATCACCAAGATAAGGGAAGAGGAGGAAGAATCCAGGAATAAGGAGAGCCAAGAGTCAAAATCAGTGAGGAAGGTAGAAATGGACTTGTCAAGGGGGTCTATAAATGACAGTGATCTGAAGAGGGAAGGGGATAGAAAAGACGGATGGAGTGGACTTTAAAGGAGGGAAAGGAATGTGACTGAGGTAGGAGGGTTTGAAACTGGCAAGAAGGAGAAAGTAGAAACACAACACCACCATCACGGCCAATGGTGCGAGCGGGAGGCTAACAGTGAGTAGGCGCTGGATCTAAAAGGCGAGCAGGCTGTGTGAGGCAGAGAAAGCCATGGCGATTTCAGCACAATCAAAAGAAAAACTGATGTCTGGAGGTAAGCAGGCAGGAAACAGGCACGCATGCTCAGAGAAGCACAACAAAGCTTCTCTGAGCTGAGAGAGAGATCCGGGTACCAAGGCTCAGTCGGAACTTCACTTTGGAGCATGCCTGCATCCGCCTGCTCGTCTCCGGAGAAGTGCAAGTTTCCCCGTTAACTGCAGTAGGGGCAAAATGCTGAGCATCCCTTCTCCTGGATTGGACACCAATACCAGGCCTTTTTGAAAGAGGACAGTAATCACTGTCCCCCTTCCCCCAAGCTGACTCTGTTGTCTCTGGCTGCAGTGCAGCAAGTTTATAAAGATTAGCAGCACCTACCAATGCTTTAACAGGCCCTCTAGGACATACAGTATCTATATTTTGCAGTAGATACCTCATGTATCTAGTGGGTTAATGCCGCAAACATTGAACATCCTGAGTCCAGCAACTTAACTCCATCTTGGTCCTGATCTAAAACCAATTTGGAGTATGTTATACAGTCATTTTTTGCTTTCTGCAAAATCTGCCTGACAATCCTCTTGTATGAAGCCTTCTCTTTTTGTTAACCTGAATTGGCAAGGTTTGCAGGATGTAAAAAATCTTAAGGAATATCACCATCTTTATTAAATCGACAATGGCAGATCTTTCCAATTTTCATACAGCTGTTTCATTTGTTCCAGCTTGCTCTCAATATTCTTTTTATACATAACGTTATAGTTGCTGCTTACATGTATCCCCAGATACTTCATCTGTCCTTCACCTGTGTCAACGGCAAACTCTGCTGTCCCTGTCCTAAAGCAAATGTGTCAGATTTAAGATAATTTATCCTGAGACCCGAGAAAGTGCTCAAGCAGTTTATAACTTTCGTGACCTCTGGGAGGTCTCGTCTAGCATAGTTTAGAGAGAGCAATATATTGGCTACAAAAAGGTTTATGAAGTATGTTTTCCCTCCCCATTGATATACCATTAATAATATTAGATTCTCAAATCTTGATTGCCAGTGGTTCTAACAATAAAATAAACTGCATAAGAGAGAGGGGGAATTCTTGTCTGGTCCCCCTGGATGGGAAGATGGCTTCTGTTTTTTGTTGTTGTTAATTATTGATAGAGAATCCCAGGATGGTTCTGCATCAACCAAATCTGGCATGGAGGAAGGGGAGGTATCCCCAGTGGAAGATGACAGCAAGTCAAGAGTGGTGCACCCAAGCCACAGGGAGGAGATACCCGCCTTAATTGTCCAGATTGCGGCTGAGTTGCGAATCTTGGACCCTTCTGTGGGAGACAAGGGTCAGTTGACTTCTGATCCATTCTGGTGATAATAAGGAAATCCTCCAGGGCTTTTCCCTTCCCATCTGAATTACAACAGATGGTTTCCGCAGAATGGATCTGTCCTAAGGCAGCCCTGAAGAATGCTCAACGTTTAGGTTGTATTTATCCCTGGTCTCGGGTGCTTTCCCAAGGTGGATGTTGTGGTCAAGTGACCAAGCGCATCATCGTTCCTGTTGAAGGTGCAGCTGCCTCTAGGATCAGCAGGACTGCAAAATGGAGGGACTTTTGAAGATGGCTTTTTCCACGTCTTCCCTGACTTTTCAAGTGGCGTTCTGTGGAGGATTGGGAGCTCAAGACCTACTCCAGTGGGTTCAGCTTCTCCCAGATGACACAAATTTGACACATCTAGAATCTGTAGCGGCTTTCTTAGTGGATGCTTTTTATGATCTTCTGCACCTCGCCACGTGTGGTATTGTTGCAGCAGAGGTTGCCAGACATTGGCTTTAGCTATGAAATTGGTTAGCAGATGTGGCCTCTAAAGGCTGTTCTGCCTGGTTACCTTTCATGGGTGGCCTCCTCTTTGGGGAAGATTTGGAGGAATTGGTTAAAGACCTGGGGAAGGAGAAGCTTCAGAGGTTGCCAGAGGATAAGGCCAAGGTATCCTTCAAGCTCTCCTCCTCTGCCGCCTTCTCGCGCACTCAATTCCTGGATGCTAGATCTATCGTCCAGGGAAGCTGGCCATTTCCCTTTCGGGTTCTGGTTCAAAGTATCAGCCTTTTTGTGGAGGCCACCGGTCCTACTCCCAGCCTTCTGGCACTGGGAAATCATCATCATCTTCTTCTTCCCATCCATCCCGCTGACAGACTGGGGGTCTATTCCAGAGTGCCATAGGTGGGAGGTCATCTGTGCCATTTTTACCATGAATGAGCCCATTTGAAAATGGATTGTTGGGTTCTAGACAGCATATGACACAGCTATGTGTTGGAGTGTGTAAGAACCATAGTGGATTCCTTGATCATTTTCCCTTGTGGCTCCGTTATCAAGGCAGCAGCTGTGGAAACTACCCTACAGCATCTCCTGGCCCTTCGGGATATCATTCCTGTGCCCCCCTCGCAAAGGGGCCAGGGAAGATATTTCATTTACTTTGTTATCCCCAAAACAGAGGATCCTTTCATCTTATTTTGGATCTCAAGGGGTCAACTGCAGTTTGCGGGTTCCTCATTTTCTCATGGAGACACTGAGGTCAGTTATTCAAGGCCATGTGAAAGGGTGAGTTTCTCGCTTCCTTGGATCTGGTGGAGGCTTGCTTTCATTTTCCCATCCAAGAAGATCAGCAAACCTTTCTGCGATTTGCAATGCTGGGGTGGATATTTCCAGTTCTGTGCATTTCTATTTGAGTTAGCGACCGCCCCTTCAACCTTCTCCAAGGTAATGGTTGTGGTTGCGGCTACTCTCAGACACAAGAGTATGTGCGTACATCCCTATTTAGATGGCTAGCTCATCCAAGTCAAATCTGGATCAAAGGCTCTTCATTTAATGCTTCATGTGATCCAGCTCCTTGAGGAATTTAGTTGAGTGATAAATTGCGGCAAAAGCTGTCTCACACTCTCTCAGGTACAGAAGAAGCAGGACACAAAACCACCATGGAAGGAACCTTTATTAATGAACAGAGAGGTGTAGCCCGACACGCGTTTTGGCCGGGGGCCTTCTGATAAAAACATTAAAAATGATAAATACATAAAACATAACCAATTATACCAATAAACCAAATAATGTAATGATAAAACAAATGCCAACCGAAGAGTTAAAACAAGAAAGCATGAATACTTATGTAATCTTATAAAAACACGTACAGACAAATAGATAATAAAAAGTGTGTGTAAAAATAATAGATACATATAAAGTGAGTGTGCAAGGTTTGGATAAATCCCACATAACCTGTTGCATATATACCAGTGACTGGCACTTCAAAATCGATGGTGAAAAAATGTAAAAAAGAGAAGCTAAAAAAGAAACACGGACTTACCAACTGTTATTAAAAAGGTTATAAAATCTGGGGGGACATACAAATATGATAAAAACCATAAATAACTGAATATAAAACAAACAAGAGACTCAAAAAAACAGTGTAAGGCATGAAGGGAATAACTTGCCAATCATTATTCAGAGAAACATTTGTAGCAGAAGCCACAGGAGGACGCCCGAAGAGAACAAAGGGATTTCCCAATAGGAAATTGGACAAACTCACACTTATTTTCCAGAGCTACTTAAGGGGGGCCAAGGAACTTACAGGAAAACTAAACCAATTTCATAGGGCCACCAATATAACTTTCCATAAAGAGTATTCACCAGTGTGTGCAAAAGATGTGAGAATAAAGTTCCAAACTGGAGCGAGGCAGAGTGATATCAAATTTATAGAGCAGGAACACAAACACTGCTGTTCGTCTGAAGGGGGAAACTCCCTAAGGTATTACCAAATAGCAGGCGAAAGAGGGAAAAATAAAATAGTAAGATGTCCAAAGAGATACCCATATCAGCCAGGCATTGAGTTACTGATTAGATTGGAGCAAAAACAAATAAAAAAAAATCAATAACGCTATGGATAGCTTATTTAGGAGCGCAATATTCCCATTAAAACCAAAACTAGGGAAATCGAACTGCTTTACTTCACCCAAAATAATCATTACTGTAGGACACTGTGTTGCTAGAGCAACCATTGCTAGGCACAATAACAAAAAAAAGGGGATATTAAACGGGGCAGATAGCAAAACAAGACAGAACTGTCAGATGTGAACGGCTCACACTGCAGGAAAAACAGTTCCGAAAATTGCCAATTGAGGCCAAGGCAAAAACATTGTAAATAACATTCAGTGGTGCCTAAAAACACCTAGAGAACAACATCAGAAGGCTGAAGTAGTAAAAGAGAATACAACATAATAGTAAACGGAGTGGACCTTAAAACAGAAAGCAAAACTATAAGTAAAAAATGTATGTACTTTATTTGGAAAATTGCTAGACAAACAATAAAAAATAAATAATAAGTCAATAAATAAGAGAAAAATAAAAATATATAAATATGATAAAAAGGGGGGTGGGGAGGGAAGGGGAGAAAGAAGGGGGAAGAAGGGTGAAAAATAAATAAAAACAGAACTAAAAAATTAAAATAAGTAAAATCACAAAAAAATGGTGAGGTCCAATTCCTGGTTCAAACCATGGGGATGGAGAGAACCAAGTTCAAAAATCATTCTTTGCTCCAATCTCTGAAAGGTTTTGTCAAGGTCCCCACCTCACCAATGTGGACGAACCTGTTTCAAAACCACAAACCTGAGATCATTTAGAGCAGGGGTCTCAAACTCCAGTCCTAGAGGGCCGCAAACCAGTCAGGGTTTCAGGGTATCCCTAATAAATAGGCATGAGATATATTTGCATGCACTGCCCCCATTGTATGCAAATATATCTAATGAATATTCATTAGGGGCATCCTGAAAACCTGACTGGTTTGCAGCCCTCCAGGACTAGAGTTTGAGACCCCTGATTTAGAGAATGGGAAGCCTCCACCAATATATCACCAAGGGTTTCTGGACAGCGGAACAACAAATAGCACTACAGTGTTCTATAATCCTTGTCTTAGTACTGCGTCTGGTCTTGCCAATATGAACTAAGTCACGGGGCATTGGATAAGGTAAATAATGTTCTCCATATTGCAGTTTGTGAAGCTGTGGAGAGTAATCTTTTTGCCACCCTGCGGACAAACAGAACAGCCTTTGGAGATCATAACCAATTGACAAACTGAACAGGACCCACATCTGAAATGGCCCAATGTTGGTGGTTTCCTCTGTGCAATAGGCAAAGCCGAGGGCACTAATATGTTAGACAAATTAGGATTTCTTTTACATGCAATAGTTAACTCCTGTTCTTCAAAACATGGGATGGTTTGAATAATGTACCATTCTTCCTTTAAAATGTCTGTAATTTTCTTAGAGTGAGTAGAAAATAAGAGGACAGACAAATCTTTCCTATGTGGGTTTATCTTGTTTCTGAAGCCTCGCTTGCTGATCTGTGTTAATTGCCCCTTGGTATGCCTTATGGATGTGTTTTGAGGGATACCCTTTTTGTTGAAATCTGGATTCCAAAATTCTTGCATTATTTTCAAAGCTCTCCTGATCTGAACATATCCTCCTAACCCGTAAAAACTGGCTGATAGGAATGTTATTTTTTAGGGAACTATTGTGAAAACTGCCAAAATCAAGATAATGATTGCGGTCTGTTGGTTTCCTGTACAGATTGGTACAAAAACTGTCATTGGCTTTAATGATTTTGATATCAAGGAAAGTGATCTCATTTCGGTCAAACTGTTCTGTAAATTTCAAATTGGTATCAAGGGTGTTAATCCATACAAGGAATTCCTCCAAAAGCTGCAACCCGCTGTCCCAAATAATTAAGATGTTATCAATGTAACGTAAGTATAATTTAACAAAAGATTTGTATGCATAATATCTAAAGAAAGTTTCCTTGAAATGAGCAACATACAAATTTGCTATATCGGGGGCCATAGAGGACCCCATTGCAACGCCTTTAATTTGTTTATAAAACAAACCTTCAAACCAAAAGTAGTTCTCTTCTAATGCCAAACTAGCTGTGTCAAGAAAAAAGAAGGAATGCGTTCATTGCTCCTCAGGACCAGGATCTGTTCTACTATCTTAAGAGCCTCCTTTTGTGGGATGTTGGTGTAAAGTGACTCAATATCAAGAGTCACTAACACCAACCCTTCATGATAGACTTGAAAGTTTCTCAAAACATTAATGACATGTGCTGAGTCCCTGATAAAAGAAAGAACTTCAATGACAAATGGACGCAGGAGGACATCTAAAAGTTGAGAAATTGGTTCAAAAAGGGAAGCTATAGAAGAAACTATAGGTCATCCTGGTGGGTTTGTCATAGATTTCTGAATCTTGGGTAGAATGTATATAGTAGGCACCACTGGATGTGTAACTGTCAAAAAATCAGCCTCCTTACGGGTAAGGTAACCAGCATCATGACCGAAGGTCACTAGAGAATCAACCTTTTTAAGTGGTAACGTTGGATCTTTTATCTAACCATAGATAAAATTGTCTTGTAATTGTCTCTTCACTTCTTTAATATTGTCAGTTCTATTCATTACTACAACAGCACCACCTTTGTCTGCTGGTTTGATGACAATTTGAAGGTTAGACCTAAGGTAATCTATTGCTGATCTTTGTTCTCTTGTGGTGTTATGGTAAACATGGTGGTGACTTTTCTCCAGGGCTGTAACTTGTTTAAGAACCATCTTTCAAAAACTTCAATGGCAGGATTGCCAACATTAAGGGGTATCCAAGTGGACCTACCACGTATAACACTTGATGGTGACTAGTAAGCTGAGGAAGATCTATTTTATTTTATTTTATTTTATTTATTTAGGCAGTTTTTGTATACCACCTTATCCTTCAATCAAAGGGGTCACAACACAATTGGGGGATACATTTAACACGAGGGGATATGAGACACATACACTAATACTTACAGGGAACATGGGCAATGAGGGTTAAGTGGCTTGCCCAAGACCACAAGGAGCACCTGTGGGACTAGAAACCCCAGTCCTTTCGGCCCAAGGTTGCTGTCCTCTAGTGGGATTTGAACCCCTGACCTTCCGGCCTGAGGTAACTTGTCCCAACCACTAGGCCACTCCTCCCCCGGTGGAACCAAACTGGCCTCAGCCCAAGAGGAAGCCTACGCTCTGGTCAAATGAGCCCGTAAACCTGGCGGAAGGCGTTGACATTTCAACAAGTAAGCAGAAGCAATGGCCTCCCTTATCCAACATGCAATGGACCCGTTTGACGACGCCTCCCCCTGTCAAAGGCCTCCAAATAACACAATCTGATTTGCGCCAAAGCCTCGTCCTCTTGAGATAGTGCCATAGCGCTCAATAAACATCGAGGCGCTGCAGCCATGGCTGACTTACTGTCTCACCTGCCTTTTTAATGGTAGTGAAACAGACTGATTCAAATGAAACGGCAAAACCACCTTAGGCAGACAAGAAGGCACTGGTCTCAAAAGCACCTTTTCTTTAGGCATAACGAGGAAGAGCACCCAACAAGATAAAGCTTGAAGCTCTGAGATCCTCCTCACTGAACATATAGCCACTATAAAAATCATCTTTAAGGTGAGATCTTTCAATGAACAAGCTACCAGTGGCTCAAAGGGAGATTCAGTAAGCACTGCCAGCACGAGGTTCAGGTCCCATGGAGGAATGATAAGATGCACTGGGGGACGAACCTGCTGAACCACTCTCAGAAAACGTTGGACATCTGGGTGTGTTCACAAGGAGAGACTCCTAAGTCTCCCCCCTGTAGCAGATGGCTGCCACCTGCACCCACAGGTAACTATAGGCTAGACCCTTGTTGAATCCCTACTGCAAAAAGCAAGTACCTCTGGTACTGCTGCCTGCAGCGGGCGATAGCCTGCCCTTCTGCACCAGTTCTCAAAGATTCTCCAAATGCAGATGTATGCCAGAGAGGTGGATCGTTTATGTGAGTGCAACAATGTCACAATTACCGTTTCTGAGTAGCCCCTCTGCGCTAACCTAGCCCTGTCAATAGCCATGCTGTAAGCGAGAGCCTCTCCACTTGAGGCATCCTTATCGGGCCCTGAATTAGCAGATCTGCTCGTGCCGGCAGCTGCCAGGAGGAAGCCACCTTCATCATCACCAGATTGGCATACCATGGTCTTCGAGGCCAATCTGGGACTATTAGCAGCACCAGATCCTGATGTGCTTTGATACTCTGTATCATCCTTCCTATGAGCGCCCATGGTGGAAACACGTACAGCAGGCCTTCTGCTGGCCACTGCTGTGCCAGCGCATCTAGACCTTCCAACATGCGCTCTCGCCTTCTGCTGAAAAACCAAGGCACTTTTGCTGATTTGAACATTGCCATGAGATCCATGCTTGGCTGCCTCCAGAGTTGAACTATCTGGGCAAACACCACTCCATTGAGACTCTGCTGAGGTAGTCGGCCGCTATGTTCTTCCTGCCAGCCACATGTGCTGCTGAGATCACCACCAAATGAAGCTTTGCCCACTCCAACAGGGCCTGCGCTTCTTCCTGCAGCTGCACTCTGCTGGTGCCGCCTTGACGTTTGATGTAGGCCACTGCTGTAGCATTGCCAGAGAACACTCTCACTGCCATGTCTTCCAGGAAGCTCTGAAACTTCTCGAGAGTACCCGCTACCACAGCCACCAACTGAGAGACCTTTGTACCTCTGCCAGACAACTCAACGGTAGCATGAGTGGCTGGGACTGAGCCGACCACCTCCACAATAACGCTCTTTGCAACAGACGCATGTGTGCTCGAGCTCATGGTACCATTTCTATCACGGCTGCCATAGATCCCAAGAGTTTGCATGCTGAGGAAGCACCCGACTTGCCCTTGCCAACTTTTGTACCTTGCCTAGTGGTAAGAACACCCGACCTAGGTTGGTATGGATGCGGGCCCCCAAATACTCCAAGTCTTGTGACAGCTGAAGCTGGCTGTTTGCCACATTGACCATCCAGCCTAGTTCCTTCAAGCAGATTAGTTCCTTCAAGCAGGCTATTACTCTCTCTGTGGCCCATAAGCTTTCCTCCCTGGAATTTGCCCAGATTAGTCAATCATCTAGGTACAGGTGTAGCACCATGGCTACCACCACCACAATCTTGCTAAAGGTCTGTGGTGCCGTTGCTAGACCAAACGGTAGCACGCAAAACTGGAAGTGCCCCATTGGTACCGCAAACCGCAGGAACTGCTGGTATCCTCCTTGAATTGGAATATGCAAGTAAGCCTCTGTGAGGTCAAGAGATATCAAGCACTCCCCTGCCCGCACTGCTACTATCACTGAGCGCAACGTCTCCAAGTGGAAGCGTGGAACCCATAGACAGCGATTTAAGCCTTTTGAGTTCTAAAATCGGGCAGAAGGTCCCCTCTTTTTTTGGGACAACGAAGTAAACAGAGTATCTACCTCCACCACTGCATACAGCTCTAAGAGCCGCAAGAGCATCTGCCTTACTGCCTGGAATTTCTTTGGGGCTTTGCATGGGGAGATGAAAAGGCTTCTCGCAGAGGTCTTGCAAACTCTAACCTTCCCTGATAATGTGCAGAAACCACTGGTCAGAAGTGAGTCTGGTCCAGGCTTCGTAAAAGTCCCGCAACCGACCCCCCATGGGACTCACCTCCTCCTGGACTTGCCTCGTCTCATTGGGCTTTCTTGGACCCCAAGGCTGCCAAGGGGAAAAAAAACCCAACCTGCTTCTCTGAAGCTATGAAAATTATGGCCTCTGGCTGGAAAATGTCCTCTCTGATATGGGGCCAATGGGGTCACGCAAAAGTGCCTGAAATTTCTAAACTGTCCCCGCCCCAGTTGCCCGGAGTGAAACGACTTATGTTTATCTTCAGGTAATCTGCCCCCTTTCGTCTCCCCCAGATCTTTCACCAGCTTATCCAGATCCTCTCCAAAGAGGAGCGTACCCCTAAATGGATGCTTACTGAGACGAGACTTGGAGGAAAGATCTGCTGCCCATTTGAAACAGCCACAAGTAGCGCCGCATGGCTACTACTGAGGCCATACCTTTTGACAAACTACGGATCAGATCATAGAAGGTGTTTGCTATGTACACTGTTCCTGACTCCAGCTTTGCTGCCTCCGGCATGTAGGACGCTGGGCCCCCCTCGCCTTGCATGGAACCCTTTGTCCATTGCAGACATGCTCGCGCTACAATGGCCCTGCAGATGGCCGCCTGTAGAGACAGAGCATTCATCTCAAAGACCTGCTTGGGGAGGGTCTCTAACTTTCTATCTTGCATGTCCTTGAGTGCCGAACCGCCTTCCACCAGGATTGCCTTCTTTGTGACTGCTGAAACCGCAGTGTCCACTTTTGGTGTGTGAAAAATGCCCTTATTCTTTTCCTGCAACGGATAAAGGCGTGACATAGTCCTCATGCCCTTCAATGTGGCCTCAGGGAGATCACATTCGTCCTGCATCATCTGTTGGACCACTCTGTGCAATGGAAAAGGCTTCTGTATAGTCCTGACTACCTGTAGGAACGGATCCTCCAATGGTTCCTCCTCTCCCAAACCATCTGTCCTCAAATTAAATGCCTTGGCCACATGAGTGATGAGCGTTGCTAATTTCTCTATCCGAAAGACCTGCACAGTTCGGGCCTCTTCTGCCTGAGAGATCTCTCCATTCTCCAAGTCCAAATCCATTGTCCAGTCCTCCCCTGGGACCTCGCACTCCTCCGAATTCCATGACCCTGGCTTCTCCCAAGGGTCCTCTTCGCACCCTCTCTTACTTGGCCCCGGTTCTTCCTCCTGCTGTTCCTGCCCGGAAAGCTCCGAAATGGGCCTCTTCCTCGCCTTACCCTTAAGCTGTTAAGAACTGAAATCCCTCTGCTGCCTCATACAAAAGGCCCTATGCATGAGGAGGGCAAATGCCAGCGTAAAGCCCTGTAGTGCCAAGGGTTCATGCCTCTCCTTAACTTCCGTGACCTTATGCGCCATCTTTGCCTTAGTCTTACAGACTTTTACGACCTGCCTGTCTCTACTAACTGCATCACCAGGTGAGGCAGGCTGTGGACCCAAGGATCACCCCGCCCCCGTGGACTGAGCTGGAATGTCCCTAGTCACCCTCTCTGCCGTCTTACCTTCTGCATCCAGAGCAGTGAGCTCAGCTCCGCAGCAGCAGCCTTCTGCCGTGATGTGTTTGTGGGACCCACATATAGTGAAGGTGGGCTTTGCAGGCATGGTGCTCTGTTCACCACCACCTTTTTTTTAAAATTTTTATTTGCGAGCACCCCTCAACTTTAAAAAGGTCCCCTTCCTAGAGAAAGAATAAAAAAACACCAAACCCCCCCCCCCCACCTCTGAATGACTCTCCTTGCGTGTAAATTACTGGGACAGGTTGCTCCGTCTTTAAAACAAAAAAATTGTGTCTTTATTTAAGATGGCCACGGTTCCCACGCTGCTGAAGAAAGTGGCCCCAGCACCACGCGGATCAGGGCAGACCTCCGTCAATCCAGATCTGCCCGATCCCGATGGAGGTCAGTATTCCTCCACCTGCTGAAACCTCTCCGGGCCATCAAATTTCTCTGGTGCTCAGCCTGCTCCTCGTGGCTGCAGCACCGGTTTGGTGAATGACAGGCTGCCCTTCCCTTCACACTGGTTGACTGCCCCCAGGCACTGGCTTCCCTGCCGCTGATGGCTCCTTACCTACAATTACTCTGGAGCTGCTGCAGATGCCTTTGCAAGCCCGGGAAGACCCCCCTGCAGACCAGGCTATCTTGGTCCCGCCAGCTCACTTTTTTTTTCAATTATCTTAATTGAGCTAAACACCTCTGCTAGCTAAACTACCTGCCTACTTCTAATTGTCCCTTCAATGCATCCCACTGAGTCACACCCTCCAGCTGCTTGAAGACTCAGATACTGGAGGCAGGAGGGGCATGCCAGCTGCTTATCCAGAGTGATGTCATCAGAGTTTGACATGCTCAGTCTCCAAGCTGCTGGAGGGGTGAGACAACCCAGAGGTACCGGAACTGGACTAGAGGGACGATAAGGAACTAATACATAGAAACATGACAACAGAAAAAGACCACATGGCCTATCTAGTCTGTCCTTCCATATCAATCACTACAACAGTCCCCTTTTTTTCCTTTAGAATCCTCTGTTTGTCCCATGCTTCTTTGAATTCAGATGCTGTCCTCATCTCTACCACCTCCACTGGAAGACTATTCCACGGATTCACCACTCTTTCCATAAGAAATATTTCCGCATATCACTTCTGAATCTATCCCCTTTCACCCTCATCCCATGTCCCCTCGTAGCAGAGCTTGCTTTCATTTGAAAGAGCTCTCCTGTGCATTTATGCCATGGAGGTATTTAAACGTCTCAATCATATCACCTCTAGCCCGCCTTTCCTCTAAAGAGTACATATTAAGATCCTTAAGTCTGGCCTCATATGCTTTATATTGAAGACCACTAACCATTTTAGTAGCCACCCTCTGTGCTGACTTCAGCCTGCTTGCCTCCAGAATTGTACACAATACTCCAAATGAGGTCGCACTAAAGACTTATACAGAGGCACCATCACCTCCTTTCTTCTGCAGGCTATTCCTCTCCCTATGCACCCAAGCATCCTTTTAGCTTTTGCTGTCACCTTTTCTACCAGTTTAACTACTTTAAGATCATCAGACATAATCAGGCCTAGATCCCACTCTTCTTTAGTAGACATATGTACTTCACCCCCTATACTATATTACTCCCTTGGATTGCTGCAGCCAAAATGCATGATTTTACATTTTTTTAACATTAAATCTCAGCTGCCAAATTCTAGACCATTCTTCACGCTTAGCTAAATCCCTCCTCATGTTATCTACACCTTCCTGGGTGTCTACTCTATTGCAGATTTTGGTATCATCCGCAAAGAGGCAAACCTTACCCGACAGCCCTTCCACAATATCACTAACAAAGATGTTAAAAAGAATCGGACCAAGGACAGATCCCTGGGACACAGCACTGGTAACCTCCTTCTCAGAGTGAGCTCCATTTACCTGTACCCTTTGTCGCCTCCCACTCAACCAGTTTCTAACCAAGCAGTAACTTTAGGATCCCTCCCTAGGGTGCTCAGTTTGTTTATAAGTCGCCTGTGAGGAACAGTGTCAAAGGCTTTACTGAAATCTAAATACACCACATCTAGGGCTCTCCCTCGGTCCAACTCCCTGGTCACCTAGTCAAAGAAATCAATCAGATTTGTCTGACAAGACCTGCCTCTGGTGAATCCATGCTGCCTCCGATCCTGTAATCCTCTGGACTCCAGAAACCTCACTATTTTCTCTTTCAGCTGCACTTCCAATAATTTACTCACCACCGAAGTTAAACTAACTGGTCTGTAGTTTTTAACCACATCCTTACTTCCACTTTTGTGTAAAGGGACCATATTTGCCTCTCTCCAGTCCTTTGGCACCACTCCCGACTCCAACGAGGCATTGAAAAGGTCAGTCAGTGGAGCTACTATAACCTCCCCAAGTTCCCTCAGTATTCTAAGGTGTATTACATCCTGTCCCATTGCTTTATCTACTTTAAGTTTAGCTAATTTCTCACAAACACAGTCTTCTAAATATTGTTCAAGATGCCCCTCGCTTTTGTTCCTGTTTGTGGGTGTTTTCTGAGGTCCTGGCTCCTGGTTCTTCATCTGTGAACACAGAACAGAAATATTTGATAAGCAATTCTGCTTAACAAATTGTCCAATCTATTCCTTCCAGCACAAAAAAGCCTCGAGTTGGACAGGAATAAAAAAAAAATAAACTTATCAGCCTGATATTCTACGAGACACTTACATGGATTTTTAACTGTTATATTGTAAGTCCAGTGCAGATTTTCTGCACTGAACAGTTTTGTTTGATGTAAACCGCACTGATACTGAAGAGCGCGGTATATAAGAAAAATAAATAAATAAAAATAAAATAAATAAATAAATAAATATAGCACCTAGGGGCAAAATTCTTGCTTTCAAATTCAAAAACAGTTTTCTACTCTTTCAAATAAATTGAATAACGTCAGGAAATATCTGAATTGGGGATCTACAGAAATCAACACTCTTTTTAGGAAAATATAATTGTAGTATCAAATTTTTTGTCAGAAAGCAAAAGAAGAGAGACAATTATTGTGGCCCGATGAGAAATAACATCAGCCGAAGACTCTAAAAACTCCGAAATGTCTAAAGTCTGAGTGAGCCACCTGAGCAGAGCCATCTTGAGGCGAAACCTGAGACTTGGCCCCTTGAGGCACATAATACACACTAGAAAACAATAGCATCCACATCCTCTTATCAGTAAGATTTCTTTAAATTACTTTTGCAGCAGTATCATAGTAGACAATGTGTACATGGAAAATTAAGAAATCGTAAATTCTTTGCCCATGCTGAATTCTCCAATGGTTCTGAGCTCCACGCCATATCAATATGCATCAACTCCATGAAAAATGTGCGAGGATTGTTTGGGTTAAAAGAAACAAGTAACTGGGAATGTTTTCTAAGGTCCTTGGTATCCTGAAGGTAATACAATAGGGCACATTTACTACTACTACTTAGCATTTGTATAGCATTACAAAGCATACACAGCACTGCACACAAACATGTGAGACAACATATGAAGTATCACTTCACCTTGGTATGAATAAGGTTTTGGGACAAATATTGGTGGCATGATAGTCTAGTTAAGACAGAATTCAGACACAATTTTCAGGAGGAATTTTGAGTAGATGTTGAGCACTACCAAGTTTGGGAAGAACTGGGTGTGGGGAGAATAATGCACAAAGATTCTTAAAGATGATGGCAATCAGAAATAGTTTTCCAGGAAAAGCATTTGAGTGACACTTGTTCCAGTGGTTCAAAGGGAACTTACATGAGCTGGATAAAGACAATGTTAGATCCCACGAAGAAGGCAATCTTCGAATGGGAGGCTTTGTATTCAATCCCTGCTGCTCTCTAGGAATAGGAGAGTGTGCTGTCAGTAGCTCCTGCTGCTGTTGGACCCATCAAGGGTGAAACATCACTAGGGACCATCCAGTGCTTGACCTATTGGTATGGAAACTCAGAACCCATCTAATTCTGTTCTTAAAGGGCTGTTGCCTAGAGCATACCCCAGTCTTGGTCTATGTTCCACCAGGAACCTGGGCCTCTAGCTTTCATAGGAGAGGTCTACTCTTAGTTGCTGCAGCAGACCACGTCTGCATCAACTGTTGAAGACAGACATAATGAGGAGCTGAAGGCAGCACCAGCCTCACATAAGCGAAGTGAAGTCAGCTCTGAGCTTTCTTTTCTTTGTCTCCATCTGCTGTCAGGAGGACATAACCTACTTATCTGTCTTGGTCTGGCACAGATTAAGGCATATCATTTTTGTTGTTTTCATGTTGACGCAATTAAAGGAATCATAGCTTGTAAAATATTTGACCAATTTTTTTGAAGTTAATGTGTTGCAGGCACTTGTGGTTTCCTTCTTTGTACATTAATATTCTAAATAATAATTCTTGAACCACCACTTTAATGCTAGTTATTACAACAATGGCAAATATATTCATTAACACAGGGGTTCTTAACCCAGCCCTTGGGACATACCTAGCCAGTCAAGTTGTCAGGATAACCACACATGAATATGCATGAGAGAGATTTGCATGCATTGCCTCCATTATATGCAAATCTCAAGCATATTCCTGACTGGCTAGGTATTTCCTAAGGACTGGGTTGAGAACCCCTGCACTAAGTAAACTTATCTTAGGTCCTTTACTGCCGGGTTCTTATAGGCCCATTTTTAGACTTCCTCTTATGGCTAAGGTTATTGAACATGTGATTTTGACACAGCTTGAAAATTATATTGAGACTTGATATACAACAGCATGTTTTAGAGATGTTGATGATTACTTTGCTTGATAGACATGTGCATAATTTGGAACCTGTGGGTTCTAGATTTGTAATGTTATTTTTACTCGTAAGTGCTGCATTTGATTCAATTTGTCATAGTTTTTAACATATTCGTAAATGACCTGGAAATGGGAACAAGTGAGGTAATCAAATTTGCAGATGACACAAAATTATTCAAAGTTGGAGTGGAGGAGTGGCCTAGTGGTTGGGGCAAGGTACTTCAGGCCGGAGGGTCGGGGGTTCAAATCCCACTAGAGGAAAGCAAACTTGGGCCGGAAGGACTGGGGTTTCTAGTCCCACAGGTGCTCCTTGTGGTCTTGGGCAAGCCACTTAACCCTCCATAGCCCATGTTTCCTTTAAAATAGTTATCTCCAAGTTATAATGCCCTGTTCAATGTAATTTCAGTTTGTTCAATGTAAACTGCACTGATGCAGAATAGCGCGGTATATGAGAGCATGTAAATAAATAAATAAAGTTGTTAAAACCTATGAGGATTGTGAAAAATTGCAAGAGGACCTTGATAAATTGGAAGACCGGGCATCCAAATGGCAGATGAAATTTAATGTGGACAAGTGCAAAGTTATGCACTTAGGAAAGAACAACCCAAACTATGGTTACACAATGCAAGGTTCCACATTAGGAACCACCACCCAGGAAAAAGATTTAGGCGTCATTGTGGATAACATTTTGAAGCCCTTCGCCCAGTGTGCAGCAGCGGCCAAGAGAGCAAATAGAATGCTAGGTATCATAAGGAAAGGAATGAAGGATATTATAATTCCTCTGTATCTTTCCATGGTGCAACTGCACCTTGAATATTGTGTGCAACTCTGGTCGCCGTATCTTAAAAAGGATATAGCATTATTAGAAAAGGTATAGATAGGAGCCACCAAAATGGTAAAGAGGATGGAAGGATACCCTATGAAGAGGGGCTAAAAAAGTTAGGGCTCTTCAAACTAGAAAACAGATGGCTGAGGGGAGATATGATAGAGGTCTATAAATTAATGAATGGAGTGGAACGGGTAAACTTAGATTGATTGTTTACGTCATCAAAATATAGAAAGACTAGGGGACATGCAATGAAGCTACAGTGTAACCTATTTAAGACTAATAAGAGAAAATATTTTTTCACTCAACGTGTAATCAAACTGTGGAATTCATTACTGGAGGATGTAGTAAAAACTGTTAGTGCAGCTGGGTTTAAAAAAGGTTTGGACAAGTTCCTGGAGTAAAGGTCCATAAACCATTATTAAAGAGAACCCGGACTATCCACTGCTTGCCCCAATACAAGCATTGTGGAACCTGTGTCTTTTGGGGAAACTGCTAGGTACTTGTTACCTAGATTGGCCACTGTTGGAAACAGGATACTGGGCTTGATGGACCTTGGTCTGACCCAGTATGGCATATCTTATGTTCTTAGTATACCAAATCTGAGGTCCTTTTAGAAACTCAAGACATGAAGTCTATTCCACCAAAGTCTGTTTGTATTGGTGGGGTGGATTTGTTAGTTAAAGATGAGATTCATATTTGAGTATAATTTTGGATCAACATTTAACTTTCAAACCACAGATAGATAAAGTAATTAAGCCAACTTTTTATAAGATGCAGGTTGTGTGCCATTTACAATCCATAGTGTCAGATATGGATTTTTTTGTACAGCTTTTCAGGCATTAAGTAATCCATGTTTGGATTATTGCAGTGTTATCTATAAGGGATTGTCTGTAGCTTCTATTAAAGCAAGGCAATTTGTGCAGAATTCTGCAGCAAGGTTGTTGTGCAAGAAATCTAGATTTGATCATATAAAGCCATTGTTCTGTCAGCTTCATTGGCTTCCAACTGAGCACAGCATATTGTATAGAGTATTGGTGAAGAGTAGGCATCAAGATTCTGCTGTTATCTTGGGTATGTTGTCACAGAAATCTGAGTGATCTTGGATGCAACAAACACATGTTATTTCATTATCTGTGGGTAGGCTATAAATGGTGCAACTGAGAGCATTTAAATTGTATGGCCCCTTTTTGTTGAGATACCTTGCCAATAGAGAATTATGTCCAACAAGTAGGCAGTATTCACGTTAGTAGCACAAACACAGTCCAAGACGTGAGATATGTGGAAGACAATTTTATTAACTCACAGACCTAGGCAACCCGACACAGGCCGTGTTTCGTAACCTTCGTCAGGGGTTGTAAGGCAAAATTACTATAAACATAGAAACATAAATAACATATTAAAAGTAAAGGAACAAGCAGATTCATCAAACAGACACATAAAAGACATAATAAAAATTAATTAAAACAAATTATATAATAAATATATAATAAATAATATATAATATATAAATAGTGTTGGAACGCTAGTTGTCTAATACTATCATGAATAAATAATAATAAAAATAATATTAAATTAAAAACATTGACCAACATCATATAAGCGTGACAAGCAAAAACCATGTACATAGAGTTTAATCTATGGACCTCTATCTATAATAATTATAGTATGATATTACCAATTCTAACATATATATATAAAAAATAATAAATAAATTAAAAAATAAATTAATAGTAATAATAATAATAATAATAATATTACCAATTATACATATAAATATAATACCAGGGCGTATCTAAATATTTAATTGCAAGAAGATAACTACAAAAAGATAACTACAAGAAAGCAGCAGGAGCGAACAAATTGACTATTAAGTATATATTGATAATCCAATTGTAATGAGGAGATGGGTATCACTAAAAACAATACCTAAAATAGTTATAAATCATCAACATCATCAAAAATTAGGACATAAACTAATGAGACATAAAAACAATAGAGAGGTAATAAAAATAAAAAGTAAAAATAGACGAAAAATATAATAAATAGATAATAAATAAAAAATATTAAATAATAAAATAGAAAAATAATATAATAAGATCATAAAATATAATATAAATAAAAAGGGAGGGGGGGAAAAGGGGGGGGTTTAAAAAGGGGGAATAATGTCTGAACTTTGTGGATTTATATTAAACAAATCGTGTTACTAAATCATCAAAAAATCGTCCAAAAATGATCATAAAAACATTCAAAAAGATGTAAAAATAATATACATAAAAACAATCATTAATATAATAAATATGAATAAAACAATAAATAATAAATTAAAATCATGAAATGTCTTAACTTTGTAGATTTGTAGTAAATACCAAATCATGGTAATCAAATAATGATAATTAATAATTACATAAATAAATACAATTAAAAATTAAAAAATAAAATAAAATAAAGTAAAAAATCATAAAACGGATTGTAGGTCTGAAACAAACATGCCTCACTTTGTTTTTTAATTATGTGGTAAAATAGAATGAAATACCATCATAGGGTTAAAAAATCTCTCTCATGTCTCTTTATACTCAGTGGTTAAAAAATTTATTTAGAAAATGCATTATTGACTGTTTGATGATTTAAAAATCATTTTATGGAATTGTGTTCAAATTATTAAAGACATCATTTAAACTTCTTAGTTTTGAACAGAGAACGTCTAATTTATGTTTACCAACTAGTATTAGCAAGGGGAGGAACTTTTTGGAAAGAATCTAAACCTCAACTGATTCAAATTAAGCACTTATATCCTATTGTGCTCCGATTAGTAAAGGCACCATTTTTACCTTCATTAGAGCTAACATTATCTAATTTATGTCTGCCACCTAGTACTGCGAGGGGAAGACTTTAAAACAACAAACTTGAAGCTGAATAAAATCGAATATCTGTATTCTGTTGAATTTATATACATGTGATCATGTGCAGCTATTAGAAAGATATTATGAAAAAAGGGGGAAGAAAGAAAATAATACTTTCTTTTGAAGAAATTATTGTGAACTTCGGGCCGATTAAAATCGAACATCTATATTCCATTGGATATGTATATAATGTACCTGCGCAGTCATTAAAAAGAGATGTTGTAAAAAAGGGGGGGGGGAGAGGAAAGCAGTAAATTAACTTACTGGTATTGTCTTCAATATACTTGCAAAAACGCCGGCGCATGCGCCTTCCTTAGCCTCCCGAGCGGGAAACCGTCATTTCTAAGTAAAGGCAAAAATTTTTCACTATTTGTAAAGTGAACTTGCAACAGGTTCGTCTCACACTAAAACCATATAAATCAAAAGTGAACGACAATCACAGACATTAAACCGTGAGGGTAAATTACCGTATTTTTACTCTTGTTGAAGTTCCAAGGTAAAGAAATAATTCTTTGAAGTGCGAAGTAACAGACCGCTCTCTTCTGCAATCAGCTAGGCTGTTGGTGCCCCGGCACATGCGCCTTATATATACTCCTTAACCGCGGGAAAAGGGGAGGGGCATATCTAGATCACACTACTTTACATTAACGATACTTTAAAGCCTAATAATACTCTTTTTAATGGGACTTTTACTGACAAGGTATATCTCTAAATTACTAGAATACTGAATTGTTTGTGAAGAACTTAAAAAGTGTTAAAAAGTATTCAACGTAATACTGTCAGTGTTCTTCTCTCTTAAACATTGTATCTTTAGGCTGTCTACCTCAAACATAGATCTTAAGCCTAATTGGTCATAATTAGTTAAAGAGAAACCAGCAAAGGGAGGAAGGATAACCACTTGGGGCTAACTGGAAATTCATAAACAGTAGATTAATATAATCTCGAAAAATGATTATTAATAAATAAAATTGGTAATTAAATATAAAAATAAAAATTAAAAATAATTAAAAAGATCGCATTTCTATAGCAATTGAGTGGCAAAAATGGGAGCTGAAATGTAAAAAATATTTACAAAAAAACGGAAAAATCTCATTCCATATTCAAACCATGGGGAGCGAGAGAATCCAAAAGAAAAATATATCTTTGTTCTAATTGTAAAACGGTTTTATTCATATCTCCTCCCCTCCAGTTTGGTTTAACTTTCTTGATCACAAAAAATCTCAAATCTGTTAGTTTATGTTGTAATTCTCTCCAGTGTGCAACTAAAGGTTTTTCATCTATATTTCTTCTGATACAGCTTTTGTGCTCTATAATTCTAGTCTTGATGCTCCGTATAGTTTTTCCAACATAGAGTAATTTACAAGGGCATTGGATGACATAAATGACGTTGGATGTGTCGCAATTGGCAAAATCTGTTAAGAAAAACTTCTTTTGTGTAACTGGATGAGTGAAACTATTTCTAACCGGCATTACATTCAAACAAACTGAACACTTGCCGCATTGGAATTGTCCCTTGTGCCGAGATAAAAATTTTTTCTCCGTAAGGGCCGAGGGGACAAGAAGATTGCGCAAGTTGACATTGCGTTTATGTGCAATCAGAAAGTTGACATTTTGGAATGCTGGTAGAGCTTGTAAAATGTGCCACTCTTTCTTTAGAATTGCATTAATTTTAACTGAATGTTGAGAGTATATTAAAGGACATATTAGACCTTGATGTTCTTCTTTCTTCTTGGTCTTAAGGAGTATGGACCGCGGCGTGTCTCTTGCCCTCTTATACGCTGATTCAATGTACTGTATAGGATAATTTTTATCCAAAAATCGTTTCTTCATACCAGATGCCTCTTGCTCAAAATCGCATTGTTTAGAACATACTCTTTTAACTCTAAGGAATTGACTTACTGGAAGATTATTTTTAAGAGACGGATTGTGGAAGCTATTATAATGTAAGAAATGATTTTTATCTGTGGGTTTCTTATAAAGTGTGGTAGAAAAACCGCGATGTTCTTTCCTAATCAGAAGATCTAAATATGCTATTTTGTCAGAATCATATGTTAATTTACTGCTTTCCTCTCCCCCCCCTTTTTTACAACATCTCTTTTTAATGACTGCGCAGGTACATATATACATATCCAATGGAATATAGATGTTCGATTTTAATCGGCCCGAAGTTCACAATAATTTCTTCAAAAGAAAGTATTTTCTTTCTTCCCCCCTTTTTTCATAATATCTTTCTAATAGCTGCGCATGATCACATGTATATAAATTCAACAGAATACAGATATTCGATTTTATTCAGCTTCAAGTTTGTTGTTTTAAAGTCTTCCCCTCGCAATACTAGGTGGCAGACATAAATTAGATAATGTTAGCTCTAATGAAGGTAAAAATGGTGCCTTTACTAATCGGAGCACAATAGGATATAAGTGCTTAATTTGAATCAGTTGAGGTTTAGATTCTTTCCAAAAGTTCCTCCCCTTGCTAATACTAGTTGGTAAACATAAATTAGACGTTCTCTGTTCAAAACTAAGAAGTTTAAATGATGTCTTTAATAATTTGAACACAATTCCATAAAATGATTTTTAAATCATCAAACATTAGTCAATAATGCATTTTATAAAAACTTTTTTTAACCACTGAGTATAAAGAGACATGAGAGAGATTTTTTAACCCTATGATGGTATTTCATTCTATTTTACCACATAATTAAAAAACAAAGTGAGGCATGTTTGTTTCAGACCTACAATCCGTTTTATGATTTTTTACTTTATTTTATTTTATTTTTTAATTTTTAATTGTATTTATTTATGTAATTATTATCATTATTTGATTACCATGATTTGGTATTTACTACAAATCTACAAAGTTAAGACATTTCATGATTTTAATTTATTATTTATTGTTTTATTCATATTTATTATATTAATGATTGTTTTTATGTATATTATTTTTACATCTTTTTGAATGTTTTTATGATCATTTTTGGACTATTTTTTGATGATTTAGTAACACGATTTGTTTATTATAAATCCACAAAGTTCAGACATTATTCCCCCTTTTTAACCCCTTTTTTTTCACCCCCTTTTTATTTATATTATATTTTATGATCTTATTATATTTTTCTATTTTATTATTTAATATTTTTTATTTATTATCTATTTATTATATTTTTCATCTATTTTTACTTTTTACTTTTTATTTTTATTACCTCTCTATTGTTTTTATGTCTCATTAGTTTATGTCCTAATTTTTGATGATGTTGATGATTTATAACTATTTTAGGTATTGTTTTTAGTGATACCCATCTCCTTATTACAATTGGATTATCAATATCTACTTAATAGTCAATTTGTTCGCTCCTGCTGCTTTCTTGTAGTTATCTTTTTGTAGTTATCTTCTTGCAATTAAATATTTAGATACTCCCTGGTATTATATTTATATGTATAATTGGTAATATTATTATTATTATTACTATTAATTTATTTTTTAATTTATTTATTATTTATTATTTTTTATATATATATGTTAGAATTGGTAATATCATACTATAATTATTATAGATAGAGGTCCATAGATTAAACTCTATGTACATGGTTTTTGCTTGTCACGCTTATATGATGTTGGTCATATATACCCAGTTATTAATTTAATATTATTTTTATTATTATTTATTCATGATAGTATTAGACAACTAGTGTTCCAACACTATTTATATATTATATATTATTTATTATATATTATATAATTTGTTTTAATTAATTTTTATTATGTCTTTTATGTGTCTGTTTGATGAATCTGCTTGTTCCTTTACTTTTAATATGTTATTTATGTTTCTATGTTTATAGTAATTTTGCCTTACAACCCCTGACGAAGGTTACGAAACACGGCCTGTGTCGGGTTGCCTAAGTCTGTGAGTTAATAAAATTGTCTTCCACATATCTCAATAGAGAATTATGTACTTTGCCTGATTTAGAGTAGTTACTCACCTGTAACAGGTGTTCTCCAGGAGCATCAGGAATCAGTCCTCACATATGGTGACATCGATGTCGATGGAGCACCCATGCGGAGCATTTCCCCAGCTTTCTAAGAAAGCCCTTGGGAATACACCCACGCATGCATGGTCTCCTTCCCGCCCAAAGGTGCCATCTTGCTCAGTCAGATGACATAGCTAAAAGACAGCACAAAAAACACAAAAGAACTATATACAACTGCAACTCCAAGGGGAGGAGGGAGGGTTGTGAGGACTGATTCCTGCTGCTCCTGGAGAACACCTGTTACAGGTGAGTAACTACTCTTTCTCCAGGACCTGGCAGGAAGTCAGTCCTCACATATGGGTGACTCCCTAGCTCTGGGCTACCAGGAACCCAGGCTGAAAAATAGATCTCCCTCTGTGAAGCCTCAGCATCAGGGAAAGAATTTTACTGAGAAGAGATCCCACCGGTAGCCCAACAAGAGGGCTGGAGGGCAGGAGTTGCCTAAACCTCAAAGAGATTCCGGAGTACTGCCTGACCAAAAGCATTGTCCCTACAGGACTCCCTCTCCAGGCAGTAATGGGCTGCAAAAGTCTGGCTTGAGGACCAAGTTGCAGCCCTACAGATGTCTGCCAACGGTACAGAATGGAGATGAGCTACTGATGCAGCCATTGCCCGGACACAGTGGGCTGTGACTCGACCCTGCAAGGGAAGGTCTGCTGCCCTGTAAGCCCAGGTGATACAGTCCGCCACCCATATGGACAAGGTATGCTTGGAGAGAGGCAACCCTAAGTTGTTTGGGTCAAAGGAGACAAAGAGCTGAGTAGCCCTTCTATGACCCTTAGTACGCTCAATGTAGAAAGACAAGGCCCTTCTACAGTCCAGGGTATGCAGACTTCCTCAGCCCGGCTGGCATGGGGCCTAGGGAAGAATGTTGGAAGAACCACCTCCTGATTGAGGTGGAAAGAGGAGACTACCTTCGGGAGGAACTTAGGATGAGTCCTAAGGACTACCCTGTTCCTATTGAAACAAGTGTATGGCCTGTCACAGACCAGGGCTTGAAGTTCACTTACTCATCTGGTCGAGGTCAGTGCCACTAGGAAAAGAACCTTCCAAGAAAGGAAGCGGAGAGGACAAGTAGCCATTGGCTCACAGGGAGGGCGAGTAAGCTGCTGCAAGACCACATTCAACTCCCACTCAGGGGCTGGTGGGCGGAGAGGAGGCTTTAGCAAGAGCAAGCCTTTGAGGAAGCGGGACACCAAGGGGTGAACCGATAAAGAGTGCCCTTCCACCAGTGAGTAGTGGGCTGCCAGAGCAGAAAGGTGTACCCGAACAGAATTGGACTTAAGACCCTGATTAGACAAGTGCAGCAGGTACTGAAGCACCACTGGCACAGGGCAGGCGAAAGGGTTCTCCTGGCATTGGTCACACCACAAGGAGAACAGTTTCCACTTCAGGGCATAGGTCTTTCTGGTGGATTGCTTCCTAGAGGCCAAGACCACCTCTTCAACTTCCTGAGGCAGGCCCCAGGGAGCCAGCACTACCCTTGCAGCCTCCAGGCCATCAAAATGAGAGTTTTGAGATTGGGGTACAGAAGGGAACCCTGATCCTGAGAAAGAAGATCGGGTTGCAACCCCAGAGGGAGTGGAGTGTCCACTGCCAGCTGTAACAGAAGCGGGAACCAGGGCTGCCTCGGCCATCTGGGGGCTACCAATATGACCGAGGCCCTGTCCCTTAGAATCTTGAACAAGGTTCGGGCCACCAGGGGCGTGGGAGGAAACGCATACAGGAGGCCCTTCGACCATGAGATCAGGAAGGCATCCGCTGCGAATCTCGTGGGATGCGGTTGCCTGGAGCTGAACTGAGGCAGCTGCCGGTTCAGGGGACTGACAAAGAGGTCTATGGATGGAAGCTCCCATTTCAGGAAAATGTTCTGAACCACCAAAGGGTGCAGTTGCCATTCGTGAGGCTGTAGAACCCTGCTCAATCTGCCAGGAAATTTTCGTGGCCAGGAAGATAGATTGCCCTGAGCAGCATATTGTGTCGAAGTGCAAAAGAGCATAGGGCCTGTGCCTCCTGACACAAGAGCCTGGACCCCGTGTCCCCTTGTTTGTTCACATAGAACACTGCCACCTGGTTGTCTGTCTGCACCAAGACAGATTGGTGGCCAGGGTGTGCGAGAAGGCTTTGAGGGCTAAGTGTATCGCCCGGAGTTCCAGCAGATTGATTTGTTGCGTGGCCTCCCATGGAGACCTCAGGCCCTGTGTGCACTTGTCCAGACAATGTGCACCCCAGCCCTGCAAGGAGGCATCGGTTGTGAGTACCACAATGGAAACAGGTACCTGAAAAGGAATTCCCTGTAGAAGGTTGGGGGGGGGGGGTGTGTAGCCACCACTGCAGGGAGTTCAGGAAGGGTTTGGACACCCTTACTTTGTCTCTTAGGCTTCCTGTAGCCTGCCTCCACTGAGTCCTGAGACACCACTGTGCAGGCCTCATATTCAGGTGGGCATTGGGGGTCACATGCACTGTTGAAGCCATGTGGCCCAGGAGCCTTAAATAGAGTCTGGCGGGAACCAGTGGGTTGTCTAGAAACCGGCTGGCCAAGTCCATCAGCCTTCCCGCTCTGTCTTCTGGCAAGTAAGCTTTTGCGTGCAGGGAGTCTAACCGTGCTCCTATAAACTCCAGGTTCTGGGAGGGGAGCAAAGTGGACTTTGCGAAGTTTATGACAAAGCCTAGTTGCTGAAGGAGAGAGACAGTACGGAGGGTGACTTGCCTGGCCTTCTGGAGAGTCTGACCCCTGATGAGCCAGTCGTCCAGGTAGGGGAAGACAAAAATACCCTGGTTTCTCAAGTAGGCCGCCACCACTGCCAGGCACTTTGTGAAGACCCGTGGGGCGGAGGTTAGGCCAAAGGGCAGTACTCTGTACTGAAAATGGTTTCCTCTTACCACGAACCTTAGGTATTTTCTGTGGTCTGGATGAATGAGGATGAGTGTACGCATCCTTCAGATCTAAGGAGCATAGCCAATCTCCCTGCTGGAGGTAGGGCAGCAGTGTTCCAAGAGTAAGCATCTTGAACTTTTCCTTTTCCAAGAACTTGTTGAGATTTCTCAAGTCCAGAATGGGCCGGAGACCTCCAGTACTCTTTGGCGCAAGAAAGTACCTGGAGTAGAAGCCCTGCCCCAGCAGGTGGGGAGGTACAGGCTCCACCGCCCTGTCTTGAAGAAGACTTTGCAGTTCCTGGAGAAGGAGTTCCTAATGCAGAGTAGACCTTGGAGGCTCCCCTGGAAAGTAGGAGGGGGTACCTGATTGAAATGGAGCAGATAGCCCTTCTGGACTATGCTCAGTACCCAAGCATCTCTTGTGATGAGCGGCCACTGGTGGGGAAACAGGACCAACCGACCTCCCGTGCTGAGATGGGCCAGCAGAGGTGGAGAGGCTATGCAGTGGGAGTCAAAAACCCCCTCCCTGCTGAGTAGGAGCAGGAGCTGGAGGCTTGGGGGCTTTCTGCCTATGGGGCCCATGTCCCTGCCCCTTGGCCTGCTGACCCTGCTGGGGAGCTCTGATAGTGAGGGAAAGGTTTGTAGGCAGATGACTTCCTCGGTTAAAAGGTCTTTTTCCCCAAGCCCTTCTTATGAGAAGGGGCAGAAGTTTTTCTGGACAACCTTGTCCTTGTCAGAGTCTCGGTCTCGAGCTCAGCGACCTTTTCGGCCATGGGCTTGCCGAAGAGGTTTTCACCCCGGCATGGGACATCGACCAACTTGTCCTGTACCCATGGCTTGAGGTCCGATGACTGTAGCCATGCCTGGCGTCGAGCACCGATGCCGGCCGCCGCTACGCGGGCCGAAGCCTCGAAGCCATCATAGGCCGCCCGGGAGATGAATTTGGAGCAAGATGGCACCTTTGGGCGGGAAAGGGACCACGCATGCATGGGTGTATTCCCAAAGGCTTTCTTAGAAAGCAGGGGAAATGCTCCGCATGGGGGCTCCATCGACACTGATGTCACCCATATGTGAGGACTGACTTCCAGCTTGGTCCTGAGAAATTAAGTTTTTTTTTAAGCAGTTGAAAACTAATTTGTTTGAGAAAACTTGTAAATCACTGTGATTCTGAGGCATTTTTGCACTTGTATTTTACTGTTTGTCTGTGTTAAGTGCTTTATTACATACGTTTTTTGTACCTCGCTTTGGATTGTGGCAAAAAAGCAAGTAATACATTTTTGAAATAAATAAATAAAATGTCAAACTCATTTCATTTCATGAAATTTATTAGTGACAAAAAATCAAATATATAACAAAAATGGTCAGTTGTTCTTTCTTACATCGTTATTGTTTTCAATATTTCTTTTATTCATAAATCATCCAGGATAATTTCTGGGATTTCTCCTTCTATCCAGGCTTATTTATGGTCAATAGGCAGCAGTCACAAGCCTTTTTATCCCATTGTTTCACAACCCTCTCCTGGAGGTGCACCTAACCAGTCAGGTTTTCAGGACATCCAGAATGAATATGCACAAAATTTTCATATGTAGGATCTCAAAATTGTTAAATCTCTATCATGGTATTTACAGTGGATGTCCTGAAAAACCAACTGATTAAGTATACTTCCAGAACTGGGTTGGAAAATATTGTTTTATCTAAAGGATTTGCAAGCCAACATTATATTTCTATTCAGAGAAAATAAATGTTCCTGCAATGGTAATCCAGCTGTTCTCCTCGTTGCCCTTTGAGGACTCCATCACTTTCCCCCACATGTAATGTTACATAGTCCATCTGTCCAGGCATTACAACCATTGACCTGCTTTCAGGTTTGATCTTGTAGATGCAGTATAAAATGAGAAAGGCTATTCTGCATGTAACCACCTAATAAACCTTTTGTCATACACCGATTTGTGCATGTAGATTAGGGAGATACTGAAGATTCATAAAAAAGAATATGAAGCCTCATCACTCTAGTATTCCAAATCTGACTCCTAATTGGGATTCTCATGTTCAGACAACTGCAATGATGGTCACTGTCAACACATGCAAACATTTAGTAGGCTTTTCTGATCTGCAGACTCTGACATAGTTAAATCAAAAGTGAGTTCAAGGCTCTTTGGAGATTTCAATTTTAGTTTGTGGGCAGAACTTGTGCTATTTAACAATGATGCAAAACCAGCCTCTCACTTCCTTTCTTATGTTTACACTGGAACACATCTTCCAGGGATCTATATTTCTGTTCATATTCAGTCTGTACAGATGGTTTATGTACAGTAGAAAATCTTCAAGTAAAGATCTCTAGGTACTTCAGTACCTTCTAGGTTACCAGAAAGGACACCTAAGTAGGAAAAACAAAAGTATTGATTACTGAAAATTTTTAAAAGTCTACCTTGACTAGAACTGTTAGTCCTGAAAAGGTAATTAGTGTATTAGTCAACTGAAGTCTATGTAACCCAGACTAAAAGGCAACTCTGAATGCATGGAACGAGGTCAGCAAAGGAGAAGATTTTGATAACAGACTCGTGTTACTTAGCCTTAGATTTATTGCAATGGAAACACAGACAATATAGTCAGGAAAAGGAGGGAAACCAGAGCAGCTCAAAGAACTGTGGCACACACATTAGTCTAACAAGAGATAAAAGTATTTAAAAAATATCAGGAAAACTGAAGAGAAGGAACTCCTGAAACTATTGGGGGTAGATGTAAAACAAAGAAAAGGAAATAGTCACAATAATGCAGGGAGGGGCAAATGTTCCTTATCTGCTCCCTTTTGTTACTATGTTAGATTACTGTGTAACAGAACATTGTGGAGGAAAATAATTCAGTTGGGTTGAAACAGGATTAAAAAAAATGTATAGATGGATTATCAGAGGCTATTAAACTTGCTATGAATGTTGTCCTGTTTTAATGCAGTACTAAATCATGATCACTAGAAACTGGAAGAATGCGACAGTAGACTGACGACATACAAAAGCTCCATTTCAAATGCTTCTTTAAAAAAAAAAGCCTCATGCTGCTATTGGGTCAGGATACTGGGCCCAGTATCTTAGGCTCATATCAAGGCAGGAACAAAGTCAAAAACATTAATGGGAGAGTCTGAAGCTATTGGAAAATTCATTAGACTAAAGGGACATATTTTGAGGACACAATTTTATATGTCATATATACATTTTATTTCCTTTTCATCCTGCTAGACCAAATCAGGCAAACAGATTATGCCCCCCTGCCATCGTATGCTGGAGACAGAGAAACTAGAACTCTCCAGTTATTTCATCACCTGTATAAGGAGTAGTGCAGACAGAGCCCTTCTCAATATTCCCTGTCTCCAGCATATGTTGGTGACTGGACTGGGGCTACAGTCTGAGGGCTGCCTCCCCAGTGAAGGAAGGCCACCGTCCTTAGTTGAGGGTGACCCTCACTGTCACCCAGGGCAGAGTCCTATCCTCTGGTAAAGTAGGCTTGTTGATAGTCTCCCAGTGTAGCTGTTGGTGTCTGATGGAAGGTCTCCAGGTGCAGTTGAGATTCACATTGGTGAGGCCTGCTCTGCCTATGGTCTGTTACTCTTTCATATCCTCCCCTTCAATTCTTCTGGCGACCTTTCCTGTCCAGGAGCAGACTGAAGCAATAAAGTTCAGCTTAAAAAAAAAAAGAAAGAAAGAGGCTAAGTCTGAGGCTCTGACTTTGCTTCTGCGGTAAGGGCAGTGCTGTCGGGGCCTTTGAAGGGAGAAAAAGATTCCTTCCCAGGGGTGATGATCTTGGCATGTTTTCTAGACACCAAAACGGGAAGTCTCCAGCGGCTCCCGTGGCAATGTCAGAGCATGGCTACTGCTGCCTTACCTGTGGGGGAGGTGCCCAGGGAATGTCTCTGGCAGTCTTTGTGTGGCTTGGCTGCCGATCTGGGAGAACTCTCAGCAGCAGCAAGGAGTCCCTGTGATCATGGTGCTGGAAAGCAGGCCAAAAATGCAGCTGAACATGTGGGGTGGCTTAGCCAATGGAATGCACATGTGTGGGAAGTGCCACCATTTTGACTGTCAGCTTGGTTCCCATAGATTTTCAAAGGGGTATGTTATCTGCATTAGGGTTTCCATTGTTATTCCCAGAGCAGGAAGGGTCCGGAGTGCTGATTCTGTCCCTGTTCAGTTTCCCCCTGGTTTCTGTTGGCCTTACAGCAGGCATTTAGTTTGTGGTGCAGCCCTGTGGGCGCAGCTTCGGGGAGATAAAGTCTGAGGGTAGCAACATCTCCTCTGTCTCAGGAACCCCCTCCTCTGCTGCCATGGGAGGTATAGGGCCTGGGTGCTCCGGCTCCAAAAAGGACCAGGCTTCTCAGAGTGAGGATGTTTCACCTGAGAGTCCGAGTTCTCCAGCCTCTCCTGGGAGAGGGATTGTGAGGGACGATTTGGATGTGAACAGTCTGGCAGATAGTCCAGGGCATGAAGAGCTTTCCTTGGGGGAGGATGAGGACTCTTCTATGATGCACTAGCATTACACAGGTGACCTCTTCATTTAGGGTCCTCTTGTGATGACTTCCACTAGGGCCTCCGAGATCCTATCTTAGAGGGCATAAGGAAGACGTCAAGGCTTTTCCTCTGCCTCAGGTGACGCACAGGATGATCTTCACAGTGTTCTCTGTGTGGTGCAGTAGTACATGGAGTATTCTCCATGGAGGCAATGTGATGGGCAAACTTTATACCCTACCCATAGAAGATGTGGCGAGCTGGATTTGCTTTTCTAAGGTGAATTCTTTGGTTATGGCCATAACCAAGTGTGCCCTAGTCTGGTGGAAGACAGCACTACCTTGCAGGGCCAGCAGGACTGAGACAATGTTTGAGACGGTCTTCATGGTTTTAGCACTGGGAGTACAGGCTTCAGTCTGTGGGAGCCTTGCTGAAAGGGCACTTCTCTGCTGGGTGCAGAAGTTGCCTGAAGACTGAGTCTGTGAAACTGGAGTCAGCTACAGCCTTCTTAAGGGATGCATTCTATGGTCTCATCTGCCTGTCGGCATGAGCAGTGGCTTTGACAATGTGACCCTCGTCTCACTAAATTGTCCATTTGGGGCAAGCTTTCATTTGGTAAGGACCTGAAGAAGCTAGTTAAAGATCTAGCTGAGGCAATGCCCTTGTGGCTCTCTGAGGACAAGCCTTGGGGTTTCTCCAAGGTAGCTTCATCACACTCTTGCCTTTGTGAGTACAGGTGATACTGGTCTGGATGTCAGTCCTCTTCCCAGTTGGGGATGAATTGGGGCAAACCACAGCCCTTTCATAGGGATTGTAAGGCAAGGAAGCAGGGGGGGGGGGACTGTTCTCTAGGGCAAACGCTTCTAGTTTCAATCAATGAGGTGTCCACTCTAGGGTGGTCCCAGTGGGAGGATGGCTGCAGTTGTTTTACCCAGAGTGGACCCATGTCATGTCAAATCGCTGGGTCCTGAATATCATTCAGCATGGCTACATTTGCAGTTTGAAATTAAAGATTGTGATAGGGCAGTCCTCTCTAGAGAGATTTCTTCAGCTGCAGGCAATTACCCCAGTTCTTTGGCCAAGGTCGGCAGGTGCAGATACTCTATCTACTTTGTGGTCCTTAAGGAGGATAGTTCCTTTCACCCGATTCTAGATTATGAGGGAGTCAACTGGTGCCTGAGAGTCTTTCAGTCTTGCATGGAGATCTTGCAGCGAGTGGTACAAGTTGTCAAGGAAGAGGGAGTTTCTCTCTTACCTGGATTTAGCTGAGGCATACTTTCATATCCCTATTCAGGAACAGATCTCTGTGGTTTGCCATCCTGGAGAGGCATTTAAAATTTTTGGCACTGTCTCTCATGGCTCCCAGATCTTTCTCCGAGGTGATGGTAGTGGTAGTGGTGGCCTTGTAAAGAAGGGTATCAGTGTCCATATATATCTTGACAACTGGTTCATCTGGGGCCAAGTTGGAGGAGGACAGTCAGATGGACTCCACCCCAGTGGTTCAGATTTTGGAGAGTGTGGGTTGGGTGGTGAACTATGCCAAGAGCAACTTAGTTCCTTCCCAGTCTCTAGAATACTTTGGGGCCTGGTTTGATAAGCTTGGAGGTAAAACTTTTCTCACAGAGGATCTTTGAGCAGACCTATCATTTTCAGGCAAAGAAGGTGCAGCTAAGCTAGAATTAGTGCCTTTGATACCGCCTCCTATCTCAGGACTTTGAGCTTCATTTGCTGTTGTTTCCTTCAGCTTTGAGAAGTCTGGCTTTAGTGGTCCCTTCGCAAATATCTCCTGTGGGATGTGGGCTTGAACCTCCTCAGTGGATTGTTTTTAGTACTGTTGTGAACCTCTGTAGTTGGAGAGCCCATTGCCTGGGCCAGATGGCATAGGGGTGCTGGTCCACTTGAGAAGAGGTTTAGCTGATTAACAGGCTGGACGTGAAGGCAATCATGGTGACCCTGTTTTATTTCCGATCCTTATTGCAAGAGGCAGTGGTCAGGCTACTCTGTCAGTGCTACAGCGATAGCATGTGTCAACTGGCAGGGCGGCATAAAGAACTTGATGGTGGCTCAAGAGATGTGGCTGTTGTTCCATTGGACAGAATATCAACTCTGCTCAATCTCCACGAACAACATAGCTGAGCTGGAGAATGTAGAGGCAGATTTCCTCAGCAGAATATGAGGCTGGGGCTTTCCAAAAGATTGTGGACTGCTGGGGGCTGCCAGTGATGAACTTCATGGCGGTGTGTAAGAATGCCACAGTGCCAGCCTTTTTCAACCGATGGGAGTCAGGGTCCAGTGGCTTAAGATGCTCTAGTGCATGACTGGCCCCGGTTGGGTCTAATTTATGTGTTTACTCTGTGGCCTCTGATAAGGGAAATCTTGAGGAAGATAGAGGATCATTCAAGGATAGTTATCTTGGTGGTTCCAGATTGGCCCTGGCAAGCAGACCTGATGATTTTGTTGGCGAGAAGTCCTTTTCCCTTCTGTTAGGGGAGGGATGTTCTTTAGCAAGATCCTGTTTTTCTGGATGACCGAAATCCTTTCTGGCTTACAGCTTGCCCCTTGAATGGAGATGGTTTTATAGGAAGGGATATTCTCCGTCAGTAATCCCAACTCTTCTGAGGTCTCACTGCAGTTCTACTATCTTGGCGTATGTCACGGTATGGTGTGTCTTTGAGCAGTAGTCTGAAGAAAATATGGTGTCTCCTTGGCACATAGGCATCCTTTCATATTTGGTCTTCCTTCAGGATGGTCTGAAAGAGGCTGGTTTTAAACTCAAGAGGCATCTTTGTCCTGTTTCTGAGGCAGGCTGCAAAGGGGTTTCTTGGCTTCACAACCAGAGATTACATGGTTTCTGCAGGGAGTTGAACATCAAAGGCCCTCTTTCTGGGCCTTGAAGGGTCTACCCTATGAGCCCCTGAGGCAGGCTACTTTTGAAGGCTATCTCCTTGAAAGCAGTATTCTTGGTGGTGATTTGCTTTGCTTATTACATTTCTTAATTGAAGGCACTGTCCTGTAGGGAGCGGTTCTTAAGTTTTTCTGCGGAGACAATCACAATTCATCTGATGCCATCCTTTTTGCCCACAATGGTGTCTACTTTTCACAATAACCAGGCGGTCTATCTTCCATCCTTCTCAGTGGAGGAATGTAGGAAATAGATAAGGACTTCCATCTGCTAGACATCTGCAGGGTACGTCAATACTTTAAAGTGACAAACCCATTCCACAAACCCAACTGGCTTTTTATATTGTTTGTTGGGCCTCGAAAAGGCGAGGTGGCATCCAAATCCACTTTAGAGATGTGGATTAGGGAAGCCATTGCGTCAGCTTAAATTTGGAAGAGTAAGCAAGTGCTCAAAGGTTTACGGGCTCATTCTACCCACGCACAGGTAGACATTTGAGTTCCTTTGTGAAACATTATTGTCTCAATATCCAGGTTGGGGTGGATTTAGCTTTTAAGGCCAATGCCATCAAAGTAGCTGTGTCTTCTCCCACACAGCTTAGGGCATAGGCTGGATACTTCTCATTTGTCTGGACTGGTCTGGAAGGATGAGAAAGCACAGTTACTCACCTTTAACAGGTGTTCCCCAGGGACAGCAGGAATCAGTCCTCACATATAGGTGATGTCAGCGTCGATGGAGCCTGTGCGGAAACATCTCCCCAGCTTTTAAAGAAAGCCTTTGGGAGATGCCACCATGCATGTGTGGTTCCCCTTCCGCCCAAGGATGCCATCTTGCTCAGTCATATGACATTGCTAAGACAGAAAAAAGCAAATTGGAATAGTTAAGGCAACTCTACGGGGAGAAGAGAGGGTTGTGAGGACTGATTCCTGCTGTCCCTGGAGAACACCTGTTACAGATGAATAGCTGCATTTTCTCCAGGAACAAGCAGGAAGTCAGTCCTCACATATGGGACTCCCTAGCTAAAGGCTACTGACAACCTGTAGAAAAGACACGGTTAAACCATGAGTAGTAGCCGGTGAGTCCAAAGGATAGACTCTGAAAGGACCTCCAGTGTCCATGGAGAACCATTACTCTGGCAATCTGAACACAGAAGGGTCAGAGGGTCGGAGTTGTCGAAACCCCAAAAAGATTACAGCCTGGCCAAAGGCACTGCCCCATCGGGATTCCCTCTCCAGGCAGTAGTGAGCTGCAAAGGTGTGGACTGAAGACCAGGAGGCAGCCCGGCAGCTGTCTGTCATCGGGACAGAATGCAAGTTTGCAACTGAGGTCACCATAGCCCTGATGCTGTGAGAAATGATTTGGTGCTCCAGCGGGAGCTCAGCCTGTTCATAGGTGAGGACAATGCAGTTTGCAACCCAGGTGGACAGGGTCCGCCTTGTCACCGCTTCCCCCAGCAGGCTGAGGTCAAAGGAGACGAAAAGCTGGGAGGCTTTGCAGTGGCCCTGGGTACACTTCAGGTAGAAGGACAGGGCCCTCTTACAGTTCAGAGTATGAAGTATAGCTTCCGTGTTGCTGGCGTGAGGCCGTGGGAAGAAGGTGGGGAGGACCACCTCCTGATTAGGTGGAAGAAGGAGACCACCTTCGGCAGAAATTTGGGGTGCGTGCGAAGCACAACCCTGTTCTTATAGAACCTTGTATATGGTGGCTCTGCCACCAGCGTCTGGAGCTCGCTGACCCTGTGAGTGGAGGTGAGCGCCATCAGGAAGGCAACCTGCCAGGAGAGGTACCGCAGGTGGCTAGGGGTTCAAATGGCAGCCGGGTGAGCCACATCAGCTTTATGTTAAGGTCCCATTCTGCCGGGGGTGGGCAGATTGGGGGCTTGAAGAGCAGCAGGCCACGCAGGAAGTGAAGGGCTGAGCAAAGAGAGGCTCAACTGCAATAGGGTGGTGGTGTGCTGAAAGGGCTCACAGGTGCACCCTGACTGAGCTGGACTTGAGTCCGGCATGGGAGAGGTGCAGCAGGTATTGCAGGACTAGCAGCACCATGCAGGAGAAGGGTTCTGCCCGTTTCTCCGAGCACCACATGGAGAATCTCCGGCACTTGCAGGTGTAAGCACGTCTAGCGGGAGGCTTGCAGGACCTCCTCCGCCTCCTCCTAGTGGTTAAAGGGAGCTAAGGCTACTTTTCAGCAGCCACGCTGTTAACGTCAGAGATCCTAGGTTGGGTGGAAGGAGGGAGCCTTCCTCCTGAATCAGCAGCCCCAGGGAGTTCCTGAGGGACCAGGGGTTCCGTTGCTAGGCGGAGCAGCCATGGGAACCATGGTTGTCTAGGCCACTGCGGGGACTATCAGGATTAGCGACACCCTGTCCCAAAGGACCTTGAATAGGGTCTTGGCAACCAGCGGTGTGGGTGGGAAGGTGTACAGAAGACCATGAGATGAGAAAAGCATCTGCTGCTACCTGGGATGGGTGAGATTGGCAGGAGCAGGAGCAGAAGCGGGTCAGCTGGGCTGGCGAAGAGGTCCATCTGGGGGGTCCCCCTGAGCTGGAATAGTTTGTGGGCCACTATGGGGTCTAGCCGCCATTTGTGGGGTTGCAGGACTCTGCTTAGCCTGTCTGTGAAGACATTGTCTTGGCCTGGCAGGTAGACCACTCTCAGGAGCATCCCCTGGCTGATTGCGTATGAGTAGAGGGCTACTGCCTCCTGGCAGAGGGTGTAGGAGCCCATGCCAACCTGTCTGTTCATGTAGGACATTGCCACTTTATTTTCAATCTGGATGAGCAATGGCTGGTGCTGGAGACGGTGGTGGAAGCAAGGCAAACAAAGGAGCAGGAGACGTAGGGTGGATAGGCAACTGGTTTAATAAAACGAAACCCCAACGCATTTCGGCAACACCTTCCTCAGGGGGATATTGCTTAAATAACAAATATATGAATTAAATAAATAAAATTAAAAACAACAGAAAGACAATTAAAACAATAAACAGTTAAAAACAGATGGCGTATCAAAAAATATATACTGGAGTAACCTATAAACTTATATGAGAACAATAATAACTATGTATAACAACGTGAATAATAAAAATAGTGGAAGAGTACATTAATCAGAATGAAAATAAAAAACGCAGGGCTGAGAAACCACAAAAAAGACCAAAATGCAAAACTTATACAACATGCTTAATAAGGGAGAGCCAATATCGTTAAGTATACGTTATACAAAATAAGAGAGAACTATTACATCAACTAAACACACTATCATGCTAGAAGAGGTAAATGATTACAGGGCATCAATAAATAAATAACTAAAAAGAAGTAAGAACCAGACAGTGCATACAAAACAATAAAAATAGTAGTATAAATAAATACAAGATAAACCACTAAAACAGGAAAGCTATAAAAACAATTAAAAAGAGAACAATTACAGCAACTATACACACTGTTGTGCAAGAAGAAACTAATTAAAAGAACATAAACAAATGACGGTGGTGGAAGGCCTTGAGTGGCAGGAATATGGCCCTGAGTTCCAAGAAGTTGATCTGTTGTTGGGCTTCGGCCCAGGATCAGGTGCCCTGTGTGCGGAGGTTCTCGCAGTGGGCTCTCCAACCCAGCAATGAGGCATCCATGGTGAGGACCTGCTGAGGAGTGAGGGATTAGAAAGGCATGCCTACCCTCAGGTGTTGCGTGGTCTGCCACCAGCAGAGCAACTCTGCTAGAAGGCGGGTCATGTAGACCTTGTCCCGGAGGTGGCCAGTGGCCCTGCATACACCGAGACCTGAGGCACCACTGAGCTGCCCTCATGTGATGCGTTTGATGCAACACGTACCGTCGAGGCCATGTGGCCGAGCAGGCAGAACATGATGCATGCTGGCACAGAGCATCTGCCCTGGACTTCTGTAGCCAGGGCCATAAGCATTCTGGCCCTGTTGTTGGGCAGGAAGGCCTTTGCCTGAAGGGTATCCAGGTGCACCCTAATGAACTTCAAGCTCTATGCTGAGGTGAGATGTGATTTGGGGTAATTTGTCATGAACCCCAGGTACTGGAGGACACCGATGGTGCGGACTGTGTCCTGTTGCACCTCAGTGGCTGTGTCCCCTCTGATGAGCCAATCTTCTAGGTAGGGGAAGACGAAAGCTCCTTGGAGGCATAGGTAGGCTGCAATGACTGCCAGGCACTTTGTGAAGACTCTGAATGCAGAGGTGAGCCCAAAGGGTAGTACCTTGTATTGGTAGTGGTCGCCCATGACCATGAACCTGAGGTACTGTCTGTGCCTGGGATGGATGAGGATGTGGGTATACGCATCCTTTAAGTCCAAGGAGCATAGCCCGTCTCCCTGCTGGAGGTATGGAAGCAAGGTTCCAAGGGAGAGCATCTTGAACGTCTCCTGCACCAGGTCTCTCAGGTCTAGAATGGACCTTAGGCCTCCTGTCCCTTTTAGGGACGAGGAAGTACCTTGAGTAGAATCCCCTGCCCTGTTGTTGATGGGGCACTGGTTCAAAAGCCAAGTCTTTGGAAGACCTATGAGTTCCTGCAGTAGCGGGGCCTGATGCAGGGGAGTCCTAGAAGGCTCTCCCGGGAAGAAAGGAGGGGATGTTTGGTCCAGGCAGAGGAGGTAACCCTCTCTGACCACCTGGTGTTGTTGGTGATGGTTGATCACCGGTGGGCAAAGTGGGCCAGATGTCCCCCTGTGGGCTGCTATCTCCTGGAGGAGGAGAGGCTATGCCCAGCAAGTTAAAGGCTTGGAACAGGTCGGAACCAGGGCCTTTTTGCTTGTGAGGTCGTTGCCCAGGTCCTCAGCGACCCTGCTCAGGGGTCTGCGGGGCCTGGTATTGTTGGTAGCTCCAGGATCCCGGGCCCTTCCCGATATAGGCACCAGCGACCTGGGCCATGGCCCCAAAGCCATAGTTAGCGGCCTGGGTTATGAACTTTGAGCAACTGGCGGAGGTTTTGGCCAGTGTCTGGAACCTCTGGAGGGGTTCCCCAGAGAGGCCGGCAGAGTAGCCTGTTAGCTCCTTCATGGCATCTCGGAGGAACATTCCCATGTAGAGGAGGTATGCCTGGACCCAGCAGCCCAGTATGGAGCCCTAGTAACATTTTCTGCAGTGGGAGTCGAGGAGTGCGTCTTTTGGCTTTGGAGCCTAAGCATGGCTGTCTTGACCTCCATAGAGTTGTGTGGTAATTGGCTCCTGCGGAAACCCAGGCTCAGACAAACCTTATCAGCTGGTGTCTCTCACATATGGGAGACAGCCTCTCAAGGATCGCTAGGACTGGCACTGATAGGGACTCCTTTGGGGGAGGGAGGAGAGACAAATTGGAGGATCTCAAGATCCTCAGACCAAGGGTCATCTACTGACTCGGTGGTGAAGGCCAGAGCTTTGGCCATGTCCCACACGAAGTACAGGAAGGCCGTGTCCTCGGGCGGGGACTGATGCCGGGCCTCCGGAGGGGGACGGGTCCAATGGGAGGTCTAGTGTCATCCTCTGATTCCCAGCCATAGTCATTGGAGGCAGATTAGATGATTGAGCGAACCCAGATTGGGGTCAGAGGCTCGTAGGCCTCAGCAGCATGGCTGGAGCCGCGACCGCTGGCAGGGGAGGATCAGGGTCCCAAGGAACGGGACTGCAAACATGACGTCTGTCGGTAATCAGCCCAGGCAAGGGAGCGCCAGGGATCAATTTGACGTCGGAGGAAGTCCTCAAGCTTGAGGTCCTGGTGTTTTTGGCAGATGAACCAGTGAAGCCGGACAGTGCTGCCTGCTGAGTGGCCAAGAAGGCAGACAAGCTGCGCTCCAGGGCCTCCATCCTGGTCTCCAGTCAGGATGGGGTCACAGCAGTTGGCGTGGATGCTGAGGGTATTGGGTCCAACACCGGTGGAGGAGGAGAGTCCTTGGTAGGGATGGCCGCGGGGACCTGGTCTGATCGCTGGGGTCTATTGAGTCCTTCTGGGGAAGTTTTGGTGGCTGCTCCTGCTCAGACACCTCGGTCCTCCTCCGGGCACTCAGGGATCTGGTGCGGGACTTCCCCGAGTCTCGTGGAGTCCTGCCAGGCTTTCTTCTTCGTTGGGATCCGGATCGGGGATACCCGGTTGGAGAACTCATGGCCACGACTGGTGGCCGTGGAGTTACTGCGCAATCCCAGGGTCTCGGACTGGGCCCTGGAAGGGGTTTCCGAAGCAGAGTCTGACTTGAAAATCCATTCGTGATTCTCTTGCCTGCTTTGGGGGGTCAGCCTCTTGCAGGACCCGCAAGTCTCCAGGTCGTGGTCGGGATCAAGACAACAGAGACAGCAGTTGTGTGTGTCGGTAATAGAAAAATTACTGCAGCGCCGATCACACTTTCTAAAGCTGCTGGCCATTGGGGGAAAAGGGGCCCCAGTGAGGTCAAAGACCCGAGGAACCGCCAATGGGAGAAAGCACGAATTGAGCTGAAGTTCATGGGCCGAGGATGACGTGCCAAAGCAGGTGAACTCGGGGGCGGGAAAGGGACTGGCTGCGGCTGGAGAGAGAGAATTAACTCTAAGAGAAAATATCAGCTCTTTACGGGGAATCAGATGCATGTTTGCTGGGCTCCGTGGGAAAAAGGAGGCTGAACAAGATAGCACCCTTGGGCAGGAAGGGGACCACGCATGCGTAGTGGCATCAACTTTCTTTGAAAGCTGGGAAGATATTTCTGCGCGGGCTCCGTTGGCGCCGATGTCACCCATATGTGAGGACTGATTTCCTGCTTGTTCCTGGAGAAGGAAGGAGAACTGATCTCCAGGAACAAGCAGGCATGTTGTCTTCACATATGGGTATCATCGGTACTGACGGAGCCTGCGCGGGAATGCACCCCAGCATCCAATAGGAAAGCTTTTGGGAGCATCCCACAGCGCCTGCGTGCTTCCCGCCTTTCCAACTCTCCTTCAGTTTTTCGTTTTCCGCGGAGCCGACAGGACGCATACCCTGTCATCGCAGAAAAATTATCCTTATTCTTTTGTTTTTTGTGGTCGCATCTGCCTTCTTTCGACGCCTATCAGTACCGCTGGTTCTCTTTTCTTCTTTTTCCAAAAAACAAAACTAGTTTTCTAAAAGATTTTCTTCAAGGGCCTTTCCCCTCTCGGGGTTAGGTGCCATTTTGGGCACTAGGCCCATTTTTCTTCAAACATGGAAAAACCAGCTAGTGGTTTTAAGAAATGTTCTAAATGTGGTGGTACCATTTCCGTCACAACACCCATGAATGGTGTCTTAAATGTTTAGGTCCTGACCATTCGCCATCGGAGTGTCTCTCTTGCAGAAAGATGACCAAGAGGGGCCTGCAGAATAGAGCTGCAAAACTCGGTACCCTTTTTGCTGCAGATACGAAGTCAGTTGCATCGACGTCTTCCAGGGCTTCATCTTCATCTAAACTTAAGTCTGGCCGGTCCTCAAAGGGTAGATCTCCTTCCAAGTATTGAGATTTCACTGGCGTTGCCCTCGAGGAAAATTCACCGGCAAAAAGTCCCGGCGGGAGGCCTCGGTCTCCAAAGCATTAACGGGCTCCAGAATGTTCCAGAGGCTTCCACCTCTGCAGAACTACTGGTGCCATGTTCTGGGGTCGTAGCCGCTTCCACCGGTACCAACACCCAGGCATTGGCAGGAGCGATGGATCACAGAATCCTCACTATCGAATGCAGTCTAGCGGCCCTCTTAGCTGCTTCGGTACCACTAAGACCACTACAGACGGTTCCACAGGTATCAGTACCGACACCAGTACCGGTACCGAGTGCCTCGGCAGGTATGCTTCCCCCCATGCCGAACCTTGAGTCTATCTCAGGTATCGACGGATCGGTACTGAGACACCCTGATACCGACTTTGAGAGATACCGGTACCGTGCGTTGCAAGAACACCCGGCACAGAGATACTTCAAATCATCTGATTCCGATGACTCTGATGGTACTAGAGCTATCCTTCCAGAGGCTCCATTCTCCTTCTCCTCAACGGAGAATGTCTCCTCCAGAAGACATGTCCTTCCAGGATTTTATACGTGATTTAGCTCGAGGCTTTGCAATCACGGTGACTCCAGAGAAGGAACCTAGAGCAGAAGAATTAGACATTCTTCAGTACCCTAAGGCTCCTAAAGAGGCAGCTACTCTGCCTATTCACAGAATCTTGCATGATCTTATGCTAAGAATGTGGGAAACTCCTTTGATGGTGTCTCCACACTCTCGACGATGCGATACCATGTACCGAGTTCCAAGCTATCCTGGCTTTCAAAAGACTCAGTTACCACACCATTCAATGGTAGTGGAATCGGTGATGCGTAGGATTAAGAGTGCTAAAGCACATTCTTCCAATCCTCTGGGCCGTGAATCGAGGACTCTCGATGCCTTTGGGCGTCGATGTTTCCAATCCTCCATGTTGGCAGCCAGGATAAGCTCCTACATTCTCTATATGGGAATGTTCCTCAAAGAAGTTACAGGTGACTTGGAGCTCATGAGCCCTCTTCTCCCTGAGGAAAAAAAGGGGGGGGGGGAATTCCTTACTCTGGTCAAACAAGCCCAGGATGTCTCAAAATTTGAAAACCGTGCAATTTTTGATGGCTTTGAATGCATTAGCAGAACATCTACTATTTCCATCGGTGCATGTTGTATTGCCTGGCTTCAGGCATCAGACTTAGAACAATGGGTGCAAGATAAACTGGGAAATATTCCTTGCACAGGAGAAAAAGCGTAGTTACTCACCTGTAACAGGTGTTCTCCAGGAGCAGCAGGAATTAGTCCTCACATATGGGCGACGTCGGCGCCGACGGAGCCCTCGTGCGGACCATTTCCCCAGCTTTCAAAGAAAGCCTTTGGGAATGCAGCGCGCATGCGCAGTCCCCTTCCCGCCCAAGGGTGCCATCTTGCTTAGTCTGCTGACATAGCTAAAAGACAGCAAAAAATCAAAATGAAGGATAGGACTGCAACTCCAGGGGAGGAGGGATGGTCATGAGGACTGATTCCTGCTGCTCCTGGAGAACACCTGTTACAGGTGAGTAACTATGCTTTCTCCAGAACCAAGCAGGAAGTCAGTCCTCACATATGGGACTCCCCAGCTCTAGGCTACCGTGAACCCAGAGCTGAAAAAATAGTTCCCTCTCAAGAGCCTCAGCATCCGTGATAAGAATTTTCTCTGAGAACGCACCCCGTACGGTAGCCCAACAGAAAGGGCCGGAAGGTAGGAGTTTCCTAAACCTCAAAGAGATTACGGAGTACGCCTGGCTGAAAACACTGTCCCGTCGGGACTCTCTCTTCTGACAGTAATGGGATGCAAAAGTCTGGCTTGAAGACTAAGTTGCGGCCCGGCAGATGTCTGCCAATGGAACAGAGCAGAGATGAGCTACTGACGCGGCTTTTACCCTGACACGGTGGGCCGTGACCCCGACCCTGCAAGGGGAGGTCGGCTGCCCTGTATGCCCAGGCGATGCAATCCGCTACCCAAGTGGATAATGTATGCTTGGAGACAGGTAACCCCATCCTATTAGGGTCAAACGAGATGAAGAGCTAAGTAGCCCTTCAATGCTCCCGTGTACGTTCTATGTAAAAGGACAACGCCCTCTTAGAGTCCAGGGTATGCAAGACTTTTAGCCCGGCTGGCATGTGACCTGGGAAAAAAGGTCGGAAGAACAACCTCCTGACTGAGGTGCAAAGAGGAGGCCACTTTTGGGAGGAACTTGGGATGGGTCCATAGGACTTCCCTATTCCTATAGAAACGCGTGTACGGTCTATCAGAAACCAAAGCTTGTAGTTCACTCACACGTCTGGCCGAGGTAAGAGCCACCAGGAAGAGCGCTTTCCAAGAGAGGAAGCGCAAATGGCAAGTAGCCATCGGCTCAAATGGTGGGCGAGTAAGCTGCTGCAAGACCACGTTCAAATTCCATTCAGTCGCCGGTGGACGAATCGAGGCTTGAGTAGAAGCAGACCCCTGAGAAATCTGGACACCAAGGGGTGAACTGACAGAGACTTTCCTTCCACCGGTGAGTGGTGCGCTGAAAAAGCACTGAGGTGGACCCAAACAGAGTTAGACTTAAGGCCTAGGTCTGAAAGTAGATATTGCAGTACTACTGACAATGCAAGAGAAAGGATCTTTACTGCGCTGAGCACACCACACCATAAACCTACGCCACTTGAGGGCATAGGACTTTCTGGTGGACTGCCTCCTAGAGGCCAATACTACCTCCTCAACCTCCTTAGGTAGAAGTAAGGGAGCTAGCACTATCCTTTCAGCAGCCAGGCCATCAGATTGAAGGACCAGAGATTGGGGTGCAGAAGGGAGCCCTGCTTTTGAGACGGGAGATCATGTTGCAGCCCAAGAGGGATAACGGAGCAACACAGTTTGAGAAAGACCCAGGAGTGTCGTTGGCTTGAAACATACACAACGTTGGGTCACTGTATCGAGAGAGGAGTCTCGTGTGGTTGCTATTGGACTACTGTCACTATGGATGGCTTTTGCTCTGCACCGGGCTGGATCGTCTGCAGGAGTACCCTGCTTTGAACAGATTGGTGTTCTGAATAGTTCAGCGGGGGGCCTGATAAGTTTGCTCAGGACGACACCGAGAGTGTGGACATTGGCCTAATGGTGGCTCTATCCAGTGTGTTAACAAGCGGAACGAGCCAAAGGTTGAATTGACTCCAGATAAGTGACACTTATTTATCACAAGAAGGTAAGCAGTTGGTATCGGAGGGTTAAAATCCCTCAGGCCCATCTCAGCTTCAAGACAGTTCTGGTCCAGACCGACAATCAAGTAGCCATGTTCTATGTGAACAAGTAGAGCGGAACGGGCTCTCTGTCGTTATGCAACAAAACTTTGCGACTATAGGCCCTCGCCAGAGAGCTTCAAATCCACCTCCTAGTGGTATATCTTCTGGGCATTCAAAATCTTTGGGCAGACAAACACAGTGCTGCCACACGAATGGTCTCTGCCCTCAGACCAGCTTGCTCGAGTGTTTTGAGATATAGACCTCTTTGCAAGTCCACAGAAAGCCAAACTTCCCCGATTCTGTTCCAGAATTCTGGCTCAAAACTGTCAGGCAAGGGATGCTTTCCTCCTCCATTGGGGTCGGGACTTCCTCTATGCATTCCCCTTATTCCCAAAACTTTATTCAAGCTTCAGAGAGACAGAGGTCATATGATACTCATAGCTCCACGCTGGCCAAGGAAGACGTGGTATCCTCTGCTTCTGCATCTCTCTCAAGCCACACCTCTGGAGTTGGGGTGTGCTCCAGATCTTCTTTCCCAGAAGAACGGGACACTATTGCACCCGAATCCCCAGTCCCTGCATCTCAGGGCCTGGTTACTGAAAGCCTAGGATTCCCGGATATCAACCTATCTCAACAGGTAAAGGATATCCTTGTGGCTTCCAGGAAACCTTCCACAAGGCAATCCTACGCTTTTAAGTGGAAAAGATTCTCTGTATGGTGTTCTCAAAGGGAACTTAACGCCCATACAGTGCCTGTCGAATCGCTTCTGGAGTACCTACTCCATCTCTCAGATTCTGGTCTTAAGACCAATTCAGTAAGGGTCCATCTTAGTGCCACTGCTGCTTTTCGCGGACCTCAGGATGGACAACCTATTTTCTCTCATCCACTCAAAGCGAGATTTATGAGAGGTTTGCTTTTAACAAAACCTCCCTTTAAGCCACCGCTGGTGGCATGGAATCTGAATCTTGTTCTCAGGCAGCTCATGAAACCACCCTTTGAGCCTTTTAGCCACTACAGCTCTAAAGTTTCTTTCTTGGAAGGTCATTTTCCTCGTTGCCCTCACTTCTGCAAGATGCATCAGTGAGTTACAAGCTTTAGTGGTGGATCCTCCTTATACAAGATTTCACCATAAGGTAGTTCTTAGGAATCATCCTCACTTTATGCCAAAAGTAGTTTCGCCTTTTCATTTAAACCAAGCGGTTTACCTTCCTGTATTCTTCCCTAGGCCTCGTGCCTCTAATGCAGAAAGGAATCTTCATATCTTAGATTGTAAAAGAGCCTTAGCTTTTTACCTTCAAAGAACTAAGCAACATAGAAAATCTTCTTAGCTTTTTGTTGCTTTTGATTCTAGTCATTTGGGAACTCTCTCTAGATGGATTGCAAATTGCATATCCTTTGCATATGAGAGTAAAGGACTTTCTCTCGAAGGCCATGTCACAGCTCACAATGCGAGAGCAATGGCAGCCTCAATGGCTAATCTTCATTCTGTGCCCATTGATGACATCTGTAGAGCAGCCACTTGGGCTTTGGTACACACCTTTACAGCCCACTATTGCTTAGACAAGGACTCCCATCGGGATGCCTCGTTTGGCCAGGCTGTGCTCCAGCATCTCTTTCAGTACAACTCCTACCCACCGTCCCGGGTTTCAATGCCAGAAATCCATGGGAGGAAGCATGACCCATCTCACCTGGGGTTCGCAGCTAGCTGGGGTCACCCCCCTGGCATCTCTCAGCTGGGGAGTCCCCATATGTGAAGCCAACATTCCCGCTTGTTCCTGGAGATAGCATAGTTACTCACCTGTAACAGGTGATCTCCGGGAACAGCAGGAATAAGTCTTCACAACCCACCCACCTCCCCTAGTTGTCTCTATCTATCTATCTCTCTCTCTCTGTCTACTCTCTCCTTTGGTCTGAGCTATAAACTCAACTGAAGAGGGAGAGTTGGAAAGGCAGCACACAGGCTCTGTGGGATGCTCCCAAAAGCTTTCCTATTGGACGCTGGGGAGCGTTCCCACACAGGCTCCGTCGGTACCGACGATACCCATATGTGAAGACTTATTCCTGCTGTTCCTGGAGATCACCTGTTACAGGTGAGTAACTACGCTTTATTAACCTGATAATTTCTTTTCCTGAATTCTGCTAGATCCAGGACCATTCCAGGGAAGTTCATAGCTATACTATCTATATTTCCCACCTGTGCAGGTTAACATAAGAAATGCCATACTGGGTCAGACCAAGGTCCATCAAGCCCAGTATCCTGTTCTCAACAGTGGCCAAATCCAGGTCACAAGTACCTAGCAGTTTCCCAAAAAGACACACAGGTTCCATAAAGCGTAGTTACTCACCTGTAACAGGTGATCTCTGGGAACAGCAGGAATTTAGTCTTCACATATGGGTATCATCAGTACCGACAGAGCCTGCGCGGGAACGCTCCCCAGCGTCCAATAGGAACGCTTTGGGAGCATCCCTCAGCACATGCGTGCTGCCTTTCCAACTGTCCCTCTTCAGTTAAGTTTGTAGCCGAGTGAAAGGATAGAGGGAGAGAGGAAAGAGACAGGGAGATAGAAAGACAACTCCTAGGGGAGGTGAGTGGGTTGTGAAGACTAAAGTCCTCTTGGAGACTGGAAGTCCCAAATGACTAGCATCAAAAGCAATAAAAAGTTGAGAAGACTTTCTATGTTGCTGTGTTCTTTGTAGATAAAAAGCGAAGGCTCTTTTACAGTCCAAAATGTGAAGGTTCTTCTCTGCATTAGAGGCATGAGGCCTTGGAAAGAATACAGGAAGATAAATCAATCGATTTAAATGAAAAGGCGAAACCACCTTTGGCATAAAGTGTGGATGAGTTCTGAGGACAACCTTATCATGGTGAACCTAGTGTAAGGAGGATCAGCCACTAATGCTTGCAATTCACTAATGCGATGTGCAGAGGTGATTGTAATTAGTAAGATGACCTTCCAGGACAAAAACCTCAGGGTAGTAGTGGCTAAAGGTTCAAAGGGCAGTTTCATGAGCTGCCCGAGAATTATATTTAAATCCCATGCCACCGGTGGTGGTCTGATGGGAGGTTTTGTTAATAGAAGACCTCTCATAAATCTGGATATGAGAGGATGAGAGGAAATTGGTTGTCCATTTAGAGGCTTATAGGAAGCTGTAATTGCGCTAAGATGGACTCTTACTGAATTGGTCTTTAGACCAGAATTTGATAAATGAAGTAGATACTCTAGTATCGCTTCCAAAGGTATCACCAGGGGGTTTAACCCCTTCTGGGAACACCATATAGTGAAACGTTTCCACTTGAAGGCGTAAGATCGTCTTGTGGAAGGTTTTCTAGAAGCCTGAAGGATATCCTTTACCTGTTGGGAAAGGTTGAGATCCTGAAGATTTAAGCTTTCAGCAACCAGGCCGTGAGATGCAGGGACTGGGGATTCGGGTGCCATAGGGTCCCACTCTCTTGGGAAAGGAGATCTGGAGCATACCCTAACTCCAGAGGTGCAGCTTGAAAGAGATGTAGAAGCAGGAGATACCACGTTTGGCGTGGCTACCGTGGTGCTTTGAGGATCATACGACCTCTGTCTCTCTGAAGCTTGAAGAGTGTTTTGGGGATGAGGGGAATAGGTGGGAAGGCATAGAGGAAGTCCTGACCCCAGTGAAGGAGTAAGGCATCCCTTACCTGGCAATTGTGAGCTAGAATCCTGGAACAGAACCAGGGAAGTTTGGCATTCAGTGGACTTGCAAAGAGGTCTATGTCTGGAGTCCCCCAGATGTCTCGCCTCCCATCCCACCTAATTCGGCTCTCGTTTCCCCCTTCCCCTCCCCACTCCTTTTTAATCTTTTACTGGTTTTAACATTTTATTGTTCTACTGTTTTACTATTTTTTTGCCTTCCCTTTATTCTTTGCTACTTCTCTCTCTGTCCTATTATTTTTTGGCGTTCTTTTCTTTCTTTCCTTTCTCAGCAGCTGTCGCTTTTTTTATGATTGTACACCGCCCTGATGCTTCGGCCTGGGCGGTTTATCAAGTGTTTTAATAAAGATAAAGATAAAGATATGTGAAATATCTTTGTCACCTGGTCTAGGTGGAGAGACCATTCGTGAGGCAGCAGTACTCAGCTGAGTTTGTCTGCCCAAAGGTTTTGACTGCCTGAAAGATATACCACGAGAAGGTGGATTTGAAACTCTCTGGCGAGGGCCCAAAGTCGTAAAGCTTTGTTGCATAACGACAGAGAGCCTGTTCCGCCCTGCTTGTTCACATAGAACATGGCTACTTGATTGTCCGTTTGGACTAGGACTGTCTTGTAGCTGAGCTGGGCATGGAATACTCGAAGAGCTAAATAGATTGCTCTTAATTCTAGGAGGTTTATGTGAAGACAAGCCTCCTGTGGAGTCCAGGTGCCCTGGGTAGAGAGATGATGCAGGTGTGCTCCTCAACCCACCTGTGATGCATCTGTTAGGGTGGCCTGGAATAGGGGTTGTTGGAAAAGAGACCACACTAAAAGATTCTCCAGTGATTGCCACCATTGAAGGGACAAGATCAGTTGATGAGAGTTTGATATCTTGTCTGACAGACGTCCTATGGCCTGTGTCCACTGTGTGGAAACGGTCCACTGGGCTGCTCACATGTGGAGGCGAGCATAGGGAACTACATGAACTGTGGATGCCATGTGTCCCAGTAACTATAGCAGTTCTCAAGCAGTTAGGGAGGATTTTCCCACTGCTTGAGAAGCTAGTTGCACTATGCGAGGACACCGGGCCTGTGGAAGGAAAGCCCTTGACTGTCTGGTATCTAAACAGGCTCCTATGAACTCCAAAGACTGGGAGGGAACAAGTTGGGATTTTGGGAAGTTTATTACCAATCCCAAGTATTGGAGGATTCGCATTGTGCGAGACAGTGCAGTGCTGGCTTCTGCACTCATGGGGGCTCGAATGAGCCAGTCGTCCAAGTAAGGGAAGACAAATATCCCTAGGGTTCGCAGGAATGCAGCTACTACTGCCATGCATTTCATGAAAACTCTTGGTGCGGAAGCCAGACCAAAGGGAAGAACCCTGTACTGGAAGTGTTTTCCCTTGAAAAGGAATCGTAAGAATTTCCTGTGATCTGGATGGATCAGAATGCGAGTATATGCATCCTTTAAGTCTAGAAAGCAAAGCCAATCCTGACTTTGAAGGTATGGCAGAAGAGTTCCTAGAGAAATCATTTGAACTTCTCTCGGAACAGGTGTTTGTTCAATTCTCTGAGGTCTAGAATGGATCTGTGTTCCCCTGTTTTCTTTGGAATAATAAAATAGGGGGAGTAGAACCCCGTACCCTGCTGGAGGATGGGTACTTCCTCTATTGCCCCTTGGGCAAGAAGTGTTGAGACCTCGTGATTCAGCAGATTGTCTGCAGAGGTCTGGGAATTGAACTGCCTTAGAATTGTAGGAGGGGGCATGCTGTGAAAATGAAGTTTGTACCCCTCTCCTACAATGGACCGAGTCCAATTTTCTGCTGTTATTTGGTGCCATCTGTTGGCAAAATGACACAGCCTGCCTGGAATATTTAGGGGTTCTGGACCCCTCAGAGGCAGGAAGGCTAAGCTCTCTAGGAAGGAGTCAAAGCCCTTGAGGGGGCTGAACCTGCAGAGCTGGTTGAGCTCTCAGGCCTTTTGGCGGCTTCTGCTGTTTGAATTACTGTTGTTGTCCCCTTTGGGCAACTTGACCGTGAGCTTGGCTTTGCTGGGTATAGGATGGATAAAACGTCCTCTTTTTTTGCTGAAAGAGGGTTTCTTATAGGGTTTCTTTTTGGCTGGAGTGGCTGTAGATTTTGACAATCTATCTAAGGTGATATTGTCAACATCTATCTCATTAGCCTTTTCCTGCCAATTCTTGCCAAAGAGGTTTTCTCCTGTGCAAGGGATGTTGCCTAATTCATTCTGTACCCAAATCTCCAAGTCTGATGCCTGAAGCCAGGCAATCCGTCGTGCACCAATGGCAATAGCAGAGGTTCTGCTGATGCATTCAACGCAGTCAAAGGCTGCACGATTCACAAACTTGGAGACATCTTAAGCATGCCTGGCAAGCGTAAGGAAGTCTTGTCGTCTGTCATCTGGGAGAAGTGGGCTCATAAGCTCCAAATCTCCTGTGACCTCTTTGAGGAACATTCTCATATATAAAATATATGAGCTGATCCTAGCTGAAAGCATGGAAGCCTGAAACGTTTGACGTCCAAAAGCATCAAGAGTCCTGCATTCACGACCTGGAGGATTGGATGCATGTCTCTTTGCACTTTTCATCCTATGCATGGCTGACTCCACTACCACTGAATGGTGTGGCAGCTGAGTCTTTTGAAATCCAGGACATGGTGGAACTCGATACATGGTATCAAGCCTCCTAGAATGAGGAGATGTGGTCAAAGGTGTCTCCCACATTCTAAGCATCAAACCATGAAGAATTTCATGAATGGGCAGAGTGGCTGCCTCCTTTGGAGCCTTAGGATATTGGAGAATTTCCAATTCCTTTGCTCTAGGTTCCTTTTCAGGAGCTACCGTGATTGAAAGGCCTTTGGCAACATCACAAATAAAATCCTGAAAAGACATGTCCTCCGGAAGCGACATTCTGCGTTGGGGAGAATTAGTGTCTTCCGGGAGAAAAACTCTGGTACCGGCAGAATTATCAGAGTCATCGGAATCGGAGGATTCAAAGTATCTCTGATCACGATGTTCATGTAAGGCACGATCCCGGTATCGATCAAAGTCAGTACCGAGTTGATCCGATACCGATCTTTCGATGCCAGGCAAAGACGGCATGGGAAGAATTCCCACTGGGGCCGGTGTTCGTTGAACCATCGGTGTCAACGGTACCACAGCTGTAAGGAGAGCTGCAATACTGCACTCAATAGCGAGGAATCTCTGGTCTATTGATGCTGCCAATGCCTGGGTGTCAGTACCGGTGAAGGCGGCCGGGACCCCTGAGCATGGCACCAGTAGTTCTGTCGAGGCCGAGGCCGAGGCCTTGAGAACATCCTGGAACCCCGTTGATGCTTTGGAGGCCGAAGCCTCCCGCCGGGGCTGTTTTGCCGGTGTGGTTCCCTCAAGGGCAATGCCAATGGCCTCTCGATGCTTTGCAGGAGAGCTACCCTTTGAGGACCGGCTTTTATGTTTAGTTACCTGAGATCCATGGGAGGAAGAAGAGGCTCTTGAAGACGTCGATGCAATGGACCTGGCATCCAAAGAAAAGAGGGTACCGAGCTTTGCAGCCTGGTTCTGTCTTCCTCTTTTAGTCATTCCCATACAAGAGAGACACTCAGATGGAGAATGGTCAGGGCCTAAACATTTAAGACACCAGTCATGGGTGTCGGTGACCGAAATGGTACCGCCACACTTAGTGCATTTTTTTAAAACCACTAGCTGGTTTTTCCATCTTTAAGGAAAAATGGGGCCTAGTGCCCAAAATGGCGCCTAGCACCGAAAAAGAAAAGTTTCTGAAGAGAAACAATTCAAAATTTTTTTTTTTAAGAAGAAAAGAACCAGCGGTACTGGTAGACGTCGTGTGGAGGCAAACACGACCACAAGAAAACAAGATTAAAGAAGAAATTTTCTGCGGTGACAGGGTATGTGTCCTGTCGGCTCGGCGGAAAACGAAGAACTGAAGAGGGACAGTTGGAAAGGCGGGAAGGCAGAGCACATGTGCTGAGGGATGCTCCCAAAAGCGTTCCTATTGGATGCTGGGGAGCGTTCCCGCGCAGGCTCCGTTGGTATCGACAATACCCATATGTGAAGACTACATTCCTGTTTGTTCCTGGAGATTGCTTGTATTGTGGGCAAGCAGTGGATTACCTGGGTCCTCTTCAATAATGGTTTATAGACTCCTCCAGGAACTTGTCCAAATCTTTTTTAAACCCAGCTATACTAACAGCTTTTACTACATCCTCCGGTAACAAATTCCAGAGTTTGATTACGCGTTGAGTGAAAAAATATTTTCTCTTATTAGTCTTAAATGGGTTACACTGTAGCTTTATTGCATATCCCCTAATCTCTACTTTTGATGCCATAAAGAATCTATCTACTTTTACCCGTTCTACTCCATTCATCAATTTATAGACTTCTATTATATCTTCCCTCAGCCATCTCTTTTCCAGGTTGAAAAGCCATAACCTTTTAAGACTCTCCTCATAGGCGTATCCTTCCATCCCCCCTTTAGCATTTTGGTGGCTCTTCTCTGTATCTTTTCTAATTCCACCATATCCTTTTTAAGATACAGCGACTAGAATTGCAAAAGAATGAAAGGAGGGCTCCTCTGGGAGTTGAACCCAGGACCTCTCACACCCAAAGTGAGAATCATACCCCTAGACCAACCAGCCACTGCTGGTTCTTTGCAAGCTGGATTCAGTCTATTTGCCCTTGGGCTGGTGCAGGAAATTATGGTATGGATCCTTTCTTTTTGGGGTTCTCTGGCCTACTGGAGTTGATTCTCTCTAGTTTTGTTTGGGTCGTTTATTTAGTGGGGTGTTTGTTTCTATTAGCTATGTTACTGCAGTACTGACAAGGTGCTGTCTGCACTGCTCATTATACTAGTGATGCTGCCACTGGAATGTTCTAGTTTCTGTCTCCAAAACCTGCTGGCAGCGGAGCATGCCAACTTTGTCAAGATTGGTTTAGCAGGATTGCAGGAAAGGAATTCATTAGCTAAGTACTGTACAATTCCTCCTTATTTGTAAAATGTTATCTACAGTCAATGAATGTTCAAAGAGATTTACAAGCAAAAAGCAATTAAATATATTAAGGCAATTCAGAGCTATTGGACTGGGAAAAATACTGAGATTAGAGCAGCTTTAGTACTATAACTGAAACAACTCATGCTATCTGTTACAGGATGTACTCACCATCCAATGTAACACTGACATAGGTTCTCATGAGATGTTGCTTGCTTAATTAACAGCTCCACTTGTGTAGGAACATCCAAAGTTTCATCATGGGAGAAATCTCGACCTTTAAAAGTTAAAAATAGAAAACCCAATAAGGAAGATATCATCTTAACTAGTCTAGACTTTACTGTTGAGGCATAACCATAATCAGGTATTGACTGTTCTCTCATCCCTTTGCTACAAGACTTAACTATTTATAACAATATGATGTTAAGGACCACATAAAAGGAATTACAACAGAGAATCCCTTATTGCTCCTCCAGTCTGGTCCAGACTCATGGGTTTACACTCTCCTGCCAGCAGATGGAGATAGAAAACCACTGGTTTTGATGACATCACCCTATAAGAGTCCTGTGCAGTCACTATCACCAGTATTTCTCAGTCTCCAGCAGATAGCAGGTGACTGAACCTGTGCAGTCTAAGCTGGTCTAAGAAAAACAAAATTAAGGCAGCAGACCAGAGGGCTAGGCACAGCTGTGGCTGGTACAGGGGCCCTGGGGAGCAGAACTCAGTGGTATTAGGTTAGTCCCCCCTCCTCCACCCATTCCTAGCCCTCCTTTGTTGAGCTAGTCTTAGAGGCTTCATCAGGCAGATTTGTTTTTTTTCCTTCCCTTCCTCTTCTCTAACTGTTGGGATGGGAGCTGGGAAAGGTATAATTAACATTGCTATTCTGGTGTGTTGAGCCCTGAGTAAAGCTCTACAAAAAAACAATCAGGAAAGGTCTGCGTGCCCAGCTCTGAAGTGGAGTCAGGAACAACAGTGGAATGCCAGAGCTTTTCTTGTCTCGGTGGTCTGGTGAGTACCTCTGGATGGGGAAGAACATTGAGATGGCAGGGCAGGCCAAGCGCAGCCGCTGCTACATCGCCTGTGGCAGCTAGGACACTCGGCTCAGCACTTTCAGTCAGTGCCGTGATTGCAGACAGGATGCTCATCCCAACAGTGTTTGTGATCTGAGAGATCAAGTTTTGCCAGGGTCTGGTCTTGTGGAACAGAAACAGGGCAGTGTGCCAAAGGGGGCATTCACTGGTAGAAAGTCTAAGTGTGCTAAAGTGACAGTTTTTGGTGGAAAGTCTCCTATTTTGTCTAGGCCCCCATGTACTTCTCAGAGGATTGGTCCTCCGTCTATGCTGCCAGTGGGATCTTCAGGCCCGGAGATTATTAGTGCCTTAGGAATAAGTAGTTCTGCTGCTGGATTGCCCTTTTCTGCAGAATTTGTCTGGTTATTACATCAGGCACTTTGCCTTAAGAAAGAGCTCCTGTGGTAGCTCTGGCTCCAAAAGCAGCCAATATGCATGCACAAGAGTGTTCAAATTTTATGCCCCAAGCCTCTGGAACTACATACCTGGTAACCCCCCCCCCCCCCCCAGAAATATTAATGAACTGCTCACCTTCCAGAAACATCTCAAGACCAAGCTGTTCATGGAACACTTTGGCCCACTACATAATCCTCCCTCCCTCCACCGCTGTACATATCCCACTCTACCTAAGCATACTACTGGCTAAATACATAAAAGCTACCATTTCTGTACATAAGTTTGCATACTGTTCCCACTGTAATTTTAGAAAATTTATATAAATTTCTACAATTGTACATAAGTTTGTTTACTGTTTCAATGTAGCATTTGCACCTGTTGTTCTATGTATACCGCTTTGACCTGGTGAAAAGCGGTATTAAAAAAAAAGTTAAATAAATAGTCTGGAGGCTCAGGCCACAGTGGGGTCTCTGCCTTCTGATTGACCACATGTGGCTTTAGAGGGTTGCACATTGCTGGCATCGGTGGCCTTCTTGGATGCCACTGAGGGGCCCCTCTATACTGTTGGAAAATCCTTTAAAGGAGTTGCAGGAGGAGAGAAAGAGATCCCTGCATGTGAGAACTCAAACGTGGTCTGTGTTTTCCACAGAAATAAGTTGTCTTCCCTCATTTCTCAGTTGCTGGAAGCCTTTAGCATCTCAAAGGTGCCACCCCCTGAGGCTGCAAGCAAAGAGGCTCATCTTTTCGAAGGGCTTCAAAGCTGACAAAGGCTTTCGTGGTCCACAAAGCCATCAAGGATATTACAGCAGAATGGGACATCCCAGATGCTGGTTTGTGGGTTGGTAGATCTATGGCCAGTGTATCCTGTGGCTGTGGGGAGGAAAAAAGAGAAAACTGCAGCAGCATTTGCCTGAGAATTCTCTTTCAGACTCATCTGATGCCTTTTTGGAGGTGGCACACTAGGAGCCTTGATTGGCCTTTTTGGTCGATACCTTGTAGGCTTTGAAAAGGATATCAGCAAAAGTGAGAAAAAAAGTGGCCAGAGTTGTCTCCTTCGGTGGTTGTGTCACTGGCTGGCAGATGTAGTATCCAAGATTCACCTAAGCAAGCTACTTAGGGGAGGCTGCTGTTTGGTGAGGACTTAGAAAGGTTACTGAAATACTTGGGGGATTCCAAGGTTCTCGGGCTTCCAGAGGTATAGGCTGAAAGGTTCCAGATGTTTCCTTGATGCTTGGATCTTTTCAGTGGCCTAGATTCCTCTTTGTATGACTGCTCCTTTTGGGGCAGCCACTGAAGGGGGAAAGGTGGGTGGTGGTTCTGAGGGCTCTTCAGATTTCTAAGTTTCACAATGGGAATCTGGAGGCCCATCTTCTGGTGCAACTGGTTGAAGGGCATCTGCAGGGCTTTTACCAGGAATGGGTCCATATTACCTCAGACTCATGTTTCCTTGAGGTTGTTTGGGAGGGCTGTGTCCTCGAGTTTGCACTGTTATGGAGTCCTTTTGCCAGTCTCTGCTGAAACAGAGAGTGTTTCAAGTAACTTTGGAGAGGTTGTTAAGACTGGAGGCTATAGGTTCTAGTGCCCCTACTGGAACAGAGACTCAGAAGGTATTACATGTATTTTGTCATTCCGTAAGGGAAAAAAGAAAAAAGAAGGCATTTTTCCCATCCCATCCTGGTCTTGAAGGAGGTAAACCAGGCTTTGCAAGTTTCCAGTTACTGGATGAAAACTCTACAGTTTGTGATCATGTCAGTGCAACAAGGGGAGTATTTAACAGGGTTGGACTTTATGAAATCTTACCTACATATTCTTGTTCACAAAGATTATTATATCTGTTTCCTCACGTCACAATCCTGGGGTGTCACTTTTTCTTTAGCTGCTTCAAATCTTTCGGTCACAATTCTAGGGTGCAGGCCCTCTGAAATATAAAGATTGGCTTGTTTCAGGAGCTCACCAATGATAAGAACATTTGTAGTCGTACCATCCTCAGTGATATCATCCTGTGCAGTTGCTACTTTTGCTATCAAGGAGGCTGTTGGGTGTTGAATATGCATTTCACAAAGACATTACCATCTTTGGTAAGTTTGATATCTCCAGCACCAGACACAAGCATTTTCATGGTGCCTTTAGGCCCCAGGTAGGTCCTTAGAACATCCTGCAGATCACGTGCCACGCTGATGTTCACGGCCAACGTGGCTTGTGCCTGTGCCACTTCAGCTTTGGGATTGAGCGCCTTCACAACGGCCATAGTGAGAGGTGCATACGCCTGAAACTGACTCAGCAGTCCACCACACTCCTTGGTTCTGGCGAAGTTTTCGAGCACTGCCTTTTGGGCTTGCCACGGTCCTGATAACTTTTTTCCAAGGAAATGGTGATAGTGACTGCAGTTTGTGGAAGCAAGGCATTTTGATGCTACCATATCTAGTGGTGGGCTGATATGGACAAAGTTGGCCCTGGAAATTCAAGCAGCAACCGCACAGGTGGTGAGCTTCTTGCAGGAGCTGAGCCTGGAGAGTCAATTTTGCAATGAGCAAGTGGAATCCTTTCCAGACCCTGGAGTAACTGAGTGCTCATTTTGTCACTAAACATAGCAAGGTCTTTCCAACAGCAGGCAGGATCCAGAAGTTATAGTCCCAGATCTGGGTTTTGCTCTGGAGGCAGTGTCCATGGGCTTGGGATTAGTTACAAGTCTGGACTTTATGGCAGCTGCACTGGAGTTGGTTCACTGGGCCAGAACTTGTATTGACCCACTTCAGAGGTCTCTTCTGACCCGTTGGTCAGCGTATTAAAAGGCCCTTGGGAAGAGACTACCTCTGTGGAGAGAGGTGAGGAGCAGGCTCTCCTGATGGTTGAACAAGGGCAGCTTGAAAATGGCAGCCCCACTGAAAGCATCAGAGAAAATTCCGTTCACAATGGATGCGAGCCTGTTAGGCTGGGGGTCCATCATCAGTTCCAAGTAGCTCAAGGTCGCTGGTCCTTGGATGAAGCGAAGTGGGTCACTAACAGATTGGAAGCCAGAGATGTTCAGCTGGCAATGCAGTTCTCCTTGCTCTGGGGCAGAACAAAGTGGTTTGATTCTTGTCAGAAAACATGACAATGGTGCCTTTCATCAATTTTTAGGGGAGGCACTAAGAGTTCACAAATGCCCGGAGCTTGGTGAGACAAGACTTTCCTTGGCTAAATCCATGTTGGCTTTCTGCCATTAAACTATGACTATATACATATTCAGTAATTTTGTTTTCTATAATGATTTTTATCATTTTGCCCGGTATTGATGTCAGGCACATTGGTCTGTAGTTTCCCTGATCATCCCTAGAACTTTTTTAAAAAATTGGTGTTACCCTGGCTACTCTCTAGTCTTTGGGTACTACAGATTATTTTAATGATAGATCACAGATTACTAATAGTAGTTCTACAATCTCATATTTCAGTTCTTTCAGTACATTGGGATGTATGTCCATCCTACTCTATCAATTAGCTGTACTACATCTTCCTGATTTATCAAGATTTGTTTCAATTCCTCTGATACATCACCTTTAAATATCATTTCTGGCATGGGTAAGTTTCCTACATCTTCTTCAATAAAGACTGAAACAAAAAAATCATTCAGTCTCTCCGCTATGGCCTTGTCCTCTTTCAGGGCACCTTTTACACCCCTCCATCATTTAATGGTCCAACTGACTCCCTCACAGGTGTTTTGCTACAAATATACTTGAAATAGTTATTATGCACTTTTGTTTCATGGCAAATTTTCTCTTTGCCTGCCTTGCATTTAATTTGCCAGTATTTACGCTTTTTCCTGTTTTCATCATTTGGTTCTTTTTTTTCCATTTTCTCTCTTAGCTGTAACAGCCTCTCTTACCTCACCTTTAAGCCATGCTGGCTGTTGTTTGGCCTTTCTTCTACCTTTTTTAGTGCATGGAATACATCTGATCTGGGCTTCCAAGATAGTATTTTTAAATGACACCCAAGGCTGATGTAAACTCTTAAACTTTGCAGTTGCACCTTTTAGTTTTTTCTTAACCATTTTTCTCATTTTATTATATGCTCCTTTTGGAAAGTTGAATGCTAGCACAGTCACTTTCCTTGCTATCCTCCTTCCATTTATTAAATAAATGTGATCATGTTATGATTGCTATTGCCAAGTGGCCCCAAAATAGTTATCTCTCACACTAGATCCTATATCCCACTGAGGACTAGGTCAAAAGTAGCATCCCTGTGTGTCTGTTCCTGAACCACCTGCTTCATAAAGCAGTCATTTATTTCATTTCCTAGGTACCGGAAAGGGGTGGGCCACAAGGGCTCTGGCACCATCCAAATTTGCAGCATGGCAGGCAGCAGGCTGCCCTCAGAGATCCTATCCCCTGCAGGCAGAAGAAAAGCCACGATCGTGCCAAAGACCCTTCCTGTCTGCAAACAGGAAGGTTTTCTGTCTGCCAGGTGGGGCATGGGTGGAGCTTGGGGCAGTGCTTGCCCCCCCTCAAAGAAAACGTTCTTCTGCTGTCCCTGCTTCCTCTAGAAACTGTTTCCCTAGCATGTCCTGATGTGACATTGACCCAGTAAATACTGGGCTAATTGAAATTTCCCATTATTACTGTGTGGTAAACTTACTAGCTTCCCTAATTTCTGTTAGCATTTCATCATCTGTCTATTCAAATATTCGGTCCAGGAAGATGGTAGTACACCCCCACTGCCATTCCCTTCCCTTTTTTACATGGAATTTCTATCCATAGAGATTCTACAATATAGTTCCTGCAAAACCTTTATCCTGTTTGGCTCGATGCCCTCCTTAACATATAGAGCCACCCCTCCACCAATGTGATCAACCCTATTCTTGCAATAAAGTTTGTAGCCTGGTATCACAGTGTCCGATTGGTTATTCTCCTATGAGGTCTCTGAAATGCCAATTATATCTAATCTTTCATTCATTGCTATATATACTAACTCTCCCATTTTATTTTTTTAAACTTCTTGAATTTCCATACAGGCATTTCAAAGTTTGTTTTTTTCCTAATATTAACAATATGGCTCTTTGATGACAGGGTTAATTTGGAAGCTTTCAACCCTGTCTTTAACTTAAAGACACCTGGGTTACTTTTACTTGTTTTGAAACCTCTCTATCGGGATGTCCTGACTTCCCTGTTCTGCTAGTATTCAAGGCTACATTATTCTGAACCATGCGCTCCTGGGCGATTAATATTGGCTTTCCTCTGTACAGTATCATCCTTTTAGCTAAAGTTGTTTCAGCATTCTATGTCAATCAGCCTCTCTTGCACTTTCACTATTTAAAGGCATGGAAGATTGGGCAGAGCAGTGCGCAGGGTCTTATGGAAACCTTTTCTTACTCAAATACTTGTGCAAGTCAGATGATAATTTGTATGGTTTACTGGCATACAGAAAGGAAACGCTGCCTCGAAGGTGACAATTTTACCAGGTGGCTGAAGAAAGTAATTTTTGTCTGCATATTTGTGGCAGAATTTGTGCATCCCAGCTAGTTTGAGAGCTTTCTCTTTTAGGGTGCTGGCATCTTCTTGGGTGAAAAATAGTCTGAGGCTGCTTATAGAAGTTTTGCAGAATGGCTACTCATTTTTTTTCCTGTGCTCGCCTTTGTGAAATGACATAAATTGGATGTGCAGGCTAGTGTTTTCAAAGCTGGCTTGGCTGTTCCCTCCTTGTAAAGTTTGGTACTGCTTTGATACTTCCCACCCATCTGGACTGGACTGGAGAAATAAGGTCTAATTTCACCTTCCTTATCTGTTAATTTTCTTTCCTGACTTGAACAAACTCGAAGTCTTTCAAATATGATGCCTGAGACAGATTTTGGGTGTCTCACTTCATGATTGCCATTGAAACGAGACAATTTGGACAAGGTGTGGCCATTAATCCTCAGTCAAAGAACAAATCCAAAAAAACAGATTGCGCTGGTTTGGCTACGTTTGCAAAATGAACACCAGTCGGCTGCCATACAAACTCCTCTGGCGAGGAGTTCAACGAGCAGCACCAAAGACAATGTGGCTTAAACACATCGAGGAAGACCTAAGGAACCAATGACTGACCATCAATGAGGCCAGAAATGTTGCCACTGATTGCCAAGTTTGGAAGTGTATTGTAACATAGTAATTGACAGCAGATAAAGACCAGTATGGTCCATCTACTCTGCCCAGTAAGATGGCAAAAGTAGGTGCGCCTGCCGCTCCGTGCAGGCCACCCCTCCCCATGTCTTTGTTTAGGGGTGAACCCACCACTCCGTGTAGGACACCCCTGTTTGTTGAGAAATTAGATAGTTCAGTTTATTTTGATTTTATCCTGTTGCTGTAAAGGGATCCACTGTGTCTGTCCCATGCCATTTTGAATTCTGTCACAGTATTTGCCCTCACCACTTCCATCGGGAGGGGATTACAATCATCCACCACCCTTTCAGTGAAAAAGTATTTCCTGACATTGCCTTTCAATTTACCCCCTTGCAGCTTCATGTTATGCCCTCTAGTTTTACAGCTTCCCCGTCTTTGGAAGAGGTCTGTTTGTTCATTATTTCTCTTTAAGTATTTAAAGGTCTGAATCATATCTGCCCTATCCCTCCTGTCCTCCAGAGTGTACATATTTAGGTCTTCAAGTCTCTTCTCATAAGGCTTGTGACGCAGGCTCCAAATCATTTTGGTCGCCTTCCTCTGAACAGTTTCCAGTCTTTTTACATCCTTTGCAAGATATGGTCTCCAAAACTGAACACAGTATTCCAAGTGAGGCTTCACCAGTGACTTACACAGTGGCATTAGTACCTCTTCCTTTCTGCTGGTAATTCCTCTTTGTATGCAACCCACCATCCTCCTGGCTTTTGCCACTGCCTTGTCGCACTGTTTTGCCACCTTGAGATCCTCAGAAATAATCACACCAATGTCCTTCTCCTGGTCTGTGCACACCAACCTCTTGCCCCCTATCGCGTACATTTCCCTTGGATTTCTGCTTTCCAAGTGCATTACACTGCACTTCTTTGCATTAAATCTTAACTGTGAGCAACACACGGAATCCAGCGGCACCTACAGCAGCGTATTGGCTGAGAGGACAGCCTTCTCTCCAAATGCCAGCTAGGGATTAAAGAAGAAGAATAATTTTCTTTCCTTGAGTCCCTCCAATCCAGAACCCACCTGGGAGGGCATTTCAGTGTGTTGGTATCTGCTAATGTGTTAACTAATGAGCATGGGCATAACCAGTTTCAACTGCCGCATCAATCTATAATATCCAAGACATCTCCTGAGAGTGTTATAAAATGGTGAAACCAAGTATCTATGTACCCCTAGGAAGAGGCCAAATGATCCTAGACAAAATAGGATGAAAGGTTTATCGAAGTTCTATGCTCACCTTATAGATATTGGCTTAACACCTATAAATGCTCCACTACCAGCATCAGCTAATGTTGTGAATAGCAGAATTGTTTTCTCCAGAAACCTTTCAGAAGCAACTAGACCAGCTTCATTAAACTATTGAAGAGTGTGTGCAGCACCTTTTAAAGGTCATATGAGACTCATAAGAACCACGTCTTATGCTGCTGCAGTGATCATTGGGGCACCTGGCCTAAGTGAAGACCTCATGAATGTCTCACGGATGTCCCCCTGTGCAGGGGGTTCTGTTTGGTGACAAGGTTAAAGACGCTGTCTCTCAAATGTACAGTTTGTGAGCTGTCAGCTCCCTCTAAGGAGCAGTCTGCATAGTTCCACAGAAATCAGCAACAGTACTTCCGGAAATAGTACCCACAATAATTTTTTAAGCAGCTTTACCCCCTTGGTGCCACTATCAGCCCTACACTAAGCCTTCTCCCTAGCATCAGTCCAGCCAAGCATATTCTCAATGCCCAAATGAGCAGAAGCAATAATCCACTCCTGTAGCTCCAGCGCTCAAGCACAGTCAGACTTTTTTTGACTACCCATTACCCATAGTCTGGACAGTACTGGAGGGATGCTATGGAATAAATCATATTACTCACCTGTAATAAGTGATCTCTGGGAACATCAAGAATCACTCTTCACATATGGGTGATGTCGGCACTGGCGGAACCTGGCATGGGAACACTTCCCAGCATCTAATAAGAATGCTTTTGGGAGCGTTCCTCCACACATCCGTGGCTGCCTTCCTGCCTTCCCTCCTGGTCTCCTCAGTCAGGTGAATAGCGGAGAAATAACAATCTTTGTATACCAGGAATGAGAAAAAATGGGACAACTTGATGGGGTGGTGGGTGGGTTGTGAAGACCCATTCCTGCTATTCCCAGAGATCACCTGTTACAGGTGAGTAACTACGCTTCTCCAGGAACAAGCAGGAAGTCAGTCTCCACATATGGGTCGCTCTAGCCTAAGACAACTGAGCGAGAGAAGAATCCTGGTGCAGCTAGAGGTTGCAGCAGGGATCCAACAGACTCAGCTTGTTCAGAGTACTCCTCACGAGGTAGTCAGATGGGCGGTAGGCAAGTTGTCTAAATTTCAAACAGGTTATACAGAACAGCTTGTCTGAATTGAGAATCAGCTCTTGAGTCTGTCCAGGCAATAGTGCGCAGAGAAGGTATGCAGGGAAGACCATGTTGCCGCTTGGCAGATCTCTGAGATAGGGACAGATCGGAGAGTAGCTACAGTAGTAGCCATGGCTCTGACATTATGAGCTGTTACATGGTGTGGAAGAGACAGCCCAGCCTGCGAATAAGCGAAGGATATGCAATCTGCTAGCCAGTTTGAAAGTGTTCTTTTGGATACTGGTGCCCCTAGATGACTTTGGTCAAAAGAGACAAACAACTGAAAGGATTGGCGATAAAGCGTAATTACTCACCTGTAACAGGTATTCTCCGGGGACAGCAGGAATCAGTCCTCACATATGGGTGACATCGGCACCAACGGAGCCCTCATGGAAGCATCCCCCCAGCTTTCAAAGAAAGCCTTTGGGAGATGCCACCACACATGCGTGGTCCCCTTCCCACCCAAGGGTGCCATCTTGCTCAGTCAGATGACATAGCTAAAAGACGGCAAAAATAAAGATGATAAAGGAGCAACTCAAAGGGAAGGAGAGAGGGTGGTGAGGACTGATTCCTGCTGTCCCCGGAGAATACCTGTTACAGGTGAGTAACTACGCTTTCTCTGGGAATAAGCAGAAAGTCAGTCCTCACATATGGGACTCCCCAGCTACAGGCTATCGAAAGCCCTTAGCAAAAACGCCAACTCCCTCATGGGGTGCTGCAAGCAGCAGCAATTAAGTCCGTGTCCACAGATCACAGTAGGACCACTGTGTCCGATGAAAACCAGCACTCCGGTAGCTTGAACACGAAGGGTCAGAGGGTAGGCGTTGCCTAAACCCCGAAGAGATTACGGAGCACAGCCTGGCTGAAGGCACTGTCCCATCGGGACTCTCTTTCCAGGCAGTAATGGGCTGCGAAGTTATGGACTGAAGACCAAGTGGCAGCCTGGCAGATGCCACCATTGGGACAGAGCGCAAGGTTGCCACCGAGGCCACTATGGCCCTGACATGGCCTTCCAGTGGGAGCCCCGCCTGCTCACTGGTGAGGGCGATACACTCTGTCACCCCAGTAGACAGTGCATGTTTGGTCATCGCCTCACCCAGTCTACTGGGGTCATAGAAGATGAAAAGCTTTGCGTTGGCCCTAAGTGCGTTGGATACAGAAGGACAAAGCCCTCTTACAGTCCAAGGTGTGAAGGACTGTCTCTGCCCTACTGGAGTGAGGTTTCAGAAAGAAGGTAGAGAGTACTATTTCCTGGGTGAGATGAAGGCGCCTATGTCACTAAGGCCTGAAGTGTGCTAATTCTGTGAGTGGAGGTGAGTACAACCAGGAATGCCATCTTCCAAGAGAGGTAGCATAGGTGGCAAGTAGCCAGAGGCTCAAAGAGTGGGCGAGTGAGTTGCCCCAATACCATGTTGAGGTCCCATTCAGTTGCCGGAGCGTGAAACAAGGGCTTCGATAAGAGAAGACCCCTAAGAAAGCAAGTCACAAATGGCTGGATCAAGAGGGGCTTGCCATCCACCGGGTGGAGGTCTGCCCCGTGCTCGGCACACCAGGCCGAAAACCTGCGCCATTGAGGGCATAAGCTTTTCTAGTAGAGGCCTTGCGAGAGGCCAGCAGGATCTCCTCTATCTCACCTGAGAGGTTGAAAGGTGCTAGAGTCACCCTTTCAGCAGCCATGCTGTCAGCAACAGGACCCCAGATTGGGGTGCAGAAGAGAGCCCCCTTCCTGAGACAGGAGTCCCGGAGAAGTCCCCAACGGGATGGGGGTCTCCAACGTTAATCGGAGGAGCAACGGGAACCATGGTTGCCTGTGTCACCAAGGGGCTATCAGGATGAGCAAGGCCCTGTCGCGGAGGGTCCTGAACAAGGTTTTGGCAATCAGTGGCGTGGGAGGGAAGGCGTACATGAGACCCTCCGACCATGAGACAAGGAACGTGTCTGCTGCCACCTGAAGGGGTGGGTCTGCCAGGAACAGGAGTGAGGCAACTGGAAGTAGTGTGGGCTGGTGAACAGGTCCATCACGGGTTTCCCCCAGATCTGGAAGAGCTGGTTGGCCACTCTGGGCTCCAGCTGTCACTCGTGCGGCTGGAGATCTGGTCAGCCTGTTGGCCAGGAGGTTGTTCTGGCCTGATAGGTATACTGCCTGCAGGAGAATACCCTGTTGGATTGCGTACGAGCAGAGGACCACTGCCTCTCAACAGAGGGTTTGAGACCCCGTACCCCCCGAGTTTGTTCACAAAGAACATTGCCACCTGGTTGTCCGTCTGGACCAGCACTGGCTGGTGATGCAGGTGGTGGCAAAACGCTCGCAGGGCTAAGTATATCACCCTCAGCTCCAAGAGGATGATCTTCTGGGTGGTCTCGCATGGTGAGCAGCTGCCCTGGGTGCGGAGCTCCTCACAGTGGGCTCCCCAGTCAAGCAGGGAGGCATCCGAGGCAAGGATCCTCAAGGGGCTCGGGGCCTAAAAAGGCATGCCCACCTCGAGATACTGGAGAGTTCCACCAGTCCAGAGAGTCCGCCAGTTGGCAGGTTACAGAGACTCTGTCTCGGAGGTGCCCCATGGCTTGAGTCCACTGGTCTTGGAGACACCACTGCGCCACCCTGATGTGGAGACGAGTGTCTGGGGTGACGTGGACCTTGGAGGCCATGTGCCCGAAAAGGCGCAGAAGAAGCCAAGCGGGCACAGAGGGACGGTACTGTATGTCCCGTGCCAGAGTCCTGAGATGGTCGGCTCGGTCCCTGGGCAAGAAAGCCTTTGACTGGAGAGCATCCAGCTTTGCCCTGATGAACTCCAGACATTGTGTCAGGAGGTGGTGAGACTTGGGGTAGTTTATGACAAAACCCAAGTGCTGCAGAACCTGGATGGTGCGTGTGGTGGCCTGCTGCACCTCTGAGGCCATGCCTCCCTTTATGAGCCAGTCGTCCAGATAGGGGAAGACAAAGACCCCCTGGAGATGGAGAAAAGCGGCCATGACTGCCAGGCATTTTGTGAAGACCCTTGGGGCAGAAGCCAAGCTGAAAGAGAGCACCCTGTACTGAAAGTGCCTGTCTCCCACTATGAACCGCAGGTACTGCCTGTGGTTGGGATGAATGAAGATGTGGGAATAGGCACCCTTGAGGTCTAAGGAGCATAGTCAATCTCCCTGCTGGAGGCAGGGCAGCAATGTTCCAAGGGAGAGCATCTTGAACTTCTCCCTCACCAGAAATTTGTTGAGGTTGTGCAGGTCGAGGATGAGCCTTAGGTCCCCTGTTCTTTTTGGCATGAGGAAGTACCTGGAGTAGAACCCCTTGCCCTTGAGATGGTAGAGCACTGGTTCCACCGCTTTGTCCTTGAGAAGACCTGCCAACTCCTTCAGTAGAAGGTCCTGGTGGAGAAGAGACGTATCTAAGTCAGGTGGAGGAGTTAACCCTCCCCGACCACCCGAACTGCCCAGGAGCTGGCAGTGAAGGTCAACCACCTCTGGGCATAGTAGGCCAGACGTCCCCCTGTGGGCTGCTGATCTCCTTGGGGTAGAGAGACTATGCTCAAGGAGTCAAAACCTCCCCCATGACTTGGCCAGAGCCGGTGCCTGGGGTTTTAGAACCTTCTGCTTACGAGGGCCATGCCCATGTCCCTTGGCTTGCTGACCCTGTTGTGGAGCTGGGGAGGCCTGAAAAGGTGTATAGTTTCTGTAAGCAGCCCCTTTGCTCGGGTAGAAGGACTTTTTACCAGAGCCCTTCCGTCGGGGAGGGGCAGCGGTCTGTTTTGAGAGCCTGGTCCTCATTATGAACTCGGTCTCCAGCTCAGCAGCCTTGTCGATCATGGGTTTGCCAAAGAGGTTCTCTCCTTGGCATGGGACATCGACCAATTTATCCTGAACCCACTGCTCGAGGTCGGATGACTGTAGCCAAACCTGAGCAAGATGGCACCCTTGGGAGGGAAGGGGACCACGCATGCGTGGTGGCATCTTCCAAATGCTTTCTTTGAAAGCTGGGGAGGATGCTTCTGTGAGGGCTCTGTCGGTGCCGATGTCACCCATATGTGAGGACTAACTTCCTGCTTCTTCCCAGAGAATCCTTAGTATGGTCTAGATAAAACACCAACACTCTTTTGCAATCTAGGGTATGAAGTCTGGCCTCAGCTGGGGAGGTGTGAGGCCTTGGAAAGAATGTTGGTAGCGAGACAGATTGGTTCAGGTGGAAGGAGGTGATGACTTTCGGCAAGAACTTAGGATATGTGTGAAGGACCACCTTGTCATGGTGAAAAGTGTGTATAAGGAGCATAGCTCACCAAAGCTTGCAGTTCACTGACTCTTCAAGCTAAAGTGACTGCGAAAAAGAAGCTTCCATGTTAAAAACGTTAAAGGAGCTGAAACCATTGGTTCAAAAGGACTGCGCATGAGCTATACAACAACATTTAGATCCCAAAGTGCGGGAGGTGGATGGAAAGATGGCTTGGTCAGGAGAAGATCACGCATAAATCTGGCTATTAAGGGGCGCACTGAGATGGGGCGGTTCTCTCAAGTATGGTGGGAGGCCGCAATGGCAGATAATGCACTCACACCGAGTTGATCTTACGGCCAGAGGAGAATAAATGGAGCAGGTATTGGAGTAAGTTCGGCATGGGACATGTGAAAGGATCTAGTATTTTATGAGAACACCAGATGGAAAACCTGTGCCATTTGAAAGCGTAAGAACATTTGGTTGAATCTTTTCTTGAAAACAGGAGCACCTGCAATACATCCTCTTGGAGATCTAAGTGTGAGAGGACAATGCGCTCAGCCTCCACACCGTCAAGCAGAGTGTCTTGAGGCTGGGGTGCAGAAGAGTCCTCTGTTCCTAAGAGAGATGGGTTAGTGAATAATCGAGCCTGAGGGGAGGTGCTTGAGCAAGTTGAAGAAACAGAGGAAACCATGGTTGTTTGGGCCAGTAAGGGGCAATGGGAATCATTTGTCCCCTTTCATTCTGGAGTTTCAAGAGCGTTTTTGCTATGAGTGGAAGGGGAGGGAAAGCATAGAAGAGATTCTGTCCCCAATGGATGAGGAATGCATCCGACGTCTCCCTGTGAGGGGAAGGAATCCTCAAGCAGAAACGAGGTAGTTGGGCATTGAGGGGAGAAGCAAAGAGGTCGAGTAGTGGCATCCCCCAGAGGTAGAACAAGTATTGCACTACTTGAGGTTCCAGCATCCACTCATGTGGATGGAGGATCCAGTTTAGTCTGTTGGCTAAGTGATTCTCTGCTCCTGGAAGGTATACTGCATGAAGGTGAATTCCTTGAGGAACTGCCCAGTTCCAAAGGCGAATGGCTTCCATACCTAGAGCCCAAGAGCCTGTTCCCCCTTGCTTGTTTACATAAAACATAGTCACCTGGTTGTCCATTTGTATGAGAAGAGACTATCCCTTGAGTTGGGGAGAGAAGATCGACGCATTGAAGACTGCTCTGAGCTCTATCTGGAGAAGTGCTTCTTGAGTAGACCAAAGGCCTTGTGTTCTAATGCCATTGAGATGGGCTCTGCAGCCTAGTTTTGATGCATCAGTCATTAGGGTATACTGCGGTGCAGATTTCTGAAAAGGTGACCCTACGACCAAGGTTTTGTAGTGTGCACCACCACTGAAGGGCTGTTCTCATTTGCGGAGTGGTGTTGATGAGGTCGGATAGGCAACCTGTGGACTGCTTCCACTGTTGTGAGGGAGTCCAAGGAGGGTTGTCCCACAAAGTGAGTGGGAGGAAGATCCTGGAATTTCAGCTGTAGGCCCTGAAGTCCAGGACTCGGAAGTGATATTAATCCAATGATGTGCAAAATGCACCAGACTTCCTGGGATCAAAGGAGGAAGAGGAAAGATTATGGGAGGATTGGCCATGCTCTTTTTGAAGCAGTCAAAAACTCTGAAGCGGCCGAGTAGTAGCTGCAGGCTGTGGTTTGGAAACTTTAGGTTTCCTGGCCTGTTTCTGGCCCTGCTGTCTCTGTTGCTGTTGTGGGACAAAGTAGCCAGAATAGGAATATGACATGACGAATAAAACCTTTTCTTCTTAGGGAAGAAAGGCTTCTTAGTGGTAGTTTTCTTCTTGGAAGAGTCTGCTGTCCTCCTCGAAAGCCTCTTCATGATGAGGTGTTCAGTTTCTAACTCACTGGCCTCCTCCCCTCCACCTCTGACCAAAGAGGTTTTCACCATTACATGGTATGTTGATTAACTTGTCCTGGACCTGCTGTTCCAGGTCAGAAGCTTGGAGACATGACATTCTCCTAGCTCCAATGCAAGCTGCAGCAGATCTGCTATTGCCTCAAATACATCGAATGCTGCTCTTGTTAAAAACTTTGATGTATTCTGGGCATGTGTTACCAAGACCTGATGAGCTGCCTGCTTGTCCGGGGGCAGCAAGGTGGTCCACTCTGACAAGTCTCTCGAAACATCTTTGAGAGACATGCCCATATATAGCATATAGGAATCTATCCTAGAGGATAACATGGTAGTTTGGAATGCCTTCCTTCCAAATGCATCCAGGGTCCTGGCCTTTCTTCCAGGGGGCACCAAGGAATGATTTTTCTGGCTTTTTATCCTCCTCATGGCAGACTCCACAACCGTGGAGTGGTGGGGGAGATGTGCCTTCTGGAAACTTGGGAAGGGAGAGACCCTATAAAGAGTATCGAGCCTCTTACTCACCGCAGGGGTTGACATGGGGGCCTCCCATATCCGAGCCATTAGATTCTTTAAGATGTTATGCAGCCTTTTTCGGCGCTGATGGGTATTGGAGAATATTGAGCTCCTCAGCTCTTGGTTCCATTTCCGTAGCCACTGAAACATTGAGAGCTGTTGCTATGTCCTTAATAAAATCTTGAAAGGACATGTCCTGGGGCGGCGAACGTCAATGTTCATAAGGTGGTGATGGATCAGACGGTACCTCCCTATGGGTATTGGAATCGATGGATTCCACCTCGGAGGCCTCTTCGGAATCACAGTCCAGAAGGAAGTCAAATTAATCCTTATGAGATGTTGGACACCTTCGCTGCTTCAATGTAGAGGGTATTGGACATGGTGGTGCCAAGGGCCTTGGTATCGGCTGCTACATTGAGCTATGCAAGGTAGGGAATACCTGTGTAAGCGTGCCAAGCTCTGTGGCCATCATAGACATCGGTGGAACCGGTGCCGGCTGTGGAGCACTCGATGTCATTGACATTACTGCAGCTAAGAGCTTAGCGATGCTGTGCTCAATGGCGATGACACGGTCATCCAATGACAGTATGAGGGGAGGAGTGGCTCCAGACAAGCTGTGTGGGCCATAACGCCCAATGCCGGTATCATCCCTGAACCTCTGTGTGGCTTTGGAGGGTGATACCTCCCGCTAGGATTGCTTCGATGGCTGGTTTGCATCGGAATGCGATGAATGACGGTGTTGATGCTGATGCTCGGTGTCCAAAGCAGCCTTCGACCTGGAAGTCGAAGACCTCGATGCCGAGCCCGATGTCTTTTTCTTAAGCACTGGTGACTCCGAGCAATGCTTTTCCTTTGCTGGTGAGGACTTGGATGCAAGGGAAGACTTTGAAGGAGTCAACGCCTCCGAGGAGTGCACCGAAGGAGTTGAGTCTGTAGGAAACAGCTTAGCCTTCTGTATGTCCTGGTTCTTTCTACCTCAAGAAGTCATGTGGCGACCGGATGGACAAGAATCAATATTGTGGTCTGGGCCTAAACATTTTAGGCACCAAGAATGCACAGGCTATTTGGTTTACGTTTGGCAACCCTACCCCTTCCTTGGCCCCCTCTATTTCATCCTTCCCCCTCCCTCTGGTATCCACGCTCCACTACCTCGGTGTCACCCTGGACTCAGCCCTGTCATTTCACGACCATCTTTCCTCACTGATCCATCGCTCTCTGTTCCCTGCATCAAATCTGTGCCGTCCAACCTTTCCTTGCCACACCCTCTCTAATTACTCTCCTCATTATACTAGTTATGAACAGGATAGATTACTGTAGCGTTGCTCTTACTGGTCTCCCACAGTATGAACTCCACAGACTTCAGTTACTACAAAACACAGCAGCCCGTATTGTCATGTATGCCTCCCGTACTGATCATATTACGCCTCTGCTTATCCATCTCCACTAGCTACCCGTTGCCTATAGGATTCAGTTTAAGATTCTCACCTTTGTACACAAGGCTATTCATTTCACTTCCCCTCAGTATATTTCTGACCTAGTCCATCTTCACATCTCTCCCCGCTCGCTACGACACATCCACGCAAACCACATGTCTCTCCCCTCCCCCTCCCTGGCTCACCTTGAATCAACTCGCAGCTCTGCATTTTTCTTTCTTGGTCCCAAGCTCTGGAATTCTCTCCCCCCGACCTCTGCCTCAAGCCTTCCTTCACCAAGTTCAAGGCTCTGTTAAAAACCCATCTTTTCTGTGCTGCCTTTAATCTTTTTCCCCTCTCTGTCCCTAGCTGAGGTTTCCCTTGTCTCTCCTCTCTCGCTGTCTGGTTCCTCTCTCTGTCTCTAGTTTCTCCCTTTTTCTTTGTTTTTCTCTGTCCTATCAAAACTATGGTGTTCTTTTCCTTTTCCTGGCAGTGTGCATTGTGCTCTTTTGTAAAGCGTTCTGTTGTTTCTTCAAAGAGCGGTATATCAAGAAATGGAATAACGATAAAGATAAATTGTGTTTTGAAACCACTCTGGGGCTTCTCCATATTAGGGAATAATATAGAGGCAAAATCGAACTGGGCAATGGTGTCCGATGAAGCCGTAGGCCTCAAACAAAAGTTTGTGAGAAAACTGAAAATTAAAATTAAAAATTAAAAAAAAAAGGGGGGTAACCGGAATCGAAGAGGAGTCGAGTCAGTCAACGGGAAGGCAACCTAAGTACTTTTGATGGCACTAATGAAAAACTTTTAAAGTCTCTAGACGCGGCTAACAGGGATGAGGTCCCGATGGCTCAGGAGACCAGGAGGGAAGGTGGGAAAGCAGCCACGCATGCGTGGCGTAACGCTCCCAAAGGCATTCCTATTGGATGCTGGGGAATGTTCCCATGCCGGGCTCCATCGGTGCCGACGTCACCCATATGTGAAGACCGACTTCCTGCTTTTTCTTGGAGATACACTTAACACTATGTCTAGCCTACAGGGCACCAACAGCATCTACAGATATAAACTTTCACTCATCCTACAATTAAATGTGTAACTTAACCAAGAATAACAAACAAATACTACTATTAGGTGACCTAAACCTACCATCAGCAACACATAGGATGGCCAGATCTTTTACTAATGTTATGGAGGCTCTGGAATACACTCAGATCATCAATGAGCCTACCAATGAGAAGAGCAATCTGCTTGACTTAATCTTCAACTCAAACCACCCTAAGTCAAGCTCTCTAACTTCAGTTACATTAACTTTGGTCCCCTGGTCAGACCATAAAACTGCCACCTTCCTCCTACACCAAATACTACCCTCAGACTCAAACATCCAACCGCACATATACCAGAGCAGGTTCAAAAGATGGGACAAGGAAACCTTTCTTCAAATGACAATCCCTCACCTCATCCAGGATTCACAAAACCTGGACATCTTAGTTAACAACTGTAACACAATAATACAAAGGGCAGTGATTGCACATCAATCTAGAATGCTCCCTAGAAAACAAGCGATGGTAACCTGATACACAGCAGAGCTAAGAGATAAAAAGTGAATACTCCGGAAAATAGCGAGAAAGTGGAGACTTCACACTTATCAAGACTGAGAAAAATACATATTTATGTTTCAAGAAACAGTAGTTACTCACCTGTAACAGGTGATCTCTGGGAACAGCAGGAATTAAGTCTTCACATATGGGTATCGTCGGTACCGACAGAGCCTGCGCAGGAACGCTCCCCACCGTCCAACAGGAAAGCTTTTGGGAGCATCCCACAGCGCCTGCATGCTGCCTTCCTGCCTTTCCAACTCTCCTTCGTCAGTTGAGTTTATAGCTGAGACAAAAGGAGAGAAGGAGAGAAAGAGAGAGAGACAACTCCTAGGGGAGGTGGGCAGGTTGTGAAGACTTAATTCCTGCTGTTCCCGGAGATCACCTGTTACAGGTGAGTAACTACGCTATCTCCAGGAACAAGCAGAAATGTGGTCTTCACATATGGGGACTTCCCAGCTGAGAGATGCCAGGTGGATGACCCTAGCAAGCTGTGAACCTCTGGTGAGATGGGTCATTCTTCCTCTCATGGATCTCTGGCATCGAAAACCCGGGACTGTGGGTAGGAGTTGTACTAAGTCTGAAAGAGATGCTGTAGAACAGCCTGTCCAAACGAGGCATCATGACGGGAGTCCTTGTCTAAACAATAATGGGCTGTAAGGGTGTGTACTGAAGCCCAGGTGGCTGCTCTACAGATGTCGTCAATGGACACAGAACAAAGATTAGCCATAGAGGTTACCATTGCTCTCACATTGTGAGCTGTGATGTGGCCTTCGAGAGAAAGTCCCTTACTCTCATATGCAAAGGATATGAAATTTGCAATCCATCTAGAGAGAGTTCTTTTGGAAACTGGAAGTCCCAAATGACTAGAATCAAAGGCAACGAAAAGCTGAGAAGATTTTCTATGTTGCTTAGTTCTTTGAAGGTAAAAAGCCAAGGCTCTTTTACAATCCAAGGTATGAAGGTTCCTTTCTGCATTAGAGGCATAAGACCTAGGAAAGAATATAGGAAGGTAAACCGTTTGGTTTAAATGAAAAGGCGAAACCACCTTTGGCACGAAGTGAGGATGAATCCTAAGAACTACCTTATCATGGTGAAATCTTGTATAAGGAGGATCAGCCACTAAGGCCTGCAACTCACTGATGCGTCTTGCAGAAGTGAGAGAAACTAGGAAGATGACTTTCCAGGAAAGAAACTTCAGGTCCGGAGTGGCTAAGGGCTCAAAGGGCGGTTTCATAAGCTGCTCGAGAACAAGATTAAGATCCCATGCCACCAGCGGCGGCTTAATGGGAGGTTTTGTTAAGAGCAGACCTCTCATAAATCTTGCTACGAGTGGATGAGAGGAGATAGGTTGTCCATCTAGTGGTCTGCGGGAAGCAGCAATGGCACTAAGATGAACCCTTATTGAATTGGTTTTAAGACCAGAATTTGATAAGTGGAGGAGATACTCCAGTAGCGATTCCATAGGCACTGAAAAGGGGGTAAGTCCCCTTTGAGAACACCATACAGAGAACCTTTTACACTTAAGGCGTAGGATCATCTTGTGGAAGGTTTTCTGGAGGCCACCAGGATATCCCTTACCTGCTGAGAAAGGCTGATATCTGGAAGCTCTATACACTCAGCAACCAGGCCCTGAGATGCAGGGACTGGGAATTCGGGTGCAATAGCGTCCCGTCCTCCTGGGACAGAAGGTCTGGAGCATGTCCCAACTCCAGTGGCGTGGCTTGAGAGAGACGTACAAGCAGAGGATATCACGTTGCCGTGGCCAACGTGGAACTATGAGTATCATATGTCCTCTGTCTCTCTGAAGTTTGAACAGTGTTTTGGGAATGAGGGGAATGGGTCGGAAGGCATAGAGGAAGTAAGCATCTCTTGCCTGACAGTTTTGAGCCGGAATTCTGGAACAGAATCGGGGAAGTGCGGCATTCTGTGGACTTGCAAAGAGGTCTATATCTGGGGTCCCCCAGATTCGAAACACTCGGGTAATCTGGTCTGAGTGAAGAGACCATTCGTGTGGCAGCAGTATTCGACTGAGTTTGTCTGCCCAAAGATTTTGAATGCCCGGAAGATATACCACTAGGAGGTGGATTTGATGCTCTCTGGCGAGGGCCCATAGTCACAAAGCTTCGTTGCATAACGACAGAGAGCCTTTTCCGCCCTGCTTGTTCACGTAGAACATGGCTACCTGATTGTCGGTCTGGACCTGAAATCTCTTGTAGCTGAGCTGGGCCTGGAATACTCGAAGAGCATGGAAAATGGCTCTGAGTTCTAGGAGGTTTATGTGAAGACAAGCCTCCTGCGGAGTCCAAAGACCCTGAGTCGAGAGATCGTGCAAGTGAGCCCCCCAACCCAACTTGGACGCATCCATTGTTAGGGTGGCCTGGAATAGAGGCTGCTGGAAAGGACAGCCTACTAGGAGGTTTTCCAGCGATTACCACCATTGAAGGGACGAAATGAGATGTGTGGAGTTTCTGATTTTGTCCGATAGGCGACTCGAGGCCTGTGTCCACTGAGAGGAGAGGGTACACTAGGCTGCTCGCATGTGAAGGCGAGCATAGGGAACCACATGGACTGTGGATGCCATATGCCCCAGAAGCTGAAGCATTTCCCGAGCAGTTAGGAAGACTTTCATAGCTGCTTGGGATGCCAGCTGCATTATACGAAGACAGCGGGGCTGTGGTAGGAAAGCCCTTGATCGTCTGGTTTCTAGTCGAGCCCCTATGAACTCCATGGACTGAGAAGGGGTGAGCTGAGATTTTGGGAGGTTTATGACCAATCCCAAGTAGTGAAGAATTTACATTGTGCAAGAGAGAGCGAAGCTGGCTTCTGGAGCAGTGGATGCTCGAATGAGCCAGTCGTCTAAGTAGGGGAAGATGAATATTCCTAGAGTTCTCAGAAATGCTGCTACTACTGCCATGCATTTTGTGAAGACTCTTGGGGCATAAGCCAGACCGAAAGGAAGAACCCTGTATTGGAAGTGTCTTCCCTGGAAAAGGAATCGAAGGAATCTTCTGTGATCTGTATGGATGAGAATATGAGTATATGCATCCTTTAGATCTAGAGAACATAGCCAGTCCTGACTCTGAAGGTATGGCAGGAGTGTTCCGAGGGAGATCATTTTGAATTTTTCCTGGAACAGATATTTGTTTAATTCTCTGAGGTCCAGAATAGGCATGTGTCCCCCTGTTTTCTTGGGAATGAGAAAATAGGGGTAGTAGAATCCCGCCCCCTGTTGGGGTATGGGTACTTCTTCTATTGCTCCTTGAGCAAGAAGTGATGCGACCTCCTGACCCAAGAGATTGGTTACAGGGACCTGAGAATTGAACTGCTTTATAATTATAGGAGGGGGTTTGCTGTGGAAGTGAAGTCTGTACCCCTCTTGTACAATGGACAGAGTCCAGTTTTCTGATGTTATTTGTTGCCATCTGCTGGCAAAAAGGCATAACCTTCCTGGAATGGTGAGGGGTTCTGGACCTTTCAGGGGCAGAAAGGCTAAGTTCTCCAGGAAAGAGTCAAAGCCCCTGAGGAGGCTGAGCTTGTGGAGCCGATTGAGTTCTTGGAACTTGTGGCTTTCGCTGCTGTCTGTTCTGTTGGTTCCCCTTTTGGGGAACATGAACTGGACAGTGAGCATGATGGGTGTAAGATGGGTAAAACCTCTTTTTCTTATTGAAAAAGGTTTCTTGGCCGACTTTTTCTTTGCAGGGTTAGTTTTAGACTTTGATAGTCTGTTCAAGGTTGTATTTTCAGATTCAAGCTGATTTGCCTTGTCTTGCCAGTCCTTGCCAAAGAGATTTTCTCCTGTGCATGGAATATTTCCCAGTTTCTCTTTCACCCATTGTTCTAAGTCTGATGCCTGGAGCCAGGCAAAATGACGTGCACCGATGGAAATAGCAGAGGTTCTGCTAATACATTCAAGGCAATCAAAGGTTACACAGTTCACAAACTTAGACACATCTTGGGCGTATTTGACCAGAGGAAGAAAATCCCCTCTTTTGTCCTCAGGAAGAAGAGGGCTCATGAGCTCCAAGTCTCCTGTAACTTCTTTGAGGAACATTCCCATATAGAGGATGTAAGAGCTGATCCTGGCTGCCAACATGGAGGATTGGAAGCATCGACGCCCAAAGGCATCAAGCGCACTTGACTCACAGCCCAGAGGATTGGAAGAATGCGTTTTTAGCACTCTTAATCCTACGCATTGCCGATTCCACTACCAATGAATAGTGTGGTAACTGAGTCTTTTGAAACCCAGGACAGCTTGTAACTCGGTACATGGTATCGAGTCGTCGGGAGTGTGGAGACACAGTTAAAAGGGTTTCCCACATTCTTAGCATAAGATCCTGCAAGATCCTATGAATGGGCAGGGTAGCTGCCTCTTTAGGAGCCTTAGGGTATTGAAGAATATCTAATTCTTCTGCTCTGGGTTCCTTTTCTGGAGTCACCGTGATTGCAAGACCTCGAGCTACATCACACGTATGAAATCCTGGAAGGACATGTCCTCTGGAGGAGGCATTCTGCGTTGAGGAGAAGGAGATGGATCCTCCGGAAGGATTGCTCGAGTACCAGCAGAGTCATCAGAATCGGAGGATTCAAAATATCTCTGTGCCGGGTGTTCTTGCAACGCTCGGTACCGGTACCGCTCAAATTTGGTATCGGGGTGTCTCGGTACTGGCCCCTCGATACCTGAGATAGACTCAAGGCTCGGCATGAGGGGCAGCATACCTGCCGAGGCAGGTGCACTCGGTACCGGCACCAGTGTCGGTACCGATACCTGTGGAACCATCTGTAGCGGTCTTAGCAGTACCGAAGCTGCTAAGAGAGCCGCCAGACTGCATTTGATAGCGAGGATTCTCTGATCCATCACTCCTGCCAATGCCTGGGTGTCAGTACTAGTGGAAGTGGCCACGACCCCAGAACATGGCACCAGTAGTTCTGCAGAGGTTGAAGCCTCTGGAACATTCTGGAGCCCCGTTAATGCTTTGGAGACCAAGGCCTCCTGCCGGGGCTGTCTTGCCGGTGAACTTTCCTCGAGGGCAACGCCAGTGGCATCTCGATACTTAGAAGGAGATCTACCCTTTGAGGACCCGCCAGTCTTAGAAGACTTAGGTTTAGTTACCTGAGATCCATGGGAGGAAGATGAAGCCCTGGAAGACGTCAATGCAAGGGACATTGTATCAGCGGCAAAAAGGGTACCGAGTTTTGCAGCTCTATTCTGCAGGCCCCTCTTGGTCATCTTTCTGCAGGAGAGACACTCCGATGGAGAATAGTCAGGACCTAAATATTTAAGGCACCATTCATGGGTGTCAGTGACAGATATGGTACCACCACATTTAGAACATTTCTTAAAACCACTAGCTGGTTTTTCCATGTATGAGGAAAAAATGTGCCTAGTGTCCAAAATGGCGCCTAACCCCGAGAGGGGAAAGGTTCCTAAAGAAAAGATTTTTAGAAGCTAGGGTTTTTTTGTTGTTTTTTTTAAAGAAGAAAAGAGAACCGGTGGTACCGGTAGGCGTTGAGTGAAGGCAGATGCGACCACAAAAAAACAAAAGAAGAAGAAGAATTTTTCTGCAGTGACAGGGTATACGTCCTGTCGGCTCCGTGCAAAAATGAAGAACTGATGAAGGAGAGTTGGAAAGGCGGGAAGGCAGCACGCAGGTGCTGTGGGATGCTCCCAAAAGCTTTCCTATTGGACGTTGGGGAGCGTTCCCGCGCAGGCTCCGTCGGTACCGACGATACCCATATGTGAAAACTACATTCCTGCTTGTTCCTGGAGATTACCAGAATCAATGCTACAAAAAGTGAATACCACTCCCAACAATGAACCATCCCAGACAACTATTTGAGTTAGCAAAATTTCTACTCGGCAACCCCATCCTAGCAAACAAAGCTCAATCTAAAACACTCCAAGAAGTATCTGACTATCTCCAAAATAAGTCAAACGATATCCCAACAACAGTAGTCATACTGAACACCAGCACAGATACATTCTTCACGCCACCCCACTGGTTCAACTTCCTGGATCTCTCCACAGAACTCTGGAGAATATTATCTCCTCCCTCAACACTACTGTCTCCTACATTCATCCATGCCCAATAAATTGGATTAAAATAACCTGCTCAGATCTACTCCCCACCATTCATAGAATCACTCAACTCTCACTATCATAAGGCTACATGCCAGCCAGCCAATCAGTCTCAAACACACCTTCATACACCCAATACTAAAAAGTCCTAAACTAGACCCCACTGCCCCCAGTTCATATCGTCCTATTGCAAAGCTTACCTTTCCTAGCAAAAATTATCGAAAAAGTAGTATAGCTTCAACTTCAAGAACATATCAACCAACAAGCACCTCTTGACCATCAGCAAGGCCCCATCACAGGGTAGAGACACTCCTACTAAACAGACTTACTCAAGGTATACAGAACCCAAAACAACGTTTTATGCTCATGTTCCTAGACATAAAATAGGCATTTGATTCAGTACCCCAAAACGTGCTGCCCCATCACCTGCAAGACATAGGAGTCCATGGAACAATGCTGAAATTGTTCACATCCTACTTAACAGACCATATTCAGCAAGTAAGATCCACAGGAACAACTTCAACCTCATTCCTGCTTAAACTAGGCATACCACAAGGCTCCTCTCTATCGGTACTTCTCTTCAACATCTTTATACATCCTATATGTTCAATAATACAAGCACACAATGTATGGTATCGTATATATGCTGATGATATCATGATCTATCTGCCTTTCTCTATATTAAAACCCTCCTCTGCCCTAACAACCTGCTTTACAGTGATCTCCAAGTGACTCTCAGACCATAACCTAAATGTCAGCCTCGTCAAAACAGATACCCTCTTCATCAGAAACGCAAACTTCCTTCCTCCAACATAAATTAAAATAGCCGATATACAAATCCAGGTTAATCAGAAGTCTGCTACTAGATAATACTAGACCAATGTTTAACCTTTCAAGCCCACATCAACAACGCCATCAGACTCATCTACCAGAAAATGAAGACAGCCCAACACTTACGTACCCTATTACGCCCGCACGACTTCTGGACAGTCTTCCAAACTCTAGTATTTCCCTACATAGAGTACTGCAATATCCTCTTTCAGGGCCTACCAGACTATGTTATTCATGCTCTAAAGCTAGCGTAGAACACTGCCACACGGATTTTATATGGCGCCCCCAGAAACAGGCAAATAATACCTCCTTACAGCATTACACTGGCTACTGATTGGGGTTTGCATAAAACACAAGGTCATCCTCATCACCTTCAAGATATACAATCAGCTCTCATCTACCTACCTACAAGCACTAATACATAAAGTTTTAAACAACTGACCAAAAACGAAAAACATACAAGTTACCTCACTGTCCCATCATCACACAGGACAAGTACTCAGTCAACCTCAAAGAGAGCCTTCTCAATCTACACATCAACCATATGGAACGCCTCCTCCACGACATATGTCCCACACAAGAACTCACTGAATTCAGAAGGAAGATAAAAACCCATCTATTCAGAGAATACTTTGGCCACATCACTCACCACCCATAATCTCCCCTATCCCTTCCTACTATATTACCCCACTTTTATCCACCTACTCACTACTAATATCTCAGATACTAAGAACATTACACTGTAGTTCATTATCTAATTTTATGTTAAGGTCAGATATCTGCATGCATATCAAGTTAAATTAGTTCTACTATGTTATATTTTACCAAGTTATATTATACCTCCTACATTGTTTAATGTAAACCCTGTTTTTATATTAGATCGTTGTTTCATGTTCTCTATAACCCGCTTTGATAAGGTGGGATTTAAAAACAATTAAATAAATAAATATCCAGAGTTTTGTAGAATATTCTCCAGGACAAGGCCATGATGATACTGGTCAACCCTTGGTGAGCTTGTCAAGTTTGGTACCCTCTTCTTCTATCGTTATTGAGGCATCAACCTCTCCATCTGAGATCAAACCTATCGCTGCTCACACAGCACCAAGGCAGCCTACTTCATCCAATCTTTCAGTCTCTACTCTCATGGCATCGAAACATGATGGCAGAAAAAGACCACATGGTCTATCTAGTCTGCCCTTCCATATCAACCACTACAACTGTCCCCTTTTTTCCTTTAGAGATCCTTTGTTTGTCCCATGCTTTTCTGAATTCAGATACTGTCCTCATCTCTACCATCTCCGCTGGGAGACTATGCCATGCATCTACCACTCTTTCTGAAAAGAAATATTTCCACACATTACTCCTGAGTCTATCCCCTTTCATCCTCATCTTATGTCCCCTCATAGCAGAGCTTGCTTTCAATTGAAAGAGGCTCTCCTCCTGTGCATTTATGCCATGGAGGTATTTAAACATTTCAGTCATATCACCTCTATCCTGCTTTTCCTCTAAAGTATACATATTAAGATCCTTAAGTCTGTCTTCATATGCTTTATAACAAAGACCACTAACCATTTTTAGTAGCCACTCTGTACAGACTTCAACCTGTTTATAGAAACATGGATATTGAAAGTGAACAGACAGCTCGCATCCCAATATCGCAGGAGGTCCATGAAGATATTTTAGCTACTGGAAAAGATTCTAAGAAATTCTATAGCTTTAAATGGAGGCGTTTATCTGGTGTTCAACTCATCGCCTTCATCCACATTCTTGCTCCCAACCAGGGCAGTACTTTCTTACCTCTTACACGACTTGAATAATGGTCTAAAAACAATGTCAATCTGCAGCAATATCTGCTTATCATGATGATATAGAGGGCACATCTACTGTTAATCCAAGTTCATGAGAGGACTTATGCACAAGAAGCCACTTCTTTGCCAACTAGCTCCCTTATGGGATCTCAACATTGTCCTGTTTTTTTGTATGCATGGAGCAAGCATCCCTCAAACATTTAACTTTCTAGTTGCAATTACTTTACCACTGCGAATCAGTGAACTTCAGGCTTTAGTCCACTACCCTCCTTTTCACTCAGTTTTTACCCTATAAGATGATCCTCAGAACTCACCTTAAATTTTTGCCCAAAATTCTTCCAAATTTCTTTCCAAGCCACAGTCCAGCCATGTGGAGACTCTCCTACACTCCCCTTGACTGCAGAAAAGCACTCCTGTTCTAGTTACAGGCTACGAAAGAGATTCGCCACACCTCTCGACTTTTGTCATCTTCAACCTAAATAACTCAGGCCTTCCAGCGGCCTAGTTCACCTTTTCAAACGGACTGCATCAACCAGCCACTTCTCAGTCATCCCCAGGGAAGAATCATAGCATAGATTCAGATGACAGCTACCTCAATAGTGCACTAGTGGTCAGTCTCTTTGAAGACATCTGCAAAGCCACTATTTGGACTACTCTCCATACATTCAACAAGCACTGTTGCCTGTATTCTATTTCTTCAAAGAATAGTGCAGTAAGGCAACCATTCTAATGCAACCTATTCACCATATAGGCATCAGGACTGTGTGTTTCCCAGTTCACATTTTGGTCGCTCAGTACTGAAGTATAGAAAGTTTTGTCAATCTTCTGCTCTGGAGTCACCATTAAGTGTGCCTGCATATTCCTTCCTTGTCAACAGAGAAAGTGAAGTTACTTACTCCGTAGACAGCAGGGAAATGCAGCCACAATTTTTTCTCTCTCTTTCCCTCAGCTTGTCTGTATGCCAATACTTAAACTGTTCCTGGGCTAGAGAAAGGCTGAGAAGAAAGGAGAGGAGTGTCAGTGAGCACAAGGACACCCGTGGATGCTCAGGGAGTCAGAAAAGATTCCCTGACCTAGAGAACACCATATACTAGGCTTCTTCCAGAGGACATCACCATCAAGTGTGGCTGCATTTCCCTGTTGTCTACTGAGAACCCCTATTAAAGGTAAGTAACCTTGCTTTCACAAACTACTTCATCATTATTATCCTCATCATTATTTCTGCCTATGGCAGCTCCAACAAATTTTCCTCTTGTGAAAGTTAAATGTTTGTAATGAAGTATATGATTGCAATTTTTCTCTAAAGTATTTGATAAGGAAGATTGCAATTTTTCTCTCAAGTATTCTGGGCCCATCTCGTGCACGGTCTTATGAACCATAGTCACCTATGAAGCTAGCATTTACAGCCCTGGGGCGATTGCAAGACTGTGGAAAGGGCCTATGATTGCAGGGCAGTGGAAAGAGCCCTCATGCAGAGCCCTCAAGCAGAGAACTGTCAATATGAGGACTAGGCTAAAATATGTTTGTGGGAAGGGGATATACTGTAAAATAGAAGGAAAAATCTCCAGGCAGTTTAAATGAAGCTACAGATCTCAGTCTAACTCAAAAGCCTAGAAGAGCAGGAGGAAACTGCCGAGCTGAAATAAAAAAAAAATGGATTTGCATCTTCAACCCATCCTAGCCTTATTAGAGAAGCTATATCAGCCTCATGAGCATGAACAACAAATCAAATTTATATAGGAACGAGAGACATCATTGCGGATGTGAGATGGATCCTTGAAAAGACTAAAGAATACCAAAAGGATATCTATTTGTGCTTTATCGACTATAGCAAGGCTTTTGACTTTGTAAACCATGAGAAACTCTGGGCTACATTAAGAAGTATGGGTATACCAGAACACCTGATCATTCTCTTGCGCAATCTGTACATTGATCAAGAAGCAACAGTTCGAACGGAACAAGGAGAAACAGAATGGTTTAAAATAAGCAAAGGTGTAAGACAAGACTGCATACTTTCCCCCTACCTGTTTAATTTATATGCAGAACAAATCATCAGAGAAGCAGGATTGTATGAAGAAAACAGAGGTGTGAAGATTGGTGGAAGACTCATCAACAACCTTCGCTATGCTGATGATACTACATTACTGGCTGAAAGTGAAGATGATCTGAAACATTTGCTTCTCACAATCAAAGAACATAGTCTCAAAATGGGCCTGCACCTTAATGTAAAGAAGACAAAGATCATGACAACTGGCATAATCAACAGGTTCATCGTTGAAGGAGAAGAAATTGAAATTGTGAACAACTTTAACCTACTTGGATCAACTATCAATAAAGAAGCAACAAGCAGTCAAGAAATCCGACAACGCATTGCTCTTGGCAAAATAGCTATGAAAGACCTAGATAAGATTCTCAAGAGCAGAGATGTCTCTCTCCATACAAAGATTCGACTTGTTCAGGCCATGGTATTTTCAATAGCATCATATGGATGTGAAAGCTGGACAGTGAAAAAGACAGACAGGAAGAAAATTGATGCCTTTGAATTATGGTGCTGGCAGCGAATACTGTGTATACCAGAGATCAAACCTAAGCTTTCTTTAGAAGCTCAGATGACAAGACTTCAACTTTCATACTTTGGACACATCATGCGAAGAGAGAGATCATTAGAGAAAGACATCATGCTTGGCAAGATAGAAGGTCAACGCAAAAGAGGAAGGCCAGCAATGAGATGGATCGATACAATAACAGCAGCTACGGGTACCAGTCTGTCAACAATGAGCCGCCTGACTGAAGACCGAACACAATTTAGGATAGATATCCAGAGGGTCGCCATGAGTCGACTCAGACTCGACGGCACTTAACAACAACTGACTTTAAAAATACTTAATTGTTCTCATGCCATTTTTTAAAAAAAATTTTAAGACCTCTTATCATGAACAACATATGACCTTTTAGCAAATAAATCATAAAATCATTAAAACTCGAAGTCTCTGGTGCCTTTGTTCTTCTACCTGCATGTTTACTTAGGGGGTCATTCCGGTCCTCGTTTAGCGGGGCTGGATGTCCGATCCGGACGTTCAGCCTCACTAAATGCCGGGATCGCTATGCTGGTAACAGAGCTCCCCACACATCAATCCTTGTTGTGTGGGGAGCTCTGTTTGTGGGCTGGAGGGGGTGAGCCGAGGGAGGAGTGAGGGTGGGTGTGGATGCAACCCCGGATGTATAGGGCTGATCCTGAGGTTGGCCTTGTATGTCCGGGGTCGCCAATATTGACAGGGGACTGCAGTGCAGGGCCAGGTCAGCAGAGCAAGAGGGGGCAGGAGCTACCCCGCAGCCTGACCCTGCCTTTGGAAGGCCGCATCGGGGGTCAGGCTGCGGGGAAAGAAAGTTGTTGCAGGCGGCCGGGGATCGTGATTCCTTAATGGAGCCACGGTGCCATGACAACATGATGCTATAGCACCACAGCTCCATTAAGGAGCCTGATTGTGTTAGCCGGGCAAGTGGCTGGATGTCTGGGGAGCAGAATCAGGTGCATCTCTGGGCCATCTAGATTTCTGGATGTCCGGATGGCCTGGACATGCAACTTCAGAATGGGCCTCTATGTCACTAAATAGCAGGAGTGCCAAGAAAGTCATCATGTGAGATCAGAAGACTGTGGTATAGTTTTCTTTGCAAACATTATACTCACCCGTGAGTTTATCTCGAACCCTATTAATAATCTGAATAGCCTTTTTATTTAGAGCTTCTGGTTGTACCAAACCATCACCAACTACAAGATAGAGAAATGAAAACATTTAGAATAAAAATAGCTAACAATGTTAGGAAAAGACCACATCTGTGATGAATATTTTGAGTTCTATCATGCTGGCAAGCCAACAGTAGTTCATTTCTAGCAGTGTTTTACATTTTAAGTTATTTTTCATCCTGTCATGGAGCTCCTCCTTCCTTTGCCTCCTGCAAGTTTACAACACTTAAGGCTCAATGATACCAACAACAATGTAAAATGAAGTTGTCAAAGCAGGTCCTTACTGAATGAATGGATGGATTCAGGCACTGTGGTTCCAGGCTTCTTGTGGGCAGTCTCACCTAGCTCCACGGTGTCTATTATTTCTAATGGGAAAAATAAGAAACAGTAGCATAGTTAGAGTATTCACATATGTGAAGATAAAGCGTGTTTACTCACCTTTAACAGGTGTTCTCCGGGGACAGCAGGAATCAATCCTCACATATAGGTGACGTCAGCGCCGATGGAGCCTAAGCAGATACACTCCCTAGCTTTCAAAGAAAGCGTTTGGGAGCTACGCCACGCATGCACAGTCACCTTCCCGCCCAAAGGTGCCATCTTGCCCCGACACCACCCATATGTGAGGACTGACTTCCTGCTTGTTCCCAGAGAAAGCGTAGTTGTTCACCTGTAAAGCACAGTTACTTACTTGTAACAGGTGATCTCTGGGAACAGCAGGAATAAGTCTTCACATATGGGGTACGTCGGTACCGACGGAGTCTGCGTGGGAACGCTTCCCAGCGTCCAATCAAGAGCTTTTGGAAGCATCCCAGCACGCCTGCGTGCTACCTTCCCGCCTTTCCCAACTGCCTCTCCTCAGTTAAGTTTTAAAGCTGAGACAAAGAGAGAGAGAGAGGAAAGGAAAGATAGATAGAGAGACAACTCCTGGGGAGGTGGGTGGGTTGTGAAGACTTATTCCTGCTGTTCCCAGAGATCACCTGTTACAGGTAAGTAACTGTGCTATCTCCAGGAACAAGCAGGAATGAGTCTTCACATATGGGGACTCCCAAGCTGAGATGCCTGGAGTCCTAGCATGTCATAGGTTGGAACATGCTATCTCCCAGAACACCAGGCATCATGAGGATGGAGGGTAGGAGTTGAAGAAAGAAAGATGCTGTGGAACAGCTAACCTAGCATAGGACTGCAGAGAAGGAGTCCATGTGTGGATGATGATTGTCATCAATGATATTGCAAAGAAAATTGCAATATGGACCTCCCCTGACAGGATTTCACAGAAGTATGGAGGTTCATGGATCTACTGGGGAACCCAGTAGAGGAACCTCGAAGAGGACCTCACTGTAAAGTAGAGGTAATAAACCTGTAGGAAAACAGTGGAGGTCAGAATTCTGAAAGGTAACAGGTAACCCCAGTAGGAAAAACTGGGGTAGTACAAAAACGGTGGGCCTTCAACGGAAGGCTGTATGACAAAAACCCAACTCTTTTGGCGGCAGAGTGGCTCACTCATAGGAGCAAAAAGAGAAAGGCTAACCGATTTGGACAAACAGGCACAGTCCTTGTGGGGAGAAAGGGTATGGGAACCCCTTGTATCCCAAAAAGAGAGGACAAATGCCTGAGGCGATAAAGCCTGTGATTAACTGAAGATCCACAATGTCTCTCCTAACTGGGGTAAGCTAGGAGAGATATTGGGCACGGAGAACTTCAGAGGTACCTAAACCCTTAGGTTATGGTATAAAAATTGTTGACTACCACAGGAGTGGTTGTGTGCGTAGAACCCCAAACCTGCTGGATAGCATAGGTATGGGTAAAGCCCCTCTGTCAGAAACATATAGCTATATTAGCATAGACAGTCAGATAGATAAGTATGTGGAGACATATCTATCTATAATGAAATATCTCGACAGATACATATATATATATATACATATACATATATATATATATACATATACATACATATACATATATATATATATACATATACATATAGATATATAGATATATAAATATAGATATACATATAGATATATAGATAGACATATAAGAATATATCTATAGAGAGATATGGAGGGGCATAAAATACACACAAAAGATAAATATGAATATGTAGGCCTAAATATGGGTGTCTGCAATTAAACAGACAGAAATATGCCTACAGCATGGTATTCACATAGGATATGTAGAGAGGAAAGATTCATCTAATAACAAGGAGGTGGAACCTACTTGAGAAGATATATAGAGAATCTATTCCCCCTGGTTATGATCTGCAAGGATGCTAGCTAGTGAAATAACCAGGATGGTTAAATGAAAAACAGAGGATAATATCAATCTGCAGCCAGCAAGTCCCGAGTCTTCCAGGACTCTAGCATGGTAAGTAGACAGAAGACACAGAGATGAGATACCATGTTGACCTGCTTAAGGGCAAAAAGTATCATGTGTTCTTACCATGAGGACGAGCTGCAAGGAGAAAGAGCATATCCCCGATTGGGAATGCTATGGACCAAAGCAGGGAATTGGCAACTCCTTAAGCCTTTACGTAAGAGAAGGCCTATGTCCTTTATATCAAAAGGAGATAGTAAAAGAAGGGAGAACCTTCTAGTCATGGGAGACATGACTAAAAAGCCTTTTCCAACCATCTAGGATAGCTGTTGGAGAAAAAAAACCCCATGCTCTCTAGCAAGGGCCCATAGTGGAAAGCTTCTCTGTAGAATTGCAGAGAGCATGATGCAGGAGAATGAGGAGATAGAACTGGCTGCTAGAGAGCCAGTATCTATGCCAACTATGCTGCCAAACCCAGGGGAATGGAAATGGCAGAAATAGAAGACCAATCCAGAAAGCTTGTAGTGAGATAATCTCCAAGATAGATGAAAGCACTGACTTGGAGCCACTACTAAGACTAGACAGAATGTAGTGGAGGACAAATCTGGTTGTTTGTGGACAAGAACCAGTGGACCAAACATTAAGGCTCCTGCATAGGCAGCTGCTAGCAAGACAGCAGAAAGAATCTTACTGTTGAAAAACAGAAAGAACAGACAGAACAGGAGTAGAAAACTCTGGACATGTCTGATAAGCTGCCTGAAAGTAAGATTGAAACAGGGGAGGTAACTCAGAGAGGAAAACTCCACACTGGAAAGTGACAAAAACTAGAGAGGCTGAAGAAACCCCCCCCCAGCAAGTAATTCCGCTCTTACAGTGGTAAGAGGGTGAAGAGAATGGAGCTGAAGAAGACTTACCAAGTAGTAAGTCTATAGAAAGGAAAAATACATGCTGGCACAGGAACTATCATTTGATAGTGGTCAGACCTCTTTCCCTAGCAGGAAAAGAGGAGAAACCTGTGACCTATAGGCATGAACATCCTGACAGCTCATAGGAATATGGAAAAAATGGATCTCTTTTGGAAAGAGATCCATGTGTAGGGGTTAGAATGAAGCAGTGGATTGCCTCTATTGAGAACAAGCAACTGTAGATTCTAACCCCAAGAGTCATAAGCATCTGATGATGATTGATCAGAAACCCTGCAGGTGCTGGGTTTGCTGAGCCTGGTGAGAGGTTGGATTCTTCAGACCAGGACGATGCCTCCCCAGTTGGGGAACATCTGTATGATGGGCAAGTGATGAATAAAACCTTCTTCTCCTGTGGGAAGAAAGTTTGGTAGGACATTTCCTACCTACTGGGACAGAAGAAGGTGTAGAACAACCCTTAGGAACAGGTAAATCAGTGGATAACTGAGTAACCTGACGTAAAGACTCCTTGTTGAAAAGATTTTCTCCAGTGCAAGGAGTATGTCCCAGCCGTTGTTGTGCCCATTTGTCCAAGTCTGAAGCTTGGAGCCAGGCTCTACGTCGTGCCCCTATAGCTATAGCAGAAGTCCTGCTAACAGACTCAAAAGAATCTAGGGACACACGAGAAAGAAACCAAGAGATATTCTGGATATGCTTAAGCAGTGAGGAATAGTCTGTACTCCTGGAATCTGGAAGGAAAGGAGTCAAAAGATGTAATTGCTTTGTGACCTCCTCAAGAGAAAGACTCATATAAAAAATATATGAGAGAATTCTTGCAGAAAGCATAGATGTCTGGAAGGTTTGACGTCCAAAGGCATCTAGTGTCTTAGACTCACAACCTGGCGGATAAGAAGAGTGCTTTTTCTTACTCTTTACCCGCCTCATTGCTGATTCCACTACTATGGAATGATGAGGAAGTTGAGTCTTTTGAAACCCTGGAGAGGGGGGCACCTGATATAAGAGATCAGTTGCCCTGGGAGGTGGGGGTACCCTAAAAGGTGTTTCCCACATTCCTAGAAGGAGATCCTGCAAGGAATGATGCAAAGGAAGCATTATGTTGTCCTTTGCTTTGGTAGAAACAGAGCCTTGTGCAGGATCATGTCCTGGAATAGGAACGGCAAGGGATCTTGCTAAATCCAGGAGGAAACTCTGAAAAGAGGGATCCCAAACAGGAATCTCCCTTGGACAGGTTAGATCTAAAGAACTAGCCTGAGCACCCACAGAGTTATCCAAATATATAGGAATAGAAGATCCTGCAGAGTGCAGTGTGGAATGCTTAAGGGATGGTTGCTGGTACTGGCTGTCAGGAGCAGCAACCGTCCTTACCACATTGTGCATGCCAGGTATTGACTCCAAGCTTGGTATAGAATGGAGCGATCCTGCTGAAAAAAGCATGGCAGGAGTTGGCCACGATGCTACTGTGGATACCGGTACCGATGGCAATACCGGTACCGATGTCGGAGTCGAGTCATTGGTGACAGTTCAACCGGTACCGAGGTAACCGAAAACCTCCGGCTACTATCCTCGGTACCGAAGCACCGGTATCGATCGGTGTCGGTACCAAAACCTATTGGTACCCAGTCTTCTAGACTAGAGATTGATTCCAAACTCGGCATCGAGGGCAGAGAGCCTGATAAGCGAAGCATGGAAGGCACCAACGGTAAGGGTAATGAGGACATCGGTACCGATTTCGGTACCGTGTCCGATACCGGTGTATGAAGGTCAACCAGTGGCAACTCAATCGGCCTCGGGGGAACCGAGAGTTGCGGATCCGAGTCATCGGAACCGAGCCTTCGGTACCGCCACGAGACGGTACCAAGGCGAGTCGGTACCCAGTCCTCCAGACTGGAGATCGATTCCAGACTCAGCATCGAAGGAAGTGAGGCTGTCGATGCACATCTGGAGGGTACCGACATCGGTGGTAGTATCGGTGTTGGTACCGATAATGGAAAGTCAATCTGGGGAGTATCCACCGGTCCCGAAGGCATCGAGGACGCCAGATGACGATCCCTGGTGAGGAGTGTTTCATCCAGTGTCGATGCCGGGGTATCGGTACCGCTCGAAGCGGATGCCACCACCGTACACGGCTTAGGTATGTTCTGTGGGGGGTGAACCCCAGGAACAACCTGAAACCCCTTATACGCTTTGGAGACCGAAGACTCCCGCCGGGGTTTTGAAGCCAGTGGGCCGTCGAGGGCAAGGCCAGAGCCGTCTACATGCTGTGCATGAGACCTACCACTCGAGGACTGGCTAGTCTTAACAGACTGTTTATGGGTTACCTGATCCTGTGTGGAAGGAGAAGGGGACGGTGCCCCGAAGTTCTAGGGCAACCGTGTATCAAGGGAACCTCGATGTTGAAGACGTCTTCTCACCAAACTGTTGTCAGGACCCAAGCAGGTTAGACACCGACTTCGAGGGTCTAAAAATAAAGTTGTACCACCACAGTCTGAACATTTCTTGGAGAAAGTGTCTGGCGGTTCCATGAAGGAAAAAGAAGAGGCCTAAAAGGCCTAAGAGACCGTGGGACACTATGAAGAAAAAATATCCCGTGGAAAAGGAAGATTTTACAAGAAAAGAAAAGAAACACCGGTGGTACCGGTGGCATCGGGAAGACAGCCGCGACCACAAGAAAACTAAGAAATAAGAACAAGAATTTTCTGCGGTGACAGGAGGACGTCCTGCCAGCTCCGCGGAAAAATGAAAACTGAGGAGAGGCAGTTGGGAAAGGCGGGAAGGCAGCACGCAGGCGTGCTGGGATGCTTCCAAAAGCTCTTGATTGGACGCTGGGAAGCGTTCCCGCGCAGACTCCGTCGGTACCGACGTACCCCATATGTGAAGACTCATTCCTGCTTGTTTCTTGTTGATTGGGCGTTCTCCGGGGGCAGCAGGAATGAGACCTCACATATGGATGATGTCAGCATAGACTAAGCCCACGCGGATTCACTCCCCAGCCTTCAAAGAAAGCCTTTGGAAGTTAGACCACACATGCACGATCACACCATCTTTCCTCAGTATGATTACATAGCTTAATCAAGCATAAAAAAGAAAAAAACTCCACGGGGAGAAGGGAAGCTTGTGAGGACTGATTCCTGCTGTCCCTGGAGAACACCTGTTACAGTGAGTAACTATGCTTTCTTTGGGAACAAGCAGAAAGTCAGTCCTCACATATGGGACTCCCAAGCTACAGGCTACTGAAAAATCCTGTAGGTGCCTCGGGGACTCAAAAGGCAAACTGTGAAGGGCAGCAAGGAGCGTCGAATGGCTTGAAGTCCAGTGATGCAGCCCCGACATTGACTATGGAATCACCTCTCTGGCAGCCTGGACACAAAGGGCCAGAGAGAAGAAGCTGCACTATTCTCCATAGAGGCGATGAAGTACTGCCTGGCTGAAGTACTGCTCTCCAAGCAGTAATGCGCTGTGAAAGAATGGACCAAAGACCAGGGGGAAGCCCGGCAGATGTCCTGCAGGGGGGCCGAGCTCAGGTGAGCCACTGAGACCGCCATGGCGCGCACATTATGCATGATAACATGATGCTCCAGAGAGAGTCCAGCCTGCTCACAGTCAAAAGAAATGCAGTCTGCCACCCAGGCACATTTAGAGACCACAACCTCGAGCCTGTTGATGTCACAGAAGATGAACAGTTGTGATGAGTGGCGATGGGCCTTTGTCCTCTGGAAGTAGAAAAGCCAGTGCCCTTTCCCAATCCAGGGTGCGTAGCAAGGCCTCCGCTCAGGAAGTGTGAGGCCTGGGGAAGAAGGTGGGAAGGACCACCTTCTGGGTCATGTGAAAAGTGGACACAACCCTAGGCAGAATTTTGGGTGAGTCTGGAGAATGATCCTCTTCTTGTGGAACCTAATTTAGGGGGCATAGGCCACCAGCATCTGTAGCTCTCTAACCCTCCTGGCTGAAGTGAGCACTACCAGGAACACTACTTTCCATGACAAGAACCTGAGATAGCACGTAGCCAGAGGCTCAAAAGGGGAAGCCATCAGCTTCCTGAGAACAATATTCAGGTCCTACGCCACCGGTGGAGGGTGGATGTGGGCCATGAGGGGAGAAGCCCCCTCATAAAACGGCCCACAAGGGAGTGCACAGAGACGAGCCGACTGACGACAAGGTGGTGATGTGCACCGAGTTGGACTTTAAACCAGCCTGGGAGAGGTGCAGAAGGTATTGTAGGATTGTCCTGCATCGAGCAAGAGAAAGGGTTGAGATTCTTGTCTGCACACCAAACTGAGAATCTATGCCATTTGAAGGCATATGCGTGCCGTGTTGAATCCTTGCGCGATGCCAGTAGGGCGTCCTCCTCTTTCTTGGAGTGGCAGAGGTGCATTAGAGCTAGCCGTTCAGCATCCACACTGTCAGGATGAGGGACTGGAGGTTGGGATGAAGAAGGGTCCCGTCCTGCGAGAGCAAGTCTGGGGCCTGGACCAGGGGTATCAGGACCGCTCAGAACAGCTGCAGGAGCAGAGGGAACCATGGCTTCCTGGGCCATCAAGGAACAATAAGAATTACTGAAACCTGGTCCGACTGAACTTTGAGCAAGGTCTTGGGAACCAGGGGAGTAGGCGGGTATGCATACAGCAGGCTCCTGGACAAGGACCAGGACAGGCGTCTGCCGCCACCCATTCTGGGGTCGGCCTCTGGGAGCAGAAGCGCGGCAGCTGTGCGTTCTTGGAGCCGGTGAAGAGGCCAACGTCGTGGTCCTCCAATGTTGAAATATGGGAGGTGGCCACTGCTGGGTTAAGGTTCCACTCGTGGGGGCTGAAGGACTCTGCTAAGATGATCTGCGAGCAGATTGACCTCCCGGAGGGTCATGCCCGTCTCCGTGGCAAAGGTCTAGTGTCGAACTGCCTCCCAGCAGAGGGGGTATGAGCCCATTCCCCCCTGTTTGTTGATATAGAACATCGTTACTTGGTTGTCCATCTGAATGAGGACAACTTGACCTGCCAGGTGGGCATGGAACATCCGAAGTGCATTTGTCACAGCTCTGAGTTCCAGGAGGTTGATCTGGAGGGCACTTTCCTCCTGAGTCCAGGCACCCTGCGACTGGAAACCTTTGCAGTGGGCTCCCCAGCTGGGCTTGGAGACATCTTGGAGTGGAGGAGTGGCCTAGTGGTTGGGGCAAGGTACTTCAGGCCGGAAGGTCGGGGGTTCAAATCCCACTAGAGGATAGCAACCTTGGGCCGGAAGGACTGGGGTTTCTAGTCCCACAGGTGCTCCTTGTGGTCTTGGGCAAGCCACTTAACCCTCCATAGCCCATGTTCCCTGTAAAATAGTTATCTCCAAGTTATAATGCCCTGTTCAATGTAATTTCAGTTTGTTCAATGTAAACCGCACTGATGCAGAATAGCGCGGTATATAAGAGAATGTAAATAACTAACTAACTAAATAAATAAATCTATGGCACTTGCCAATGAGACCCCCTGTACCTCTTTGCCTAGGGTCACCAGACGCTGTGCCCTGTCTAGCAGGAGGAAGGGTCTGGTCTGGGTAAAGTCCAGAAGGGTTCCTATGAACTCTAGGCGCTGGGTCGGTAGAAGATGTGACTTTGGGAAGTTGATCATGAACCCCAGATGCTGCAGCTCTCTGATGGCCACGTGAAATACCTCCTCTGGCGAGCTGGCCTTTAGGAGCCAGTCATCCAGATAGGGGAAGACAGACTTCCAACAAGCAAAGGTGAGTGGCGACTACCGCTAGGCATTTCGTGAACACCTGGGGGGCAAAGGAGAGGCTGAAGGGGAGCACCCTGTATTGGTAGCGGCAGCCTCCGATGACAAAGCAGAGGTACTGATGATGCTGGGGATGGATCAGGATGTGGGTACAGGAATCTTTGAGATCCAAGGAGCATAGTCAATCTACCCGCTGGAGGTAGCAGCAATTTTACAAAGGATAGCATCTTGAACTTCTCCTTAACCAGAAAGCAGTTTAGGTCCCGCAGATCCAGGATGGGCTAAAAGCCTCCTGTCTTTTTTCAGACAAGAAAGTACTGGGAGTAGAACTCATTGTCCCAGAGGGGCTGAGGGGCTGGTTCTACTGCTCGTTCCTTGAGCAGAGACTCAAGTTCCTTCTGCAGGAGCTCTTTATGCAGGGAGTCCAAGGGAAGTTCCGCTAGAAAGAAGGGAGGAGGCGTCTGGTCGAAGTGCAGAAGGTAATTCTCCCATACCAACTACAGCACCCAGGCATTGGTGGTGATGCCCGGCCAGAAGTGAGCGAAGTGAACCAGACATCTTCCCATTTGCCTTGGGCCTTGGGCCCTGGCCCTTGGGGGGAAGATGGGCTATGCCCAAGGAGATAAAAGCCCCCCCACCCAGGTTGCAGCTGGGGCGCTGTTTGGGGTTGGGGGCTTTCTACTTACCGGGGGCCGTGCCCCTGGCCATTGGGCCTGCAGACCCTGCTGGGGAGCTTGGTAGGCTGGAAATTTGGGGTATTTATTTATTTATTTATATTCTCTTATATACCGCGCTATTCTGCATCAGTGCGGTTTACATTGAACAAACTGAAATTACATTGAACAGGGCATTATAACTTGGAGATAACTATTTTACAGGGAACATTTCTCATATGCCTTTTTTGCCTTTGGGTGGAAGGGTTTTTTTCCCCGAAGCCTTTCAGCAGAAAGGGTCAGCGGTCTTCCGGGATAGCCTAGTCCTGGTCATAAAAACTCGGACTCCAACTCAGCCATCCTCTCGGTAATGGGTTTGCTGAAGAGGTTCTCTCCTCAGCAGGGGACATTGGCCAGTTTGTCCTGTACCCACTGCTCCAAGTCCACAGACTGTAGCAAAGCCAGATGGCGGACACTACTGCTCACCACTACCACACGAGCGATGGACTCTAAGCCATCATAGGTCACTCAAGTCTGGAATTTGGAGCATTCCTTGACTGAGGATATGAGGGTCCAGAAACGCTCAAGAGATTCACCTGCCAGCCCAGCTGAGAACTCTGCGAGTTCCTTCACCAGGTCCCTCAGGTACATGCCCATGTACAGCTAGTAAGTTGGATGCGGGCTGTGAGCATTGAGCCCTGGTAGCACTTTCTGCCAAACCCATCCATGGTACTGGCCTCCCTACCAGGGGACAGCGAGGAATGCATCTTCTGACTCTTTATTTAATGCATGGCTAACTTATTACCATGGAGTTATAAGGCAGCTGTGTCTTCTGAAAGCCAGGGCTCTTGCCAACTCGATACTGGGAACAAAGTCGTTGGCTCACTATTGGCTCAGTCACCAGGCTCCCCCACATCCTGAACAGCAAGCACTCCAGGGTGGGGGGAATTGGCACTGTCCGTGCCTCCCTCAGAGGGACTTTGTACTGGAGGATCTCCAAGTCCTTAGCATAAGGCTCATCCTCCGGCTCTGCCACTATGGTCAGGGCTTTCGACATCCCCCAGTGAAACTCAAGGAAGTCTTCAGGTGGGGACCTCCAGCGTTCCTGAGGGAAGATGGTTCAGAGGGAACATTCCTGTGTAATATGGTGTAGGGCGACTCGTTGTCTATCTCCCAGCCCAACTCTGAGCTAGATGAGACCTCAAGGTCCGGACAGTCATTGGAGCTATGAGCTGCTGGCACCAATGGAAAGCGAGGTGCCAATGCATTGACCCGGAGGTGCTGGAGGGAGAGTTGCACCTTGAACGGGAGGCCAACAGACGTGGCTCTGAACAAGCGAATCATTCCATCATCCGAGGAGGTCCTCACAGTAGAGGGTCCTGTTGTCGGCACAGACGACCCGGAGGCTCCAGGCATCAGGCCCCACTGCACCTTGAGAAAGGCAGCCAAGCTGTGTTCCAAGACCGCCATCCTGGCTTCGATGCCAGTAGGCTCTGCAGTGACTGGTTCGAGTTTTGAAGGTATCGAGCCCGAAGCTGGCTCCTTCAAAGGGGAATTGTCTATGATTGTCGCTTTGGAGGACCTGGCCCAATCCCCTGACATGGTGGGAGTCTCCTCTTACCGGGGCTGCTTTGAGGCTGCTCCCAGCCTTTGCCCTCTGTGTCGAGTTTAATGCTCCGAGGCTGGGTACTGGGGTATTACCCTGGCTCCGGGATCAGACTTTGACTTGGTCTGAGGCTTCACGACCTCGGGGCTCAGATCGAGCACGTGCACACAACGCCGAGTCATCAGACACAGTCTCAGAGGGCAGTGATTCCATACTCAATGCTGGCACTGCGGAAGAGGCCTTTGAGCCAAAAAGCTCCCCTCATTGCTTTTCACGATTCCTCCAGCTCTTGCTCGACCTCTGCAGGTACAGCAGACAAGTGGAGTCGTCGTGATCAGCACTAAGGCACTTGATACAGCAACTGTGGTGGTCCATTATGGACATGGTACGGGGGCATTTGCCACACTGCTTAAATCCGTTGACTGAAGACACAGCGGGGAAGATGGCAGCTGTGAGATCAATTTCAGAAGCCTCAGTCAGGAAGGGTGTGAAAGAAGACCCACACACTGAAAAAGAAAAAAGGACCCGAGAAAACGTGCCGCAAGGGCAGACTCGGGCGGCGAGAAAGTGATCGGGAACAGACTGGCAAAAAGAGAAAAAACATTAAGAAGGAGGATTAGAAAAATCAACTTTTACTGGGGACGACAGATAAGACATCTGCAGGGCTCTGCAGAAAAAAAAGAAGACTGAAGTAAGATGACACCCTTGGGCAGGAAGGTGACCGCGCATGCATGGTCTAACTCCCAAAGGCTTTCTCTGAAAGATGGGGAGTGAATCCGTGTGGGCTCCATTGTTGCCGATGTCACCCATATGTGAGGACTGTTCCTGCTTGTTCCTGGAGAACAGCAACATAAACATATCACATTTAGGCAAAGAGACAAACATGGTGTAATGCCAGAAAACAAGCTTTGCTGCCACCAGGCAATCTTTTAACTATACTAAAATGTTATTTCACATACATCTAATCCAGCAGTGAATTCAAAATTTGCTCTAGATTCACTGCTGTTTGAATTTCCGCTAGGAGGAGATTGCAGAGTGGGTTACAATTAATTCAGGATTTATGTGTATGTGAATGAAGATTTCTAATTTAAGGACTAAATTTACTAGTTGTTTTAGTTGAAAAAAAAGAGGTACAAATCTCTCTGGGTACTTTTTCCTTATGCAATTTTCAAAATTAAAGTACATATATACTTTCATTATGGAAACTGGTGCAAAGACCAGGGACTTTGTGCAGGACTGTACCAAACTGGAATTGTGCCCCGTGTGACTTCTGAATCTGGTGCCCCACCTCCAATCGGCCACGCACAGGAACTAGCTCTTGTTGGGCTTCCTGGAATGGCATCAGCATCATTTCTACGCTTGTGCCCTGTGCAGCCACACTGCTTGCACAGCCCTTGATATGGACCTGACTTTGTGTCTGTATCCTGGGAAAACATTCCCCCACTTTTGCTTTTTAGCCATGGTCTTTGCACCAGTTTCCATAATGACTGTAGCAAAGCAAGCAATTAAAGATTGCTCCATATAAGAAAAGAGAAAAATATGTGTACATCATCTTCTGGCTAGAAAAATACCCCAATAATAAAAGATGGGCGCAGAGAAAAGCAGTTGAAGTAGAGTGCTGTTGTGAGGGAAGAATCCTGTTCTACCAGGAAAAGCAGCCTGCAGACTGCTATTTTGGGAGTGAGGACTGAAGTGTGCTCTATCAGAGGACACAGTCCACAGACTGTTGTTGCTCTAGAATGGAAAACTGCTCTACCATGGGAAGGCCCAAAGACTAGAACTCTGGAAGCCTAATCGATCCTGCTGTACCAGTCCAGCATGTACACCATCTGCTCGAGAGAGAGAATACTGGCAAATACCACTCCTTTAGTACACTGATGTCATGGAAAAATTGTAGTTCTGTGTCTCCATCTGCTGGCAGAGTGGCATAAACCCATGCATCTTGACTGGTCTAGTAGGATGGTAGGTAATATATACGAGGGGTGTCCGATATTAAAGGTATAGGCCAAAATTACACTAACATTTGTATTTAAAGAAATTATTCAATACATTCCACCAAAAACTACTACTTTTGTTTACTTCTCCACATAATTGCCGTACATATTGAGACATTTATCCCACCGTGACACTAGTTTGAACATTCCTTCACGGTATAGTTGCGTGTCAAGTTACTTGAAGTAGTCCATAACGGTGTCTTGCAATTCCTCTTGATCCACAAAGTGTTTCCCTGCCAAGAATTTCTTCAAAGTTCCGAATAAATGAAAATCCAAAGGGGCCAAGTCCGGACTATACGGAGGATGTAGCAGGACCTCCCACTTCCACTGTGTCAACCACAGATTGGTTTGTTTTGACGTGTGTGGTCTTGCACCGTCGTGCAGAAGTTTAACTCCTTCACGTAATTGTCCCGGCCTTTTCCGTCTTATGGCTGTATGCAATGTCCGGACTTAGCCCCTTCGGATTTTCATTTATTCGGACCTTTGAAGAAATTCTTGGCAGGGAAATGCTTTGCGGATCAGGAGGAATTGCAAGACAGTGTTATGGACAATGTTCCCTCTAATTTTCTGTAGGCTGTGTGCGCATAAAATATCAGCTGTGTGCAGCTTTTGAAGGAAGGTTAAATTTTTGTGCGCCACATAATGACACTCAGAGTTATATACCTTAAAATTTGACTACACGTCAGAATACAGTATGTACACCACATTGATTTTAATCAAATTAAATGAAAATAGACGATTACTAAATGAAGCGGGAAATTTCTAGTAATTACAATCATAACTTTTAAATTTTAAGACGTCTGTGTTGTTTTCTATCAGAATCAGAGCCGTAATTTTTGTGCGCTCTGTTGTAAAGTATGTGCGCTCGCTCGGCGAAGTGTGTGCGCACGCACACGCGCACAGCTTAGAGGGAACAGTGGTTATGGACTACTTCAAGCAATTTGACACACAACTGTACCGTGAAGGGATGTTCAAACTAGTGTCATGCTTGGATAAATGTGTCAATGTTTATGGCGATTATGTGGAGAAGTAAACGAAAGCATGTAGTTTTTGGTGGAATGTATTGAATAATTTCTTTAAATACAAATGTTAGTGTAATTTTGGCCTATACCTTTAATATCGGACACCCCTCGTCTATATATATATATATATGTATATATATATATATATATATATTTTTTTTATGTTCCAGAAAGGACTAATCCAGAAAAACTGTTAAATAAATAAATAAATAAATAATCTTTTCTTAAATAAATGGGCATATAGACTGAATTCCTATCAAATTCAAAACAAAGGCCAGCTGCATGGCCCTCTCAATATTTTCTCTTCTTGATTTCCTTGTCTGCTTTTATTGCAGTTCTGAGACAGTATCTCCAAGGAAGATATTTTTCCCTTTGGCCCTGCAGTTTCCTTCTGCTCCTCTGGGTTTCCAGCTCAACTTGAAGTGGAGCTAGGGATCTGACATCTTTATTTGTAATACCCAGGAATTTTCCCCATTTTAAAACCTTGCCTCCCCTCCTTCTCATTTAGCCCAGCTATCATCACAGTGCTAAGATGTCCCCACATCACCATTGTGATGGCTCAAGATTCTCTTCTCAAAGGTTGTGAACACTGCCTTGCAGCATCCCCAGCCAACTGAATTAGCAGAAGCAATTCAAGGGCATTTATAATGTACATAAGATGCATTGCTGCACTCACCCACTGACTGACCAGCTGAGTAGGAATCTGTTCGTGTTCGTGAACGCTTATTCCCTTTTGTGTTTGCTGGAAAATATGAATTTGTGTTGAATATTTTTAACATTAAATTCTTTGCTTTTGAAGACTGCCAGTGCCCTCTATATTGAAACACTGCTGTCAGCCACCTACTTTGTAGCAGGATGCTAGGTATTTTGACTTGGAATAATCCAGGTTTTCATAAATGCACAAACTATCAGTGACTATATTCGGCCTAGAAACATGGACCCAATTTTGTTTTTTAAACATCTCTGGCTCAAGGACAAATTCTTGTAGCCATTTATCCTATTAATGTGTGTGTGTACATCTTTGTAAATATGAGCTCTACACAGGGTGTGTTAGCAGTGCTGATGCTGCTGTCTATATTCCCAGCTCTAGACTTCAGATCACTATGGAAATTTTTATGTATGCCTTCACATTTAAGGGGCAATTCTATAAAGAATTTTCTGCATGTAAAGTATATTTTACATTCAGAAATGGCTATTCCTTGTTATTATCAGGCCAGTTGACAAGTAAGTTATGTTTCCCCTGCCAGCAGATGGAGACAAAAAGGGAGGCCTTTCAAGCTGCCTCCTCCATTATAAGGCTTGTGAAGTTGAGGGTTTCATTAGTAATTTCTCTGTCTCCAGCAGATGGTGCAGACTTGTGCAGCGGTGGAAAGGAAGGGAGGGGGGCAGAGGGTCATGGTTATACTTCTTTCCCCGAGTCTGGGCTGAGACTTGGGATTTCCAAGCAATGGTCCCCCAAGTAAACTGTTTCCCTGTTTCCTAAGCAGGATATACCAGTTGAGAGGAATAATCCCTGGCGTAGGTCACCTGGGTGAAGCTAGGTGCAGGAAGACAAGTATTAAGGGACAACTTGCAGACCCTGCTAGGGCTGTTTGGCACTAGCCCTGACCAGGCAGTGTTGAAATTGTTTAAAAAGAAAAGATGGGTCTTTTTCAGAGCAGACTACTGCCAGGACTCTTGAATGCAGAGACAGACGAAAGGTCCTCTGAAGGCACTCTACTTTCCTTGTTCTGTGCCCTTTTGCTTCTGGAGATGTTTGGCAAGGTGCCCAAGCTGTCAGACCTGCCATCAGAAATCAGGACCAGGCCCTTGTGCAAGCACCATTGCACTGGTTTGGGGCAGTTGCATGGCTCGATACTGGGGGAAGGGAGCCAAGCAGGAAGCAGAGGCTCCTCCTCAAGGTGCGAGATTGACCATTCCATAGGGATGTGTGACCACAATGTGTCAGTTGATGGTGAAGCAGTTTTGCCATGGAAGCAGGAAAGTCTGCCATTTTGGTGCAGACCATGTAGCATCACAGCTGAGTGGGAGAGAAGGCTGCAGGGAAGTGCTTAAGTGGGGACCATAGCAGAAACAGGCACCTTACTGCATCTGGAGTTCCCTGAACAGGTTAAATTTTCACTGGAGTTCATTTTAATGATGCATAGGGCATATAGTTCCATGTAGCAGGGCTACAGAAGGGTATCCCTTGTAGGAGAATTGTGCATGCTTGGTGAGACTGGTAAGGAAGGTTCAGCTCCTAAAATGCCTATGTTCTGAAGAGAGAGAGAAAGAGAGAGCTGTTTCTAGAGATCTACTCTGAGACAATAAGCTCTGGCAGAAATTCCAGAATTGACAAGGAGGTTCTGGAGGATGCCTCAGTTCTTCTGGAGTAGAGGATGAAGAACCTCCCTTCTCGATGATCCATTTATTTTGCAAGGGATATCTTTCTCCTCAGAGTGCCCAAGTGATCAGCTCTTTGGGTAGAGGGGGCATGCAGCTAGTGAAGGTATCCAAGTTCAGTCCTATTCTCACTGGTATACATAAGCAATCCAGGGCCTTCCACCATCCTCAGCCTATTTTGGATATAGTGATGGCAGAGTGAGAAGCTCTGGATGCCAGTTTTAAGATAGCAAGGTGTGGCAGTGTGGCATGCAGTGGGAAGGGGTTTTCTGTACAAGACATGCCAGACAACAGTTTAGGGAAAACAAAAACAGCTTTACTTCTGTCCCAGCTTGTTAAACCTCCACAAGCTGGTTCTTCCAGCCCTTCCTTCAGCCCCAGTTAAAGTTTCTTCCTCAGGACTCCTCTGCACGGCTTGCCTTGGAAGGACTCTGACTCCATGGGCCTTTTTCCCTCCTGCAACCTGTTGGGTTCTTAACCTCTTCCTGTGAGCCATGCCCTCCTAGCCCTGAACTCTATGCTGCAGACTCTCTTAAAGGGATAGGTAATATTCTATAGACCCCATCACACCCCCCCCTCTCTCAGCTACACCATGCCACAATGAGCACTTGCCTCACCCGGGAAAGGAAGTCTATTTTCAGGGAATCTGACCATCCCGATGGCGGACCTGAAACTGGTAGGGTTGTAGACTCAAAAACCACCGTATAATACAGCCGTTGGACTCCTTATGTGGAGGATGGTGGCCATTACCAGCATAAACAGATGGCTGAGCAAGTAGTATTTGAAGGCCTCAAGTACTTATTTGACAACCAGGGCTTCCTTCACAATCACTGCATAATGCTGTTTCCAAGGAAGCAGTTTCCTGCTGATGAATGCTATGAAATGTTCTTCATCTCTGACTTCCTGGGCCAGAATGGCTCCTAGGCCCACGTCTGAGGCATCAGTTTGCACAATAAACGGTAGAGAGAAATCAGGATGGGTTCATAACAGATGGCCTTTTTCAGGTGCTGGAAAACGGTCCAGGTCCAGTAACCACTGAATCCATTCGGGAGCTTTCTTCTGGAGGAGCCTGGTGGCTCTCACCACCAATGCAAAATTAGGGATGAACAGACAGTAATAGCCAATCAATCAATTTTGGGGTGGGGACCTGAGCAATATCATCCACCTTCTTTAGTTGTGGCCGTATCTTCCCATTCCCGACCTCCCAGAAAACATTTCCTGAGGTAGGCCATCAACTCGGCCTTCTGCAGGCTGGGTTGGATGGGTAGTCCAGTCTCTGTTGTAGATGACGATATTGTCAAGGTATGTAGCCATATTCTTTGTGTGGACTCAGTAGGCAGTTGACTAGGCACTGAAATGTGTCAGGAGCCCCGTGTAATCCAAAGGCTGTATTGTAAACTGGAACAGATCTTGCAGTGTCAAAAAAGCAATCTTCTTCTTGGCAGCTGGAGTTAAGGGCACCTACCAGTATCCCTTGGTCAGATCCAAGGTTGATATAAAGAGTGCTTCACTGAGCCACTTGATTAGCTCATCTACTCTGGGCAGGGGATTCGCTTCCAGTTTAGAAGCTGCATTAACCCTCCAGAAGTCAAATGCAGAATATGATGCTTCCATCGGATTTAGGAACCAAGATGATGGGGGAGGACCAATCACTCAGACTCTTCTATAACTCCCAAGTTAAGCATCTCTTCCAGCTCCTTGGTGACAGCCTGTCACCAGTCCTCCAGAATCTGATAGGGTTATTGCTGGATAACCAGCCCAGGGTCAGTAATATCATCATGACAAATGAGGTGAGTTTGTCCTGGGCGGGCAGAGAACACCTTTAGGTTCCAGTGGATCAAACCTTCTAGATCTCTTCTCTGGGCAGCAGAAATCTGCTCTCCAATCAGAACTTGGATCCAATGGGGCTGAAAGGGATCCAAAATAATCTCCCTGTATCACCAGAGCCGCCGCTGGAGTCCACTTTTTCAATAGGTTAATATGGTAAATTTTGTCTTTCTTCCATTATCTGGCTAGACAATCTTGTAGTTAACAGGCCCCACTTTCTCTTCCTCCTCAAAGGGCCCCTGCCATTTACAGAGTAACTTGCTCTCTGATGAGGGCAGCAAGGTTAAAACTCTGTCTCCCGGTTGGAAGGTATGAGGCATAGCTACCCGATTGTAGCTCCTGGCCTTCTCGGCTTGGGCTTTTCCCCAACTGAGTATGGCCACTTCTCCGACTTTCCTCAGCCGGTCTTGCATTTGTATAATGTACTCCACCAAAGTGTGCCCTGCATGGGGTTCTTCTTCCCAGGTCTCTCTTACCATGCCTAATATGCCTCTTGGCCATCTTCTGAAGAGCAACTCAAAAGGCGAAAACCCTGTGGAACTCTGAGATAACTCGAGAATTACAAACATCAAATGGGGTAGAAGAATGTCCCAATTCTTCCTTCTTTCCTCCTGCATGAACCTTTTGAACATCTGTTTCAGAATTTTATTGAATCGCTCAACGAGGCCGTCTGTCTGTGGACGATAGATGTTTGCAGCATCTTGACCTTCATCAAGGCACACACTTGCTTCATCACCTTAGATACAAAGGGTGTTCCTTGATCTGTAAGGATCTCATTGAGTATTCCCACCTGCGAGAATACTTCCCAGAGGACATTCACGATTGTAGTAATCTTCATATTCCTTAGAACAATGACCTCCGGGTATCGGGTAGTGTAGTCCAGTATGATTAAAATATACTTGTTGCCTCAGGTGGTTCGCGCCAAGGGTGCTACAAGATCCATGGCCACTCTTTCAAATGGGGTTTCAATAATGAGCATATGCACTAGAGAGGCTGGTCAAACTCTGGGAAGGGGGGGGGGGGGCTATAAGCTGGCAGGTGGGCATGACTGGCAATATAACTGCATCTGTTTATGGACCCCGGGCCAGAAAGATCAGGCTAAAACACACTCTAGTGTTTTCTCCACCCCCAGGTGTCCCCTAATAAATGGCTATGGGTCAACGATGATGCCTGCTGACAATAGGGTTGGGGAACTATCAGTTGTTCTATCTCTTCCCCCTCTAGGGCCCCCCTTGGCTACTCTGTATAATAAATCTCCCTTTAGCATAAAATAGAGGAAGGTTTTTGCAGGTGACTCTCCATTACCTACTGGAACCTCTTCCACCTACAAAACTCACTCTCAGGCATATTTAAGGGACTCATCCTCTTGCTGGACCTTCCTGATGCTCCCTGGGTCTTCCCCTAGCCCCCACTCTGTGAAGGGGACAATTGTATTTAGGTCACTACTGTTGAGCTCTGAGCTATCCCCAGGGGTTTCTTCCCTAGGTTGTCCCTCCACATACCCGCCCCCAGATTCTGTTGGTAGCGTAGCTTTTCCCAGCAATGCCAACTCTGGGATTTAGCAGGCTTGGGATTCTTGACATATAGATCTGTGTCTTCCAGCGGGAAAATTTCAAAGAAATCTTCCTGGTCTAACGTAGAGGATCAGTCAGTTAGCCTGGCCCACATCGCTACAAAGTTTGAGTAATTTTGGCTGATCACCACTGGATACGGGAGCCAGGGCAGCACCATGACCTCGAATGTGGCTTGCCATGCTGGAGTCTTAAGTGAAACCTGTGCCTCTGGATACTGCCTCTGGTCTCCATGCACACAGGCCAGTGCTACTATCTTTGCATAGTCAATTTGAAATCGGGTTACAGTTTCCCAATGAATGAGGGTCTGTACACTCCCAGAGTCTATCAAGGCCTGGAGGTGGTTTCACTCGAGCTCCACCGGAATCACAAAGTTCTGTACCCCGAGTGGGGAGTGTCCACAAAAGCACAGGTGTGAGGGGTGGTTAGGATGACATCCATGGGTTCTTCCATACCCCGGGCTCCACACCTAAAACAGGTGAAAGGGTTGTGACTGGGGCCATGCTTTTGCTTAGGAGTGACTTTGGGGTTCGGAACATGGGAGCCAAAATCTATTCCGGCTTCCCTTTCCATTCTCCTGGGCTGACGGGTGACTTCTTCCCCTTCTCACTGTCCACTTCAGTCATTGGCTGGGCTTCATGATACCCCTTGGCTATTTCCAGTGCAAGCTTGAGGTACTGATGTACTGTGATGATGAGAGCTGTGCTGAGCCGATGGAAACAGAAGAAAACAGTGAATATGCCTTTAAGGTGAGAGACAGGCAAGGTATTCACAGGGTTCAGACTGCAGGCAAAGGAAAGAAGCACGTAGTTGCTGAAGCCAAGCCACACCCAAGCTCTAACGTAAGTGCAGGCTTGGAGGGTAATGATAATCACCTGTGCAGAAACAGGGGAATGTTAGTTAGGAAACAGCTTTATAAGCCCTGTTCAGAGGAGAGGAAAAGGAGAAGTGGGAAGTTTGACTTCGAGTTGGAGAACGGCTCCAGCAAGAAAGGAAGCAGCAACAGAGGAAGCAGTCCTTGTAAGAGAGGTACTCTTAATTCAGAAACTATCAGATGGGTGGCTGGGAGAGTTGTTGACAACGAGGATCAGATTGCAGTGCAGAGTGTTCGTGAACCAGCTCAGAGAATTCAAGCTGCCAGAAGGTGGGTGAATACGGTTACAACTGGAAGTGACCAGAACCCAGTCGAGGGCAGAGAACCAGAGTTGAACACGATTGAAGCATTGAGACAATTGATCCAAGGGAAGAAGCCCCAATCTCAAGGCACAAATATTCCATATCAGGGAGAGCAGCTGTGGAAGGAAATTCAGAAGTTCCTACAGAACAGTAAGCTTGAAGGAGTTAATGAAAACCCAGAGACAGACAAGCATTTCGTAGCACAGGAAGAAATGCAAATTGACTCTTTTGGGCAGGATTCTGTTACTGAGGAGTCTCCTATGGACTGTTCTTTGTGTAAGAAGGAAGTTTGAAAGTTGGTCATAAAAAGTGTTAACAGAAGCAGCTTTTGAGAAGCAGGGTTTTACCTAGCCATGTGAATGCCAGGAACTTCTTCTAAGGTAAAGAACCCTTGCTTAACCTAGAGTTTGATAACCAAAGGAGGAAATTTAGCTGTGCTGGACGAACAAAGGAAGCTGTGATTTACTTGCTGAAATGTTTGTGATAAAAACAGCTGCACATGTTTAAAGGTTCTTTCAGTTTCTTCAGTTCCAGTTAAATATGTTTCCTGTTATTATTTACTTGGAGAATAATCCTTATGACTGCATTGAACCTTAGTGCTTATGGGAACCTAAATAAAAATTCTTGTTTTGCCTTACGGTCTCACACTACTTTGTCTTTGAGTAAAAGAATTAACTACAAGTCCCAGAGTTCCCTGCTGGAGACAAGGATAGCAACTCTTTATTTAAGGACAAACATTGGCAGCCCTATGCCTGTAATCCTTTGGCCCAGGCGAGGGTCACAACAGTACCCACTGTTTCATTGGTGTGGTCAAGCCCTCCAAAAACTGCTCCAATAGCACAATCTTGGCTATCTCAGACTTGGTCTTTCCCTCCGGTTGCAGCCACTTCCATGCGAGATCCTTCAACCGATAGAGGAACCTCCAAGGGCTCTCTTATCTGGAGCCCCTCCTTTCTAAATTACTGGCAGTAGGCCTCTGGGGTACAGATGACCCGTTCCAGTATGATAGCTTGTTCATTTTGGTTGGCATCCTGGAATGCAGCCTGACTGTTGCCCATCAACAGATTCCTGAAATAGGTAGTCCATGTCGCCTCCAGTCACCCAGCCTAGAGTCGGTTCATTCAGAGTTCACCAATAAGTGGTCTGGTTCATCTTCTGCTGTCATTTTAAAAGCGCAGGGATGGGGGCGGAGCCTGATGTCCAGCGGGTAGGACGCTTTGCGTTGAAGCTCCCGAGAGGCCTACTCAGAATCCTGACTTAATACCTATATAAATTTACTATTTCGCTCCGAGCTGACCGGGGCACCTCGGGGGGGATGGCGGCCCATAAACCAGCGCGCTTGGACTTCGGGTCTCCTTCTTCTTCTCACGGAAAACGCTCCAAAACAGAGGTGTCCTCCCCACAGAAGATGGTTCCATTTCGTGAAAACCCCGCAATGCACCTGGAGATTTTGGAGGAAATACGCGGCGTGAAGGAATTGGTGCAGTCCAATGGAGAAGCGCTTCGAGCCATGCGAGAAGACTTTGGAGTGCTCCAGGACCGACTTGGAGGTCTTTCATTACGGCAGGACAATATGGCGGGGGTCCTCGACTCGCACGAGGTGCGCTTGGGCAAACTGGACAAGGCTGAGCGCCAGATACAGAATCTTCAAAAGGAGTTGGAAGATAGCAATAATCGAGCCCGTCGCAACAATGTGAGGCTCCTCGGAATGCCGGAGGGGGTGGAAGCAGGAGATATGGGAGAATTCTTGCTCAAAACTCTTCCCTCCTTGCTGAAGATCACTTTTCACAGAGAACTGGAAATCGATCGAGCACACCGTGTTCCTGCCCGCATGGCGCTCAACCGCACGACCCCCCGGCCTATTATCTTTAGCTTGCTACGATATCAACAAGTGGAACAAATTTTACATGCTGCCCGAGCGAATCATCATTTGGAATTTGAAGGTCGTAAGGTCTCCTTCTTTCCTGATTTGGCAAAACCTACCATTGACCGTCGGAAGAAACTCCTTGCTCTTCGCCCTCGACTTCAACAGCTACAGGCTCGCTTTGGCCTGTTGTATCCAGCGAAGCTCCGAGTGACTCTCCACAACCAGACCAGGACGTTCGAGGATCCTGATCTACTATCAACATTTTTGGACTCCAAAGAAGCAGAGCAGATGCGCTAATCCCAAATCTTGGACTCTTATCTGCCGGCTCTGTCCGCCATTTTGAAGGGCCCGATGCGGCGGTCATAGCCCAGCACAGAAATAGCCTGGACTTTCTTTCTTTCTCTGTATGACTTTTGTCTTTGGTCTCCTATCCCTTCATGATGTGTGCCTCGGTCGGATTCGGAGCACGTACAGTCCTACAGGTTATGTGTTTTTTCAATTTCGGCCTTCTCTGGGGTTTCTCCCCGCAGACACATGGTCGCCAGTAATTTTGGGGTTTTGCTTCTCCTCTACCGTACTGCGGTTTTCTTTGTTAATGTGGGGCGCTTCATTGTATTATATTAGCTTATTTTTCCTATGTCATGTGTACAGCCAGATACAGTCAGTTTGAGGGACACAGTGAAATTATGTGTGCTATCATGCTCAGAATTTTAACTTTTCTGAATGGCCTTATGTAAAATCTTATTATTCATCGTCAAAGGCATTACTGGTCCACTCAAAGGAAAGAAAATCCTTAGCTATCTTAGCCACGAGCATGTTGATTTGGTGTTTCTTCAGGAAACGCATTACACTCTGCTGAAACACTGAAACTCAATGCTAGGCCTCACATGGTCGCTGCCTATTCTCCCACCGTTTCTAAATGGTACGGGATAGCCATTCTGGTTAAGAAGTCTTTGCACGCTACTGTACCTGATATTAGCGCTGACATGGAGGGTAGATGGGCCCGTGTACACCTAGAGGTTGGAGATAGTGAATTCACGTGTATTTGCACTATGCCCCGAATGTGGACAACCCTGCTTACTATGCAAGTTTTGTGCAGTTGGCCTCGGCCTCCGCCAATGCTCCATTAATACTTGGTGGCGATTTTACTTAAGTGTTCCCTCAATCTTTTCTTCTCAAACAAGGTGCTCGTTGGTTGGAAGATCCAGTACCGAGCAGACCTGTGTGGCTAGATATAGTAGCGGGCCTTTGCTAACCGATTTCTCTTACCTTACTCCCTGGTATGACTCTCCCATTAGACTCCCACTATCCACCAATGCTTTTCGACACTTTAGGTGCCTTTAATACTCTTATGCAACCTTTCGACTCCCGACTCTGGTCAGCGCACCTTCAGCATTGCATTCGGAGCACTAGAGTACTCCCGCCATCGGCACTCTCTGCATAGGGTTGATTGGAGACTTCCGATCTCTCGGTAGTTCACCGGGTGTAGCATCCAATTTTACTAAACCTTATGTAATGCTATCACTAGAGATACCTCTATAGCGCAGAAAGTATGGGAGAGAGAATTGCATGTGACTTTGACCTCGGAGCAATGGAGCCTTATCTGGAGCAGAGGGACACGGGTTCCCGACCCGCCTCACTCACTTAGACCCTCTTCTTTCTAGCCCACCGGTGTTTTTACACTCCTCACAGATTAGACCAATGGAACACTACTCAGGGTAATGGTTGCTGGACACGTCCTGCGGCCATTGGTTTATTGCTTCATGTTATGCATGAATATCCCGCACTACAGTATTACTGGCGTCGGGTCTGGGGTCGTATTTAGTCTATATCGCACTCTCAGGAGTCCCTTTCTTGGAGGATAGTGGGACTTCGCCCAGTTGCGGGGATCCCCTCTCTCCCAAAAATGGCTTATCTCCTTTCGAACTTTATGCTTGGCATTGCTATTTCCCTAATTAAGTAATACTGGGAAATTAGTTCCCATCTGAGCCTCAATGAATGGTGGAATCATGCCTGTCTCTACAGTAAATATGAATAAATACCTCGTCTGTTTGCTTCCTCCGTTCAGACTCCTTCTCATTGGTCTCAATGGAAGATGCTCAATGAATATGTACATTTTGCTAAAAGCTCTCATCTGACTGTCTAACTTTGTATATATCTCTGTCTCATGATCATGCTGTATTGTGGATACTTTTTTGATCGTTTGATGTATAATCACTGTTAATTGGAAGCGCTCACATGCTGATACAAACGGGTAGAGAAGAAGCACCGGGGTGGGGGGTAATGGGTTTACTTTTCCTTATTGTATACTTTTTTTGTCTCTTTTGGTGTGTTGTTTCTTTTGTTTGTTGCAAAATGAAAATAAAAGTTTAAAAAAAAAAAAAAAAAGCGCAGGGATGGTGGAGTTGCGGTCTCTGCAGGGCTTGGGTTAACTGAGCTAGGGAACTCTTCTGTAGCTCCCTCTGCACTCGAATAAGATCTGTATCTGCTGCTGTTGTAGCTGCCCTTCCAGCAGGGCCTGTTGAATCTGCTGCTGATACTGTTGCTGTTGACACTGACCTTCTCTTAAAATCTGGAGGAGCTGTTCCATCCTGGCTTGTTACTGTTCTCAACACCACCACAGCTTCTCTTCTGCAGTTGAGTTAATCCTGCAGCATTCCAGCTCCAACAACCTTTTAGCGCCCTCTAGTGATCAAAACAAAGTCTGCCTATCCAGTACTGACTATATCTTTTTCAAGCTCCCTAACTAGGGTGAGGTTAACCCTCTTAGCCCATACAAACAAAAAAAAATCCTTCTGTAGAAACCCAGCCCTGGAGGGACATGGATTTGTCCTCAGCCATGTAGTTAGAGGAAATCCCCAACTGCCACCATAGGTGGTAGTGTGGCATGCGGTAGGAAGGGGCTTTCGGTACAACACAGGCCAGACAGCAGTTCATGGAAAACAAAAGCATTTTTTATTCTGTCCCAGCTTGTTAAATTCTCCACAAAGCAAAACCCAGAACAGACAGCAGTTTAGGGAAAACAAAAGAAGCTTTACTTCTGTCCCAGCTTGTTAAACCCCCCAAGCTGGTTCTCCCAGCCTTTCCTCCATCCCCAGTTGAAGTTCCTACCTCAGAACTTCTCTGCACTGCTTGTCTTGGAAGGATTCCTGGCTCCACAGGCCTCTCTCCCTCCTGCAGTCTGCCGGGTTCTTAACCTCTCCCTGTAAGCCATGCTCTCCCAGCCCTGAACTCTGTGCTGCAGACTCTCTTAAAGGAGACTGTTGCTAATCCCTTTGGAGAGGGACTGGTATTCTATAGACCCCATCACACAAGGTCAATAGCACAGCTTTATCCCCTTCCCAGGGAGAAGCAGAAGATGCTGATTTTATCTAAGGCAGACATCCTGGTTACAATGCATACTGTGGAGGGAGATATAATGCTGAAGGATCCACAAAATCATAAGATAGAAGCATTGTTGAAACTGACCTTTGAGACATCTAGCCTCAAGCTATAGACAGACAAATGTGGTAGCCTGGTGCCAAGAGCACTGATTAGGGAGTTGCATGGTCAAGATCAGTCTCTGTACGAATGATAATGTTCACAGGATCAGTCAGCTTTCATGGCGTCTGTGGTAGACCTTCTGGTGGATTCAATATATGACCAGGTACACACCATGGTGTTGCAGTATCCGTGTGTCAGTCTCTATGGCTACGACACTGAGCAGCAGACACCGCTTCTAAGATGCTCTCTGTAAGTTGTTCTTTATGGGTTTGCTTCTCTTTGAGGAGGAACTAGAGAAATTAGTAAAGGACATTGGTGAATCCCAGGTCCCCAGGGAACAGAGATCGAGGAATTGGAAAATTCCCATTGTGAAAGAGTACAGATAAAGATTTGAAGACGTACAGGCCTGGGATGTTGGCCTTTTTCCAGAGGTCCACACAATCAGGCAGAAGGTTTTTCTTTCAAGGGGACAAGAGAGTTCTCAGAGACATGGGTTTGGAAGCCATAGCAACCTCTTGCTCCTCCCAATGAAGACTGTAGGATCCATTCACTGGACTGCTGGTTAGAGGATGGCTCAGCCAGTTTTACTTGGGGTGAACCAATTTAAGTTTGAAAATCTACAGGCCAGAAATTATTTGCGATGGCTATTTCATGGAGTTTCAAAGACCCATGCTCCCTCTTTTTATAAAGTCTCCTAACAAGTTAGTTTCAAAATAGGGCACAGTGGCAGTTACTCTGCTGCATTTAAGGGCAGTACTGTCTGTGCCCAGTGGAGAATGAAGTCAGGGCAGATACTCTATTTACTTTCTAGTGCTGAAGGAGGGCACTTTTAGACCCATCCTGCTATCAAGGGGCTCAATTACTAGCTGTGGGTGCCTCATTTTTTGTGGAGATATTGCAGTCCATAATTACAGCAGCTTCTAAGGTTTGTTGTCTTGGGAGAGTATTATTACTATCGAGCCCCCCCCTCCTTTGGTCTGGCCATAGCATTCAGGACTTTCTACAAGGTGATGGAAATCATAGAAGCCTTCTGTTGCAGGATAGAGTGTTTGTTCATCCATATCTCGATAACTGGCTGACCTGGGTAAAGTTTCTTTCAGAAAGCAAGATGGCCACAGACACTGTGACCCAGATGCTCGAGACAATGGGTGGGTGGTGAACATGGCCAAGAATCACCTCGTCTTATCTCAGTGGCTTGAGTAAATGGGTATGGAGTTCGACACTCAGAAGGGAAAGACTTTATAACTCAGGAAAGAATCTGTAATTTTCATGCCCAGTTTTCAGGGCTGTTGTCAATTACAAGGCCAAGAGTAGAAATATTTGTAGGTTTTGGGGTTCATAGCAACTATAGGCAGGGCTCATATACAATCCCTGCAACATGCTCCTTTTCCAATAGTCACTGCAAGCACAGGAGGTCAACTGAGGTCTCATTAAACCGAAACCAAAAGCAACAAGTGGTGGTAGTTGAACATGGGGCACTTGACCCGGGATGTTCAACTACAGTCCCTGGTGTGAGCAGTTTTGACAATGGATGCCAGCCTCAGCAGTCATGAGGCTAATTGCCAAGATAAAATAGTCCAGGGTTGTTGGTCACTTTCAGAAGCAAAATAACCTATACATCGGCTGGGAACAAGAACATATGGCTGGATCTGGAGTGAATAAGACAGGTGGTAAAGGGCAGATTGGTTCAAGTACTTTTGGATAGTGTAACTGCAGTGGGTATGTGGACAAGCAAGGAATCCTATAATAGCTTGAAAGGCCAAGTGCCTCCTTCAGTGGGCAGTGCAGCATTTAAAGGCACAGTTAGCAGCTCACATTGCAGGTGTGAGCAACGTACAGACAGATTTTTTTGAGCAAGAACATCCTGGATACTGGAGGATGGGAACTCTCAGAGGAAGCTTTCATCATGGTGATGCACAGGTGGGGGAGAACAAGCGTGGATCTTATGGCTTGTCTCAAGAATGCAAACGTACCTTGTTTCTTTGGCTGCCAGTGGAAGGCCAGGGCAGAGAGGATAGATACCCTGGTGCAGAAATGGCCCATGGATGAACTACTGTATGTTTTCCCTCCATGGCCTCTGCTCAGCAGAGTGATTCACTAGGCAGCTGACCATCTGGGGTTGATAGTGCTCATAATGCAAATACTGGCATATCAGGGGCATCTGGGCCAATTTCATTAGGATACTGGCTGATAAGATGCTGCATTTCCTTTTGAGAGACCAAAATTGCAACAGAGGGGCTATTCACCCGCAGTTATCTCTACTCTCCTAAAGAGCACGAGTATGGAGGGAGAGAGCATGGAAAATGTTTGAAAGTTGGTGCAGGAAGGGCAAAGCTGATTTTAGGAGAACCGGATATCTTCTTTCTTCAAGGAAAAATGGACGGAGCTTATTTTGGAGCTTCTTAAAGGTGCAGGTTGCAACCCTGTTCAAGATTCAAAGACATCCTTTGTCCATGGATAAGGATGTCTGGACTCCTTAAGGAGGTCAAACATGTTAAACCACACTTCAGGCCTCTGATTCCAGCTTGGGACTTCAATTTAGTATTCAGGGGCCTGGTGGAGCCTCCCTTTAAGCCTCTCAGGTCAGCGATGGTCAAGAATTTCACATTAAAGTCAGCTTTTTTGATAGTTATTTGTTCGGCCCATAGAATTTCTGAGCTCGAGGCCCTTCCATGTAGGATCCTTTTTTGTTAATTTCCAAGACATTGTTAATCTGTCTATTACCTTCTTTCTTACCAAAGGTAATATCTCAATTTCATCTGAATCAGGTGACTGAGCTTCTGACTTTTCAAAGGCATGGTGAATCAGGAAATGGGTCTGAGCCTCAAGTGCTGGTGAAATGGTTTCCAACCTCTTTCAGAAGACAGACAAACATTTTTGTTTTCTTTGGGGGTAAGGTGAAAGGCAAAGCTGCATCCAAGGCAACCATTTCCATAGCTTTGGTACTAGAAGTTTATGGGATCACGCAACTCAGGCCCATGCACCCTCTTGGACAGAGCTTTGGGTGGTCTCATCTACAGATATTTGCAAGGTGGCCTTATGGTCCTCTGTGCACTACTGGCTCCAAGCATTACAGATTGGATATCCAGACAAGGAGTTCTCCAGGCAGGTACTGTGTCATCCCACACAGAGTAGTTCAGGGCACTTGGGTACATCCCAGTCATCTGGACTGATCAGATGACGACGATAAGGAGGATGAAATTTGAACTTATCTGTTAATTTATTTTCCCTGAGTCTTACCAGACCAGTCCAGAACCCTCCCTAATTGGCAATGACTTTACAAAATGTGTGTTTAGGGAAATACAAGTAACAAAAGAATGACAAAGATATAATTGTTTACATGAAGTGATTAATTTTGGTTGTATTTACTATTAATCATTTGAGTGGTCTCATCTACAGATATTTGCAGGGTGGCCTTATGGTCCTCTGTGCACTGCTGGCTCCAAGCATTACAGGTTGGATATCCAGACAAGGAGGGATGCTTCTTTTGGAGAAGCTAAAAGGTATACGCAATACTGTACAGATACATAGAAATGACGGTCCCTGCTCGTCAGAGCTTACAATCTAATCAAGACAGACAGTATAATAGATGCGAACAAGGGAACAAATAGGGAACGGTAAGGAGAACAAGAGATTAGGATCCAAAAGCAGCCTCAAAGAGATGAGCCTTTAGCATGGATTTGAAAAGGGGGAGAGATGAAATCTGACTTACAGATTCAGGTAGTTTGTTCCAGATTTAAGGAGCAGCAAGGTGAAAAGAATGAAGTTTGGAGTTAGCAATGGAAAAAAAGGACATAGAGAGAAGTAAGCTAGAGAAAGAGCGAAGTTCACGAGGAGGGGTGTAGGAAGAGAGGAGAGAGGAAAGGGAGCGAGGAGTAGAGGAATGAATGTATTTGTAGGTCAGAAGGAGAAGTTTGAATTGGATACGGAAATGGAAGGAGAGCCAATGAAGTGATTTAAGAAGAGGGGTTATATGAGTATATCAGGAATGGCAGAAGATTAGCTTTGCAGCAGAGATCTGAACAGACTGAAGCTGGGACAGCAGTCTCAGGATTTGCTTGGGGAGAGTCACTTCATTAGCATTATATATTTTTTGTTGTGTTCATTAAGGGATCAGTTGGACTGTTGTTCAGAAGTCCCAGTATGAGCAATGACAACTGACATACCGATAGGAGTCTTGGCTGCACCAGTCTTCTAGGAAATGAAGTAGCTCAAAAGGTCTCCCTTGGGGGTCATGTGATGCTGGAAGGCTGATTGGATGTACAATGGAGGATCTCTGATAAGGCCTGCCAAAAACAATCTGCTAACTTATCCAAAAGTCCATATTATTCCCATTCAGAACCCTCCCATCCTGGTTAATATCTGGTGGTGATCCTGTTGGCATTAGAGTGTAATGCTTGAGGTTTGAAGATCAGGCTGCAATGGGCTACACGCTTCTAGGGCCACATGGCAGAGTAAGGTGCACTGTAACGAAGTGGGCGAGTGGCAGTGCGCATATGACAACTCTGTATAGGCCTGTGCACAGCCTCAGGAGAGGATCAGAAGTGCAAATGGGTGCATGCTCACAGTGCAGCAGAGGAGTTTGGGACCTTGGGTGCAATGCACCATTTTCACATGAGCAGCAAATCCTAGTGGGGGAGGGAGGGGCATGAGAAAATAAAGCCCAGTGATAACAAGATGGCGGCTACTGGTGACTGGTCAGCACTGTTTTAGATGGATGAGCAGGTTCAGGAGCGCTGCAGAATGTTTCAGCAGCTCTGGAGGACAAATTAAATAAACTTTATTCAGCCAATTAAGAGAAGTGGATAATTCAATAGCAGCGCAGGAAGATGAGTCCAGGAGGATGCTAGAGCAAATCGCTGCTCTCTAAAAGGTATCGAAGGCTCTAAAGGACAGGGTAGAAGATCAAGAAAACAGAAGCTGCAGGAATAACCTGCATGTAGTGGGACTACCAAAGCAAGTTCGGGAGCAGGACTTATATGTCTTCTTTAGTAAGTGAATTCTGGAATGGCTGGGCCTGAATGCAGACCTTGGACTTCCAGTGCGCGCATGTATACTGGATTGGGATCTAGAAACAAAAGGACATGTGGCCAATGCTGGCCACAGCTAGATACATGTGTTGGTTGGACAAAGAAAAAATAAAGGCTTACCAGAGGGAGAGACGTCTGGAATATAAGAGCATCTGATTGCTTTTGTTTAATGATTATTCAGCATGAGTGGTCGCACAAAGGAGAGAAATGGCCCTACTGTGCTCAGAACTGGTGAAGAAGGGTGTGCGGTTTACACTCCTACATACACCCTGCTAAGCTTGTGGGCAATGCAAGGACGACAGAAATTGTATTGAACTCCAGAATGGAGGTTAAAAAGTTCCTCTATATGGTATGGGTGGGGCAGAGAGAGTGAGGGACTAAGACTGAGGAGACAGTCTCGAGGCTAAATACTGGAAAACCTGTGGAGAATACACATTTGTTTTCAGATTATAGTTAGTTGGACTCTTGTTGGAGCAGTGAAGTGGCCTTGTCTACATTCCCTGAGCACTGGAGTAGGGTTAAGAGACGCATGGATAGTGGGGCATACTGGGTAGGGATTGAATCTAGGGGATGCCGGTGCCTGTGCCTGAGCTAGGGGGGGGGGGAAGTGCAGGGTCCTTGGCAGACAGAAGAGCGGCAGAAGGATGGATTCCTAGTAACTGCTATACAGACAATTGTAGCTATACTAAATGGTTACGCTTGGGAATAGTTACTCTGAATGTGGATGGTATACACTCTCCAATAAAAAGGAAAAACAATTTTGCTGCTCCTAAAAAAAAAATAGGGGCCACGTAGCTTTTTTGCAGGAAAGTCGTCTTCCAGATTCCAAGCACAGGGATGGATCAGATACTGTGGCTTGGCCTCTTTCTTCAGTAGGTGGAAAGGACTGGCTATTCCATTTCACAGAAGCCTTCCTTTTGAGGAACAGGATGCAGAAAGTTTGCAGTTGACTTAGTGGGTAGAAAAGTAGAAGCATACATGGTGGATGCCCCAAGATATGTGAATTTTGGAAGAAGGTACAGGAATGGATAAAAGCGCTGATATGGTTTTCAGTGGAAATGGATCCAGGTATATTCCTGTTATTATGGTGGGGAAAAAGGGAGGGCAGAGTACGATGACAGTAGCATACTTAAGTGTAGCAAGATGTGAGACTGCAGCCTCATGGAAGCAGATAGAGGCCCCTAGCCTCGAGAAATGCATGGAAAGAGTAAGGTATATTGTGCTCATGGAGAGATTAACAGCAACTGATTCAAAGAAGAATGGGGAATTTGCAACTTGCTTGGGGGCGGGGGAGAAGTAGGGGAATGGATAAGGAGGGGAGGGAGGAAGAAGTAAAGATGAAGAAGGCGACAGGAGGGGGAGAAAGGAGAGCAATGGAGGATAAAGAGGAAGGAGAAGGGAGTGGGGTGCCGGATATCATGGGGAGGGGGGGGGGGATGTTAAGTGAATACATGGTTGTCTTGTTTGCAAAGTAATTGTAAGTAAATAAACCCCAGTCCAATGAATGTTAATTGGTAAATAAGTACCCTCAAGAGATATTGGGTTTGTAAAATAAGTATGCATATTATCTTCTGAGTATCAAGAATTGTAAGGGAGAAAAGAGGTGAAGGGAGGGGGGATTAAAGATAGAAAATGATCGACGACCAGTTGCTGTATTGAATATAAATTGTTTTATTATATCATGGTATCTAGTTGGATACAATGAAACATTTGTAAAAGTTCAGAACATTAATAAACAGATAAATACAGAAAAGAAAAGAAAAGCAGAAGCAGTATATAGTTGCCCTCAGAGATGAGCAGAAACAGTGGCTGCAGCAAGTAGAAGGTACCTTAAATAGATTATTGCATCTACGGAAGTCATTGAAGCATTTTAAATTTAAATTATAGCAATATGGGGACCATAAGGACCATTGCTAGTGAATTTGGCATGGGACACACAAAAGGCAGTATATGTCAAGGGGATTGGGGCTAGCACAGTGAGGGTGCATACAGACAGAGAGGCTGTAGAACACTATTAATGCTTGGTTCATCTCGGGCATAAAGATCTCTCCTGATAATACCCCATTGTATAGCCTCTGTCCCAAGAGCTGAAACAACCAGTTTATAGTATTCTGGGCCTAGGCCATCGCACCTGGGGAACTTACTTAGCTTCAAGTTCTGAATGGCAGCACATATCTTCCCTTCCCAGATTGGCGCATTCAAAAGCAATGGTTCATTTGGGAATGGAGCAGGGGTACGAGATGCTATCCTTGAAGGGACTGGGGGAGATGTTATGGGGTCCTTGATGTATGTTCTTAGGGCCCAATATTCAAAGACTTTTACACAGCTCGCAGACCTGCAAATCATGTAAATGCCACTAAGTGAAATATGCAGCAGCACTAACATGATTAGTGCCACTGAATATCCATGGGTAATGCTGCTAAACACCCTGATAATAATCGGTTAGCATCGGGGCATTCCGGGGGCAGCACCTGTGATATTCAGATGCTGACTGGTTATCCCTTGGCGATGAAAGTTAGGCACAAAACAGGCTGTTCTAACCTTCTCTGCTGAAGCTAACCAGGCAGCAGCTGAATATTGCTACTGCCTGGTTAGCTTCTTGCTTCTGCAGCAAACCCAAATATTTAATGCTGTTGGCCAGATATGGCCCTGGCATTGAATATCCGTGTTTAGTGTTCAGTGGTGGCAGCTAGTCGCTGTAATCGCACTAGCCACCGCCACTGAATATTGGGCCCTTAGTGAACTGTAAGAGGGGACAGGGTGAGTGACACGATGTTATGGTCACTCATAAGACATGGCAATTTATTAGGATAAAGCATAGTTATTCACCTGTAACAAGTGATCTCCGGGAACAGCAGAAATTTAGTCTTCACATATGGGTATCGTCGGTACTGACGAAGCCTGCGCGGGAACGCTCCCCAGCATCCAATAGGAAAGCTTTTGGGAGCATCCCACAGCGCCTGCATGCTGCCTTCCCGCCTTTCCCACTGTCCCTCTCCAGTTGAGTTTAAAGCTGAGACAAAGAGAGAGGGAAAGAGAGAAAGAGTGAGAGATACAACTCCTAGGGGAGGTGGGTGGGTTGTGAAGACTAAATTCCTGCTGTTCCCAGAGATCACCTGTTACAGGTGAGTAACTATGCTATCTCCAGGAACAAGCAGGAATGTAGTATTCACATATGGGGACTCCCTAACTGCAGATGCCAGGGAGAAGGCCCCAGTTGTGTGCCCTTGTGAAAGGGGACCACTTCCCCCCATGGATCTCTGGCATCCAGCTCCTGTCCCCTCTGGGGATCTGTGATTCCATCTGCATAGCTGAAACAGCTAACAGCCATCAGACCTGCTGCCCAATCAGAGCTCCAGCTTGCTTTTTAAATAGGAAGCTGTGATTCCATCTGCATAGCTGAAGCAGCTAACAGCCATCAGATCTGCTGCCCAATCAGAGTTCCAGCTTGCTTTTTAAAGAAGAAGCACCATCAGGCTCTGTGACAGAGACTCTCTCCAGCTCCTGTCCCCTCTGGGGATCTGTGATTCCATCTGCATAGCTGAAGCAGCTAACAGCCATCGGACCTGCTGCCCAATCAGAGTTCCAGCTTGCTTTTTAAAGAAGAAGCACCATCAGGCTCTGTGACAGAGACTTTCTCCAGCTCCTGTCCCCTCTGGGGATCTGTGATTCCATCTGCATAACTGAAGCAACTAACAGCCATCAGACCTGCTGCCCAATCTCAAACAGCAGCTAACAGCCATCAGACCTGCTGCCCAATCTTAAATCAAATCCCAAACTCAAATCTTCTGAATCAACACCACTGAGCAAATTTCTGCAACCAGGTTCACTACCTTAAATCAACATTATGTTTAATGTTATCTCCTTTGTCTACCTGTTACTGCCTACTATGTTAGTTTAATTAATAATGCTACCACACTAATGTAATTTTATAATTTGATCCTTTTATCAAAAATGCTATTTACACTGGTGTTCCATTGTTAGTTTGACTACCTATATTTAGTTACCACCATTACTGATACAATTACTGTTCCTTATATTTGCATTACTTTAATTAATGTTGCTACTATACAAATGTGTACAATGTACTTATAGTATATATCTTGTAACCCATAGTACATAACCACATTATAGACACCCTATAGTCTCTTCTATTTACTTCACAATAATACAGATCTACTAAGACATTCAGGCCTTTTCTAATTTACTATCCCAAAATCTACCTACCTTGCAATCACATATGTACCCTTCGCTCAAGATACCAAAAATGCACTCAATCTTGAGCTTAACCCTACTCCTCCTTACCTCCTACTACCCCAACCTTCTTCACGCCTTTAACCCTGACACCAGCTTCATCCCAATTCTCCGCTACACGGGAAGAAAATGGTTTGAAACCCCCCGTCACCCTTCATCAAGACCCATCACAACCCACCCCAACCTACTATACATCCCATTGCAAAACCTCAAAAAGGACCATAGCCAGAAAAACAAATCCCAACACCCAATCAGGTGTGCACTTATAAATGCAAGATCTATACGTTCAAAATGGCCAGTAGTCCACGACCTGATATCTCAACACAATCTTGATATCCTAATGATAACCGAAACTTGGCTATCAGACTGCGATAATGCTCTCATCCACCAGATGTCACCACCTGGCTTCACCATCCACACTTGCCACAGATCTAATAAAAAAGGAGGAGGTACACTCATCCTCACAAAATCCAATCTCCAGTTCAAAACAAGCAATGCATCCAGCACCACTCACCTTGATATGATTACTATAACAACCTTTTATATCGAGCTCCAACACCCTCACCAGACGAATTACCAACAATAATCAATCTTGCTTGCAATTCCAGTATCCCAAGCTGGATAATGGGAGATTTTAACCTGCCTTCTCTAACAACTGCACATGCAACAGCCTTCATTGATGCTATGAAAGATCTGGGATACAATCAGATTATTGAATCACCTACCCACATCAAGGGAAGCACACTTGACCTGATCTTCGCCCCACAGATAGCAACAAATATAGCTCACCACTTCGCCACATCAATAACTTCAGTACCCTGGTCTGATCATGATCTTATCATATTTCAGATACCCACCATCCATCAGACTAACAGCACTATCAAGGCACAAGCCCTACCGAGCTCTCTATCTACACGTTTTAAGCCTTTTGTTAAGGATAAAGCCCTTGAAGAAATCTTACCTCGCCTTATTATCACACTATCTGACCCAGATAAACTAGTTTCCAACTGGGACCACGCCCTTAAATCAGCTGCCTCCCTTCCAACCACAAGAATAAACATCAAGAAGCGAGAACATGCTCCATGGTACACCAATGACCTTAGAGCGTCGCTCCTTCACTTACGTAAACTAAAGAGACACTGGCGCCACGCCCGGTCCCCTGAATCTCTACGTACATACACCTCTTATCTACAATCTCATTGAGCAATGACGATGAAAAAAAGAAAACAATACCATGCAGATATTCTAAAGCGATCGCTTAACAAACCCCATGATCTGTTCAGCATAGTTAAGTCCCTAACAGGTGACCCAGCTCCCGCCCAAACAACTATGCCTCACCCACAAGATTATGCAAACTACCTACAATCAAAGATAATCCAAGCCAACAAGTTATCAACCTGCACAATCTCCTCTACTACATGTAAAACCCCTCTACTCAAATTTTGCGAAGTATCCAATAAAGAAATACAAGATATTATCACATCCATTAATCTTACCACTGCCCCTAGTGACCCATGTCCAGCTAGTTGGATCAAAGAATTACGCCAAGAACTTAGTCCCGCTATAAGCAGAATCACAAACCAATCCCTCTCCATAGGATCTTTCCCACAAAGCCTGAAATTTACTTCAATCCGCCCATTATTAAAAAACAACAAACTTGATTCCTCCAAAGTTGAATCCTTTTGCCCAATATCAAGCATCCCCTTACTCGCCAAAATCATTGAAAAGGTAGTTCAACGACAAATCCAACAACATATTGACGATGTAGCTCCACTGGATCCATCTCAACATGGCTTCAGAGAAGCTCATGGTGTCGACACCATCCTCACAACTCTCTTCAATGATCTAGTTACAGGACTTGATAACATCCGCCAGGGATTTGTCCTCATTTTCATGGATATTGCTGCAGCCTTTGATTCAGTCAACCATGAAACTCTGATACTCCGTCTTGTGGAGAAAGGAATACAAGACTCAGCTATAGCATGGTGCAAGTCCTACCTATCCAACAGATGGCAACAAGTCAGAACAGGTCCCATGACTTCTGACCCATTCCCTCTCAATCAAGGTGTACCTCAGGGTTCATCCCTATCTGCATTAATGTTCAACATATATATGCAACCAATTTGTACCCTAATCCGCTCCTTCAACATCCAGTGCCTAGTCTACGCAGACGACGTCCTAATCTACTCACCATTCCTGATTGATCAACCTGACTTTTCACCTATATCAAGCTGCTTCGAAGCTGTATCACAATGGCTTACAACACAAAATTTAAGGATCAACCATAGTAAAACAGATGTCTTATTCCTCACCAAGAACCAGATGTTCTCCCCACCCCCCACATTAAAAGTAAACAATATTGAGTTGATAGCAAAATCAACTATCCGATATCTCGGCATCACGCTTGACCAACGACTCGACATGTTTACACATGTGAAGAACATCACGAAAGCAATTTACCATAAGGTCCGGATACTACGTCACCTGCGCCCCCTATTGGACTTTAATGACTACCGAACTATCTTCCAAGCCTTGGTGCTCCAACATCTAGACTTTGCAAATATTATCCTTCATGGCCTCCCTAAGTCAACACTAGGACCTCTTCGCCTTGCAATGAATGCTGCAGCAAGGGTACTTGCAGGTACATCAAGAGCTAAACATATAACCCCAGCCATGATGGATCTCCACTGGCTTCCACTTCAGGCTAGAATCCAGTATAAGTCCCTAGTACTAACATTCAAAGCCCTAAGGAACCAGATCACCTCACCCATCAGCAAACTCATTCAAAGACGGCCGTTCAACAGGATCAGGAGATCTAATCAAGCAAACACTCTAGAGATCCCCAACATTCTAACTAAGTGCAAAAAGACTACTGCCAATAGAGCCTTCTCCCTATTTGCACCCATGACCTGGAATGCCCTCCCCACTGAGCCCCGTTCCACCCCAGACCTATTGTCATTTAGAAAAGCCCTCAAACAACACCTTTTCCTCATCCATTACACAGAATCCAATCCCAGAAACAACCACCCATCCTCACATCCTACACCCTACTCCACCCCACCCAAAATCCAACACCATAAAGAAAATGACTAGCTCTACCACCATATCCCCTTCTCTTATTTATTATTGGTACTGATCACACATCTTATTGATTAAACCTCTTATAAATATGTTGAAACCAAGCTATACTATATGTATAATTTCTCACCATACTCCATGAATAATTACTCTGTAATTAGTTACCCCTGTTACCTCCAGGTTATCTCGTCCATGTTCAATGTAAAAACTCAATTGTCGTGTGACATTGCAGTATGTTTTTTGTTCAATTGTAAACCGCACTGATTTTAATAGCGCGGTATATAAGAGAAGTAAATAAATAAATAAATAAATCCTACCAGGGATGGTGGGTAGGAGTTGATTAATTATGGAACAAGTGTTGAACAGCCTGACCAAACAAGGCATCCCGGCAGGAGTCCTTGTCTAAGCAGTAATGGGCTGTGAAGGTATGAACCGAAGCCCAAGTAGCTGCTCGATAGATGTTTGTGTCTATCGATAACATCTATCGAGCAGCTACTTGGGCTTCGGTTCATACCTTCACAGCCCATTACTGCTTAGACAAGGACTCCTGCCGGGATGCCTTGTTTGGTCAGGCTGTTCAACACTTGTGAAGATAAGCCATAGAGGTTGCCATGGCTCTCACATTGGGAGCTGTGACATGGCCTTCAAGAGGAAGGTTCTTACTCTCATAGGCAAAAGATATACACTGTGCAATCCAGCTGGACAGTGTTCTTTTGGAGACTGGAAGTCCCAAATGACTAGGATCAAAAGCAACAAAGAGTTGAGAGGACTTTCTATGTTGCTGTGTCCTTTGCAAGTAAAAGGCCAAAGCCCTTTTGCAGTCCAAAGTATGAAGATTCCTTTCTGCATTTGAGGCGTGAGGCCTTGGGAAGAATACAGGAAGGTAAACCGCTTGATTTAAATGAAAAGGTGACACCACCTTTGGTATAAAGTGTGGATGAATCCTAAGGACTACCTTATCATGATGGAACCTTGTATAAGGAGGATCCACCACCAACACTTGCAATTCAATGATGCAACGTGCTGATGTGATTGCAATAAGAAAGATGACCTTCAAGGAAAGGAATTTCAAAGAGGTAGTGGCTAATGGTTCAAAAGGCAGTTTCATGAGCTGCCCAAGAACCAGATTTAAGTCCCATGCCACCGGTGGTGGCTTAATTGGAGGCTTAGTTACAAGAAGGCCTCTCATAAATCTCGCTATGAGAGGATGAGAGGAAATAGGTTGTCCATTTAGAGGCTTGAAAGAAGCTGCAATAGCACTCAAATGAACTCTCAATGAATTTGTCTTAAGCCCTGCATTTGATAAATGAAGGAGATACTCCAGTAATGATTCCAGGAGTATCACAAGAGGGTTAAGACCCTTCTGCGAGCACCATATGGTAAACCTTTTCCACTTAAATGCATAAGAGTGTCTTGTGGAAGGCTTTCTGGAAGCATAAAGGATATCCATGCATTTTGTGAACACCCTTGGCGCAGAGGCCAGGCCAAAAGGAAGAACCCTGTATTGGTAGTGCTTCCCTTGAAACAGAAAGCGAAGGAACTTTCAGTGAGTTGGATGGATGAGAACATGAGTGTACGCATCCTTGAGATCTAGAGAACAAAGCCAGTCCTGACTCTGAAGGTATGGCAGCAGAGTTCCCAGAGAAATCATTTTGAACTTCTCTTTGAACAGGAATTTGTTCAATTCTCTGAGGTCTAAAATGGGTCTGTGTCCTCCTGTTTTCTTTGGAATAAGGAAATAGGGGGAGTAAAACCCTGTACCCCGTTGGAGAATGGGTACCTCTTCTATTGCCCCTTGAGCAAGGAGCACAGCAACCTCTTGCCCTAACTGGTCGCTGAGAGAGGTCTGAGAATTGAACTGTCTTACTATTGTAGGAGGGGGCATGCTGAGGAAATGAAGCTTGTACCCCTGATTTCAATTACCCCGGTATCGACTGGGTCAGTGACACGGCAAGACATGCTAGGGAAATAAAGTTTCTAGATGAAATAACTGCTTCTTGGAGCAGCTGGTTCATGAACCGACCAGAGGGGAAGCCATATTAGACCTAGTCCTTAGTGGAACACCAGATCTAGTGCAAGAGATAAGGGTGTTGGGGCCACTTGGCAATAGTGATCATAGCATGATCGCCTTTGTTTTAATTAGTGGAGGAGGGATAGCAAGGAAATCCACAGTACTACCTTTTAACTTTCAAAAGGGAGACTATGATAAAATGAGGAAAATAGTTAAGAAAAAACTAAAAGGAGCAGTTGCAAAGGTTAAAGACTTACATCAAGCTTGGGTGTTGTTGAAAAATACCATCTTGGAAGCCCAGACCAGCTGTATGCCACGCTTTACGAAAAGTGGAAGGAAGTCCAAAACACTGCCAGCATGGTTTAAAGGGGAGGACAGAGAGGCTGTTGTTGCCAAAAAAGCATCTTTCAGGAAATGGAAAAAAAGAGCCAAACGACGAAACCTGGAAACAGCACAAGCACTGGCAAGTCAAATGCAAGGCATTGATAAGGCAGGCAAAGGGAGAATTTGAGAAGAAACTTGCTGCAGAAGCAAAAATGCAAAATAAAGACTTTTTCAAGTACATTCGTAGCAAAAAACCTGTGAGAGAGTCAGTTGGTCCATTAGATGATAGAGGGGTTAAAGGGGCACTAAGAGGCGACAAGGCGATAGCGGAGAGACTGAATGAATTCTTTGCTTCGGTCTTTATTGAGGAAGATGTAGGGATGTTACCCATGACTGAAGTGGTATTTAAAGGTGCGGAAGAATTGAAGGAAATATCGATACATCGGGAAGATGTATTACAACTATTAGATAAACTGAAGAGTAGCAAATCACCTGGGCCAGATGGTATACATCCAAGGGTGTTGAAAGAACTGAAATATGAGATTGCAGACCTGCTATTAGTAATCTGTGAACTATCATTAAAATCATCTCTAATACCTGAAGATTGGAGGATCGCCAATGTAACACCAATTTTTAAAAAGGGTTCCAGGGGGGATCCGGGAAACTACAGACCGGTGAGCCTGACGTCAGTACTGGGAAAAATGGTAGAAAACATCATAAAGAATAAAATTACTCAGCATGTAGATAGTCATGGCCTAATGGGAGACAGCCAACATGGCTTTAGACAAGGAAGACCTTGTCTTACTAATGTTATGTTTTTTTTGAAGGTGTGAATAAACAGGTGGACAAAGGTGAATCAGTTGATATAGTGTGTCTGGACTTTCAGAAAGCTTTTGACAAGGTCCCTCATCAGAGACTTTTGGCAAAACTAAAGAGTCATGGGATTGGAGGCAGTGTACTACTGTGGATCAGGAACTGGTTAAAAGATAGAAAGCAGAGGGTAGGGCTAAATGGCCAATTTTCCCAATGGAGAAAGGTGAATAGTGGTGTACCCCAGGGATCTGTGCTGGGTCTGCTGCTTTTTGACATAGTCATAAATGACCTGGAAAGTGGAATAACGAGTGAGGTTATCAAATTTGCAGATGACACAAAACTATTTAAAGTTGTTAAAACCCAAGAGGATTGTGGAAAATTGCAAGAGGATCTTGATAAATTGGAAGACTGAGCATCAAAATGGCAGATGAAATTTAATGTGGACAAGTGCAAAGTTATGCACCTAGTGAAGAACACCCCAAACTATGGTAACACGATGCAAGGTTCCACATTAGGAACCAACACCCAGGAAAAAGATTTAGGCGTCAATGTGGATAAGATGATAAAACCCTCGGCCCAGCGTGCAGCGGCGGCCAAGAGAGCAAATAGAATGCTAGGTATCATAAGGAAAGGAATGGAAAATAAAACAAAAGATATTATAATGCCTCTATATCGTTCCATGGTGAGACCACACCTTGAATATTGTGTGCAATTCTGGTAGTCGTATCTTTAAAAGGATATAGCGATATTAGAAAAGGTTCAGAGAAGAGCCACCAAAATGGTAAAGGGGATGGAATGATACTCCTATGAAGAAAGACTAAAAAGGTTAGGGCTCTTTAACCTGGAAAAGAGACGGCTGAGGGGTGATATGATAGAAGTCTATAAATTAATGAACGGAGTGGAACGGGTAAACGTAGATCGATTATCAGAATATAGAAAGACTAGGGGACATGCAATGAAGCTACAAGGTAAACTATTTAAGACTAATAAAAGAAAACATTTTTTCATCAACGTGTGATCAAACTCTGGAATTTGTTACCGGAGGATGTAGTAAAGGCTGTTAGTGTAGCTGGGTTTAAAAAAGGTTTGGACAAGTTCCTGGAGGAAAGGTCCATAAACCATTATTGAGAAGGGATCCAGGATATCAATGCTTGACCCAGTACAAGCATTGTGGAGCTTGTGTCTTTTGGGGAAACTGCTAGGTACGTATGACCTAGATTGGCCACTGTTGGAAACAGGATACTGGGCTTGATGGACCTTGGTCTGACCCAGTATGGCATATCTTATGTTCTTATGTTATGTTCTCCTACAAAATACAGAGTCCAATTTTCTGCTGTTATCTGACCCCATCTGGGGGCAAAATGACATAACCTTCCTGGGATGGTGGAGGGTTCTGGGCTGTTCAGGGCCAGGAAGGCAAAGTTCTCTAGATAGGAGTCAAAGCCCCTGTGGAGGCTGAGTCTGCTGAGCCGGTTGAGGCTTAGCTGCTTTTGTCTTTCTTTGTCTAGGTTGTTGCTGCTGTCCCTTTTGGGCAGACTGACCTAAACGATGCCCATGCTGGGTATAGGAGGGATAAAACAACTTCTTCTTACTTAAAAATGGTTTCTTATAGGATTTTTTCCTCGCAGGATCAGCTGTAGATTTAGACAATCTATCCAAAGTGATATTGTCAGCATCTATCTCATTAGTTTTTTCCTGCCAATTCTTGCCAAAGAGATTCTCTCCTGTGTAAGGAATATTCCCTAGTTTATCCTGTACCCAAATTTCCAAGTCAGATGCCTGGAGCCAGGCAATCCTACGTGCACCTATGGCAATGGCAGAGGTCCTGCTTATGCACTCAAAGCAGTCAAAGGCTGCACGATTCACAAACGTGGAAACATCCTGGGCACGTTTGACAAGGGCGAGGTAATCTTGCCTCTTATCATCAGGAAGGAGAGGGCTCATAAGCTCTAAATCTCCTGTGACCTCCTTAAGGAACATTCCCATATATAAGATATAGGAACTGATCCTAGCAGAAAGCATGGAAGCCTGGAAGGTCCGACATCCAAAGGCGTCAAGAGTCCTATACTCACGTCCTGGAGGATTAGATGCATGCCTTTTTGCACTCTTTATCCTTTTCATAGCCGATTCCACCACCACGGAATGGTGTGGTAATTGAGTCTTCTGAAACCCAGGATAAGAAGGAACTCGATACATGGTGTCGAGTCTTCGAGAGTGAGGAGAGGTGATTAGAGGTGTTTCCCACATCCTTAACATAAGATCATGCAAGATCTCATGAATAGGTAAGGTAGCTGCCTCCTTGGGAGCTTTAGGGTATTGCAGGATTTCTAATTCCTTTGCCCTAGGCTCTTTTTCAGGAGCCACTGTGATTGAAAGACCTCGGGCCATATCTCGGATAAAATCCTGAAAGGACATATCCTCTGGTGGAGACATCCTACGCTGAGGAGAAGAGGAATCCTCAGGAAGTAGTACTCTGGTATCGGCAGAGCTTTTAGAGTCTTCAGACTCATCTGAGGATTCGAAGTATCTCCGATCCGGGTGATCGTGCAAGGCACGGTACCGGTACCGATCAAAGTCGGCATCGGAGTGGTCCGGTACAGACTTGTTGATGCCGGATAGACATGCATGACTCGGTCCCAGTAGAATACCTGCCGATGTCGATGCAGTCGGTGCCAGTACCGGTTCAACTGTCTGAAGCAGTTTCTGGGGCATCGAGGCCGTGAGAAGAGCCGCCAGACTGCGTTCAATAGCCAGAAATCTCTGGTCTATCAACACTTCCGATGCTTGGGTATCGGTACCGGATGAAGTGGCCGGTACTCCAGAGCATGGCACTAGTAGTTCTGCTGAGGTTGAGGCCTCGAGAACATCCTGGAGCCCCGTTAGTGCTTTGGAAGCCGAAGCCTCCCATCGGGGCAGTTTTGCCGGTGAAAGTCTCTCAAGGGCAACACCAGAGGCATCTCGATGTCTAGAAGGAGATCTACCCTTTGAGGACCGGCTAGATTTATGTTTAGTTACCTGAGCTCCATGGGAGGAAGACGAAGCCCTGGAAGACGTCAATGCCACGGAAGCTGCATCAGAGGGAAAAAGGGTGCTAAGTTTAGCAGCTCGGTTTTGCTGGCCCCTTTTCGACATCATCCCACAGGTAACACACTCAGAAATAGAGTGGTCAGGACCTAAATATTTGAGGCACCACTCATGGGTGTCGATGACGGAGATGGTACCGCCACACTTAGAACACTTTTTAAAACCCGAAGCGGGTTTTTCCATTTTGAAGGAAAACGTTGGGCCTAGTGCCCAAAATGGCGCGTGGCACCCGAGGAGAAAATTACTGGAAAGACTCCAGAAGAAAGGGTTTTTTTTTTTTTTAAAGAAGAAGAAAAAACGGCGGTACCGGTGTAGCATCGAGGGAAGGCAGACGCGACCACAAAAAAGAAGAATAGAAGGGATTTTGTTTTTGCGGTGACAGGATGTGCGACGTGTCAGCTCCACGGAAAACAAAGAACTGGAGAGGGACAGTTGGGAAAGGCGGGAAGGCAGCACGCAGGCGCTGTGGGATGCTCCCAAAAGCTTTCCTATTGGACGCTGGGGAGCGTTCCGCGCAGGCTCCGTCGGTACCGACGATACCCATATGTGAAGACTACATTCCTGCTTATTCCTGGAGATGCATGGGTACGAATCCAGAAACCTTGGGGGTTCTTGCCTCCGAAAGGCAACTTTGACTTCCTCCCCAGGTTGGAGAGAAAAATCTTCCAGGAATGGCATCACAGAGGTATGAAGACAGTCTTAGACCTTACAGTCAAGCGAGAAGAGCTGTGTTATGTCCTTTAAGGATTTTCAGAGTGTGTATCACATTTCAAATGCCCAATTTTATGCCTACTTACAAGCTAGGCACTCTGTAGCCTCCCTTAAATGGAGTGGGGATTGGAAAGATGGGAGAAATAATTTTTGGACAGGTCAGAAGAGGGAGACACAGGACAGAATTCATCAGGTTGGCATAATTGATGTGTGACCCAGCAGGAAGGTCACATGTTAGACCAATTGGCTGACTGGCCAGGACTTTGGCCAAGCTGTGACCCTCAGCAAAACAAAGAGATTATTTTGAAGCCTTCTCAACTTCTACCGACATGAACCTAACCAAAATGCAAAATAAGCTACTAAATCACGCCTTTGTAAACGTGCCTAAGAGATACAAGATGGGCTTAGTGCCCTCAGAGGACTGTGGCCTTTGTGGGCCTGCTAAAGGTACCTTGGGGCATCTCTTTCTGAGGTGCCTATAATTGATGGCTTTTTAGAAAAACGTAAGGCAGGTTATATCAATCTGCTTGGTAGTAGGGGTGTCCATGAATAGAAAACTGGTATTGCTCGGGTACATGAAAGTGAAAAAGGGGGGCAAGGATGGACAAATGGGTTTATAAAGGTGGTTCTGCTATTGGCTAAGAAGCGTACTTTGCTTCAGTGAGCAGAGCAGATACCAACATCAGCTAGTCTTTTGCTGGATAAGATGATGGCCCTTATGCATCTAGAACAAAATGTCACCCCAGGTTTAAGAAGCATTAACTGCTTTCTCCTTTTCTGTGTTGCCCTAGATACATCAGGAAAGAATGCAATGGTAAAACCCATAAACTCTTTTACTGATGAGCAAAAATACATTTTGAAAAGCCAATCCTGATCTACATCTAATGCTAGCGTAACCAGCAAAGTGGCGGCCACTCCAGAGTCAGACACAGACCTTTCTAAATATCAGGTTCAGGCTATCCTCAGGACGGGCCAGGGTAGATGACAAACCCTGATCCAAACCACCAGACGCCTTGAACTTGGCTGAAGGTAAATAGAAGGCACGAGATATTGGCGGAATGCCATCTGCCGAGATTTTTAATGCATCAGTCAAGAACTTCTTGAACAAAACCAACGGTGATATTGAAGGAACTTTAGGAAAGTTTAAAACTCTCAGGTTCCTGCTCCTGGACATGTTCTCAAGCAACTCTTTCTCTGCAAATTCTCCGTATCTTGCATTACAGCTTGCATGGAGTCCTGGACTTGATCTATCCGCAGCTCAAGAGAGGAAACCTTCACTGACAGGTCCACCAAATATCATGCACCCCTAATTGTTAGGCAACAGGCTAGCAATAGCCTGCAACCGACCCGATAGGGACTGTTCCAATTTGATCATGGCTTCCCACATTGTCTCTAAAGAAAAAATTTTGGGCTGCGGTAAAACAACCCTCACTGAAGATACCAACTACTTGCAAATCCGCTGTACCTTGGCTCATAGCAGGACTCAAAAACATGCTTGGAAGAATGTGTTTGCTCCAAAGGTGCAGTTTCTAACACCTCAATTCCATCAGCCGTAGAAACCACCATCCCCCGAGAAATCCATCCGAGGGCCCCAGCGAGGTCGAAGACTCGGGGCTCTACCAGTGAAAAGGGCGTGAACCGCACCGGTCAAAAAAACAAGAAAAAGAAAGAAAAATATGAACCTGAGATGCGATGTCGAGGCAAGCGAGCTCGGGGCCGGGAAAGGGAACCGGTACTCGACTGGGGAAGAAAACTTCCACAAGAAAAAAATTAGCTCTTTTTTTAGGGAAAAAAAGACACACATCTGGTGGGCTCCACAGAAAAAAGGAGACTGAGGCAAGATGGCACCCTTGGGCGGAAAGGGGACCACGCACGTGTGGTACATTTCCCAAAGGCTTTCCCTGAAAGCTGGGGAGAGGCTTCCGTATAGGGCTCCATCGGGGAGAGGACTGACTTCCTGCTTGTTCCTGGAGAACTACTCAATTCCAATTTGTACTTTGTCAATAATGCGATGATCCTTCTCCAGGATTTTCTTTTCTGAATACAGAACAGAAGTATTTGCTTAGTAGTTTCGCTTTTTCTATATCACTTTCCACGAATCTATCCTCAATAATCTGAGTCTTGCAATTCCACCTCCGGCCTTCCTCATCTCCTAATGTATCTGAAAAAATGTTGTCTCCTTAATTGACATCTTTAGCCATCTTTTCTTCTGAGTTTGCTTTTGCCATCCTGATTTCTCTCTTTGCCACTTTCAATTTTATTTGGTATTTTTTTGTGTTCCTTTTTTGCGAGTTTTATTTTTTGCCTTTTCTTTTTATTTACTTTCTTTACATGTAGATCTGTTGCCTTTTTTATAGCCTCTTTTAATTTAGCCTGCTGCCCCTTCCACTTCCCTTTTCTCCTACCTTGCCAGCTCCTCCTTCAGGTTCGCTCTCATTTCACTGAAGTCAGTGTTTTTGAAATCTAGGACTTTGAGTTTACTGCAATTGGACTCTGCCTTGGCTTTTACCTTAAACCACACAGTACTGTGATCACTGCTGCTCAATAGGTATCCACCTGGACACTGGACACACTATCTCCATTGATTAAGACTAGATCTAGTATCAACCTTTCCCTCATGGGTTCCATCAACATTTGTCTGAGCAATTCTTCTTGAAAGGAATCCACAATCTTTTTACTGTTTTCCAAATTTGCAGATGGAATTCTCCAATCCACATCTAGTAGATTAAAGTCATCCAGTATAATCATGTCTCCCTTCATTGCCTTCTTTGCAATATCATTGATCAAGTCTCTATCTCTTTCTTCCATTTGAGTTGAGGGTCTGTAGACTATACCAGTATGGATGGTAGTGCCATTTCCTCTTCCAAAACAATCCACAGCACTTCTTTTCCTCACTTCCCCTGCATTTCAGCTGCTTTAATATTGTTTTTGACAAAGAGGACTACTTCTCCTTTTCTGCCCTTTCTATCCCTTCTAAAAAGATTATAGCCAGCTATGGCTATATCCCATTCATGAGATGTATAAAATCATGTTTCTTTAATGGCCACAATGTCCAAGTCCATTTCCATCATCAGGGCTTCCAGATCAGGGACTCTGTTGCCTAGACTGTAAGCATTTGTGCTCATTGCCTTTGAGCAATTTTGGTCGACTCGCATGGATTTTATTCCAGATTCCTCTTCCCCTTAAGATGAAGACTCTTTCTATTTGCATATTTATTGTAATGCTTTTACTGGGGGGTGATGTTCTGAACCTGATTTTTTCCACCCGTCACACCATTCCCTGGTTTAAATGCCTGTCCAAATATTGCTTGAATTGTTCATGTAGGATCCTTTTTCTTGCCACAGAGAAATGTAGTCCATCAATACAGTGTAGAGCTTCTTGTTGTTACATGTATTGCCCCAGCCAAGTATGCATATATCTAAATCTTGCTTGTTTACACCAGGTTTGGAGTCAAATATTAAAGTTGGTTGTGTGATGCAGCCTCTCTTCTCCCATACCATAAACAGGTAAAACTTCTAAGCATGTTAATGTTCACGATGTTTAAGTTTATCTCCCAAAATCTGTAAGTCTCTTTGTATTATAGAGGTACTGTTTCTAGCCAGGTCCTTTGTTCCCAGAAGGATAACATCATCAATTTTGGAATGCTTCTTTCCTCTCTGACATCACTAATAATTTGGTTTGTATTCCTGCTGGCTGAAAATCCTGGAAGGCACCTGACCACCTTCTGCCACTTGAACTGTGACCTTCAGCAAGAGGAGAAGTTCGGCCATGCACACTATGCTCTGCTTTTCTAGATAGGTAGGAGAAGCCTGTTAGCTAGGTTAAGAGCTGGTTATGGTTTTGTAGTCAATGTTATGGTGCCTCCAAGAATGTGTTAATAAACAGGAGTATTAAAAAAAAAAAGAGTAGTTACTCACCTGTAACAGGTGTTCTCCAGGAGCAGCAGGAATCAGTCCTCACATACGGGTGTCATCGGCGCCAATGAAGCCCCAGCGGAGCATTTCCCCAGCTTTCTATGAAAGCCTTTGGGAATGCAGGCACGCATGAGCGGTTCCCTTCCCGCCTAAAGGTGCCATCTTACCTCAGTCAAATGACATAGCTAAGAACAGCACACAAAAATGAAAAATAAACTATGTACAACTGCAACTCCAAGGGGAGGAAGGAGGGTTGTGAGGACTGATTCCTGCTGCTCCTGGAGAACATCTGTTACAGGTGAGTAACTACTCTTTCTCCAGGACCAAGCAGGAAGTCAGTCCTCACATATGGGTGACTCCCCAGCTCTGGGCTACCGAGGAACCCAGGCTGAACAAGAGAACTTCCTCTAGTCTCAGCAGCAAAGAAAGGCTTTTCAAGGACACAACCTCTACCGGTAGCCCAACAGAGGGCAGGAGGGCAGGAGTTGCCTAAACCTCAAAGAGATTCTGGAGTACTGCCTGGCCAAAAGCACTGTCCCTACGGGACTCCCTCTCCAGACAGTAATGGGCTGCAAATGTCTGGCTTGAAGACCAAGTTGCAGACCTGCAGATGTCAACCAAGGGCACAGAGCGGAGATGAGCCACTGAGGCAGCCACTGCCCTGACACGATGGGCCGTGACCCTACCCTGCAAAGGAAGGTCAGCCGCCTTGTAAGCGCAGGTGATACAGTCAGCCACCCAGATAGACAAGGTACGCTTGGACACAGCCAACCCCAACTTATTGGGATCAAAGGATACGAAGAACTGAGTAGCCCTTCTATGCCCCTGCGTATGGTCAAGGTAGAAGGATAAGGCCCTCCTACAGTCCAGGGTATGCAGGACTGCTTCAGCCTGGCTGGCATGAGGCCTAGGGAAGAATGTTGGAAGAACCACCTCCTGGTTGAGGTGGAAAGAGGAGACGACCTTAGGAAGGAACTTTGGATGAGTCCTAAGGACTACCCTGTTCCTATAAATCCTGGGGTAAGGCCTATCACAGACCAGGGCCTGAAGCTCACTCACTCGCCTAGCCGAGGTAAGGGCTATCAGGAAGAGCGTCTTCCAGGAGAGGAAGCGCAGTGGGCAAGTAGCCATCAGCTCAAAAGGTGGGCGAGTCAGTTGCTGCAAGACCTCATTCAGTTCCCACTCAGGGGCAGGAGGACGGATTTGGAGGCTTGAGCAAAAGCAAGCCCCTGAGAAAGCGGGACACCAAGGGGTGACCAGATAGAGAATGCCCCTCCACCATTGAGTGGTGAGCTGCTAGAGCTGAGAGGTGGACCTGAACAGAATTGGACTTAAGTCCCTGATTGGATAAGTGCAGTAAGTACTGAAGCATTACTGGCACAGTACAGGAGAAAGGATCCTCTGTACGTAGCTTACACCACACAGAAAACCTCTTCCATTTGAGAGCATAGGTTTTCCTAATGGACTGTTTCCTAGAGGCTAGGACAACCTCCTCAACTTCATGAGGTAGGCCCCAGGGAGCCAAAACTACCCTTGCAGCCTCCAGGCCATCAAATTGAGAGCTTTGAGATTGGGGTGCAGAAGGGAACCCTGCTCCTGTGTCAGAAGGTCGGGTTGCAACCCCAGAGGTAGTGGAGGATCCACCGCCAGTTGAAGAGAAGAAGAAACCAGGGCTGTCTCGGCCACCTGGGAGCTACCAGCAGGACTGAGGCCTTGTCCTGAAGAATCTTGAACAGGGTTCGGGCCACCAAGGGCGTGGGAAAACACATAGAGGAGGCCCTGAGACCAAGATATCAGAAAAGCATCTGCTGCTATTTGCAGAGGATGTGGTTGCCTGGAGCAGAACTCTGGTAGTTGCTTGTTCATTGGACTGGCAAAGAGATCTATCAAAGGGAGACCCCATTTCAGGAAGATCTTCTGAAGCACTGAAGGATGCAGCTGCCACTCATGGGGCTGCAAAATTCTGCTTAACCTGTCAGCCAGGTAGTTGTCCTGGCCGGGAAGGTACACAGCCTTGAGGAGCATGTTGTGCTTGAGGGCAAATGAACAAAGGTCTTGAGCTTCCCGACAAAGGACCCGGGACCCAGTGCCGCCCTGTTTGTTCACATAAAACATGGCAACTTGGTTGTCTGTCTGAATCAGCACCGACTGGTGAGCCAGGGTAGGAGTGAAAGCTTTGAGAACAAACCGAATAGCTCTGAGTTCGAGGAGATTGATCTGCTGTGCAGCTTCCCAGGGAGACCAGAGGCCCTGGGTGCACTTGCCCAGACAATGAGCTCCCCAGCCTTGCAGGGAGGCGTCTGTGGTCAGTACTACTGTGTACCCTGGAATCTGAAAAGGCACCCCCTTCAGTAGATTGGGTGGGTGCAGCCACCAGTTGAGGGAGTGCAGAAATGGTCTGGACACCCTTATCCTGTCTCTGATGCTGCCTGTGGCCTGTGACCACTGAGTCCGAAGGCACCACTGTGCAGGCCTCATATGGAGTCTGGCATTGGGGGTCACATGTACTGTTGAAGCCATGTGGCCTAGAAGCCTCAGGCAGAGTCTGGCGGAGACCAGAGACCTGCTGAGAAACTGATTTGCCAAGGCTATCAACCTTTGGGCCCTGTCTGCTGGCAAGAAAGTCTTTGCCAGCTGAGAGTCCAGCCTTGCCCCTATGAACTCTAAGTTCTGGGAGGGGAGCAAAGTGGACTTTGCGAAGTTTATTACAAACCCCAGGCTTTGAAGAAGAGCAATAGTTCTGAGGGTGGCTTGTCGGGCCTCCTGGCACGTCTGACCCCTGATGAGCCAGTCGTCCAGATAGGGGAAGACAAAGATACCCTGATTTCTCAGGTAGGCCGCCACCACTGCCAGGCATTTGGTAAAGACCCTGGGAGCGGAGGTGAGGCCAAAAGGCAGTACTCTGTACTGATAATGGTTTCCTCCCACAAGAAACCTGAGGTACTTTCTGTGGTCTGGATGAATGAGGATGTGAGTGTACGCATCCTTTAGATCTAAAGAGCATAGCCAATCTCCCTGCTGGAGGTAGGGCAGAAGTGTCCCAAGAGTAAGCATCTTGAACTTTTCCTTCACTAGGAACTTGTTGAGGTTCCTGAGGTCGAGAATGGGTCGAAGACCACCGGTTCTTTTGGGCACCAGGAAATACCTGGAGTAGAAACCGTGACCTTGGAATTGTGGAGGCACAGGTTCCACCGCCCTGTCCACTAACAGACCTTGATGCTCTTGAAGAAGAAGGTCTGTGTGCAGGGGAGGCCTTGGAGGTTCCCCTGGAAAATATGGTGGAGGCAGTTGGTGAAAATGAAGGGCATAGCCCTTGTGGACTATCTCCAGCACCCAACTGTCCCCGGTGATAAGGGGCCACTGGTGGGCAAAGAGGGTGAGGCGACCTCCTGTGCAGGGTTGGGAGAGCAGTGGAGGAGAGGCTACGCTCAAGGAGTCAAAAACCCCCACCCTGCTGAGTGGTAGCAGGGGCCTGAGGCTTGGGGTCCTCTGCCTACGGGGCCCATTACCCTGTCCCTTGGCTTGCTGAGCCTGGGGGGCAGTTTGGGCAGCCTGATATTGCGGGTACTGTTTGTAGGCAGTGCCCTTCCTTGGGTAAAAGGGCTTTTTACCCGAGCCCTTCTTTTTATGGGAAGGGGCAGAGGTCTTCCTCGACAGCCTTGTCCGTGTGAGGTGCTCAGTTTCGAGCTGAGCGGCCTTCTCGGTTATGGGTTTGCCAAAAAGGTTTTCACCTCGGCAAGGGACATCGACCAACTTGTCCTGAACCCATGGCTCAAGGTTCGATGACTGCAGCCATGCCTGGCGTCGAGCCGCGATGCCGGCTGCTGCAACACGGGCCGAAGCCTCGAAGCCATCGTAGGCGGCGCGGGACATGAACTTCGAGCAGTCCCGAATCCCCGAGGACAAGGACTTAAATCTCTGCAAGGGTTCCCTGGAGAGAGCAGCAGAGAACCCGGCCAACTCCTTGGCCAGATTCCGCAAGTACATGCCCATGTACAGCTGGTAGGACTGGACACTGCAAGCAAGCATCGAGCCCTGGAAGCACTTTCTACCGACGCCATCGAGATTCCGGGCCTCCCTGCCAGGGGGCACCGCGGAGTGCATCTTCTGGCTCTTCAGACGATGCATGGCCGATTCCACAACCATAGAATGGTGTGGTAGCTGCGCCTTCTGAAAACGAGGGCTCTTCCGGAGTCGATAGATCGAATCGACTCGTTTGCTTAGAACCGGCGCCGAGGCCGGTGCCTCCCACATACGGAAGAGGAGCCGTTCCAGCATCGGAGGAACCAGGACAGTAAAGGCCTCCTTCGGAGGAGAGTCATACTGTAGCGCCTCGAGCTCTTCAGCTCGAGGCTCTTCCTCGGGGTCTGACGGAATAGCCAAAGCAGTGGCCATTTCCCGGACGAACTCCGAGAACCGGGTGTCCTCCGGGGGGGACCTACTCCGGGGCTCAGACTGCGGTGAGTCCGAAGGGACGCACCGAGTCTTAAAGGTATCAGGAGACTCCTCGTCCTCTGTCTCCCAAGCCGACTCGTCCGAGGAAGAGTCAGGGTCCGACCCCATGGGGCCCTGGAGCACCCGCCCCGACGTTGGCACCGGCATCGACGCCCTCGGTCCCGAACGGGAGGTCGAGGGAGACCGCGACCGAGGTCGACTCCGAGCCACGATGGACTTGAGTATCGGCTCGGTCTCCGGGGTCGACTTCGACGTCGATGTCCCGGTGGTCGGGGCAGATGCGCCAGACAGGCTGGCCATCAGTGCCCGCTGCTGCTCCATGAAGGCAGACAATCTGCTCTCCAAGGCTGTCATCCTGAGACTCAGCTTGGGAGACGCAGCAGCCACCGACTCGGGCCCCGGCGGCGCCGGGCCCGACGTCGGCTCCCTGGGAGGAGAGTCCTCGAGGACTATGGGGCTTACGTGTCCAGCAGACTCCGGCTCCATGCGAGGAACATTGGCAGGCTTCTCTTGTTCCACAGGCCCAGGGCGACGGTCGGGGGTCTTAGACCTGGCCCTCGAGGGGTCATGGACCTCCTCCTCCAACGCCCTCGTGAGCCGTTTCTTCCTCTTGCGTTCCCAGTCAGGGGACCCCCTGTCCGAGGAGCTTCGACGGCGGTCGGGATCGGAATCCTGAGGTGTCGAGGCCTCAGACGAGGTCCGGGCCCGGCCGGAGGCTGAGTCCGAGAAAAGCCTTTACTTTTGTTGCTGGTGACTTCGGAGTGCCTTGGAAGACATCTTTCCACAGGCCCCGTACGACTTAGGATCGTGGTCGGGGCCGAGGCACTGAAGGCAGCAGTTGTGTGTGTCGGTGAGAGACATTAGTTTCTTACACCGATCACACTTCTTAAAACCGCTGTAAGGCATCGGGGAAAAAAGAGTCCCCGTGAGGTCAAAGGACCGGCCTTCCAGGGAAAAAGAGAAAAAAGGGCGCGAACGCCAGCCACGAAGGGCAAAAACCAAAAAAGAAGAATCGGGCTCGATACCGGTGTACCGAACCTGGCGGGAGGGGAACCGGCGTCGAACCGGGAGAAAAAAAAGAGTGAAAATCGCTGAAAAATCTAACTTTTAACCGGGAAAACTGGACACACGTCCGGTGGGCTTCACGGAAAAAAAGAGACTGAGGTAAGATGGCACCTTTAGGCGGGAAGGGAACAGCACATGCATGCCTGCATTCCCAAAGGCTTTCATAGAAAGCTGGGGAAATGCTCCGCTGGGGCTTCATCGGCGCCGATGACACCCATATGTGAGGACTGACTTCCTGCTTGGTCCTGGAGAAAGCACAGTTACTTACCTGTAACAGGTGATCTCTGGGAACAGCAGGAATAAGTCTTCACATATGGGTACATCGGTACCGACGGAGTCTGCGCGGGAACGCTTCCCAGCGTCCAGTCAAAGAGCTTTTGGAAGCATCCCACCACGCCTGTGTGCTGCCTTCCCGCCTTTCCCAACTGCCTCTCCTCAGTTAAGTTTTAAAGCTGAGACAAAGAGAGAGAGAGAGAGGAAAGGAAAGATAGATAGAGATACAACTCCAGGGGAGGTGGGTGGGTTGTGAAGACTTATTCCTGCTGTTCCCAGAGATCACCTGTTACAGGTAAGTAACTGTGCTATCTCCAGGAACAAGCAGGAATGAGTCTTCACATATGAGGACTCCCAAGCTAAGATGCCTGGAGTCTCAGCATGTCATAGGTTGGAACATGCTATCCCCCACAACACCAGGCATCCTGAGGATGGAGGGTAGGAGTTGAAGAAAGAAAGTGCTGTGGAACAGCTAACGTAGCATAGGACTGCAGAGAAGGAGTCCATGTGTGGATGATAATTGTCATCAATGATATTGCAAAGGAATATTGCAATATGGACCTCCCCTAACAGGATTTCACAGAAGTATGGAGGTTCATGGGATCTACTGGGGAACCCAGTAGAGGAACCTCGAAGAGGACCTCACTGTAAATTGGAGGTAATAAACCTGTAGGAAAAACAGTGGAGGTCAGAATCCTGAAAGGTAACCCCAGTAGGAAAAACTGAGGTAGTACAAAAACGGTGGGCCTTCAACGGAAGGCTTTATGACAAAAGCCGAACTCTTTTGGCGGCAGAGTGGCTCACTCTTAGGAACAAAAAGAGAAAGGCTAACCGATTTGGACAAACAGGCAGAGTCCTTGTGGGGAGAAAGGGTATTGGAACCCCTTGTATCCCAAAAGAAAGGACAAACGCCGGAGGCGTTAGAGCCTGTGATTAGCTGAAGATCCGCAATGTCTCTCCTAACTGGAGTCAGCTAGGAGAGATATTGGAGAATGGAGAGCTTCAGAGGTACCTAAACCTTAAGGTTATGGTGGAAGTTGTTAACTACCACCGAAGTGGTTGTGAGTGTAGAACCCCAAAACATGCTGGATAGCATAAGTATGGGTAAAGGCCATCTGTCAGAATCATATAGCTATATGAGCCTCGACAGTCAGGTAGATAAATGTAGAATACATATCTACAGATAGTAAAATATCTCAACAGATACATATATATATATATATATATATATATATATATATATAACATATAGATATATAAGAATATATCTATAGTGAGATATGAAGGGCATAAAATACACACAAATGATAGACAGACATCTGTAAGATGTATGCTATAGGTATGAATATATAGGCCTCTATATGGATGTCTGCAATGAAGCAGACAGAGATATGCCTACAAAAACGGTATTCACATAGGAAAATGTGGAGAGGAAAGATTCATCTAATAACAAGAAGGTGGAACCTACTTGAGAAGATATATAGAGAATCAATTCCCACTGGTTATGAGCTACAGGGATGCTAGGTAGTGGAATAACCAGGATGGTTACGTGAAAAACAGAGGATGATATCAGTCTGCAGCCAGCAAATCCCGAGTATTCTAGAACTCTAGCATGGTAAGTAAACAAAGACGCATAAAGCACAGTTACTTACCTGTAACAGGTGATCTCCGGAACAGCAGGAATTAGTCTTCACACGTGGGAGACGTCGCTGACGGAGCCCGCACGGGAATGCTCCCCAGCATCCAATCAGAAGGCCTTTGGGAGCATACCCCGCGCCTGCGCGGTGGCTTCCCGCCCTTCCTACTGCCTCTCCCCAGTTGAGTTTCATAGCTGAGCCAGAAGGAGAGGAGAGGAAGGAATAGATACAAAAAAGAGATACAACTCCTAGGGGAAGTGGGCGGGTTGTGAAGACTAATTCCTGCTGTTCCGGAGATCACCTGTTACAGGTAAGTAACTGTGCTATCTCCAGGAACAAGCAGGAATGAGTCTTCACACATGGGGACTCCCTAGCTTAGGATGCCCGGGGAGGTCCCATAAGCGCAGCCGCAGCCCAGGACGGGATGGCATTCGCCCAGCCTAAATCCCCGGCATCCCCTGAGGGATGGAGGGCAGGAGTTGAATAGAGGAACAGCGAATCTACAGACTACAGAGGGAGTCTTTAGAGTGCAGAACAGGTAACATTAAGATACAGCAAAAAAAACCCCAGGCTACGGGAAGAGTAGCCAGAGGGATGCACAAATAGTATCAGTAAGCATTTAATGAGCAAATGCCCTAGTACCATGTAGAGCTTACCGGCCACTAAGTTTTAAGGAAGTAATGGTGTGGAACCCCGTAGGGCTTACCTACCGGGTTGCCGGAAGCAGACCTGTGGTGAAGGCACCGTAGACGCAGTAGCGAAGTCGTCAAGGAAACTTCGCCGCAGCGAGGAGGAAGCTCCAAATCCGGAAGGCTAGGAGATCCAGGCGTCAGCTGGGTCAGGAGAAAGACGGCAGGTCTTCCAGGAGGCTTAGTGCAAGCTGAGCACTCCCTTAGGAGTAGAGTCCAGAACAGAGGACTAACAGTAGAAGACTGGCCGAACCAGAGAGCCCATTCCGGAGAAGAGTAGGGGTGCACCCCGGAGCAGAAGGAGTACACAGGCTACCCTAGTGAGAGATAGGGAGACAAGGGTCCGAACCCCTAGGAGGAGGACCTAACTGAAAAGGAGCTGTAGACTCCACAGCGGTAGAGTACCACCAGTCCGCGGCCCGATCGAGGAATAGGCAGGCGGACTGGCCGGACCCCGGGGGGGGGGGGGGGGGGCGTGAGTACCGGCCATAGGGAAAAAGGCAGTATAGCACAGGTACTGCGGGCATCCCCCCAATATGCGCCTATCGCGCAGGAGATATCTAGTATATCTAAGGCGGTGGGCATGAGGGCGCCCACTCCGGTACTAATGCAGGTATGTCGAGGGGCCTACCTCCCTGCGCATCACCCTGGTAAGGCGGATCTGCCATCGATCCACAGAGCGTCCACCTGGAAGGTGGCAGCAAGATCCGTCAGTAGAGGGATCTATTCCAGAGGACAAGGGCAGATCGGCGAACCAACAGCGCGGTAGCGTGGGGGACAGGGGATAGCATCAGTCTGGTAGAACGCCACAGGGGCTGGAGGCCCTATATGTGTCCCCAGGACCTGCACGCAGAAACTCGCCCCCCCCCCCCGCACAGACGGGGGACAGGAAGGTAATTCCGGTACGGAAGCAATCAGCAGGGGGATACCTGCTGAGAAGGGTTCGGAGACGTACCGAAGGGTAATAAATTGGCCGTTGGCCATAGCTAGCCTAAAAATGCTTAGAAGGAGAGTCCTGGCGCGGGCCCGGAGGCATCAACCCGGGGTGAGAGGCCCCTTGCCTGGGCGCACCTGGAGGGTGGGCGGAGGTCTGATATTTCCTCTTCCTAGAGAGGCGTTTACTGCCGCCGTGGGGCCGGGCCCTAGGCTGGCTGCTAACCCTGGGAAGGTTAGCGAAGCACTGTGCGACCTGACGCAAGGCTTCGCTGTTGAAGAGGTGATCTCCGTCGCAGGGAGAATTACCCAGGTAGTGCTGTGCCCGTCTACACAACTCGGACGCCTGCAGCCATGCTGTACGGCGTGCTCTAATGGCAACAGCAGAAGCTCTGCTGACCGACTGGACGGAGTCCAGCCAAGCACGAGAAAGGAACCCGGAGATATTCCTGCAGTGACAAAGGAGCAGGGAATATTCAAAGGCCTTGGTCACCGATACGAAGAGGGATAACCGAGACAACCTCTCGGTGACCTCCTGCAGCGACAGACTCATATAAAATATATATGAGATAATTCTGGCTGTCAGCATAGACATCTGGAAAGCTTGACGTCCTAGAGTATCTAGCATCTTTGAGGCGCAGCCTGGGGGGCGAGAAGCATGCTTCTCCTTGCTTCCGGCCTTCCTCAGCGCCGATTCCACCACAATGGACCGATGTGGAAGCTGGTGCTGCCGAAAACCCGGGGACGGAGGCACCCGGTATAGAGCCTGCATCACAGTCGACGGTGCCGGAACCCTCAAAGGCGACCGCCAAGCCCCCAGCAGGAGATCCTGCAGGGAGGGATGCAGAGGAAGCATCACGGCTGCCTGTTCCTCAGGGCCCGGGCTCGGGCCCGGGGTAGGGATGGCCAGCAAGTCCGCCATGTCAAGGAGGAAATCCTGAAAAGGTGGCTCTGCCGGAGGAGTTATGGCGGGGGAGGCTGCCGGGGCACACAGAGGCTGCTCGGCCCGATGCCTGCTAGGCATAGGAGGGGACCAACCGCCCCGGATCGGGGCAGTCCCCATGGCGTCGTCGGCTCCTGGGATTGATTCCAAACTAGGCATCGAAGGGGTCGATGGCACCGACAGCGCCGCAGGAATCGGCCTCGGCCCCGAACCCGGGGGTGGCGCTGCTCCCTGCGATCGAAGCAGTTCCGCGGCCGGCGGAGGGCAGGGGCCAGCGGTCTCCGCTCTGCGTCGCGGGAGGGGACAGGGACCGATCCCGAGACGTGTAGTGTCCAAGCTTTCAAGGCTGGATACCGACTCCAGGCTGGGCATCGAACCGAGCGAGGAGATCGACTCCCTTCCAGAGGGCCCCGGCGGGGGCGACCGCGCCGGTGGTGGAAAACCCGGAGCACGGATCGGAACTGCGCCGATCGGTGCCGCGAGCATCACGGGACCCCGAGGACGGAGCTTGGTGGAGAGGGGGTCATCCGACACCGGCGCCGATCGGCGGGCACTGCCCGAAGCCGGGCTCCCTCTCGCACCCGTTCGACCCGGAGAGAAAACCTCCTGGGGCATACGGCCCGTCCCCGAGGGGACCCCGGTCACCCGACGATGAGTCCCTGCGGGGGTGCAAAGCCCCTGCGCCGATGTCGGTGTACCGTTGCGGGGCGGCGCAGATCCAGATCGGATCGAAGCGGTCGAAGGCCCCGAGGCCCCTTCTCTAGGAATAAACGGGGCCCTCGACGGCCGCGTCGATGCCGGGGAGTCGTCCGAGCGCTGGCCGACACACCCCGAGGTCCCCGGGGAAGGTCGATGGCGGCCCCTCGTGCTCGACGCCCCTGCCGTCGCCGGCGGAGCGGCGCCGCTCGAACCCGGTACCACCCTTGCGCAGGGCTGGGAAAACGGCGACCCGGCGCGGGTCGAAGCGAGCGGCCCCGAGGGGAGGGAGGCCCGATGACCATCCCTGACGCGGGGCGGAACCACCGACGCCCGCGCGCTCGAAGCGGGTACTACCCCCGCACATGACCTGAACGTAGGGCCGTCAGATCGTGTCGAGTCGATCGGCCGCCGAGGTAGGGAGGACAGCGGCCGGCGATCCCCGGTGGGGAGCGGGTCACTCGACGCCGACGGGTCGGCACCGCCAAAGGCGGATACCGGCCCCCTAGGAAGGCCATACCGGCGCGAGTCGGTTGGCCCCAGAGGTGCCGAGGACCTCAGCCGCCAATCCCCGGTGAGGAGCGGAATGCTCGACGCCGACGCCGAGGGGTCGGTACCGCCCGAAGCGGGCACCGCCCACGCGCATGGCAGGGATGGAGGAACGCCAGACTGGACCGAGTCGATCGGCCCCGGAGGCGCCGAGGACAGCAGCCGACGATCCTCGGTGAGGAGTGGAGCGCTCGACACCGACGCCGATGTCGGGGGCTCAGTACCGCCCGAAGTGGCTACCACGCCCGAGCATGGCTTGGATGTAGGGATGTCAGACCCGGTCGAGCCAGTCGGCCCCGAAGGCGCCGAGGACACCGGCTGACGATCCCTGGCGAAGAGTGGAACACTCGACGCCGACGCCGACGCCGGGGAATCGGCACCGCTCGAGGCGGGTACCTCCCTCGGGCATGGCTCGGGAATGTTCTGTGAGGAACGAACCTCAGGAACATCCCGAAACCCCGTAAATGCTTTGGAGCCCGAGGACTCCCGCCGGGGTATATCAGCCAAGGAGGACTTGAGGGGTTGGCCGGAGCCGTCGCCATGCCTCGCATGAGACTTGCCCCTCAAGACTCGGCTAGTCTTAACAGACTGTTATGTGGTTACCTGATCCTGGAGAGAAGAACAACCCGACGACCGCGCCCTGGGTACGAAGATGTCGTCGAGGGATACCCGAAAGAGGAAGGGTCTTCTGCCGACACTGCAGCCTGGGGAATCCGGGAAAGAGGGGTCAGGCCCCACACGGGAGAGGCACCAGGCATTGGAGTCCACGTGGAAAATGGAGTCCCCGCCATGAGGCTGGGGGGAAGAAGGCTCAATGCCCCGGTCCTCAGCGTCCGGAGGGGGCGACGAAATTTAAAGGAAAATAAAGAAAGGGGGGGCACGGAGGTGCCACCGTCGGCGGGAAAGCCGCGACTACAGAAAAACGGAAAAAAATTTCTGTGGTGGCAGGAGGGACGTCCTGCCTGCTCCGCGGAAAACGAAAAACTGGGGAGAGGCAGTAGGAAGGGCGGGAAGCCACCGCGCAGGCGTGAGGTATGCTCCCAAAGGCCTTCTGATTGGATGCTGGGGAGCATTCCCGTGCGGGCTCCGTCGGCGACGTCTCCCACGTGTGAAGACTCATTCCTGCTTGTTCCTGGAGATAAATGAGATACCATGCTGACCTGCTTGCCTATGTCCCTTACATTACAAAGGAGAACCTTTCTAGTCATGGGAGACATGACTGAAAATGCCTTTTTCAACCATCTAGGATAGCTGTTGGAGAAAAAGCCCCCATGCTCTCTAGCAAGGGCCCATAGTGGAGAGCTTCTCTGTAGAATTGCAGAGAGCATGATGCAGGAGAATGAGGAGATAGAACTGGCTGCTGAAGAGCCAGTACCTATGTCAACTATGCTGCCAAACCCAGGGGAATGGAGATGGCAGAAAGAGAAGACAATCCAACAAGCTTGTAGTGAAAAAATCTCCAAGACAGATGACAGCACTGACTTGGAGCCACTACTAAGACCAGACAGAATGTTAGTGGAGGACAAATCTGGTTGCTGGTGGACAAGAACCAGTGGTCCAAACATTAAGGCTCCTGCATTGGCAGCTGCTTGCCAGACAGCAGAAAGAATGTTACTGTTTAAAAACAGAAAGAACAGACAGAACAAGAGTAGAAAACTCTGGACATGTCTGATGAACTGCTTCAAAGCAAGATTGAAAAAGAGGAGTCAACTCAGAGAAGAGAACTCCGCACTGGAAAAGTAACAAAACTAGAGAGGCTGAAGAAAAAGCCCTCCAGTGAAGCAATACCGCTCTTACAGAGGAAAAACCTGGTAAGAGGGTAAAGAGAATGGAGCTGAAGAAGACTTACAAAGTAGTAAGTCTGTAGAAAGGAAAAAAGACATGCTGGCACAGGAAACTATCGTTTGATAGTGGTTAGACCTCTTTCCCTAGCAGAAAGAAGAGGAGAACCCTGTGACCTAGAAGCATGAACATCCTGACAGCTCATAGAACATAGAAAGAATGGATGTCTTTTGGGAAGAGATCCATGTTTAGGATTTAGAATGATAGCAGTGGATTGCCTCTATTATTATTATTTTATTTAGCTGTATTTATATACCGCTTTTCACCGGGTCAAAGCGGTCAATTGGGGGATACATTTAACACGAGGGGATATGACACACATACACTAATACTTACAGGGAACATGGGCAATGGAGGGTTAAGTGGCTTGCCCAAGACCACAAGGAGTGCCTATAGGACTAGAAATCCCAGTCCCTCCGGCCTGAGATTGCTGTCCCCAGGTGGGACTTGAACCCCCGGCCCTCCGGCCTGAAGTACCTTGTCCTAACCACTAGACCACTCCTCCCTATTGAGAAAAATCAACTGCAGATTCTAACCCCAAGAGTCACAAGCATCTGATGGAGATTGATCAGAAACCCTGTGGTTGCTGGGTTTGCTGAGCCTGGTGAGAGGTTGAATTCTGCAGACCAGGACAATACTTCCCCTGTTTGGGAACATCTGTATGATGGACAGATGATGCATAAAACCTTCTTCTCCTACGGGAAGAAAGTTTGGCAGGACATTTCCTACCTACTGGGACAGAAGAAGGTGCAGAACAGCCCCTAGGAACAGGTAAGTCAGTGGACAACTGAGTAACCCGACGTAGAGACTCCTTGTTGAAGAGATTGTCTCCAGTTCAAGGAGTATGTCCCAGTCTTTGCTGTGCCCATTTGTCCAAGTCTGAAGCTTGGAGCCAGGCTCTACGTCGTGCCCCTATAGTTATAGCAGAAGTCCTGCTAACAGACTTGAAAGAGTCTAGGGAAGCACGAGTAAGAAACCAAGAGATATTCTGAAGATGCTTGAGCAGTGAAGAATAGTCTGCACTCTTGGACTCTGGAAGGGAAGGAGTCAAAAGATGTAATTGCTTTGAGACCTCCACAAGAGATAGACTCATATAAAAAATATATGAGAGAATTCTTGCAGAAAGCATAGATGTCTGGAAGGTTGTGATAAGGAAGCTTATCATAGCTCAGGTAGGAGCTATAGAAAAGATGAGGTGACTCTGAACAAGCAACCTGTCAGTTCTGGTAGAAGTAAGAAAACAGAGTTTTCACATAAAAGACTACCAGTCCCAGAATGCACCAGGTTTCCAGCAGCCATGAGAGGGGCTGAAGTGAGAAAATGTGTGTGCAATCAAGAGAGCTATGAGGTAATCCCTAAGCACTCATCTCAAAGGGCAGGGCCTGATTCAACACAGCTGCGCTGTGTTAGGGAGGAGCACACATTAGGACAGAATAAGAATAGAGCTTATTCTTCAGATAAGAGCTTCAGAAAAAGATACAGCAACAGCTTCAAGCTCAAGCACCAACATCATCTCGAGAAGCAGAAGCCAAGCCAAGCAGATAGAGAGAGAAGGAAACTCTCTGGAAGGAAGATAAGAAAGGCCATTGGAAGGTCTGGGAGATTCCAAGGCAGTACCTATACTGGGAGGTATTTCAAATGCCAGCAGAGTCCATTGGACTGGAGTCAGCCAGAGGAATGGAATGGCAGAGATAGGAATCACCAGTGGCTACCTGGAAGAGAGAAGACTGCACGTGGAAAGGACTTTCAGACCTATGCCAGAAGGTATGTGAGGGAAGATCCAGTGTCCAGGGATCAAGATTGGAAGGCTGGACATCAGAACTGGATTACATACTGGCCAGGCTATACAGAGAGGAATTATGATAGCAGGAGAGGCTCAGGTATGAACACTGATCCAGACCTTATCTATAATAGTGAATGGCAGCAAGGGAATAAGCATTCTCATGATAGTGCCTTAATGAAAGACTCGTCTGTGCCAATGTATGATAGTGACCCTATGCTGATTGATGAAGGGGGAGATACAGCAGATGAAACTATTAATTACATGGACTGTTCTCTATCTAAATGCTATTGCTAGCTTTCTGTGAGCAAACACATCAGCCATCACAAAGAAACCTAACTTTGTTCTTTATTTCCACTGCAAACAGCTCTTAAAGCAGGATTTGGGTTCACACAGTAGCAGCCAGCCAGCTAAAGGGTTTCAGCTGGTCAATTGATAGTAATTAAAGCTGCACCTGATTGTGTGTGTGAGCAAGGGAGAATCACTGCTGGGATCTGCGTGGAAAATAAGCAGAAGTTAACCTAACAAGCAAAGTTTATTCATTTCTTTGTGCCTTTTTATTTGGTAATTATTTGCTAAGAAAACATTAGCTAATTGCCTGACAAGCTGAAGGTTGTTTCTGATTTGCTTTGTGACCTTATGTTATCCATTTAAACACTGCAAGCAAGTAACCTCATTTATATTATTATTATTATTATTATTACAGGCTCTTATATACCGCTCTATTCAGAATCAGCGCGGTTCACAATATAACAACATACCATAACAACAAACTGTTAGGTTTTACAGAGAACAAGGTCAGAGAACTTGGATAAAACAAGCATACTTGTGCTGGGTGAATTAAACCCCATCAATAAAAGAAGTATTTTATTGGCTTTACCACTGGTTACACAACTCAATTATTGTCTTCAGCTGTGTTTGGGAGTGAATGAACTACATTACCCACAATACCTTGCAAGAATCATATGAATATATGCATCGTCAAGATTGTGTAAGTTCTCACCCTAGGCAGCCGTCTGACAAGGTTTGACGTCCAAAGGCATCTAGTGTCTTAGACTCACGACCTGGCGGATAAGAAGAGTGCTTTTTCTTACTCTTTATCCGCCGCATTGCTGATTCCACTACTATGGAATGATGAGGAAGATGAGTCTTTTGAAACCCTGGAGAGGGGGGCACCTGATATAAGAGATCAGTTGCTCTGGAAGGTGGGGGTACCCTTAAAGGTGTTTCCCACATTCCTAGAAGGAGATCCTGCAAGGAATGATGCAAAGGAAGCATTATGTTCTCCTTTGCTTTGGTAGAAACAGAGCCTTGTGCAGGATCATGTCCTGGGATAGGAATGGCATGAGATCTTGCTATATCCAGGAGGAAACTCTGAAAAGAGGGATCCTCAACAGGAATCTCCCTTGGACAGGTTAGATCTGAAGAACTAGCCCGAGCACCGACAGAGCTATCCAAATATATAGGAATAGAAGATCCTGCAGAGAGCAGTGTGGAATGCTTAAGGAATGGTCGCCGGTACTGGCTGTCAGGAGCAGCGACCATCATTACCACATTGTCCATGCCAGGTATCGACTCCAAGCTTGGTATAGGAGGGAGCGATCCTGTTGAAAAAAGCATGGCAGGAGTTGGCCACGATGCTACTGTGGATACCGGTACCGATGCCAATACCGGTACCGATGACGGAGTCAAGCCCGACAGAGACATTGGAGCAGTCATCAGTGACCGTTCAATCGGTACCGAGGTAACCGAAAACCTCCGGTCGCTATCCTCGGTACCGAACCAACGGTATCGATCGGTGTCGGTACCAAAGTGTATTGGTACCCAGTCTTCCAGACTAGAGATCGATTACAAACTTGGCATCGAGGGCAGCTCAATCGGCCTCGAGGGAACCGAGAGTTGCGGATCCGAATCATCGTAACCGAGTCTTCGGTACCGCCGAGAGCCGGTACCAAGGCGAGTCAGTACCCAGTCCTCCAGACTGGAGATCAATTCCAGACTCGGCATCGAAGGAAGCGAGGCTATCGATGCATGTCTGGAGGGTACCGACGTCGGTGGTAGTATCGGTGCTGGTACCAATAATGGAAAGTCAGTCTGGAGAGTATCCACCGGTCCCGAAGGCACCGAGGATGCCAGATGACCATCCCTGGTGAGGAGTGTTTTATCCAACACCAGTGCCGATGCCGGGGTATCGGTACCGCTCGAAGCGGATGCCACCACCGGACACGGCTCAGGTATGTTCTGTGAGGGGTGAACCCCAGGAACAACCTGAAACCCCTGAAAGGCTTTGGAGACCGAAGACTCCCACCCGGGGTTTTGAAGCCAGTGGGCCCTCGAGGGCAAGGCCGGAGCTGTCTACATGCTGTGCATGAGAGCTACCACTCGAGAGCTGGCTAGTCTTAACAGACTGTTTGTGGGTTACCTGATTCTGTGTAGAAGAAGAGGGGGACGGTGCCCCGAAGTTGGAGGGAAACCATGTATCGAGGGAACCTCGATGTTGAAGACCTCTTCTCACCAAACTGTTGTCAGGACCCAAGCAGGTTAGACACCGACTTCGAGGGTCTAAAAATAAAGTTGTACCGCCACAGTCTGAACATTTCTTGGAGAAAGTGGCTGACGGTTCCATGAAGGAAAAAGAAGAGGCCTAAAAGGCCTAAGAAACCGTGGGACACTATGAAGAAAAAATATCCCGTGAAAAAGGAGATTTTACAAGAAAAGAAAAGAAAACACCGGCGGTACCGGTGGTGTCGGGAGACAGCCGCGACCACAAGAAAACTAAAGAAATAAAACAAGAATTTTCTGCGGTGACAGGACGACGTTCTGCCGGCTCCGCGGAATACGAAAACTGAGGAGAGGCAGTTGGGAAAGGCGGGAAGGCAGCACGCAGGAGTGGTGGGATGCTTCCAAAAGCTCTTTGATTGGACGCTGGGAAGCATTCCCGCGCAGACTCCGTCGGTACCGACGTACCCATATGTGAAGACTCATTCCTGCTTGTTCCTGGAGATTATATCTATACATAAACATAGTACCTTCTCCTATTTTGTGTGTTTCAAAAGCGTGAATTTGCTGCAACGTGACAGATCTATTAAGGAGCACTTACAGTATAGCGTGATGTTCACGTTTGTTTATTTATTTACTTATTTACATTCTCTTATATACCGTGCTATTCTGCATCAGTGCGGTTTACATTGAACAAACTGAAATTACATTGAACTCAAAACCCACCTAAGGCTCACTACAACCCGACCTAAGTGTGACACCTTACCTCAACGAGTTCTCTTTTGCCTACCATGATGGCTTTCGGAATACACTCAGCATATGGATTACCAGTATGTAATCTTGTATATATGTATATTTTACGCCCCTCCCACGCACCTACAATCAAATGTATTTTTAGATTTGTGAACCCCAATTCAATGTACAAAGTATCTAATCACTATTTCCTGTGTTATGTAAATCATTGCGCAATCAAAATGTGTATATTAAAAATCACTGTATTGTACGATACATTATGATTCTGTAAAGTAAACCGCTGCTGATCGTAGGAAGCAGCGGTATACAAATGTTTACTAAATAAATAAACAGGGCATTATAACTTGGAGATAACTATTTACAGGGAACATGGGCTATGGAGGGTTAAGTGGCTTGCCCAAGACCACAAGGAGCACCTGTGGGACTAGAAACCACAGTCCTTCCGGCCCAAGGTTGCTGTCCTCTAGTGGGATTTGAACCCCTGACATTCTGGCCTGAAGTACACCTTGCCCCAACCACTAGGCCACTCCTCCAGTTCCATGCAGACAACATACCCAACAGAAGTGAATCGCACACACACCTGAAAGCAAGTGTTCTGACAGTTCTTCCACACTCATTTAATGCACCAAAAGATGCAGAAGCATCCAGGTTCAAAAGAGCCAAGCAGAGAATGCAAAAGGAAAGCGTTAAGTATCAAGGAGAAGCTTGAAATATTGAAGCATTTCAAAAAGAATGACAGGATATGTAATATCGTCAGAGTAACAAGCAAAAAGGAATTTACCTTGTGTACCATCAGAGACAATGCAGCAGAAAATAAAGCGTAGTTACTCACCTGTAACAGATGTTCTCCAGGGACAGCAGGAATCAGTCCTCACATATGGGTGACGTCGGCGCCGACGGAGCCCTCGTGCGGAGCAAATCCCCAGCTTTCAAAGAAAGTCTTTGAGATTGCATCACGCATGCGCGGTCCCCTTCCCGCCCAAGGGTGCCATCTTGCTCAGTCAAATGACATAGCTAAACAGACAGCAAAAGGATTCTCCAGGGACAGCTGGAATCAGTCCTCACTTATGGGTGACACCAGCACAGACTGATGTGAAAGAACATGGCGGAAGGTTTGAAGAGCGAGGCAAATCACCCGCAGCTCCAAGAGGTTGATTTGGTGTGCAGCCCCTGAGTGCATGATCCCTGGCAATGGGCTCCCCAGCCCAGAAAGGAGGCATCTGTCGTTAGCACTCTTGTGTGCGAGGGAATCTGAAAAGGCGCTCCCTCGAGCAGGTTGGGTGGCTGAAGCCACCACTGCAACGACTTCACCAGTCGTTTGGACACTGTTATCCTGTCTCAGAGGCTGCCGGTGGCTTGTGCCCATTGCTCTCTGAGGCACCACTGAGCTGTTCTCATGTGGAGATGGGCATTTGGGGTCACATGTACCATGGACGCCATGTGGCCCAGGAGGCGTAGGAAGTGTCTTGCTGAGACCCGAGACTTGTGTCTGACCTGGTGTACCAGTGCCAGCAGCCTTTGTGCCGTCTTCTGGCAGGTAAGCCTTCGCCTGAAGGGTGTCTAGTCTTGTTCCTATGAACTCTAAGTTTTGAGTGGGGAGCAAAGTGGACTTTGCATGGTTTATGACAAAGCCTAGATGTTTTAACAAGTTGATGGTGTGAGAAGTGGCCTGTTGGGCCTCCTGAGGTGACTGGCCCTTGATGAGCCAGTCGTACAGGTAAGGGAAGATGAAAATTCCTTGGTTTCTGAGGAAGACCGCCACCTCGGCCAGGCATTTGGTAAACACTCTGGGAGCAGAGGCTAGGCCAAAGGGGAGTACTCTGTACTGAAAATGGTTTCCTCACACTACAAATCTCAGATATTGTCTGTGGTCTGGATGTATAAGGATGTGCGTGTAGGCATCCTTCAGGTCTAAGGAGCATAGCCAGTTTCCCTGGTGGAGGTAAGGCAGCAATATTCCAAGGGAAAGCATCTTGAACTTTTCCCTCACCAGAAACTTGTTTAAGTTTCGCAGGTCGAGAATAGGTCTTAAGCCTCCAGTTCTCTTTGGTATCAGAAAATACCTGGAGTAGAAGCCCTTCCCCTGCAGGTGGTGGGGTACCGGTTCCACCACCTGATCCTCTAGAAGACCTGCTAACTCCTGCAAGAGGAGGTCCCTGTGAAGAGGGGGTCTGAGAGGCTCTCCTGGAAAGAAGGAGGGAGGTACCTGGCTGAAATGAAGCAAATAGCCCCTCTGGACTATTTGCAGGACCCAGGTATCCATGGTGATAGCTGGCCACCGTGGGCGTACAGGGTCAGCCTTCCTCCTGTGCAAGGCCTCAACATTGGTGGGAGAGAGACTGTGCTTTGGGAGTCAAAAACCCCCTCCCGGCTGGGTCAGAGCTGGGGCCTGGGGGTCTTCTGCTTACGCGGGCCACGCCCCTGTCCCTTGGCCTGCTGCCCCTGTTGGGGAGCTGGGTGGCCTGGTAAGTGGGGTAGTTGCGGTAAGAAGCACCCGTCCTCGGGAAAAAGGACTTTTTACCCGAGCCCTTCTTCTTAGAAGGGGCAGAAGTCTTCTTGGAGAGCCCTGTCCGGGTTAAGTACTCGGACTCGATCTCTGCAGCCTTCTGTCATGGGTTTGCCAAAGAGGTTGTGTCACCTCGGCAAGGGACATCGACCAGCTTGTCCTGAACCCATGGTTCCAGATCCGACGACATTAGCCAGCCTGGTGGTGTGCACCAATGCCGGCCACAGCTACTCAGGCTGAAGCCTCAAAGCCATCATAGGCTGCTCGAGACAAACTTCGAGCACTCCCGAATCCCGGTGGACAAGCCCTTGAAGCGCTGCAAGGGTTCCTCGGAGAGGCCAGCTGAGAACCTGGTAATCTCCTTTGCCAGGTCCCTCAAGTACATGTCCATGTACAGCTGGTAAGTCTGGACCTGGCATGACAGCATCGAACCCTGGAAGCACTTTCTGCCGAGGGCATCCAGGTTCCGGGCCTCCCAGCCAGGAGGCACCGAGGAGTGCGTTTTTTGGCTTTTGAGCCTGTGCATGGCCGATTCCATAACCATGGAGTTGTGCGGCAGCTGCACTTTTTGGAACCCAGGGCTCTTGCAGACTCAATAAATGGAATCGACCCGCTTGCTGAGAACCGGCATCGAGGTCGGTGACTCCCACATGTGGAGCATCAGCCGTTCCAGCATCGGAGTAAGGGCTTCCCGAGGGGGAAAGTCATACTGGAGGGCTTCGAGCTCCTTGGCTCGAGGCTCCTCCTCGGTGTCCGCCGGGAATGCCAAAGCCCTGACGAAGTCCGAGAACCGGGTATCCTCCGGAGAGGACCTTCTCCGAGGCTCGGAACCTGGTGAGTCTGATGGGACATACCGGGTCCGATGGGTGTCCGGGGACTCATCATCTTCCATCTCCCATGCCGACTCTTCCGAGGAGGAATCGAGCGGCTTTGGGCACGAGGGCTTCGGTCTCGACCACCCCGACACCAAGGGCACCGGCGTCGATGACCTTGGTCCCGAACGGGAGGTCGAGGATCAACTCGAGTCCGAAGAGTCTCGAGGATTGGCTCGGCTTCCGGGGTCGACTTGGATGTCAAGGTCCGGTTGGTTGGGGCAGATGGACCGGTGAGACTGGCCATCAGTGCCCGCTGCTGCTCCATGAAGGCATTCATGCTGCGCTCCAGGGCTGCCATCCTGAGACCGAGCTCAGAAGGTTCCGCAGCCTCCGGCTTGGGTCCTGATGCCGTCGGGCCTGATGCCGATTCTCCCGAAGGAGAGTCTACGAGTACAACAGCAGTTACCTTCCTCAGCATCTCCGGCTTCCGTGCGAGGCAGCTTTGCAGGCCGCTGTGACTCAGATGACCCGAGGCGGCGGTCAGGACTCCGAGACCTGGTCCCCGACGGCCCAGGTCGATCAGAGGCATCCAACGATGCCGCCCTCACGGGTTTCTTCTTCCTCTGGTGTTCCTGCGAGGGAGACCCCCACTCAGAAGACCCCCGACGCTCGGGTTCAGACAGCTCCCGAGATGTCGAGGCCTCTGAAGAGGTCCGGACCCGGGGGGGATGCGGACTCGGAGAAAATCCTTTCACGCTGCTGCTGCCTACTGCTAAGTGCCTTGGAGGACATCTTTCCACACGGGCCACAGACCTTTGGGTCATGGTCGTGCCCGAGGCAGCGGAGACAGCAGTCGTGTGTGTCGGTGAGGGACATTAACTTTTTACAACGATCACACTTCTTAAACCTGCTGGCAGCCATCGGGGGAAAAAGGGCCCCTGCAAGGTCGAATGACCGGGCTGCTAGTGAACAATGAAAAAAGCGCGAATGGTAGTCACCAAGGACAAAACCCGAAAAATTGGACCGGACTCAATACCGGTGTACTGAGCCGAAGGCGGGAAGGGGAACCGATGTCGAACCGGTAAAAAAAGAAATGTAATTTCTCACTTTTAAACACTTTTTTCTCGGGGACACTAGGATGACGTCCATTGGGCTCCGTGGAAAAAAGGAGACTGAGCAAGATGGCACCCTTGGGTGGGAAGGGGACTGCGCATGCGTGATGCAATCCCAAAGGCTTTCTTTGAAAGATGGGGATTTGCTCCGCACGAGGGCTCCATCGGCACTGATGTCACCCATATGTGAGGACTGAATTCCTGCTTGTTCCTGGAGAAACAAAGCGCTATCTCTGGAACAACTTCAAGTACTGTCAGTGGTGTCAGATAGATAAATATTTGGTCGGTTAACGTCAAGCGATATGTACAGTACGATTGTCTGTATGCTGGAATGTTGTTGTTTGTCTCAATAAAAATATTTGCAACTAAAGGCAAGTGTCATTATCTGTATAGGGTGAATTTATTTAACACAAGGTTTTTTTAGGAACTGAACTATCACGTTATAGGAGAACATACTGTATATTATCCCTCTTTCTCCGTCTCCATCTGCTGACAGGGAAACATAACCCACTTGTCGAGACTGGTAAGACTGAAGGAAAGTAAATTAACAGATAAACTCAAATTTGCGCAAAGGTATATGGACCTAAAAAGTAGGCACATAGCAATATAGCACATACTTTTATGTGATACATGCATAGGCATTTGTGGGGCATACTGTAGTTGCAATGCAAGTACATACTTATAAAATACATACATATATGTGCATATTTGCATATGCCTCAGAGCAGGTGTAAATTTGTGCAAGAGCATTTGTGCACTATTGGGGATAGTTCTGGAAGCTTATGCTATAAAGGCACATATGTTGTTTTTATAAAAGAGGTACAATTTCAAAATATTTTGATTCTTAGAAAATCTGCACATTACGAAGCTGACATAGCACTCTCCCTCTTCCAGACCACAAATTAGTGTGCGCAATATATATTATTCATATGTTTCATTTTATGCAACACAACTGTGCAGTGAGGGATGTCTTCTAGGCCTAAACTATTGTATGGTTTATCGCTATTGGAGACCTTACCTTGAGAGTGGTGTTTAAAGATTTAGTCAGATAAAAGCACAATACTGACTTCCTGGTAACTGTCATATGTTCTGGGGGAGAGGGAACTCGCTCTCTTTTATCCACACCTCTGTATTCATTATTTTAGCATATCTCTGTGCAATCTTAGCTCTAGTTTCTTCTGCTTCACACTTCCAATCCAGCTTTTCCTGTTACTTACTGTCCATCAGTCTCCAGTTCAGCAGAGGATCATAGACAAAGGCTTCCAGAACAGCCATCACACTGTCTCTGTGTTCCCGCAGCACTTCCATCACGGTGTGACATGTAATCCTGTAGTTACCATCCAGGCCAGTTACCTTCAGAAGCCAAGAAGAACTGGATCAAACTATATGCTCTTATTCTTTGTGGACTTAAATTTAAATTCTCCATGCTGCAGGAATCCTCTGGGTTGTGTGCCACTCAGAGTACCTATATGCACATATATGCATGGAAAATCATAGGCCAAGTAATAGAGATGATGGGGCCAGGATCGTTAAAGTACATAAACAGGAGCACATATCGTGCTGCATGAAAAATATGTGAGAGAGGCAAGGGAGCATCATTGTCTCACAAAATTCTCTTGGGAAATTCATTCTCTCCCTTCCTCACACATAAGCATGTCTGCATATTTTGTTTCCTCAACACACGATAGCAGGAGGTTTGCAGGAAAGATTGTTAATGTACGATACTGGATAATTCATAATTACCTCCATAGCATTTGTCAACATTCTTGTAAGTCGAAATGGAATTTTCTCAGGGAATTTCTCTCTTGTCATGGCAACCTATAATGTAGCCAGAAAATTCATAACTAATATGAGGCACAGAAAACAAAATCTTATATGAATATATATCATTAACGTCTCGTGCATCCAATCTTGATATTTTCAGCTAGTATAATCCTTACAGTATAAACCAAATAAGACTACATAAGATCAAAACACATGGACAAATTCTAAATGACAGATTACCTCAAAACAGTCACCAAAGTCAATATGAAGAATCTTCCCACTTAGTCTGTCCAGCATCAAGTTGGATGGGTGTCTTTAGGGGGAGAGATATCACAAAAGCAGCTTATCAGTGAAATATTTATGTCCTCTCTACCAGAGAGAAAGCGTAGTTACTCAACTGTAACAGGTGTTCTCCAGGGACAGCTGGAATCAGTCCTCACTTATGGGTGACGCCAGCACTGACGGAGCCCGCGCGGAGCACTTCCCCAGCTTTAAAAGAAAGCCTTTGAGATTGCTGCCACGCATGCTTGGTCCTCTTCCTGCCCAAAGGTGCCATCTTGCTCAGCTAGGTCCCTTAGCTCGAGCCCTACCAAGCAGATGGCAAGGGAAGGATAAAAATCCAGCAACTCATCAGGGGAGGAGGGAGGGTAGTGAGGACTGATTCCTGCTGTCCCTGGAGAACACCTGTTACAGGTGAGTAACTACGCTTTCTCCAGGAACAAGCAAGAAGTCAGTCCTCACTTATGGGACTCCCCAGCTACAGGCTACCAAACCTGTAACCAAAAAACGCCTGCGAGCTCGTGAGCAGAAGCCGATGCCCGCAGGAGCCCGATTCCTCGGACCCTCGGGGCAAAGCCCTTGGTAACCGTGAAGAAGAGTCGGAGGGCAGGAGTTGCTTATACCCCGAAAAGATTACGGAGTATGGCCTGGCCGAAGGTGCTGTCCCGACGGGACTCCCTCTCCAGGCAGTAGTGTGCAGCGAAGGTGTTCACTGAAGACCAGGTCGCTGCCCGGAAGATGTCCCGTAGGGGCACCGAACGCAGCAAGGCCACCGAAGCTGCCTTGGTTCAGATACCGTGTGCGGTGACTCGTCGATCCAACAGGGCATCAGCTTTCACATGGGCGAAGGCGATGCAGTCCACCACCCAAATAGAGAGGGTGCGTTTAGTGACTGCCTGCCTCAGTTGATTGGGATTGTAAGTCACAAAGAGTCAGCCAGATTTGCAATGAGCCTGGGTGCGCTGCAGATTGAAGGCAAGAGCCTTCTTGCAGTCGAGTGTATGCAAAACCACCAACGCATGATCGGCATGGGGTTTCGGGAAGAAGGTCGGTAAGACTATCTTCTGATTGAGATGGAAATCCGAGACAACCTTCGGCAGGAACTTGGGGTGGGCACGGAGGATCACCCTAGTCCTATAGGATCTAGTATAAGGGGCTTCAGCCATGAGAGCCTGGAGCTCACTGACTCGGAAGGCCGAGGTCAGAGCCACCAGGAAGACCATCTTCCAGGATAGGTGCCGAAGCAAACATGTCACCATCTGCTCAAAGGGCGAACGCGTAAGCTGCACAAGCACTACATTCAGGTCCCAGTCCGCCGGAGGTGGCCAGATGGGAGGCTTGGAGAGCAAGAGACCCCGCATAAAGCGGGAGACCAAGGGCTGCCCAGAGAGGGGTTTTCCCTTGACGGGGAGGTGATTCGCCAAGATGGCACTCAGGTGCACCTTGACAGAGTTTGACTTCAGGCCTTCCTTCGAGAGATGGAGGAGGTACTGAAGGACCCACCAAGTGGGGCAGGAGAATGGGTCGATCTGGAGCTCGAAGCACCAGATCAAGAAGCATCGCCACTTGAAGGCGTAAGCTTGTCTAGTCTAGGTTTTCTTTGATGTGAGGAGGACCTCCTCGACCTCCTCCGGGAGGTCTAGCAGGGCTAGGGAGACCTGTTCAGTCGCTAAGCTGTGAGGGATAACGAGGCCAGATTCGGGTGTAGTATTCGCCCCTCCTCTTGCGTTAGCAGGCCCGGGGGCACAGTCCAGGGGGACTGGAAGCTCCGAAGACAGCCGGAGCAGGAGCGGGAACCACGGCTGTCGAGGCCACAAGGAGATTACGAGGATCATCGACACCCGATCCTGTTGAACTTTGTGGAGGGTCCTCATGATGAGAGGAGTGGGAGGGAACGCATAGAGCAGGCCAGAAGACTAGCTCAGAAGGAACGCATCCGGGCCTTCTCTGCTCGGGTGCGGTACTGGGCCGCAGAAGCGGGGAAGCTGTGCATTTGACGGGCTGGCAAATAGGTCCATGGTCGGTGATCCTCACCGATGGAACAGCCAGCCGGCCACACCCGGATCCAGCCGCCATTCGTGAGGGCGGAGGATCCTGCTGAGTTTGTCCGCAAGGACATTCTTCTGGCCTGGGAGGTAGATCACTCTGAGGGTCATCCCCCGATGGAAGGCGAAAGAGCAGAGGATGACCGCTTCCCGGCAGAGGGGGCATGATCCTGTACCCCCCCTTCCTTGTTGATATAGAAAATCGCCACTCGGTTGTAGGTCTGCAGGAGCACCGAGTTCCGCCTGAGGTGATCCTCGAAGGCCCTTAGGGCCCACCAAACCGCCCGGAGCTCGAGCAAATTTATTTGCTGTTGAGACTCCTTGGGCGACCATTGTCCCTGCGTGCACATTGCACCACAGTGAGCTCCCCACCCTAGCAGGGAGGCATCCATTGTCAGCACTAGCTCGTGCTGTGGTGCCTGGAAGGGCAATCCCTGGAGAAAGTTGCAGGAGTCCTGCCACCAGTCCAGGGAAAGACGAAGGTTGTGAGAGACCCGGATGGGGTCCCTGAGGTGGCCAATGGATGAACTCCACTGGGCGCTGAGCAACCACTGGGCCTTTTGCATGTGCAGGCGGGCATGGGGAAACCACATGGATGGTAGAGGCCATGTGCCCCAGGAGGCACAGCATAGTCTGGGCCGTCACCCAAGGGGTGCTCTGAACCTGGGCTGACAGGGCTCGGAGGCGGTTGGTGCGATTTGCTGGCAGGAAAGCAGTCGCCCACCGAGTGTCAAGGCATGCGCCGATGAATTCTAAGGCTTGCACTGGTTTGAGGTGGGACTTGGGATAGTTGACCAAGAAGCCCAGGTGTTCGAGCAAGAGGATCATGCGTGATGCCGCCAGGTGGGTTTCCTCGACCGAGGATCCCATGACGAGCCAGTCATCGAGGTAAGGGAAAACCGGTATGCCCTGTCGCCTGAGGGAGGCGGCGACCATGGAGAGGCATTTTGTGAAGACCTGTGGGGCGGATGCGAGGCCGAAGGGGAGCACCCTGTACTGGAAGTGCTCCCCCTGCACCCTGAAGTGCAGGTACAGCCTGTACTGGGGGTGAATTAGAATGTGGGCGTAAGCGTCTTTTAAATCTAAGGAGCATAGGCAGTCGCCCTGCCGGAGGAAGGGCAGCAGAACGCCAAGGATAACATCTTGAACTTTTCCCACATCAAGAACTTGTTTAGTTTTCGGAGGTCGAGGATGGGCTGCAGACCTCCTGTCTTTTTCAGGATGAGGAAGTACCGGGAATAAAAGCCCCGACCTTAGAGGTGTGCCGGCACCCTCTCGACAGCCTGTTGGGCGAGGAGGTTGACTAGTTCCAGCTGCAGGAAGACCTGATGCACGGGGAGTCAAGGAGGCTCCGCTGGGAAGAAGGGAGGGGGAAGCCTGTCCAATCAGAGGCAATAGCCATCTCGGATTACCCGGAGGACCCAGGTATCCAAGGTGATGGAAGCCCACTGAAAGGCAAAGGAGGACAAGTGTCCCCCCACCGGCTGCTGTGTTGTCAGAGGGAGGGTGGGGGGGTGAAAGGCTATGTGGGTGGCGTCAAAACCCCTGTGAGGGTTGAGGCGGTGCCGGGGTTTGGGCCTTGGGCCCATTCAGCTTGCGGTGACCCTGAGGACCCAGCTTCCCTTGTGCCGCAGTTGTCGGCGTGGGAGTGGGCAGGTACGGTGGGTAGCCCTGGTAGGGCAGGCCCTTCCTTGTAAAGAAAGGCTTTTTAGTTTGCTGTTTCTTTCAAGGGAGAGTGGAGGTCTTGTGTGAGAGACGGGGTCGGGTGACGAACTCAGTCTCTATCTCAGCGGCTTTGTCCTCCATTGGTTTGCTGAAGAGCTGCTCACTGAGGCAGGATACGTCCAGGAGCTTCTCATGTACCCACTGCTCCAAATCCGAAGATTGGAGCCATGCCTGGCGATGGGCCCCGATGCCAGCACCCGCCACTGGAGCTGAGGACTCAAAGCCATCGTAGGCGGCACAGGAGATGTATTTTGAGCATTCTGTGAAGGACTTTAACAGGGTCTGGAAACATTGAGGCCTGTGGAGAACCCCCCGAGTTTCATGGCCAGGTCGCACAAGAACATGCCCGTATATAGCTGGTATGCCTGAATATGGCAGGAGAGCATGGACCCCTGGTAGGCCTTATGGCCTCAGGCATAGAGGGCTCTCGACTCCCTGCCCGGAGGAACCAAAGAATGCAACTTCGGGCTCTTTTGTTTCCTCATGGCCGATTCCACCACCATGGATGTGTGAAAAAACTGGGTTTTTCTAAACCCGGGGCCATGTTGGACCTTGTACATGGTGTCGAAGTGCTTACTCACGATGGGAACTGAGGCATGTGCCTCCCACATGCGGAATAGCAACCTGGACAGGATGGGAGGAACCGGGACAGTAAGAGATTCCCGAGGCGGGGACTCATACTGAAGAATGTCGAGTTCTACTGCTCGAGGGTCCTCCTCAGCCTGGGTGGCCAGGTTGAGTGCTCGTGCCATATCCCGGACAAACATCAAGAAGGAGCTGTCCTCAGGTGGCAAGCGCCACTGAAATGAGGGTGGGGAGGGGTCCAAAGGAAGGTCCCAATGGGCACGGGTTTCCGGAGAGGTATCCCCATCGGACCCAGTCCGAGAAGTCGGATGAGGAATCCGATCCCAGCTGGTCGCCCCGTCCTGCAGCTGAGGCCTTCTTGGAGCCGGAGGCCCTGGAGGATCTCGCTCCCGAAGAACGGGAAGGCGAGCTAGACCAGCGCTGAGGGACCCTCACGAGGCCCACGGCTCTCGGGGGTTTCCTGGGCAGATTTCGGTGTCCCACGTGAGGGAACCCGGTCTCTAGGAGCAGGCCAGCAAAGCTGGCTGTGAGTGCCTGCTGGGAAGTAATGAATACAGAAACGCTGCATTCCAGCGCCAGCATGCGGGATTCCAACACAGATGTGGGGCCCTGCGATGTCAATACCGGGGTCACTGGGTCAGGCGTTGAGGAGGTCCTCGCCGGGACGGCCCTCAGGAGACTGGGCGCCATCTCCGGAAGCCTCCGTATCTGTACGAGCTACCTTGCGGGGCTGCTCCTTGACTGACTCTTGGGAACGCTGATGGGAGCCAAGCGACTGAGCACAAGAGCGCTCGCACTTGTCAGGAGCCCCCGACGGTGACTTTGAGGCCTTCTTCTTTTTACGCTGCTCCACTTCAGGGGATAGCGGTCAGAGTGTCGTCTTGAGCGTGGGCCGAGGTGGGGGATCCCACTGGAGGAGAGACTACCGAGGGTGCCACTGGGGATTCCGAGGCGGCCTTCCTAAAAATATCTTCGGGCTTCTGCTTACGACTGAGCAGGGCTTTGAAGGACATTTTCTTACAAAGCGAGCAGAGCTCCGGATCATGTTCAGCCCTGAGACACCACAGGCAGCAGTCATGGGTGTCCGTAAACAACATGTTCTTGGAGCATTTATTGCATTTTTTGAATCCGGTGGACATGGGGGCAAAAATGGCCCCCACGAGGTCAAAGACCCACACGGCCAGTGGTTGGGAGAAAAAAGGGCGCAAAGCCCGTTAAAGCAAAAAGTGCTAGGAAAAACGTCCCCTAATTGCTCAAAAAGGATAGAGCAGGGGAAGGACGGGTAGAGGACCGGTGCAACCGGAAAGTAATAGGTCAGAGGCCGAAAAACTAAACACTTTTTCTGAGGGATGAGGGACATGCGTCCGAAGGGCTCCGTGGAAAAAGGGAGACTGAGCAAGATAGCACCTTTGGGCGGGAAGAGGACCACGCATGCGTGGCAGCAATCCCAAAGGCTTTCTTTGAAAGCTGGGGAATTGCTCCACGCGGGCTCTGTCGGTGCTGACGTCACCCATAAGTGAGGACTGACTTCCTGCTTGTTCCTGGAGAAATATATGGTCCCAACCACGTCAAATAATTCAGTGATGGCTTATTCCATTTCTGCAGACTTAGGTCAAAGTTACATTTTGCTAGCCCCTCTGTTTCAAAATTTTCATGAACATTATACAAATATTTATTTTATATTCCTACCTTTAATACTGAATTCTTTTCTGTCATAATTCTACAGTGTTTTCTCTTAATATCTAGCTTATGCTTATGAAGGTGACATTTTCGTTATGTTTATGTTTATTACCAGATAATCTCTTTTCCTTGAGTCCTGGCTATACCATTTCAGACAAGTGGGTTGTGTCCCCCTACCAGCAGATTGGTGGAGACAAAGAACTAATGAAAAGTCCAGGTTTCAGTGCTATCACTCCCACGCCTCTATCTACCTCAGCCACCAGATGATCTCTTCAATATCCATTCCAAAGCACATGGAAGATCATGGCATGCCTCACACAACCTCAATGTGGGCAACAATGAGTAATTATAGTAACATAGTATATGACGGCAGATAAAGACCAGTATGGTCCATCTAGTCTGTCCAGCAAGGCGGCAAGAATAGGTACACTTGCTGCTCCGTGCAGGTCACCTCTCCCCATGCCTTGTTTAGGGGTGTACACACTGCTCTGTGTAGGTCACCCCTATTTGTTCAGATATAAGAGATAGTTATACTTATTTTGATTTTATCCTGTTGCTATAAAGAGATCCACTATGCTTGTCCCATGCCATTTTGAATTCTGTCACTGTGTTTGCCCCACCACTTCCATCGGGAGAGCATTTCAAGCATCCACCACCCTTTCACTGAAAAAGTATTTCCTGATATTGCCTTTCAGTTTACCCCCTTGCAGCTTCATGTTATGCCCTCTAGTTTTACAGCTTCCCCGTCTTTGGAAGAAGAGGTACTAATGCCACTGTACAAGTCACTGGTGAGGCCTCACTTGGAATATTGTGTTCAGTTTTGGAGACCATATGTCGCAAAGGATATAAAAAGACTGGAAGCAGTTCAGAGGAAGGTGACCAAAATGATTTGGAGCCTGCGTTAGAGGACTTATGAGAGGAGAACTTGAAGACCTAAATATGTATACTCTGGAGGAGAGGAGGGGACAGGGGAGATATGATTCAGACCTTTAAATACTTAAAGAATATTAATGAACAAACAAACCTCTTCCAAAGACGGGGAAGCTCTAAAACTAGAGAGCATAACTTGAAGCTGCAAGGGGGTAAAACTGAAAGGCAATGTTAGGAAATACTTTTTCACTGAAAGGATGGTGGATGCTTGAATGACCTCCCGATGGATGTGGTGGGGACAAACACAGTGACAGAATTCAAAATGGCATGGGACAGACACTGTGGATCCCTTTATAGCAACAGGATAAAATCAAAACAAACATAATTATCTCTTATATCTGAATAAATAGGGGTGACCTACACGGAGTGGTGGGTACACCCCTAAACAAAGACATGGGGAGAGGTGACCTGCATGGAGTGGCAAGTGCAACTACTCTTGCCGCCTTGCTGGGCAGACTAGATGGATCATACTGGTCTTTATCTGTCGTGATATACTATGTTATTATGTATGTAGAAGGAACCATGAGAAATCATCCTGCGGCATGCCTTTCCTCAGATGACAGGGCTGCCGCCACCACTGCAAGCTGGCCTTTATCGTCATCAGGAGCAGAAGCACGAACTCCTGAAAATTCAGGGATTATCAAATCAGCAAGGAGCGTTGGAATGGCCGCATGTGAAAACGTACCCATGGCACTATCTCGACTGTTGCCACAATCAATTTGAGGAGATGAAGATAATCCCGGACTCTGGGAGCCTGCTGCAAAGAGAACTGCAGACTCGACCCAGCAAAGACAGAATCTTACCGACCCATCTCGAGCATTCCTCTACTCGCTAAAATAATCGAGAAAGTTGTCTACAGACAAATCCAACAACATATAGACATAGCAGCCCCCCTCGACCCCTGCCAGCACGGATTTAGAGAATCGCATGGAATAGAAACTCTGCTCACCACCCTCACCAACACCCTGAATAGAGGAATTGACAACGCAGAAAATGGTTTCGCCCTCATCTTCCTGGATATCTCAGCTGCCTTCGATTCTGTCAATCACAACCAGCTACTTACCCGCCTCCTGGAAAAGGGCATTCACGGCCTTGCCTGGGAGTGGTGTAAATCTTACCTAGCTGATCGCTGGCAACAAGTCCAGGTTGGTTCTAAAACTTCGGCACCATTCCACCAATAACAAGGTGTCCCACAAGGTTCCTCACTATCGGCTCTGCTGTTCAATATCTATATGCAGCCGATATTCAACATCATCCGATCTTTCAATATTTCTACCCTAATCTACGCCGATGATGTTTTGCTATTTACACCGTTCAAAGTCAAACACCCGGAATTCACCAACCTTGTCAACTGTTTCAACGCAATCACAGACTGGCTAACTACCCAAAACCTCCACATTAATTTCAAGAAAACAGAAGTACTCTTCATATCAAGGAACAAAAGCTTCTCTCCTCCCTCCATCCTAAGAGTAAGAGATGCGGAGCTTCCAAGCCGTAATGCCATACGCTATCTCGGCATTACCCTGGACCAGCATCTCGATTTCAAGGAACACATAAAAAACATCACCAGGTCCATCTACAACAAAATTAGAACACTGAGACATCTCAAACCTATGCTACCTGCTGACGGCTTCCGAACCATCTTCCAGGCCCTCATACTACCACATTTAGATTACGCAAACTTAATCTTGTATGGCCTACAAAAGAGCACTCTCAATCCTCTCCAACAAGCTATGAACGCCGCCGCCCGTGTCCTCTGCGGTCTAGCCAGATCAGACCATATCACACCAATACTTAAGGATTCCATTGGTTACCGATATACTCCAGGCTAACATATAAGATTCTTCTAATAACATTCAAGATTATCAACAACATCGCTCCCAATTCTCTCAAGGAACTCATCACACCTACTCCAAAAACCAGATCCAGAAGGACAGCAACAGACAACACTCTGTCTATCCCTAAAGACTCCAAAAAGTGCTCACAAACCACCAGGAGAAGAACCTTTGCCCACTACGCACCAAAATGTTGGAACGACCTCCCTCCAGAAATCAGAGCGATGCGAGACCTTCTACAATTCCGGAAAGCAATAAAACACCACCTCTTTCTGCTCCATTTCTCTCAAGCTGCTTCCCCGACTCTAAGAAACCATCCCCCATCCCCTACTAGAGCCCCCTACACAACATAACTCTCAAGCCCCAAACATTCTCTCGCCAGCCTGGAACCTTCTTACGTACTTTCAGATCAAGTATCATCTATTATGCCATATCTTTATGTATATAGTTTCATGTATTCTGCATCTATCCTGAAATATGTCAATATGTAAATAGTTACCCGTGTTCTCCAAGTTCTATTCCCTGTTATAATGTAAACTCAATCAGTCTTCTCTGATCTGAGTATTCTTTGTTAAATGTAAACCGCACTGATAACAAATAGTGCGGTATATAAGAATTGTTAAATAAATAAATAAACAAACTGCACCAGGCAATCCAACAGTCTTTTGAATTTCTTCTTGGGTAAGAAGACTCTGCCCACAAGTATCAAAATGTCCTCCCAGGAATTCCAGGGACTTTGGAAGGCAACAACTAGCTCTTTCCCTGATTGATCACTCAGCCAAGGCTTTCCAAAAAGGGCACCACTTGGGTTGCTACCCAAGATGCCACAGATAGAGAACGGCCTCAGATGAGCCAGTTGTCTAGATATGGGGGCATACAAATCCCTTGGCGCTGTAGCGCTCCAGCTATCACCACCACCACAACCTTGGAGAATGTCCATAGGGCACTGGAGAGTCCAAATGAGAGGGCGACAAGCTGAAAGTGAGAGCCAAGCACGGCAAAACGCAGATAACTTTGCTAATCCTCCTGAATCTGGATATAAAAATACGCCTCTGCCAAAACCAGACATGCCAGGAACTCCCCTCAGCGCACCACTTGAATCACGGATCGCAAGTATTCCATAAGGAAGTACAGGATGTACAAATGCTCGTTGACACCCTTGAGATCCAGAATGGGCCAGAAGAATCCATCCGTTTTTGGCACCACAAAATAGATGGGATTCCTGTCCTTGCCCCAGTTGTCTGGGGAAACAGGCACCACTGCCTTCAGGAACATCAACTTGTCCAAGGTGGTCCACACAGTAGACCTTTGGATCCCAGAACAACAAAGGGAGATGACAAAGGTGTCCAGGATTGGCACTTAGCATTCCAGGGCACAGCTGTACTGAATAGTGTCTAGCACCCAGTGATTCTTGGTGACCCGGGCCCATTCCTGAAAGAAGAGGCAAAGCCTGCCCTCAACTGGAAGAACCAGGGAATGGGCCCCCAAACCTTCACTGCGCAGCTTGGGAGGATCATCCTCTCGGAGAGGACGGAGTCCCTGGATCCATATGCTCCACGAAAGGACCGAGAATGAGCCCAAAGTCTGGAAAGTAGAGGGGAAGAAGAGCTTTCCAGGCCAGTAGCGATGGGAGTCCAACCAGCATGCCCACGGGGAATAGGCAGAAATTGACGGGAAAGGGGCTCCTGCCCACTTCACAGGCCCCCTGGACCTATCCTCTGGAAGGCGGTAAATCTTTTCTCACCCAGGTCCTTCACCAGCTTTTCCTAATCAGTCTCAACAGAAGTTTCCCTTTAAAGGCCAATTGGGTCAATCGGGCTTTAGAAGATGTGTCCACTGCCCAGTATCGGAGTCATATCAAACGCCCTGGTCACTGTCGACAGGGCACTATTCCTGGCAGCTAAATGTATCAGGTCAGACAGTCTCAGAAAGGAAGGCGTTAGCTGACTCCAAAAAAGGGTTAGTGTCATCCGGTGGAAGAGACTGAATCCACTGGAGCAGAGCTCGAGATGTCAGGCCTGCACATACCACCAACTGAAGAATAGCAGCTGCTGCAGTGAACTGGTTCTTTAACAACGAAATCCATCTTTCAGTCCAGAGAATCCTTTAAGGCCGACACACCTTCCAAAAGAATGGTGGTCTGTCTGGTAACTGCTGTGATCTGTGCATCCACCTTAGGAATATCAAATCACACAACATACTCCTTCTCCAGGAGAGCGTACATTTTCTTATGCACTCTTAGCCCCTTAAGTGGGGAGACGGCGGAATCCCACTCTGACCAGATCATTTTCTTAATCACCTCCAGGAACAGGAAGACAGTAGGGGATTTCTGCACCCCTTGTAGGAGTGGTTGCATTTTTGGCTCCTGCTCTGTGCCTGGAGCATCTGCCAAGTTCAAGGTGGATGAGATTCTGGAGGATAATCAAAGAAGAGAGTACTTCTTAGTCCACATCAGAGCCCAGAACTGAGACATCTGAATCCAAGCCATAGTCCAAATCTCAGATAGATTTCAGCTGATCCTCATCTCTAGGGGGGGGTCCTTCTCCGGGGACGCTTAGCCATAGGCAACCAAACAGAACTTCCACTCTCAGCCTGCACCTCACGAGACTGTGCTCGGGGGCACCAAGAGGCCACAGGGTCTAAATTTCTATGCCAGAATGACCAAGCCTACTGTAAAAAGGAAAAGAATTCTAGGGAGCTCTCCTCTCAGAAAAGACCCCAAAAACCAGGGGACATAGCCACCACAAATCCCCTAGAGGGCAGGGAGTGGCCCACATCACATTTACCAGGCAAGGTCAGACTAACTACTGCACCTCCCCTGGCTGAGAAAGGTAAAGCAAGCCCTCTAGGGACAACTCAGAAGCTGCCATGCAAGAAGAGCAGCCAGAGAAGAGGCACCTTGCTTGCCACATGCCAAACATAATAACTGCCTTAACGGGTCAGACCAAGGTCCATCAAGCCCAGTATCATGTTTCCAACAGTGGCCAATCCAGGCCACAAGTACCAAAGAGGCACACAAGTTCCACAATGCTTGTCCTGGGGCAAGCAGTAGATTTCCTGGGTCTCTTTAATAATGGTTTATGGACCTTTCCTCCAGGAACTTGTCCAAACCTTTTTAAACCCAGCTACATTAACAGCTTTTACTACATCCTCCAGTAGCAAATTCCAGAGTTTGATTAAGCATTGAGTAAAATGTTTCCTGGAAGAAGACAAAGTTAAGGCAAGTATCACAACAGTGCGCACTAAGGCCACAATGGCCTGGAAGATGCACGTTAACAGCGCTATTACAGCAATGTATGTTACAGGCGCAAGGGTAGGAATGCGCATTTGAGCCACTTGGATCATATGACCACCAGGCACACAATAATAAAAACGCTAACAACACGTGCGGAAAACAGTGGGAAGCCCCCACAATGCGCTAATATTCCACCCTGAATTGCGCCCCAGACAGATGGAATCAGGAGCCCCCAACAAGGACAATGACGAGGTTAGGCCTTTGTACTCACCCCTGAGAGCCCCAAACAGAGAATCTGTGTCAGGCTCAGCTCTGCTCCCCGGAAACTGTTCCTCTGGCTTTGCAAGTACAGCGTTTGAGGTGGCTGGCAGGCAGATTCCTCCGAGAGCCTTCTGCAATGTTCAGGAGAAAGCAGGGAGGACAGAAGAGGGAGGGGGCATTGAGGTTGTGTGAAGCTGCTGAACTCTTCTAGCCCTTCCAATTTTCTGGCTGCTCAACGGGCCCTTATCATGATAAGAGCATGGAGCTGAACCAATTTTCCCTCCTTCTATGGTTACCGAAAAGACCACTGTCTGGTGGAGCCTCCCATGTCAGGATCGAGTGAGTCACTCTCGAGGTGGTTGTGCACGAGCATTTAAATCAATCTTTTCCTCTCAATTATTCAGATTTTCCTCAGAGTGGAGAAAATCCATTCACCATCTGCTGGAGAAAGAAATACTGAGGAGATTGCTGGCGGAGGCAGATACAGACATGACACTGTGTCTGGAAAACCTGGGCTTTTCATTGGTTCTTTGTCTCTATAAATCTGCTGGTAGGGGAACACAACCCACTTGTCTGAACTGGTCTGGCAACGATATGGAAACCTGAATTTGTTACTCAAAGTTATTACATTTTAAAATCAATGGGGCCAGTTTACTAAACCCCATGCTAGAAATGCAGGTTTGAGCCGCATTACTAGCATGGGGCACTGCGGTAGATGCAGTGGTGCGGGGACAGCCATCCTGCTGAATTTAGCGCAACTTGCTGTGGTAGTGCCGCCGCAGGGAGCAACTACTGCCACCTTCTCTGCTGGTGGTAATTTCTCCCTGCCAAGCGCCAGCAGTGCAGGCTTTCAAGGCCTGTGCTAGTGACACTGCAGCGGGAACACCTACACCCTGCCCAGACACATGTTGCCCAGATAGCGTGGGTTTTATATCACAGGGTCCTGCACTACTTTGTAGAGCGGTACCAAAAATGCTTGGTAGCGTGCTTTAATAAACCGGCCCCAATTTCTGGAGCTGAGTAATGTTTTCTATGACAGAGATTTCTTCACCTCTTTATCATTTATTTTTCAAGACCCACTCCTGTAATTTGGATGCCCCTGTATAGCTGTCCCTTCTTCTCTAGTCTATCACTACAGTACTTTAAATCAGGGAAGAGCATTGTGGAACCTGTGTGTCTCCTTGAGAACCTGCCAGGTACTGGTGACCTCGATTGGCCACTATTGGAAACAGGACACTGGGTTTGATGGACCTTGATCTGACCCAGTAAGGCATTTCTTATGTTCTTAAAATAGGATTGAAATCCCACTGAAGTTTCTTGTGACTTGGCATGTCACTTCACCCTCCATTGCCTTAGGTACATAGACTGTAAGCTCTCTGAACACAAAGAAAAAATGTACCCAAATGTAAGCTAAATCAATCAGTCAATAATTAAATACATTTATAATATAGCATGTAACTGTAAATATGGGAAGTGGTATATCTGAAGGTAAACATGAGAAGGGAATGGTTTCTGACCGTTTAGAAGAGTCTACAGAGAGTTGTTGGCCATCTTTAAAAAGAAGTAAGTTTACTTCTCTTACCTGTCTCCTAGGCCTAAGATGTACCCAACCATCGACATCACAGCTAAAGAGCGAGTATAATTTGTTCTTCGGTCAAACCAAACCTAAATGCAGAATATGGAAGCCATCAGTCAAGATCTTAAGCTATTCTTTTCATTTTCTTTTCAGCTGATTCCAACGGCTTTCCCACCAATGAAGTATTTGTGATACCACTGGATTTGGGGATTTTAATCTATAAATCACTCAAAATGTAAATGTGATGACAATGATAAATATATAAATGTGTCCTGAAGCAGTAAGTCTTACTCTAAAACACTGAAACTTGTATTCCTTATCGTCTCTCCGGGCCAGTCCAGAACTGATGGGTAGTCAAATCCCCCTCCTCTAGCAGCTGAGGACTGAATGCTGATTCTTGTTGCTAGGATACCTATCTCTCCCCTGGCGACAGGAGGCAGTCTTAATGTCCTCAGCAGCTAGACTGGATGTGTAGAGATTTGTCTCCCCATTGCTGTTCTGTTACTTTGCCCTTCTTTATGCTTTATTTTTGGAAAGAGTTTCACTTTAAGTTGGTGCTTGGCCCTGGCTGGGTATTTAGCACTTTCTATTGAGGTGAGTGCCTGCCCTGCGGTGCACAGGGAATGGGACAGAGCCTGTCTCCTCTTCTCGGTGCCATGTGCTGCTAGGGATCAGACCTGGGGGCCCCAGTTACTGTCCTGAATCGCAGGTGCTCTGATTTTTCGGCACTCCGGTCTTCGGGACACGCAAATAGCAGCGGTTTCCTGGCTCGATGTGAGCGTCTCGCTATCGGCTCCTCACCAGGTATTTTGGGGTTGATTTCTGCTTCCCTTGTTTCTGTCGCGGGCGCGCGCCTTTCCGTGTGTGGGGGCTTTTGCCGGTATTGTTTTCTCACTCCTTCGGGCTTCTGGGCTTCCGTTGGGCTTAGGCCGCTTCTCCGTCATGCCCGAACGCTCCGGTTCTCAGGGGGACCATTTTGAGGCGTTTCAGACTCCCGCGGAAAGCGCGGGAGCAGCGGCCATTTTGTCCGCGCCAGCCGCGTCGACAGACCCGCCGGCTTAGCCGGCGAAGAAAAAGGCCAAATCACGCCATGTAGTAGTGGAGCAGGAGAAGCCTTCCATATCTCCTCTCCCTGCCGTGCTGGATCCTCTTCTTAGTCCCGAATTCATTTTGGCGTTTCATCGGGCGTATTTGCTCAAGCACTCGCAGACTCCTTTGCCTGGGGGGGCAGGATCCCTGCCGCAGTCTCAGGCTGGGTTCTCTGGCTGTTCCGGACCAGCAGAGGGGGTTCCGGTCTTGCCTACCCTTTCAGCTTCTAGGGGGGATAGCATTTCCCTGCCTACAGAGGCTCTGGGGCCAGAGGAAGGTGAGCTCCAAGATGATTCATGTGTGGACCCCTGGCCGGCTGATTTAGAAGAGGGTGAATTGGGGCCTGGGGAAGACCCTAATTTGTTTAGGGTTTTTAGGAAGGAAGAATTGTCTGCGCTAATTGCGCAGTCTCTGCTGGCGCTCAATATTGTTCCGCCAGCGGTACAAAGTGAGCCCTTGGAGGATCCCCTATTCCAGGGGTTTAAGTCTGAACAGAAATGTTTTCCTTTCCACCGAGTCATCAAACAGATGATTGAGTCGGAGTGGGAGTTCTCCGAGGCTTCCTTGAGAGGGGCTCGGAACATGGCTCGCTTGTATCCGGTGCCCCAGGAGGAGTTGGAGCTCTTGCGCATGCCGAAGGTGGATGCGCTTGTTTCGGCGGTCACCAAGAAGACCACCATTCCGGTAGAGGGGGCTACGGCCCTGAAGGATGTGCAGGATCGTCGCTTGGAGGGGCTCTTGAAACAGGCCTTTGATGCCAACGCTCTGGCGCTGCAGGCCTCGGTCTGTGGGGCGTTCGTTTCTCGTGCTTCTATTCGGTGGAGTCAACAGGCGTCCAGTTCCGAGGGTCCTTCTTCTGCTTCTGAAGCAGCGAAGCTAGAGTCGGCGGCTGCTTATCTGGCGGATGCCTTCTATGATTTGATTCGCATTACCGCAAAGGCGATGGCTTCCGTGATTGCCGCCCGTCGGTTTCTCTGGTTGAGGAATTGGGCGGCGGATGCCTCTTCCAAAGCGCGTCTTAGTAAGCTGCCGTATAAGGGTAAGCTTCTGTTTGGGGAGGCGCTGGAAAAGATTGTCAAGGATTTGGGTGACTCAAAAGGGGGTCGCCTTCCGGAGGACCGTCCTAAGGGGGGTAAGCAAGGTTCCTTCTCGAGAGGCCAAGGGCGTGATTTTCGCCGCTTTCGGGGAGCTCGTTTTAGCCCGTATCAGCGCGGTCGCTTTCCGTCTCGGGGTCCTTCCTTTCGGGGCGCTAGAGGCTCCAGCAGAGGCTATTTTGGTGCCTCTTCGGCGGCCGCCAAGAAGCCCCAATGAAGCGAGGCCGGTCCAAGCGGAGCTCCCAGTAGGGGGTCGGTTGCAGGAGTTTTTTTCCGCTTGGGCCGCCATTACCACCGATCGCTGGGTACTGCGGATTATCAGCGAGGGTTATGCGCTCGAATTCGCTTCTCCTCTGTCAGATGCGTTCCTTTTTTCTCCCTGCGGGCCGGCGGTCAAGCGACAGGCCGTTCACGACACGTTGATGCGTTTGCTGCGGCTTCGGGCCGTGGTTCCAGTTCCTTGAGACCAGTGCGGTTTCGGTCGATACTCCATTTATTTTGTGGTTCCCAAGAAGGGAGACTCCTTCCGGCCAATTTTGGATCTGAAGCACGTCAACCGCTGTCTGCGCGTCTCTCATTTCCGTATGGAAACGTTGAGGTCGGTGATCCGGTCCGTGCATCCGGGGGAATTTCTGTCTTCCATCGATTTGACGGAGGCTTACCTCCACATCCCGGTCCTTCCAGCCCATCAGCGTTTCCTTCGGTTTGCGGTTCCCCTGGGTCATTTTCAATTTCGGGCCTTGCCCTTCGGGCTGGCGACGGCGCCCCGCACGTTCACCAAAGTGATGGTGGTGGTGGCGGCGGCTCTCCGCAAAGAGGGCGTGCAAGTGCATCCCTATCTCGACGACTGGTTGATTCGAGCTCCGTCACGCGAGGAGTCGTTTGCTGCCACCGCGCGAGTGGTTTCTTGTCTCGAGAACCTGGGTTGGATAGTGAATCAGGCCAAGAGTCGCCTGCAGCCGGTTCAGCAGCTTCACTACCTGGGGGCCTTTTTCGACACGGGCAAAGGGCTCGTCTCCTTACCGCTGGACCGTGTCCGCAAGCTTCTCTCACGTGTCCGCCTTCTTACGTCTTCGTGCTCCCACAGCTTGGAAGTACTTGCAGTTGCTGGGACTAATGGCGGCGGCCTTGGATCTGGCGCCTTGGTCTCGGGCGCACATGCGGCCTCTTCAACAGGCTCTTCTCTCGCGGTGGTCTCCGCAGCGTCATCCGCTCTCCCGGCGCTTGGGCTGTCCCGATCAGGTGAAAGCCAGTCTCCACTGGTGGATGGTTCCCGATCATCTCCTAGCGGGCGTCCCCTTGTCTCTGCCGGAGTGGGTCTTGGTTACCACGGATGCCAGTCTGTCCGGTTGGGGGGCGCATTGCTTAGCTCAAATAGCACAGGGCTCCTGGTCGACGGAGGAGGCTCGATGGTCCATCAAACGTCTGGAGCTCCGCACCGTGTATCTCGCGCTGCTGGCGTTTGTGGAGTTGCTGGAGGGAAAGCCTGTGCGCGTCTTTTCCGACAATCTCGTGACGGTGTCTTACATAAATCGCCAAGGGGGAACGGGCAGTCTCGTTCTCCTGGAGGAGAGTCAGCGCTTGTTTCAATGGGCGGAGGTGCACCTGGTGGCACTTTCGGCGTCCCATGTCGCGGGCAAGCACAATGTGCAGGCCGACTATCTCAGTCGTCACCGCCTGGATCCCGGGGAGTGGGAACTCCATGCGGACGTGTTTCTGGAGGTCACTCGACGCTGGGGTCACCCGGTCATGGATTTGATGGCGACGCTGCACAATGCCAAGACCGAGCGTTTTTTCAGCAGACGCAGGGAACACATGTCGGAGGGTCTCGACGGTCTCGCGCAGCCCTGGCCGTCGGGTCAGCTTCTCTATGTGTTTCCGCCGTGGCCCTTGATAGGGCGAGTGATTCAGAAAGCAGCCACTCACGAGGGTCGGGTGATCCTTATTGCTCCAGATTGGCCCAGGCGCCCTTGGTATGCCGATCTGATGCGGCTACTAGTAGCGCCGCCCTGGCGGTTGCCCGCTCGAGCGGACTTGCTGATGCAGGGTCCCGTTCCAATGCCCCAGGCGGATCAGTTCTTGCTTACGGCCTGGCTCTTGAGCGGGATCGCTTGCGACGGAAGGGGTATTCCTCTTCGGTGATTTCCACGTTGCTGCAGTCTCGCCGACGCTCCACGTCGCTAGCGTACATCCGCGTGTGGCGCGTGTTTGAAGCTTGGTGTGGTGATCGATCCCTGCGAGCACGTTTCTCTTCAGTTCCAGATATTCTTCAGTTTCTCCAGTGTGGGCTGGAGAAGGGTCTTGCTCTGAGCACCTTGAGGGTGCAGTTGGCTGCATTGGCGGTGTTTCGGGGTCCGGTTCGCGGGTCTCGTCTTTCTTCACATCCGGATATCTTGCGATTCCTCAGGGCGGCCAAGCTTATTCGGCCTCCTGTCCGGCAGGTTATTCCTCCGTGGGATTTGAACCTTGTGCTGGAGGTTTTGGTTTCTGCTCCCTTTGAGCCGCGCTCCTCCAGTTCCATTCGGGAGCTGTCCTGGAAAACGGCCTTCTTGGTCGCCTTGTGTTCGGCTCGCCGCATTTCTGATTTGCAGGCCCTTTCCTGTCGGCCTCCCTTTCTTCAGTTTTCTGCGGAAAAAGTGGTCTTGCGTCCTGTTCCATCTTTTCTGCCCAAGGTGGTATCTGCCTTCCATTTGAATCAGTCGATTTCGCTTCCCACCTTTGGGGCTACCGCAGCAGGATCTTCGGTTGATCGTTCGCTCAGACGGTTAGATATGGGCCGTGTCCTGCGGCGCTACCTTAGGGAGACCGAGTCTTTTCGTAAGTCCGATCGTTTGTTTGTGCTGTTTGGCGGGCCGTCCAAAGGTCAGGCGGCCTCTAAGGCCTCCATTGCGCGTTGGGTGAAGCAAGCCATTCGGGTGGCGTATGAGACCAGAGGCAAACCCGTGCCGGTCGGGCTGCGGGCGCATTCTACCAGGGGACAGGCCACGTCCTGGGCAGAGTCAGCCTTGGTTCCGCCGGTGGACATTTGTCGAGCGGCGGCCTGGTCGTCTCTTCATGCGTTTTCGCGTCATTATCGCTTGGATGTGCTTGCGCGTCAGGATGCTTCGGTGGGGGCTTCCGCCGTGATAGCGGGGCTCACAGGTCCCTCCCTGGGTTAGTTACTGCTTTGGTACTACCCATCGGTTCTGGACTGGCCCGGAGAGACGATAAGGAAGACGAAATTAGACCTTACCTGCTAATTGTCTTTCCTTGAGTACTCTCCGGGCCAGTCCAGATCCCGCCCTGCTGTGTTTTATGCGGTTTCTGTGAGCTCAAGGTCTTGTTCATAGTCAGTTTGGTGAAATATGGTAATCGAGAGACAATATTTATATGCAAAAAAAAAAAAAAAAATGGGGCACTGCGAGGTTACTTCTGTGGGTGGTTCCTCGGGTGTCACCGTGCCTATTATTGAGCAGTGTAGCCGGCTTCTTTAGCAGCGCGCTGCACACGCTCAGAGTCTTTTGGTGTAACTCTTTCTCCATTTTTCCTGTGCCACTTTGTTGTTTTTTATCTGCTTGTTACGTTAAGACTGCCTCCTGTCGCCAGGGGAGAGATAGGTATCCTAGCAACAAGAATCAGCATTCAGTCCTCAGCTGCTAGAGGAGGGGGATTTGACTACCCATCGGTTCTGGACTGGCCCGGAGAGTACTCAAGGAAAGACAATTAGCAGGTAAGGTCTAATTTCGTCTTGTACCTGCTGCAGGATGACATTAACACTAGAAGCCCCAAAGTGCGTCAATTGACGCAAATACATCTTCAAAGTTGTATACCAGCGCCACTGCTAGAACCATGTCAATTATGTTCCATGACTTTGTTAGCAAGGTCAAGATGTTCAAATATGTGCATCAAAAATTAATGACAGATGCACCACCTAGCGGGAAAATGAATTTATACTTAGAAGCCCCAAAGTACGTCAACTGACGCACTCAATTGTCTTGGATGCGTCAACTGACGTACTTTGGGGCTTCTAGGTATAAATTTATGTTCCCACTAGGTGGCGCATCTCAATCACTGTTTACAGTTTTACTCTGACATTACAAACAAAAAACACACAATGACGACATGTAATGACATCACATACTGCACGTATTTAACAAATAAGTAACTTCACATTAATTCACATCTGCATTTCATGCTAAACACAGTCATCGTGATAATGCGTCAACTGACGCACTTTGGGGTTTCTAGGTAAAATTCCTTTTGGGGCTTCTAGTGTTAAAGATTTTAATGGTACACAGTAACTCATGCCAGATATGTAAAATTTCACTGAATGTGTTAGTGTCTGTCTGTCTGTAGGCAGTAGTGGAGAAGCTAGATGTACCTCAGAGCTAGGGCTCTTCAACCACAGCAGTTTGGCAAGGTCATCACCAGCTGTGTTATTAACAGCATGTTCAAAGACCTCCACTTTCTGCATTAAAGTGAGGTGATCATAGTCAGGAGCCATCTGCAAGACGACAAAATGAAAGGTTGTTTTGATTAACTAAATTTCCAACAACAATCTCACCATATCCATCCATACTACTAATGAATGTAAAAGTGCTTTGTCTACTTTATTTTAATTTAATATGTGAAGTCCAGTTTTATATAGAGGGCACAATATTCAAAGGATTTATGCTCTTACATTTCAGGTATGATTCTAAATTGGCCTCTTTGAAAATTTACTAGGAATGTGTTCCTAAATTTATACTCAAAATTTCATTAAACTCCTAATATTTAAGAGCATATAAAGTGGGTGGCAACAGGGGTGGATTTAGGATGGGGAAAAAAAGTTAGGATCTTAGCAATGATTTTCAGCACTAGACTTTTAAAATAGGCTCGTAAATTCAGGCCAACAAATGGCAGATTTAAATTTATAAGCTACTGTCTGGGGTTGGAGCCAGAGCAGAGACTTATCTGGATAGCAGCAATTTTTAGCACAACTACCCAAATAACTGACAGAAAAAAAAACTTGGCCTAAGTGCTATCCGGATAGCGAATGATATTTCGATAGTGCTAGCACGTCACCATTCTATTTGGATATTCATTGGCAGCTACTATCTGGATACTGCCACTGAATATCCAGATTTTTTATTTCTTTTTTACCCGTGGCAGCAAGGATTTAAAAACAAACAAACAAAAAAACTGCTGACCACCACGAGCTCAGTATCACTCCATAACTTTTAAGTCCCTAAATTAAGATGTATTTTAAGCTGAAAACTTAGGATTTTAAGTTAGGCTGAAAATAGGGAAGAGATTTAAAAGCCCAGCTTTTATAATTTTTTTTTTAAATACTGGGCCCAGATAATCTAGGAAGGAAATGGGACATTCAGGTCAGGATATACACAATTCTTGTGTATTTTACAAAAAGCTCACTGAATGTGAAGCATTTTGTAAAATATGTGCAAAGATGCAGGAAATACACGCCTACATTGCAGCACATACAGTACAACAAAAAAAACAGCCATTTTAGAATGGAACATGTTAGGAAAAAAAGGCCACACCACTTGGAAGTTTGAATGTGTAAGTTTCAAAAATGTACAACCTACATATGTAAGCATCAGCACTTAATACCATTTTGATGGGCTTTTTGGCTTGAGTGGCAGTCAAACACATTTTTAAAATAAAATATAAAAGATAAACATAGATGCCACTTTTTACAAAACTATATATCCAGAAAGAGCTAATGAAGACCTTTTTTACTTTTTTTTTTTATTTTGGAGGTAGCTTTAAATACCAAGGAAGTACAAGTGCAAATGCTCCCTCAAACACCATGGCAGTAATATGATTGCTTCAATGGGGAGGGGTGGGGGGGCAAAGTGTGGCCCAACATATTTGTATACTCATTTGCATATTCATTATGGTTATCTTAAAAGAAAACCAAACTAGGGGAGCATACTGGGCAGCCAGGAGCAGTTGCAGGATGCAGGCTGAGCTCTGGAAGGCCCCGACATCACTGGGGGCTTGTGCTATATATTTTCTTTCTTTCTTTAACAGGTCTTTAATACCGCTTTATCATTTCAATCAAAGTGGTTTATATTGTAATTTAAACTTGATAATGTACATTAAACAGGGACATTGATAACTTGGAATTTTTCTGAGGCAATAGAGGGTTAAGTGACTTGCCCAAGGCCACAAGGAGTGCTAGTGGGAATCCAACCCTGGTCTCTTGGTTCCCAAGCCAGTGCTCTAACCATTAGGCTACTCCTCCATTCCTTTAGTCCTAGGCACAGCCGTAGGCGCTTTGTAGTGGGCATGATACAAGGGGCTTACCTGCCCCTTGGAGGACTGCAGGGGGCGCAGCTACTGTGCCAGTGACAGAGGCTTGTTCCTTATGGGTAAGCAAAAGAAGAAGATGCTGCCTGCTGAGCCTGTCATAGGGTCAATGGATCAGCATATTAAGGTAAATGTGGGGGAAATTTTTCCTGCAGATTCAGATTTTCTTACTTTGCGATCCCTGGGTGCAACACTGAGTTCTCTGGACCACACCCCGCCTCCTCCCCCATTTGCACGGATCCCATCTACCTCAACGGCCGTGGAGGATCTTTCTCAGCAGAGTACCCCTTTGCAACAGGGCGAAATTCTGAGCCTGTTTTTTGGTCTCCCCTCATTTGATGACAAGACGGTCTCTGAATCAGAGGTATCCTTGGTAGATATATGGAGGGTTGTTACTCGGACTGAACAGACTTTGGTTACCACGGTGTCTCAGCTTTGTGTCTTCTCCCAGGAGATAGCCACAAACCTGAATAAGTTTGAGAGGAAGGTCAAATCCTTGACCACTCAAATTTCTAAATGTGAAAATCATTGTAATTCCATCCAGGCAACTCATGCTTCTAGTATTAAAGATAGTTTGTCTATTCATCATAAATTGGAAGTATATGAAAATTTATTTAGGGCAATGAATGTTAGTTTTCTAAATTTTCTTATATGTTGATTACATTGACCTGACATATAGCTATGGAAATACCTTCGGGAGGCCCTGGCTCTTTCTGGGGCCGACTTAATGTTTTTTTCCAAACTATTTTACTTAACTGGTAGGAAGGTTTTCTCTGAGTCTCCAGAGGGGTTTGATGTGTTACAAGCTTCTCCTGATATTAATTTGACTAGCTTTCTCAAAGACTTGCAGGATTTCATAACCTCTAGGGCAACTTTATTAGTTACTTTTGTATCAGAACAGGATAAAGTATCCTTTTTTAAGGCTTAAAAATAAGAATGCCCTATTTTGTTGGGCAAAGATAAAGTTGTTTCCGGATGGCTCCCAGGCCACGCAACTCTGGAGAAGGGCCTTTTTGGCCCTGAAACCGAGAGTGCTGACCCTGGGGGGCAACCGTTTTTGTCCACTGTCCTTGTAAGTGTGTCATTACTTTGCATGGTGTTAAGTTTATTTTTGTGGACCCTTCCCAGCTGGAGGTGTTTTTGGCTACTAGGGAAACACAAGATATTATTGGGTGAGGTAAAAGAGGGTGATATAATTTGATGGCTGCATGTATGAGCAATGCTTAATTTTATTTGTATTATTCATTTCTTTTGCTGTTTCTCCCCAGTATGTGGGCTTAGTGATGAGGTTGTATTACTTGGCATTTGATGCTATTATTATTTCCATCATGTGGCAAATTGCTATTAAGTTTCCTGTATACTTGTTTGTAAAGTATTTGAATTATGAAAAACAAAATTAAAAAACAAACCACACACTAGATCAGTGGTTCTCAAACATTTTTGTACCATGACCCCTTTTACCACTGGTCAACTTGTGGTGACCCCCAATGATAAAATCAAATGCGTCTCTCTTCCTTTACCGTTAACGCATTGTCGCTGTAATCATTTGTTGAATTATTAATATATTATAGGCCTTTGCAATAAGTTTTTATTTATAAAATTTACTTATTTAAACCACAATAATTAATCAAAACAACAAATAACAATATTTGATTTCAAAATTATGATGATTTTGTAGTCAAATCACTAATAGGAAATAAAATTATTTTTTCTACCTTTGCTGTCTGACCAATTTATTCTCTGATCATGCTGGTCCCGATCTGAGGCTTCTGCTTTCCTGTCTTCTCTTAGCTCTCTTTCTGTGGTCTATGGTCCATCTGCCATTTCTTATCTCTTATTTCGTTTTCTTCACTTCTTTCCATCAGCCTATTTCCAGTCCCAGTAACCCTCCCCAGTATCAGCCCCTTTCCAGTCCTCACTCTCAGTACCTTCCAATGTCAACTTGCATTCCCATGACTGCCACTGGTGTCCATTCCCTTCCAGTCCCCCTCTTTCCCCACTGAGCAGTACCTTCTAGTACAAATACCATGGCAACCCCTCTCAGATCCACTCCTTTCCAGTTCCGTTCTCCCATCCACTCGTATCAGCCCATTTGTAGCCTTAGCCCCCAGTTTTCTTCAAGGACCAGCAGCTCTATCCTCCCCTCCCCACAATCAGCCCATTCCCAGTCGAAGACCCCCAATCAGCTCGCTTCCAGTGCTAGTCCCTCCTCAACCCCATTACCAGTGCTAGCCTCCCCTAATCAGCCCATTACCAGTCCTACCCCCCCATCAGCCCATTTCCAGTCCTAACCTCCCTGATCAGCTCATTTCCAGTGCTAGCCCCCCATCAGTCCATTACCAGTCCTACCCCCCTATCAGCACATTACCAGTCCCAACCCCCTTGATCAGTCCATTCCCAGTCCTAGCCTGCCCTAATCAACCCATTACCAGTCCTAGCCCCCCCTTCTGCCCATTATAATCCTAACCCGCACTGTCTCTCCCCTCTGTCCAGCATTTATTGCCCGTCTGTACATACATCCCCCTGTCTCTTCCCTTTGTCCATGTCAGCCCTCTCCTTCCATCCATGTCAGCCCCCCTCCCTCCCTCTCTCCATGTCAGCCCTCCCCGCCCTCCTTCCCTCCATCCATGTCAGCCCCCTTCTCTCCATGTCAGCCCTCCCTCCCTCCATGTCAGCCCCCCGCTGTCCATGTCAGCCCCCTCCCTCTCTCCATGTCAGCCCTCCCCGCCCTCCTTCCCTCCATCCATGTCAGCCCCCTTCTCTCCATGTCAGCCCTCCCTCCCTCCATGTCAGCCCCCCGCTGTCCATGTCAGCCCCCTCCTTCCATCCATGTCAGCCCCCCTCCCTCCCTCTCTCCATGTCAGCCCTCCCTGCCCTCTTCCCTCCATCCATGTCAGCCCCCCTCTCTCCATGTCAGCCCTCCCTCCCTCCCTCCATGTCAGCCCCCCTCTGTCCATGCCAGCCCCCTACCTCCATCCATCCATCAATGTCAGACCCCCTCTCCCTCCCTCCCTCCATTCATTCATGTCAGCCCACCTCTCTCCATGTCAGACCCCCTGTCCATGTCAGACCCCTCCCTCCATCCATCCCTCCATGTCAGCCCCGTTGCAGGTTCCCTGCCCCCTCCTCCCCTCTCCCTGTCTGCCTGCTGCTGCCCTGCTGTTCTTCCACAGCTGCGGCTCCCTGTCTCTTAGGGAACCGCGGCTATACCTGTGAAACCATTGCGGAGCCTTCCCGTCTCTCGACGGGCTCCGTGCAGCATTGTCCTGCCTCCAAAGGAAGTGGTAAACAACTTCCTTTGGAGGCGGGACAATGCTGCACGGAGCCCTTCAAGAGACAGGAAGGCTCCACAGCGGTTTTACTGGCACAGCCGCGGTTCCCTAAGAGGCAGGGAGCCACGGCTGTAATAGAAGGGACTGGGAAGCGGTGAGTTTGCCGCTGCCGAGAAGCGGACTTGGCAGCGGCAGCAACTTGGGTGCTTTTCTTTTTTTTTTTTTTTTTTTTTAACGGCGGAGTGAGGTGAGGCGAGACGACCCCTGCTAAATCCTGTGGTGACCCCCGTGGGGGTCGCGACCCACAGGCTGAGAACCGCTGCACTAGATGAAATAGGAAGCCAGTATATTTAACAAGTGAGGGATGAGCTAGCACCCCCAAAATATTCAGAGTAGAGGTTCTCATTCAGTGGCTTTGCCAAGGAAAGCAACATATTCCCAGGCTATATAATTAAAATGCAGCACAAATTGTATCTATCTGTTTAATTATTTAGCTTGGCACTCTAAAACAAAAAAATACTGATACCTATAAATATATATTCTGCAAAAAGAAATAAAGGCGATGTAAGGTGCTCACACGCCAAGGGACAAAAAGAAAAAGAGAACCCAGCGGACTAAAATAAATTATAATCAATGTTATTTTGGTCTTAGAAACTGCGCTATGATCTTTCTCTTTGAATATCTATTTTGTGTCCAATGAATCCCTTCTTCCAACAGTAGGTACAGAGTAGAACTAGGACATTTCACCATAGAACTTAACACATGCGAAAAAAAAAAATGTGATTCCGGTGTCATCTCATTAACAGCAATATAAGACCTCTCCAGTAACAGGTAGATTATGAATTTACAAAGAACTCCACAAAAGTCACTAAAGACCTATAATGCAACTCTGCCATACCATGATACCAGCTTTTAACATTAACACAATAAGGAGCCTTCCCAGAAAAGAGCAAAACCATAAATATTGCAGTGGACCTTAGAACATCCTTACACCTATTTGGAAAACGGAACAAGCCAGATTACTACAGATCCTACACAGAAACTCCATGCTAACAGAACACGTGGTCTTGGTCACACAGGCAGAATATAATTAAACCCTCACCAAGTACAGAATAAATTATAACAAATTCAAAGTAGAAATACGTAAACAAAATTAAACTGAATCCCCAACAAGCCAGACTCTGCATGCAGTGCAACACAAGAAAAACAAACAGTGATGCATTTCCCCTTGTACTGTGCAAAATCTAAAGATGGCGGGCCTGATTTTCAAAGGCACTTACGCAATTTAAAATGGTCCAGGAAGAGATGAGCAGGTTGAACTGAGGCACAGCATGAGGGAAGTCCAAGTCTTTTGACAGCAGGGGGCATTGGAGGATAGCCGCTATATCTTGAACAAACTTTACGAGGAGGTGAGATTGGTGTGGGAGCTCCTGTGTGGTCTGCCTAGGGATTCTGGGCAGAGGATGGACATTATACAGAGTAAGCCAGTCTTTATGGTTTTTTTTAGCTGAACTTACTGGACTTTGGAAACATAACCAACACTGCTATCTGAACTTTCAAGGAGACTAAGGTTAACCGTTTCTCCAGGCCTTCCTGTAGAAAACAAGATATTGGAAATAGAGACCTTAAAGAGGGAAATTCCTTGTTCTGCACACCAAGCCTTAAAAACTTTCAGATCCTAGCATAAGCTGAGGAAGTCTACTGTTTTTGTGCTTGTAAGAGAGTTGTAATGATTTGCTTCGCATATCTTTTGCGTCTTAGGTATGACCTTTCAAAAACCAAGTTGTAGGACAAAAGACAGGTCCTTCCATTGGAAATGGATCCTACGAGAGGAAAGTCTTCTCATGGAAGAGCGTAAGGTTCTCCTCTACCTAAAGGTGCATCATGCCTGTGTACCATAGATGCCTTGGCCAGTCTGGTGCCACGAGACTTACCAGTCAGGGATTATATGCTATTCTTTGCAACACTTGGCCCAACAGGGGCCAGGCGGGAAACACTTATGGAATCTCTGACTGGGAGCCATGGCTAGAAGACAGCATCTGACCCTGCTGTCCTCCATTCCTTGCACTGACTGAAAATTTAATCTGGGTTTTATGCAGTCACTAATACATCAATATGTGTAAATACTTATCTGTTATCCATATATGTGTAAATAGTTAATATGGTTATCCAAGTTGAGCTACCTGTTATTTGTAATTATGGTGTAATCCCCCACCGTAAAATACCTCGATGTTCCATGTAAACCACACTGATGTCGAAGAGCGCGGTATATAAGAGAAATAAATAAATAAATAAATCACTAGGATTCCCCACTGACTGAAAATCAGAAGGAAAGCCTGCTCGAATATTTTTATTTATTTATTTAACATTTCTTATATAACGCCTTTCATGATATCGAGGCGGTTTACATTGAACAAACTGAAATTACATTGAACAGGGCATTAAAACTTGGAGATAGCTATTTTACAGGGAACATGGGCAATGGAGGGTTAAGTGGCTTGCCCAAGACTACAAGGAGCACCTGTGGGACTAGAAACCCCAGTCCTTCCAGCCCAAGGTTGCTGTCCTCTAGTGGGATTTGAACCCCCGACCTTCTGGCCTGAGGTAACTTGCCTCAACCACTAGGCCACTCCTCCTCCACCTCCTGGATCTAGGGAGTATCTGGTCATAAAATCTGCTTGCACACTGTCTGAGCCAGCAATGTGAGTCACCAACAAAGATAGAAATTTGTCTCAGGCCAACACATTAAGAGGGAGGCTTCCACTGACAAGGCTGCACTCTTTGTTCCCCTTTGAAGACTGATATAGGCCACTGCTGTGACATTGTCAGAGAAAATCTTGATTGCTCTGCCCTTGACCAAAGGCAGAAATGCTATAAGGACCTTCCAAATGTCTCATTTCCAGCACTCCTGAGCTACCTGCTCCAGAAAATATGTCCCCCCCACCATGATCTCTCAGGCTTGTGAGTGTTGTCACTATCAACCAGTTGGGAGCTTCCAGCTTCATGTCTTTCAACAAGTGTTGAAGATTTAGCCACCATCCCAGACTGGATATCGCCTCCTCTGTCCATGGTAGATGCATCTCGAGACTCTGGGAGTGTGCTACCCACCAACTTAAAAGAGAAGACTACAGACAGCATATGTGAGTTCGAGCCCATGGAACTAAGTCCAGTGTTCTGCCATCGATCAGAGGACTGGCATATAATCCCAGACTCTTGCAGCCCTTTTCGCAGCCAAATCTGGTCCTGCAATTTGATCATCCTTTGTTTGAGAAGGTACGCTTTACCTTTCAAATGTTGAAACATGCCCCCAAATATTCTATGCATAGAGAGAGAGGTCAACTTGACTTTTTTTTTGAAGTTGATCAACCAACCTAGAGTTTGCAACATCTGGACTACCCATGCTTTGGCCTATTGGCTCTTGACCTCTGACTTTGCTCTTATTACCTTGGAAAAGGTAGGAGGATCCATGGTGAGGCCAAAGAGAAGTGCTTGGAATTGGTAATGGAGCCCAGAATCTGAAACCTCAGATATCTGTAATGGAGCTCCCAGATGGGGATATGACGATAATCCTTTCTGACGTCTAACGCTGTGAGAAATTCCCCTCTGTGCATTGCCGAAATCACTGACCACAATGTTTCCATGCAGAAATGTAGAATTCATAGAATCAGATTCACTCTTTTCAAATCCAGAATAGGACTAAGAGAGACCTCTTTTTCTTTGGGATGACAAAATAAATGGAGCAATGACCCATTCCCCTGCACTTGTAAGGGAACAGAAACCACCACCTCTAGGGACTTCAACCTTTTTAAGATGGAAATCACCACCACCATTTTGGCCAGTGCCTCATTTGGAGAGACTAAATATAAATTTGTGAGTTCTTGGGAAAATTCCAAGGCATATCTTTTCTCACGACTTCCAGCAGCCCCTGGTTGGAGATAAATCTGAATTCACTCCTTGTAAAGTATCGGAGAGTCGACTACTTATCTGCTCCAATGAGAAAGGGACCCCCAAATCATTACTGGCATCCTTGGAGGCTCTTGTGCCTTTCTGGCCCTGGGAACCTCTCTTGTAGTCAGAGCAAAAGGAAGACAACCTATAGGGAAAACAAGACCATTGAGAGGAACCTCTATTGCCTGGGCGATACCATTTGTCATCATGAAATCTAGATTTCCCTGCCCTCTGGAGCTTCACCTCTCCTAGATCCTTCAATCTTTTCTAAGTCTTCTTCATAAAGAGGCTTTTCCAAAAAGGGAGGTCTGCTCACTCATGAGACTTCTCACCGAAAATGATACAGCCATGGAGAGGAGTGAATAAGATCATATAAGAAATTGGCTTCCAAGTGGGCAGAATCCTTCTGACTATGGTTGTGATTCTATGGGCCCCCAGTTACCCATCTCTACATCCAGCACAAACATGCTCTTGGTACATAGGCACTACAAATCACCACCTGCAGACCAAAAGCAGCCACCTCAAAAACCTGCTTCAAAGAAGACTTAAGTTTGTAACCTTGAAAGTCCTTGTGCCATCCCAACCTCTATAGGATAGTGGTTTTCTTGGTTACCACAGTAACCAGAACATTCGCTTTCGGTAGCCTTAGCTTCTCTTTTTCTTCAGGAACAAAAGTGTAAAACTTATTCATGCCCTTTCCAAACTCTGTTTCTGAAATGTCTCACTCCACTGAGATGAGATCTTATATTGTTTGATGTATAGAGAATGCCTTGGTGGGCTTCTGGATACATTTCAAACAGAATCTCCTGCAGCTGCTGCTTCTTGCATTGGAGGGAGCAATACTCAGTGCCTCCAAGGCCTGAGTGATCATAGCTGACAGCTCTTCCCTCGGGAAGAGAAAGGCCACTGTAGTGTCATTCCCCTCACTGCCAGGAAGTTCACCTTCATTCAAGGATCTCTCACAGAAGTCCACTTTGCTGGCCCTCAAAAAGTGGTATATATAGATCTTAATAAACCAGAAACCATAATAGTTCGAACCAGTTCTGGAAGCTTCAGATTGAACCTTCCAGTCTTTCATTATCTCCAGCCATGACCACTTCATCAGTGAGGACCCCCCAGAACATCTGGCTTGATAAATAGAGACAGGGTCCAAATAGGAGTTCTGTGCCTGTTTCAACAAAAAAGCTTTATGCAAAAGAAGAACAAATTCAGGGGAAAACCCTCCAACTGGCTCAGAAGACCTGCATCCAAAGTCAAATACAGAGAAAGAGGCAAAGACCGTGCCTTAGAAGGAATCTTTTCAGGAGACAGAGCAGGGGAGGGGTGGCATCTGTGTCTCCAGGCAGCAAAGTGGCAAAATGGCCACCTCTCATATCCTTTTATCAGCTGCCACATTGCTCTGTGGAAATTTTGTACAAGTTACAAATTTCCCTGCAGCTGGTCTGACAGGTATGTTAGGACTCGCCCCCGATGCTGCACTCACTGAAACAGACTGGGCTGAAGTGCCTGCATGACAGAACTGCACTGCCTGGTACTCCTCCCTCTGACTGTCACAGCAGAGGAGTGCTTCACATGCTCCTGAAGCACTTCCATTGGGCCTGGACACAGACTTACTTGGTGCAGAAGCTCCCTGCTGAGCCGATCCAGCCACGATCCTCTCAAATGCACCAACCGAACAGTGCCTCAGTCTATTCATAATGGGGGTCATTCCAAGCCAAGGTCTGCTGGGCCAGTGAAAAGGGACTTGGACTTCTCCGGGTATCCCCCAAACATGCAGTCACTTGTGGTCAGGTCCAGAGGCGTAGCGTGGGGGGTTCAGGGGGGGCCGGCCGCACCGGGCGCAACATGGGGGGGGTGCGCTCGCACTCGCAGCTCTCTGTTGCCGATGAGGGGGAAAGGCAGGTCCCTATGATACATGTTGGCGCGTACGCCATCTGGTGGTGGCACTGCAAAGAGGTTTGCGCTATAGCCCTCGAGCCCGCAGTCCTGGGAGTCGCATTGTTCTTGGCAAACCCTCGGCAACAAAGCGCAGGCGATGCGATTGACCCCCTCTAGGGTAGCTATTTTACACAAGCTGCCGGGGCGGGGTGGGAGGGGGACTGTTTATCGCGTCGTCGCCCCTCGATCTCAATGTAAAGCTGGGGTTGGGGTCGGATCGCCCTGTGCGCTCGAGAAGGCGGAGCTGCAGGGCGGCATCGCGAGTTTCTGGTTCCGGATCTCCTCCTCTTCCCTGCTGTTGGGCGTTTAACCATGCTTGTCGGGCTCTTGCTGCTGTGCTGTTCGTTTCCCTGGACTCCGGCTCAGCGAGGTCAGTGCTGACGATCGCTCCCTCCCGGGGTAGGATCACGGTCGGCTCCCCCGCGCAAAGAAGCTCCCCGGCGGCTAAAATCCACGGGTTAGGGGGCGCAAATTACTTGCCTTGCCCCGGGTGCTGACAACTCACGCTACGCCACTGGTCAGGTCTAGATACTCCCCAATCACTACCAGTTCAACTAGTAATCCAGTTTTCCAACTGGGTCCAGGAGCTACATCACCAGATCAGTTCTCTGCTGCACAGAATACCTGTCACCATCTTCTGGAGACACAGAATATTAGAGGAGCATGTGGATGTCTGCATATAGGGCAGAACTCACAATGCTTAAGTCTTTGTCTCCATCTGCTGGCTGACAGGCATAACCCATGTGTTCTGGGTTGGTCTGGTGGGAAAAATGGAATATACAAATTTGTATATATGTAACACACAGAAAATGCTTCCTTCCTTTTTCACTGTGAAGTTTCGCTTGCTGTGCTTCTCTATATCTTTGCTTCTGCCATCTAGTATTTCTTTTTGTAAATATGTACATTAACTGACCCATTCCTAACAATAAAGGACACACTAATTAGTCTATGAAGACCGTCTCCAGATGATATGTAAAGAAAACATGGGATCTGGTAGATGGTTACACAGATTCAGGGACTTCTCTTTATACTTGGCCATCCGCAAAATAATTTAAGATTTATATTCCATCTTTACATGATTAGTCAGCCACTCCAAAGTGGATTGCAGTAGAAATTAAGGAGTTAAAAGACATCAAATAAAGAATAACTTTTGTTAGGCAGAAGTGAAATATTAATAATGATATTGGTCCATTTACTGCCTTAATAGGCCATACCGCTCAGAGAGGCAGTATATCAAATAATAAATTGAATTAAACTAAGAAATCAATCACAATGTACCCTTTTTGTAGTATACTGGTTTGAAATAACCTTCACAGCATAAGAGGTCCAAAGCACATGGGTGTTTTTAGAGGGTAATTTTATAAGGGATCGCCTAGTTAAAGTGCTATTTAAGGCACCTATGTTAAGACTATAAAAGACAAGCATAAGTGGCAGAGATTGTACCTTCAATTAAGGCATGAACATTTACATTATATCTAGAGCTGATGTAAAAGCCGGCACCTATATTTTTCAAGAGCACGTATAATTTATAGTATTTTATAATCTATCCATGTACATCTCCAGGAACAAGCAAGAATGTAGTCTTCACATATGGATGACATTGGTACCGACAGAGCCCGCGTGGGAACGCTCCCCAGCATCCAATAGAAAAACTTTTGGGAGCATCCCACTGCGCCTGCATTGCCGCCTTCCCCTCTCTCCCTTCTCAGTTCTTCGTTTTCCGCGGAGGCAGCAGGTCACAAATCCTGTCACCGCGGAAAATTCGTTAAATTTGTTTCTTTTATATTTTTGTGGTTTGCATCTGCCTTCTTGTCGATGCCAGAACTGGCTTTGGTCTTTTTTTTTCCTTTTCTCTATTTCCTTCCTATAAAAAAAAAAAAAAAGTAGAACCTTTCTTGGGTGCGTCAATGCCATTTTGGGCTTTAAGCCTACCATTTTATCTACTGACACTATGGAAAAACCAGTTAATGGTTTTAAAAAATGTTCTAAGTGTGGCGGTACCATTTCGGCTACCGATACCCATGACTGGTGTCTCAAATGCCTTTGTCCCAATCACCAGCCTTCAGAGTGTCCTCTATGTAAAAAGATGACAAAGAGGCCTACAGAATCAAGCTGCTAAATTAAGCACACTCTTTACCTCAGACGCAGTTTCTTTGCCATCGACGTCATCGAGGGCATAGTCTTCCTCTCATGGATCTCAGGTATCAAAACTTAAGTCTTCTTCAAAGAAAAACAGTTCCCCCAAGGGTAGATCTCTTTCTAAGCATAGAGATGTCTTGAGCATTGCCCTGGAGGTGGATCAGCCAGCCAAACAAACCTGGCGGGAGAATCTTTCCTCCAAAGCCATCGAGGGGTCCCAGGATGCTCCCGAGGCCTTTACCTCTGGAGAGCTCCTGGTACCATGCTCTGGGACAGTAGCTTGCATTTCCTGTACTGATACCCAAGCATTGGCAGGCTCCATGGATCAGCGTATCCTGGCCATCGGGTGGAACTTAGAAGCTCTACTGGCAGCTTGGGTTCCAGTTAAATCTTTACCGGCAGTACCGCCGACACCAGTACAATCTCGGTACTGATGCAAACCACATCTGCTTATATGCCGCTCAATGCACTACTGCCCATGCCTGCTCTCAAATCCATTCCAGTACTGGGGGTTCGTCCAGGCAGCTTCTTTGCTCCGATACAGACTTCAATCAGTATGGAGCCTTAATGGAGCAGGGACATTGGGCACGTCGATACTTTGAGTCTTCTGATTCTTCCAATGATGAATTGCCTGATTCCTGTAGACTTCAGAGTATACCTTCTCTGGAATGGTGCATGTCCCCTCCTGAGGATATGTCTTTTCAAGAATTTATTTGAGACTTAGCGAGGGGGCCTTTCCATAACAGTGACATTCGAGGAAGAACCTAGAGCAGAGGAAATGGAGATTCTCCAGTACAACTCCTAAGGAGGTGGCCACGCTTCCAATTCACCGCATTCTCCATGATCTCATGCTCCGGATGTGGGAAAAGCGTAGTTACTCACTAACAGGTGTTCTCTAGGGACAGCAGGAATCAGTCCTCACATATGGGTGACATCGACGGAGCCCTGCGCGGAACATCTCCCCAGCTTTCAAAGAAAGCCTTTGTGAGATGCCACCATGCATGCGTGGTCTCCTTCCCACCCAAGAGTGCCATCTTGCTCAGTCAGGTGCCATAGTTAGAGCTCAACCAAGAAGACGGCCAAAAATGAACAGCAATTCCAAGGGGAGGAGGGAGGGTTGTGAGGACTGATTGCTGATGTCCCTGGAGAACAACTGTTACAGATGAGTAACTACGCTTTCTCCAGGAACAAGCAGGATGTCAGTCCTCAATTATGGGACTCCCTAGCTCCAGGCTACCGAGGACCAACAGAAAACATTGGCACAGTCTGGCTCTGGGCAGCTGCAGGTGAATCCTAACGACAGACTTCAGGGACCCCAGTGTTCAGGGAGAACTATGGCTCTGGTAGCCTGAACAAGGGTTGGAGGGCAGGAGTTGCCTAAACACTGAAGAGGTTATGGCGTACAGCCTGGCCGAAGGCACTGTCCCATCGGGATTCCCTCTCCAGGCAGTAGTGGGCTGAAAAGGTTTAGACAGAGAACCAGGTGGCGGTTCGGCAGATGTTTGCCATGGGCACTGAACGGAGACTAGCAACCGAGGACGCCATCGCCCAGACATTGTGCACTGTGACTTGATGCTCCAAAGGGATACCGGCTTGACTGTGAGCGAAGCTGATGCAGTCCGCCACCCAGATGGATATGGTCTGCTTGGTGACAGCCAGCCCCAGACGGCTGTGGTTGAAGGAGACAAAAAGCTGTGAGGCTTTACAGTGGCCCTGGGTCCGCTGAAGATAGAAGGACAGGGCTCGCTTGCAGTCCAGGGTATGGAGAACGGCTGATGCCAAGTCAGTGTGGGGGCCAAGGAAAGAAGGTAGGCAGCACTACCTCCTGATTCAGGTGGGAGTCGGAGACCACCTTCAGGAGAAACGTTGGGCGAGTGCAAAGCACAACCCTGTTCATGTAGAATCTGGTGTAGGGTGGCTTGGCCACCAAGGTTTGAAGCTCACTGTGAGCAGAGGTGAGTGCCACCAAGGAGGCCACTTTCCAGGAAAGGTAGTGTAAGGGACAGGTATCCAAAGGCTCGAAGGGCGGTTTAGTAAGGTATGCCAGAACCACAATGAGGTCCCACTCTGCCAAGAGTGGCCGGATGGGGGGTTTGGAAAGCAGTAAGCCCCGCATGAACCTGGTAATGAGGGGTTGCACCGACACAGGCTTGCTTCCACAGGATGGTGGTTGGTGGACAGTGCACTCAGATGCACCTGGACAGAGTTGGACTTAAGTCCAGACTATGAGAGGTGGAGGAAATATTGAAGGACTGAATGCACCGGGCAAGAAAATGGGTCCAATTGGTGCCCCGTGCATCACAGGGAGAACCAGCACCACTTGAAGGCGTAAGCCCGTCTCGTGGAGTCCTTATGAGAGGCTAGAAGGATTTCCTCCACCTCTTCGGAGAGGTTAAGGGAAGCTAAGGTGACCTGTTCAGCCGCCAGGCCGTGAAGGACAGAGATCCCAAGTTGGGGTGAAGGATCGCGCTCTCTTCCTGTGTCAAAAGTCCCAGGGAGCTTCTGAGAGGGACCGGGGATTCCGTCGAGAGACGGAGCAACAAGGGGAACCAGGGCTGTCTGGTCCACCTCAGGGCCAAGAGGATCACCGACGCCTTGTCCCATTAGACCTTGAGGAGAGTCCAGGCTATCAAGGGTGTGGGAGGGAGGGCATACAGCAGGTCTCTTGACCATGAGATGAGGAAGGCGTCTGCTGCCACCCGGGAAGGGTGGGGTTGGGGGCTGCAGAACCAGGGCAGCTGAGCATTGGTTGGGTTGGCGAAGAGGTCCAGGCTGGGGCAACCCCACAACTGAAAAAGCCCGAGCGCTATCTCTGGGTCTAGGCGCCACTCGTGTGGTAGGAGGACTCTGCTCAGCCTGTCCGCCAAGACATTGTTCTAGCCCGGTAGGTAGACTGCCTTGAGGATCCCATGGCAGATTGCAAAAGAACAAAGGGCCACAGCCTCCTGGCAGAGGTGGTAGGAGCCCGTGCTGCCCTGCTTGTTCATGTAAAACATTGTCACCTGGTTGTCTGCCTGAATGAGCACCGACTGGTGCTTCAGGTAGTGCCGGAAGGCCCTGAGAGTGAGGAAGATTGCTCTGAGCTCGAGCAGGTTGATCTGCTGCTGGCTCTCCTTGGAGGATCAGGCTCCCTGAGTGCGTCCTGCCACCAGGTAAGGGACTTCATCAGCTGTCCTTGCTGAGGGGTCTGGGCAGCCAGGTAGGCAGGGTAGTCCCAATAGGATTGACTCTTCCAGAGGAAAGGGGGCTTCTTCCCCTGTGGCTTCTTCCTGGGAAGAGTGGAGGTCTTCCTCGAGAGACGGGTCCGAGTAACATACTCTGTCTCGATCTTGGACACCTTATTCTCCATTGGCTTGCCGAAGAGCTGTTCGCCGAGGCATGGGACCATTCAGGGGTTTCTCCTGCACCCATTGCTCGAAAATCTCATGATTGTAGCCAGGCCTGACGTTGAGCACTGATGCCAGCGGCTGCTACTCTGGCACTGGATTCAAAGCTGTCATAAGCAGCTCGGGAGAGGTATTTGGAGCACTCCGCAACAGACTTTGTTAGAGCCTGGAAAAGTTGGAGATGGTCTCCATCGAGGCCAGTGGCATAGCTGCTGAGCTCCTTGGCCAGGTTCCACAGGAACATGCCAATGCAGAGTTGGTAATCTTGAATGCGGCAAGTCAGCATCAAGCCCTGGAAACATTTGTGCCCCAGGGCATCGAGCGTGCGGGACTCCCTGCCCGGAGGCACTGTGGAGTGCGTTTAAGAGCTTTTTTTCTGGCGCATGGCCAACTCAACCAACATGGAGGTGTGGGAGCTGTGCCTTGTGGAAATCCAGCCCCACTGGACCTGATACATGGGGACCGAGGCAGGGGTCTCCCAAATCTGGAGAAACCGGATGAGGATGGAAGGCACAGGGACCCAATCAGGGTGTCTTTTGGCGGTGCCTCGTCCTGGAGGATGTCCAATTCCTCCATACGCGAGTCCTCCTCCGACTCCGTCGTGACGGAGAGAGCCCGTGCCATATCATGCCACAGCAATTAAAGCTTGCCTCAGTAAGACCAATCACAAAGAAAACTTCTCTCGACAAAAAGGACCCAGCAGCATACCGACCAATCTCCAGCATACCCTTCCTCGCAAAAATAATCGAAAAAACGGTTCAACTACAACTTCAGGAACACATTGACGAACACAGAACTCTCGACGACAACCAACACGGATTTCGTCCCAACCATGGAGTCGAAACTCTCCTGATCTACCTCTTCGACAGCATCATAAGAATAATTGACGACATCAGGAATGGAATTATAATGATCTTCATCGACATCTCCTCAGCGTTCGACACAGTTGATCACAATATACTCCTGGAGAGACTGAAGAACACTGGTATACACGGTACCACTCTAAAATGGTTCCACTCGTACCTAACAGAAAGACAGCTACAGGTCAAGGTGGGACAGGACACCTCCCGGCCCATAAACGTCCAACAAGGAGTACCACAAGGATCCGCACTCTCAGCACTCCTTTTTAACATCTACATCCAACCAATATGCAACATTATGAAAGAGAACAACATCCAATACACAATATACGCAGACGATATAATGGTATACTCCCCGATATCAATCGAAAACCCGGACTTCTCTAAGATAGCAGACTGCCTTACCCAAATGGCGAAGTGGTGCCAAAACAACAATCTAGCTATAAACTACAACAAGACTGAAGCTTTAATCATCACTCGAAACCAAAGCTTCACACACCCACCAAACATAAAGATACAAAGCACCACGATACCGATAAGATCGGAGGTGAGATACCTTGGGGTTACTCTGGACAGTAAACTCAACCTCAAACCACACATAGACAAAACAATCCAAAAAGCATATTACAGGATGCGAATCATCAGGAGACTGAAACCACTCCTCGCTCCAGAACACTTCCGTACAGTCTGTCAAGCACTGATAACCCCAATACTGGACTTCTGCAATCCGATATACCTCGGACTACCAAACAAGCTCTCAAACCACTACAGCTGGCACAAAACACTGCAGCTCGAATCATATCCGGAGCCGCAAGGCAGGAGCACATCACACCTACACTAAAGGACTTACACTGGCTCCCAATCATTGCTCGCATCAGATACAAGACTATCATAAACCTATTTAAGATAAAAGAACACACATCAGCCAACAGCCTCCACCTGCTCATACAACCGGAAACCAGCGCACGTCCCAGAAGAAGTCAAACACGCAACCGAGTCAGCACCCCAAATGAGTACAAGCACACACGCAAGGACACAACAGACAGAGCTCTCTCCATGGCTGCTCCAACAATATGGAACAATCTACCGGACGATCTAAGGGCAACTCCAGACCTCAAAGACTTCAGAAAACAACTGAAAACCATGCTGTTCATAGAGCACTATGGTCACATCACATAACCTAAGAGAATGGATAACAGCACTCCAATCCTCCCAAACAACTGAATATATATAAAATATGATTCTAGCACCACTGTAAATAGCCCACCCTGTATATAGCTCAAACAAATCAAGCACCCAACACATCCCTCACACAACTAAGTTTTATCCTCACTGCATGTACAACACACACACTTTACCTGATTGCTTGCTGTGATACCACCTTGATTATTAAGATAAGGCGGTTTAGAAATACTGTTAAATAAATAAATAAAATAAATAAATATCCCTGACTAATTCAAGGAAAGAGGTATCCTTGGGCGGGGAACGGCATCTGGCAGCTGGGGGAGACAGGTCCTAGGGGAGGTCTCAATGTCGGACTTTCAATTAGAGTAGTCCAAGGAGGACTCGAGATTCTCCGGCTGCAGGAGAGCTGGTAACTCATGTCTCGGATGCTTCAAGGTGGCGACATGGCTGGAGCCAAAGGTACTCGCTTGCAAAGATCTCGCTCCCAAAGATCGGGAGCGAGAACAAGACCTTCACCGAGGATCCACTCGAGGCATCTGCGTCAAATTAAATGTGGAATCGGCAATGCGTTGAATTAAAAGTTCTAAGACACATTCTTCTAACCTTCCGGGTAGAGAATCGAGAACCCTCGATGCTTTTGGGCATCAGTGTTTTCAGGCTTCCATGCTGTCAGCCAGAATAAGCTCACACAAACTCTATATGGGTATATTCCTCAAAGAGGTTACTAGGGATCTTGAGTCAATGTCCCCTCTTCTCTCTGATAAGAGAGCTGACTATCTCACCCTGGTCAGACATGCCCAGAATGTCTCAAAGTTTGTCAACAGAGCAACTTTTGACTGCTTTGAGTGCAGTAGTAGAGCCACATCAATCTGCATCAGTGCACGCAGGATTGCTTGGCTCCAGGCATTAAATCTTGAACAATGGGTTCAAGACAAACTGGGTAATATTCCTTGCACAGGTGAAAACCTTTCTGGCAAGGACTGATAGGACAAAGCTTCTCAGTAGAGTCTGAGAATACCACTCTGAATAGACTTTCTAGGACTACTGCCAACCCTGCTAAGAAGAAAACAGCTGCAAAGAAAACGTTCTTTAGTACGAGGTTTTACCCTTCTTACACCCCTGCTTCTCAATACCAACCTCAGGTTCCTCAGAAGAGGCAACAGCCTCCCAAACAGAAGAAGCTACAGGCTCCTAAGACTCAACCATCTCCACAGGTTCAATCTGCTCCTGGTTTTTGACTTTTTCCTAGAGAACATAGCCACTCTGCTTCTGGAGAACCTCCACCCCCTCCACATTGCTGACAGACTCTGTCATTATGCCCACAGGTGGCATCTCATCATTTCAGAGCAGTGGACATTGACCATAGTGAAAGAGGGGTACAGATTTTATCTAAAAAATCTGCCTCCCTCCACCCTAGTAGGGGAATATTCAGTGCTGGCAGGCGCAAGCACTCAGCCAGCCTCCATAGAAGGCAGGATCAGCATTGGGGTGGCGTGTGGGAAGGGAAGCCCCTTCCTGATTGCCACCACAAGGCCGATTTGGCCCACAGCAACGGTTACATTTTGGCGCCGGTAGGTGGAAGGACTCAGCCAGCCCCCATAGCAGGCAAGATCAGTGTTGGGGAGGCAAGTGGGAAGGGAAGCCCCTCCCCGATCACCACCACAAGGCCAATCCGGCCCACAGCACCCCAGCAACAGTTAAATTTCAGCACCGGCAGGCACAAGGACTCAGTCAGCCCCCATAGCAGGTGGGATCAGTGTCGGGGAGGTGAGCAGGAAGGAAAGCCCCTCCCCGATCGCCACTACAAAGCCGATCTGGCCCACTGCATCCCAGCAACAGTTAAATTTCAGCACCGGCAGGCGTGCTCGCATTGGTGGACCCACGCCTGAAGGCCTTGCCAGAGAGCCTTTTGGCGTGGACCACAATAAAAAAACATTAAAAAACCCAGGGAACACCAACAAACTGTTGAAAGGCTGCAGGAAGCAAGAGGGGCACCTTATAAACCTGCAGCAATTGAATAAAAGTACCAGACAAGCAATCAAGATGATAAAGCAAGAGAGAAGAGAACTGAACAAAGCCAACTAATGGTAGACTGAACTCTACAGGCCGGTGAGCGATCTCTGACACATTTTGCTCACCTCACATAGAAGCAACCAGTTAAATTCCTCTGCCAGACAAATACATACATACACATAAATGCAAGCCACCTTCAACCACAATCAAGCTCCAATCTTGCATGTAACTTTCACTTCAGTGGCCCCATTCATTATTAAACATAAAACAAGAAACATACACAATGCGCAAGAATCTACTTGCCTTTATCCTCCTCAAACCCACATTTCTAAATGCTAGAGAAACGACTATCCTCACATCAGCTCAGCTGATCCCAATCACACAATCAAGCAGATACGCATCTCATAAGATACATACCAATCAAAATCTACACAACAAACTACGAAGGATAATCCAGATAACCGCCAATCCAAGACTCAACAGCATAACCCACTCAAATGTGCACTAATCAATGCTTGATCAATCCGAAGCAAATTCCACACAATATTGGAGCAGCTGGTTCATGAACCGACCAGAGGGGAAGCCATATTGGACCTAGTCCTTAGTGTAACACCAGATCTGGTGCAAGAGTTAAGGGTGGTGGGGCCACTTGGCAATAGTGATCATAATATGATCGCATTTGATTTAATTAGGAGGCGGAGGAGGGATGGTAAGGAAATCCACAGTACTACCTTTTAACTTTCGAAATGGAGACTATGATAAAATGAGGAAAATAGTTAAGAAAAAACTAAAAGGAGCAGTTGCAAAGGTTAAAGACTTACATCAAGCTTGGGTGTTGTTGAAAAATATTATCTTGGAAGCCCAGACCAGCTGTATTCCACGCTTTAAGAAAAGTGGAAGGAAGTCCAAAAAACTGCCAGCATGGTTTAAAGGTGAGGTCAGAGAGGCTGTTGTTGCCAAAAAAGCATCTTTCAGGAAATGGAAAAAAGAGCCAAACAACGAAAAATGGAAACAGCACAAGGACTGGCAAGTTAAATGCAGGGCATTGATAAGGCAGGCAAAGGGAGAATTTGAGAAGAAGCTTGCTGCAGAAGCAAACCGCGTAATAAAGACTTTTTCAAGTACATTCGTAGCAAAAAACCTGTGAGAGTCAGTTGGGCCATTAGATGATAGAGGGGTTAAAGGGGCACTAAGAGGCGACAAGGCGATAGCGGAGAGACTGAATGAATTCTTTGCTTTGGTCTTTACTGAGGAAGATGTAGGGATGTTACCCATGACTGAAGTGGTATTTAAAGGTGCGGAAGAATTGAAGGATATATTGATACATCAGGAAGATGTATTACAACTATTTGATAAACTGAAGAGGAGCAAATCACCTGAACTGGATGATAAACATCCAAGGGTGTTGAAAGAATTTAAATATGAGATTACTAATAGCAGGTCTGCAATCTGTGAACTATCATTAAAATCATCTGTAATACCTGAAGATTGGAGGATAGCGAATGTAACGCCAATTTTTAAAAAGGGTTCCAGGGATGATCCGGGAAAATATAGACCGGTGAGCCTGACGTCAGTACCAGGAAAAATGGTAGAAACCATCATAAAAAACAAAATTGCTGAACATGTAGATCAGTGGTTCTCAACCTTTTTTGTACCATGACCCCTTTTACCATTGGTCAACTTGTGGTGATGCCCAATGATAAAATCAAATGCGTCTCTCTTCCTTTACCGTTAACGCATTGTCGCTGTAATCATTTGTTGAATTATTAATATCTTATAGGCCTTTACAATATGTTTTTATTTATAAAATTTACTTATTTAAACCACAATAATTAATCACAACAACAAGTAAAGAGTAGTTACTCACCTGTAACAGGTGTTCTCCAGGAGCAGCAGGAATCAGTCCTCACCTATGGGTGACATCGACGCCGATGGAGCCCCTGCGGAGCATTTCCCCAGCTTTCTGTGAAAGCCTTTGGGAATACTGCACACATGCGCGGTTCCCTTCCCGCCTAAAGGTGCCATCTTGCTCAGTCAAATGACATAGCTAAAAAACAGCACACAAAAAGTAAAATAAACTATGTACAACTGCAACTCCCAGGGGAGGAGGAGGGTTGTGAGGACTGATTCCTGCTGCTCCTGGAGAACACCTATTACAGGTGAGTAACTACTCTTTCTCCAGGACCAAGCAGGAAGTCAGTCCTCACATATGGGTGACTCCCTAGCTCTGGGCTACCAGGAACCTAGGTTGAACAAGAGAACTCCCTCTAGTCCCAGCATCAAAGAAAGGCTTTTCACTGAAAGAACCTCCACCGGTCCACTCGAGGACAACAGGACTTACGTGTTCAGCAGACTCTGGCTCCACACGAGGTACTTTTGGCAGCTTCTCCTGTTCCACGGGCCCGGGACGGTGGTCGGGGGTCCGAGACCTAGCCCTCAAGGAGCCAGGGACCTCCTCCGACACCGCCCTCATGAGCCACTTCTTCCTCTTTCGCTCCCGCTCGGAGGACCCCCTGTCCGAGGAACCCCGGCGATGCTCGGGGTCAGACTCCCGAGACGTCGAGGCCTCAGACGAGGTCCGGGCCCGGCTGGAGGCCGAGTCAGAGAAAAGCCTTTCCTTTTGGTGCTGACGACTTCGCAGTGCCTTAGTGGACATTTTACCACACGGTCCACAGATCTTAGGATCCTGATCAGGACCGAGGCACCGAAGGCAGCAGTCGTGTGTGTCGGTGAGAGACATTAGTTTCTTGCACCGATCACACTTCTTAAAACCACTGGAAGCCATCGGGGAAAAGAGCCCCGCAAGGTCAAAGGACCGGCCTTCCAGGGAAAAAGAAAAACAGGGCGCGAACGCCAGCCACAAAGGGCAAAAACCGAAAAAAGAAAATCGGGCTCGATACTGGTGTACCGAACCCGGCGAGAAGGGGAACCGGCGTCGAACCGGAGAAAAAACCGCGAAGGAATCACAGGAATTTGAAGAAAAATCTAACTATTTTCCGGGTGAACTAGGACAAACGTCCGACGGGCTCCACGGAAAAAGAGAGACTGAGCAAGATGGCATCTTTATGCGGGAAGGGGACTGCGCATGCATGCAGTATTCCCAAAGGCTTTCATAGAAAGCTGGGGAAATGCTCCACAGGGGCTCCATCGGCGTCGATGTCACCCATATGTGAGGACTGACTTCCTGCTTGGTCCTGGAGAACAATATTTGATTTCAAAATTATGATGATTTTGTAGTCAAATCACTAGTAGGAAATAAAATTATTTTTTCTACCTTTGCTGTCTGACCAATTTATTCTCTGATCATGCTGGTCCCGATCTGAGGCTTCTGCTTTTCTGTCTTCTCTTAGCTCTCTTTCTGTGGTCTATGGTCCATCTGCCATTTCTTATCTCTTCTTTCATTTTCTTCACTTCTTTCCATCAGCCTATTTCCAGTCCCAGTAACCCTCACCAGTGTCAGCCGCTTTCCAGTCCTCACTCTCAGTACCTTCCAATGTCAACTTGCATTCCCATGACTGCCACTGGTGTCCATTCCCTTCCAGTCCCCCTCCTTCCCCACTGAGCAGTCCCTTCTAGTACAAATACAATGGCAGCCCCTCTCAGATCCACTCCTTTCCAGTTCCATTCTCCCATCCCCTCGTATCAGCCCATTTGTAACCATAGCCCCCAGTTTTCTTCCAGGGCCAGCAGCTCTATCCTCCCCTCCCCACAATCAACCCATTCCCAGTCAAAGCCCCCCCCCCCCATCAGCTCACTTCCAGTGCTAGTCCCCCCTCAACCCCATTACCAGTGCTAGCCTCCCCTAATCAGCCCAATACCAGTCCTATCCCCCCATCAGCCCATTACCAGTCCTAGCCTCCCCTAATCAGCTCATTTTTAGTGCTAGTCCCTCCTCAACCCCATTACCAGTGCTAGCCTCCCCTAATCAGCCCATTACCAGTCCTACCCCCCCCCCCCATCAGCCCATTACAAGTCCTAGCCTTCTCTAATCAGCCCATTTCCAGTCCTACTCCCCGATCAGCTCATTTCCAATGCTAGCCCCCCCATCAGTCCATTACCAGTCCTACCCCCCTATCAGCACATTACCAATCCCAACCCCCTCTTGATCAGTCCATTCAGCGTAGTTACTCACCTGTAACAGGTGTTCTCCAGGAGCAGCAGGAATCAGTCCTCACATATGGGTGACGTCGGCGCCGACGGAGCCCTCGCGGAGCAATTTTTCCCCAGCTTTCAAAGAAAGTCTTTGGGAATTGCAGCGCGCATGCGCAGTCCTCTTCCCGCCCAAGGGTGCCATCTTGCTCAGTCTGATGACATAGCTAAAGACAGCAAAAAATTAGCAAAAAAACGAAAGCATAGAACTGCAAATCCAAGGGGAGGAGGGAGGGTTGTGAGGACTGATTCCTGCTGCTCCTGGAGAACACCTGTTACAGGTGAGTAACTACGCTTTCTCCAGGACCAAGCAGGAAGTCAGTCCTCACATATGGGACTCCCAAGCTTAAGGCTACCGGAGACCCTAAGCACAAAAATGAGCTCCCTCAAGCTCAGTAGCCCAGAAGGAAGGAATCTTCTCTGAATACGTCTCCAACCGGTAGTCCAACATCCGGGATGGAGGGTAGGAGTTGCTTATACCTCGAAGAGGTTACGGAGGACTGCCTGTCCGAAAGCACTGTCCCTGCGGGACTCCCTCTCCAGGCAGTAGTGGGCCGCAAAAGTCTGGCTTGAAGACCAAGTAGCGGCCCGGCAGATGTCTGCCAATGGAACAGAGCGGAGGTAAGCCACTGACGTAGCCTTCGCCCGAACACGATGGGCCGTGACTCGACTTTCCAAGGAGAGGCCGGCTGCCTCGTAAGCCCAAGCGATACAGTCAGCAATCCAGATGGACAGAGTACGCTTGGAGACAGGGAGCCCCAACTTATTGGGGTCATAAGAGACGAAGAGCTGAACAGCCCTTCTGTGCTCCCGCGTACGGTCAAGGTAGAAGGTCAACGCCCTTCTACAGTCCAGGGTATGCAAGACCATTTCAGCTCGGCTGGAGTGTGGCCTGGGAAAGTAGGTCGGAAGCACCACCTCCTGGTTGATGTGAAAAGGGGAAACCACTTTGGGAAGAAACTTAGGGTGAGTCCGTAGGACTACCCGGTTCTTGTAGAACCTAGTGTACGGAGGATCAGACACCAGGGCCTGTAGTTCACTAACGCGTCTAGCAGAAGTGAGGGCCACCAAGAACAAGGTTTTCCAAGAAAGAAAACGAAGAGGACAGGTAGCCATAGGTTCAAAAGGCGGACAGGTAATCCGCTGTAAAACCACATTGAGATCCCAGTCCGGGGCTGGGGCGCAACGGCGGTTTAAGGAGAAGGAGGCCTCTGAGAAAACGAGCCACCAGAGGGTGGCTAGAAAGAGGTCTGCCCTCCACCGGCACGTGGTGTGCAGAAAGAGCATTGAGGTGGACCTTGACCGAGTTGGACTTAAGTCCAAGATTGGAGAGGGAAAGCAAGTACTGCAAGACCACTGACGCTGAACAGGAGAAGGGATCTTGAGACTGCTGAGCACACCAGACGGAGAACCGACGCCACTTCAGAGCGTAGGACTTCCGGGTGGAGGGCCGCCTGGAAGCCAAGACGACCTCCTCCACATCTGGAGGCAGGCGGAGGGGAGCGAGGACTACCCTTTCAGCAGCCAGGCCATCAGATGAAGGGACCGGAGGTTGGGGTGCAGGAGAGTCCCCTGATCCTGTGACAGGAGGTCGGGCTGAAATCCCAGAGGAAGAGGGGTGTCCACCACTAGCTGCATTAGAAGGGGGAACCAAGGTTGCCTCGGCCACCGGGGAGCCACTAGGATCACCGAGGCTTTGTCCCTGAGAACCTTGAAGAGTGTCCGAGACACCAGCGGCATGGGAGGAAAGGCATATAAGAGGCCTGTGGACCATGGAATTAGAAAAGCATCCGCCGCTACTCTGAGAGGATGCGGTTGTCGAGAGCAGAATCTGGGAAGCTGCCGGTTCAGAGGACTGGCAAACAGATCCATGGTGGGGAGACCCCACTTGAGAAAGATCCGCTGAACCACCATCGGATCCAGCCGCCACGCGTGTGGCTGGAGGATTCTGCTGAGCTTGTCGGCCAGGTAATTTTCTTGACCTGGGAGATAGACAGCCTTGAGGAGGATGCCGTGGTGGATTGCCCAAGAGCAGAGCTTTTGTGCCTCCTGACAGAGAAGGAAGGAGCCTGTTCCGCCTTGTTTGTTCACGTAGAACATTGCAACCTGATTGTCTGTCTGTATCAGCACCGACTGGTGAGACACCAGGTGAGAGAAGGCTTTGAGCGCTAGGCGGATGGCTCTGAGCTCCAGGAAGTTTATCTGTTGAGCAGACTCCCAAGGAGTCCAGAGGCCTTGAGTACATGTCCCTTGGCAATGTGCTCCCCAACCCAGGAGAGAAGCATCGGTCGTCAGGACCTGAGAAAGCGCAGGGGGCTGAAAAGTCACTCCTAGTACTAGGTTTGGTAGATGAGGCCACCATTGTAGAGAAGAGACCAGCTGGTCAGAGATCTGTACGGAGTCCGCTAGGCTCCCAGTGGCCTGATGCCATTGAGTGCGAAGGCACCATTGAGCAGGTCGCATGTTCAGGCGGGCATTGGGGGTCACATGGACCGTGGAAGCCATATGGCCGAGCAGTCTCAGAAATTGCCTGGCTGAGACCAGGGCATCGCTGTGAAAGTGGCTGGCGAGATCCATGAGCCGCTTGGCCCTGTCCAGAGGGAGGAAGGCCCGCGCCTGAAGAGTGTCCAACCTGGCGCCGATGAATTCGAGATTTTGAGAGGGGAGCAAAGTGGACTTTGCGAAGTTTATGACAAATCCCAAGTGCTGTAGTAGAGACACAGTGCGATGAGTGGCCTCTTGTGAAGACTGGGCTCTGATGAGCCAGTCGTCCAGGTATGGGAACACAAAAATGCCTTGAAGTCTTAGATAGGCCGCCACCACTGCTAGGCATTTGGTGAACACCCTGGGGGCGGAGGATAGGCCAAAGGGCAGTACTCTGTACTGGTAATGATTTCCTCCCACAACAAACCTGAGATATTGTCTGTGGTCTGGATGAATAAGGATATGAGTATACGCATCCTTTAGATCCAAGGAGCATAGCCAGTCGCCCTGCTGGAGGTAGGGCAGCAGGATTCCAAGGGTAAGCATCTTGAACTTTTCCTTTGCAAGGAACTTGTTGAGGTTTCGCAAGTCCAGGATGGGTCTGAGGCCTCCTGTTCTTTTTGGTATCAGAAAGTACCTGGAGTAGAACCCTTGACCCTTCAGGTGGTGGGGCACCGGTTCCACAGCCTGTTCCTGCAGGAGACTTGCTAACTCCTGAAGGAGTAAGTCCCTGTGCAGAGGGAGTCTCAGAGGCTCCCCTGGAAAGTAGGAGGGAGGTACCTGGTGAAAGTGAAGGAGATAGCCCTTCTGAACTATGTGAAGTACCCAGGTATCTGTGGTGATGTTGGACCACCTGTGGGCAAAGTGGACCAGCCGGCCTCCTGTGCTGAGAGAAACCAGCTGAGGGGGAGAGGCTATGCTGATGAAGTCAAAAACCCCCACCCTGCTGAGCAGGGGCCGGTGGTGCAGGCTTGGGGGCTTGCTGCCTACGGGACCCATTACCCCATCCCTTGGCCTGCTTACCCTATGGGGGAGCTGCTGAGGCCTGATACTTAGGGTAGTATTTATAGGCAGCCGCCTTCCTGGGGTAAAAGGGCTTTTTCCCCGAGCCCTTATTCTTTTGAGAAGGGGCAGAGGTCTTCCTTGAGAGACGGGTCCTGGAGAGAGTCTCGGTCTCGATCTGTGCAGCCTTCTCATCCATGGGTTTGCCAAAGAGGTTTTCACCTCTGCAGGGGACATCGACCAACTTGTCCTGCACCCAGGGCTCGAGGTCGGACATCTGAAGCCAAGCTTGGCGGCGTCCACTGATGCCGGCTGCGGCTACTCGAGCCGATGCCTCAAAACCATCATAGGCTGCTCGAGAGATAAACTTTGAGCACTCCCGAATACCAGTTGACAAGGTTTGGAACCTCTGCAAAGGTTCGTCGGAGAGACCAGCAGAGAACCCGGCTATTTCTTTAGCCAGGTCTCGGAGATACATGCCCATGTAGAGCTGGTAGGTCTGGACTCGACAAGCAAGCATAGAGCCCTGGAAACACTTCCTACCGAGGGCATCCAGGCTTCGGGCTTCCCTACCGGGGGGCACCGAGGAGTGCATTTTTTGACTCTTAAGTCTATGCATGGCTGATTCCACCACCATGGAATGGTGCGGTAGTTGTGCCTTTTGGAAGCCGGGGCTCTTGCGGACTCGATAAATGGAATCGACCCGCTTGCTTAATACCGGCGACGACGTCGGGCTCTCCCACATGCGGAAGAGAAGTCGTTCCAGCATCGGAGGAACCGGTACAATAAAGGCCTCCTTCGGGGGAGAGTCATATTGGAGGGCATCGAGTTCTTCGACTCGAGGCTCCTCCTCGGGATCCGCGGGGAAGGCCAAGGCCTTGGCCATATCCCGCACGAAGTCCAAGAACCGGGTATCCTCCGGGGGGGACCGTCTCCGAGGTTCGGACTCGGGGGAGTCCGAAGGGACACACAGAGTCCGAAAGGAACCAGATGACTCTTTGTCTTCGGATTCCCAGGCCGACTCCTCGGAGGAGGAGTCGAGCGGCTCCGGTCGGGCGGGCATCGATGCCATCCGCCCCGACGCCGAGGGAGTCGGCGTCGACGACCTCGGTCCCGAACGGGAGGCCGAAGGAGACCGCGACCGAGGATCGACTCGAGCCCTCATGGACTCGAGGATCGGCTCGGTCTCTGGGGTCGACTTGGAGGTCGACGTCCCGGCGGTCAGGGCAGAAGCACCGGCGAGGCCAGCGATCAATACCCGCTGCTGGTCCATGAAGGCAGTCAGACTGCTCTCCAAGGACGTCAACCTGAGTCCGAGCTCAGGAGACCCAGCAGCCCCCGACTCGGGCCCCGACGACGTCGGGCCCGACGTCGGCTCCTTCGGAGGCGAGTCTACGAGGACAACAGTACTCACGTGAGCGGTCAAGTCCATCTCGAGTCGAGGATGTTTTGAAGGCCTCTCCACCTCCGAGGACCCGGGACGGGAATTGGGGCTATGCGACCTGGCCCTCGAGGAACCAGGAGCGTCCACCGATCCCGCCCTCGCGGGTTTCTTCTTCCGATGATGTTCCCGGGTAGGAGACCCCCTTTCAGAGGAACTCCGACGATGCTCAGGACCAGAGTCCCGAGACGTCGAAGCCTCTGACGAGGTCCGAGCCCGGCCGGAGTCAGAGAAGATACGTTCCCGCTGATGCTGCCGACTCCTCAACGCTTTAGAGGACATTTTGCCACACGGACCACAGATCATCTGGTCATGATCGGGTCCGAGGCAGCGGAGGCAGAAGTCGTGTGTGTCTGTAAGAGACATGAGTTTCTTACAGAGGTCACACTTTTTAAAGCCGCTGGCAGCCATCGGGGGAAAAAGGGCCCCTGCGAGGTCGAAAGACCGGGCTGCCAGTGAAAAAGTAAAAAGGCGCGAAATCTGTCACGAAGGACAAAAAAATGAAAAATAAAGAACGGACTCGCAACCGGCGTCACGAGTCCGGGCGGGAAAAGAACCGGCGTCGAACCAAAGAAAAAAGAGAAATAAAGAGAAATAATCAACTTTTCGGCGGGGATTCACAAACAACGTCTGTAGGGCTCCGCGGAAAAAAGAAGACTGAGCAAGATGGCACCCTTGGGCGGGAAGAGGACAGCGCATGCGCGCTGCAATTCCCAAAGGCTTTCTTTGAAAGCTGGGGAAAAATTGCTCCGCGAGGGCTCCGTCGGCACCGACGTCACCCATATGTGAGGACTGACTTCCTGCTTGGTCCTGGAGAACCAGTCCTAGCCTTCCCTAATCAACCCATTACCATTCCTAGCCAACCCCCCATCTGCCCATTATAATCCTAACCCACACTGTCTCTCTGCTCTGTCCAGCATTTATCCCCATCTGTCCAGTATGTCCCCCTGTATCTTCCCTTTGTAAATGTCAGCCCCGCTCCCTCCCTCCCAGCCCCCCTCTGTCCATGTCAGCTCCCCTGTCCATGTCAGCCCCCCTCCCTCCCTCCATGTCAGTCCCCCCTCTGTCCATGTCAGCCCCCCTCCTCCCTCCCTCCATGTCAGCCCCCCTGTCCATGTCAGCCCCCCCTCCCTCCCTTCCCTCCATGTCAGTCCCCCCTCTGTACATGTCAGCCCTCCCTCCCTCCATGTCAGCCCCCCTCTCCCCCTGTCCATGTCAGCCCCCCTCCCTCTATCCATCCCTCCATGTCAGCCCCCCTGTCCATGTCAGCCCGCCTCCTTCCCTACCTCCATCCATCCATGTCAATCCCCTCTCTGTCCAAGTCCGTCCCCCCTCCATGTCAGCCCCCCTGTCCATGTCAGCCCCCAGCCCTCCATCCATCCCCCTATGTCAGTCAAACCCCTCCCTCCCTCATGTCAGCCCCGTTGCAGGTTCCCTGCCCCCTCCTCCCCTCTCCCTGTCTGCCTGCTACTGTGCCCTGCTGTTTTCTTCTAAAGCCGCGGCTCCCTGTCTCTTAGGGAACCGCGGCTGTGCCTGTAAAATCGTTGCGGAGTCTTTCTGTCTCTCGATGGGCGGGCTCCGTGCAGCATTGTCCCGCCGCCAAAGGAAGTGGTAAACAACTTCCTTTGGAGGTGGGACAATGCTGCACGGAGCCCATCGAGAGACAGAAAGGCTCCGCAACAGTTTTACAGGCACAGCCGCAGCTCCCTAAGAGACAGGGAGCCGCGGCTGTAGAAGAGCAGCAGGGCACAGTAGCAGGCAGACAGGGAGAGGGGAGGAGGGGGCAGGCAATGGTTTCGCAGGCACAGCCGTGGTTTCCTAAGAGACAGGGAGCTGTGGCTGCATTAGAAGGGAGGCGGTGAGTTTGCCGCTGCCGAGAAGTGGACTCGGCAGCGGCAGCAACTTGAGCGCTTTTTTTTTTTTTTTTTTTTTAACAGTTTAGCAAGGCGACCCCCGCTAAATCCTGTGGCTACCCCCATGGGTGTCGCGACCCACAGGTTGAGAACCGCTGATGTAGTCATGGCTTAATGGGAGACAGCCAACATGGCTTTAGATAAGGAAGATCTTGTCTTACCAATCTGTTATGTTTTTTTGAAGGTGTGAATAAACAGGTAGACAAAGGTGAGTCGGTTGATATAGTGTATTTGGACTTTCAGAAAGCCTTTGACAAGGTCCCTCATCAGAGACTTTTAGCAAAACTAAAGAGTCATGGGATAGGAGGCAGTGTACTATTGTGGATCAGGAACTGGTTAAAAGATAGACAGCAGAGGGTAGGGCTAAATGGCCAATTTTCCCAATGGAGAAAGGTGAATAGTGGTGTACCCTAGAGTTCTGTGCTGGGTCTGTTGCTTTTTGACATATTCATAAATGACCTGGAAAAGGGAATAACGAGTGAGATTATTAAATATGCAGACACAAAACTATTTAAAGTTGTTAAAATCCATGAGGATTGTGGAAAATTGCAGGAGGATCTTGATAAATTGGAAGACTGGGCATCAAAATGGCAGATGAAATTTAATGTGGACAAGTGCAAAGTTATACACTTAGGAAAGAACAACCCAAACTATGGTTACACGATGCAAGGTTCCACATTAGGAACCACCACCCAGGAAAAAGATTTAGGCCTCATTGTGGATAACATGTTAAAACCCTCCGCACAGTGTGCAGCGGTGGCCAAGAGAGCAAATAGAATGCTAGGTATCATAAGGAAAGGAATGGAAAATAAAACAAAGGATATTATAATGCCTCTGTATCGTCCATGGTGCAAACACATCTTGAATATTGAGTGCAATTCTGGTTGCCGTATCTTAAAAAGGATATAGCATTATTAGAAAAGGTTCAGAGAAGAGCCACCAAAATGGTAAAGGGGATGGAAGGATACCCCTATGAAGAAAGGCTAAAAAGATTAGGGCTCTTTAAGTTGGCAAAGAGACGGCTGAAGGGAGATATGATAAAAGCCTATAAATTAATGAACGGAGTGGAACGGGTAAACGTAGATTGATTGTTTATGCTATCAAAATATAGAAAGACTAGGGGACAAGCAATAAAGCTACAGGGTAAGCTATTTAAGACTAATAAGAGAAAATATTTTTTCACTCAATGTATAATCAAACTCTGAAATTTGTTACCGGAGGATGTAGTAAAGGCTGTTAGTGTAGCTGGATTTAAAAAAGGTTTGGACAAGCTCCTGGAGGAAAGGTCCATAGAACATTATTAAAAAGGGACCCAGGATATCAGTGCTTGACCCAATATAAGCATTGTGGAACCTGTGTCTTTTGGGGAAACTGCTAGGTACGTATGACCTAGATTGGCCACTGTTGGAAACAGGATACTGGGCTTGATGGACCTTGGTCTGACCCAGTATGGTATATCTTATTTTCTTATGTACATACAAAACCAGAATATAGATATAATGTACATCACCGAAACATGGCTCTCCGACTCAGACAATGTTGTTATAAACCAAATTGCTTCTCAACCATATACAATACTTAACTCCACAAGGCCTTCATGCTGTCGTAATCATAGCAAAGGCATACTAAACTTTACCAGAACCTCTTCCTTTCACTCAAAAGGAAGCAATATAATAACAATTTCAAATAAGCACATAGCATTATGCCTCATATACAGAGCTCCAAGTTCTGAAGAAGATGAAATCTCAGCCATCCTGGAGCTAGTGTGCTCCCACTCCACACAAAACAAACCCCTCCTCATCCTAAGAGACCCTAACCTCCCATTGCTGTTACAGCATGATGCAGCCACATTCTCAGAAGCAATGAAGGATCTACACTATACCCAGATTGTAAACACTCCAACCCATGAGAAAGGGGGGACTCTTGACCTCATTTTTGTACCCAAAACCTATTAACACACCTAACAGTCACACCAATCCCATGGTCGGACCACTACATAGTCACCTTCTCCATCAATGCACCTGTAACGGAAAGAATACCAGAAACAACCCTGAAGGAAAAAAAAGGAGATTCCGGGCCTACAACAAGGAAAAATTCTTAGAGCAAGTACTACCAGAGCTTGAGCAAAATACAACAGATCTCGATTCCATCATTGCTAATTGGAACACCATGTTCCACAATGCAGCAATAGCCCCAAAGCAATTCAAGACAGTAGAAGAAAACACAATGCTCCATGGTTCTCGAGTGAAATCAACGAACAGAAGAAACAACTAAGGAAACTTAAGAGACAATGGGGTCGAACCAAAGACCAAGACCATCTCACAAAATACAACGAAATGCAAGCCATGTACCACAACATGATAAACAATTATAAAAAGTAATACCATACAAACCTGATAATGAAATCCCTTAACAAACCAAGAGAACTATTTGACATAATAAACTGGCTAACTAAAGAACCAAGAGAACCAGATGACATGAACTCCATAACTCCACAAGACCTAGTAGACTTCCTACAGAAAAAATACACAAAGAAACCATCCTCTGAATTGACCCAATGGACATACACCATGCTTTAAACTGACCCAACCGGACATACATATTTTTCAAGCTAAGGATTATTCAACAGCTCAGGCCCCTTATAGACTTAAATGACTTCAGATCAGTAGTCCAAGCTCTTATCACTTTGACTACTGTAAGAGGAATAACCAAAAAGAACCTAAATATATTATGAATGGTTCAAAATGTTACAGCCAGAATTATATTTAAGGCTCGTTTATCAGACCACATCACACCCATCTTGTACGAACAATTGCCAGTAGAATAAAATAGAAAACCATAATGACTACATTTAAACTAATTAATATAGCACCTTCTTACCTTACATCCCTAATCCACATCCACCAAGACGTCAGATCCAGAAGAAGAACCAATCAGAACACTCTCTCAGTTCCAACTTCATACCGTAAGACTAAACAATTAACAGGGCTTACACATATGTAGCCCCCACCCAATGGAATGCCCTCCCTGAAGCCCTGAGGGAAATTAAAGATCTCCAAACTTTCTGAAAAGAATTAAAAACATTCCTTTTCATTGAATATTACAACAATCCCAAACAATATTCCAACTATGCTCCTCCTCCCACACAGCACTTTATATCTACCCCCCTAATCTAATCCCCACCCATCCCCCCTACCTATATTAGAACTCAATATATGCCAACACTCAAACTACTGTAAATATGACTGTTATCATGTACACATTAATACTCATAATGAGGTGCAAATGTTTTATAGTTGTACTGTAAAATGTTATTTGTTATAATCCCAATTTTTAAGTTCTTTGTATTTTGTTACGTTTCAATATAAACGCCCCTGATCCCTGGAAGGGGCGGTATAGAAAAATGTTCCAAATAAATAAATAAAATAAAATAAATGCTCATCATAACAACGAAAAAACATAGGACTCATTCCACATCCCCTCGGAAAAGCAACTTGACTCTAAATAACCAATATTAATACAACTACAACACCCATCGACCCATGTCCAGTCAGTTGGATTAAACATACAAAAGAATATTTAACGCCATACCTACTAAAGATCACCCAGTCATCGCTCACAACTCAAACAAGCATCCATAAGACCTATTCTGAAAGGCAAGAATCTTGATACCAAGGACCCTAGTTCCTATCGACCAATTTCAAGCCTACCCTTTTAAACAAGGTAATTGAAAAAATAGTGCAACAACTACTACAGGAACAGAGACAACCATGCCTCGCTAGACCTACACCAGTACGGATTTAAACAGAATCACACAGTGTGGAAACACTAATCACGTCACTTATGGACACCCTTATAATGGGCATCGACAACATACGAAAAGGCTTTGTCCTATGTTTCATCGACCTCACTGCAGCCTTTGACTCCATCAACCATAATAACCTACTACAAAGGCTTCAAGAAATAGGGATCCATGGTATAGTAATGAAATGGTTTGTTATCATACCTAGCCCACTGGAAGCAACAAGTGAGATTTGGAAGCCAACAATCAAGACCTTTCACTCAACAACAAGGTGCTTTGCAGGGCTTGGTTCTCTCAGCACTGCCTTTCAATATATGCTTACAACCACTCTGCATCATCATATAAATAACACAACATACAATACAGGATAAATGCAGATGACATAATGGTATTTACCCCTAAAAACATCGAACAACCAGATAATTCACCTCATGCCTCAAAGCAATGACAGGATGGCTCGAAGAACAAAACCTCGCTATGTTATTATTAAGTGCCATCAAGTCGAAGTTGACTCATGGCGACCCTCTGGATAGCTATCCTAAATTGTGTTCGGTCTTCAGTCAGGCGGCTCATTGTTGACAGACTGGTACCCGTAGCTGCTGTTATTGTATCGACCCATCTCATTGCTGGCCTTCCTCTTTTGCATTGACCTTCTATCTTGCCAAGCATGTCGTCTTTCTCTAATGATCTCTCTCTTCGCATGATGTGTCCAAAGTATGAAAGTCAAAGTCTTGTCATCTGAGCTTCTAAAGAAAGCTTAAGTTTGATCTCCTCTAGTACCGACTGGTTTGTTCTTCGGGCAGTCCATGGAATACACAGTATTCGCCGCCAGCACCATAATTCAAAGGCATCAATTTCCTTCCAACAGCTGCACTGGCTCCCAGTCACGATACGATCCAAATACAATACCTTAATAATAATCTTCAGGATAATCCACAGCCTATCACCTCCCGTCCATCAACCAATGATCAGGAAAACACCACAGAATAGAACATCCAATAACAATATCTTGGACATCCCTACAAGCAAGATGAAAACCAAACAAGCAACTTGTAAAAGAGCTTTCTCCATATATGCTCCCCCACTATGGAATGAGATATCCACTTCAATATAAGCCATCAAGGACCTACCAGACTACAGGAAAACAATAAAGACCTATCTCTTTATGGAATACAATGGACCCACCTTATGAGCACATTGCATAAACATAATTATTACAGTCTATAGCTACAATCTCAGTGAATCTCTCCCGTGGATCTGTACCCTCAACCCATAAATAACTACATCATGTATAAACCATTGCTGCTTTAATGTTAATAGTTGTTCTTTAACATACCCTTTTGAACCCCATATAATCATCCAAATTCAACACCCTGCTCTATGCAAAAGTTTGGTTTCAGTGATATGTTTTCTGTAAACTGCCCTGAATTAATGATAGGACAGTATAAAAATAAAAAAAAACTGTTAAATAAATATCCTTCTCGGCCCCCTCTCACTGATCTTCTGCTGCAGGAGGTAATTACTCTTCTATTGCAAAGTGCCATAGAGGAGGTTCCAATATCTCAACTCTGCGTACTTTCTCATTCTAAAGAAAACTGGTGGATACAGATCCATCCTGGACATCAGAAACCTGAACAAGTTTCTTGTCCGCAAGAAGTTCAAGATGGTCTCTCTGGGGACCCTCCTACCCTATCTCCAGAGTCAGAACTGGCTCGGTTTTCTAAATCTAAAGGAAGTGTACACACATGTCCTCATTCATCCAGAACACAGGAAAAATCTACGCTTCATATTTCAGGGAAGCCACTATCAATACAGAGTCCTTCCTTTCGGACTCACCTCTGCTTCAAGAGTCTTCACAAAGTGCATAGCGATCGTAGCCACTTTTCTAAGATCTCTAGGGATATTTGTCTTTCCTTACTTAGACAACTGGCTCATAAAGGCAGGAACCTCCTAGGAGGTCTGCCTGTCTCTCTCCCGTACCATGCAGCTACTGCAACATTTGGGATTTCTGATAAATCTTCCAAAATCCTATCTCACTCCTACTCAAACACTAAAGTTTATAGGAGCTCTCTTAAATACTCAGCAGTCAAGGGCATTCCTACCCCAGCCCTGCTGTTCTTGTCTCATTCAACTGGCATCTCAGGATGACTCAGAGACCACCTAACTGCCCGAGAACTGCTACAGCTTCTAGGTCATATAGCCTCAACAGTACAAGTAGTACCATATGCCTGTCTGCATATGGGCATAGACCAATGGGCTCTAGCCTCCTAGTGGAAATAAGCCTCAGGTCATCTCAGCGACAAGATTCAATTGTCTGCCCCCCTGGCTACATCCCTTCAATGGTGGTGTTCCCCAGAAAATGTCCTCGTCGGGTCACCTTTTCAGATACCTCCACATCAATGTACCTGGATGACGGATGCCTCCAAACTGGGGTGGGGGGGGCCATCTAGTGACCCTCTCCACTCAGGACCTCTGGACAGAACAGGAGTCGCAATTCCAAATTAAACTACTGGAACTTTGGTCTATCTTCAATGCCCTCAGAGTCTTCCAGGACCATCTACGATCCCACAGAGTCCTGGTCCAGACAGACAATCAGGTAGCCATGTTCTATGAGAACAAGCAGGGAGGAACAGGTTCTTGGCCCCTCTGCAGGGAGGCTCTCCATCTCTGGTCTTTTGCCATTGCTCATCAGATACATCTTCAAGCGGTATATCTCCCAGGGGAGCAAAATGTCTTGGCAGACAAATTGAGCAGGATCCTTCTTCCCCACGAATGGTCTCTTCACACGGAGACAGCATCCTTCACCTTTCAGACCTGGGGGATTCCAGAGATAGATCTGTTTGCCACTCTGCAGAATGCCAAGCTTCCTCATTTCTGCACCAGGACTCCCATGTCAGGCAACCAGCAAGTGGATGCTTTTCACCTCCATTGGTGCCGACGGCTCCTGTATGCCTTCCCTCCCATTCCCCTAATCTCCAAGATGCTTTTCTTTTTTTTAAATTCTTTATTTTCGTTTTATAACAACAAAGGAAAGGAAGACATACAGCTAAAAGACAAATACATAACGTGTAATACATACATCAAAGTAAACCCCTACCACCCCCCTCCCCCCTGCTTCTTCTCTAGAAAACTAAGCATTCCCGAAACGGGCGTGTACTTACATTATTGTATTACAAAACCTAACGGTGATCTAAAACATGATGAGTGCACATTATATAGGCATGTTGGAGCAATGAGCAGATTGTACATAATCATTGAGCATCTGCCATTTAGGCAAGCAAGAGTGAGTTTGGACATGGGGAATAGCTCTCCGAAGTATCTGCTCATATTTACTATATAAGCAGACGAGGTTCCACCATTCATTGACAGTAAGTCGAGAGCTATCCTTCCAATTCCTCGTGATTAAGCATATGGCTATACCTAGCATGAAATCAAGGAGAAAGCGACCCTTCTTAGGAAGAGAGGGGACCTCCGCCACAGAGCGGAGTCCCTCGACCTTCCAAGAAAGAGGTTCATGAAAGTGTAAGATAGATTGAATACGACCCCAGACCCGCCCCCAATAGACCTGCAGTTGAGGACATTCATAAATAACATGAGCGAAGGATCCCACAGCAGTATGGCAAGACCAACACAGGTCCCTAGCATTTGGGTTCCATTTGGCTATTTTTCCTGGGGTATAAAAGCATCTGTGTGCAAAGTAGAAGAGAGTTTGGGTAACAGAGGCAGACCGGGAAACCCGCACTACTTTACTCCAAAAAAAAATGTTCTATTGCACAGGGGTTATAGTGGTTTGCAGTTCGCGCTCCCAGGCTTGTTGGGCTCTAAAAGTGTCCGTGTCTGCACCCTGACAAAGTATTTTATAGAAATTAGAGGCTACCCCATGTGTACTACTAATGGAGTGAACTATCTCTAATAGCCCATCCTCAGTAGGGGCAGAGGGCTGCATGATTCGAGCACTTTTGAGGCAGTGTTAAAGCTGCATCAATTGAAAGTAGTGTTTCGCTGGTAACGCAAATTCCTTTTGTAAATCCGAAAAGGTTTTCCAACGAGCTGCAGAGAAAAGCTGTTGGGGTGTCCAGATCCCCTTGAAAGGAAATGGCAGCATGATCTGAAATATGTTGGGAGTAAATCTTTGCAGTGTCCACCTGAGGAACTAACAGTTTTGAGATTAAAAAGAAGTCCATGCGAGACTGAGATTTATGAGGGGAGGAGAAGAAGGTGAAGTCAAGCTCATTGGGGCGTAGTAATCTCCATAGATCAACTAAAGCAAGATCCTTGATCAGGGAGGTAAGCGTAGCGTGACTCTTGGGGGGACCACTCGTCCTAGGCGGCTGTTTATCAATCAGGGGATCAAGGACTAGATTGAAATCCCCCCCAATGATCAATGAAGTATTAGCAGAAGCTTGCGCAACCTGAGCAATGGTAGCAAAAAAAAAGGCACGGTCATCAACATAGGAGCGTAAAGGCATATACATGTAACTGCTAGGCTACCTATCTTGAGGTGAACTCTAGACCATCTACCTTCTGTATCTGAGCTAGTCGCAATAACAGTAGCATGCAAAGATTTCCTAACCAGTATGGCTACCCCACATTTCTTAGAAACGGCTGGGGAATAAGCGGCCACCATGTAAGGTTTAATATTGAGTTTAAGAGTTTCCTTCGAATTTAAATGCGTTTCTTGGAGAAAAATCAGATCCGCTGCTTCCTGACTGAGGTAGCTTAGGATTTTCTTCCGTGTTATCGGATTATTGATGCCTTTTACGTTCAATGAAAAATCTTACATGGTGCCATCAATCGGTAGTAGACATTTTAGGTAAGGGCGCTTGATAACATAGAACATTAGCAGAATCTGTACAACAATGTCATAATCACCGAGTATTCTGGCTAATACACCCCATATTGAAAAGTATGTGTCAACGTATCTTAGAGAAGAAGCAAAACCCCCAAAGAATATGGCGACCATATGTCTGCGGGAGGAGGCCCTAGAGAGGAAATAGAAGACATGTATAAAAAAGAAAAGAAACACCAGAGTCCATAATAACACTGTCTCTGATACTCATCGAGGCTACTGTGGGTAGATGGAGTCGGGTCACAGATACCATCAAGAGTAAGGCAACAAACTGCCCACGCCAGACTCTTTGCTAGGCTGCGGCAGATCCAATGTGGCCGGTACAGCGGATATAAGGAGACTTGCAGGAATATTCTGGAAGTCAGCTCATCAAGTCGGCTTCTTTGGAATCCAAAAACTCCGCTAGTAGATCAGGGTCCTCGAATGTTGTCTGATTGTGAAGCGTGACTCGGAGCTTGGCCGGGTACATCAGGCCATAGCGTGCTTGTAGTTGTTGAAGCCTCGGCCGGAATTCCAGAAAGCGCTTTCGGCGGTCGACTGTGGATTTAGACAAGTCGGGATAGAAGGAGATCTTGTGGCTTTCAAACTCCATATGGCCCTTTGCCCGCGAGGCACTTAGAATTTGCTCCACGTGTTGATATCTCAATAGTCGAAAAATGATAGGCCGCGGGGTCTTCCTGTTGAGCGTTATGCTTGTGGGTACACGATGAGCGCGATCAATCTCCAAATCTTTGGTAAAGGTGATTTGGAGCAAGGAAGGGAGGATTTTGCATAAAAACTCTTTCATGTCTCCCGATTCCGCTCCCTCCGGTATGCCCACGAGTCGTATGTTATTGCGGCGCGCTCTATTATTGCCATCTTCCACCTCTTTCTGCAAGGCCCGCACCTGTCGTTCAACTTTGTCGAGTTTGGACAACCGGGCCGCATGGGATTCCAATATGCTCTCCATTTTGTCCTGACGCGAAGAAAGCCCTTCTAGCTTGCTTTGCAGCACACCAAAATCGTCCCGCAGCGCTCGGAGTGCTTCACCGTTTGCCTGCACAAGGTTTTTGACCCCTCTAATCTCTACGAGGATTTCCTGCTGCATTTCGGGGCCCTCGCACAAGGCCGGCCCCTTCTGCGGGGACGGAGGTTCAGTTTTGGAACGTTTGCCGTGAGAAGCCGCTGGAGACCCAAATTCCAGGCGCGTTGGTTTGGTCCCCGCCATCTCACCAATGTGCCCCGGCAAGATCAGAGTAGAAGTTCCAAATATGTGAGGTGTTAATTCAGGATTCTGAGTAGGCCTCTCGGGAGCCTCAGCGTTATGCGACCATCCCGCTGGACATCAGGCTCCGCCCCCTCCAAGATGCTTTTCAAGCTCCAGGCGGACAGGGGCTGCATGATACTCATAGCCCCGCACTTGGCACATCAACCGTGGTTTCCTCTCCTGCTACGTCTGTCTCAGACTCTACCCCTAGATCTCAGATCTGCTCCAGATCTCCTCTCTGAGGAGGAGGGGATGCTGCTCCATCCCAATTTGCAGTCTCTCCACCTCACGACATGGCATTGCAAGATTTTAACCTTACTCAGGAGATAAAGGAGATCCTGTTAGCCTCTAGGAAGCCATCCACTACATGTTCATAAGAGTAAATTAGACTTACCTGCTAATTGTTGTTCCTTAAGGAACTCTAGTCCAGTCCCGGAACCATAGAGTTTAGAATCTCCTCCAGCAGCTTTGGAGACTGAAACACGTCATCGCTTTGATGACCTCTGCATAAGTAGTCCAGGACCGCCCCTTCCTCTCCAGTACCTATTGACAAAGCAGACTCAGCAGAGCAACAAATAAGTAGTCAAACAAGTAATCAAATAGATATCCTAACAACGAACTTCCTACCACTGTGCCTTGTGCGCCTCCCTTTTTTTTTTTTTTTTTTTTAAACTGTGGGAAAGCGCAACTCTAAGGCTTGAACCGAATCTCGAGAAACACGCTTTCCAGAAAACCTGTGCTAGCGGCCTAGCTGACTAAATACTGCTGCGAAAAGATTCCATTTGTTCTGCTACCTTGCGCTAACCCCCAGAACCCCTTTGCCAAAATCATCACTGCACGCACCAAACTTCAGGCTGGCAACGTCAAGACCCCGGGTGGGCTCCATGACTGGACTAGAGTTCCTTAAGGAACAACAATTAGCAGGTAAGTCTAATTTACTCTTCCTCTTCGTCCCTCTAGTCCAGTCCCGGAACCATAGAGGATGTAACAAAGCAGTAAACATCAACGGGAGGGCCCTGATAGCCCAGCCTGAAGTACCGCAGACCCAAAACGCACATCATCCACTGCTTGCACATCAAGCCTATAGTGCCTAGCAAAGGAGTGCAACGACGACCAAGTAGCTGCCCTACAAATGTCTATGGCTGGCACCAGGCTAAACTCTGCCCAAGATGCCGCCTGAGCCCTAGTTGAATGAGCCCGGAGACCTTTCGGGACCACTCTACCTCTCAAAATGTACGCAGTCGCAATAGCCTCCTTCAACCATCTGGAAATAGAAGACTTTGCCGCCACCTCCCCCTTCCGCGGGCCCCCAAACGTCACGAACAACCTGTCCGACTTACGGAAGGACGCTGTCCTGCGGAGGTATCGCCGGAGTGCACGACGCAGGTCCAGAAGACGCAACCTGCTGTCCGACCCTACACTCTGTTCTCCTGAAAACACCGGCAGAGACACCACCTGGTTAACATGAAACACTGAGACCACCTTGGGTAAGAATGCTGGCCCTGTACGCAAAACCACCTTATGATCGAAGGAAAGATACGGCTCCTTACAGGACAACGCTTGCAACTCCGAAATCCTACGAGCGGAACAAATCGCTACGAGAAACACCGTCTTCAAAGTCAGATCTTTTACTGAAGCCTTAGCCAACGGCTCAAACAGCTGCTTCACCAAGGCCTCCAACACCAAATTCAGGTCCCACGCAGGCACCGAACATCTACACGGAGGCCGCATGAGCAACACGGCTCGCAAAAATCTCTGGATATCACCATGCGCCCCCAACAACTGACCCTGAATCTTGCCGCGGAAGCAAGAAATCGCTGCCAACTGCACTCGCAAAGAACTCGCTGCAAGACCCTTCTCTACACCACCTTGCAAAAAGGACAGGATCTGTGGAACCGACGCACCTAATGGTCGCAGATTTCTCTCCGCACACCAGCCTTCAAAGATGCGCCAGACCCGAACATACGCTAGCGAGGTAGAATGTCTCCGCGCCCTCAACAAAGTAGAAATGACCGCCGAGGAGTAACCCTTAGCCTTCATTCTCGCCCTCTCAATAGCCATGCCGTAAGCGAGAATCGAGCCACCTGAGGCATCCGTAAAGGCCCCTGCAGCAGCAGATCCTCCCGCTGAAGGAGCCTCCTCGGGTCGTCCACCAGGAGTCTCACCAAATCCGCATACCAAGGTCTCCTGGGCCAATCGGGCGCTATCAGGATCACTCGTCCTCGGTGCCGCTCTATGCGCTGCACCACCCGACCTATGAGAGCCCAAGGCGGAAACACATAAAGAAGGCCCTCCACGGGCCACCTTTGCGCCAACGCATCGAGCCCCTCCGACATTCGTTCCTTCCTTCTGCTGTAAAATCTCACCGCCTTCGCCGACTCGAAGGTTGCCATTAGATCCATGAGTGGAGGACCCCAACGTCGTACGAGGAGAGCAAACACCTCCGGGTGAAGAACCCACTTCCCCGGGTCCACCCTGCGACGACTTAGAAAATCCACTTCGATATTGTCCACTCCGGCCACATGCTGCGCCGACAGCCCCTTCAGATTCTGCTCGGCCCAGTCTAACAGCTGACTCGTTTCTTCCTCCAGAGCCGCGCTTCCTGTGCCGCCTTGTCGATTGATGTATGCTACCGTGGTTGCATTGTCGGACAGTACCCTGACCGCCGCCCCTCGCAACCACGGTAGGAATTCCCGAAGGGCCAAATACACTGCTCTCATCTCCAGTCTGTTGATGGACCAAGTCCTCTCCTCCAGAGACCACTGTCCCTGGGCCAATCGCCCCTCGCAATGCGCTCCCCATCCCACCAGACTTGCGTCCGACATCAAAAGTCTCCAGGAGGGAGGCTCCAGAGGCATGCCGGCCTCCAAACTGTCTCTCCGTAACCACCACCGAAGCGCCATCTGCACCTCCGGCGGACAGACTAGGCGACGAGACAATGCGTCCGACTGATGAGACCATTGGCGGAGGAGAGCCCTCTGCAACAGCCGCATGTGCGCTCTGGCCCACGGCACCACTTCGATAGAGGCCGCCATCGTCCCGAGCAGCTGAAGGTACTGCCATGCCGTTGGTGCCTGGTGCGCCAGAAATCTCTCCACCAGGTTCCTCAACGCTCGAGCTCGGTGATCCGGGAGAAAAAACGCGCCCCGTTTTTGTCTCGAAGCGCACCCCCAAATACTCCAGAGACTGAGAGGGAACCAGGCTGCTCTTCGCATGATTTACAACCCAGCCCAGGCTTTCCAAAACCTGCACTACCCAAGCGGTGGCCCTGACACTCTCCTTTGACTTCGCTCGAATCAACCAATCGTCCAAATACGGGTGCACTAGCACTCCTTCCTTTCGAAGCGCCGCCACCACCACCACCATGATCTTGGTGAATACTCGAGGCGCTGTTGCTAGCCCAAAGGGCATCGCCTGAAACTGGAAATGACCCATGGGAAGCGCAAATCGCAGGAACTTTTGATGCTCTTGTCGAATAGGGATATGAAGATAAGCTTCCGTGAGGTCCAACGACGTCAGGAATTCCCCCTCCCTGACTGCCGCAATCACGGAACGCAACGTCTCCATGCGGAAATGAGTCACCCGGAGACAATGGTTGCCCGCTTTAAATCCAGGATCGGTCGAAACGTTCCCTCCTTCTTTGGCACCACAAAGTCGTCTCCAACACTGCGTGAACCTTGCTTGGCGCCCTGCAAGGGGACAGGACAAAGGAATCTAACACGGGCCGATGGAGCTCTAGTGCATATCCCTCTCGAATCACTTCTAACACCCACTGGTCTGAAGTAAGATGGACCCAGGCAGGGTAAAACTCCCGTAACCTTCCTCCTATGGGCAACCCCCCTATCTGAGTCCGCCTCATCTCATTGCGACTTCTTAAGGGATAAGGACTGAAAGGACACAAAACTTCTACCTGCCCCACGAAATCCTCGGAATCCCTGTCTGCGCACTGGAAACCTCCCTCGCTGTGCTTGGCCAAAACGAGGGGACCGAAACCTATGAAAGTCTCTCTGAGCCCCTTTGGATCCCAAAGCACCCCGGCCTTGCTTGGGCTTATCCTCAGGCAGACATCCCCCCTTGGATTCCCCCAAATCCTTTACCAACTTCTCCAAATCCTCTCCAAACAATAGCTTTCCCTGAAATGGAAGCTTAATGAGACGCGCCTTAGACGACCTGTCAGCCGCCCAGTTTCTCAACCACAGAGAGCGCCGCGCCGCTACGACCGATGCCATACTCTTTGCAAGCCCTCTGATGAGGTCATAATGAATATCCACCAAGTAAGCGGCGCCTGACTCCAGTCGCGATACCTCAGCTTCCTGCTCTCCCGACTGATCCTCCTGTAATCGTTTGGACCATCTCAGGCAGCCTCTCGCCACCCATGCCCCCGCTATCGAAGCCTGCATGGATAGAGCACTAATATCAAACACTTGCTTCAACAAGGTATCTAATTTCCTGTCCTGCACGTCCTTCAACGCCGCAGCCCCCTCTACAGGGATCGTGGTCTTCTTTGTGACTGCTGAAACCGCCGCATCTACTTTTGGAGAACGAAAGAGTTCCCTATCCTGATCAGAAAGGGGATATAGCTTAGCTATTGCTCTAGAACCTCTCCGGGCCGACTCCGGCACGTCCCACTCCTCTTGGATCATAGTTTTAAACACCCTATGCATGGGAAACATGCGTTGGGATGTGCACACTGCCTGCAACAGCGGATCCTCCAGAACCTCAACCGAAGAAGGTTCCATTGACGGCATGTTCAACGTTTTTAACATCTCTGTAATTAGAGCAGGAAGCTCCTCCTTCCTAAACACCCGGACAACTCTACTTTGCTGTTCCACATCGGGCAACTCTCCCTCTTCCAACTCATCTTCCGAGCCTTTCGCAAAATCCCTGCCACCTGCCTCTAGGTCTTCCCAGATAGGCGACGCAGGATCCTCTACACTTGCCCCTTTGTTCTTCTTGGGCGGGCCCGAGTCCACCTCTGCAGAACCAAGACGTTTTTGCCCTCGCGGGCTCTGAGCAGACGTCACCATTGCTGGCTGCAACAAGGCAAAGGCTTGTTGCATGAGGGAGAAGATGTCCGGTGGAATCCCCACCGAACTCGTCGCCTGACTGGGAGCCGGTGACAGAACCGCCCCTTCCCCCGAGGAAGGTCCCGCCCCCTGCTCCCCTGACACCAACGGGACAGACAGGGCTTCCCCCTTATCTCGAGAGCCTACCAACTGGTCTCTGCTGGGCCCTTCCAGAGGGTCTTCCATAACGGTTGCTTCGTGGGTACAGATCTTACACACACCTGACCCTAACAGCTCACCTCGCCTCGTACCACACACCAAGCAGCGAGGCTTAGCCGGCATAACCCCTGTAAAGATAACCTGCTCTCTCCAGACAGCCTTACACAAGTTTGCACCTTGTTTTTTTTTTTTTTTTTTTTTTACTACTGTTGCTCCCCACGAACGGGAAAGCCCTGTGCCGGACACCAAAGACCAAAACGAGGCTGCAAACACTGTGAAAATCTTAAAAGAAATGCTGTTTTCCTTCGTGGTGTTAAAAAATGGTCGGCATCGCGCTTCCCACGAAAAAACGAGCGGACAGCCTAACTGCCCTGTTGCAGCCGCCACTCTTGTACTCTCTCCCCCAGGCTATGCTATTTTACAACCCCGCAGCCAGAACTCACCTGCAGCAGCTGACAGGGCCGGGAAGAGACGGAATCAACGCCGGAGCTCAGCCGGACCGCGGCTTCAGCTCCAGCTGCTATACCACGTGCCACCAGCGCTTAAGATGCCTGATACCCTGGCATTAAGCTTTAGAGCCTGCAACCTGCTCCTCATCCGTTACCGCGGGTTCGGGAGCAGGGAGGCCAAGGTGCTGCAGCAGACCCACAATGCTCGTTAAAGTGAAGGGGAGAGAGCCCGAGGGGGGGGGGAAATAAAGAGAAACAGGGACAGAAAAAACAAAAAAACAGCTTCAGGCAGCAGCACAACGGGACACCTCCAGCAGCAGCACCTTCCCCTGCAAGAACCAAAACAGTAATTAAAATTAAACCCAAATTTTCTCCAAAACTCAACTACACTGAAACCTAAAGACCAACTACTAGCTCTGCTTATTTGTGCTGAGTGAGCCTAGAGCTCAGAAGCTTCTCCAGCTGCTAGGGAGACTGAAAGTACTGGAGAGGAAGGGGCGGTCCTGGACTACTTATGCAGAGGTCATCAAAGCGATGACGTGTTTCAGTCTCCAAAGCTGCTGGAGGAGATTCTAAACTCTATGGTTCCGGGACTGGACTAGAGGGACGAAGAGGAAGCTATCAAATGGCGTAGATTTTCTTACTGATGTTCCCAGAAGGATCTCAATCCCTTCTTGGCTCCAGTGGAGGCCCTCCTCCAGTATCTCCTCCACCTGTCCTCATCCAGTTTTAAGACCAACTTGGTAAGAGTTCACCTAAATGCAATTGCAACCTCTCATCATCCCTTGGGTGGACAGCCCATTTCCTCACAGCCACTCGTAGCGCGCTTCATGAAAGGCCTTTTGCTGACCAAGCCTCCCATCAGATCACCACCGGTGGCATGGGATCTCAATGTTGTTCCAGGGCAACGTCTCAAGCCACCTTTTGAATGCTTGGCCATGACCTCGCTAAAGTTTCTAACATGGAAGGTTAACTTCCTTATTTTCCTCACTTCAGCAAGATGCATTAGTGAGCTGCAAACTTTGTGGCAGACCCACCTTACACATGGTTCCACCATGATAAGGTTGTCCTTAGGACTCACCCCCACTTCATTCGAAGGTGGTGTCTCCTTTTCATTTGAATCAGTCAGTTTACCTTCCTGTCTTTTTTCCTAGATCACATTCGTCTAGGGTAGAGGCAATCCTTCATACTCTTGACTGCAAATGTGCCTTAGCATTTAATCTTTAAAGGACTCGAGAGCACCGTAGGGCTTCTCAGATGTTCATCTCCTTTGACCCTGGTCACCTGGGGTTGCCAATAACCAAACGTATTCTCTCTAAATGGATAGCAGATTGCATCTCATTTGCTTATGATAAGGTAGGACTAACCCTTGAGGGTCATGTCACTGCCCATAATGTTCGTGCCATAGCCGCCTCAATGGCAAATTTATGCTCTGTAGCCATTGACAAAATCTGCAAAGCAGCAACTGGGTCTTCGGTCCACACCTTCGCTGCTCATTACTGTCTAGACAAGGACTCCCACCAGGATGCCATGTTTGGTCAAGCTGTTCTCCGGTACCTCTTTCAGACTTAAGGGCAACTCCTAACCTCTGTCCCGGAACGATACCAGACATCCATGGAGGATTCATGACCTCTTGAAGCCTATTCTGAGACAAACCTACTGGTTCTGAGGTAATTTTCTCTGGCATCTGGAAGCTAGGGAGTCTCATATGTGAAGACTACATTCCTGCTTGTTCCTGGCGATAGCGTAATTACTCACCTATAACAGGTGATCTCTGGGAACAGCAGGAATTTAGTCTTCACAACCCACCTTCCTTCCCTAGGAGTTGTAGATTTTCTTTTTCTCTCCAACTGAGGAGGGAGAGTTGGGAAGGCAGCAATGCAGGCGCAATGGGATGCTCCCAAAACTTTCCTATTGGACACTGGGGAGCGTTCCTGCACGGGCTCTGTCGGTACTGATGTCATCCATATGTGAAGACTAAATTCCTGATGTTCCCAGAGATCACCTGTTACAGGTGAGTAACTACGCTTTGTGCACTCCGCCCAATCTCTGCCCATGTACATACCTACCAGCAAAGCATGTGCCATCATGCACCGCACATACTTTGCAGAAGGTTGATATTTTATAAGAGGTTAATAACACATGTATATGGCTACATATGTGTTAATGACTAAAATAACCTAGTTAGATAGGGTACACTGTGTCTAAAAAGCGTAGTTACTCACCTATAACAAGTATTCTCCAGGGACAGCAGGAATCAGTCCTCACAACCCACAAGTGTATGTGAGAACTGACTTCCTGCTTGTTCCCGGAGAACTTTCTGCTTCCTTACAAAATTACCCCCAAAGCATGCATTCTTTGTAGGTGGTTTTCCTTTAAAAGCCGGCTGCAGTGTATGACGTGAAAACAGCTTGCTTATGTGTTTGTTTGGTGAGAGGTTGCAGTACAAAGAGTAGCCACAGGGTATCATCATGTGAAAGAAGCAGCTGCTACTCTTCCTATTAAATATTTCATGGTTTCCACTAGTTTTAACTCTCTTCCTTATTCCTAGATCTCATTCCTAGGTCTCCTTAGACTAATAACCTTGGGTCAGTTTTCAAAAGGACTCATATATTTAGCAGCCGCTAGCAGACAGTGTTGGGGGCAGAATGAGGGCATTCCACCCAACAATATATATGATGACTGTCCTGAACCAATTTAGCTGTAAGTATGGCAGCTAAATGTCACTGCTGTATGTATAGTGTCTGACAGTTAGTGGTCTACATATATATTCAGTGCTATTGACTATGTGTAGCAGCTCTAAATGTGTGCATTTTTTATACATCACTGTCAGCATTTTAAAAAAATCCACTAATTGCAAAAACTAAAAACTGACCCTGATATTTTTACAGTTCTGGAATTTTCAGAGCTTGAGAGGACAAACGAGTCCCTTCTTCAGATATGATAGAAGTGCTGCAAGAAGGAGGCTGTGGGGCATGATCCCTTTGTGTAATCTGACTAGTTTTTTTCCCCAATCGCCACAGAAAAACTTATAGGTTTATAAAATGTTTTTAATTTCATGAAACAGAGAGCATTTAAGCTGCACCAGATCTTTTAGATCCTGTTTTTAATTCGTGATTACAAATGTATTTGCCTCTTACTCTCAGCATAATCCGATGCTCAATATTGAGGAGGATCTTCTTTTTCTCCCGATAGTCCCTAATCAAAGCATGCAGCGTGTCACAGTGTGGAACCCAGCCGATCAAACCAGAATTTGTAGACAGTGGTATGACAGCATATCTCTGGATGCTAAATGACAGAATAAAACTTGTTAATCCATTAATCTATTTTATGACAAACATATACCAAATATTTTACATATAAATTGTTCACATGGACAATCTATAACATAGGTCAAATGCAAGTAAGAGAAAACAAGGTGAAATTAAGACTTACCTGCTAATTGGCTTTCCTTGAGATTCCTCCAGTCCAGTCCTGACCTGTGGGTAGTCATACCTCACCAGTAGCTTGGAGAGAGAGCATTTCAATGCTGATGACATCACCTTTCATAGGCAGTTGCCACCTTACTAACCCCAGTATATCATTGACAGAGCAGACTCACATGAGCAATAACCAAGAAGAACAAACGCCATATCACTGACGAATACAAACTCCAACCAAGACAGACTAACCCCCCTGTCCAGTGGAGAACAAGAGAACCGTCTGAAACTGTCAGGACAAGCAATCACGACCACCTTCTTATACTGAGAAGTGTTTTAGGAACTGCTTCCCTTTGGCTTCTGTTCCCTTCTCTATTCACACTGACAATATGAACTGAAAGACGAAGAGCCCATGGCCCAGTAGCACCACAAGGAGGACTGCTCCACACAAGGCCTGACCACCTGATTCAGATCAACACCAATAGATACTTTCTTACAGCCAAGGATCACCACACTGACAAATGGTATGAAATTAGGGAGGGTTTGGGACTGGGCTGGAGGGAACTCGAAGTCAATAGCAGGTAAGTCCTAATTTCACCTTGCTTAATGTCCTTCCAGTCCAGTCCCAACCTGTGGGATGTACCATAGCAGTACTAACCCTGGGAGGGACCTGCAAGCCCAGCCTGAATTGCTGCTGCACCAAACCTTGTATCCCCTGCTGCCTTCACATCCAGGCAATAATGTTGCACAAAGATATGTAAGAATAAACCATGTAGCCACCCTGCAGATGTCCCCTGGTGGGACCAGACTAGCCTCTACCCATGAGGCTGCTTGTGCCCTGGTGGAATGAGCCCGCAACTCCTTGGGCACGGCATGGCATCGCAAGAGGTAGGTCGAAGATATAGCTTCCTTCACCCACCTGGAAATAAGACGCTTTGGAGGCCACTTCCCCTTTGCGTGGTCCTCCAAAAACCACAAACAAATGGTCTGACTTTTGAAACTAAGCCGTACGTTTGAGATAGCGCTTTTGCACTCAGCAGACATCCAGATGGCGGAGCTGACGGTCTGACGCCACTGCTTCCACTCCTGAAAACACCGATAATGACACCGGTTGATTGAGGTGGAAGGCAGAGACTACCTTAGGCAAAATAGAGGGCACCAGTCTTAAGATCACCTTTGCCTTGGATATTGAGAGGAACGGCTCGCAGCACAATTGCGCTTGGAGCTCCGAAATTCTGCGAGCTGAACAGATCGCCACCAAAAAGACTGTCTTTAACATCAGATCCTTCAAGGAGCAACTGCTGATTGGTTCGAATGGTGCCTCTACCAGCGCTGACAATACCAGATTGAGATCCCAAGAAGGCAACACTGGCCGAAGTGGGGGCTGGAGTTGCTTCACCGTTCGAAGGAACTGCACCACGTCCAGGTGGGTGGTCAAGGAGATTCCCTGAACCTTTCCATGATAGCAGGTTAGGGTCACCACCTGCACTTTCAGGGAGCTACAAGCGAGACCCTTTTTAAAACCAGACTGCAGGAATGCTAACATCTCCAGAATGGATGTTGCCAGGGCCCAGCAGTCGCATTCCTCACACCAGTGCCACATGTGAATATACGAAAGACTAGTAGAACTTTTCTGGACCTTCAATAAGGTACTACTCACCTGTGCCGAACAGCTCCAACTTCTCAACCAAGCCCACTCAATAGCCAGGCCATAAGCAAGAACCACTCCACCTGAGGCATCCGGACCAGGCCAAGAGATAGGAGATCGATCCGGGCAGGAAGGCCCCCAGGCCAATCCACTGCTAGCTGAACGAGGCCCACGTACCATGGCCTTCTCGGCCAGTCGGGACCTATGAGTATCACAATCCCGATGCGCCTCTCTCCACTGCACTGCTTGACCTATAAGCGCCCATGGGGGGAACACATACAGTAACCCCTCCCCAAGCCAGCGCTGTACCAAGGCATTGAGGCCATCTGACATGTGCTCCCTCCTTCTGCTGAAGAACCGCAACGCCTTGGCGGAGTTGAAGGTGGCCATTAGATCCATGATTGGCTTGCTTCAACGTTCCACAAGCAGAGCAAATATGTCCGCATTGAGGGTCCACTCACCTGGGTCGATGTGAAAGCGACTGAGGTAGTCAGCTGTCACGTTCTCCTTCCTGGCCATGTGCACTGCCAACATCACCTTCAGGTTGCTCTCCACCCAGTCCAGCAACAGAGCAACTTCGCTTTCCAGCTGGGCACTGCTTGTGCCCCCTACCAATTTATGTAAGCCACAGTGGTGGCATTGTCCGAAAATATTCTGACTTTCCTTGCAGGAAAATGCAAAACTCCTGCAAGGCCAGGAACACAGCTCACATCATCAATCGGTTGATGGGCCAGCTGCTTTCCTCTGTTGACCAATGCCCCTGTGCTATCTGCGCCTCACAATGCGCTCTCCAGCCCGAGAGAATGGCATCACCCATTGAGGGGTCTCCAGGGGCATCCCTGCCAAGAGCTTGTCCCGCCAGAGCCATCACCGTAAAGCTATCTTGGTGTCTCTTGGGCATGAGACCAGCCACGTGAGTGAATGGTGCTGCACTGCAATGGTCTCATGTGTGCTCGGGCCCAAGCATGAGTTTGATGGATGCCGCCACTGAATCTAGCACTTGCAAGGTAATACCACCTGTCTGAGTCTGCATGCTGGTAAGCTGGCATACCTGCTGATGAAGGGTGCGAATTCAGTCCTTCAGCAGAGAAATCCAGTTTTTGGCTGTCTGGAACCCGGCCCCCAAGTACACCAAATCCTGTGATGACTGTAACTGGCTCTTGGCAAAGTTGGCGACCCAACTAAGGCTCTGCAGCAGGTGATGACCTTCTCTATGGCCCTTTTGCTGTGACCAACCAATCGTCCAGGAAGGGATATACCAGAACACCCTCCTGACACATCGTGGCCATGATACGACCTTTGGGAAGGGCAAGGCCTGAAAACTGAAAATGCCACATAGGGTCCACGAACCTTCAGAAGTTTTTATGTTTGGGCCGAATGGGAATATTCAAATAGACTCAGTAAGATTGAGTGACATGAGAAACTTGTCCTCTCTGAGGACCACAATGACCAACCGGAGAGTTTCCATGTGAAAACATGGCACTTTGAGACAACGATTTATGCCCTTGAGATCCAAGATGGGATGGAAGAAGCCCTCCTTTTAGAGAACCACAAAGTAGATTGAGTATAGACCCAACCTGCACTGGTTGGGCGAAGAGCCACCATGGCTCTTAAAGCCTGCAGACAGCAAAGAGTGTCCTGAACAACTTGAATCTTGTGAGGGATCTTGCAAGGAGATCAGACAAAGGATTCCTAGAGGGGCTGTGCAAACTCAAGAATGTACCCCTCTGGAATGATCTTCAAGACCCATTGAACAATGATAATGTGGGTTCAGGTGGAGTAAAAGTCCCACAGCCGGGACCCCTCTCATTCTCATTGCTGCTTCTTAGTTGCGGTCGAGAAAGAGGCACAGAACCCTCAAAAACACCAAAAAGGCTGTCCTTGGGCAGGGAAATACCCTCTCTGATATGGCACAAAATGAACCAAGTGGAACCCTGAAAATCCCATGACGGGGTTCGCAATGGGGCCGCAGACCGATGTGGCTTTTGCTTATCCTCGGGCAACTGGCCGCCCTTGGTCTCGCCCAGGACCTTCACCAACTTGTCCAAAGTCTCCCCAAACAAGGGCTTACCCTTGAAAGGAAGCTTACTCAAACGTGACTTCGAGGAGGAATCTGACAACCAATTGCGGAGCCATAAGTAACGCCGTGCCGCCACCACTGAGGCCATGTTCTTGGATAGGGCCCCTAATCAGATCATCTGCCAAATATATTGCTCTGGACTCTGACTTGGCCGCCTCTGGGGGTGGTGCTGAAGCCTCTCCTGTCATCTCCAAGATTCCTGTGCTCATCGTAAGCACGCGTGGGCCACAAAGACCCTACATAATGTAAACCACCTTGATTGAAGGATAAGGCAGTATAGAAAACTGGTTAAATAAATAAATACAGATGGACACCTGCAAGGACAGCACATTGATATCAAATGCCTGCTTAAGCAAGTTCTCTAATCTCCAGTCCTGCATATCCTTGAAGGCCGTATCACCCTCTACCAGGATCGTGGTCTTCTTGGTGACTGCCAAGACCACCACATCCACCTTGGGCGAGCAGAGGAGCTTCTTCTTAGAGTCCGGTAAAGGGTACAGCCTTGCTATCGCACGCATGCCCCTAAGAGCAGTCTAAGGCATCTCCCATTCATTCTGAATCATTTGCATGATTACTCGATGGAGGGAGAACACCGTTAGCGGCTTCTGGATTGCCTAGAACAAAGGGTCCTTCAGTGGCTCGTCCTCCAACAGCGCCTCCGACATATTAAGGGCTCTAAGCGAATGGGTGATCAACGCTGCTAATTCCTCCTGACAGAAGACATGCACAATCCTAGCCTCATCTCCCTGCAGGATCTCCTTCCTCCAACTCAGAGGATTCCTTGCCCATATCTGCTCCTACCTCTGTCCCCCCTCCTCTTCCAAGTGAAGGGATCCCGTGTCTTCCAAAGGTCTGCCTCCAAACATTTCTGGCTAGGACTGGGATTCCCCCTTGGTTCTCTGCCCTTGCCTGCCTTTGGAGAGTCCCCTCTTTTTAGTCCTCTTAGAAGGCCCCTGCGGGCTGTCCTCCCCTCTCTGTTTCATGCAAAAATCCTTATGCATGAGTAAAACCCATAGTGGACTAACTCTACAGTCGCATCCTTGGACGTGGAGAATCTGGGAGACTTGAACCCCCAATACTTTATCCCTCCAAAAGGGACGGGAGGGGGGAATATCTGCTATATCTGAAAGAGCTACCCGCCCGGCCTCCACCGTGGGTGAAGAGTGCTCTCCTGACTGCTGAGAAGGACCCTCGGACACCCCCCCCCCCTATAATGGTCCAGCCTTATCTGACTGAGCCCCTAGATGCTTCTCAACCGACCTGGACTCTGCCTCGCAGCCACAGCAAAAGCCGGCTGCCGAAACACAGCTCTTCCGTGAGCCACAAGCCAAACATGTGGCCTTAGTGGGCATGCCGCATTCAAAGGCCCCCTCTTCTGCAAGAGCCAATATGCTTGGATAGTCTCTGTGCCTGTTCCTTCAGTTTCTCTTTGAATTCTTTGTTCCTTTTTTTTTTAATTCTTTTTTTTAATTTGCTTAATGATGCAGCTCAGAGACAAGGGGAGCCATAAAAAAACAAAAAAATGCGGTGGGAAAACACCCTGTGTCCGGACTGTCAAAATGTTCCCAGCTGAGAGAAGTGCCTCTCACTAAGATAGCGCCTCTTCCCATGCACTGCTCAGTCATTCCTGCCTTCCCGCAAACTTCCCCGGCCCACTAACATCGCTGTACATGAGTCCCGACCACAAAGAGGCAGAAAAACACAAGACAGACTGCTGACGGAAGACTCAGAGGTTAGATACTGGCTGTCCGGGATTTCCAGACACACACTCCGCCCTTCTTTGCCGGCGTCACTGGGAGTCCCCTGAGGGGCAAAAGGCAGGCCTTGCACTGAGATTGGATCCTCAGCCTCTGTGGGGTTCGAGAGCCAACAATTGCCCAAGATCACTGCCCCAGCTCTTGCTCCACTTTGCCTGCCCGACTTCAATAGGCTACTGGTCTCTATCCTTTATTATTATTTTTTTTAAATTAAGGAACTGCTCAATCTAGCAAAGCTGCTCTCCTGCCTTAAAAGGCTAGTACCCCCCTCCTAAAGGGGAGGAATAACCATTAAAGAAATAAAAAACAACTGCTCTGAGTTGTCCCTCAGTGAGTTCACCCTGGGGAGTCACACCTCTCCAGCTGCTTGGAGACTTTGAATACTGGGGTTGGTAAGATGGCAACTGCCTATGAAAGGTGATGTCATCAGCACTGACATGCTCAGTCTCCAAGCTGCTTGTGAGGTGTGACTAACCACAGGTCGGGACTGGACTGAAGGGACGATAAGGAAGAGCTGAATTATAAACCAAATGAATACAAATGGCTACCAAGAGTGCAAACAGATTATTTTTTGGTTTGTTTTGGAACGAGGATGTTTCGTTGCATGCTTCAACGATAAATGTATTCACTATTATTGTTTGAATTAAGCATGCATAACAAAATTTCAAACATACATTTTCTCTGAATTTAGTCAAATTTAAGATTTTTTGGAAAACAAACTAAACTTGGGCTATTGCCTTAATCAAATCTAGCTCTGCTTCCACTTCTCACTGAATAGTCACATGGAGGTAATGTAATAATAACGTTTTTTCCCTCTATATCTGCTGTTTTCTTCCAGCTTGGGACTTCTGGGCAAATATAACGAGTTTTATTTTCCTTCTGTCTTAAGCTATGAAAAATGCTCTTTTCCATAAAAATATGGTTGGTATTTTGTGTAAAATCTCGAAACTCCTAATAAGTATTAAATATAAGTATTAAATAAATAAAAACAAACAGGCCAATTTTCAAAGGGTCTTATCCGGATAGCAGATTTTGCTATTCGGATAAGTGCAGGCCAGAGTGATACTTAGTGACATTATCCAGATAGTGTTGCTGAATATTCCCTCACTATCTGGATAGTGCTGGGGCAATACCTTGATTTATCCATATACTGTAGCTATTTTACGAATAGCTATCCAGATGGTCTAGAACTGCAAAAAGCTGTCCTAAATGGCTGTCTGCGTCCAACACAATAGCACAAATCCAAGTGCAACAAACCAACCCAGTACAAACCGTGGATAGCAAAGAAAAAATTTATTTTATTGATCGAATCCAGCCATTGATCCACCTTTTTTGTCATCAAGTTTGTACTTGTAAAGACTGATGAATCAGATCGATTTAGATATCCACGGCAGTAGATGATTTCGCATTGCACAGTAATATAGATCGATTTGGACATATATTAGAACGCACAGCCATATTAGCCCCTGAGGAAGGCACAACGAAACACGGCCTGTGTTGGGCCAATGGCTGGATTTGATCAATAAAATAAATTCTTCCTTTGCTAAATGGCTGTCTAGGCAGCTATCTGTACAGCTGCGCTGAAAATCACTGCTGTACTGAAAGCAGCCTCGGCCGACTGCAAAGACTGGGCAGCAGCCACTATCCAGATGCCGGTGCTGAGTATCCAGTTTTTATTTAACTGTAGGGACCTGCATTTAAAGAAAAATAAAATGCTGGCTGCCACGTTTGAATGCTGACTAGAAAGCCTTTCTAATGTATCAGATTGATATGCTAGTGATCCAGATATACAGCCAGCTTCTCCATGACAAACAGGGAACGTGCAGGCACACTTTCTGGATGACATCCTCCGGACAGACCCTCACAGTGCGATTCTGAAGCTAAGTTCCTTTTTTTTTTTTTTTCTTAAGTCTGTGAGCATGTGTGCAGGTTCCCATTCTCTCTGACACTATCTTTGCCAGTCATTTTTCCTCCACAGAAGCTTCTACACATGGTTAAAGCACTCTGACTCATAGAGAGGGGGGAAAAACACCCTTCAAATACCATAGATCTCTCCAGCAGGCTAAAGACAGCTTCTCAGAAACCTGGGCATAGATTGAGAAAAAAGGGAAAGACACAAAAAAACCCCTGCCCAACAAACAAGAGAGTGAGACAGACGAGGAGACCTACTTTCCATTCTTTCCTCCAACTCTCCACGCGGCCCCACACTGCTCTCGCAGACCTCTCCCATATTTCCCCCTCCAGGCCACAACTGAGCACTGGAGGAAGACAGCCAGCTCAGCTGCAAGTCCAAGCTCTATGCTCGACCAGATTTTCATCCCATACCGACAGCAGTGCCCCTATCGTGAGTCAGTGGTCATGATACACTGGACTGCCTCTCCACACACACACACACCTTGCCCTTCTGATCCTAGAGGCAATGCTGGGAAAAAAGAAATCAGAAAGTAAACATGCAGCTACCGTCAGCAGCAAAGGAAGAAAAAGCCTGTGCTAGCGAGTACTTCTTCCTCTGCCACCGATCTCAGCCATGCCTTCTCTCCCTCCCACGGGCATTAAGGAGGCAGACTGGGCCATTCCATGCCACCCCTGATTCCCCAACCTACTCCGCAGACTGTTCATTACTCCTTAGCCATTCCACAGGGTGCTAAGGCTCCCAAGTTACTTCACAAGCTGCTCAGAACTTACAGCACTCTACTATGGCTCATGCAAAGATTTCACCTGGACTGGATGGTATACATTAGAGCAGCGTTTTTCAACCAGTGTGCCGTGAGATATTGTCTGGTGTGCCGTGGGAAAAATTCCAATTTCATCCGTAACATGTGGCCTCGGCTCACAAATTAGGGTTGCCAACCGGCCGGTTTTCAGCCGGCCTGGCCGGTTTTTCCATGGCCAGGCCCACTGCCGGCACAGTTGTAAAACCGGCCATTGAAAAGCCGTTTTTTTGCTCTGGCCGCAAGATCGGGAGCGGCCAGAGCAAAAAACCGGCTTTTGTGCCGAAGTCCGCGGCGCGAACGCGATTCCCTATAGCAGTGCAGCCGCTGGTTCTGCTTTGTACAGAGCAGCGGCTGCACTACACTTACATTGAAAAGTAAAGAGAAACTGTGTCAGGAGCCCTCCGATCATGCAGAGTCCGAGGAAGTGATGTCATGGGTGCGGGCTCCTCACAGGCTGTCTTTCCTTTTCAAATTAACTTTAGCTGCAATGGTTTAATGGGAGAAAACCAACATGGATTTAACCAAGGAAGGTCTTGTTTTACTAATCTGTTATATTTTTTGAAGGTGTGAACAAACAGGTAGACAAAGGTGAGCCGGGTAATATAGTATATCTGGATTTTTAGAAAGCCTTTGACAAAGTCCCTTATGAGAGACTCTTGGCGACATTAAAAAGTCATGGGATAGGAGGCAGTCTACTATTGTGGATCAGGAATTGGTTAAAATATAGAAAGCAGAGGGCAGGGCTAAATGACCTATTTTTTTCAATGGAGAAAAGTGAGTAGTGGAGTACCCCAGGGATCTGTACTGGGTCTACTGCTTTTTAACATATTCATAAATGACCTTGAAATGGAAATAATGAGCGAGGTGATAAAATTTGCAGATGACACAAAATTATTCAAAGTTGTTAAAACACAAGAGGATTGTGAAAAATTGCAAGAGGACATTGATAAATTGGAAGACTGGATGTTCAAATGGCAGATAAAATTTAATGTGGACAAGTACAAAGTTATACATCTAGGAAAGGACAACCCAAACTATGGTTACACAATGCAAGATTCAATATTAGGAACCACCACCCAGGAAAAAGATAGGCGTCATCGTGGATAAAATGTTGAAACCCTCCATCTAGTATGCAGGGGCAGCCAAGAAAGCAAATAGAATACTAGGAATCATAAGGAAAGGAATGGAGAATAAAACAAAGGATATTATAATGCCTATGTGTTGTTCCATGGTGCGACCACACCTTGAATATTGTGTGCAATTCTGGTCAGTGTATTTTAGAAAGGATATAGCAGAATTAGAAAAAGGTACAGAGAAGAGCCACCAAAATAGTAAAGGGGGTGGAAGGATACCCCTATGAGGAAAGATTTAAAAGGTTAGGGTTCTTCAACTTGGAATAGAGACAGCTGAAGGGAGATATGATAGAGGTCTATAAATTAATGAATGGAGTGGAATGGGTAAACGTAAATCGATTGTTTACACCATCAAAAAGTAGCAAGACTAAGGGACACGCAATGAAGTTGCAATGTAACCCATTTAAGACTAATAAGAGAAAATATTTTTTCACTCAATGTGTAATCAAACTCTGGAATTTGTTACCGGAGGATGTAGTAAAAGCTGTTAGTGTAGTTGGGTTTAAAAAAGGTTTGGATAAATTCCTGGAGGAAAGGTCCATAGACCATTTATTAAAGAGGACCCCAGGAATCCAGTGCTTGCCCTGAGATGAGCACTGTGGAACCTGTGTGTCTTTTTAGGAGCCTACTAGGTACTTGTGACCTGGATTGGCTATTATTGGAACAGGATACTGGGCTTGATGGACCTTGGTCTGACCTAGTATGGCATATCTTATGTTCTTATACAGATCACAGCCATGCTTAAAACTGCCAGCATAACCCCTCAGGTGGGTCCTATGGCAAATGCCCCTCACTACAGCACCCCCAGAGCCTTCATCTGCTCTCTCTCAACTCAACTCTGCCTCATGGTAGAACCTCCATCAGTGCTCCTGGCTACTTCTCCACTTGTGGCCTTTACCCTCGGGTTCCAGCAATCCCAGCCAATCACATGGCCACCAGCAAGTTCTCTTGCCCAGCACAATCTCCAGGACCAACAGTGCCAGCACCCAATCAGCAACAGCAGGACCACACAGAGGACCCTTCCTATCCAAAGTTTCTGCTCAAGCTATCCAAAGTTCCTGTGATGACCTCTTCAGAGGCTCTCATCTCCAAATAGAGCTTCTAGTCACTCATGAAGTCCCTCAGCACTCCCAGGGAGATCCTAGTCCTGTAGTTACATGAGATCCTTCGAGAACTTGCAGCATGGCAAACACCTCTATCTGTCAAAAACATCCTCAAGAGGCTTAGGAGTCTCTCATGAGGGACCTTGTCAAAAGCGTTCTGAAAATCCAGATACACTATATCAACCGGCTCACCTTTATCTACCTGTTTATTCACATCTTCATAAAAATATAACAGATTAGTAAGACAAGATTTTCCTTGGCTAAGTCCATGTTGGCTTTCTCCCATGACTATCTACATGTTCAGTACTTTTATTCTTTATAATGGTTTCTACCATTTTGCCTGGTACTGACGTCAGGCTCACCAGTCTGTAGTTTCCTGGATCAACCCAAGAACCCTTTTTAAAAACTTTTCTTTATCTTTATTCACCATTTAATATAACGCCCCCACGTGAGTATCAGAACGGTTTACAATTGTAAAAACAAAATAAAGGCTGCAAGAAACAGAAATGGAATGCCATTGGTCAGATAGGAAAGAAAGAAAGAGAGCAAATAGAGGGCAAAAAAGAAAAACATACAGATCATTTTAATGATAGTTCACAGATTACTAATAGTAGGTCTGAAATCTCATGTTTCAATTCTTTCAGCACCCTGGGATGTATGCCATCTGTCAGGTGATTTGCTACTCTTTAGTTTATCGAATAGCTGTAATACATATTGTTGGTTTATTGAGATTTGTTTCAATTCTTCCAATACATTACCTTTAAATACCATTTCAGAAATGGGTATCTTCCCTACATCATCTTCAGTAAAGACCAAAGCAAAGAATTCATTCAATCTCTCTGCTATGGTTTTGTCCTTCCTTAGTGCCCCTTTTACCCCTCTATCATCTAATGGTCTAATGACTCTCTCACAAGATTTTTACTATGAATGTATTTGAAAAAGATTTTATTATGTGTTTTTGATTCCAAGGCAAGCTTCTTTTCAAATTCTCTGTTTGCCTGCCTTATCAATGCCTTGCATCTAATTTCCCAGTGCTTATGCTGTTTCCTGTTTTTGTCATTTGGCTCCTTTTTCCATTTCCTTAAAGATGCTTTTTTGGCTACAACAGCATCTCTGAACTCACCTTTAAACCATAGTGTCAGTTGTTTGGCCTTCCTTCCACTTTTTTTTTAAAGCATGGCATACATCTGGTCTGGGCTTCCAAGATAGTATTTTTAAACACCCATGCTTTATGTAAACCTTTAACCTTTGCAGCAGCAGCTTTTAGATTTTTCTTAACTATTCCTCATTTTATCATGATCGCATGGAGAGACTTCGGGATGATACCCTGCTGAGAAGCTACACCTACTGACAGGAAGCCCCATGGACGACTGGCTGTGCAACTACTCCTCCCCCCACGGTCTGGTGTCAGGAGTATAAGGGCTCGTCAAGCCACGGAATGTGACTGTAGGCCCGAAGGGGTGCAACCTAAGGAGTAGGTCATGGCCCTTTGGAGCCTCTTTGGAGCATGAAGGAGGGTTTGATTCTCTTTTCCTTTTGTTTTTGTGCTTGATGGGTAAATGGAAAGGCATCAGGTGCCATAGAGTGAAGGTGGAAAAATTACAGGCCCCATGAATCAGCATGTGAAGAGTTTGGCACAACTGACTCCCCCAACCACAACTACTTTGTCTCCCAATGAAGCTTCCCCGAGCTCCGATGATCCTACACCCCCACCTAAGCCTTTGAACTTTGGAGCAGGTTCTCTGGATACCGAAGTGGTTTCTCAGAGTTCTACTCCTACCGTTATTTCTGCAAACTCCATTCAGTTGGCTTCAGGCACTAGTGACTTTCATTGGTATCCTAAACCAGTTTTGTTTCCGGTTTCATCTTCTACTCGGTTCCTGAGCCTTCTGCTGATAATTCCTTGAATAATTTGTGGTTGAATGAGGATTGAGTCTATGGTAAAGGGAACTGAGTCAACTATGCAAATTTTCTAAGGAATCAGTTGATAAATTTAAGCAGCTAGAATCCAAAATTGCCTCTTATGAGTCCTGGAGGAATAAGGCCAAAGGTTCTCTATCATCCACTCCTTGGGAGGTATGATGGCTAGAGATAGTTTAGCATTCAATTAGAGATGCTTGAAAATTTTACTAGAGCAAAAAATTTTAGATCCTTGAATTTTCCTATTATGAGTTAATTGTCACCAATGCAATTGTTGAAGAAATACTTAAAAGATATTTTGCATTATGTACGCAAATATGGAGTCCCTGTTGGTGACTAAATTGTATTATATATCTAAAGGGAAAAAGATTGAAGTAACTGAAGGGGAAGGATTTGATCATGTGTCTTCCCAGATAGTCTGGAGATGACCCAGTTTTTGGAAACCTCCCAGGACATCGTTTCTGAGGGGGCAACTTTGATGGTTCCTTTTAATTTCAAGTTAGAGAAAATGTCCATTCTGAAATTATTTTTCTAGAAGAAATCCATTATCTTTTGTGGCCAACCTATTAATGTTTTCCCAGACGTAGCTAGGTCAATGCAATTGTGTAGGAAGGACTTCCTACAGTTAAAATCTAAGGTTCTTGCAATTGGTGCCACCTTTTCCCTCTGCTTCCCATATACAGTAAAAGTGCATCATTTCCTATAATGTCATACATATGTTTTCTTTGATCAGTTTCAATTAGAAAAACGTCTGGCAGAGAAATCTGGTGGAAAGTGATTTGGGATGTGTTTGTTTGATCTAAGGTTTAGAAACATAGAAACATGACAGCCGAAAAAGACTACATGGCCTATTTAGTCTGCCCTTCCATATCAATTACTACAATAGTCCCCTTTTTTCCTTTAGAGATCCTCTGTGTTTGTCTCATGCTTTTTTGAATTCAGATATTGTCCTCATTTCTACCACCTCCAATGGGAGGCTATTCCACGCGTCTACCACTTTTTCTGTAAAGAAACATTTCCACATATTACTCCCGAGTCTATCCTCTTTCACCTTCATCTTATGTCCCCTCAAAGCAGAGCTTGCTTTCAATTGAAAGAGACCCTTCTCCTGTGCATTTATGCCACGGAGGTATTTAAATACCTCTATCATATCTCCTCTATCCCGCCTTTCCTCTAAAGTGTACATATTAAGATCTTTAAGTCTGCTCATATTTTTTATAACAAAGACCACTATTTAAACAGCCATCCTCTGCAGCGACTCCAACCTGTTTATATCCTTTTGAAAGTGTGGTCTCCATAATTGTAAACCATACTCCAACTGAGGTTGCACCAAAAGCAATTCCTCTCCCTGAGCACCCAAGCATCCTTCTAGCTTTGCCTGTTGCCTTTTCTACCTGTTTAGCTACTTTAAGATTGTCAGACACAATCACGCCCAGATCTTGCTCTTCTTTTGTGGACAGAAGTACTTCACCCCCTACACTGTAGCCGTTCTCTTGGACATTTGCAGCCCAAATGCATGACCCTACATTTTTAGCATTAAATCTCAGCTGCCAAATTCTAGACCATTCTTCAAACTTAACTAGATCCCTCTTCATGTTATCTACACCTTCCTGGGTATCTACTCTATTAAAGATTTTGGTATCATCCACAAAGAGGCAAACCTTATGCGACAGCCCTTCCGCAATATCACTAACAAAGATGTTAAAAAGAATCAGTTTTGTTTTAAGGGGAAGGTTTATTAAGATTTCTCCAGGTGCCTCTTTCCATGATGTGGGCTATAGCAAGGAATATTGCTGCATTGCACTTTCTTTTTGGTTGTTTTTCCTAATGGGTATGCTTGTCTTATTGTTATTTGATGTAATAGTAACATATAAATTCCAATTTAAAAAAAATATTCTAGTTGGGAAAGGCGGGAAGGCAGCACGCAGGCACTGTGGGATGCTCCCAAAAGCTTTCCTATTGGACGCTGGGGAGCGTTCCCGCGCAGGCTCCGTCGGTACCAACGATACCCATATGTGAAGACTACATTCCTGCTTGTTCCTGGAGATCTTGGCATAATAATAGATAAAAACATCAACCTCCAATTACACATAAACCCAACTGCAACAAAAGCATACCACAAACTGAACCTTATAAGAAGACTTAAACCACTCCTCCAACAAGACCATTTCTGAACTGTTTTCTAAACCATCATCACACCGATTCTGGACTATGGAAACCCCGATATACCAGGGTCTACCAAAACAAGTCATACATCCACTGCAAATGGTTCAAAACACAACAGCACGAAACATCACCGAAACCAGCAAAACCGACCACATTACACCAGTATTGCATCAACTACACTGGCTACCAATTCAATCACGTGCCAAATTCAAGACCTTACTAAACATCTTTAAAATCATCCATCACTTCTCAGCAGACGTGCTTGAGTCACTAATAATAAAAGAAGTCAGCACCCGTTGTAGAAGAACCTGCAGCAAACATATGATCAACATCCCACCTGACTACAGAAAAAGCAAGCAACCAACCTCCAAAACAGCATTTTCCCTAGCCGCACCACAACTCTAGAATTCCCTCCCTGAAGACATACGTGCAACTGGAAACATTAAAGACTTCAGAAGAAAACTTAAAACCTTTCTGTTCACAGAACACTATGGTCACATCACCTAATCCCACAGCTACTCCTCCCCCCAACCAAAGACTCCTTGACTGACTCATATGGACACAACAAATATCCAAACAAATACAATCCCATGTTATCGTGTAATGTCACAAGCACAACGCCCGAAGCCACTTGCCTCTAGTGGTCGAGGGGCATGGTGGTTAAGGATTCCTTCTTCTATCAGCTCCTAGCAGCCTATTTCTTCGTGTTGGCTTCTGGGAAGTGTAGCACTGCTAAAATATGTTGATGCTTTAAGTAGAAGGTTTGTAGTTGAGGTAACCGAGGGTAAGGCTTGTAACAGAAAGTTTATTTCCATAACACAAAACACAGCAGGTTCAAGGTATCATTTACAGGATTATAACTGTAGGATTTGCTTAAGGTACAGCAAATAATAGCAAACAAACCAAAAGAACTCAGAAATGGCTTTTTAAAGTCCTCTTACTTGCAGAAGCAATTGCCTTTAGAAACTAGGCCGCCACTTCCCTTTTTAGTCCTTGTTAATCAGAGCATAAAGAAAAATTCAGGCTTAATTCTTCTACAGCAGTTTGGTTTCTGCCAGCCTCAAAAACCTCTTTAGGCTGCATTTCTACATGAAACAAAACTTAGAACAAAACAAACATTCCAAGCTGTTATCAAAATTCTTAGCAGGCTTTTCATATAGGAGAGGAGCAAGCAAAAACTCTTATAGCAGCTAACTTGGCTTTTCTTGCTGTTGAACAGTTCAAACACAGGTGACAAACAAGCATGAATCAGAGCTTCCTGATCAGGCTACGCTGCAGTAAATTTCCCTTTTTAAAACAGACAGGAATTTACCTCCACACTGCTTCTGCCATAAGGTTAACTTCCAAGGAGAATTACTTCTTTCAGGGCTAGTTTTTCCTCAAGACCTCCTGTCTAGAGCTTGGCATAGAGAGCAATCCATAAAGCAATCTTCTTCCCCTAACTCTGACACTGGGTCTCCCAACTGCATGGGTTCTGACTCACCGACCTGGTCAGACTGCTCAGCTGACAACCTCTCTGGTGGTCTGAAAGCTTCTCCACTTCCTGGTCCCCACCTCTGTTGCCAACCTGTTGCAGGGAATTCAGATCTCTCTCAGCTCTGGGTAGCTCAGCTCTTCTCCAAGAATCCACTCCTTCTCTCTGCTTCTGTCTCAGCTGCTCTCCCGGCTGCTCTCCTTCTCATCTCCGTCTCTCTGCATAATCTAACCCAGGCTTATACCTCCAGGGTTCTAACCCCACCTCTTTCTTTCCCAGGTGTTGGTAATCCCCCTGCCTTCTGATATTAGAATAATCAGTGCACTTGTTAAAGTAAGGGCTTTGGTCCTCATGCTTGCAATCCCTCTTTCTTACTTTATCAGTCATTGGCTGAAACCTGTTCCAGCTGGGGGGTTTCTGTCTTTGAAACCTGGCTGTGGCTTTCTCTCCCTGCACTCCTAGAAGGGGACCCTTAACTAGGGTGAATTCGTTATGCTTCTCACCTCCCCCACTCTCAGGATAGCTGACTTTGCCACAATAAATATGCTGAACAAGTTGTAAATAGTTCTCCCCTGTTAATATCCAAAACCAATTATAATGTATCCTGTTCATGTTCTGAGTTTAATGTAAACTGCTTTGATTTCAGGATAAGGCGGTATAAAAAACAGGTTAAATAAACAAATAATTTCCACGTATTACTTCTGAGTCTATCCCCTTTCACTCTCATTCTATGTCCCCTCATAACAGAGCTTGTTTTCAACTGAAAGAGACCCTCCTGTGCATTTATGCCATGGAGGTATTTAAATGTCTCCATCATATAGCTCCTATCGCGCCTTTCCTCTAAAGTATACATATTAAGATCTTTAAGTCTGTCCTTATATGCTTCATAACAAAGACCACTAACCATTTTAGTAGCCACCCTCTGCACCAACTCCATCCTTCTGAAAGTGTGGTCTCCAGAACTGCACACAATACTCAAAATGAGGTCGCACCAGAGACTTATACAGAGGCATTATTACCTCCTTTTTTCTGCTGGCCATTCTTCTCCCTATATACTCAAGCATCCTTCTAGCTTTTGCAGTCACCATTTCTACCTGTTTAGCTACTTTAAGATCGTCAGACACAATTACGCCCAGGCCCCCCTCTTCTTTTGTGGACAGAAGTACTTCAGTTCCCTACACTGTACAGCTCTCTGGATTTTTGCAGCCTAAATGCATAACCCACCCTACCCCTCACCCCACCCACCCCAAGGCTGCTATATAGTGGTCACATACAGTGCCATCTACCCTTTTTAATTTGGTGTTAAGCCCACCTTTTCTTCATCTTCTCCTTCTAGGACTGCTTAATCAGCATGTCGTGTATTCAGTGCAATAACTGTGGTGCTTTCATTCTGAGACAAATCATTTGGAACCTAAGAGCTTGTCCTATGTGCCTCAAGTCAGCTGCCATGCATAAAGAATTGACTCTACCTAAGGGAAGAACTAGCTGCAACGAAACACACCTCTTCTAGGATACAAACAGAAAGCACAGTTACTTACCTGTAACAGGTGATCTCTGGGAACAGCAGGAATAAGTCTTCACATATGGGTACGTCAGTACCGAAGGAGCCTGCGCGGGAACGCTCCCCAGCGTCCAATCAGAAAGCTTTTGGGAGCATCCCTCAGCGCCTGCGTGCTGCCTTCCCACCTTTCCAACTGTCTCTCCTCAGTTGAGTTTTATAGCTGAGACAAAGAGAGAGAAAGAGGAAAGGAAAGATAGATAGAGAGATACAACTCCTAGGGGAGGTGGGTGGGTTGTAAAGACTTATTCCTGCTGTTCCCAGAGATCACCTGTTACAGGTAAGTAACTGTGCTATCTCCAGGAACAAGCAGGAATGAGTCTTCACATATGGGGACTCCCAAGCTAAGATGCCTGGAGCCCTAGCATGGTGGGGATTGAGACATGCTACACCTCATATGGCCAGGCATCCTGAGGATGGAGGGTAGGAGTTGAAAAGAGAAGAGCTGTAGAAAAACAGCTAACCTAAAATAGGACTACAGGTAAGGAGTCCTTGTATGTATGATATAATTATCATGAAAAATATTGAAATGAACAATCACAATATGGACCTCACCTACTGGATTGCAGGAAGTAGCTCACTGAAGTGAAGGTGAAGGTCAAAATCTGGAAGTGACAGGTGACCCAGGTGTCAACTGGGGTAGTACAAAAACGGTAGGTCTTTAGTGGAAAGCTTTATGGAAAAAGCTGGGAACTCTTTTGGCTACAGAGTACTCACAGTTAGGAGCAAAAGAGGAAGACTGACCGATTTGGACAGACTAGCCCAGTCCTGGAGGGAAGAAGGGGTATGGAAAAAAGCCCGTATTCCCAAGAAGGACAGATGTCTGAAGGGTTGAAACCTCAGATCTACTGAAGATCCACCATGTCTTTCCTAACTGGTGAGAGATACTAAAGATATTGGAGCATGGAGCTTCAGGGATACCGAAACCTAGGGTTAAGGTAGGAGCTGTCAGTACCACAGTAGTGGTTGTGTGCATAATACGCCACACATACCGTGGGACAGTATGAACATATGCAATCCCACTGTCTGGAACCTATAGGAAGGTAAAGCACAGTTACTTACCTGTAACAGGTGATCTCTGGGAACAGCAGGAATTAGTCCTCACATATGGGTACGTCGGTACCGACGGAGCCCGTGCGGGAAAGCTCCCCAGCTTCTTAGAATAGAAGCTTTTGGGACCTCCCACTGCACATGCGCACTGCCTTCCCGCCTTCCTGAACAGCTCTCCTCAGTTTCGAGTTTATAGCTGAGTCAACAGAGAGAGGACAGGAAGATAGATAGATAAAAGATACAACTCCTAGGGGAGGTGGGTGGGTTGTGAGGACTAATTCCTGCTGTTCCCAGAGATCACCTGTTACAGGTAAGTAACTGTGCTATCTCCAGGAACAAGCAGGAATAAGTCCTCACATATGGGGACTCCCTAGCTTAGATGCATGGGATCCCCTGTAAAGGTTCGCCATCTTCGTATGGATCTCAGGCATCCATTCTGGGAAGGTGGGCAGGAGTTGTTTAGGAATGGAACAGGTGCTTGAGGACAGCCTGGCCAAACAAGGCATCCCGGCGGGAGTCCTTGTCCAAACAGTAATGGGCTGTGAAGGTATGAACCGAGGCCCAGGTAGCGGCTCGACAGATCTGATCTATGGAAACAGAGTGCAGAGGAGCCATAGAAGTTGCCATGGCCCTCACATTGTGAGCAGTGACATGGCCTTCCAGAGAAATGTTTTTGCTCTGGTAAGCAAAAGAAATACACTGAGCAATCCAATTGGAAAGTGTACGCTTGGAGACTGGAAGTCCCAAATGGGAAGGATCAAAGGCCACAAAAAGTTGAGAAGACTTTCGATGTGGCTGAGTCCTATTAAGGTAAAAAGCGAGAGCTCTTTTACAATCCAGAGTATGAAGGTTCCTCTCTGCATTGGATGCATGAGGAGCTGGAAAAAAGACAGGTAGATATACCTCTTGATTAAGATGAAAAGGCGAGACCACTTTAGGCATAAAGTGGGGATTCGTCCTAAGGACCACCTTATCATGATGAAATCTTGTGTAAGGTGGATTAGCCACTAAAGCCTGCAGCTCACTGATGCGGCGAGCCGAAGTGACTGCAATGAGGAAGATGACCTTCCAGGAAAGAAATTTCAAGGAGGTGGAAAACATTGGCTCAAAAGGTGGCTTCATAAGTTGACCGAGCACTAGATTCAAATCCCATGCGACCGGGGGTGGTCTGATGGGAGGTTTAGTGAGAGTCAGGCCTCTCATGAATCTTGCAACAAGAGGATGAGAGGAGATAGGTTGTCCATTTATATGTTTCAAGGATGCTGCAATAGCACTTAAATGGACTCTTACCGAATTCGTCTTGAGGCCTGCATTGGATAGATGCAGGAGATAATCAAGAAGAGAATTCAAAGGAAGTGCCAGAGGGTCAAGACCCTGCTGAGCACACCAAATGGAAAAACGTTTCCATTTGAAAGCATAGGAACGCCTGGTAGAGGGTTTCCTAGAGGCAGAAAGGATATCTTTCACTGGTTGGGAAAGATGAAAGTCTTGAAGGCTTAAGCCTTCAGTAACCAAGCACTGAGGTGAAGGGATTTGGGGTTTGGGTGCCACAAAGTCCCCTCCTCCTGAGACAGGAGGTCTGGCGCAGCTCCCAGATCCAAGTAGGATCCCTGGGAGAGCTGTAGAAGTAGAGGGAACCACACTTGGCGTGGCCAGCGTGGAGCTATGAGGATCATAGTTCCATGATCCCTCTGGAGTTTGAACAGAGTCTTGGGAATCAAAGGAATGGGTGGAAAGGCATATAGGAATGCCTGATTCCAATTCAGGAGAAAGGCGTCCGTAGCCTGAGCTCCCTGACACGGAGTTCTGGAACAGAACCGGGGAAGTTTGGCATTCCACGGACTTGCAAAGAGGTCTATGTCCGGGGTCCCCCATTCCTGAAAGATTCGGTTTATTTGGTCCAAATGTAGGGACCATTCGTGTGGCAGCAGAACTCGACTGAGCCTGTCTGCCCGAGAGTTTTGAACTCCTGGGAGATACACTGCTAGCAGGTGAATCTGATGCTCTCTGGCGAAGGCCCATAGTCTTAGAGCTTCGTTGCAAAGCGACAGAGAGCCCGTCCCTCCTTGTTTGTTTATGTAAAACATGGCCACCTGATTGTCCGTCTGAACTAGGACAGTGAGGTTGGCTAGGAGGGAGTGGAAGACCTTGAGGGCAAGGTAAATTGCTCGCAGTTCCAGAAGATTGATATGAAGGGTGGTCTCCTGTAGAGACCAAGTGCCCTGAGTGGAGAGAGTTTGCAGATGGGCTCCCCACCCTGTTTGGGAGGCATCTGTTGTGAGGGTTGCTTGGGGTAGCAATGGTTGAAATGGAGCCCCCAACAACAGATTCTTGGTGGAAGTCCACCAGTGGAGGGACCAAAACAGACGAGCGGAGGTTTGTATTTGGTCTGAGAGCGCTCCTGACGCCTGAGTCCACTGAGTGGCCAGGGTCCATTGAGCTGCTCTCATATGAAGACGAGCATAGGGCACCACATGCACTGTGGAGGCCATATGACCCAGTAGGCGTAGCATTTCCCTGGCTGTCAAGTGAGTGCTGGACTGAGCTTGGGAGGCCAAACTCAGGAGGCGCTGGCCTCGAACATGTGGAAGGTAGGCCCTTGCAGTGATGGTGTCCAACTGGGCCCCTATGAATTCTAGAGATTGAGTAGGGATGAGTTGGGACTTGGGAAGGTTTACTACCAGTCCCAGATACTGCAAAAGGCTCCTTGTGTGGTCCAGGGAAATCTGGGCCTGTGACTGAGTTGGAGCTCGGATGAGCCAGTCGTCCAGATATGGGAAGACAAAGATTCCCATGCCTCTTAGAAATGCGGCTACGACTGCCATGCATTTTGTGAATACTCTTGGAGCAGAGGCTAGACCGAAGGGGAGTACTCTGTATTGAAAATGTTTTCCCTGAAACAGAAAGCGAAGATACTTTCTGTGGGATGGATGGATGAGTATATGTGTATACGCATCCTGTAGGTCTAGAGAACAAAGCCAGTCCTGACCCTGGAGGTAAGGAAGGAGAATGCCGAGAGACAGCATTTTGAATTTCTCCTTGAAGAGAAATTTGTTCAATTCTCTCAGATCTAGGATTGGTCTGAATCCCCCTGTCTTCTTTGGAATGAGAAAATAAGGGGAGTAGAAACCGGACCCTTGTTGAGGAAGAGGAACCTCTTCTATGGCCCCTTGGGCAAGAAGAGAGGAAACCTCTTGACCCAACAGGGTTAGGAGAGATGGGGGAGAATTGAATGGTCTCACCATATGATGGGGAGGAAGGCTGGAGAAATGAAGTTTGTAACCCTCTCGAATGATAGAGAGGGTCCATTGTTCTGTTGTGATTTGTTCCCATCTGGGAGCAAAGTGAACCAACCTTCCGGGTATGGTGAGAGGTTCTGGTTGTGTTAGAACCAGAAGTGGCAAGTTCCCTAGGAGCAAGTCAAAACCCCTGAGGGGTTGGAGCCTGCTGAGCTACAGTAGCTGCTGCAGGCTTAGCTCGTGCTTGTTTGGATTGCTGACGCTTAGCAGTATAGCGAGGTTGAGAAGACTGCTGGCCAGTATTTGAAGCAACTCTGGCCTTCTTATAGTAAGGCCTTTTAAAAGACTTTTTCTTAGTAGGAATTGAAGTGGACTTTGAAAGTCTTTCCAAGGTGGCATTTTCAGCATCCATCTGGGTGGCTTTGATTTGCCACTCTTCCCCAAATAAGTTCTCACCTGTACAGGGCAGATTCCGTAAGCCATCTAGAACCCAAGGTTCCAGATCAGAGGCCTGGAGCCAAGCAAGACGTCGGGCTGCAATAGCAATGCCCGAAGCCCTACTGGCTCCCTCAAAGGAATCATATGCTGCCCTATTAGAGAACTTAGAAACCTCTAAGAGTTGTTTCACTAGGGAAAGGAATCCCTGCTTTTTATCCTCAGGGATAAAGGGGGCAAAATGCCGCACCTTTTTGGCAAGTTCCTCCAGGAACATGCCCATATAGAGACTGTAGGAATTAATCCTGGCTATAAGCATACTAGCCTGGAAAATTTTCCTACCAAAAGAGTCCAAAGTCTTACATTCCCGTCCTGGAGGGGTGGAAGAGTGCCTTTTGGTACTCCTAATCTTCTTCATTGCAGACTTCACCACAATAGAGTGGTGGGGCAATTGAGTCTTTTGGAAACCAGGAGAAGGAGGGACCCTATACATGGTGTCCAACCTACGGGAATAAGGAGACAAAGTCAAAGGATTTTCCCAGAAATCCATCAGTTGTTCTTGAAGGATTTCATGGATAGGCAGGGTAACTGCCTCCTTAGGGGCCTTTGAGTATCCCAAAATATCCAGTTTTTTGGATCTGGGTTCCTTTTCCGAGGATGTGGTAATAGAAAGGGCTGTAGCCATATCTAAAACAAAGTCCTGGAAGGACAAATCCTCTGGAGGGGACATTCTCCTTTTAGGAGAAGAGGGCTCCTCAGGTAAGTTGAGTGAAAACTCAGCAGAATCATCAGAGGAGTGAAAATCCTCAGAGGAATCGGTGCTTTCCTCTAACGCACGATACGCGTACCGATCGGTATCGATATCGGGCGTATCGGGTATGGAACCGGTATGGAGCGAAAGCCCATACGGTACCGACTTGCGTTTAGAGGTGGACGGCCTCGATACCGGCATGGCGGACGATACCGGTATCGGGCCCGGAACCGCTGAAAGCGGAACCGATGGCGTTGCAGCTTTAATGAAAGCCATGACGGCCTGCTGCATGGACTGTACAGTATCGCCCATGGACGCCATAGCTGCCTGGATGTCGGTACCGGAGTGACCCGGTACCCCAGAGCAGGCTAACAGGTGATCTGTCGAGGCCGTAGCATCGATATCAACCTGAGACCCCTGAATTGGCGTTTTTGGAAGTTGGACTTCCCGCCGGGGTTGTTTGGCTGGGGCAGGGTCCTCAAGTTCTAAGCTAAGAGCCTCTCGATGCTTTGAAGGAGATTTGCTCTTTGAGGACTTGCCCACAGAAGGTTTGGTTACCTGAGATCCATCCGGAGAAGAAGACCTGGATGACTGTGATGCTGTATTCTCTGAAGCAAACAGCACATGGAATTTGTTGGCCCGGTTCTGCAGCCCACGTTTAGACATGTGGGAGCAAGATGGGCAGTCCGGTATGGAATGGTCAGGCCCCAAACATTTCAGACACCAGTCATGGGTGTCTGTGACTGAAATAACAGCATTACATTTGGTACACTTCTTAAATCCAGGGGCTGGCTTCTCCATGAGGAGAAATTGAGTAGGCCGAGAGGCCTCTCTGAAGTGACCAAAAAGCTAAAAAATAAGAAAAAAGAATTATAATTTTTTAAAGAAAGAAAGAAAAGACCGGCGATACCGGTATCGGTATGGGGAAGGCAGGTACGCGGTCTAAAGAAACAAATAAAATAACAATTTCTTCAGCGGTGACAGGAACACGACCTGCTGGCTCCGCGGAAAAAGAGAAACTGAGGAGAGCTGTTCAGGAAGGCGGGAAGGCAGTGCGCATGTGCAGTGGGAGGTCCCAAAAGCTTCTATTCTAAGAAGCTGGGGAGCTTTCCCGCACGGGCTCCGTCGGTACCGACGTACCCATATGTGAGGACTTATTCCTGCTTGTTCCTGGAGATAACCTTTATAAGCATAGACAGAGAGATAAGTATGTAAATACATATCTACCTATAAGGAAGCACCTCGACAGATACACACACATATATATATATATATATATATTTATATGTGTATTGTCGTGGGTAGCGCCCCCTACGCCTATTAAAAATTATGGGCAATCCACGGCAAAGATTATTTTTAGAGAGCCACAGGGAACGTAAGGTTCATCGACGTAGTAAAATGGCCTTACCAATTCCGGCTGCCTAAAAGAACTCAGTAACAAGACCAAGTGGAGGGAATTAAGGCTTTTATTCCCCATCAATGCAAGGGTTCAACATAAGAGATGAATAATGAAACAGAAAGTCCTTTGATGCAAAAGGTACCAGTATTCAAAAACATGTGCTTAATTGTTACACTTCACAATTAATGCAGAGCTTGGGTAACAGGAATTCAGTTCATTCCAAAAGCATAAACATTCTATAAACTCTTCTATGTTACTCAGAGACTACAGACTCTTGATATGAGGCTGTGCACAGGTCACACTCCATCTGCTCTGGTGGAGATAGGGAAACTGTATTTATGCATTCTGTTTCCATGCATTCTTCTTTACTAGAATCATCAGAGGAATAAACACTGTCCCTGTCTGACTCGGGTCGGTGTGCTATGCCTCTAGGGCCTTGTCTCCAATAACAGTCTGTTCTCAGGGCTTTAGGGATTTTATTAAACCAGTATGGTTTCTCCTTCTTTGTAGAGTGAGGACTTGTTTTAACAGGGACTTTAGGATTCAAACATTCAATATCATCAATAAAGGTTCCATACCTGGAGCTTTGCTGGCTTGAATCCACAGTGTTTTCCCTTTTAGCAATTTTCCTGCTGTAGCAATTCCTCTACTTGTCAGCATTAGGCAGGGCTGTGCTTCTTGGCAGTTTGGTGAAACCTGGTATGAATTCTCTTCTCTCTCTTGGTAAGAACTCAGGTTTATTATAAAATGCCTTTCCTTTCTTGCTTGGTAAAACTGGGTAATTATTTCTCAAAGACTCTCTCTCCAAACCATTCCCTTTGGCTCCTTGCTTAGGTCTCTCTGTTCTTTATTTATTTATTTATTTTATTTAACACTTATTTATATACCGCATCTTCCAGCGATCAGTTGCGGTGTACAATTAACAACAGTTAACAATGCAGAGCTTGTTTTACATGGAACAGAATAACTTTTTACATAGAACATCTTAACATGCACACATAGGTTTAAAAACTAAGCAGAATAATTCAACTAACACAGATTGTGTAACAATTTAAACAAAGTACTGACTCTACCGCATAGGCAGATCATATCAGTTGCAACTATATACAAGTAGGGTATCAATGCATAGGAGTGGAGTGTTCATTCGATTATGTTTTGTGTGTTATCCCTTGAAGAAGGGAGTATACGCTTGATGTGGGAACGCTGTGAGAACAGGGCGTGGCACAGCATCTAACTTCAGAGCTGGCTCTAACAAACTTTCTTGGGACAGCTGCACCGTCAGCCTGGCCCTTCTGGATTTCACCCTTGTGAACCCCGTACCTGTGGGCTTGCTCCTCTAGGATTTCTCCAGTTACTCCTTCTCTTGGAGATGAACCTCTTGATAGAGCTGTTCCCCCTTGGGAAGACGTCCCTCTGTCTCTGTTCCTTCTCAGGTCCTTCTCTTTCTCCTCTTTCTCTTTCTTTGGTGAAGCCGTGCTCCCCTGTGTAGCCGTGCACCTCTTCCTTAAGGCAGCCGGACACCCCTGTGTAGCCGTGCTCCTCTTCTCTAATGTAGCTGGACACCCCTTCCTTAAGGCAGCCGAGGACCTCTTCCTTACTGCAGCCGGGCACCTCTTGCAAGCATTCAGCTCTGGCTTATAAGGAAATCTTTCCTGCCTGACTTCCGGGGTCATTTCCAGGTGCAAGTCATTATTTATTATTTTATTATTATTTATTTATTACAAGCTCTTATATACCGCTCTATTCAGCATCAGCGCGGTTCACAATATAACAACAGACCAGAACAACAAACTGTTTGGTTTTACAGAGAACAAGGTCAGAGAACTTGGATAAAACATGGGACGGCATTTCTGCAACTATTTACATGAGTATTTACAAGTATACACAACAGAAGTTGTTATTAGTTATAGGGTAAGGATCGAGATTGGTTAGCTGGTCAAGTAATATTGGGGGAAAAGGTGGGATTTGAGAGCCTTTCTAAAAAGGGATAGATCAGTGATAGCACGAATCTCTGGGGGTAGGGCATTCCAGCACTTGGGGGCATAGAATCTGAAGGCCCTGTTAGATGTCGTTGATAGGCATTTTGTCGCTGCTTTAGGGATAACCAGTGCATTTGTTGATATCGTTCTCCTGGATCTATTGGGTGGAACAGTCTGAACGAGGCCTACCAGGGAGGAAGAGGTGATGATTTTAGTGGCCTTGAAAGTTAGTAGTAATGTTTTGAACAATATTCTGCCATGTATGGGGAGCCAGTGGAGTTGCTCTAGGATGGGTGTTATATGGTCCCTTCTTGATGCTCCGTAGAGGACTCTAGCAGCGGTATTCATGGCGAGTTGCAATGGGTTTAATGTGGAGTGTGGGAGGCCTTGGAGAGTGGCATTAGCATAGTCAAGGTGTGGTAGGGTTAAGGCTTGAAATATCGTCCGGAAGTCATCAGGATCAAGCAGGGGGCGAAGATGGCGGAGTGTCCGGATCTTGAGGTAGATGGCTCTGACTACGTTGGTTATATGTAGTTTAAAATCCATGCGCTGGTCCAAAGTGACTCCAAGGTAACGAATGGAAGGTTTGGATTGGAGCTCAGCTTCTTTGACCTTTATATGGGATGGGGGGGTGAAAAGTGGGTCTCTAGTGATGAAAAGAACCTCGGTTTTTTTGTGTTGAATTCGGAGGTTCTGGGATTGAAGCCATTCAGATACTGCATCAAAACATTTGGCTAGCGGGGAGAGGTCCATATGGGCTGTGGAGAAAGGCATGTATAGAAGGATGTCGTCAGCGTATATCAAGCATTCAACATTGAAGGACTTAATGATATTGCAAACAGGCTGTATGTATATATTGAAGAAGAGTGAAGATAGGGATGATCCTTGTGGTACGCCTTGTTTTTGGTGGTAAGGTGTGGATGTTGCGGTTCCTGAGGTAACGTACTGCCATCTCTGATCAAGGTATGATTTACACCACTCCAGGGCAGTGTTATTGATGCCTTTTTCTTTTAGTCGCCCTATTAAAAGATCATGATGAACAGAGTCAAAAGCCGCGGCAATGTCTAAGAAGATAAGAGCAAAGCCTTGGCGGATGTTATCAATGCCTGTGATGATGTTGTTGCATAGAGTGGTTAGGAGGGTTTCAACACCGTGGAACTCTCTGAAGCCATGTTGGCATTGGTCAAGAGGGGAGGCAGTGTCGATGTGGTCCTGTATTTGTCTTTGAGCTTCCTTTTCAATTATTTTAGCTAGCAGGGGAATGCTAGCTATGGGTCTATAAGATTCAACCTTTTGTGGGTCGAGTTTGTGGTTTTTCAAGAGGGGTCTGATGGATGTTCTCTTGAGGACTGATGGGAAGGAACCAGTTGTAAAGGATAAATTCATCATTTTAGTGATGATGGGGCTGAGATCTTGGCGTAGTTCCTTTATCCAGTGGGCTGGGCAAGGGTCAGTTTGTGCGGTGGTAGTGTTAAGAGCAGCGATGGTGACTTCAATATGTTTTCTGGATGGACATTAGGCTTCTCAAGCTCATTAGCTCCTGAATGTTCCTTCCTGCTCCATCTAGCTGTGCCTGGCGGTAATTGCACATCTAGATTCTTAAAAGAAACAGGATTTCTTTTCAGGTTTTCAACTTTATCAATACCCACATCATGACAGTATATATATATATATATATATATATATATATATATACATATATATATATATACATATACATGGGTATATATATATGTCTATAGTGAGATCTGGAGGGGCATAACCTATGCACACGCAGCTTACAGACATATGTATCTATAGAGATGTATATAGATATATATACATACATGAATATATAGGTCTAAAGATAAATGTCTGCAATTAAGCAGATAGAGATATGCCCATAGGAACATTCACATGGGAGATGTGAAGAGGAAAGATTCATCTAATAACAAGAAGGTGGAACCTACTTGAGAAGATATACAGAGAATCTATTCCCCCTGGTTAAGGTGGTGCAGGAATGCTATCCAGTGAAATAAACCAGGATGGTTGCATGAAAAAACAGAGGATAATATCAGTCTGTAAGCAGCAAGTCCTGAGTCCTGTAGAACTCTCGCATGGTAAATGGACAGAAAACGCATAGGATGAGATACCAGGTTGACCCACTGGAGGGACACAAGGGGTATCATGCGTTTAGTTAAATATGTGCTGTCCATGAAGGAGTAGGATACCATGAGGACAAGCTGCAAGGAAAAAAGAGCATATTCCCTGTAGGAATTAGAGAACTCTTTAGACTTTCACGTAGAAAAGGCTTATGTCCTGTATTATAAAAGGGAATAGCAGGGTGTGGAGAACCCTCACAATCATGGAGAATGACTGAGGAAGCCTTTTCCAACCATATAGGATAGTCATTAGAGACAAAACCCCATGCTCTCTAGCAAGAGCCCATAGTAGAAAGCTTCTCTGTAAGATTGCAGAGAGCATTATGCAGGAGAATTGGGAAATAAAACTGGCTGTTGGAAAAAAACAGCTGCCACGTCAACTATGCTGCCAAATCCAAAGGAATTGGAGATGGCAGAAAAGAAGATAGTGTGATAAGCCTGAAGTGATAAAGATTATCCAAGACAGATGAAGCACTATCTTGGAATCACTACTAAGGCCAGACAGAAAGTAGTGGAAGACAAGACTGGAAACTTGTGGAAAAGTACCAGTAGTCCAATCACTGGAACTCCAGCATGGGCAGCTGCTGAATAAGACAGCAGAGAGAATCTTTCTGTGTAAAACAGAGAGAACAGACAGAATGAGAGGAGAAATTCCTGTCCCTGTCTGAATAGCTGCCCAGACAAAAGAAGGGAGTTTATTCAAGAGAAAAAACTCCACACTGGAGTGAAAGAAATGACTAGAAAGGCTAAAGAAGCCCTGCAGTGGTATGGTACCACTCTTTCAGGGGAAACCCTGGATAAGAGGGTAGAGAACAGGAGCTGAAGGGTGACTTACCATATGGTAAGTCTGTGGAAGGAAAAAATTCATGTTGGAACAGAAAACTATCATGGGATAGTTGTTAAACCTCTCTTCTTGGTAGGAAGAAGAGGAGAAACCTGTGACCCATAGACATGAATATCCTGACAGCTCAGCAACCTAGGAGCAACTGGATGTCCTGAGAAAAGGAATCCATGTGTAGAGTTTTGAATGAAAAAACAGTGAAAAAACTTCTACTGAGAAGAAGTCAACTGTAGGTTGTAAACTTCAGGACCCTATGGTTGCCGGGTTTGTTCAGCCTGGCTAGAGTTTGGATTCTTCAGACCAGGGCGAGGTTTCCCCTGCTTGGGAACATCTGTATGATGGGCAGGAGAAGTGTGAAACCTTCTTCTCCTAGGGAAAGAAGGTTTGGTAGGGCATTTCCTACCTACTGGGGAAGGAGAAGGCTTAGAATAGCCTCCAGAAACAGGGAAGTCAGTGGACCACTGAGCAACCTGATGTAAAGACTCCTTATTGAAGAGATTTTCCCCAGTGCAAGGAGTATTACCCAGTCTTTGTTGTGCCCATCTGCTTAAGTCTGAAGCTTGGAGCCAGGCTCTACGTCTTGCCCCTATGGCTATAGCAGAAGTTCTGCTAACAGACTCAAAGGAGTCTAGGGAAGCATGAGTAAGAAAACAAGAGATACTTTGAATATGACTAAGTAGTAAGGAATAGTCTGCAGTCTTTGGCTCTGAAAGAAAAGGAGTCAAAAGATATAATTTCTTTGAGACCTCCTGAAGGGATAGACTCATATAAAAAATATATGAGAGAATCCTTGTTGACAGCATGGCTGTCTGGAAGGTTTGACGTCCAAAGGCATCTAGTGTCCTAGACTCACGACCTGGTGGGTAAGAAGAGTGCTTCTTCTTACTTTTCACCTTCCTCATTGCTGATTCCACCACAATGGAGTGATGGGGAAGTTGAGTCTTTTGAAACCCTGGAGAGGGGGGCACCTGATACAGAAGATCAGTTGCTCTAGAAGGTGAGGGAACCCTTAAAGGTGCTTCCCACATTCTTAGAAGAAGATCCTGCAAGGAATGATGTAAAGGAAGCATTATATTTTCCTTTTCTCCAGTAGAAAGAGAACCTTGTGTAGGGATAGGAATAGCAAGAGATGTTGCCATATTCAGGAGAAAATTCTGAAAAGAAGGATCTCCAAAGGGAACCGTCCCTGGACAGGCTAGACCTGAAGAACTAGTCTGGGCACCGGAGGATCTACTTGAGAATATAGGAATATAAGATCCTGCACGGTGCAAGAAAGGATCCTTAAGGGATGGATGCTGGTACTGGAGGTCATGACCTGAGACAATCAGTACTGCATCGTCCATGCCAGGTATCGACTCCAAACTTGGTATAGAAAGGAGCGACCCTGGTGAAAGAAGCATGGAAGGAGCTGGCCCCGATGTTACTGTGGGTACCGGCACCGATACCGATACCGGTAGCTGTGTCGGAATCGAAGGTGATACCGACATCGAAGCAGTCATCAGTGGCTGCTCAATCGGTACCGAGGTAACCGAAGGCCTTTGGTAATCACCCTCGGTACCGAGCATCCGGAACCGATAAGCGTCGGTTCTGAGACGTGTCGGTACCCAGTCTTTCAGACTAGAGATCGATTCCAGACTCGGCATCGAAGGCAGCGAGGCTATCGATGCATGTCTAGAGGGTACCGACGTCGGTGGTAGTATCGGCGGTGATGCCGATACTGGAAAGTCAATCTGGGACGTATCGACCGGTCCCGAAGGTACCGAGAAAGCCAGATGACGATCCCTGGTGAGGAGTGAATCGCTCAACACCAGTGCCGATGCCGGGGTACCGCTCAAAGCGGATGCCACCACCGAGCATGGCTCAGGTATGTTCAGTGAGGGGTGAGCCCCAGGAACAACCTGAAACCCCTGATAGGCTTTGGAGGCCGAAGACTCCCGCCGGGGTTTTGAAGCCAATGGATCCTTGAGGGCAAGGCCGGAGCCGTCATCATGCTGTGCATGAGACCTACCACTCAAGGGTTGGCTAGTCTTAACAGACTGTTTGTGGGTTACCTGATCCTGTGGAGAAGAAGAAATGGTCGGTGCCCTGACACTGGAAGGGAACTCGGTATCGAGGGAAACTCGAAATGGAAAATCTCTTCTCACAACATTGTAGCCTAATGGCTCTGGAGGAAAATGGTCAGGACCCAAACAGGTTAGACACAGCTTAGACACTTCTTAGGAAAAGAAGGTGGCGGCTCCATGATGGAGAGGCCTAGAAGGCCCAAAAAGTTTAAGACAGAAACTGAGGGAAAAATATTCCCTGAATTTAAGAAAAAGAAAAAACACCGGCGGTACCGGTGGAGTCAGGGAGACAGCCGCGACCACAAGAAAACAAAGAATTAAAGAAAAAAGTTTTCTGCGGTGACAGGAGGACGTCCTGCCGGCTCTGCGGAAAAACAAAAACTGAGGAGAGACAATTGGAAAGGCGGGAAGGCAGCACGCAGGTGCTGAGGGATGCTCCCAAAAGCTTTCTGATTGGACGCTGGGGAGCGTTCCCGCGCAGGCTCCGTCGGTACCGACGTACCCATATGTGGAGACTCATTCCTGCTTGTTTCTGGAGATCAAAGTCCACCACCGCTCCCACAAATAATTAAACATCCCAGGAACAAATGGATCATAGTGGGCTCGGGTAGATTGTGACCTGTAAGGCAGAGACATCCTATATATCAAGAGATATCCTGCATAATGCCTTCTCAGCTTTGGTTGATGAGGATCACCAATCCATGGAAACTGAAGGGCCCTTAAATGAGCCAGTCAATGCCCAATCTCCTGCAAAAGCACCAAATATGAAGAAAAAATCACCAAACAGAAAACTACTACTACTTGGAGATTCCATCAAAAGAGGCACCAACTTGGGAACACAGTTCAAAAACAGCTTTAATACATGGCTCCAGACCTGGTGTGAACGAGAAATATTCAGATTTATTGGCGACTGGGGAAACAGACGGACCAACAAGAGATTATACTGTGCTGATGGACTACATCTCTCTGTCGCAGGGAAAAGAATCCTAAGTGAAAAATTCGGGCAGTATGTGGATATGCATTTAAACTAGAAAAAGGGGGTGACGTATGGAGGAGGACTAGTTCAGGACGTCACTTCCGGCAAATGCAGAACATCATCAGAAACAGACATACTTTTAAACCACACATCAAAGACAAATGGGAAGAAGTGGGCAGAACAAAATCAAATCAAAATACATGCAAGCCAGTTAAATGCTGGAAAGCAATGAGCACAAATGCTAGAAGATTAGCCAACAAAGTTCCGGACCTGGAAGTCCTAATGGTGGAAATGGACTTGGACATTGTGGCCATTACAGAAACATGGTTTAATGAATCGCATGAATGGGATATAGCCATACCTGGCTATAATCTATTCAGAAGAGAGAGAGAAAGTGGAAAAGGGGGAGGGAGTAGCCTTGTATGTAAAAAGCAATATTAAAGCTACGGCAATGCAGGGGGCATGGGGAAAAGAAGAAGCATTCTGGATTGTGTTGGAAAGAGGAGATGGCACTGTCATCCATACTGCTGTAGTCTACAGACCTCAGACTCAAATCGAAGAAATAGCTAATGAATTGATTATAGATATTGCCAAGATAGCCACAAAGGAGAAGTGATCATATTGGGTGACTTTAATCTACCCAATGTGGATTGGAGTACTCCTTCTGTGAATCTGGCAAGAAGCAAAACAATTGTGGATGCTTTCCAAGATGCATCACTTAAACAAATGTTGATGGAACCAACCAGGGAAAGCTCAATGCTGGATTTAGTGCTCACCAACGGTGAGAGCGTGTCAAATGTCTGGGTGGGTGCCACTGTGAGCAGCATCGATCATCACACAGTGTGGTTTGAGATAAAAGCCAAGGTGCAGTTCAATCATAGCAAGTTCAAAGTTCTAAACTTCAAAAACACTGACTTCAGTAGAATGGCCAAGTACCTGAAGGAGGAGTTGGCAGGATGGGAGGGAATAAGGAAAGTGGAATTGCAATGGGCTAAACTAAAGATGGCAATAAAAGGGGCAACAGGTAAACATGTAAGGAAAGTAAATAAAAACAAGAGGAGAAGGAAACCTATTTGGTTCTCCAAAGAAGTGGCTGCTCAAATAAAGGCAAAAAACACAGCTTTCACAAAATTGAAAAGCTTGCAAACAGAAGAACACAGTAAGGAATACAGGAGCAAACTAAAAGAGACAAAAAGAGAAATAAGGAAAGCAAAATCAAAGGCAGAGAAAAAGATGGCTAAAGATGTGAAGTGTGGTGACAAAACTTTCTTCAGGTATATTCGGGAGAGGAGGAAAATCAGAGACGGAATTGCAGGACTCAGAAGTGCTGGGAACAGATTTGTGGAAAGTGACATTGAAAAAGCAAAATTGCTAAAAAAATACTTCTGCTCTGTTTTTACTAAAGAAAATCCTGAAGAATGACCATCTGTGACACCCAAATATAAAAATGGGAATGAAGTAGATACCACACCATTCACTGAAGATGATGTGTTAGAACAACTTGCAAAACTGAAAGTGAACAAGGCCATGGGACCGGATGGGATACATCTCAGGATACTGAAAGAGCTCAGAGAGGTTCTTGCAGGGCCGTTAAAGAATGTTTTCAACAGATCCTTGGAAACAGGAATAGTTCTCTCAGGACTGGAGAAGGGAGGATGTGGTACCTCTTCACAAAAGTGGTGACAGGGAAGAAGTGACGAACTACAGGCCCATGAGCCTTACCTCAGTGGTGGGAAACATAATGGAGGCACTTCTGAAAGAGTGAATAGCGGACTTTCTCAAAACCAACAGGTTGCATGATCTGAGGCAACATGTCTTACACCAAAGGACGATCTTGCCAAACAAATCTGATTGAGTTCTTTGACTGGGTGACAAGAGAACTAGATCAGGGGCATGCGATGGATGTCATCTACCTGGATTTCAGCAAAGCCTTTGATACTGTTCCTCATAAGAGGCTTATCAATAAACTCAGTAGTTTGGGAATGGGTCCCAAGGTGGTGAACTGGATTAGAAATTGGTTGACTGACAGATGACAAAAGGTGATGGTAAATGGAGCTCACTCGGATGAAAGTACAGTGATTAGTGGGGTGCCCCAGGGTTCGGTCCTGGGCCCGGCACTGTTCAATGTATTTGTGAGTGATATTGCTGAAGGACTGCATGGAAGTCTGTCTTTTTGCAGATGACACAAAAATTTGCAACAGAGTGGACTCCCCTGAGGAAGTGGATAACATGAGGAAAGATCTACAAAAGCTGGAAGAATAGTCTAATGCTTGGCAGTTAAGATTTAATGTGAAGAAGTGCAGTGTCATGCACTTGGGAAGCAGAAATCCAGGGGAAATGTACGCGATAGGGGGAGATTGGTGTGCACGGACCAGGAGAAGGACCTTGGTGTGATTATTTCTGCGGATCTGAAGGTGGCAAAACAATGCGACAAGGCGGTGGCAAAAGCCAGGAGGATGTTGGGTTGTATACAAAGAGGAATTACAAGCAGAAAGGAAGAGGTACTAATGCCACTGTATAAGTCACTGGTGAGGCCTCACTTGGAATACTGTGTTCAATTTTGGAGACCATATCTTGCAAAGGATATAAAAAGACTGGAAACTGTTCAGAGGAAGGCGACAAAAATGATTTGGAGCCTGCATCAGAAGCCTTATGAAAAGAGACTTGAAGACCTAAATATGTACACTCTGGAGGAGAGGAGGGACAGGGGAGATATGATTCAGACCTTTATATACTTAAAGAGAAATAATGAACAAACAAACCTCTTCCAAAGACGGGGAAGCTATAAAACTAGAGGGCATAACATGAAGCTGCAAGGGGGTAAACTGAAAGGCAATGTCAGAAATACTTTTTCACTGAAAGTGTGATGGATGCTTGGAATGCCCTCCCGGTGGAAGTGTTGGAGGCAAACACAGTGACGGAATTCAAAATGGCATGGGACAGACACAGCAGTGGATCCCTTTACAGCTGGGGTCACCAACCTCCAGAGGGCCGCGGGCCGCACAGCTGACTACCGGGAGCCTCGCGGGCCGCACCCCCCTTCTCCCCGCCCCCGCGAAAAAAAACAACAAACTCAAAATTATGAAAACAATGGCTGATCACCTTTATTGAATTTAATGAGATGGCTGATGATTCATGCTAGCAGACAAACGCTTAAAGTCAGGCTTCACAGATGACACTGACAGGAGAAGGGACGCTTGCAGGTGGTCGTCGGTGAGCTGCGAGCGCATGGATACAATGGCGGGAATCCTTGGCAGGCCGCACGTAATGTTAACCGGGGTAGAGCCTCGCGGGCCGCACGAAGGGACCTCGTGGGCTGCATGCGGCCCGCAGGTTGGTGACCCCTGCTTTACAGCAACAGGATAACATCAAAATAAACTTAACTAATTTCTCAACATACAGGGTTGTCCTACACGGAGCAGTGGGTTCACCCTTAAAACAAAGGCATGGGGAGGGGTGGCCTGCACTGAGCGGCAGGTGCACCTACTCTTGTCCTCTTACTGGGCAGACTAGATGGACCATACTGGTCTTTATCTGCTGTCATTTACTATGTTACTATGTAACCCTGCAGTTTTTAGTATTAAATTTCAGCTGCCATATTCTAGACCAGAGGTACTCAAATCCAGTCCTGGAGGGACGCAAACCAGTCAGGTTTTCGGGATATCCCTAATGAATATGAATGAGATAGAGTCAAATACAATGGAGGAAATGCATGCAAATATAACCCCCTCATATTCATTAGGGATATCCAAAAAACCTGACTGGTTTGCGGCCCTCCAGGACTGGATTTGAGTACCTTTGTTCTAGACCATTCTTCATGTTTAGCTAGATCCCTCCTCATGTTGTTGACTCCTTCCTGTGTGTCTACTCTATTGCAGATTTTGGTATCGCCTGCAAACAAGCAAACCTTACCCTACTACTACTATTAAACACTTGTAAAGCGCCATGCACGCAGCGCTGCACAACCAAAAAGTACCAGAGAAAGTCCCTGCTCGTCCGAGCTTACAATCTAGTCAAGATAATACAAAGCATTAGTCAATTCGATGGGTTTTACAGTTTGGTCATGAAAAGATGGGGGTTTTGTTAAGATGAAGGATAGAAGTCAGGATCTGAACGCGACAGTGAAGAGGTGGGTTTTTAACCTGGATTTGAAGAGGGCCAGGGAAGGTGCCTGGCGTACAAACACTGGTAAGCTGTTCCAGGCATAGGGTGCAGCAAGGTGAAAAGAGCGAAGTCGGGAGTGAAAGGCCTAGATAGAAGTAATTTGTTAGCGGAGCGAAGATCCCGAGCTGGGATGTGGGGAGAGAGAAGAGATGAGAGATACGGAGGAGCTGTAGAGTGAATGCACTTATAGGTGAGAAGAAGTAGTTTGAACTGGATGCGGAATTGGATGGGGAGCCAGTGAAGGGACTTGAGGAGAGGAGTAATGTGGGCATGGCGTGATTGGCGGAAGATTAGTCAAGCAGCATAATTGTGTATGGATTGAAGGGGGAGGAGATGGCTCAAGGGAAGACCAACAAGGAGTAGGTTGCAGTAGTCGAGGCGAGAGGAGATTAGGGAGTGGATACGTGTTTTGGTGGTGTGTTCCGACAGGAAGGGGCGGATTTTGCTAATGTTGTAGAGAAAGAAGCGACAGGTTTTGGCAACGTGCTGGATATGAAAGGAGAAGGAGAGAGAGGTGTCAAAGATGACCCCCAGATTGTAGGCCGAGGGAACACGAAGGATCGTAGATCCATCCACGGAGACTGAGAAGGGGGGAAGAGAAGGAGAGGAGTTAGGGGGAAAGAGGAGGAGTTCAGTCTTGGCCATGTTCAGCTTCAAGCGGCGATGAGACATCCAATCGGCGATGTCAGAAAGGCAGGCAGAGATCTTGGTTTGGATTGCTGGACAGATATTGGGTGTAGAGAGGTAGATTTGGGCGTCGTCGGCATAGAGATGAAATTGAAAGCCATGAGAGGAGATAAGCATGCCAAGGGATTAGGTGTAGAGAGAGGAGGGGGCCCCCCAACATAGAGTGGGCTGGGAGAGGAGGAGGAGTCACCAGAGCTTACACTAAAGGAGCGATGGGAGAGGTAGGTTGAGAACCAGGACAGTACGGAGCCCTTGAAGCCAAGTGAGGAGAGGGTGGAGAGGATGAGGTTGTGGTCAACAGTGTCAAATACAGCGGAGAGGTCGAGAAGGATGAGGACAGAGTAAAGGCCCTTAGATTTAGTGAGGAACAAGTCATTGGAGACTTTTGTAAGAGTCGTTTCAGTGGAGTGTAGGGGACTGAAGCCAGATTGGAGTGGGTCAAGGAGGACCTGGGAGGTGAGGAAGTCGAGGCAACGTCGGTGGACTGCTCGTTCAAGAAGTTTAGACATGAAGGGTAGGAGGGAGATGGGTCGATAATTAGAGGGACAGGTGGGATCGAGTGAGGGTTTTTTGAGGAGAAGTGTGACAACGGCATGTTTGAACTTGATGGGGATAGTTGCAGTGGAGAGTGATAAGTTGAGGATATGAGAGATGGAGGGGATAACGGTGGAGGAGATGGGGTGGAGAAGATGGGTGGGGATGGGGTCGGAGGAGGAAAGGAGAAGTGCGGTTTCCTCATCAGAGATCGTAGGGAAGGAGGAGAGGGTAGCAGAGGAAGTTGGGATGGGGGGAGAAGTGAGGGGGGGAGAAGTGGGGAGGTAGAGGAGGGTGTGGGGTATTGGAGGGTAATTTTTTGGATTTTGTCATGGAAGTAGTCGGCAAGGGTTTGGGCAGAAAGCGAGGGCGGAACTGGGGGAGGGGTGACCTTGAGGAGAGAATTGAGGGTGCTAAAGAGACGGCGAGGATCAGAGGCTAAGGAGTTGGTCAGATGGGTGAAGTAGTTTTGTTTGGCAAATGCTATGGCTGACTGGAAGCAGCTAAGCATGAATTTGAAGTGTAGAAGGTCTTCAGGGGAGCGGGATTTGGTCAAGGCACATTCAGCAGAACAGGCACAGATGCATAAGTAGAGGGTTGTAGATGAGAGCCAGGTCTGAGCAGACCGTCTAATGGGACGGGGGTGGGCAGGGCAAGAGTGTCAAGAGCCGAGGATAGTGCAGCATTATAAGAGGCTACTGACTCATCGACGGATTTGGAGGACAAAATGGAGGAAAGAGATGGAGAGATGGTGAAGGAGAGAGTTAAGGGATCAATATTATGAATGTTTCTGAATAGGTCGGAGGAGGCGTGCCGGGCTTGAGGCAGCGGAAGCTGAAAATTGAAGTTTATAAGGTGATGGTCAGATGGGGGAAGGATTGAGTTGTGGAAGTTTAAGGGTGAAGAGTTAGAGAAGAATACCAGGTCAAGGCAATGGCCGTGTGTGTGGGTGGGGACAGTGGAGCAAAGTTGGAGGTTAAATGAGGAGGTGAGGGCAAGGAGCTTTAACGCATGGGGATCAGAGGGGTTATCGACGTGGATAGAGTAGTTACTCACCTGTAACAGGTGTTCTTCAGGAGCAGCAGGAATCAGTCCTCACATATGGGTGACGTCGGTGCCGACTGAGCCCCCGTGCGGAGCATTTCCCCAGCTTTCAAAGAAAGCCTTTGGGAATGCAGCGCGCCTGCGCGATCCCCTTCCCGCCCAAGGGTGCCATCTTGCTCAATCTGATGACATAGCTAAAAGACAGCAAAAATCAAAATAAAGGATATGACTGCAACTCCAGGGGAGGAGGGAGGGTCGTGAGGACTGATTCCTGTTGCTCCTGGAGAACACCTGTTACAGGTGAGTAACTACTCTTTCTCCAGGACCAAGCAGGAAGTCAGTCCTCACATATGGGACTCCCCAGCTCTAGGCTACCGGGAAACCAAAGCTGAAAAAAAATGGCTCCCTCTCAAGAGCCTCAGCATCTGTGATAAGAATATCCTCTGAGAACGCCCCCGTATGGTAGCCAAACACAAGGGCTGGAGAGTAGGAGTTGCCAAAACCTCAAAGAGATTACGGAGTACCGCCTGTCCGAAAGCACTGTCCCTTTGGGACTCTCTCTCGAGGCAGTAGTGGGCTGCAAAAGTCTGGCTTGAAGACCAAGTAGCGGCCCGACAGATGTCTGCCAACGGAACAGAGTGGAGATGAGCTACTGATGCGGCTTTCGCCCTGACACGGTGGGCCGTGACTCGACCCTGCAAGGGGAGGTCGGCTGCCTTGTACGCCCAGGAGATACAATCTGCTACCCAAGTGGACAACGTACGCTTGGAAACAGGTAACCCCAATTTATTAGGGTCAAAGGAGACGAAGAGCTGAGTAGCCCTTCGATGCCCCCGCTTACGTTCAATGTAAAAGGACAACGCCCTCTTACAGTCCAGAGTATGCAAGACTGTCTCAGCCCGGTTGCTATGCGGCCTGGGAAAGAATGTCGGAAGAACCACCTCCTGGTTGAGGTGGAAAGAGGAGACAACTTTTGGAAGGAACTTCGGATGAGTCCGAAGGACCACCCTGTTCCTATAGAACCTTGTGTATGGTCTATCAGAAACCAGAGCTTGTAGTTCACTCACAAGTCTGGCTGAGGTAAGAGCTACCAGGAAGAGTGCCTTCCAAGAAAGCACAGTTACTTACCTGTAACAGGTGATCTCTGGGAACAGCAGGAATAAGTTTTCACATATGGGTACGTCGGTACCGACAGAGTCTGCGCGGGAACGCTCCCCAGCGTCCAATTAGAACGCTTTTGGGAGCATCCCACCACGCTTGCGTGCTACTTTCCCGCCTTTCCCAGCTGCCTCTCCTCAGTTAAGTTTTAAAGCTGAGACAAAGAGAGAGAGAGAGAGAGGGGAAAGATAGAGATAGAAAAATACAACTCCTAGGGGAGGTGGGTGGGTTGTGAAGACTTATTCCTGCTGTTCCCAGAGATCACCTGTTACAGGTAAGTAACTGTGCTTTCTCCAGGAACAAGCAGGAATGAGTCTTCACATATGGGGACTCCCAAGCTAAGATGCCTGGAGGAGTCCCAGCATGTTGCAAATCAGAGAAGGTCATGCTATTCGACAGAACCTCAAGCATCCTGGGGATGGAGGGTAGGAGTTGAACTAAATAGATATGCTATGGACCAAATGGACCAACAGGACATCTAGAGAGGAGACCCTGTATAGATAATATCTAGTAGTAAACATTGAACTAGAATTTAGCGATATGGACCTCACCTTGAGGTATTGTAAAAAGTTTATGGAGGTTCATATGGGACTGCTAATATGAACCAGCAGAATATCCTCAAGGAATACCTCAATATGGAGCAGAGGTAATAACTGTGCAAAAGACAGGTTGAGGTCAGAACCTTTAGGGCGAGAAAAATCCCAGCGGAGACTGGGGTAGTTCAATGGGGCAGGACTTTTGCGGGAAATGCAGAAGTCCCCATTAGACAAACCTGAAGATCTTTTGACCCTAAAGAGACAGTTCTTATAGGAGAAGAGGGGCTTTAAAAAAACCCATATCCGATCACAAAGAAGGACAGAAGTATGAGGCATTGTAGTCTCCTATTTACTGAAAATTCAGAATGTCCTTCTTAAATGAAGTTACTTAGGAAAAAAGATGGTACATGGAGGACTTCAGATGTACCTAAACTAAAGGTCATGGTGGAAACCTTTTAACTACCACAGGGAAGTGGTTGGTTATGCAGAATCCTGAACATACTGGAGCAGCATCGAAAGGATAGTGACTATCTGTCGGGGCCGTATAGGAAAAATATATATATGTATATAAATATATATGAACCTAGGCAGACAGATAGAAAGAAATATATATATATATGGGTACAGACATGCAGATGTCTATATACATGTATGCATAAATATATACCTATGTCCCCAACTAGGGATATGTGAAGAGAGAAAGATTCATCTAATAACAAGAAGGGAATACCTGCTTGAGGAGATGTTTAGAGAATCCATTCTCCCTTGTTGTGGGTGGGAGAGCTAAGGAAGTGCTCTCACTGACAAGGGAAGTCTAGAGTATTCTAAGAACTCTAGCCCCTGAAAAACCAGGAATGGAGGATGTTTAAATCCGCTGACAGTAAGTCTGGATCCTTCCATAACTCCAGCATGACAGCTGGAGAAGAAGATGCAATGAAAAAAGATACCATATTTACCCTTCTTAGAGGGCAAAATGAGTATGATGCATTCTTGCGCTCAATATGAATTACTCCATGAGGAATTGAGGATGGAAGGAAATACACAAACAAAGACTGGCTGTCAGTGAAAGAAAACCATCCCTGGGGGTCCACTGGGAATGTGAACCAACCCAGGTGATTGGAGAATTCTTTAGGTCTTCACTTAATTAAAGGCGTGTGTCCTTTATTGAAGAAGACTTTAATGGAAATGGTAAGGGTAGGGAAGAACTCAGTAAAGTCCTTCCTAACCATCTGGAATTATTTGCTCTCTAGCAAGGCCCATAGTGCAGAGTTGTTCTGTAGAGATGCAGAGAGCATGTTGCAGGTTGGCTAGAAAAAAAACCTGGTTGTTTAAGAGCCAATATGTGACCTGAACTACTCCGACAACGCCAAGGATTGGGGAAGGCTAAGGATAGAAGGTATGCTGCAACAAGAAACCTGAGAAGGTTCCAAGTCTGTCTGGGACTTAGTACTAAGGCCAGAAAGATTGATATTGGAAATCAAGCCCTGGGTGCTTGGTTAGCAAGTTAGTGGTTTAAACACTAAGAGCCCCTGCATTCTAACTATTGTTAGAGGGGCAGAACAAATCTTAGGTCTCAAGATTAGAAAAGACCTACAGACATAAGTAGGAGTGGTAAAAACTCCATCATTGTCTGAGAAGCTGCCACGAGCAACAAGAATGCAAGGTGGCGATAACTCTGAAAAGAAACTTCGGGCTTAGAGATAAGCCCTCAGTTAAGTAGTATACTCTTACAGACCAAAATGTCTTAGTAAGAGGGGCAGAGTTGAAAAAGACTTACGATGGAGTAAATCTTTGAAAAGAATAGTATGAGACATACTGATACAGGAGAAACTGTCAAAGATAAAGGTATAGAGGACCTTATTGACAGTTGTTACTCCTCTATGTACTTAGAAGGAAGAGGAGTAACGTTATTACCTGTAAAGCATAATCATGCTAAGGAGCTCTATGAGCTAAAAGTCAGGATGTCTCTTCAATGTAAAGTTTGGGATGGAACCGATGTAGATGCTTGCAAGAAAAGAAGCAAACTACAGGTTCTAAACCTCAAAGCAGGATGAAGGATTCAGTGAAGAATCTATCAGCAACCCTGCGACTGCTGGGTTTGCTGAAGTGGTTGAAGTTGTGGTTTCTTTAGCCTGGTTTGATGTTTCCCCTGTTTGGAAACAGCTGTATGGGTAGAGAAAGGATAAAACTTTTTCCCCTTGGAGGAATAAGGTTTGGTAGAAGATTTCTTACCAACTGGGATAGAGGAAGGTGTAGACCATCCCTTGAAAGCAATAGTGCCAGTGGTTAATTGAGCAACTTGGCGTAAAGTCTCTGTGTTAAAGAGATTCTCCCCAGTACAAGGAGTATTTCCCAGCCTTTCTTGTACCGATGTATCCAAGTCAGAAGCTTGGAGCCAGGCCATGCGTCGTGCCCCTATGGCTATAGCAGAGGTTCTGCTAACAGACTCAAAACTGTCCATTGTAGCACAAGTAAGAAACCTAGAGATATTTTGAACATGACTAACCAGTAAAGAGTAGTCTGCTCTTTTGTGATCCTGAAGAAAAGGAGTCAAAACCAGCAAACTGGTCGTGAGCTCTTCAAGAGATAGTCCCATATAGAAAATATATGAGAGAATTCTTGTTGAAAACATGGATGCCTGGAAGCTTTTACGTCCAAAGGCATCTAAAGTTCTAGCCTCACGACCTGGTGGATAAGAAGAGTGCCTTTTAGCACTTTTCACACGCCTCATTGCTAATTCCACAACAAGAGAATGATGTGGAAGTTGAGTCTTTTGAAAACCTGGAGAAGGGGGCACCTTGTACAGAGAGTCAGTGGCCCTTGAAGGTGGGGATACCTTTAAAGGAGTTTCCCACATTTTAAGTAAAAGATCCTGTAAGGTTTGATGCAAAGGGAGCATGATAACCTTCTTTGGAGCCTCAGGGAGACACAGGAACTCTGAATCCCTTGGAGCAGGATCTTGATCAGTTATAGAAATGGCAAGTAACCTTGCCATATCAAGCAAGAATGCTTGAAAAGAAATTTCCCCAGAAGGGGATCCTGAACTATGAGGAGTGAAGGTCAGATCTGTTGAAGATCTAGCCTTAGCACTAATGGATCGATCCATTAGAGTCCCAGACCCAAAAGGGTGGAGCATCAGGTTGTCCTGAAAGGATAGTTGGCGGTACCGCTCGAGGTCGGTACCGCGACGAATCGGTGAAAAACTATCCATGCCAGGGATGGACTCCAAGCTCGGTACCGAAGGAAGCAAGCTTGTGGAAGTAAGCATGGAAGGCACCGGTAACGATGCAAAGGTAGAAAATGGAACCGGCAGTGGTATCGCAGCCGGTACCGACACTGGATGATCAGTCTGAAGTGACTCTAACGGTACCGAAGGTACCGAGAGCGGTAGACTTTGATCTCCGGGACAATGTCTTCGGCACCGAGCGAGGTCAATACCAAGACGAGTCGGTACCCAATCGTCCAGGCTAGAGACAGATTCTAGACTCGGCATCGAAAGCAGCGAATCAATCGAAACAGACCTGGAGGGTACCGACATGGATGCCAGAATTGGTACCGGGATCGATACCGATGCTGGAAGATCGGTCTGTAGCAGCTCTAGCGGCACCGAAGATACCGAGAACGCTAGACTGCGATCATCGGTGTGAAGTGTTTCATCCAACACCGTTGCCGATGCTGGGGTACCGGCACCGCTCCCAGCGGATATCACCACCGAGCATGGCTCAGGTATTTTTGCGGAGGTGAAAACCCCGGAAATAACCTGAAACCCCGTTAGTGCTTTGGAGGCCGAAGACTCCCCGCAGGGGTTTTAAAGCCAAATTGTCCTCGAGGGCAAGGCCGGAGCCATCTCGATGTTGAACATGAGATCTACCACCCGAGGACTAGCTAGTCTTTACAGACTTTTGTGGGGTTACCTGATCCTGTGAAGAAGAAGTTGTAGCTGGTACCCTCAGAGCTGACGGGAACCGCGTATCGAGTGGAGCTCGATGCTGAAAACTTCTTTTGGAAAAAATGCAGCAGGAGGGACACTCCAGCGGATAGTGGTCAGGACCCAAACATGGAAGGCACCAGTTATGGGTGTCTAAGACTAACTTAGTACCGCCACAGTTGAAACATGTTTTTGGGATAGTGGCTGACGTTTCCATGAAGGAAGTGCAGAGGCCTAGTAGGCCGATAACCATCAGGCACTAAACAGGGAAGAAATTCCCTACCAAGGAATAATTTTGTTCAAGAAAAGAAAAAGAAAAAACACCGGCGGTACCGGTGCGTCGAGGGAAGGCAGACGCGACCACAAGAAAAAACAAAAATAAAGTAAGAATTTTCTGCGGTGACAGGAGTACGTCCTGCTGGCTCCGCGGAAAAATGAAAACTGAGGAGAGGCAGTTGGGAAAGGCGGGAAGGCAGAACGCAGGCGTGGTGGGATGCTCCCAAAAGCGTTCTAATTGGACGCTGGGGAGCGTTCCCACGCAGACTCCGTCGGTACCGACGTACCCATATGTGAAGACTCATTCCTGCTTGTTCCTGGAGATAGGAAGCATAAATGGCAAGTATCCATCGGCTAAAACGGTGGACGAATAAGTTGTTGCAAGACCACGTTCAAATCCCACTCAGTGGCAGGTGGACGAATCAGAGGCTTGAGCAAAAGCAGGCCTCTGAGGAAGCAGGACACCAAGGGGTGAACCGACAGCGACTGTCCCTCCACCGGTGAGTGGTGTGCTGAAAGAGCACTGAGGTGGACCCAAACAGAGTTGGACTTAAGGCCTAGGTCTGACAGGTGAAGTAGGTATTGTAGCACTACTGGCACAAGGCAGGAGAAAGGATCCTCATTGTGTTGAGCACACCACTCTGAGAACCTGCGCCACTTGAAGACATAGGACTTTCTGGTGGCTTGCCTCCTCGAGGCCAAAACCAACTCCTCAACTTCCCTAGGAAGAAGAAAGGGAGCTAGCACTATCCTTTCAGCAGCCAGGCCATCAGATTGAGGGATCTGAGATTGGGGTGCAGAAGGGAACCCTGATCCTGAGACAGGAGATCGGGTTGCAACCCCAAAGGGAATGGAGTTTCCACTGCCAACTGCAGAAGAAGTTGAAACCACGGCTGCCTCGGTCATCTGGGGACTACCAGAATGACTGAGGCCTTTTCCTGTAGAGTCTTGAACAGAGTTCGGGCCACCAGGGGCGTGGGAGGAAACGCATACAGGAGGCCCGCAGACCAAGAGATCAGAACGCATCTGCTGCCATTCTCAGGGGATGCGGCAGTCTGGAGCAAAACCTGGGCAGCTGATGGTTCAGTGGACTTGCAAAGAGATCGATGGATGGGAGCCCCCATCGTAGAAAGATCTGCTGGACCACCAGTGGATTCAACTGTCATTCGTGAGGCAGGAGAATCCTGCTTAGTTTGTCTGCCAAGAAGTTCTCCTGATCCAGTAGATAAATTGCTTTGAGAAACATGCCTTGTTTGACTGCAAAGGAGCAAAGGGCCTGCGCCTCCTGACACAGGAGTCTGGACCCTGTGCGCCCTTGCTTGTTCACATAGAAAATTGCTACCTGATTGTCTGTCTGAACTAAGACAGACTGGTGAGAGAGGGCATGAGAAAAAGTCTGTAGAGCCAAGCGGATTGCCTGCAGATCCAAAAGATTGATCTGTTGTGTGGCCTCCCGAGGAGACCAGAGGCCTTGAGTGCACATGCCCTGGCAATGTGCACACCAGCCCTTCAAGGAAGCATTGGTCGTGCGCACCCTTGTGTGTGATGGGGCCTGAAAGGGTTTGTGAGATGTAGCCACCACTGTAAGGAGCCCAAGAGCGGTTTGGACACCTTTACTCTGTCTCAGAGGTCACCTGTGGCTTGCGCCCACTGAGCTCTGAGGCACCACTGAGCCGCCCGCATGTGCAGACGGGCATTCGGGGTCACATGTACCGTAGATGCCATGTGACCCAGGAGCCGAAGGAAGTGTTTGGCAGAGACCTGAGAATTGCTTTGGAACTGGCTGGCCATGCCCATCAGCCTGTGGGCCCTGTCCTCGGGCAAGTAAGCTCTTGCCTGCAGGGTGTCTAATCTTGCCCCTATAAACTCTAGGTTCTGTGAGGGGAGCAAAGTGGACTTTGCGTAGTTGATGACAAAGCCCAGATGCTGAAGAAGAGAGACAGTGCGAAGAGTGGCCTGTCTGGCCTCCTGGAGGGACTGACCCCTGATGAGCCAGTCGTGCAGGTCAAGACGATTCCCTGATTTCTGAGATAGGCCGCCGCCACCACCGCCAGGCATTTGGTGAAAACCCTGGGGGCAGACGTTAGGCCAAAGGGAAGTACTCTGTACTGAAAATGGTTTCCTCCCACCACAAATCTGAGATATTGCCTGTGGTCTGGATGGATGAGAATGTGGGTATAAGCATCCTTTAGGTCTAAGGAGCATAGCCAATCTCCCTGCTGAAGGTAGGGCAGCAGTATCCCAAGGGTAAGTATCTTGAACTTTACCCTCTCCAGAAACTTGTTTAGGTTTCGCAAGTCTGGGATAGGCCAGAGGCCTCCTGTCCCTTTTGGTTCCAGAAAGTAGCCTCGGCCTTCCAGGTGGTGAGGCACCGCTTCCACCCCCTGTTCCTTTAGAAGGTTTGCCAGGTCCTGAAGGAGGAGGTTTCTGTGCAGAGGGAGTCTTGGAGGCTCCCCTGGAAAGTAGGAGGGGGGGATATCTGGTGGAAGTGGAGCATGTAGCCCTTTTGGACTATGCTGAGGACCCAGGTATCCCCTGTGATGGCTGGCCACCTGTAGGCGTACAGGGTCAGCCGACCTCCTTTATCTTTATCTTTTATCTTTATTTGTCACATTTGATATACCGCCCCTTACCAGGGTATTGCTGTGCTGTGCTGAGTGCAGCCAGCTGTGGAGAAGAGGCTATGCTGTGGGAGTCAAAACCCTGCTCCCTGCTGTGCAGGAGCCGGAGCTGGCGGCTTGGGGGTCTTCTGCCTACGGGGCCCATGCTCCTGCCCCTTGGAGTGCATCTTCTGACTCTTCAGATGGTGCATGGCCGATTCCACAACCATGGAGTGGTGTGGTGTGGTAGCTGTGCCTTTTGGAACCCAGGGCTCTTACGGACTCGATAAATGGAATCAACCTGTTTGCTAAGAACCGGCGTCGAGGCCGGTGCCTCCCACATACGGAAGAGCAGCCATTCCAGCATCGGAGGAACCGGTACAGTAAAGGCTTCCTTCAGAGGAAAATCATACTGGAGGGCATCGAGCTCCTTGGCTCGAGGCTCCTCTTCGGCATCTGCAGGGAAGTCCAAGGCCTTGGCCATGTCCCTCATGAAGTCCGAGAACCGGGTATCCTCTGGGGGGGGGGGACTGTCTCCAAGGCTCGGACTCCGGTGAGTCTGAAGGGACGCACCAGGTCCGGAAGGTGTCCGGGGACTACTCGTACTCCGTCTCCCACTCCGACTCCTCCGAGGAGGAATCGAGCGGCTCCGGCCATGTGGGCCTCGGAGCCACCCGCCACGACGCCGAGGGTATCGGCGTCGACGACCTCAGCCCCGCACGGGAGGTCGAGGGGGACCTTGACCGAAGATCGACTCGAGACTTCATCGACTTGAGGATCGGCTCGATCTCCGCGGTCGACTTAGACGTCGAGGTCCCGGTGGTCAGGGCAGATGCACCGGTCAGACCGGCGATCAGCACCCGCTGCTGTTCCATGAAGGCAGCCAAGCTGCTCTCTGAGACTCAGCAGCCCCCGACTCGGGCCCCGACGTCGGCTCCCCCGGAGGAGAGTCTACGAGGACAACTGCACTTACGTGACTCGGGGACTCCCGGCTCCTCACGAGGTATCTTGGAAGGCCTCTCCGACTCCAAGAGCCCCGGGCGGCGGTCAGAGCTATGCAACCTGGCCCTCGAGGAACCAGGAGCTTCCACCAACACTGCCCTCGTGAGCTTTTTCTTCCTTCGGTGCTCCCGGGAGGGAGACTCCCTTTCAGAGGAACCCCGACGGCGCTCGGGGTTGGACTCCTGAGATGTCGAGGTCTGTGATAAGGAAGCTTATCATAGCTCAGGAAGGAGCTATAGAAAAGGTGAAGTGTCTCTGAACAAGCAACCTGTCAGTTCTGGTAGAAATAAGAAAACAGAATTTTTCCATAAAAGACTACCAGTACCAGAATGCACCAGGTTTCCAACAGCCATTAGAGGAGCTGAAGTGGGGAAACGTGTGTTCAATCAGGAGGGCTATGAGGTAATCCCCAAGCACTCATCTCAAAGGGCAGGGCCTGATTCAGCACAGCTGCGCGGTGCTAGGGTGGAGCACTCATCAAAGCAGAATAAAGGTAGAGTTTATTCTACAGAGAATTATCCTCATCCTCAGAATCAGCTTGGATATCCTCAGCTTGGAGGTCTTCATCATCTGGAGAATCATCAGAAGCAGAAGCCAGTGCGGACGGACAGAGAGGGCAAGAAACCCTTTGGAAGAAAGAAGAGGAAAGCATTTGGGAGGCCTAAAAGAGTCCAGAGCAGTACGTATACTGGGAGACATTCAAAAGGCCAGCATACACCATTGGACTGGGGAAAGCCAGAGGAATGGTGCTGCAGGGCTAGGAATCTCCAGACGGTACCTGTGAGGGAGACGGCTGCACGTGGAAGGGACCCTAAGACCCGTGCCAGAAGGTATGTAAAGAGAGATCCAGTGTCCAGGGATCTGGATTGGAAGGCTGGACATAAGAACTGGACTACATACTGGCCAGGCTATTTAGAGAGGAACTCTAACAGCAATGGAAGCTCAGGTATGAACACTGATCTATGCCCTAGCTATAACCTTGAAAGACAGCAGGGAAACAAGTATTCTCCTGAGAGCGCTACATTGAGAAATTCCTCTGTGCCAATCCATGATATTGAACCCATGATTGTTGAAGAAGGGGGAGCGGTCTTAGATACAGGCTGTGAATATATGGATTGCTCTCTGTCTAAACTCCTTTGGTAATTTTCTGTTACAAAGTACAGCAACCATCACAAAGAAATACAAACTTGTTCTTTAATCTACTCAGAAAAGCTCCTGAAGTAGGATTTGAGCCACGCAGTAGAAAGCAAGCCAGCTAAGGGGTTTCAGCTGGGTAACTGCTAGCAATTGAGCCTTACCTAATTGCTTGTGAGCTCTCAGGGAATCACTTCTGAGTCTATGTGGGAAGATATAAGAAGTTAACCTGAAAAGAACAGTTTTTCCCTTCTTTGTGGATTTTGTTTGTTGTCTGATACACTGCTAAGAAAATATTAGCTAAAGCCTACAGAAAAGACCAGTTTGTTACCAACCAGGTCTTTATTCTTTTGCTTTGATTGCCTGACAAAGTTCAACTGTTGTTTTCCTGATTTTGTTTTTCCAAGTTTAACACTGCAAGCAAGTATCCTGTTTTATGTGCTACCAAGCATATCTGTGTTGGGAGAAATAACCCCATAAATAAATATCTTATTGGCTTTACACTCAAGCACAACTAATTATTGTGAGCAGCTGTGTCTGGTGTGAATGGACTGCATTTCCCACAATCCCTTGCAAATCATATTGATATATGCACTTGCCAAGACTGTGAACATTCTCACCCAGGCAGCCGTCTGACAGGCTCTGACGAAGTCCGGGCCCGGCCGGACGTGGAGTCAGAAAAAATTCTTTCACGTTGATGCTGACGGCTCCGAAGCGCCTTCAACGACATTTTGCTGCACGGGCCACAGGCCAGCGGGTCATGGTCGGGCCCGAGGCATCGGAGGCAGCAGTCATGTGTGTCGATGAGAGACATATGTTTCTTGCACCGATCACACTTTTTGAACCCACTGGCAGCCATCGGGGGAAATAGGGCCCATGCAAGGTCAAAAGACCAGGCTGCCAGTGAAAACACACACAAAAAAAAAAAAGCGCGAACGCTAGAACCGAAGGACAAAAAACGAAAATCACAAGTCCGGACTCGATACCGGTGTACCGAGCCCAGGCGGGAAGGGGAACCGGCGTTGAACCGGATAACAACGCAAAAATCACAGAAAAAAATCAACTTTTCCCGGGCGACACAAACTCACGTCCGTCGGGCTCCGTGGAAAAAGAAAGACTGAGCAAGATGGCATCCTTGGGCAGGAAGGGGACCGCGCAGGCACGCTACATTTATTTTATTTATTTATTTATTTAGTATACATTTGTATACCGCTACTTCCAGCGATCAGCAGCGGTTTGATTACAGATTGGAAATTGTCAAATCATGACAGGAAATTTTTGAGGTATAAACACATTGATTAGACAGGAAAGCACAGCACACAGAGAACTATTTTACAGGGAACATCGGCTATGGAGGGTTAAGTGGCTTGTCCAAGACCACAAGGAGCACCTGTGGGACTACAAACCCCAGTCCTTCCGGCCCAAGGTTGCTGTCCTCTAGTGGGATTTGAACCCCCGACCTTCCGGCCCGAAGTACCTTGCCCCAATCACTAGGCCACTCCTCCACTCCAAAAGGCTTTCTTTGAAAGCTGGGGAAATGCTCCGCACGGGGGCTCCGTTGGCGCCGACATCACCCATATGTGAGGACTGACTTCCTGCTTGGTCCTGGAGAAGTTAAAGTCACCAAGAATAAGAGTGGGGGAGGAGGGATCAAGAAAGTTGGTAAGCCAGGAGTCAAAGTCGGTAAGGAAGGTTGATTTGGATTTGTTGGGTGGGCGATAGATAACAGCTACACGGAGGGGAAGTGGTGTGAGGAGTCGAATGGCGTGGACGTCAAAGGAGAGGGCAGAGAGAGATTGAGGTGGTGGGAAGGGTTGGAATTGGCAAGAGGGAGAAAGTAGGAGCCCAACACCCCCACCCGTGGCCAGCGGGGCAAGGTGTATGAGAGAACTGGTAGCTCCCATGGCAGAGAGCAGCAGCGGATGTAGTATCGTCAGGATGGAGCCAAGTCTCAGTTAGGACAAGAAGGTGTAGTGCATTAGAAATGAAGAGATCATGAGTAAAAGGAAGTTTGCTAGCGAGTGAGCATGCATTCCATAGGGCGCATGAGAATGGGAGAGTGGAGAGGGAAAGGAGAGGGATATGGATAAGGTTGGATAAGTTATGTGAGGACTTCTTTCGACAATGAGGCAGCGGTCTAGGGGGACTGTTTTGTGAGGATCTAGGGGGACTGTTTTGTGAGGATCTATTGCCAGGATGGACCAGGGTATGGGTGGGTGTCTCTGGATGAATGGGCCCTCAAAGAGGGACATGAGGGAGGGGAAGTGAACGGGGAGGAAGGGGAAGTGAACGGGGAGCGAGGGGGGGCATTGATGATATCAGATAGGGTGTGTGAGGAGTTCTTTTTAGGGTGGGACAAGACTCTAAAGGGGATAGGGTTGAGGTTGGGGTCGATATCGCTGGTTGAGAGACTAGGGCATGAGTGAAGGAGTGCAGAAGGGGAGAGTAGAGGGATATGGATGAGATTTGACAAGGTGCGTGAAGAGCTCTTCTTGGAATGAGAGAGATATTGAGGGGGGCCAGGGATGGGGTTAATATTACCTGATGAGAGAAGGAGGAGTAATAGTAGAGAGCGGGGTAGGGTTGAGACAGTACGGCAGAAGCGAGGGTGGGGTTGTCTTAATGAGAGAGGGGATGGTTGAATGAAGGGGAGGGTGAGATGTAGCTCAAGGGCTGATGCTAGGTTGGGAGATAGAATGGAGGGAGTAGTGAGGAAGCTAGAGGGAGAGTAGGGGGGAGAGGAGTGAGGGCGTTGGTAGGAGGGGAGACAATTGGGGAGTATGAGGAAGAGAAGGACAATGTGATGTGGGGCATAGTAGGGGAGTAGAGGGAGCAAAGCAGCGTGAGTTATCTTGCAGGTGATGAGATGACGTCAGATCAGTACAAGCAGCGGGTAACCAGTGGACAGCCAGTTCAGTGCAAGCAGCGGGTGACCAGTGGACAGTCAGTTCAGTGCAAGCAGCGGGTGACCAGGTCAGAGCAAGCAGTGGGTGACCAGTTCAGTGCAAGCAGTGGGTAGCCAGTTCAGCAGCGGGTAACCAGTTCAGTGCAAGCAGTGGGTGACCAGTTCAGAGCAAGCAGTGGGTGACCAGTTCAATGCAAGCAGTGGATGACCAGTTCAGTGCAAGCAGTGGGTAGCCAGTTCAGCAGCGGGTAACCAGTTCAGTGCAAGCAGTGGGTGACCAGTTCAGAGCAAGCAGTGGGTGACCAGTTCAATGCAAGCAGTGGATGACCAGTTCAGTGCAAGCAGTGGGTAGCCAGTTCAGCAGTGGGTAACCAGTTCAGTGCAAGCAGTGGGTAGCCAGTTCAGCAGTGGGTGACCAGTTCAGTGCAAGCAGTGGGTAGCCAGTTCAGCAGTGGGTGACCAGTTCAGTGCAAGCAGTAGGTAACCTGATTAGTGCAATGCAGGGTTAGCTGCAGTACAGGGGAGAGGTAATAAGGGGGTGATGGGTAGCTGTGGAGTCAAATGGCTGTGGGTAGCACTAGGAGAGGGGTGCTTACCTCGTGAAGAAGTTGGATAGGGTCAGGCAGCAAGGTGTAGAGGAGCAGCGAGCTAAAGCGCCTTGGTCCCCGCCGAAGGGCCACGCCTAAAGACCTTCCCGATGGCGCCTCCCCTTAAGGCAGCAGGGCCCGAATGAAGAGCGGGCTGTCCACGCGGTGGAGGAGTGCCCGATGGCGCCTCCCTTTAAGGCAGCAGGGCCCGATAGTCCTTCCGTAATATCACTAAAAAAAGATGTTAAACAGAACCAAACTACGGACAGACCCCTGCGCCACACCACTGGTAACAACCTCCTCCTCAGTGTGAGCTCCATTTACCTGTACCCATTGACACATACCACTCAATCAATTTCTAACCCAATCAGTAACTTTAGGGCCCATCGCTAGGGTGCTCAGTTTGTTTATGTCGCCTGTGTGGAACAGTGTCAAAGGCTTTACTGAAATTTAAATACACTATATCTCTAGGGCTCTCCCTCGGTGCAACTCCCTGGTCACCCAGTCAAAGAAATCTAACAGATTTGTCTGACAAGACCTGCCTCTGATGAATCGATGCTGCCTTGGATCCTGCAATCCACTGGACTCCAGAAACCTCACTATTCTTTCCTTTAGTAGCCTTTCCAATAATTTACTAACCACAGATGTTAGACTAACCCAGCCTGTAGTTCTCAATGTAATCCTTATGTCCGCTTTGGTTAAAGTGATCACATGTGCCTCTCTCCAGTCCTCTGGCACCACTCCCGACTCCAAAGAGGCATTGAAAAGGTCAGACAGTGGAGCCGCAAGAACATCCCCAAGTTCCCTCAATATTTCTGGATGTACCATCTGGACTCATCGCTTTGTCTACTTTTAGTATAGCTAGTTCCTCTCGAACACAGTCTTCTGAAAATCGCTTGAGATTCCCATCACTTCTGTTGCTATTTATGGGTATTTACTGAGGTTCTGCTCCTGGTTCTTCATCTATGAACACAGAACAGAAATATGTTTTAAACAATTCTGCTTTATCCTCATCAGTTTCTGCATATTCCTCCTCTGCACCCTTGAGTCTGACAATACCACTTTTGCCCTTCCTCCTCTCACTAACATATCTGAAAAATGTCTTATCCTCGTATTTTATCGCATTGGCTATTTTTCTTCTTTGTGTACTTTTGTTTTCCTGACTACTTTGCTAGTTTCTCTAAATATAGATGCCTGTCTTGCTCTCTCTGTGATCTCTTGTATTTCATGAAGACCTCCCTCTTTTTCTTCACCTTCTCAGCTACTTCTTTTGAGAACCATAGCAGCCTCCTTTTCCTTTTACATTTATTTACCTTTCTAACAAAAAGGTTTGTTGCCTTTAAAATATTCCCTTTCAATTTTGCCTACTGTTTTACTACATAACCCAGCTGTTCCCATCCCACTAACTCCTCTCTGAGGTATTGTCCCATTTTTGCAAAGTTAGTTTTCCTAAAGTCTAAGACCCTCACTTCTGAATGGATTTTATCAGCCCTGGTATTATTTCTGAACCATACCATCTGGTGATCACTGGATCTCACACTGTAACATCAGAAACACTTTCCCCATTGGTAAGCACTAAGTCCAGAATGGTCCCATCATGTGTGGGTTCTGTTACCAATTGACTGAATAGTTATCCCTGTAGAGAATCCAGGATCTCCTTACTTCTAGATGACACCGCAGCATATTGAAATCACCTATCAGGAGCACTTCTCCTTTCATGGCAATACTGTGTATGTTTTGTATTAAATCTCTGTTCACTTCTACCCCCTGTGATGGGGATCTTTCCCCCTTTCTAGTTTAACCCACAGTGCCTCCTCTCTTCCTTTTAAGCCCTGCAATTCTATAGCATTAATATTATTTTTAACATATACTGCTACACTACCTCCCCTTCTTCCTACCCTGTCCTTCCTGAATAAAGTATGGCCCGATATTATTAGATCCCAGTCATGTTTTTTCTGTGAATCATGTCTTCGTAATTAAATCCAAGTCAGTCTCTTCCATTAAAGCCTCAACATCTGGAATCTTATTTCCCATGCTACGGGCATTTATATGCACCGCTTTCCAGATTTATTTTGTTTCTGTTTTAATTTAAATGGACAGTAGCCCAAATACAATACACAATTGTAAAATAAAAATTCCTATTCCTTCCTTATTGCTCTTCAGTGGAGTCCCAATTACACCGAAACCCCCTAATTGCTTGGAGACTGCTGAGCCTGAAGGCCAGCATGCTCAGTCCCCAAGATGAGAGAGGAGTGGCCTAGTGGTTGGGGCAAGTTATCTTGTGCTGGAGGGTCAAGGATTCAAATCCCACTAGAGGACAGCAACCTTGGGCTGGAAGGACTGGGGTTTCTAGTCCCACAGGTGTTCCTTGTGGCCTTGGGCAAGCCACTTAACCTTCACAGATTGTAAGCCCTTCAGGGACAAGGGAAAAATATATACAGTACTTGAATGTACACTGCTTTGACTGATAGAAAAGCAGTATATAAGCCCAGTTAATTAAATAAATAAATTCAATAGACTGGACTGGAGCGGACAATAAGGAAAAGAGAAGTTCCGAGGTGAGGGGCAAGAGGATAATTAGGGGGAGAGAGAGGAAATGATGTTAGACCAGGGAGGAGGAAGAGGAGGGGAAGTCTGCAAGCAGAGTAAAGAGGAAATGTGCACTTTTCAATTTTTTTTGTTTTTTTAAACTTTATGCATTTCCTTGTACACCCTGACCTCTTCTCGAGTTGAAGACCTACTCCTCTAATAACGGACTAAGATGGAGAAGAGAATGAAGGATGGGGGAGGGACAAGGACCGCACTGGCTTTAGCACCTGTAAAGCCCCAAACCTGGCATCTACCATATCCTGGCCCTCTTGTTTGGTATGCACTAGACCTCAATCTGCCTTGAAACTCTCAGACTGCACAGGAATGCTCGTTCACCATCTGCTGTAGACAAATACTGGAGCTCCTATATGGTCTGACATCAAACCAGTTTTCTGTCTTCATCTGCTGCTAGGTGAGCATAAACCCACGCATTTGGTCTGGTCTGGAATGATGATAAGAAAATGCCTTTTTAAACTAGGCTTATACAATGACCCTCAGCAGTGCACAAATTCTCCTGCACAAATTTACAAGTGCTCTTAAAGTATTAATGTGTGTGTGGACACAATGTATGTTACTCCTGCTAGAATTCTGCACACAGTAATTCAAAATTTTGCACTTTTTTGTGATTTGTTTTCTGCATTGTATTTGAAATTAAGCATCACTCAAAAATAATATGCTCTATTATTTTCACAAACAAAGCATGCAGAATTTTGCCTTATTCAGACCTTCAAAGACACAATTTTGAATTTTATGTGCAGAATTCCAACAGGAGTAGGTATGTGTATTTATTTTATAAAATATGCATATACATTGCAACTCCACCCCTTTTCTGTCCAAAGTATACCAGGAAAGCTTATGCACAAATTATGTAGAAGTATAGATGCTCTTCTTGACATATGTATACTTTATGCACAATTTTATAAGAGCCTGTGAAAAAAGCTTCATAAAATTACCTGCTATTCATGTACTTGCATAATTCATACAATGCAACTTCACCCCTGCTCCACCCAAACTATGCCCCTGGGAATGCCTATGCACAGCATACATATTTACACATGCATAGATACCTGTGCAATTTTATGAGAGCCATTTTCTGCATGTAAAACATGCTTTAATACACAGAAAATGCTGTATAAAATTACCCCTTTGGAGGGTAATTTTATAAGAGGTAGCTTAGGTGTGAAGGCCAAGTAGGCATCTATTTCTAATCTATTTTATGAAGACACAAAAGTGTCTATGTATCTTTATAAAATACTTTGGGTAAATTGGCAGAAATCGTGGCTAGACTGAATCTGCAGATATTTATGCCTGCTCAGTAGTAGGTGTAAATGTTTACATGTTAAACATGACTCCATCCACTCTCCACCCAAACTCTGCCCCAGAGCACACCTACATGCGGGTCACATAAAAATGTGTGATTTCTTGTCACCGCACGTACTTTTCAGATGTAATCCCTGGGGTAATTTTATAAAAGCTGTTTTGTGTGTGGGAAAAATTTGCAAAATTGCCTCCTTAATGATGTAAGCTATTTTCTTTATAACTTCTGCAAGTAATGGGTTCAACAACAACAAAAAAAGTTCAATTTACTTGTGTTACATAAGTACATAATACCTAAGGTTTTTGCGAAGAGACGCTGGGTCGTTGGCCAAAAGAGTGTTGACCAGTCCAAAGAGCTGCATCACCCTTTCATCCTGACGCAGGTCTTCATGGCCTTTCAGCAGAAACATAAACTCATGTCCATTGCTTCCTGTAACAGAAAAGCTCATAAAGATCTGATTTTACAACAGGCCGTCTATGTGAGAAGTCCTAAAAAGTGCCTATTTCCTAAAGGCAACCTAGGAATTTATGTGTCTTTATTGAAAAAGGGCACCTAAAACCAGTTCCCGTGGCATGCAAATGGCAATGAACACATTACACTAGCTCCAAAACTGGTGTAAATACATGCAAATACTTGCATATGTGTATTTTATAAAATATACATGTAGAAAGCCTAGGGGACACACAATGAAGTTACAATATAGTAAATTTAAGATTAATCGGAGAAAGTGTTGCTACTCACCTGTAACAGATGATCTTCAGGAACAGCAGGAATCAGTCTTCACATTATGGGTGATGTCGTCAACGATAAGAGCCTGCACGGGAATGCTCCCTAGCATCCAATAGGAAAGCCTTTAGGAGCATTCCACTGCACTTGCCTTCTCGCCTTTCCAACTCCTCTACTCGGATGAGTTTGTAGCTGAGAGAAAGAGAATAAATAAACCAACCCTACAAACCCCTAGGGGAGGAGGGCAAGTTGTAAAGACTGATTCCTGCTGTTCCCGGAGATCACCTGTTACAGGTGAGTAACTACGCTATCTCCAAGAACAAGCAGGAATGCAGTCTTCACATATGGGACTCATTAGCTCCCAGGTAGTAGACTGGCATGGGGGGGGGGGGAGAGCAGTTTGATCCTTGAGGCTAAAGGTTAGAACCAAAGAGTGTGGAAATGACGTGTCCCATTGGACTCAATTCTAGAAGGCTATACCCCCTCGAACTTAAGTCCCAAAGAGGTGCTGGAGTACAGCTTGGCTAAATACAGCATCCCGACAGGAGTCCCTGTCCAGACAATAATGTGCAGCAAAAATATGAATGGAGGACCATGTAGCTGCCCAATAGATCTCTTCAATGGATGAACCAAGGTTAGCTACGGAGATTGCCATAGCTCGCACATAATGAGCAATAACCTGACCCTCCAGGAAGAGTCCTGCCTGTGCATAAGTATAATGGATTCCTCCAAATTGGGTCGTTGAGATATGCTCCCCAACCCAATTTGGAGACATCCATTGTCAGGGTGCATCGAGGTGGAGGCATCTGAAAAGCTGAACAGGTTCTGTGGAGAACACCACAACTGAAGAGACTTGGTCAGTTGAGGGGTGATGTGGATCTTGTCTCTGAGACACTCTTTTGCTTGCATCTATTGAGAAGACAGAGTACACTGAGCTTGTCGCATGTGTAGTCGAACATAGGAGACAACGTGGACCGTGGAGGCCATGTCTCCCAATAGACGTAGTATCTCTTGAGCTATTATGCAGCTTTGCTGTTGCATTCCTTTTACCAGCTCAATGAGGCAGGCACAGTGATCTTGAGGAAGAAAAGCTCGGGTCTGTTGAGTGTCTAAGAACACTTTGATGAACTCCAGATATTGAGCTGGAGCAAGGTGAGACTTTGGGAAGTTTAGGACAAATCCCAGATGTTGAAGCACCCTGATGGTACGATGAAGGGAGAATTTTAACTCCTGAGGGGAGTCTCCCCTGATTAGCCAGTCATCTAAGTAAGGGAAGACAAAGACCATCAGTGCAGAGATAGGCATTCGATGCCGATGACTTTTTAGAAATCAAAGACTTACTCTTATGTTTGGACTTGGAAGAGACCTGAGACCCATGAGAGGAGGCCGATGTCTTTGATGATATGGAAGCCTCTGAAATAGAGCCTGGGGCGAACAGCGATCCATAATGTCTGGCTCTGTTCTTTAGGCCTCTCTCCTTGTCATTTGTTGACACAAAGGACAAGAATCTGGTAAATGGTTGGGCCCAAACATTTTAGACACCAGTCATGTTTATCTGTCCAAGAAAGGTCAAGGTGTCTTCAGTAGCAGAATTGGCTAATCTACTGAAGAGGGCTTCAAACTAGGTTCATTGGGGATGGGTGAAGAAAGCCTCCAGGTAAGTGAAAGCCCCCAGGTAAGTGAAACATTAAATACCTTTATGGAAATGGGTAAAAGGGGCAACATATGGAAAGCGGTATGTATAAATGCCTGTAGCATGGGAAATAAAATTCCAGATGTTGAAGCTTTAATGGGAGTGGCTGACTTGGATTTAGTGGCAGTTACAGAAACATGGTTCACAGAAAACCATGACTGGGATGTAACTATACCAGGCTATACTTTATTCAGAAAGGACAGGGTAGGAAGAAGGGGAGGAGGACTGGCACTACATGTAAAAAAATAATATTAAAGCTCTGGAATTACAGAGCTTAAAAGGGAGAGAGGAGGCACTGTGGGTTAAACTAGAAAGAGGGAAAGAGAACTCTATTTGCATTGGTGTGATATACAGACCCTCTTCACAAGAGGAAGGGGTGGATGGAGAGTTAATTGAAGACATACGCAGCATTGCTAGGAATGGGGAAGTGCTACTGATAGGGGATTTCAATATGCCAGATGTTGACTGGCACATTTCTGCTGCAGTATCATCTAGAAGTAAGGAGATCCTGGATTCTCTATTCAGGCAATTGGTAACAGACCCCACACGTGAAGGGGCCATACTGGACTTGGTGCTTACCAATGGTGAAAGTGTTTCTTATGTTATAGTGGGAGATCATTTTGCATCCAGTGATCACCAGATGGTGTGGTTCAATATTAGGACTATGGCTGATAGAATCCATTCAAAAGCGAGGGTCTCAGACTTTAGGAAAACTAACTTTGCAAAGATGGGCCAATACCTCAGGGAGTCGTTAGCGGGATGGAAACAGCTGGAGGATGTGGAAAAACTGGGCAAAACTGAAAGTGGATATTTTAAGGGCAACCAACCTTTTTGTTAAAATGGTAAATAAAGGTAAAAGGAAAAGGAGACCGCTATGGTTTTTGAAAGAAGTAGCTGAAAAGGTGAAGAAAAAGAGGGAGGCCTTCATGAAATACAAGAGATCACAGAGAGAGGAAGACAGGCATCTATATTTGGAAAAATCAGAGAAGCTAGCAAAGTAGTCAGGAAAGCAAAGATTCAAAAAGAGGAGGAAATAGCCAATGCAATAAAAAGGGGGGATAAGACATTTTTCAGATATGTTAGTGAGAAGAGGAAGGGCAAAATTGGTATTGTCAGACTCAGGGGTGCAGGGGAGGAATATGTAGAAGCTGATGAGGATAAAGCGAATTGCTTAACAAATATTTCTGTTTTGTGTTCACAGATGAAGAACCAGGAACAAGACCTCAGAAAACACCCACAAACAGAAACAGAAGCGAGGGGCATCTTGAAGAATTTTCAGAAGACTGTGTTCGTGAGAAATTAGCTAAACTTAAAGTAGACAAAGCAATAGGACCGGATGGGATACACCCTAGAATACTTAGGGAACTTGGGGACGTTCTAGTAGCTCCAATGACTGACCTTTTCAATGCCTCGGAGTTGGGACTGGTGCCAAAGGACTGGAGAGGCTCATGTGGTTCCTTTACAAAAAAGCAGAAGTAAGGATGTGGTTGAAAACTACAGGCTAGTTAGTTTAACTTCAGTGGTGAGTAAATTATTGGAAACGCTGCTGAAAGAGAAAATACTGAGGTTTCTGGAGTCCAGCGGATTACAGGATCCAAGGCAGTATGGCTTCACCAGAGGCAGGTCTTGTCAGACAAATCTGATTGATTTCTTTGACTGGGTGACCAGGGAGTTGGACCGAGGGAGAGCCCTAGATGTGGTGTATTTAGATTTCAGTAAAACCTTTGACCCTGTTCCTCACAGGTGACTTATAAACAAACTGAGTACTCTAGAGATGGACCCTAAAGTTACTGCTTGGGTTAGAAATTATTTATTTATTTATTTATTTAACATTTGCTTCTATACCGCGCTATTAAAATCAGCGCGGTGTACATCAAACAAGCATACTACAATGTATACAAACAACATTGAGTTTTACAGAGAACAGGAAAATGAACATGGGAAGGAAACCAGGGGAACTAAATACATATTAACTCAAACTATGTACAATACTTTAATGTAAATGGGTGTTGCATTAGTTTTGTGAAGCTAACCATTATCTGAGGAGATGATGTGCAGGGGCGGCAGGTATATGGGGGAAGTTTGCAGGTTGTTGGATGTGCTTCTATTACTAGAGGTTTCTGAGTAATATTTTGTGAATAGGTGGAGTTTTAAAGCTTTTCTGAATAGTATGATGCTTTTTATTCCACGGATTTCATGGGGGAGTGCATTCCAGTTTAAAGGGGCAAATAAGGAGAAGGCTCTGTTGGAGGTAATAATGAAGACCACTAACCATTTTAGTAGTCACCCTCTGTACTGACTCCATCCTGTTTATATCCTTTTGAAGGTGCGGTCAAACAAATTGGTTGAGTGGGAGGCGAAAAAGGGTACTGGTAAATGGAGCTCATTCTGAAGAGAAGGAAGTAACCAGTGGTGTGCCCCAGTGATCTGTCCCTGGTCCGATTCTTTTTAACATCTTTGTTAGTGATATATCGGAAGGGCTGTCGGGTAAGGTTTGCCTCTTTGCAGATGATACCAAAATCTGCAATAGACACCCAGGAAGTTGTAAACATGAGGAGGGATCTAGCTAAGCTTGAAGAATGGTCTAGAATTTGGCAGCTGGAATTTAATGTTAAAAAATGCAAGGTCATGCATTTGCAGTGCAGCAATCCAAGGGAGCAATATAGTATAAGGGGTGAAGTACTTTTGTCCACTAAAGAAGAGCGGGACCTTGGTGTGGTCGTATCTGATGATCTTAAAGTAGATAAACAGGTAGAAAAGGTGACAGCAAAAGCTAGAAGGATGCTTGGGTGCATAGGGAGAGGAATGGCTAGCAGAAACAAGGAGGTGATAGTGCCTCTGTATAAGTCTTTGGTGCAACCTCATTTGGAGTATTGTGTGCAATTCTGGAGACCGCACCTTCAAAAGGATATAAACAGGATGGAGTCAGTACAGAGGGTGACTACTAAAATGGTTAGTGGTCTTCATTATAAAGCATATGAGGAGAGACTTAAGGATCTTAATATGTACACCTTAGAGGAAAGGCGAATAGAGGTGATTGAGATGTTTAAATTCCTCCGTGGCATAAATGCACAGGGGGAGAGCCTCTTTCGATTGAAAGCAAGTTCTGCTACGAGGGGACATGGGATGAGGGTGAAAGGGGATAGATTCAGGAGTGAAAATGCAGAAATATCTCTTTATGGAAAGAGTGGTGGATCCGTGGAATAGTCTCCCAGTGGAGGTGGTAGAGATGAGGATGGTATCTAAATTCAAAAAAGCATGGGACAAACACAGAGGATCTCTAAAGGAAAAAAGGGGACTGTTGTAGTTGTTGATATGGAAGGACAGACTAGATAGGCCATGTGGTCTTTTTCTGTTGCCATTTTTCTATGTTTCTATGATACCGGCACATTTGGTACCTTTTTTTAAAACCACTAGTTGGTTTTTCCATTTTTCAATATATCCCTCAAAATTGAAGAGGACATCGGGGCCTGAAGGCCTAGTTAGCAGTGAACCCACAGGAAAAGAAAAGAAATAGAAAATTTTATAACTAAAAAATAAAAATTTTTATCGGGACCGATGTTGATTCTGACGGAATCGGCGTCGACGGAAAGGCAGAGCACAGTATTATACCCAAAAAAGAAACGTTTTTTGGCGGCGACAAGATTTTGCAAGCTGCTGGCTCCGCTGAAAACAAAGAACTGAGGAGTTGGGAAGGCAGGAAGGTAGATGTGCAGGCGCAGTGCAGTACCCCCAAAGGCTTTCTTATTGGATACTGGGAAGCGTTCCCGCAAGGCTCCGACGGTACAGATATCACCCATATTTGAAGACTGCATTCCTGCTTCTGCCTGGAGATAATTTTATTTTCACTCAACACATAATCAAACTATGGAATTCGTAGCTGGAAGATATATTAAAATGTGTTAGTGTAGCTGTAGAACTCAATTGTATCTCCTCCCTTCAGCCATCTCTTTTCCAAGTTGAAGAGCCCTAACTTAAGTCTTTCTTCTTAGGGGTAACCTTCTACCCCACCTTTATCATTTTTGTCACTCTTCTCTGTATCTTTTCTAAGTCCTCTATATTCTTTTTGAGGTATCGGTGACCAGAACTGCACAAAATATTCTAGATGCAGTTGCAGCATGGAGTGATAGAGGCATTATAATATCCTTGGTTTTATTCTGTTTCTTTCCTTATAATTCCTAGCATTCTATCTGCTTTCTTGGCCGCTGCTGCACATTGAGCAGAAAGCTTCAACATATTATACACAATGATACCTAGATATTTTTCCTGGGTAGAGATTTCTAACGTAGAACCTTGCATTGTGTAACCCAGGGGTGGGCAATTGTTTTGGCTCGGGGGCCACTTTGAGAGGGCCGTGGTTAGCGGAGGGCCGCACCTTCTAAAACTGATCGTATTTATTAGTTAACATTACATTTCATTTAATGCGAAGTGTAAATTGCATAATAAATAAATAAAAATAGATTGTAAAGGAACTCTGGCAAAAAGGAGCAAACAGATATCTATATACAAAAATATTTTGAGATCACATTTCAGCTCTCTTCCACCCACCCCTTCCCCCCTTTTCAGCTCTATTCCAGCCACCTCCTCCACCCTGTCAGTTCCTTCCTGCCACCTCCTTCCCCCCTCTTTCAGCTCTCTTCCAGCCCTCACCTTCCACCTGTCAGTTCCTTCTGTCACCTCTTTCCCCTTGCAGCCGCCGCTGCTGCTTCACCCCCCCCCTTAGTGCTGCTTCACCCTCCCTTAGTGCTGCTTCACCCTCCCTTAGTGCTGCTTCACCCCCTTAGTGCTGCTTCACCCCCTCTTAGTGCTGCTTCCCTTGTGCTGCTTCACCCCCCCCTTAGTGCTGCTTCACCCCTTAGTGCTCCTTCCCTTGTGCTGCTTCATCCCCCCTTAGTGCTGCTTCATCCCCTCTCCCCCTTAGTGCTGCTTCACACCCTCTCCCCTTAGTGCTGCTTCGAAGTTCATCCCCATGCAGCAGCTGCTTCTGCTTTTTACAGAGCAGCAGCGGCAATAAACATAATTTGAAAAGGAAAAGACAACCTGTGAGGAGCCTTCTGGTCAGCGCCCGAGGAAGTGATGTCAGAGGGGGCGGGCTTCTCACAGGTTTCTTTTCCTTTTCAAATTAACTTTATTGCAGCCGCTGCTCTGTGAAAAGCAGAAGCAGCGACTGCACGGCCCGGGGATTGATCGATCGGGGATCGCGTTTGCGATCGCGCTCCGGACTGCGGGAGAAAAGCCGTTTTTTTTGCTCTGGTCGCTCCCGATCTCGTGGCCAGAGCAAAAACATGGCTTTTCAAGGGTCGGTTTTATATCTGTGCCGGCAGCCGTCCTGGCCATGGAAAAACCATCCAGGCTGGCTGAAAACCGGCCGGTTGGCAACCCTATTCCGCGGGCCGCAGAAAACTCTGTGACGAGCCACATGCGGCCCGCAGACTGTAAATTGCCCACCCCTGGTGTAACCATAATTTGGACTGTTCTTCCCTAAGAGCGTTTGCTGACAGCGCGTGTTCTGGCACATGCTGAATGTGCACTGGGATATGTTATCAGTTAGTGCAGAGCCATGACAGCACAAGACGATTCCCATGCTATCTCACTTGCATTAGAGTAGCGAATGGGTGGAGAATGGGTTTGGTATGCTCTGTGCAGCTAGCGCAGGATCACCTAACATTAGCGGGTGCACCCGTGCTAATGTGCTGTGCACTAAGGGACAGCGCTCTGCATTAACTGCTGGGGAAATGCTTTCTACTCCCCTGACAATTAACATAGTGGTGTTACATCTACATGCCATAGTTTCAGCGCTATTGGTGTGTTCAGTGCAAAACTCTGGTGCCTCTTAGTAAAACGGCCCCTAAATTTCATCTACTAGGTCAATTATGAATATGTTAAAAAGTAGCGGGCCTAGCATGGATCCGAGGTACTCCACTATTCACCTTTTTCCATTGAGAAAAAAATGGCCATTTAGCCCCTCCCTCCATTTTCTATCTTTTAACAAGTTCCCAATCTATTACAATACACTGCCTTCTATCCCACGACTTTCTAATTTCCTCAAGAGTCTCTGATGAAGGATTTTGTCAAAGGCTTTCTGAAATTCCAGATACCTTGTACACTTTATCAACCAGCTTACCTTTATCTACCTGTTTAGTCACACCTTCACAAAAATATAGCAGATAAGTGAGACAAGACTTCCCTTGGCTAAATCCATGTTGGCTTTGTCCCATTAAACTATGACTATATATATATTCAGTAATTTTGTTCTTTATAATGGTTTCTATTTTTCCTGGCTCAATGTCCAGCTGCTGGTGGGGAATGTCAACCTGCTGGACTGGACTGGAGAGATGAAGAGGTATCTGTAGTTTCCCAGATCACCCCTGGAACTCTCTTAAAATTGGCATTACGCTGCCTGCTCTCCAGTCTTCAGGTACCATAGATGTTATTAATGATAATTCACAGGCAATGACTGTTGCTGGAGTAGGAGCCAAGCTTTTTTCTCAAGGCATTGCCATGTCAGTAGCATGGGACTGCGTGTCTTCCTGCTGACCAAATGCTGCTGTGGGCTGCTACCACTGCCATTCCTGGCATGCTTCACCACCCAACTACTGACCACCTCTTCCCGCATGCAAAAACCCCCTAGCGCACTCACTGCACTGTTGCTTCTCACAGCATGTTAGGTCCTGGCTCCCCCCACTCACTGTGATCAGGCAGAGCCAGCTTTATAGCAGCTTATACATGAAGCCTCATGGCACAGTGCTCCACAGCTAAATCTCTTCTCTATATGCTTTCTCTTTTTAATATTTTATTATTATTCTAATAATACTGGGGAGGCGGGAGGTTGGCAGCAACAAACAGAAAAACAGAATAGTTGTCCTATGAACCACCAAGAGGGGTCTGAGTCCCTCCAGATTTCCCCCCAGTGCTCCCCACGGCCTTCTGATTTCTTTTAAATTAAGCCATTCCTGTTTCAGCAGGTCTCCATCGGCCAAGGAGTTCATACTGGCAATGTCCCACCGCCAATTTGTCTCACTTCCAGATCTACTTTACCTGAAAACTGGCTGGCCCAAAAACATACCTTCCAAACAGCTCATCTTATTCTTTAAATTATGAACAAGTGAGAGGAAGGATGAAAAAGCCAGAACAAGAGGGAGAAGAGTTAGAAGAGGGAAGGGACATGGACTCCTCCAGGTTTTCCCAAGAACCAACAAGGAAAGAATCAGGGAAGGGAGCTGGACCTTCTCCAGGTGTTCCCCAGGCCCCACAGTAAAGGCTTCTCAGACTCAATTGGGTAACCAATGCTCCTACTGGGCCCATAAATCACATCCACTAGTCTCCACAACAATGCTGCATGGCATGCCCATCTGCCGTTTGCTGGAGACAGAAAAATACCGAAAAGCATGTGGCTGCATGGTGCCCTTTACAGAGATAGCATAGTTATTCAACTATAGCAGGTGTTCTCCATGGACAGCAGGAATAAGTACTGTTATATGGGTGATGTCCCCAATGGTGCCCCATGCAGGAACGCTCCCCAGCTTCCACTGGAAGCGTTTGGGAGGCTCCACCACACATATGCACCTGCCTTCCTGCCTGCAGTGGAACATCTTCTCTTCAGTACAATAAAATAGTAGAAGCCAAAAAACAACTACTTGAGAGGTGGGAGGGTTATGAGGACTTATTCCTGCTGTCCACAGAGAACATCTGCTACAGGTGAGTAGCTATGCTTTTTCCATGGACAAACAGGAAGTAAGTCCTCAAGTATGGTCCTCACATATGGGACTCCCAAGCTACAGGCTACTGAAACCTGAGGAGGTCAAAGCCCAACAGGAGCAACAAAACTGGAGAACTGGAAGAAACAGTGTGGTTAGTCCTCTCAGGGGACTTGACTGATTCAGCATTCTTAGTGCACATCAACACTGAGACGTCCCGTTTTGGTAGCCTGAATAGACAGAAGTGCCAGTAGGAAGGAATTGAACCTACGTCCTAAAGAGATGCCAGAGGACAGCTTGGCCAAAGTTGCTGTCGCGTCAAGAATTCCCATCCAGACAATAATGAGCTGTGAATGTGTGGACAGAAGACCATGTTGCAGCTTTGCAAAGCTCCTCCATGGAGACCAAGTGCAAATTGGCCACAGATGCAGCTATGGCTTGGACATTGAGTCGTGACATGACCATCAATGTTCAGGCCTGCCTGGACATAAGCGAAAGAGATGCAGTCTGCCAGCGTGCATTTGGCGAAGGCAGCACCCAGCTTAGGTCAAAAGAGACAAACAGTTGGACAGAATGCTGCTATTTCTCTGTCTGCTCAATGTAGAGGGCCAGGGCACACTTGCAACTAAGTGTGTGAGGTAGCCTCTCCATGGTTGGCGTGTAGCCTGGGAAAGAAGGTGGGCAGAACAACTAACTGATTGAGATGGAAAGCGGAGACTACCTTAAGCAAAAAATGCAGATGCATTCGCGAAACCACCCTATAATGTTGTAACCTGGTGCATGGCGGGTGAGCCACAAGGGCCTGGAGTTCACTGGCACGGCATGTTGAAGTCACTGCCACCAAGTACAAGACCTTCCAGGTCAGGAATTTCAGAGGGCAGGAAGCAAGCAGCTCAAAGGGAGCTGACAAGAGCTGCGCCAGAACCACATTAAGGTCCCACACCACCGGCGGGGGCCTGACCAGAGACTTAGAGAGGAGTATGCCCTGTATGATGCGAGCCACCAAGGGCTGAACTGAGATGGGCTTTCCATCCGATCTGCAATGGTAGGCCCCAGTCATGTTCAGGTGGACTCTGACCAAGTTAGACTTAAGACCAGAGTCCGAGAGGTACAGGAGGTACTCCAGCAGCTTGTCAACTGTGCAGAAGGGATCCAGAGCCTTGTCAGCACACCAGGTGGAGAACCTCCACCACTTGAACGTGTAGGATCTGTGAATGGAATCCCTACGAGACACCAGGAGGACTTCTGTTACATCCCTGGGCAGATTAAGTTCCAAGAAAACTACCCACTCAGCATCCAAGTCAGGAAGCCCAAAGACTGGACGTTGGGGTACAAGGTCCCGTCCTCCTAGAGGTCTGGAGAAGAGCTGAGATGGAGAGGCTCCCACTGAGAGAGTTGAAGCAGCAGGGGAAACCATAGCTACTTGGGCCAATATGGGGTGATGAGAATCATTGTATCTGTCGGCGAAAAGCTTCAGCAAAGTCTTTGCCACGAGTGGGATCAGAAGGTATGCGTAAAGCATACCCACTCCCCTGTGGAGGAGGAAAGCACTTGGAGCCAGCTAGATGCCTACCCTGGAGCAGAACTAATCTACTTGGGCATTGTGCGGTGTGGCAAAATGATCTATCGTGGGAGTACTTCACTCCCAAAAGATTCGGTCCACTACTTTCCTGTTGAGGATCCACTTGTGCGGCTGGAGAGCCCAGCTCAGGTGATCCGCCAGGGCATTGAACTTCCTTGGCAGATAGGTTGCCCGCAGCTCCATCTGATGGGCAGCAGCGAACTTCCACAAGTGAACCGCTTCCCAGCACACGAGGTACGAACTCGTGCCTCCCTGCTTGTTGACATAAAACATTGCCACCTGATTGTCCATTTGGATCAAGAGAACCTGATTTGTCAGATGCATCTGGAAAGCCCAGAGGGCACTGGCTATGGCTCGGAGCTCAAGGAAGTTTATCTGGTGCAGGCTTTCCTGCTCTGACCACCGAACCTGCATACACAGGCTGTCCAGATGAGCCCGTTAGTCAAGCCTGGATGCATCCATGGTTAGCAGTCTCTGGTGAACCACCATCTGAAAGGGGTGATCCTGGAGCAGGTTCTGCGGCTCCAGCCACCAATGTAGGGATTGCATGAGGGGTGCAGTGACTATCATCCGGTCTCTGAGGCAGCCAGTAACCTATTTCCACTACATGCTCAGAGTTCACTGAGTGTGCCTCATACAGAGACAAGCTAGCAGAGTGATGTGTACAGTCAAGTGGCCAAGCATCTTTAGCATCCCATAAGAACATAAAAAATGCCATTCTGGATCAGACTAAGGTCCATCAAGACCAGTATCCTGTTTCCAACAGGTCACAAAGTACCTGGCAGGTTCCCAAACAGGTACATAGGTTCCACAATGCTTTTCCCGGGATAAGCAATGAATTTCCCAGGTCCTCTTTAATAATGGTTTATGGACCTTTCCTCCAGGAACTTGTCCAAACCTTTTTAAAACCCAATTACACTACCAGCTTTTACTACATCCTCTGGTAATGAATTCCAGAATTTGATTACGTGTTGAGTAAAACAAAAAAAATTATCTTATTAATCTTAAATGTGTTACATTGTAGTTTCATTGCTTGTCCCCTGATCTTTCTACTTCTTGGTGGCATAAACAACCTATCTACGTTTACCTGTTCTACTCCATTCATTAATTTATAGACCTCTATCATATTTCCCCCTCAGCCATCTCTTTTCCAAGTTGAAGAGTCCTAACCTTTTAATCCTTTCCTCTTGGAGTATTTTTCCATTCCCTTTACCATCCCTCATGCTGTTGTGTGGTGCTTCCTCTGGATGTCACCTACTACTCCTGCTGGCCACTGCATGCATTCCACCGGGAGAAAAGCCTGAACTCAAGTGGTGTTGAAGAGGCCCCAATGAACTCCAGCTGCTGAGAGGGCTGGAGGTGAGACATGGAGTAGCTGATCACGAACCGCAGCTGCTTGAGTACCTGAATGGTGAGGTGAGCCGACTGCCAGATGCTGTCTGGGGTGGAACCCTTTATGAGCCAATCATCTAAGTAGGGGAAGATGAAAATCCTCAGAGTTCGGAGATAAACGGCCACCACTGCTGACCCCCCAGAACGAACCAAAGGTATTCCCTGTGAACAAGGTGGATTGGGATGTGTGTATATGCATTCTTGAGATTCAAGGAGCATAGCCAATCGTTCTTGAGACGATAAGGGAGCAGCATCCCCAGTGAGACCATCTTGAACTTTTCCTGCACTAAGAACGGTTGAGGTTCCAAAGGTCTAGAATGAGCCGGAACCCCCCCTGTCTTTTTGGGGACCAGGAAATACCTGGAGTGGAAACCCTGCCTGACCTGAGCCGGAGGTACCAGCTTGATGGTGAGCTCGATCAGAAGGGCAGAGACTTCCTCCTATAGTAGGCCGTGATGCATTAGGGCTAGGGAGTACTGCCCAGGGGTGAAGGGAGGCAGTTACTGGATGAAGTGCAGCATATAGCCTCTTTGGACGATCTGCAGGACCCAAGTGTCCGAGGTCATGAGAGTCATGAGAGGCCACTTGTAGGTGAAGTGGATGAGCTGCACCCACACCTGAGAGGGTACCGCTTCAGGCACCGTCAGATTGGCTATGCTTCTGAGGAACCAGTCAAAAACCTGCCCTCATCTTTGGCAGGGGTGGGGGGGGGAGGTTGGTCTTTACGGGGCTTCTCCCATCGCTGTTGGCAAGAGGCCTGCACCTTCAGCTGAGCACTCTGAGGGCTTTGGTAGTACCAGCGCTTGTGCTGGTAAAAGGTCTTTTTGCCCTGGTACTTCTTGCGCGAGAGGTCAGCAGTCTTTCTCAAGAGCCTGGAGAGGGTCACATGCTCCTTCTCGATCTCACCTGCTCTTTCTTCTACCAGTTTCCCGAAGAGGTTGTCCCCCCAGCCAGACATGTCTGCTATCTTGTCCTGGATCCACAGTTCCAGGTCAGTGGACTGCAGCAAAGCGAGATGGTGTGTGATGATGCCTACTGCTGCAACCCTGCCAGCTGACTCAAAGGCATCATAGGTTGCTCGGACCATGTATTTAGAGCAGTAATTAAAAGCAGAAAAACACACTCCACCTGCAGTCCAAAGCACAAACACACAAAAGCAGGCGAAGGAACCCTTGGAGGATAAAACCAACTTTATTATATGGTCGCCCATATAATAAAGTTGGCTTTATCCTCCAAGGGTTCCTTCGCTTGCTTTAGAGCAGTCCTTGCCATAGTTCACCAGGGCCTGGAAGGACTCAAGATGCTCCGAGGGAATGAGGGAGCCAAACTCAGCTAGGTCTGTCATGTCCTGGAGGAACATACTCATTTATATAGCTGGTATGAGAGGATCCGGACTACCAGCATGGAGCCCTGGAAGCAGCGCCTACCAAAGGATCCTGGACTCCCTGCCCAAGGGCACAGAGGAATGGGTTTTGATGCTCTTAATCCACTTTATGGCCGATTCCACCATTAATGAGTTGTGAGGGAGTTGGGGCTTCTCGAAGACTGGTGCCTTCTGGACCCAGTACATGGAGTCCAGCCTCCAACTGATAGCTGGCACCATAACGGGGGTTCTCCCACATCCTCAACAGCAGCCTCTGCAGGATGTGGTGCACAGGTACCATAATTGCCTCCTTGGGAGCCAAAGGGTACTAGAGGATCTCTAACTCTTCTACCCTCGGCTCGTCCTCAGACTCCAAGAAGGATATGGCCTTGGCCATGACCCAGACGACATCCTGGAAGGACATGATCTCAAGGGGCAATTTCCGCCATTTGTATGGAGGCAAGGGATCCGAGGGCAGGTATGGAGACCCCAGTCAGACACCACTGACTCCTCCTCCGTCTTCCATCCATCAGAATCAGACTCTGAGGTGCGAACAACATTTTCGCACAATGGGACCCGGATAGGAGGAGTCAATTCCAAGATGGCTGCGGTAGCGTTTCTTTGAGCTTTATGCCTAAGAGAAAGGGAAAGTTGAGGGCTGCTCCCTCCGCACCTCAACAGCCCAGTTCGGGTCCTATGGACCGGTTTGTTAAAATTCCTCCGGAGAAGGTACAGGAGATTCGAGCCGGCTTGGAGGCGCCGATTGCAGAGGATCAGACGCTTCCGTCGGATGCTGGTACATCTCTCTCTCCTGTGGCGAGGACGCCTCCACCACGCCCCGCTGCCTCAGAGCCCGCCTCAGCTTGTGTGACGCTGGTGTCTCCCGGGGTGGGGGTGCCGGCTGAGGTGAGGGCACGCGCTGTGAGTACGGCCTCTTTGACTACCGATAGCCTCGGTGAGACTTCGGGCGGCAGTTTGGAGCTGAATACTCCGTTGGATAGTTCATCTTTACATTTGGAGTCATCTCTTTTACCGGAACTAACTCCTCTCATTCGCCCCAAGGTATTTACGTTGGAGGTGATTTGGGACGCTATTGCTAACCTTTCTGCTTCTATGAATTCTCAGACTGTAGCACTGTCTACTCGGATTCGTGAGAACGCTGTTAACATCCAGAAAAATGGGGAAAATATCCAGTCGGCTGTATCTACTTGTGAGCAGATTAAGACTGAGCATACTACTTTTCGTTCTCAGCTAGATACTGTTTCAGACGTGTCTTCGGCCTTGGTGAAGGAAAATGCCATCTTAAAATATAAGCTGGAGGTGTTGGAAAATGCCACCAGAGCTGTTAACCTTAGGGTTCTGAATTTTCCTCGTCTCCCAGAGGTATCGGCCGTAGACATGTTCAAACGATATATCATGGAGATTCTGAAAGTTCCTCCTGACTTGATCCCACCTCTCAGCAAGGTATATTATCTACCTACTCGGAAAAAAGCTGAGACATCTATACCTGTCTCTACTGTTAATTTTGAAGCTCTGGATGTCACTGGCCTACTGGAGAATACCGGGCGCGATGTTACTACTCCCACTACCTCAACGCTTTTGGTTCAATGTGCCTTGGTTACGGATAAGTACTGGTTGTTGAAAATGTTGTTTAAGAAAAGATTGGATACATTTCTTGGTTTCAGAATATCTATGTTTCCTGATTTGGTTAAAGATACTCAAAGGCGGAGGAAACAGTTCCTCCAGTATAAACCTGGGGTGTTAAGTATTGGGGGTATTTTCTTTCTCCGTTTTCCCTGTTGATGTTTGGTCCTTATTGATGGTGTTAAGTATATTTTTTCGGATCCTATGGATTTGAACAAATTTATTAACGCCCGGCTTGCAGTATTGTCACCAACAGAGTAATGGGTGGTTATAGTTCATCTTGTCCTCCATATATATGTATTCCAGAGGCCTCCCTGTCATTTTGGTTTTATGTTTTTGATAATTCTTATAAGTATCTTCCAAGTCTCTGTTTTGGCTAGATTGTTTCCATTCTCCTCCTCCTAAACTTGTGGACTATATACAGTGCATGATATAGATTGTTTTCTTTTTCTTAATTATATTATTGTTTGAATTTTCTTCATTCACTGTATTCATTGTAAGGAATTTTATTTTCTTGCTGTAATTGATAAAATTCTATAAATAAAAGATTTAAAAAAAAAAAAAAAAGAATCCGACTCTGAAAAGAAATCAAAGTAGCACAGAGCCTCCACTCTGGACACTGTCCTCGGTCAGGCGGAGAAGCCGGGCATTGGTGGGATTGATGGTGTACTGAGCGAGGGCACTGGTATACCAGGACATTGGAACCTGAGACAATGGAAAGGAAGATGGCCATGGGAACCGGCGTTGATTCTGACTACTGACCCGATGCGCTTGCCTCAGTGGGCAGCATATGGGTCTCAAGGATGGGCTGGATGAAGTGCGGTAATGGCGTCAATGGCATTGAGGGGCCAGTTTGCTGCATGGCCAGCACTGCCGCCATGTGGGCCTCATCAATGTCGCATTGCGAAGGGCTGCGATGCCGATGCACATGGCCCTTGACCCGGTGCTTGGATGTCCCCTTTGACGAAGACTGAGTCGATGATGAATTTTTCCTTGGTTTAAAACAGAGGTTGATAGAGAGTCTTCACTCTGTGACGTGAATGTAGTTCTGGTTGTGACTGGTTAAGTGAGATTTAAAGGTAGTCAGAATGGTGATGGTGGAATGCACGTTTGTATGGATTTGCAGGCTGATTTGGAAAGAGCCGTTTAGCAGTACAGCAGTGTGTTTTGCGCGTTTGTTTTAGAAAGGTAAGTTTAAGGGAGTTTTTAATATAGTGTGGGTAGATGGGTCTGTTGGAAAAGGTTTTTAGAAATTGTGTGTAATGTTGGTTGTCTTTTTGGTTTTGGTAGAATAGTTCCCCTGAGGAAGCGAGTGGAGTCGCGAAACGCTTGATTTGAGGCGTCGGGGTTGGATTGCCGAAAATTGTCATCTTTACAAAACTGTCATCTTTACAAATTAATGCAAGATAAGTTTATCTGCTTGGCTTTCCAGTTATCGGGGTTGTTTATGCAATGGAGGTCACTGATGTGAAATGGGCTATATATATTGGTGTTTATGACTGAGTTGCAAATAGTCACGTTAAACACTGGCCCGGTAATACTGAGAACTGCCGTTGCAGATGAATTAAAGTTCACCGCGACTATGCACATGTGCATGTTATAAATGTGTTAAGACTGATCACCATGATTATTTGATATATTTTTGTTGCATTTGAGTGTTTTTTAGAAGTTTTTTGGACTAGAGTTGCTGCCTGCATGGTAAGGCTGAAGGGGAAAAAGGGGTAAAGGAAAGGGAAGCTATGATGAGAGATGCTGGATATGTCTGTGTGGGTGTGTGTGGGTGTGGGGGGGGGGGGGGAGGATACCGCCAGGGAGGGACACAGAAGGGCATGATGAACATGGGGGATAGGGACAAGAATGGAGGTGCTGGGGGGGGGGTAGTGAAGAAAAGGCAGATAGAGATGGGGTAGTGAAAGATTGGGAAATAAGAGGACGGGGAAGGAGAGAGAGATTGGTAGATGGGAGGACTGCAGTGATGGACAGATATGGAAAGTTGTAAGTAGATACAGTACAAAAAAATTGGTGATGGTTGGTAAGGAGGAGGCATGAAATCTAGATAGAGAAGCAGAAAAATAACGAGAAAAACTTAAAGGAAGCAATCAATGTTAGAAACTGAGGTAAGTGAAGATAGGAGAAGACTGAAGAAATGGCAAATGGACAGAAAACCCTGGAAAGAGATTTAAGATAGAGAAAAGCAAAACCCAAAGACTGGGACTAACATGACTGTAAAAAGAAAGTGATCAGACAAACAGAGGTAGAAAATAAAAGCAGTTTTTCTATTTAGTGACTGGAAAGAGTAGTTACTCACCTGTAACAGGTGTTCTCCAGGAGCAGCAGGAATCAGTCCTCACATATGGGTGTCATCGGCGCCGATAAAGCCCCAGCATCGATGCCGATGCTGTCAGTACCGGTACCGATACCGGAGTCGGTGCCAGTGCCGGTTGAACTGTCTGACACGGTTCTGAGGGTGTCAATGTCGCAAGGAGAGCCGCCAGACTGCGTTCAATAGCCAGAACCCTCTGTTCTATCGACGCTGCCGATGCCTGGATGTCAGTACCGTAGAGGACTGCCGGTACCCCAGAGCATGGCACCAGTAGTTCTGCCAAGGTGGAGGCCTCGAGAAAGTCCTGGAGCCCCGATAATGCTTTGGAAGCCAAAGCCTCCCACCGGGGCAATTTTGCCGGTGCAGAATCCTCAAGGGCAACGCCAGAGGCATCTCGATGCTTAGAAGGAGATCTACCCTTTGAGGATCGGCTAGACTTATGTTTAGTTACCTGAGATCCACGGGAGGAAGATGAAGCCCTGGAAGACGTCGATGCCACCGAAGCTGCATCAGAGGGAAACATGGTACTGAGCTTGGCAGCTCGGTAGCTCGGTTCTGTCGACCTCTCTTGGACATCATGGCACAGGCCATACATTCCGAGATGGAATGGTCAGGACCTAAACATTTCAGACACCACTCATGGGTGTCAGTGACAGAGATGGTACCGCCACACTTGGTAAACCTTTTAAAACCCGAAGAGGGTTTTTCCATTGTGGGAAAAATTTTGGGCCTAAGGCCCAAAATGGCGCGTGCACCTGGAAAAAAAGGGGAAAAAGTACTAAGAAATTTTTATTTATTTTTTTTTAAAGAAAAGAAAGAAAGCCCGGCGGTACCGGTAAAGCGTCGAGGAATGCAGACACAACCACAAAAAAGAAGGAAAACTTTCTGCAGTGACAGGAACACGACCTGCTGGCTCCGCGGAAAACGAAGAACTGGAGAGAGGCAGTTGGGAAAGGCGGGAAGGCAGCACGCAGGCACTGTGGGATGCTCCCAAAAGCTTTCTAATTGGATGCTGGGGAGCGTTCCCGCGCAGGCTCCGTCGGTACCGATGATACCCATATGTGATGGCTACATTCCTGCTTGTTCCTGGAGATAGCCTTTGACACTGTTCCTCACAGGCGACTTATAAACAAACTGACCTAGATTGGCCACTATTGGAAACAGGATACTGGGCTTGATGGACCTTGGTCTGACCCAGTATGGCAAATCTTATGTTCTTATGAGCACCCTAGGGATGGACCCTAAAGTTACTGCTTGGGTTAGAAATTGGTTGAGTGGGAGGTGATAAAGAGTACAGGTAAATGGAGCTCACTCTGAGGAGGAGGTGGTTACCAGTGGTATGCCCCAGGGATCTGTCCTTCGTCCGATTCTTTTTAACATCTTTGTTAGTGATATAGCAGAAGGGCTGTCAGGTAAGGTTTGCCTCTTTGAGGATGATATCAAAATCTGCAATAGAGTAGACACCTAGGAAAGTGTAGATAACATGAGGAGGGATCTAGCTAAGCTTGAAGAATGGTCTAGAATTTGGCAGCTGAGATTTAATGTTAAAAAAATGCAAGGTCATGCATTTGGGCTGCAGCAATCCAAGGGAGCAATATAGTACAGGGGGTGAAGTACTTTTGTCCACTAAAGAAGAGCAGGACCTAGGCGTGATTGTGCTCGATGAACTTAAAGTAGCTAAAGAGATAGAAAAGCAAGAAGGATGCTTGGGTGCATAGGGAGAGGAATGGCCAGCAGAAGAAAGGAGGTGATAGTGCCTCTGTATAAGTCTTTGGTGCGACCTCATTTGGAGTATTGTGTGCAATTCTAGAGACTGCACCTTCAAAAGGATATAAACAGGCTGGAGTCAGTACAGAGGGTGGCTACTAAAATGTTTAGTTGTCTTCATTATAAAGCATATGAGGACAGACTTAAGGATCTTAGTATGCACACCTTAGACGAAAGGCAGGATAGAGGTGATATGATTGAGACATTTAAATAATTCCGTGGCATAGATGCACAGGAGGAGAACCTCTTTCAATTGAAAGGAAGCTCTGCTACGAGGGGACATGGGATAAGGGTGAAAGGGGGATAGATTCAGGAGTGATATGCAGAAATATTTCTTTACAGAAGGAGTGGTGGATCTATGGAATAGCCTCCCAGTGGAGGTGGTAGAGATGAGGACAGTATCTGAATTCAAAGAAGCATGGGACAAACAGAGGATCTCTAAAGGAAAAAAAGGGGACTGTGGTAGTGGTTGATATGGAAGGACAGACTAGATAGGCCATGTGGTCTTTTTCTGTTGTCATGTTTCTATGTTTCTAAGTGGTATTTATCCTTAAGCTTGTTAAAGGTAAGTAATTCTCCCTTGTCAAGAAGGCTGGAAAAGTTGTCAATGCCTAGGTGTTCCATCTACAGAACACGCTTTCCTGCCCAGGAGCAAAGCTGGGAGCTGCCCCGATGGGGGCCAGCACCATAAACTGGACAGACAGAGCCACCTTTTTCCATCCCCACAGCCACCGGGCCCATAGATTAGAAAGATAAGGATTCTCCCACCACCTCCCTGGCAGAGATGGGCCCCACACCAAGGGTAGGTGGTGTAATTGTATATCCCCTGCCCAATACTGCTCTACCTCGTGAAAGCGTTTCCTGCCCCCCCCAATCCATCATCTGCAGCATTTGAGCTGCCATACAGTATACACCTAATTCAGGTACCCCCAGTACCTCCCGCCGTCTAGTAGCATAAAGTATCTGCCTCACCACCAATGTGCCAGATGAAATCGAAGACCTCCTCTGGAAGCAAAGCAAATCCCCCAGAATCACCTTGATCGGGAGAGTTTGAAATAGATATAACAGTTGGGGGAGCACGTTTATTTTAAGTACCGCAACCTGTCCCAACCAGGAGATCTCCCCTACCTACCACGTTTCCATATTCCCCTCCAGTTGGCAAAATAGGAGGGGAAGTTCGCCAGGTACAGCCCTTCCGCTGACACTGTCACCCTCATCCCAAGAATAATTAAAGAGGTAACACGTCTGCAGCCGAGTCACCAGAACCTCCTTGAGGGAGATGTTGAGAGACTCAGTCTTATCAAAGTTTATTTTAAAATCTGATAAAAGCCCATAGTCTCTCAATTCCCTAAGCAGCACTGGTAGCATAGTCGAAGGCCTGGTGAGCATAAACAACAGGTCATCAGCAAAGAGTGCAATTTTATGTTGCCTCTGTCCCACCTGTATCTCCTGAATATCATTGAATGTCCAGATCCGCGCTGCCAAAGGCTCCATGACTAATGTAAACAGTAGGGGAGACAAAGTGCATCCCGGCCATGTCCCCCTTCCCAGTGGGAAAAATGCAGAATAGCCTCCATTTATCCTAACTGCTGCCTCTGGAGCTAGGTAGAGTGCCCAAATTCAGGACAGGAATCAGGGTTCCACTCCCACCTTCTCCAGCACTAGGAACAGAAAGTCCCACTGGACCTTGTCAAAAGTCTTTTCCGCGTCAATGGAAAGCAACATGGCCTCCCTGCTCCTCCAAATGCGCCAGCGAAGACAGTTGGAGAACCCAACGAATGCTGTCCCCTGCCTGACTTTCCTGGATGAACCTCATCTGACCGGGGTGAATCACCCAGGGGAGCAGAGGTCCTAGTCTGTTGGCCAACACTTTAGCCAAAATCTTTACATCCACATTCAGCAAAGAAATAGGCTTACAAGAGCCTTCCCCGGCTTAGGTATGACCGTGATTGCCATCTGTCGCATCGAGGGAGGCAACTGCTTTCCTTGCAGCATTGCATTGAACATCCACTGCAAGAGTGGTGTAAGGGAAGTGGCTAACTTTTTGTTGAATATTTCGGTAAACTCATTCAAGCCTGGTGCTTTTTCGAGGCCAAGCACTGAATAACTGTCACCACTTCATCCTCAGTGATGTCTCTCTCAAACTCATCCCTGGCACTCTCCCCAAATTGACCCAGCCCCTTCCCCCAGTAGTCACAAATCCAAACACTGTCTACCCCTGAACCTGCTGTATACAGTTCCCTATAGTACTGTGGGAATTGTTCCTATATTTATGTTACAACTGGAACAATATGCGTGCCGGCTGCAGTTCATTAGACTTGCGCAGCTCTTCAAGGCACGCCCTAGTCCCTGTCCTCTTTTTTTGGTCCTTTTCTAAATTCTCCACCTGATGTGTTAACAGCCATGCCTCTTCTTCCTGCTCCTGCTTTTTCCGTGCTTCCAGCTGTACCAAGTGGCTCTGGAGCACCACCTCTAAACCGTTCCAGAAGGTCCCCGTGTCAACCTCCCCCCATGTCATAAAGCTCCAAATAACACCAAATAGTTCTCACCAAGGCCTTAACCTCCCTGTCTCCCTTCAATCTCCAAAATATGAAAGGCTGAGCCTCAGAGGGTTTTCCACAAATCACTTCAAGTGGAGCATGGTTACACTCTGTTATAGGCCCTCTTGTTGCCTCCTCCAAGCTGTCTACCCAGTAACTGTCCCCAAATATATAATCAATGTGACTATAACTATTGTGGACAGCGAAGAAAAATATGTAGGGCCCGATATTCAACACTGGCTGCTAGGTATGAGTACAGCGCCTAGCTGTTGGTGCTGAACCTTACCTCTGAATATTCAATGCTGGGGTCATAAGCGGCCCTTGCACTGAATACCCGGGGTTGCTGCACAGCCTCTGCAGCCACAGAAGCTAACCAGGTAGTGGCGATATTGAGCAACTGCCCGGCCAACCTCTGTGAAAAAACATTAGTAAAGGCCTGGGGACTTAATAGACATTTATCCCTTGCCAGGAGATGGGTCTCTTGGATGAAGCCCACTTGCCAGCGGAGATTCTGCACCTCATTTAACAATTGTTTCCATTTCTTGGGGAGAATTTAGACCCCATGCATTTATGGTCCCAACCTTCAGCCTTGCAGTCATGATAAGAATTCCCTCCCTTGATCAACCCTCCCCCATAATATAGCATTCTCTCCCCCTCCCCCCCAAAAAAAAGATACCCACAATCCCACATATCCCCACTCTGTCCATCCTTCTGAGGAAGAGACCCCCAGTGGATGCCATTGGTTCAAGCAAGGAGCCCCAACCCAACTTACAACCTCCTCTTTGTGCCCCACCTCTATCGTTCACCCCATCTTTCACCATCAGACACATCTTACCTCCCCCCGCTCTCATACCATGAGCATTAAATGCTATACTCTCCCTCAAATGCTACACTCAGCAGACTCCACCCCCCATCCAGTCCTTCCCACATACAGAAAAACTCAGTAAAATGAAAACAGCATGACATGAAACTCCTCCTACAATTACAATACAATGTCTCCCCCTCAGTCAGCCACGTCGGGCTCCTCTGTCCATCGGGAGTGGTTTTTGAGGTCCTCTATTTTTTCACAAAGGGCCTCCTGTTCCACCAACAATTGCTGTATTTGGGCCTCGGATGCTCCTGCTATTTCATCATGCCACTTCACATGATTCTCCAGCCCTTCCACTTGCTGCCCCAGATCTCTTATATCCCCACGAAGCTCGCTAAGGGTCTCGTTGATTTCCTCCCGCATGGAGGTGAGCTCCTTTCTGAGCTCACAAAACCAGCACCAAATGTCACCTCGAATACACTAGTCATATGCTCTTTCAAGTTCTTCATCAGTTTCTGCCCCGGAGTCCAGGAGGGTGGCATCGTCTCTTGCCTCACGGCCCGATTTCGTCAAGTAGGGGGATTTGAATTTCTCTAATTTTGTGTGGATTGACATCCTGCCTATTTCCCGAGGTCAGGGAAGATAAATGTGCAAGGTTTTCATTGGGAGTCACACATTTTTTCCCCCAACTATCGGCACCACAATGGGAGCTTGAGATTCAAGCTGCAATCAACACCAATGATGTCATTTCCTCCTGCTATATCCTTCTTAAGGTATGGTGACCAGAAATGCACACAATACTGAAGCTGCGGTCACACCATGGAGCAATACAGAGGCATTATATCATCTTTGGTTTTATTCTCCATTCCTTTCCTTATTATTTCTATTATTCTATTTGCTTCCTTGGCCACTGCTGCACCCTGGACGGAGGGTTTCAACGTATTATCCACAATGATGCCTAAATCTTTTTCCTGGGTGGTGGTTCCTAATGTGGAACCGTGCATTGTGTAGCCATAGTTTGGGTTGTTCTTTCCTAGGTGCATAACTGCACTTGTCCACATTAAATTTCATCTGCCATTTGGACGTCCAGTCTTCCAATTTATCAAGGTCCTTTTGAAATTTGTCACAGTCCTCTGGTATTTTAATAATGTTGTGTGATCTGCAAATTTGATTACCTCACTCATTCCCATTTCCAGCTCATTTATGAATATGTTAAAAACCAGCGGGCCCAGCACGGATCTCCAAGGTACTTTACTGTTCACCTTTCTCCATTAAGAAAATTGGCCATTCAGTCCTACTCTCTGCTTTCTATCTTTTCACCAGCTCCTGATCCACAACAGTACACTACCTCCTATTCCAAGACTTTTTAATCTGGCCAAGAGGGACCTTGTCAAAGGCTTTCTGAAAATCCAGATACACCTTTGCCTACCTGTTTATTCACACCTTCAAAAAAATTAGACTTAGTCAGACAAGACTTTCCTTGGCTAAATCCATGTTGGCTTTCTCCAGTTAAACCAGGACTATATATATGTTTAGTAATTATATTCTTTATAATGGTTTCTAGCATTTTGCCTAGTATGGACGTCAGGCTCACCGGTCAGTAGTTTCCCGGATCACACCTTGAACCCTTTTTAAAAATTGGCGTTACATTGGCCATTCTCCAGTCTGCAGGTACTACAGATGATTTTAATGATAGTTCACAGATTACTAATAGTAGATCTGCAATCTCATATTTCAGTTCTTTCAACACCCTTGGATGTATACCATCCCATCCAGGTGATTTGCTACTCTTATCAAATAATTGTAATACATCTTCCTGGTTTATCGATATTTCTTTCAATTCTTTTGATACATCAGCTTTAAATACCATTTCAGGCATGGGTAACTTCCCTACATCTTCTTCAGTAAAGATCAAAGCAAAGAATTAATTCAGTCTCTCTACTTTGGCCTTATTTATTTATTTTATTTTAGTGTTTTTTATACTGCCTTATCAGTGAATTAAAGTGGTTTACATAAACCTAAGCAACATACATGAAATGGAGAAAACTCAAAAGAACTGATTATGGGTACAGATAACAAATTAAAACATGAGTATATACAAAGCCTTGTCCTCCCTTAGTGCCCCTTTTACCCCTCTATCATCTAATGGTCCTACTGACTCTCTCACAGGGGTTTTGCTATGAATGTACTTGAAAAGGTTTTGATTATGCGTTTTTTCTTCTATAAGTAGCTGCTTTTCAAATTTTCTCTTTGCCTGCCTTATCAATGCCTTGCATCTAACTTGCCAGTACTTGTTTCCCATTTTTGTCATTTGGCTCCTTTTTTCATTTCCTGAAAGATGCTTTTTTGACTACAACAGCCTCTCTGACCTCACCCTTTAAACCATGTGGCAGTTTTTTGGCCTTCCTTCCATATGACTTTCTTTTTATGCTGTTTGTTCTAGGACACTTGCTGAGTGCCAGCATCTACAATACAAATCACCAAGGAGCATACGAGAAATGTATTTAGGTTTTTTCTCTGTAAGATAAATATCATCCAAAGAACAAAGGAAGATACAGCTATCTTACCCATCAGTGTCAATTTCCTGGGTCTTTGCTTTGAAGTGATGACCTGCAAAGAAGGTGCTATGGACTGGATGCGTATGATTGGTTGATTAGGGTCATATGTTCCTGGCACAGCTAATTCTAGGTCCCGGCACATCAGAAGTTTGGGAGAAACATACTGCAATTCCAGGGAAGTGAGCTGTGAACGAGAAACCACCAGCATTTATATAAACACAAATTATTTAAATAATTAAACAATGAATTGCTGAAGCTACCGAGAAAAGGCAAATGTTCTGAGTAAACACTCAAGTGACTAATCAAAATGAAAAGTGTTTTGGCAGGCAAATGTTGCATCTAGTGCATTAAGAGCAGCATGATCCTCAGAAACATAGATGATGTTGGCAGACAAGGATTAGGCCATCTATTAGGCCATTCATCTGTACTTATCTACAGTGCTATTGCTTTGCACTGCTAGAAGTCACTTTGCATATGGCCAGAGCATGTTTGTCTGGTTTCTATTTTAGCTCTTACCACTTCCACCAACATCTGCTGTCTATTACCTTCTCAATGAAACAGATTTTTGAACTCTTTTGTTTCCCTTCAACCCTCCAACTTCAAATGACTCCTTGTTCTTAAGCTTCTTATCAAATACCTGCTCTGATTACATATACCAATGTGATGCACACTGATGGTTTTGTGGTAACCTATTGGAAGACTGAATTCAAGCTGGTTGATCCTGATAATGCTCTCTCTTTCTCACCTGAGGCAGCTGCTTTGATATCCGCCGGAATACATGATAATAAAGATCCCAGGCCTGAGTCAAGTCTTTTACATTCCCAGACTTCATATATTTCCTACACCATTCCTGAGCTTCCATTAAATCTCGCCCATATGCCTAGAGAGAAAAGAGAAAAAGAACTGTCATTAATATTTTTAGCAATAAGTAGAACATAAGAGATATTAGAACATAAGAAGCACTTGGCCCTTAGACTGTCCTGTTTCCCCTATCTAATGTGTCGCTGCCAATGCTAGTCAATCTTTAGACATTATCCTCCCTGGTTTAATATTAAAAGTATGCCTTTTCTAGCAATGAAACCCTGTTAATAAGCTTTTGAAAATGATGACTGTCATAAATCACTGAAGGCGCTAGAAAGACCGATAAGGCCAAATCAATTGAACAGCTGCAAAAAACAAGATCTAGGTACTCAACCTCAAAGATTTAAATAATTTAAATAAATCACAAAGTCCTCCATTGTACACACTCCCTTTAAGTCCAGGCAAGGTAAGGGAACATTAATCATATAACAAGGAGATGGTATAAAATGGGGCAATCTCTTTTTCTTCTTTTTTATATGATTAATGTTCTCTTGTCTAGAGGTAAAAGGAGTGTGTATAATGGAAGACCCTCTTGACATTCTTTTAACTGTTTAAATCTTTATGGGATAATTTCATAAAGCTTCCTCCACATGTAAAACTTTTTACACACGGAAAAGGCCTTTTATAAGATTACATAAATGCATGGGCATGCAGAAATGATGTCCATGGAAGGAGTGCACCAGCTTCTATGAGCTCTGCATGCGAGTGTTCTTGGGGGTATAATTTGAGTGCAGCAGAAGTGCAGCTAAGATGCATGTGCATATTTTATAAAATATGTGGTTATATGCAAGAATTTACATTTCTTTGGTGCAGATGTAAATTTGCACATAGATATTTGCACACTGTTGGAGCTGGATCCAGGAATTTAGAGACCTATGTTGCCTTTATCAAATAGGCTTAAAAGAGGCTCCTTTCTGGACATCTCACGTAGGCATCCTGTTATAAATTCAAGCTCTTTCCTGCATCTTTTTTGGCCTGTAACAAAACACTAACAAGCAAAAGACTCCTCATCTGAGTCATTTGTGGCTATCATTCAAACATTCTCTTATTGATTGACATACATCTCATTGAGTACACATAGCATTCATGCACAAAAAACACACCTGACAAACGAACTATCAAAAGAATAACATGAGGGGTTGGGCCTGTGGCTCACAAGATTCATGTTCAAATACCCTGCCAAGACAGCCAGCAGATCTTGAGTATGCCACAAAAGGGACACACTGGAACTCAGGGAGAGAAAGCACTACTACAGCTGCAGCAATCCTTGCCAGCCTCATAAGAGCATACTTTCTTTATTTAGATTTGTATACCACCTTATCCTAGAATCAAATCGGTCACATCACAATTGGAGGGTTACATCTAACATGAGGGTACTTAACATTTAGACATCACAATTGGAGGGTTACATTTAACGTGAGGGTACTTAACAACATTATACAATGAACTAGTATGTCTAGTTGGGATGAGTGGGTATCGAGTTGGCAGAGGTAGTTGCATTGCCGTTCGGGTGGAGACTGTTGTCTGTTTGCTCATAGACTTCTGTAAAGAGCAGGGTTTTAAGGGCCTTGAGGAAGTCTATGATGTCATTTAATGCCCAAAGGCTCGTTGGGAGGGAGTTCCAAAGTGTGGACACCAGTAGTGAAGGAGCTCTTTTTGAAGTTGTTTGTTTAGTTTTGTGATATCCTGCAGGTGTGCCGATCATGTTATCATTATTGGTCCTTCTTGGTCTATTGATGATAACCCTTGTTATGATATCTTGTAGTGCATCTGCTGAGAGATGGTAAATGATTTTAAAGATAAGTATTGTTTTAAATTTTGCTCTGGCCATCATTGGGAGCCAGTGCTGTTGCTGTAAGACGGGGGTGATGTGTTCAGTTCTTGGAGTGTCTGTAATGATGCGTGCTGCAGTGTTTTGCACCATTTGGAGTGAGTGTAAGGTCTGCTGAGGGAGGCCTTGATATAACGAGTTTCCGTAATAGAGCAGAAGTGTGATGAGTGCTTGGCACACTGTGCGGAAGTGGTCCTGGTGGAGTATTGGCTTGATCTTTCTGATGGTCCTCAAACGTTGACAGGCCTTGTTTGCGGTCTTGGTGATGTGGGATTTCAGGTTCAGAGCTCTGTCCATTGTGATGCCCAGATACTTAACTTCATCTTTGACTACTATGAGTTTGTCTAGAATGCTGATAGTTTGTGGTGGAATGAAGGTGGAGTTCCTGGTGACAAACATTGCCTCAGTTTTATTGTAGTTGACTGTCAGGTTATTGGCTGTGAGCCAGGCATTCATGTCTTCAAGGCATCTGGTTATTGTTGTGATGTTAAGTGCTAGCAGGTTGACCTGCGCATACACCTTGATGTTGTCAGCATAGAGGTGACAGTGGAGTTTGTGGCGTTTGATGATGTTGCATATGGGCTGGTTGTAAATATTAAAGAGCATTGATGACAGGGCTGAACCTTATGGTATTCCCTGAGTGACGGGGAACTGCAGTGATTTCTTTTGGGCGCATTTGACTTGTTGTGTTCGATCTTCCAAGTAGGAAGTAAACCACTTCAGAGTATTCTTGCATAGTCCTATCTGCTGCAGGCGTTGCAGTAACCTGGCATGGGACACAGTGTCAAAGGCTGCCAAGATGTCCATGAACACTAGCAGGAATCCGTTCTTTATGTTATCCATGCCTCTTAGGAGATTGTCAAAGAGGGAATTAAGTAGTGTTTCCACACCGTGCTGGGGTTTAAAGCCATGCTGGTGGATGTCTGGTGGAGCATTCATGTCAATATGGTCCTGAAGTTGCCTTTGCACTGTCTTTTCAACTATTTTCGCAAGGAATGGTAGGCTGGAGATGGGACGGTATGATTTTGGCTCAGAGGGGCTTAGGTTGTTGCTTTTGAGTATCATGGCGTGCTTCAGGGGTTGCGGCATATATCCTTATTGGAGTGAATCTTTGATGAGTTTGTGAATGTGATGGGAGAGCTGGCTTCTTGTGGCTTTGAGCCAAGACACTGGGCATGGGTTTGACGGTGAGGTTATTGTTTTTATGAGGGCATTTTTATTACCTTGGCATGCCACTGGGGTTGGGAGAGGATATATAGATGGAGAAAATTGATTGTAAAGAGAAATGATCTGTTAAAAACATCAGTCAAAACCTATATTTCATTCAAAAATAAATATGTCTTTCATTGATATCAGCTGAAGAAACAAACTTGTAAAACAAAAAACCTGTTCCACTGGGTTCTGGCATTTAAACACTATTCTACTGAGCCAATAAGAAAAATGTTGGTCTTACCTGCTAATTTTATTTCCTTGAGTCTAAAAGACCAGTCCAGAACAAGTAGGTTTTACCCATCAACCAGCAGGTGGAGACAAAAAGCTTGTGCACTCTGCTCTATATAGGACACCAAGCAATTACATGATCCTCGTATTTCCTGTAACAAAGCAGGAGACAACCTACCCCCCGATAACAAAAGTATTCATTTATAGCAGGTGTCATCACGTTTGGGTGATGTCACCAATGCAGCTGACACAGGAACTTTCTCAGAAGCTTTTAGAAAGCTCTCTGCGCATATGCAGTCATTCCCGCCCATTGTCGATGTGCCAGAGGAGCGCAGTCTGTGAACAGCTTAGAGAGGCAACTCCAAGAGGAAGAGGGAGAGTAGTGAGGACTTATCCTGATGTTCACATAGAACACTTGCGACAGGTGAGGACAAGCAGAATACATCCGTACATTTGGGAATGCTTAGCTATAGGTTGCCTCAATAAAAAGGGAACTAAGCATGCTGCAACAAGCTGACATGAAGTTGTTTTTGGCATCAACAGGGCTTTTCTTTTTCTGAACAGAAACAAAAAAAGTGCACCGAGGTCCAGATTTCAGCCTTCCAAATCTCCTCAATGGAGGATGACCACTAACATAACCATGGCTTAGACACTGTGAGCCGTGACATGGCCTTCAACAGTCAAACCTGCCTGGGCATAAGTGAAAGAGATGCAATCTGCTAGCCAAATTAAAAGTGTGTGCTTGCAAATGGCATCCGCCATTCTTCTGGGGTCAAAAGAAATAAAATCTGAGTGGATTTTCTAAGAGCTTTAGTTCACTCCAGCCAGAAAGCCAAGGCCTTCTTGCAATCTAACATATGCAGTAACTCTTTCCCTTGTTAAGGTGAAAGACAAACACCACTTTAGGAAGGAATTTAGGATGGGTATGCAGCATCACCCTATTGTAGAAAAACTTAGTGTAGGGTAGATACACTACTAGAAATTGAAGCTCACTTACTCTGCTGAAGTAATTGTCACAAAAAAAGAGAAAAAGACAAGACTTTCCAGGTTTAAGAATTTCAGTCCACAGGTATTTAGAGGCTTAAAAAGAGCTTTCATCAGCTGAGATAAACCATGTTGAGGTCCCATGACACAAATGGTGGCTTCAATAGAAGCAAACTGCACAAGAAGCAAACAACTAAAGGCTGTAAGGAAATGGGTTTCCCTTCTACACGGTGATAAAGAGTAGTTAACTCACCTGTAACAGGTGTTGTCCAGGGACAGCAGGAATCAGTCCTCACATTTTAATTTTATTTATTTATTTAGACTGACATCTGCACAGACAGAGCCCTTGTGGAAGCATCCCCCCAGCTTTCAAAGAAAGCGTTTGGGAGATGCCACCATGCATGCGTGGTTCCCTTCCCACCCAAGGATGCAATCTTGCTCAGTCAGATGACATAGCTAAAAGACGGCAAAAAGAAAAGATGGCAAAGAAGCAAGGAGGGAGGGTTCTGAGGACTGATTCCTGCAGTCTCCGGAGAACATCTGTTACAGGTGAGTAACTATGCTTTCTCCGGGAACAAGCAGGAAATCAGTCCTCATATATGAAACTTCCCAGCTACAGGCTACCGAAAGCCCATAGCAAAAGCAGGGCTCCCTCATGGGGAGCCACAAGCAGCTGCAATTGAGTCTGTATCCAATGACCACAGTAGGACCCCTGTGTCCGATGAAACCAGACTCTGGTAGCCTGAACAGAGAGAAGGATCGGAGGGTAGGAGTTGCCTAAATCTGGAAAAGGTTACGGAGCACAGCCTGGCTGATGGCACTGTCCCGTCGGAACACTCTTTCCAGGCAGTAATGGGCTGCGAAAATATGGACTGAAGACCAGGTGGCGGCCCGGCAGATGTCCACCATCGAGACGGAGCGCAAAATAGCTACCAAGGATGCCATGGCCCTGACACGGTGCACTGTGACGTAGCCTTCCAGCGGGAGCCCTGCCTGCTCATAGACGAGGGCGATACAGTCCGCCACCCAGGTAGACAGTCTATGTTTGGTCACTGCCTCCCCCAGCCTACTGGGGTCTTTATCTTTATTTCTCCATTTTATATACCGCTTTGGCCGAAACATTATAGCGGTTTACAATAAAATAAAAAGTCTACGCAACTAAACAGCAGCAGCTACGGGTACCAGTCTATCAACAATGAGCCGCCTGACTGAAGACCGAACACAATTTAGGATAGCTATCCAGAGGGTCGCCATGAGTCGACTCCGACTCGACGGCACTTAACAACAACAACAACAACACGCAACTAAAACTAAGGAAAAGGAACGCCATAATAAAATAGGAAAGAAAGAAAGAACAGAATAAGCAGAGATAAAACAGACCATACTACACATAAACAAACAAATACTCAGGGGGGGATGGTGGGAGGGAGGTCGAAGGCTTGTTGGAATAGATGAGTTTTCAGTAGCTCCTTAAACTTAAGAGTAAGAGGATTCTAAACAGAGGGAGGGTGGCAGGGCGTTCCAAAGTGCGGGGCTGAGGAAAAAGAAGGCCGAATGACGGGTTTGTTCCAAATGTGCCTGGGATGGGGAGGGTAAGGATAGACGATTAGTATGCAGGGAACGAAGCTGGCGGTATGGTGTGTGAAGAGAAATGAGGTCAGATAGATAAAGGGGGGTGGATATGTAAATGGCTCTATGAGTCAGAATGAGAAACTTATATTGAAACCGAAAACGGAGAGGTAGCCAGTGAAGTTGATAGAGAATGGGAGTGACATGGTCAAATCGGCAAGCAAAGGTAATGAGGCGAGCAGTTGTGTTTTGTATTAGCTGAAGGCACTGGAACTGGTAGGCCGGTAAATTGGCTAAAAAGACGTTGCAGTAATCAAGTCTGCTAATGACCAAGGCCAAGACTAAAGTGGTCAGGGAACTTGCAGGGAGAATAGAGCGGACAGCCCTAATTTGATGTAGGGCTGCAAAAGAAAGGCGAGTGAGCGTGGCTAAGTGACTATGAAAAGAGAGGGATGAGTCTAGAATCACCCCCAGGTACCGGAAAGAGGTGACGAGAAGAATTGGGGTGGAATTAATCTGAGGGGCAACAGTCGGACATGCGCCGCTCAAGGAAACCCACATTGCTGTGGATTTGGCGGGGTTCAGATGAAGGAAATTAGATGACAGCCAGCTGGCAATGTGAGAGAGGCATTGGTTGAGGGGATGAAAAGCTGAGAAGCTTTGCGGTGGCCCTGAGTGCACTGGATATAGTTATACCTGTTCAATGTAATCTAAACTAGTAATGTTCAATGTATCACGTTGTTAATATGTAAACCGCGCTGATTCTAAAAGTGTGGTATATAAAAATAAATAAATAAATAAAACGACAAAGCTCTCTTACAGTCCAAGGTGTGAAGGACCGTCTCCGCCCGACAGGAGTGAGGTCTTGGAAAGAAGGTAAGGAGCACTACTTCCTGGTTGAGATAGAAGGGTGATACTACCTTCGGAAGGAATTTGGGGTGCGTGCGAAGCACTACTCTGTTCTTGTAGAACCTGGTATAAGGGGCCTCCGCCACTAAGGCCTGAAGCTCGCTAACTCTGCGAGTGGAGGTGAGCGTAACCAGGAATGCCACCTTCCAAGAGAGGTAATGAAGGTAGCAGGTGGCCAGAGGCTCGAAGGGTGGGTGTGAGCTGCCCCAACACTACGTTGAGGTCCCATTCGGTTGCCGGAGGGTGAATTGGGGGCTTCGATAGGAGTAGGCCCCAAAGAAAGCGGGTCACCAAAGGCTGGACCAAGAGGGGCTTGCCATCCACCAGGCGGTGGTGCGCTGGCAGGGCACTAAGGTGCACCCGGACGGAGTTAAACTTGAGCACGGATTGTGAGAGGTGGAGAAGGTACTGCAACACCAGTCCCACCAGGCAGGAGAATGGGTCGGCCCCATGCTCAGAGCACCAAGCCAAAAACCTGTGCCATTTGAGGGCATAAGCCTTCCTAGTAGGGGCCTTGCAAGAGGCCAGCATAATCTTACACCTCAACCGAAAGGGGTCAGAGTCACCCTCTCAGCAGCCAAGCTGTCAGCGACAGGGACCCCGGGTTGGTGTGCAGAAGAGAGCCCCCCTCCTGAGACAGAAGCCTTGGAGAGGTCCCCAAGGGGATGGGTGTCTCCACCGTCAACCGGAGAAGCAATGGGAACCACGGTTGCCTGGGCCACTGAGGGGCTATCAGGATAAGCGAAGCCCTGTCGCGGAGGGTCCTGAACAAGGATTTGGCGATCGGCAGCATGGGAGGGAAGGCGTACATGAGGACCTCTGACCATGAGACGAGAAACGCATCCGCTGCCACTCTGGAGAGGTGGGCCTGTTGGGAACAAAATCGGGGCAACTGGAAGTTGTCCAGACTGGCGAACAGGTCCATCACAGGTACCCCTAGATCTGGAAAAGCCAATTGGCTACCCTGGGGTCCAGCTGCCATTCGTGCGGCTGGATGACTCTGCTCAGCCTGTCGGCCAGCAGGTTGTCCTGGCCTGGCAGGTACACTGCCCGCAGAAGGATACCCTGTTGGACTGCATACCAGCAAAGGACCAGTGCCTCCCGACAAAGGGTATGAGATCCCGTGCTCCCTTGTTTGTTCACGTAGAACATTGCCACCTGGTTGTCCTTCTGGACACAGCACCGGCTGGTGACGCAGGTGGTGGCAGAAGACTCGCAGGGCTAAGTATATGGCCCACAACTCCAGGAGGTTGATCTGCTGGGAACTCTAATCTAGAGACCAGCTACCCTGGGTGCAGAGTTCCCCATAGTGGACTCCCCAGCTGAGCAGAGGCATCTGTGGTGAGGACCCTTGAGGAGCTCAGGGCCTGAAAAGGCATGCCCACCTTGAGATGTTGGAGAGACTGCCACCAGACCAGGGAGTCTGCCAGTTGGCAGGTTACAGAGACTCTGTCTCGTAGGCATCCCGTGGCCTGAGACCACTGGTCCCAGAGACACCACCGCCCCACCATCATGTGGAGGCAAGCATCAGAGGTGACGTAGACTGTGGAGCCCGAGGAGGCGTAGAAAAAGCCGGGTGGGTACTGAGGGATGGTGCTGTATTTCCCGTGCCAGAGTTCTGAGACGGTCGGCTCGGTCACTGGGTAAGAAGGCCTTCGACTGGAGAGTGTTGAGCTTTGCCCCGATGAACTCCAGACACTGTGTCGAGAGGTGGTGAGACTTGGGGTAGTTTATGACAAAACCCAAGTGCTGCAGAACCTGGATGGTGCATGCGGTGGCCTGTTGCACCTCTAAGGCCGTGCCTCCCTTTATGAGCCAGTCATCCAGGTAAGGGAAGACAAAGACCCCCTGGAGACGGAGGAAGGTGGCTATGACTGCTAGGCATTTTGTAAAGACTTTTGGGGCAGAGGCCAAGCTGACAGGGAGCACCCTGTACTGGCAATGTCTGCCCCCAACTATGAACCGCAGGTATTGCCTGTGATTGGGATGAATGAGGATGTGAGTACAGGCATCCTTGAGATCAAAGGAGCATAGCCAATCTCCCTGCTGGAGGTATGGCAGCAATGTTCCAAGGGAGAGCATCTTGAACTTCTCCCTTTGTTGAGGTTGCGCAGGTCGGTGGTGATGGCCAACCACCTATCGGCATAGTGGGCCAGATGTCCCCCTGTGGGCTGCTGATCTCCTTGGTGTAGAGAGGCTATGCTCAAGGAGTCAAAAACTCCCCCCGGTTGGGCCGGAGTCGGTGCCTAGGGTTTTGGAGCCTTCTGCTTACGAGGGCAATGCCCATGTCCCTTGGCCTGCTGACTCTGTTGGGGAGCTGGGGAGGCCTGAAAAGGTGGGTAGTTTCTGTAAGCAGCCCCTTTCCTCGGGTAGAAGGACTTTTAACCCGAACCCTTCCGTCGGGAATGGGCAGCAGTCTTTTTTGAGAGTCTGGTCCTCATCATAAACTGGGTCTCCAGCTCGGCAGCCTTGTCGGTCATGGATTTGCCAGAGGGTCTCTCCTTGGCATGGGACATCGACCAATTTGTCCTGAACCCACTGCTCAAGGTCAGACGACTGAAGCCAAGCCTGGTGTCGTGCACTGATGCCTGCCACCGCTACTCGAGCCGCCGACTCAAACCCATCATAGGCCGCTCGAGACATGAATTTGGAGCACTCACGGACTGCCTTGGCCAGGTTCTTGCTCCAGACACTGTGTCGAGAGGAGGTGAGACTTGGAGTTATTTATTACAAATTCCAAGTGTTGCAAGACCTGGATGGTACGTGCAGTTGCCTGCTGCACCTCTGAGGCCGTGTCTCCCTTTAAGAGCCAGTTGTCCAGACAGGGGAAGACAAAGACCCTCCAGAGGCGGAAAAAGGCAGCTATGACTGCCAGGCATTTTGTGAAGACCCTTGGGGTGGAGACCAAGCCGAAAGGCAACACCCTGTATTGGTTGTGGCCCCTCCCCCACCATTAACCGCAGGTACTGCCTATGGTTGGGGTGAATGAGGATGTGGGCGTAAGCATCCTTCAGATCCTAGGAGCATAGCCAATCTCCCTGCTGCAGGTAAGGCAGCAACATTCCAAGGGAGAGCATCTTGAACTTCTCCCTCACCAGGAACTTGTTAAGGTTGCACAGGTCGAGGATGGGCCTTAGGCCTCCTGTCCTTTTTGGCATAAGAAAGTACCTGGAGTAGAACCCCTTGCCCTTGAAATGGTAGGGCACTGGTTCCACCGCCTTGTCCTCGAGAAGACCTGTGAGCTCCTTCAGTAGAAGGTCCCAATGAAGAGGAGACCTGAGGGGCTCTCCCGGAAAGTAAGGGGGAGGTGTTTGAGTCAGATGGAGGAGCTAGCCCTCCTTGACCACCTGAAGTGCCCAGGAATAGTGGTGATAGCTACTTTTGGGCATAGTGGATCAGACGTCCCCTGTGGGCTGCAGATCTCCTTGGGGTGTAGAAGCTATGCCAAAGAATAAAAACTCCCCCTGAATGGGTTGGGGCTGGGGTCAGGGCCGACGCCTGGGGCTTGGGAGCCTTTTGCTTATGAGGGCCATGTCTATGGCCCTTGGCCTGCTGACCTTGCTGGGGAGGCCTGGAAAGGTGGGTAGTTTCTTTAAGCAAGCCCTTTTCTCGGGTAGAAGGGCTTTTTTCCCTGAGCCCTTCCGTCGGGTAGTGGCAGCGGTCTATTTACATTGCCTGGTCCTCATCATGAACTCGGTCTCCAGCTCTCCTGACTTGTCGGTCAGGGGTTTGCCAAAGAGGTTCTCTTCTTGGCATGGGACATTGACCAATTTGTCCTGAACCCATTGCTTGAGATCAGACGACTGTAGCCAAGCTTGGCGTGGGACACCGATGCCTGCCGCTGCTACTCGAGCCACCGACTCGAAGCAGTCATAAGCTGCATGAAGCATAAACTTGGAGCAGTCACGGACGGCCTTGGCCAAGTTCTTGAACCACTGCAGGGGTTCCTTGGACAGACCAGCTGAGAACCCGGCAATTTCCTTCACCAGGTTTCTCAGGTACATGCCCATGAACAGCTGGTAGGCTGGATGCGGCCGATAGCATTGAACCCTGGTAACACTTTCTACCAAGGGCATCCAAGATGTGTGCTTCCCTGCCGGGAGGCACTGAAGAATGCATCTTTGGACTTTTCAGTTGACACATGGCCAACTCCACCACCGTGGATTTATGTGGCAGCTGTGATTTCTGGAAGCCTGGGCTCCCTTGGACTTGATATATCAAGTCGAGCTGCTTGCTCACCACCAGTACCGATGCCAGTGTCTCCCACATACGGAGCATTAGCAATTCCAGGATGGGAGAGATGGGCACCGTAAGCGATTCCCTCAGAATCCAGCTCCTCCCTCTGAGAGTCCTCCTCTGATTCCATCGGGAACGCTAGAGCCTTAGACATGTCTCTGACAAAGTCAAGGAATGCCATCTCCTCTGGTGGAGACTGCCCCCGGAGCTCTGAAGTAGGAGAGTCCAAGGGAATGTCGCGATGACGACGGGTGTCGGGCGACTCCTCATCCTCCACCTCACACTCATAGTCCGTCGAGGACCTGATGGAAGACTGGTCTGCGGGCCCCAGGATGGATCCTGAGCCGTGGTCCTTCGAGGCCCTGCGGCTGGTGCCGAGCGCACAGGCTGAGGACGATTGCGGCCCCATCAAGCAGGAACCGGATCGAGACCTCGGCCGAGGATTGATTCGAGGCCGAAGGGTCTCAAGGATCAGCTCAGCCTCCGGGGATGTCTTCAACATCAAGGGCCCGTTGATCGGGGTGGAGGAATCGGTCATGCCGGACAATAGCATCTGCTGCTGGTCCACGAAGGCAGACAAACTGTGCTCCAGGGCCATCATTCTGGACTCCAGGCCAGAAGGCTCCGCAGCCATCAAAACGGGCACTGAAGGAATCAGGCCAGACGCCGGTTCCCCCGAAGGGGAATCCTTGACAAGGATGGTATCTGGCAACCGAGGATGGTCCAAGGTCGAGTCCTTTTGGGGGACTTTTGCAGGCTGTTCCCTCTCTGATCTCTTGGACGAGCATTTCAGACTGTGGGACTTGGCTCAGGAAGCACCAGACCTGTCGGATCCATCCAGGGACGCCGCCTTCAAGGTTTTTTTCTTCTTCTTGGGTGCCCTCGAGGGAGAACCCCCTCTCCAAAGAACCACGGCACTGCTCCGGTTCCGTGGAGCTGCCCCAAGATGCCGTGGCTTCAGATGAGGCCCTGATTTTCAGAGTTACCGGGGACTCGGGGAAAAACCTTATCGTGCTGCTGCTGGCGGCTCGAGGGCCTTGTTGGACATCTTTTTGCAGAGACCGCATGCTGCAGGGTCGTGGTCCGGCCCAAGACAGTGAAGGCAGCAGTCGTGTGTGTGTGTCCGTCAAAGGACATGATCTTGGCACACTGATCACACTTTTTAAAACCGCTGGTAGCAATGGGGGAAAAAGTACCACAGTGAGGTCGAAGACCTGCTGAGTTGCCAGTTGGAAAAAAGATGCGAAGACGCCAAGGGAAAAATGTACAAAAAATATCTACCTGAACTTGATGTCGAGAGAGCGAGGTCGGGTGACAGGAAGAGTACTGGTGCAGTATCAGAGGCGAGTATGAAACTCAGGCTGAAAAATCAACTTTTTCCGGGAACAAGCCAGACGGACTTCTGAAGGGCTCCGCGGAAAAAAGGAGTCTGAGCAAGATGGCACCCTTGGGCGGGAAGGGAATCACACGTGTGGTAGCATCTCCCAAAGGCTTTCTTTGAAAGCTGGAGGGATGCTTCCATGAGGGCTCCCATCAGTGCTGACGCCACCCATATGTGAGGACTGACTTCCTGCTTGTTTCCAGAGAATCATGTCTAAGAGGGCTTCCAATGAAGTACAATTGGTGGAAAGGATTCAATTGGGATTTTGGATAAATTATGATAAATCTTAGAAGTTCCAGCACCCGAATGGTGATGTGTACAGATTCTTGAACTCCATCCAGAGTGGAACTCTTGAACGGCCAATTATCCAATTAGGGAAACACATGCATTTCCAGTCTGTGTAGAAACACTGACAACAGCTAGGCACATAGCCAATCTCCTTTTTGAAGGTAAGGGAGTAGGAGGCTGTAAGAAAGAATCCTGAACTTTTTTCTTACTAGAAAAAGTGTTCAGATCTCTCAGATCTAGGATGGGATGGAATAAGCCAACCTTCTTTGACATCAAGAAGTACCTTGAGTAAAATCCCTGCCCCTCCTGTCCAGGTGGCATGGACTCTATGGCATTTGCCATGTGAGGCAGAAATTTCCTTTAGAAGTAGTTCCTGCTGATAAGAGACTAGAAAATTGAGTCTCAGTGGACAATTTGGAGAAATTTCTGATAGATGTAATTGGTACCTTTGATGGACTATCTTACAACACTCAACTGCTGGAGGTGATTTGGGGCAATCTGTCTGTAAAGGCAGTGAGCCTCCTTTCTACTGTGAGGGTGTCCAACTGGGGTATGGCTATTTTCTCGAGGAACCAGTCAAAACCATGTCCCTGGTTTTGGCTGAGGCGTCAGATGGGCCCTCTGCTGCCTGGGACAGGAGCAAGAGGTCTGCTTAATTTGGGAAGAGCATGGCAGAGGAGGGTACATATGCATGTGTACGTAATTTGATCTATTCTGGTCTCTGCTCTGAAACCTCCTAAAAGAGGAAGCCAGGTCAGCAGTGAACCTGAAGAGGGTTCACAAGGTGTCACTAGGCTACTTAATCATGGTAACCTCTTGAACCTTGTCTTTGAAGATATTCTCTCCATAGCATGGCAAATCTGCAAGCTGTTCTTGCATAGTGTTTTGCAAGTCTGAGACCCAGGTACCAGTATTCATAGCAGAAGTTCCCAATGCCATATTGAAACTATTGTAAGTCACTTTGACCTTGTATTTCCTGCACTCCTTCCCTTGTCCCATTAGGGAGTGAAATTTTACAACCCTCTCTGGAGGGAGATGGTCCAAGGACTCCTCTAGACTGCTCACTGTATTCCACAAGTGCATGTAGAGCTGGTAGAAAGCTATGTGGGATGTGAGCATGGCATTCTGGTAAGACTTTCTTTCAAGAGAGTCTAGGGTCCGAGCTTTTCTTCCCGGAGGTGCTGAAGAGTGCAATTTGGAACACCTAGACCTTCTGCGGGTGGATTCGACCACCACAGATGGTGTGGAAGCTGGAGCTTCTCAAATCCAGGAGCCTTCTGGATTCTATATTTAGAGTTAATATTCTTGCTGCAGGAGGCAGAGAGAGGGGGATCATTCACATTCTCATCTGCAGCCTCTGAAGAATGCGGTGTACAGGCATTGTCACCGCTTCCTTGGGGAGATACGGATACTGGAAGATCTCAAATTCTTTGGCCCTGGGTTCTTCCTCCATGTCTAAAGTAAATGGATGGCCTGTGCCATTCTCCCACAAATTTATGGAAGGATGATGCTCATGAGGAGAGGAGACAGATGGAAGCTCTGGGGATTTCTCCTTCGAGAAGTACTACGTCATAGTCAGTTACCCAGGAGCGCTCAGATTCAGACTCAGAGAGGTACTCCATGGACACCTGATTCTCTGCCTGGACTGTGCTCTGTTCCATGACAGAATCAGATTTCTTCTGGGAGTCATAGTACACAAAATGGTTCCAGTGTCTCAGGGATCACCCCTCCCCTGATGTGCTCAATAATGATAGCAGCCAAGCATCAGTCAGTACAGAGGCTTTTCCAGGTCTCGATGTTGACCCATCTACTACAGACATTTGCAGAGTTTCAAGAATCAGCTCAATACCATGATGCTGCTGTGAGAGAAACATTAGAGTGAAGAATTCCCACATGCAGAGCATTTGCATGAGTTTTTCCTCCATCTTAGACAAGTGCTCTTTGAGGACTGCCACTAGCAAAGACATGGGGTGTTCAGCAGTATCAGTTGATGGTCTCTGGATCTTTGAGGTTGAATCAGCTAGTTGGCCATGATCGCGGAGTCTGGCATGGCTGCTCTGATACCATGGAGGATGAACTGTACTCATGCCAGAGCTGCTTCGGGGGTTGGATAGCACGCAATTCCCATTGATCTTGGCATCACACTCCAACAAATTCCAATGCCGATGCTTTGAAGCCTCTACCCGATGCTACTAAGTTGAGGATGAACCCTTCCTCTTCTTCAGGTGGAATCAGGAGGAGACTGATACCTGATCACCCTGCTGGTGCTCGGTTCAGAGTTATCTTGAGTAGTCTTCAATTCCCCACCAGCATCCGGTGCAGCTCCTGGGTCCATAGTGGCCAATGAGCTGATCTTCTGAGTGCCAGATATCTGTGTATGCTTCTCTTCATGACCTTTAAACTCCCTCTGTCATCTGTGAATAGAGTTTACAAACAGATGGATTATGGTCAGGCTCTAGTCACTGTAGGTCACTTATGATTGTTCATGATGGATATGGTGCTAGAGCACCAGGCACACTTTTTGAACCTCTTGGCTGGTTCTGTAACACATCAGCCGGAAAAATAGCCAACGCAAAATCAAATGACTCAATGATTAAAAACAAAATAAAATAAAAAACGCATTCAGCAGCCGCAGCTGGCTGCTTTAGCAGCACTAGCCATCACTGAATATCGGTGCCCTAGATTCCTCTGGATATTCCCACACTCGGTAATTTCACTTAACTCTGGACTTGCCCTTTCAGGATCACAATTCAACTGGGGAACCAGTTCTCCAACTGGGCCCAAGAACAGTACTACACCAGACCATAACCAAAATGCATGTTATGGCAGTCACCATCTGCTGGAGATAGAGAAATACTGAGGAGCATGTCACTGCATGGCAGCCTATATAGGCACAGCTCACAAGCTTCTGTTCTATGTCTCCATCTGCTGGTTGATGGACATAACACACTTGTCCTGGATTGGACTGGTGAGATAAGGAAATCCCATGTTCTTGCTTTGTTTTCCTTTCTTGGTCATGGGTCGCCTTTCCCCTTATTTTCTTAATATGGTCCTAATTTACTAAGGAAAATTTTTCCATTCTGTATCTATGGAAGGAAAAGCTTGGTAAATCAGGCCTCAAGTCTCTACAGCTAAATTTAGTGATGCACACTCCAGTCTCCTCTTGTAACTTGCCTCCAATAGTGATAATACCTGATTGAAGGAAGTTTCCTTCAAGGTCTGAGGTCCACGCTCCATCATTGCATGTAGGGGCTCCAGTACTGCAAACATTCCTTTCACATTCCTCTCTCCAAAGTACAAACGGGAAGCTTCCTCTAAGCCTTCATGCCACATTTCATGCCACAGGATAGCCACACGGATCAACTCTTCACTAACCTAAATCAATACCAGGAAAGGAAAACAATGACAATTTGGATTCTTTCATATTAATATTACTAACAGCATCTAATGCAAAGGAAAGTTATGAACCATATGAATGTCTAAGAAAACAAATCCCCATTGCCAGAGAAAACCCCCATTGTCAGCTAGGGAAAACTACAAATCTGTTTCAGCTACTTGGATATACCATTAAAACAGCAATACTACAAAAACATATTTTGAAACTAGCATGGTTTTAACATTCTTTAATAAGTAGACCCCTATATTAATTGCTTAACTTTGCAAATTGATCCCAAAAACATCTTCTAGTATAGTAGATTGTTTCCAAAGATGCAAAATATTGTGATATGACAGAAAAATCTTTTTTCTACATGTGTCAACCACAGTACTGTATACCATAAAGAAATGTTATAACAGATTGCTAGGTAAGGAAGGTACATAAGGGTACACCATGTATTTATTTTGCAAGAATCAATGTTTATGCATGTATTTTACAACACAAGCTAACTCCATCTTGGGAATGCCAATAGGTATATTTCATATTATCAGCATCTACTTTTGTGTGTGTATACATCACAGTAATTTTATGAGCACCTACTTCAGCATGTTAAAATACAATTCTACATGCACAAATTGTTTTTGAAATCACTCTCAAAGAGAACAATTTCCAAAATCAGTTACATGGGTAAACAGTGATTTATCTATATAAACTGTCTATCTGAAAATCATGCTCCTTCAATAAGATTGTAAATATTATGCTGTTCCACAATATGCATGCTTTTAGCTGCATAAAAAGAAGACATTCCCAGGGATGTGTTTTAGTCAGGGATTTCAAAGAGGTTTGGACAAGTTCCTGGAGGAAAGGTCCATAAAAATGTTGATTTAGGTCTTAATACATTATAGAATATCTATCATCACACATGACTTAAACAACTAAACCAGACCAGTAAAATGCAGGAAATGCTAGGAGAAAAACATTTCCATCTTAGATATTACCTAATGCATACACAATACAAAAGATGCAAGTTTGTAGTACTTTCTCATTGAAACCCAGTACGACTGTCAGCTCACCATCATGGCCTGCTGTACAAGGGTGTTACAGTGCTCACACATATTTTTTAGGATCTTGTTGGCAGCATTGTGGCGGGCGGTGGTGGTAGATTTTGAGGCCACTGTTAATGGGTATATCAAAGCCTAATAATAACAACAAACAGCAAGTTAGTGTACATACATGGCAAAGGACAGCTGCACATCTTGGCACCAGGATGGTCCAAATGCCAGAAGCAAAGAAAATAGTGCTATTTATTTATTTAAAGTTGTTTATACTTTCTACTATTCAAAGGCGGTTTACATAGAACTAACAATGTAACAGTGCACGAGCGACTGTTTTACAGAGAACAAGAGCATTCCATATTATACAACTAGTGCAATAGTCAAATAATTATGATCAACACACAATAACTACAACTATATACAGAGGGGAAGGAATACTGCGGCATAAAGTGATTTGTGGATCAAAAACTATGCGTGATGTGGGAACAGGAATTAAGTCTCTGGGATTGCAGTAGGTAAGGTATGATACTAGGTCATACCTGACCGCGGATCCAGAGTTGTGGCAGTGTTGAAGTGTTCTGGAATAGGAAGTTTTTGAGTTTCTTCCTGAAGTCAGATTGGTCAAAGCATCCTCTCAGATTTGGAGGGAGGACGTTCCAAGCAGTGGGAGCAAAAAGGGAGAATGCACAGATGCATGTGGATTGCTTGCTTTTGGTTTTATGAGCTGGGATGGTTAGAAGATTGAGAGAATTGTGTTTTCAGAGTCTATCACTCTTGGGTTTTGAGAGAAGAGAGTGGAGGAAAGTTGCTAATTCATTGTGTATGACTTTGTGTGTTATGATGAGTGTCTTGTACCTTATTCTCGCATGGATGGGGAGCCAGTGCAGGTGCTATAGGACAGGGGTGATATGTGCTTGTCTGGAGATTCTATAGATTAACCTCATTGCTGTGTTTTGTGCTATTTGAAGAGGTTGTAGGGCTTGTTTAGGGAGTCCGTGGTAAATTAGGTTGTAGTAGTCAAGTGTAGGGGTGACTATGGCTTGACAAACGGTGCGAAATAAGTCGGGACTTAGTAGTGGGCGGAGGTTCTTCAATGTTCTCAGTTTATAGTAGATGGAGTGGGCTGTTCTTTTATTTGTGCTTCAAAGTTGAGCTTCTGGTCGAGGATTATGCTCAGATATTTGATTTCACTTTTAACGTTGATGGTGAAGTCTTCAAGTACTAAGGATTGAGAGGGGGTGTAAGACGTATCTGTGAATATGTGTAGTGCCTCTGTCTTTTCTTGATTAATGAAGAGGTTATTCATTTCAATCCACTGTCTCACTTTAGTGAAGCATTTATAGATGTTGTTGAAGTCTGGTGTGGAAGTGTTGAATAGTGTGAAAAACATTATGTCATCCACGTAGATCTGATACTGGATCTTGTGTTTTTTGAAGATTTGGCATATGGGCTGGAGGAAGAGATTAAATAAGAGGTTGACAAGCTTGAGCCTTGAGGTACTCCTTGTTGTTGGACAAATGGATGAGAGGTACTGCAAACAATTCTCAGTTATTGGATTCTGTTGTTGAAATATGGGCGGAACCAGTTTAGTGTGGTATCTTGGAGGCCAATGTTGTGTAGTCTTTGTAGGAGTTGGTGGTATGGTAAGGAGTCAGAAGGCTGATGAGATGTCAAGAAATATTAGTAGGCAGCCTTGGTTGGCGTTTTGCATGTAAGTTAGTACTGAGTCTAGCAGGGATGTGAGCAGGGTTTCAACTCCATGGTTTAGTTTAAATCCATGTTAGTAAGGATCAAGAAGGGCATGGTCATCAACGACGTCCTGGAGATGGTTTTGTACCAGCTTTTCTATTATTTTTGCTATGAGTGAGATACTTGATATCAGCCTTTAGGCCTTTGATGATGTGCAGTCCAGCTTGCTTCCTTTTAATATAGGACGAATTAAGCTTCTCTTTAAAGAAGTGGTCATTTTTCCCTGAGATAAGGATGCATGTATTATGGTCTGTAGAAAGGGACTGAGGTTTGCTCTTGTGCTCTTAAAGCAAGCTACAGGGCAAGGGTCTAGGGCTGAAGTAGTTGTATTGTAGTTTCAATATTTTCTAGAGATGGGAGAATGAATTCAGACCATGTGGCCCTGGGGTGATACTATTGTTTACGATAGGTGCTTGAGGAATACTGGGAGAGACTGCCTGGTATTTAGCACAGAGGTAGTCTGCTATGTCTTGTGGGGAGATTCTGTCTTGAGGTAGTAGTTTAGTTGGTTCATTCAGGAGAGATTTTGCAATGGTGAAGAGATCTCTGGGTTTGTTTAATGATCGCGAGATAATATTGTCATGGTATTCTCTCTCCCTTCTTAGTTTCTTCACAATATAAATGGTGCTTTTCCTTATAGATGGCATGGGTAATAGGGTCTCTCAAGCGTCTCCAGTTGCATTTCGAGTCGGCGTAGTTCCTGCTTCAATGATAGGAGAAATGTTGAGAAGCATGGGGCTCTATTGGAGTGTTTGTTTACAATTTTCTTAGATGGTGCATGAGCTGTTATTGCCATGATTTTGTTCCATCGTTCTATCTGTGAATCAAGGTCTGCATTTTCTTGTTTAAAAAGCTCTAGTTTGGAGGTGACAATCTAGACAGAACTCATTATCAAACTGTCTAGATCTTTGATTTGTTAGAGGTGTTACTGGTGAGTTTCTTCTGCGATTATCTTGCAGGGTAGTGAAGAGGAAATGCATGGTCTGACCATGGTACTGAGAGTATTGAGTGGTATATTTGGTTCACATTTGCTGTGAGGGTTTGAGGCAAGAAAATCATATCCAGAGTGTTTCCTTTGTTGTGGGTTGGAGAGGTAATATTTGAGTGAAGTGTAGGGCTTCCATTGCTTTTAGGAAGGCAGAAAACTGCTTATGGGGGGATGAAGCTAAGTTCAGGTTGCCAAAAAGGATGAAAGGGTGATGGATATTTGGTGGGCAGCAGGCGGTTTCTAATAATGTGGATAGATCAGCAGAATCACCATGGGGAGCCCTGTATACCAAGCACATTGAGAGAGTTGCACTTGAAACTTTAAGAGTATCCATGCTAGAATTGGTGTTAAGAGTCTATAATGTTGAATTCTAAGCTACTTCTTGCGATGATACAGTTATTGGGTTCAATAAGAACAGTCAATTTATAAACACCTGATTTAATACCATTTTCTATCTATGTTCAACCTTAATGTCAGAAAGCGTAGTTACTCATCTGTAACAGGTGTTCCCCGGGGACAGCAGGAATCAATCCTCACATATGGGTGACGTCGGCAACGATGGCACCCCCCGTGGAAGCATCCCCCCAGCTTTCAAAGAAAGCCTTTGGGAGATGCCACCGTGCAAACGTTACCATCTTCCCGCTCAAGGGTGCCATCTTGCTCAGTCAGATGACATAGCTAAAAGATGACAAAATAAAATAAAAGATGGTAAAGGATTAACTACAAGTGAAGGAGGGAGGGTTGTGAGGACTGATTCCTGCTGTCCCTGGAGAACACCTGTTACAGGTGAGTAACTACACTTTCTCTGGGAACAAGCAGGAAGTTAGTCCTAACATATGGGACTCCCCAGCTACAGGCTACTGAAAGCCCATAGCGAGAAACACAGTTGTCCTCAAGGGGAGCCGTGAGCAGCAGCAATTGAGTCCGTAACTACAGACTACAGTAGGATCCCTGTGTCCGATGGAAACCAGCACTCCAGTAGCCTGAACACAGAAGGGTTGGAGGATAGGAGCTGCCTAAACCCCAAAAAGATTATGGTGCACAGCCTGGCCAAAAGCACTGTCCCATTGGGACTCCCTTTCCAGACAGTAATGGGCTGCGAAGGTATGGACTGAAGACCAAGTGGCAGCCTGGCAGATGTCCACCATCGGGATGGAGCGCAGATTTGCCACCGAGGCTGCCATGGCCCTGACACAGTGCGCCGTGACTCGGCCTTCCAGCGGGAGCCCCGCCAGCTCACAGGCACTGTTCCCTCTAAGCTGTGCGCGTGTGCGCACGCACACACCTCGCCGAGTGAGCGCACATACTTGGACAGCAGGTCACCAGCGGCTGGACTGAGAGAGGTTTGCCATCCATTGGATGGTGGAGCACCGCCAGGGCAATGAGGTGCACCCTGACTGAGTTTGATTTAAGCCTAGCTTGCAAGAGGTGGAGAAGGTACTGTAGCACCGGACCCCCAGGGCAGGAGAATGGGTCGGTCCCATGCTCTGCACACCAAGTTGAAAACCTGCGCCATTTGAGGGTGTATGCTTTCCTAGTGGAAGCTTTACGAGAAGCCAGCAGGATCTCCTCTATCTCACCCGAGAGGTTGAAAGGGGCTAGGGTCACCCTTTCAGCAGCCACACTGTCAGCGACAAGGACCCAAATTGGGGTGCATAAAAGAGTCCCCTTTGCCTCGATAGTGTCCAGTCTTGCCCCTATGAACTCCAGACACTGTGTCGGGAGGAGGTGGGACTTGGGGTAGTTTATCACAAACCCCAAGTGTTGCAGGACCTGGATGGTGCCTGCTGCACCTCTGAGCCATGCCTCCTTTTATGAGCCAGTCATCCAGGTAGGGGAAGACAAATACCCCCTGGAGACGGAGGAAGGCGGCCACGACTGCCAGGCACTTTGTGAAGACCTTTGGAGTGGATGCCAAGCCGAAAGGCAGCACCCCTGTATTGTTACTGCCTGTGGTTGGGGTGAATGAGGATGTGGATATAAGCATCCTCATTCACCCCAACCCAGCTTCGCCGTCTTCAATTAATCCAAAATACTGCAGCCCGTCTTATCATCTACTCTCTCCTGCCTGTGCTCACGTCACTCCCTGCCTTTTCGGCCTTCACTGGCTTCCGGTGAAGTTCAGATTCATGTAGAAATTACTCATCATCACACACAGAGCCCTTCATTCTGGCACCCCCCAGTACTTGGCAGACATCATTCATCTTCAACCCTCCCCACGCCTTCTTTGTTCAGCGCACGGTAACCGCCTCTTCCTCCCCTCCCCTCCCCAGGTTCGTCTGGAACTCACTCGTCATTCCGCTTTCTTCTTTTCTTGGCCCTGCTTTGTGGAATTCGCTACCTCTTTCTCTCCGTCTTGAACTGTCCCACACCGCTTTAGAGCTCTTCTCAAAACCCATCTTTTCTGTCAAGCCTTTGATCTCTCCCCTCCCGCCGGTGATGCTCTGCCCCACAGCCGCGCCCCCCATTCTTCATAGCATCCCTTCAGACTCCTTACTCGCCCCTTCCCTTGTGTTTCTCCTGTCTACCGTCGTCCTTTCCACTTTTGGACCACCTTTGTTTTCTATCTTTTATCTGTCCCTCTCTGTCCTGTTATTATTGGCGTTCTTTTCTGACTTTTTTGTTTTTTTCTGTAGCCATTGCCTTTCTGTATTGTACACCGCCCTGACGCCTCAACTTGGACGGTTTATCAAATCCGGCGAATAAAGATAAAGATCCTTCTGATCCAAGGAGCATAGCCAATCTCCCTGCTGGAGGTAAGGCAGCAATGCTCCAAGGGAGAGCATCGTGAACTTCTCCCTCAACAGGAACTTGTTAAGGATGCGCAGGTCGACGATGGGCCTTAGGCCTCCTGTCCTTTTTGGTACGAGGAAGTACCTGGAGTGGAACCCCTTGCCCTTGCAATGGTGGGGTACGGGTTCCACCGCCTTGTCCCTCAAGAAGACCTGCGAGCTCCTTCAGTAGAAGGTCCCGGTGAAGGGGAGATCTGAGGGGCTCTCCCGGAAAGTAAGGGGGAGGTGTCTGAGTCAGATGTAACCCTCCCAGAAATCATGGTGATAGTTAGCCACCTTTGGGAATAGTGGATCAGACTTCCCCCTGTGGGCTGCTGACCTCCTTGGGGTGGAGAGGCTATGCCCAAGGAGTCAAAAACTACCCCCTGGTTGGGTCGGGGCAGACACCTGTGGCTTGGGAGCTTTCTGCTTACGAAGGCCATGCCCATGTCCCTTGGCCTACTGATCCTGCTGGGGAGGCCTGAAAAGCAGCCCCTTTTCTCGGGTAGAAGGGTTTTTACCTGAGTCCTTCCGTTGGGGAGGGGCAGCAGTCTTTATTGAGAGCCTGGTCCTCATCATGAACTCTGTCTCCAGCTTGGCAGCCTTGTCGGTGATGGGTTTGCCAAAGAGGTTCTCTCCTTGGCATGGGACATCGACCAATTTGTCCTGAACCCATTGCTCGAGATCGGACGACTGTAGCCAAGCCTGGTGTTGGCACTGATGCCCGCCGCCGCTACTCGAGCCACCGACTCAAAGCCGTCATAGGCTGCCTGAGATATAAACTTGGAGCACTCACAGATGGCCTTTGCCAGGTTTTTGAACCGCTGCAGACCAGACGAGAACCCGGTAAATTCCTTTGCTAGGTCTCTCAGGTACATGCCCATGTACAACTGATAGGCCTGGATATGACTGATGAGCATTGAGCTCTGGTATCACTTTCTGCAGAGGGCATCCAAGGTGTGTGCTTCCTTGCCGGGAGGCACAGAGGTGTGCGTCTTTTGACTCTTCAGTCGATGCATACCGACTCCACCATCATGGTGTTATCGGCAGCTATGATTTCTGGAAGCCCGGGCTCCGGCGGACTCAATACATTGAGTCGAGCCATTTGCTTACCACCAACATTGATGCCGGTGTCTCCCATATATGGAGCATTAGTCGTTCCAGGATGTGAGGGATGGGCATCATAAGCGATTCCCCCGGAGATGCCTCCACCCAAGGGTCCTCCTCCAATTCCGTCGGGAATGCTAGGGCCTTAGACATGACTCTGACGAAGTAAAAGAATATCATGTCCTTTGGCGTAGATCACTGCCGGGGATCTGAAGTGGGAGAGTCCGAGGGGACATCACGATGGGTGACTCCTCATCCTCCGTCTCCCACTTGGAGTAGTCCATCGAAAACTCAATGGAAAGCTGGTCCACAGGCTCCCCTGGCCTGTGGCCCTCAGAGGCCCTGCGGCTGGCACCAAGCGCACTGGCTGAGGACGATCGCGCCCGTTGAGCGGGAACAGATTGAGACCTCAGCCGAGGATCAACTCGAGGCTGAAGGGTCTTGAGGATTGGCTCGACCTCTGGGGACATCTTCGACATCGAGGGCCCGATGATCAGGGCACAGGAATAAGTCATACTAGACAATAGCGCCTGCTGCTGGTCCATGAAGGCAGACAAACTGCGCTCCAGGGCAGTCATTCTGGATTCCAGGCCAGAAGGCTTCGCAGCCATCGATGCGGGCACCGAAGGAATTGGGCCAGACGCCGGTTCCCTCCAAAGGAGAATCCTCGACGAGGATGGTGTCTGGCGACTGAGACCGGTCCAAGGTCGAGTCCTTTCGGGGGACCTTTAAAGGCCACTCCCTCTCCAATCCCTTGGATGAGTGTCTCGGACTGTGGGACCTGGCTCGGGACACACCCAGCCTGTTGGACTTTTGAGGTCTTCTTCTTCTTGGGTTCCCTCGAGTGAGGCCCCCTCTCCGAAGACCACAGCGCTGCTCGGGTTCCGTAGAGCCACCCCGAGATGCTGTGGCTTCAGATGAGGCCCTGGCCTTCGGGGGTACCGGCGACTCGGGGAAGAACTTAACATGCTGCTGCTTGCGTCTCTTGAGGGCCTTGTTGGACATTTTTTTGCAGAAATCGCATGCTGTGGGGTTGTGGTCTGGCCTAAGACAGTGAAGGCAGTAGTCAAGTGTGTCGGTCAAAGACATAATTTTGGCACACCGATCACACTTTTTTAAAACCACTGGTAGCCATGGGGGGGGAAAAGTACCCCTGCGAGGTCGAAGACCCACCGAGCTGCCTTGGAAAAAAGGTGCAAAGATGCCAAGGAGGAAAAAACTACAGAAAGGACCCAAACTGGATGCCAAGACAGCGAGGTTGGGTGGCGGCAAGAGTACCAATGCAGTACCGCAGGCGAGTATGAAACTCAGGCTGAAAAATGAACTTTTTCTGGGGACAAGCCAGACAGACGTCTAAAGGGCTCTGCTGAAAAAAAGGAGACTGAGCAAGATGGCACCCTTGGGCGGGAAGGGGACCACGCATGCGTGGTGGCATTCCCAAAAGAATGGAGTGGAGGAGTGGCCTAGTGGTTGGGGCAAGGTACTTCAGGCCGGAAGGTCGGGGGTTCAAATCCCACTAGAGGACAGCAACCTTGGGCCGGAAGGACTGGGGTTTCTAGTCCCACAGGTGCTCCTTGTGGTCTTGGGCAAGCCACTTGACCCTCCATAGCCCATGTTCCCTGTAAAATAGTTATCTCCAAGTTATAATGCCCAGTTCAATGTAATTTCAGTTTGTTCAATGTAAACCGCACTGATGCAGAATAGCGCGGTATATAAGAGAATGTAAATAAATAAATAAATGCTTCCATGAGGGCTCCATCGGTGCCGATGTCACCTATATGTGAGGACTGACTTCCTGCTTGTTCCCAGAAAAGATCAAGTATGTCACACAATAAAATAGATTTTAATAGCATATTTGGTAAGTAAAATTAAAATATTACTCAGCAAGCGTGCTATCTTTACACTGGCTGTATTCAGTGAAGAAGATAAGAGAGGCTGCATGAGCTCTCCCTCTTTGCTCCCCACCATGTTATTGCTGGGGAGGGCAGAAGAAGAGGAAGGGAGCTGAAAGGCAAAGAATGATTTGTTTCTGCTTAGAGGGGATAGGAAAAGACATGGACTGCAGCTCTCCCCCTTCAATTTCCATGACTGTTTTCAAGGAATTTATCAGAATTGCCAAGTTACCAAGTTTCAGGAGTAAGACATTTTGGCCAGTTCTTGTTTTAAATTTGCATGGCAGTGCACTATGGTATTTGTAGTCCCTGATTTTACCTATTTAAATCAGTGCTGCAGGTCCCTTAATGCATAAGGATGAGAAAGCACAGTTACTTACCTGTAACAGGTGATCTCCGGAACAGCAGGAATTAGTCTTCACACGTGGGAGACGTCGCCGACGGAGCCTGCACGGGAATGCTCCCCAGCATCCAATCAGAAAGCCTTTGGGAGCATCCCCAGCGCCTGCGCGGTGGCTTCCCGCCCTTCCTACTGCCTCTCCCCAGTTGAGTTTCATAGCTGAGCCAGAAGGAGAGGAGAGGAAGGAATAGAGAAAATAGAGATACAACTCCTAGGAGAGGTGGGCGGGTTGTGAAGACTAATTCCTGCTGTTCCGGAGATCACCTGTTACAGGTAAGTAACTGTGCTATCTCCAGGAACAAGCAGGAATGAGTCTTCACACATGGGGACTCCCTAGCTAAGGATGCCCGGGGAGATCCCATAAGCGCAGCCCAGGACGGGATGGCATTTGCCCAACCTGAATCCCCAGCATCCCCTGAGGGATGGAGGGCAGGAGTTGAATAGAGGAAGCTGTAGAGGAACAGCGAATCTAAAGACTACAGAGGAAAGTCTTTAGAGTGCAGAACAGGTACCATTAAGATACAGCAAAAAAAACCCAGGCTACGGGAGAGTAGTCAGAGGGGTGCATGAAGAGTATCATTAAGCATTTAATGAGTAAATGACCTAGTACCATATAGAGCTTACCGGCCATTAAGTTTTAAAGAATTAATGGTTTAGAACCCTGTATAGCTTACCCACCGGGTTGTCGGAAGTAGTCCTGTGATGAAGGCACTGCAGACGCAGTAGCAAGGTCATCAAGGAAACTTCACCGCAGCGAGGAGGAAGTTCCAAATCCGGAAGGCCATGAGATCCAGGCGTCAGCTGGGTCAGGAGAAGGACGGCAGGTCTTCCAGGAGGCTTAATGCAAGCTGAGCACTCCCTTAGGAGTAGAGTCCATAACTCAGAGGACTAACAGTGGAAGACAGGCCGAACTAGAGAGCCTATCCCGGAGAAGAGTACAGGTGTACCCCGGAGCAGAAGGAGTACACAGTCTGCCCTAGCGAGAGATAGGGAGACAAGGGTCCGGACCTCCGGGAGGAGGACCTAACTGGAAAAAGGAGCTGTTGACTTCACAGCCGTAGGGTACCACCAGTCCGCGGGCCGATCGGGGAATAGGCAGGCGGACTGGCCGGACCCCCGGGGGGGGGGGGGGTGAGTACCGGCCATAGGGGGAAAAAGGCGGTAGAACACAGGTACTGTGGGCATCCCCCAATAGGCGCCTATCAAGCAAGTGATATCTAGTATATCTAAGCCGGTGGACATGGGGACGCCCCCTCCGGTACTAACGCAGGTATGCCAGGGGGCCTACCTCCATGAGCAGCACCCTGGTAAGGCGGATCTGCCATCAATCCCCAGAACGTCCACCTGGAGAGGTGGCCTCAAGATCCGTCAGAGGAGGGATCTTTTCCGGAGGGCAAGGGCAGATCGACGAGCTAAGAGCGCGGTAGCGTGGGGGATGGAGGATAGCATCAGTCCGGTAGAACGCCTCAGGGGTTGGAGGCCCTATATGTGTCCCCAGGACCTGCATGCAGAACTCGTCCCCCGCACAATCGGGGGACATGAGGGTATAGTCCCTGGTAAGTATTGGGGGACTATAGCGGCTGGACGGGGAATTCCGGTACAGAAGCAATCAGCAAGAGAATACTGGCCGAGAGGGGTTCGGGGACGTACCGAAGAGTAAGTAGGGTGACCGTGGGCCATAGCTATCACGGAGTAAGGTGGTCTCCCTTTCCCACGGAGGAGAATACCTGAACCCCTAGATAAGTCCCCGAACCATTTGTCAACTGAACGAGCCCCAGAGTAGAGCTCGATTTTAAACTTCTGGTAAGGAGGTTAAGTGCAGGCAGCCGCCCACCTGAGCCTAAAAATGCTTAGTATGAGAGTCCTGGCGCGGGCCCAGGGACATCAACCCGGGGTGAGAGGTCCCTTGCTTGGGCACGCCTGGAGGGTGGGCGGAGGGCTGACATTTCCTCTTCCTAGGGAAGGGGGGTCTGGAGAGGCGTTTACTACCGCCGGGGGGGAGCCGGGCCCTAGGCTGGCTGCTAACTCTGGGAAGGTTAGCGAAGCACTGTGCGACCTGACGTAAGGCTTCGCTATTGAAGAGGTGATCTCCGTCGCAGGGAGAAGTACCCAGGTTGTGCTGTGCCCGTCTACACAACTCGGACGCCTGCAACCATGCTGTACGGCGTGCTCTAATGGCAACAGCAGAGGCTTTGCTGACCGACCGGAAGGAGTCCAGAGAAGCACGAGAAAGGAATCCGGAGATATTCCTGCAGTGATAAAGAAGCAGGGAATATTCGAAGGCCTTGGTTGCAGATACGAAGCATAGACGTTTGGAAGGCTTGACGTCCTAGAGTATCTAGCGTCTTCGAGGCGCGGCCTGGAGGGCGAGAAGCATGCTTCTCCTTGCTTCCGGCCTTCCTCAGCGCCGATTCCACCACAATGGACCGATGTGGAAGCTGGTGCTGCCGAAACCCCGGGGACGGAGGCACCCGGTACAGAGCCTGCATCGTAGTCGACGGTGCCGGAACCCTCAAAGGCGATCGCCAAGCCCCCAGCAGGAGATCCTGCAGGGAGGGATGCAGAGGAAGCATCACGGCTGCCTGTTCCGCAGGGCCTAGGCTCGGGTCCGGGATAGGGATGGCCAGCAAGTCCGCCATGTCAAGGAGGAAATCCTGAAAAGGCGGGTCTGCCGGAGGAGTTATGGCAGGAGAGGCCGCCAGGGCACTAAGAGGCCGCCGGGCCGATGCCCGCTGGGCAGAGGAGGGGACCAACCGACCCGGATCGGGGCAGTCAACATGGCGTCATCGGCTCCTGGAATTGATTCCAAGCTAGGCATCGAAGGGGTCGATGGCACCGACGGCGCCGCAGGAATCGGCCTTGGCCCCGAACCCGGGGGCGGCGCTTCCCCCCGTGACTGGAGCGAATCCGCGGCCGCCGGAGGGCAGGGGCCAGCGGTCTCTGCTCTGCGTTGCGGGAGGGGACAGGGGCCGATCTCGAGACGTGCAGTGGCCAGGCTTTCAAGGCTGGACAACGACTCCAGGCTGGGCATCGAACCGAGCGAGGATATCGACTCCCTCCTCGAGGACGCCGGCGGGAGCGAACGCGCCAGTTGTGGAGATCCCGGAGCATGGATCGGAACCGCGCCGACCGGTGCCGCGAGCATCAAGGGCCCCCGAGGACGGAGCTCGGTGGAGAGGGGGTCATCTGACGCCAGCGCCGATGTCGATCGGCGGTCGCTGCCCGATGCCGGGCCCCCTCTCGAACCCGTCCTACCCGGAGTGAAAGCCTGTCGGAGCATACGGCCCGTCCCCGAGGGGACCCAGGTCACCCGAAGACGAGTCCCTGCAGGGGGGAAGTGCAAAGCCCCTGCGGTGGGATCGAGGCGATCGAAGACCCCGAGGCCCCTTTTCTAGGAAAGGGCGGGGCCCTCGACGGCCGCGTCGATGCCGGGGGGTCGCCCGTGTGCTGGTCGACACACCCCGAGGTCCCCGGGGAAGGTTGATGGCGGTCCCTTGAGCTCGATGCCCCTGCCGTCGCCGGCGGAGTGGCACCGCTCAAAACCAATACCACCCTTGTGCAGGGCTGGGATACCGGCGACCCAGCTCGGGTCGAAGCGAGCGGCTCCGAGGGACGTGCGGCCAGGAGATCATCCCCGGCGAGGGGTGGAACCATCGACACCGGCGCGCTCGAAGCGGGTACCGCCTCCGCGCATGGCCGGAACGCAGGGCCAGACTGTGTCGAGCCGATCGGCCCCAGAGGTGCCGAGGGCAGCGGCTGGCAATCCCCTGTGGGGAGCGGGTTACTCGACGCCCACGGGTCGGCACCGCCCGAAGCGGATACTACCCCCGTGGGGACGCCATACCGGCGCGAGTCGGTCGGCCCCGGAGGCGCTGAGGACCGCAGCCGCCAATCCCCGGTGAGGAGCGGAACGCTCGACACCGACGGGTCGGTACCACTCATAACGGGTACCACCCCCGTGCATGGCAGTGATGGAGGAACGCCAGGCTGGACCGAGTCGATCAGCCCCGGAGGCGCAGAGGACAGCAGCCGACGATCCTCGGTGAGGAGCGGAACGCTCGACACTGACGCCGATGCCGGGGTCTCAGTACCGCCCGGAGCGGATACCACACCCGAGCATGGCTGGGATGTAGGGAGGTCAGACCCGGTCGAGTCGATCGGCCCCGGAGGCGCCGAGGACACCAGCTGACGATCTCTGGCGAAGAGTGGAACACTCGATGCCGACGAATCGGCACCGCTCGAAGCGGGTACCTCCCTCGGGCATGGCTCAGGAATGTTCTGTGAGGAGCGAACCTCAGGAACATCCCGAAACCCCGTAAATGCTTTGGAGCCCGAGGACTCCCGCCGGGGTATATTAGCCAAGGGGGACTTGAGGGGTCGGCTGGAGCTGTCGCCATGCCGCGCATGAGACTCGCCCCTCAAGACTCGGCTAGTCTTAACAGACTGTTGTGTGGATACCTGATCCTGGAGATGAACAACCCGACGACCGCACGTTGGGCGCGAAGACGTCGTCGAGGGATATCCGAAAAAGGGAGGGTCTTCTCCCGACACTGTAGCCCGGGGGATCCTGGAAAGAAGGGTCAGGCCCCAACAGGAGAGGCACCAGGCATTGGAGTCCAATTGGAAAATTAGGTCCCCGCAGTGAGGGCACTTCTGGGGAGAAGAAGGCTCCATGCTGTAAGCCCGGTAGGCCTCGGCGCCCAGAGGGGAGGGTCCCTCGAGGCGACCAAAAATAAATGAAATTTAAATGAAAATTAATTGAAAAGAAAAGAAAGAAAGGGGCACGGAGGTGCCAACGTTGGAGGGAAAAGCCGCGACTACAGAAACAAGAACAAAGGGAAAAATTTCTGCGGTGGCAAGAGGGACGTCCTGCCTGCTCCGCGGAAAATGAAAAACTGGGGAGAGGCAGTAGGAAGGGCGGGAAGCCACCGCGCAGGCACGGGGGATGCTCCCAAAGGCTTTCTGATTGGATACTGGGGAGCATTCCCGTGCGGGCTCCGTCGGCGACGTCTCCCACGTGTGAAGACTCATTCCTGCTTGTTCCTGGAGATTATCAGAAATCCAGGACTGGCTTAAGATCTCACTCCTGGAACTGAGTAACTTGGCAAATCTGATTTATGGAGAATGGTTGTTTTACCTGTGGATGATATCTGCCAATGTCTGTGAGGAGCTGATGGATGAGGCGCCCTACTAAAGCTCGTGGAGTATCAATTCTTGCAATGAGTTGAGGAATAACCTGAAAGAAAGCATGACATAATAAAAACAATGGAAGTTATTCAGCTAAAGAGATCCGCTGGCAAGGCCTAGCAACTTGCATCCCATTCTTAGAACAAAAAAGCACCTGAAATGGGAAGGAGCCAGGATGACGGCACATTTCTAGAGTGCCGATAGAGCTGCTTCATTTCTTTATCTTTGCGTTTTTTCCTGAGTTAATATGCTGTCTAAGAAGAAAGGGAAGGCACCGGCAAAGCTATTCAAAGCTGTAGCCTCTGCCCCAGCCCGGAAGCAGTCATTGCTGGATGCATACCTAGTTAAGTCCTCTGAAGCTGATCAGCCATGAGCAACTCTCCCGCTGAGCGCAAGGCTAGTGGAAGGCCCATGGAACCTGGGAGTGTGGTAACCTCTACAGCTTCACCCCACAGCATGTTTGTTTCAGCTCGCCATGGAAGAACAGTCTGCTCAAAAGGCATTAAGTGAGGGGTCTCACCGTGCCAAAGATTTTGCAGAACTCAACTACTTATTTATTTATTATTCTCCTGGAACAATGGGAAAGTCAATGCTGGTGGAAGTTGGCAGCTCTTTTGTTTCAGAATTGCAGGCTAGAGCCCCTGAAATGGGACGATCAGTGGACGTGCTAGAAGTTGTGCCTTCTGAAAATTTAGCTCCTTCCCTAATTGTGAGTACATCAGTTTATATGAGCTATGCTTGTGAAACTGGATAATAATGTTCAGAAGAATTCTCAGGAAATTAATGCTTTAGTGCAAACTGTCTCTAAAGTTAATTCAACTTATAATGCTTCATTTAAAAAGCCCTCAAACTGAAGAACCCTGGAAGTGGAGGAGGTGAAAGCAACCCAGGAAAGGGAAGAACCAGAACTCAAGCATCCCAAAGTTTCAGAATCAGTGGCCACAAGGAAGCAAAAGGTAGTGGTGGTTGATGACTCTCTTCTGAGGGGTACTGAGGCATCCATCTGCCGACTACACTTGATGTTAAGGGAAGTGTGCAGTCTGCCAGGTGCTATAAACCGAGATGTTACAGAGAGTTTGCAGACTCATCAAGTCTACTGATTATTAGCTGATGTTGCTTTATCCATGTCGGCACAAATGATACTGCTATATATCCCTCCAAGCATATCAAGAGTGACTTCATCGCTCTGGGACAGAGGAAAAAGCAGGTGATGCTCTCTTCAATCTTCCCTGTTGAGGGTAAAGACCGAGGCAGAGAAGCTTGCATTCTGGAAATGACTGCATGGCTGTGTGGATGGTGTCATCAAGAGTGTTTTGGTTTCCTGGACCATGAGATGCTTTTCTAAAAGCTGCAGGGCAGAGATGGTGTCCACCTATCCAAGAAGGATCAGTGTGTCTTCCTCAGCAGACTGGCTAACCTACTGAAGAGGGCTTTAAACTAGATTCATTGGGGATGGGTAAAGAAAGACCCCAGGTAAGTAAAAGCCCTCAGGTAAGTAAAACATTAAGGGCCTGATAATGAACTGCCCAGATTTTTGAAGGGCTATGCACTGATGGGCGCACAGCCCTCACAGCTGACCACCAAACCAGATATTCAATGGAAGAGCTATTCTGGCAACTGATAACAGAACCAACACGTGAAAGGGCCATACTAGACCTGGTGCTTGCCAATGGGGAAAGTGTTTCTGATGTTAAAGTGGGAGATTATTTCGCATCCAATGATCACCAGATGGTGTGGTTTAGCATTAGGACTAGGGCTGATGAAGTCCATTCAAAAACGAGGGTCTTAGACAGGGCCGGATTTACCTATACGCCATGGCGTAGGGCCCACAGCTGGCAAGGGCCCACCCGGGGCCGGCCCACACACCGCAGGGCTTCAGAGGGAGCAGGGTAAGCTCGCGCAAGGCCCCGGCTCCCTCTGTACAGCCGCCAGCGTGAAGAGCCTTTTCCTTCACGCTGGCGGCTGTATCTGTAAAGCCGCGATTGCTGGGAAAGGTTAAAGGCAATGCCCTTTAACCTTTCCCAGCATTCGCGGCTTCACAGATACAGCCGCCAGCGTGAAGGAAAAGGCTCTTCATGCTGGCGGCTGTACAGAGGGAGCCAGGGCCTCACGCGAGCTTACCCGGCTCCCTCGGAAGCCTCTCAGACAGCCACGGTGCTGGTCGGGGGGGCCAAGGACTGCATGGGCTGTGATTGGGGGGGGGGGACCTAGACCGGAAAAGGGCGGGGGGGGGGGGACTTGGACTGGAAAGAAATGGGCTGTGATATGGGGGGGGGGGGCAACCTGAACTGTAAAAGGGCATTGGGGGGGGGGGCGACTGGGACTGGAAAGAAATGGGGTGTGATGGGGGGGGGGGGGGGACAAGGACCGGAAAAGGGCTATGGGGGTGGGGGGACTTGGACTGGAAAGAAATGGGTTGTGATGGGGGGGACCTGGACCGGAAAAGGGCTATGAGGGGGGGTAACTTGGACTGCAAATGGGCTGTGATGGTGGGGGGGGGGGAACTAGGACTGGAAATGGGCTGTGATGGTGCAGGGGGACTCAGACTGCAAATGGGATGTGATGGTGGGGGCTAGGACTGGAAATAGGCTGTGATGGGGGGGCTAGGACTGGAAATGGCCTGTGATGTGAAAGCTAGCACTGGAAATGGGCTGATGAAGAGCTAGAATAGGACTGGAAATGTGCTTATGTGGGGCATGGGAGAATGGGACTAGAAGGGAGTGGATGCTGGGTGGGTCTAGAACTATAAGGGAACTGATTTTGGGGGAGGACTAGAATGGATGGGGAATGAGAATGGAGAGGGAAAAAATATTTTGTGTGGAAGAAAAGTCTATGATGGGCTGGGTATTGGGAGAGTAAGAGGGGCTTGAAAATGGAAGGGTGAAATTTAAATGGATGATAAAGGAATAAGGAAAGAATTGGGGGAAAGAGCAAAAGGGAAACAATCAGTATGTTAAAGCAGAAATAGAGAGAGAATGGAAAACATCTAAAAGAGAAGAAAGGACAAATGGATAGCTAGCAGAAGACACAAAGAAACCAGAAGAAAGTGACTGGAGCAATTGCAACTGAAAAAATGCCCAAACAGAAGGTAGAAAAATACTTTTTATTTTGAATTTATTAACTGGAATATGTCTTTTTTAATGTATTTCTTGAATTCCGATGCTGATTTTGTCCCTATTGCCTCTTTATGTCAGGCAATTCTATACATCTATTGCCATTTCTGTTTTGGTAAGTTGATCTCGTTTTTATTTTTTCTGGGGGCCCACAATTTTTGTTGGCGTAGGGCCTCACTCAAGGTAAATCCGGCCCTGGTCTTAGACTTTAGGAAAACTAACTTTGCCAAAATGGGACACTACCTCAAGGAGTCGTTAGTGGGATGGGAACAGCTTGGGAATGTAGAAAAGCAATAGGCAAAACTGAAAGGGGATATTTTAAGGGCAACAAACCTTTTTGTTAGAAAGGTAAATAAATGTAAAAGGAAAAGAAAGCCACTATGGTTCTCAAAAGAAGTAGCTGAAAAGGTGAAGAAAAAGAGGGTGGCCTTCATAAAATACAAGAGATCACAGCAAGAGAAAGACAAGCATCAATATTTGGAAAAACTTAGAGAAGCTAGGAAAGTAGTCAGGAAAGCAAGGATACAAAAAGAAGAAGAAATAGCCAAGTCAATAAAATGGTGGGGCAAGACATTTTTCAGATATGTTAGTGAATGGAAGAAAGACAAAAGTGATATTGCCAGATTCAAGGGTGAAGGTGAGGAATAAATAGAAGCTGATGAAGATAAAGCGGAATTACTTAACAAATATTATTGTTCTGTGTTCTCAGATGAAGGACCCATAGCAGGACCTCAGAAAACACCCACAAATAGAATAGAAGTGAAGGGGATGATTTTCAGAAGACTGTGTTTGTGAGGAACTAGCTAAAAGTAGACAAAGCGATGGGGCCTGATGGGATACATCTGAGAGTACTGAAGGATCTTGGGGAGGTTCTAGCGGCTCCACTGTCTGACCTTTTCAATTCTTCTTTAGGGTCGGGAGTGGTCCCAAAGGAATGGAGAAAGGCACATGTGGTCCCTTTACACACAAGCAGAAGTAAGGATGAGACTGAGAAGGTGAAATTAGACTTACCTGCTAATTGTTGTCCCTTGAGGAACTCCAGTCCAGTCCCGAACCTCTGGGGTTGTGCTCCTCCTCCAGCAGCTTGGAGACTGAGAAACGCCATCCTTTTGATGATACTGGTATAAAGATACAGGAACCGCCTCCTCACTCCAGTAACCTACTGACAAAGCAGACTCACCGGAGCAACAATTAAGTAGTAAACACTATCAACAAACTGCAAACTAACTTAACCAATAACCTTTAAGGGAGAAATATCTCTCTTTCTGATCTCCCCCTACGCCATACTAACCTTTGTTAGAACTGCTTAGGCCTGCTCTCCCCCCTTATGGAGAATAGCGACCCCCTTATAATTCCCCTGTCCAGGACCTCCCCTTATGAACCAGAACCCACACAGTTTTATTCTCATCTTACCTGTGATACATTGTTTTCTTCAAGCTCTAGCCTAAAGGAAAAAACCAGGGAAGGATATGGGACTGGACTGGAGTTCCTCAAGGAACAACAATTAGCAGGTAAGTCTAATTTCACCTTCCTTATCATCCCTCCAGTCTAGTCCTGAACCTCTGGGGATGTAACAGAGCAGGGACCTGCTAGACCAGCCTGAAGCACTGCTGCCCCAAAACAGGTATCCCTTTCCGCCTGAACATCCAGACAGTAATGTTTGACAAAGGAATTCAAAGATGACCAAGTCGCTGCCTTACATATCTCTACCACTGGTACTAACCTGTACTCAGCCCACGAAGCCGCTTGAGCCCTAGTCGAATGACCTTTAAGCCCTTCTGGCACCAGTTTACCTCTTCAACATATATGCTGATGCTATCGCCTCCTTAATCCATCTGGCAATGGATGTCTGACGCTGCTTCTCCCTTCTTTGTACCACCAAACAGGACAAATAGTCTATCAGACTTCCAGACGTCTGTTGTCCGTCTGACATATTTCTTTAATGCCCGGCGAACATCCAACAGATGTAACCGCCCTGTGGAAGAAGCCTCCGAACCTTCACCAAAAACTGGTAAAGAAACTACCTGATTCACATGAAACGCTGACACCACTTTTGGCAAAAATGGCACCAGCCTCAATACCACCTTTGAATCGTAAAAAGACAGAAAGGGTTTCCTACAGGACAAAGCCTGCAATTCCGAGATGCTCCTGGTCAAACAAATCGCTACCAGGAAGACCATCTTGAGAGTAAGATCCTTCAAAGACAACCTAGACAATGGCTCAAAAGGCTCACGCACCAACGTTTCTAAAACTAAATGAAGTTCCCACGTCAGAACTATCTGCTGACATGGTGCCCTCAAAAGCAACACCGCCCTTAAAAAATGCTTAACATCTGCGTGAGCCCCCAGCGCTTCCCCCTTGATCTTTCCTCTATAACAGGACAGCGCTGCCAACTGCACCCTTAAGGATGAGGCCGCTAAACCTTTCTGAAATCCATCCTGCAAGAACGCCAGAATCTGCGGTACTGACGCTCTTAACGCTTCCAACTTCCTGTCTACACCAATCTTCAAAAATATGCCAAAAGCGAATATACGCCAATGAAGTAGATCTTCTTCGTGCCTTCAACAAGGTAGCAATTACTGCTGCGGAGTATCCCTTCGCTCTCAACCTTGCCCTCTCAAGAGCCAAGCTATAAGCGAGAATCGATCCACCTGAGGCATGTACAACAGACCCTGAAACAACAGATCTCTCCTGACTGGAAGACGCCAAGGCTGCTCTACTAAGAGTCTACTCAGATCCGCATACCAAGGTCTTCTTGGCCAATCCGGTCCGATCAATATCACCAATACTCTGTGTAGTTCGATGGCCTACGCAGCCTATTAACACCCAGGGTGGAAATACGTACAAGAGCTGCTCTACTGGCCAGTCCTGTATTAGAGCATCTAGGCCCTCCAACATTCTTTCCAGTCTTCTGCTGAAGAAACAAATGACCTTGCATTTCGTATACTGTGATAGAGCTGAAGCTAGTGAAGCTATGAACTTAGGAAAAAACGCTGTTTTTCATAAAACAACTGACTTGCAGAGGGTGCAATTACCTAGCAGGACAGCTAGAGGGGGCAGGCACGAGCCTGCAGATGCTGAGCTGACACACCCAGGTACTGATGAAGCAGAAGCTAATCAGGTGCACCTGAGGAGAGGGTCAGAAAACTCAAGGGAAAAAGGGTTTTATAAGCAGAGCTCTGCAGGAAGGAAGCAGAGAGTCACGGCAAGAGAGAGAGAGCCATGCCTAGAGAGAGGCCTACGCATAGAGAGAAACTCTGAGAAAAGATCTGGAAAGGAACCCAAGGATACTGGGAAGAAAAGACCTGATAGAGGAACCTCCTTTACTGCAAGGCAGAGGAGCTTGGAATCCTTACGTGGCAGAGCTAAGCTCCAGGGAAGACAAGCCCAGCCCAGAGAACTCCAAGAAACAGTCTTCAGAGAAGACGGTATCAGAAGGAGGGTCCCTGGTAGGGGGAATACCAGTGGCACAGACTTCAAGGAGCCAAGGTACAGTGATACTTTATTTCTCACAAAGAAGCCAGGTCCTAGAAAGACACATAACTCAGATAGCAATACTGAGAGGAAAGAAAGCTGGCAGAAGTTTTGGAAACCACTACAAAGAGGCATAGGAACAAGACATACCACTTGTTTGCAAAACCCAGAACTGCCAGGCTGGAAACTAGGGAAGAGAACTTCTGAACTGCAAACTATTTCAGCCAGGGGAAGCTCAGGTGTAGAAGAAAGCACGGCTGAGCTGGAACCCATGCAGATTGAGCTTGGGGAACCAGAGTCGTTGATGCCTGAAGAACAAATGGACTGTTCGATGTGTATTGCTGAAAGCCTAGAGCGTCTTCCAGAGCTGTAATTACCAGAACATGCTTTAACAATATCTTTTGTCTGTGTTGAGCTAAAGAAGAGCTTCTTTATTTGTTTTACTACAGTGTTGAAAACCCTGTGTATTTTTACAAGGAACTGTGAAGCTCTCATTACAGTTTTCTTGCTCTGTAATTACTTTGGCATAAACCTGAAAATAAGGTAAATTCTACTTTTGGTTTCTTAGTGAAACTTAGTGCTAAAGGGGAATAAAAAGCCTTTTGTTTGACCCTACACAAGGCGTACACAACTCATTTCTTTAAGAAGAAGGACTACAAGGACCATAATCCCTCTGGTCCAAAAAGGTTTCCTACTTCTACAAAATAATTAAAATGTCCACCTTGCCCCTTCAACAAGCTACCAGCAGGGGGTGTGGTGACAATACTTCTGGATGAAGCATCCACTCTCCTGGATCCATCTTCACTCGACTCAAGAAGTCGGCCTCTACATTGTCCACTCCTGCCACATGCGCTGCCGACAGAGCCTCCAGGTTTTGTTCAACCCAATCAAACAACTTCTTGGTCTCGGCTTCCAGTGCCACACTGCTGGTGCCTCCTTGCCGGTTGATGTCGGCTACTGCGGTCACATTATCGAAAAACCCTCGGATCGCTTTTCCGTGTAGATAAGGTTGAAACTCACAACGCCAGCGCTACTGCTCTCAGTTCCAACCTGTTGATCGACCATAGCTTCTCCAGATCGGTCCACTGTCCTTGTGTGAATCGTCCTTGGAAGTGAGCTCCCCAGCCTAATAGGCTGGCGTCCGTTGTTAGGGGTATACAACAAGGCGTTTCCAAGGGCATCCCCTTTTCCAGACACCTTGGACGCAACCACCACTGCAGCGCCTGCCGCGTCTCTGCCGGACAGGGTAGATTCCGGGACAGCGGCGCTTCCGGGACAGCGGCTCGTCCTGGTGAGAACACCGCCTGAGCAATGCTTTCTGTAATGGCCTCATATGGGCCCTCGCCCACGGCATCAGCTCGAGAGTTGCCGCCATGGTACCGAGCAACTGTAGATAATGCCATGCCGTGGGAAGCGACCTGCTCAGAAATTCTCGGACCAACTTCCTCAAGCCTTGCACTCGATGCTGTGGGAGGAATACCTTGCCGGCCTCCGTATCGAACCGTGCCCCCAGGTATTCCAGACTCTGCGACGGAATCAACCTGCTTTTTGACATATTGACTACCCAACCTAGACTTTGCAGGAACGCGACTACTCTGGACATAGCCACCTCGCTCTCGGCTCTTGACTTCGCTCGAATTAGCCAATCATCCAGATAAGGATGTACTAGTACTCCGTCCTTTCGCAGCGATGCAGCTACTACCACCATCGCCTTGGTGAACATCCATGGTACCGTAGCTAGCCCGAATATTTGGACCCAGGCAAGGTAAAAATCCCATAGTCGACCTCCAACAGGCACCAATTCTACCTGGGTCCCCCTTACTTCATTGCGACTTTCTAAGATTTGAAGAGGAGGAAGCAAAACCTCTGCCCGGCTCCTCGAAACCCCTGGTTTCTATTGGGGAAATGTCCTCTTTGACCTTGACTGAACCTCGGCGAACGAAAATGATGAAACTCCCTCTGTGGAATCTTGGAAGTTGGAGTCAATTTTCCCTGCTTCTGTTTGTCCTCCGGAAGCCTTCTGCCTTTGGACGCTCCTATATCCTTTACTAGCTTATCTATATCTTCTCCAAAAAGTAGCTTTCCCCTAAAAGGAAGCTTATTAGCCTTGCTTTGGAAGAAGCATCTGCTGTCCAATTGCAGAGCCAAAGATACCGTTGCGCCGCTACTACTGAAGCCATACTGTTCGATAACCCTCGAATAAGGTCATAATGAATATCGGCCAGATAAGCCGCCCCTGACTCCAGTCTAGCCGCTTCTCCTGTCGCCTTCTCCACCTGCTCCCCCTGGATTTGTTGCGACCAGCGAAGACAGGCTCTTGCCACCCATGTTCCACAAATGGACGCTTGCATGGACAGCACATTTACATCAAAAACGTGTTTCAACAAGGCATCTAGTTTCCTGTCTTGCGTATCTTTCAAAGCCGCACTACCTTCTACCGGAATGGTAGTCTTCTTAGTGACTGCAGATACGGCTGCATCCACTCTCGGGGACTTAAACAATTCTCTATCCTGGTCTACCAGCGGGTAAAGACGGGACATAAAAACACAGAAACATGATGACAGAAAAAGACCACATGGCCTATCTAGTCTGTCCTTCCATAACGACAACTACAACAGTCCACTTTTTACCTTTAGAGATCCTCTGTGTTGGTCCCATGCTTTTTTGAATTCAGTTACTGTCCTCATCTCTACCACCTCCACTGGGAGACTATTCCATGGATCCACTACTCTTTCTGTAAAGAAATATTTCCGCATATCACTCCTGAATCTATCTCCCTTCACCCTCATCCCATGTCCCCTCGTAGCAGAACTTGCTTTCAATTGAAAGAGGCTCTCTCCCTGAACATTTATGCCACGGAGGTATTTAAATATCTCAATCATATCACCTCTATCCCGCCTTTCCTCTAAGGTGTACATATTAAGATCCTTAAGTCTGTCCTCATATGCTTTATAATGAAGCCCATTAATCATTTTAGTAGCAACCCTCTGCACCGACTCCATCCTGTTCACATCTTTTTGAAGGTGCGGTCTCCAGAATTGCACACCATACTCCAAATGAGGTCGCACCAAAGACTTATACAGAGGCATTATCACCTCCTTTTTTCTGCTAGCCATTCCTCTCCGTATGCACCCAAGCATCCTTCTAGCTTTTGCCGTCGCCTTTTCTACCTGTTTAGCTACTTTAAGATCATCAGACACAACCACGCCTAGGTCCCGCTCTTCTTTAGTGGACAAAAGTACTTCATCTCCTATACTGTATTACTCCCTTGGATTGCTGCAGCCCAAATGCATGACCTTACATTTTTTAACATTAAATCCCAGCTGCCAAATTCTAGACCATTCTTCAAGCGTAGCTAGATCCCTCCTCATGTTATCTACACCTTCCTGGGTGTCTACTCTATTGCAGATTTTGGTATCATCCGCAAAGAGGCAAACCTTACCCGACAGCCCTTCCGCTATATCACTAACAAAGATGTCAAAAAGAATCGGACCAAGGACAGATCCCTGGGGCACACCACTGGTAACATCCTTCTCCTCAGAGTGAGCTCCATTTACTTGTACTCTTTGTCGCCTCCCACCCAACCAATTTCTAACCCAAGCAGTAACTTTAGGGTCCATCCCTAGGGTGCTCAGTTTGTTTATAAGTCGCCTGTGAGGAACAGTGTCAAAGGCTTTACTGAAATCTAAATACACCACATCTAGAGCTCTCCCTCAGTCCAACTCCCTGGTCACCCAGTCAAAGAAATCAATCAGATTTGTCTGACAAGACCTGCCTCTGGTGAATCCATGCTGCCTCAGATCCTGTAATCCACTGGACTCCAGAAACCTCACTATTTTCTCTTTCAGCAGCGTTTCCAATAATTTACTCACCACCGAAGTTAAACTAACCGGCCTGTAGTTTTCAACCACATCCTTACTTACGCTTTTGTGTAAAAGCACCACATGAGCCTCTCTCCAGTCCTTTGGCACCACTCCCGACTCCAATGAGGCATTGAAAAGGTCAGTCAGTGGAGTTGCTAGAACGTCCCAAAGTTCCCTCAGTATTCTAGGGTGTATCCCATCCGGTCCCATCGCTTTGTCTACTTTAAGTTGAGCTAGTTTCTCACGAACACAGTCTTCTGAAAATTGTTCAAGATGTCCCTTGCTTCTGTTCTTATTTGTGGGTGTTTTCTGTGGTCCTGCTCCTGGTTCTTCATCTGTGAACATAGAACAAAAATATTTGTTAAGCAATTCCGCTTTATCCTTATCAGCTTCTACATATTCCCCCCCTGCACCGTTGAGTCTGACAATACCACTTTTGCCCTTCCTCTTCTCACTAATATATCTGAAAAATGTCTTATCCCCCCATTTTATTGCATTGGCTATTTCCTCCTCCTTTTGAATCTTTGCCTTCTTGACTACTTTGCTAGCTTCTCTAAGTTTTTCAAAATACAGATGCCTGTCTTCCTCTCTCTGTGATCTCTTGTATTTCATGAAGGCCTCCCTCTTTTTCTTCACTTTTTCAGCTACTTCCTTCGAAAACCATAGCGGTCTCCTGTTCCTTTTGCCTTTATTTACCATTTTAACAAAAAGGTTGGTTGCCTTTAAAATACCCCTTTCAGTTTTGCCCACTGTTTTTCTACATCCCCCAGCTGTTCCCATCCCACTAACGACTCCCTGAGGTATTGGCCCATCTTCGCAAAGTTAGTCTTCCTAAAGTCTAAGATCCTCACCTTGAAATGGATTCTAACAGCCCTAGTCCTAATACTGAACCACACCATCTGGTGATCACTGGATGCAAAATGATCTCCCACTACAACATCAGAAACATTTTCACCATTGGTAAGCACCAAGTCCAGTATGGCCCCTTCACGTGTGGGGTCTGTTACCAATTGCCTGAATAGTTCTCCCTGTAGAGAATTCAGGATCTCCTTACTTCTAGATGATACTGCAGCATGAATGTGCCAATCAACATCTGGCATATTGAAATCTCCTATCAGTAGCACTTCCCCTTTCCTAGCAATGCTGCGTATGTCTTCAATTAACTCTCTGTCCACCTCTTCCTCTTGTGAGGGAGGTCTGTATATCACACCAATGCAAATAGATTTCTCTTTCCCTCTTTCTAGTTTAACCCACAATGCCTCCTCTCTCCCTTTTAAGCTCTGTAATTCCAAAGCTTTAATAGTAGTTTTTACATATAGTGCCACTCCTCCTCCCCTTCTTCCTACCCTGTCCTTTCTGAATAAAGTATAGCCAGGTATAGTTACATCCCAGTCATGGTTTTCTGTGAACCATGTTTCTGTAACTGCCACTAAATCCAAGTCGGACACTCCCACCAAAGCTTCAACTTCAGGGATCTTATTTCCCATGCTACAGGCATTAATACACACTGCTTTCCATATGTTACCCCTGTTACCCATTTCCATAAAGGTATTTAATGTATCACCTACCTGGGGGCTTTCACTTACCTGGGGGCTTTCTTCACCCATCCCAACGAATCTAGTTTAAAGCCCTCTTCAGTAGATTAGCCAGTCTACTACCAAAGATGCGTTGACCTTTCTTGGACAGATGGATGCCATCTCTGCTCTGCAACCCTTGGAACAGCATCCCATGGTCTAGGAAACCAAAACGCTCTCGATGACACCATCCACGCAGCCATGCATTCATCTCCAGGATGCGAGCCTCTCTGCCTTGGCCTTTACCCTCAACAGGGAGGATTGAAGAGAACACCACCTGTGCATCTAACTGCTTCACCCTCTGTCCCAGAGCCATGAAGTCACTTTTGATACGTTCCGAGGTATACCTGGCAGTATCATTTGTTCCAACATGGATTAGCAACATTGGGTAATAGTCAGTGGGCTTGATGAGTCTCGGCAAACTCTCCGTAACATCTTGGATTTTGGCACCAGGCAGACAGCATACCTCTCTGGACATCAAGTCTGGCCGGCAGATGGATGCCTCAGTAGCCCTCAGAAGAGAGTCTCCAACCACCACTACCCTTCGTTTCCTTCTGGTCACTGATTCCGCAACTTTGGGGTACTTGAACTCTGGTTCTTCCCTTTCCAGGGATGCTTTCACCTCCTCCACTTCCAGGGCTGCATAATGGTTCTTCAATTCAAGGGCTGGAGAAGTTGGATTGATGATTTTGCAGGCCCTGGTGACTTGTGTCCAACCATCGACATTCTGTTGGCACCCATCTTCTCCTGTGCTGGAGAGCCTGGTTGCTGCAAGAAGCATCTCATCAATGTACTTCTCACTGTCTTGAATGCTCCTTAGCCTCGCCACCTCCTCTCTGAGTTCCTCCACTTGTTTCCTCAGAGCTTCAGCATGCAGGCACCCTGCACATGGAACCGGTCCTTCAACTGACATAACCCTAGACCCTTTAAGCCCTGCCTTGGGCATGTCCCATTCTCCCTGAATCATTTCCTTAACCACTCTGTGTATTGGAAATGCTCTCTGAGTCTTCCGAAAAGCTTGTAATAACGGATCTTCTAAAGTAGAATCCTCCACTGGTCCCGCCGTCGGCATATTAGGCGCTTTGAGTGTCTCTGAAATAAGCGCTGGTAATTCATCTCTCCGGAAAACGTGAACCACTCTAGCCTGGTTCTCCTGTTCAGTGATCTCACCTTCCTCCAACTCCTCGTCTAGTTCCAGGTCTAGCTCTCCATCTTCGGAGTGCAGCCCCCCTCTGAGGCCACCGACTGATCCAGTCGCTTTTTCTCTATCCTGGACTTCTTTGTTAGTATCCCTGATGTCCCCGCATTCAGAGGCGTCCCTGGCCTCTTGTCCCCCAGTTCCACTCCCGGGGAACCGGTTGTGGGTCTTCTCTGATTGCCTCCAAACGCTTGCTGAATAAGTTCAACAAAATCTGGGGAAAAAATTTCCGCCAGCCCCCCTGGTAAAGGCGGCTGAGAGGAAGGAAGATGCAGAGTAGCAGAAGTCCCTGCCACAGGCTCCAGCGGAGGCAACGTGGGAGAAACCGGCTCCGGTAGGACTACAGGCTGACTCTCATTGCCGCTTTCTAATTCTTGCTCCATTGAAGCTGAAGCCTGAATGCAGCCTCTACACACACCTGTCTCAGAGACCACTCCCCTTCTAACACTGCAGAGTTTAGAAGGCATCCCGGCCAAGCGGTAATGCCCTGATGCCAACAGGATCACCAGCTGAACAAGCACTTTGTCTCTCACAGGAGTTCTTGCCTAAAACCTGTCAGATCATGACCGAGAGAACCCTTGTGATTTGTTTGTTTTTTAACAATGTGGATTCGTCATTGAATCCTTCCAAGCCAATTCCTGAAGAAATAATTCAAAAACAAAGTTTTCCGGCCATTCGAGGAACCTCTGCAGCCCTACAGCTCCTAATGGCGTTTCCCGCGCTATTAACACGCAGCTTGGGCCTGCTGCGGCTGCCGGCGTGTCTGACAGCGCTACTCCCACTGCTTATCCGTCGCCCTTACCGTTCACTCTGGTGAAGCTCTCTTTGGTCTCCCACCGCCGAATCTGCACCTATTGCCTTGTTTCCTCTCTGTCTGACCGCTGCTTGACTGTCTCATCATCGGAAGGATACAGAGTTGGATAAATAACTGCTGCCGCGATCCAGCTGCTCTCCCACAAAGTCGGCCTCCGAGCACTAACAGGCAACACTTCTGTATGCGCCGGTGTGCCTATGCTACCAGTTCCTCACCCATTATTGTGGGTTGGGAACTGGAGCTTTCTTCCCCACTCGCCTGCACTCCTGATGATATAAACTGCGCCCTCCAGGAGGAAGAAGGAGGGGGAAGGGGGGGAGCCCTTCAGCAGACCAAATTTAAAGGTATAACAGCAATCTTTTACTTATTTAAAAAATCTTTTTACCCAATCTATCACTAACTAATCTACCTAACTTTCCTTAATTGTCCATCAAGTGAGCCCGGACCTCCAGGCTCACAACCCTCCAGCTGCTTGGAGACAGATAACTGGAGTGAGGAGGCGTTTCCTGTGTATTTATACCAGTGTCATCAAAAGGATGATGTTTCTCAGTCTCCAAGCTGCTGGAGGAGGAGCACAACCCCAGAGGTTCGGGACTAGACTGCAGGGACGATAAGGAACTACAGGCCAATTAAGTCTGACCTCTATGGTGAGTACATTAATGGAAACGCTGCTAAAACAGAGGATAGTGAGGTTTCTGAAGGGCAATGGATTGCAGGATCTGAGGCCTGTCATGAGGCTGGAGCTAGGAAAGAAACAGTGTTGAAAAAAACTCCTGATTTTCATGGAACTCAGAAAAGGCAGAGGGCGCAGTTCCAGCGCAGCTCAGCCAGAGGGCGCATGAACAATTACACAGTACCTGAAGCAACATGCTCTAGCATTGATCACATTAATAACAAGCAGTTTCACCTGTCCTCAAACTCAGAACCTGCAAACCAGAAATCCCTTTATAAAGGAAAGGAGAGAGGAGGAACAGGGAGAGAAACAGGAGGAGGAACAGGGAGAGAAACAGGAGGAGGCAAGAGCAAATGCTGGGAAAGTGGCAAGAGCGAGGTCAGAAGGACCGGCAGCAGGACCAGTGAGAGAAGCCTGGAAGAGGAAGGCTTCCATGTGCAGCCAACTCAAGGAGACAGAATCCAAAAGAGGTATTCTCAAAGGGATAAAGTCCAGAGAGGCCAAAGGTATTGGAACGGAGTCCAAAGCCAAGCAAACCAAAGAAGCAGCTTGCCTGATGAAAGCAACTCTCCTAGCCCAAGTAAGTCTCCTATGCTAAACCAGAAAGGCACAAGGAAAGGAGATTCCTTCTACAGCAATACTTTTGCCAGGAAACACAGAGAGTGGAAATCCACGTCAGGTTTTCCTGGTAATTCTGATTGTAGAGCAGTGCACAGAACAGCTTGTCAGCCTGAGAAGCTACGTAGCAAGCTGAGTCCTGGGTGTGGCAGCCTACAGAAGCCAAGGTATAAAAGCCTTTCATTATAAGGGAAAGTTTAAGTGATGAAAATCTTATGGAAATAGATAAGCCTCAGAAAGTTAGAAGAAGTAAAGCTAACCTTTTAAAAGTACTTCCCAACAGTGTGAGATCCCTGTGAGGAATTAGCAGATACTGAAGACAGTCATAGCATTGAAGAAGGGAGTGACCCAGAATCAATGGACGTTGATTGTGAAACCAGTGTTCCCATTCCTCAGAGTGAACCAATGGAATGTAACTTCTGTTCAAGAACTAGCTTGATTGCCTTGCTAGTTGTATAGAGAAAAGAGAACTCTGCATATGGTGAAGTTGATAACCATTTGTTTCCTGATGTTAATTTCTATTGATTTAAAAGACGCCTTAACCCAGTTAAACAGTTAATTGCGAAGCCTACAACCCTTAACTGTTTATAAAAAGGTGGAACCTTTTTGTTAGCGGAAAGAATTACCCTCATTTTCTTTTGTGTCTTATTGAACCTAAGTGTTGACCGGGGAAATAAAGCCTTATTACCCTACACTTTGGCATGGATTGTTCTTTGTAAGGAGTTCTGCACTACAAGGACCAGAATCCTCCTGGTCCTTCAGCTCAACCACTCCTTAAAATAAATTAAATGTCACCAGACGCCCTTATTTCCTACGCCAGTAGGGGCGCCTGGGGACAGGCCGCATGGGTTTACTAGAAGCAGGTCTTGCCAGACAAATCTGATTGATTTCTTTGACTATGTGACCAGAGAGTTGGACCGAGGGAGAGTCATAGATGTGGCATACTTAGATTTCAGTAAAGCCTTTAATACCATTCCACACAAGTGACTTATAAATAAATTACGCTCTCTAGAGATGGACCCTACAGTGACTGACTTGGCTAGAAATTGGTTGAGTGGGATGCGACTAAGGGTACAGGTAAATGGAGCTCACTCTGAGGAGAAGGATGTAACCAGTGGTGTGCCACTGGGATCTGTCCTGGGTACAATTCTTTTTTAACATTTTTGTTAGTGATATTGCGGAAGGGCTGTCGGGTAAGGTTTGCCTTTTGGCAGATGATACCAAAATCTGCAATAGAGTAGACATCCAGGAAGGAGTAGATAACATGAGAAGGGATCTAGCTAAGCTTGAAGAATGGTCAAGAATTTAACAGCTGAAATTTAACGCTAAAAATACAGGGTCATGCATTTGGGCTGCAAAAATCCAAGGAAGTGGTACAATATAAAGGATGAAGTACTTCTGTCCACGAAAGAAGTGTGGGACCTGGGTGTGATTGTTTCTGATGATCTTAACTGGTAGAAAAGGCGACGGCGAAAGTCAGAAAGATGCTTGGGTGCATAGGGAGAAGAATGGCCAGCAGAAAAAAAGAGGTGATAGTGCCTCTGTATAAATCTTTGGTGAGACATCATATGGAGTATTGTGTGCAATTCTGGAGATCACATCTTCAAAGGGATATAAACAGGTTGGAGTCGGTGCAAAGGGTGGCTACCAAAATGGTCGGAGGTCTTTGTTATAAACCATATGTATACTTTAGAAGAAAGGCAGGACAGAAGAGATATGATAGAGACATTTAAATAACTCCATGGCTTAAATGCACAGGAGGAGAGCCTCTTTCAATTAAAAGTAAGCTCTGCATTGACGGGACATAGGGTGAAGGTTAAAGAGGTAGACTTAGGAGTAATATACGGAAATATTTCTTTATGGAAAGAGTGGTGATGCGTGGAATAGTCTCTCAGTGGAGGTAGTAGAGATGGGGGACAGTATCTGAATTCAAGAAAGCATGGGACAAACACAGACGATTTCTAATGGAGAAAAAGGGACTATAGTAGTTGATATGGAAAGGGAGACTAGATAGGCCACATGGTCTTTTTCTGCCATTATTTTTCTATGTTTTGTAAAAATATTTTTAGTATGGATAAGGATATCCGGGACTCTAAATCCAATATTGATATCTTGGTTAAAGATAAAATTCTAATTCATCGGAAGATGGAGCAGTTTGAGAATCAGGCTCCAAATATGCTCCCTGTGGATAGCTTCAAAAAGTATCTTGCTGAAGTTTTGTAAATTCCTGAAATGGCTTTTACACCAATTATTTAATAAGGCTTATTTTTTGCCATTTAGTGCAAAGCTATATATGTAGTATACCGTATCCAACACACAAAAGCAGTAAAATAAAAAAAAAAGAACTTGTTAAATTTTTTAAAAATTCATCAATACAAAAATTATGTAGAACACTCCAATTCACTTTCAAAAAAAAGTTCTCGGTACTCCTATAGAGTTTTTCTATATTTTCTATGAGTTAAGCCAATGGAAGAATGAAGAGTGACGTTGTTTCTGTTAAAGAAGAAACTGTCAAGTTCATGAGTTAAGCCGGTGGATGAATGAAGAGTGAAAAGAAATTGGTCTTTTTGTTAAAGAGACTGTGAAGTTATTATGTTGCTTAATGTGTTTTTTTGTGTCGCTGTATGAGTAGTGAACACTTTTTTTTTTTTTTTTTTTTTTTTTTTTTTTAAATTGGAGTGTTTTACATAATTTTTGTTTAAAAAAAAAAAGAATAATTTTTCAATAAAAAGTGGGGTTTTTTTAATGTTATGCCTCTTGTGAGTTGGATGCTGTATACAGCGTAGTTACTCACCTGTAACAGGTGATCTCCGGGAACAGCAGGAATTTAGTCTTCACATATGGGTATCGTTGGTACTGACGGAGCCTACGTGGGAACGCTCCCCAGCATCCAAAAGGAATGCTTTTGGGAGCATCACTCAGCACATGCATGCTGCCTTCCCAACTGTCCCTCTTCAGTTAAGTTTCTAGCTGAGTGAAAGGATAGAGGGAGAGAGGAAAGAGACAGAGAGATAGAGAGGTGGGTGGGTTGTGAAGATTAAATTCCTGCTGTTCCCGGAGATCACCTGTTACAGGTGAGTAACTACGCTATCTCCAGGAACAAGCAGGAATGTAGTCTTCACATATGGGGACTCCCTAGCTGAAGATGCCAGGGAGATAGCCCCAGGAAGCTGCCACTTATAGTAAGGTGGGCCATGCTTCCTCCCATGGATCTCTGGCATCCCATCAGGGTTGGTGGGTAGGAGTTGAATTAGGTCTGAAAGAGATTTTGAAGAACAGCCTGACGGGAGGCTTTATCTAGGTAGTAGTGGGCTGTAAAGGTGTGTACGGAAGCCCAGGTGGCTGCTCGACAAATGTCATCAATAGACACAGAGTGAAGGTTAGCCATAGAGACTTTCATGGCTCTCACATTATGAGCTGTGACATGACCATGAAGAGGAAGACTCTTACTCTCATAAGCAAAGGATATACATTGTGCAATCCATTTGGAGATAGTTCTCTTGGAGACTGGAAGTCCCAAATGACTAGAATCAAAAGCAATAAAAAGCTGAGAACAACCTTATGGTGAAACCTAGTATAAGGAGGATCAGCCACCAAAGCTTGCAATTCACTAATGCGACGTGCAGAGGTGATTGCAATTAGGAAGATGACCTTCCAGGATAAAAGCTTTAGGGTTGTAGTGGCTAAAGGTTCAAAGGGCGGTTTCATGAGCTGCCCGAGAACTAGGTTTAAATCCCATAGCACTAGTGGTGGCCTGATGGGTGGCTTTGTTAATAGAAGACCTCTCATAAATCTTGATATGAGTGGATGAGAGGAAATTGGTTGTCCATTTAGAGGCTTATAGAAAGCTGCAATTGCACTAAGATGGACTCTTACTGAATTGGTCTTTAGACCAGAATTTGATAAATGAAGTAGATACTCTAGTATTGATTTCAAAGTTATAAGGGGGCTTAACCCCTTCTGGAAACACCATATAGTAAAATGTTTCCACTTGAAGGTGTAAGAGCGTCTTGTGGAAGGTTTTCTAGAAGCCTGAAGGATAGGTTGAGATCCTGAAGGTCTTTCAGCAACCAGGCCCTGAGATGCAGGGACTGTGGATTAGGGTGCCATAGCATCCCGTTCTCTTGGGAGAGAAGATCTGGAGTACACCCTAACTCCAGAGGTGCAGCTTGAGAGAGATGTAGAAGCAGGGGATACCACGTTTGGCGTGGCCACCGTGGCGCTATGAGGATCATACGACCTCTGTCTCTCTGAAGCTTGAAGAGTGTTTTGGGGATGAGGGGAATGGGTGGGAAGGCATAGAGGAAGTCGGGACCCCAGTGAAGAAGGAAGGCGTCCCTTGCCTGGCAATTTTGAGACGGAATTCTGGAATAGAACCGGGGAAGTTTGGCATTCAGTGGACTTGCAAATAGGTCTATGTCTGGGGTTCCCCAGATCTGAAATATCTTGGCCACCTGGTCTAAGTGGAGAGACCATTCATGAGGCAGCAATACTCGGCTGAGTTTGTCTGCCCAAAGGTGTTGAATGCCTGGAAGATATACCACGAGACGGTGAATTTGATGCTCTCTGGCGAGGGCCCATAGTCGTAAAGCTTCATTGCATAACGACAAAGAACCTGTTCCGCCCTGCTTTTTCACGTAGAACATGGCTACTTGATTGTCCTTTTGGACTAGGACTGTCTTGTAGCTGAGCTGGGCATGGAATACTCAAAGAGCTAGATAGATTGCTCTGAGTTCCAGGAGGTTTATGTGAAGACAAGCCTCCTGTAGAGTCCAGGTACCCTGGGTAGAGAGATGATGCAGGTGTGCACCCCATCCCGCCTGTGATGCATCTGTTAGGGTGGCCTGGAATAGGGGTTGCTGGAAAGGAGATTCCACTAGAAGATTTTCCAGTAATTGCCACCATTGGAGGGACAAAATCAGTCGTTGTGAGTTTGATATCTTGTCCGACAGATGTCCTGTAACCTGTGTCCACTGTGTGGATAGGGTCCACTGGGCTGCTCGCATATGAAGGCGAGCATAGGGAACCACATGAACCGTAGATGCCATATGTCCCAATAGTTGTAGTAGTTCTCGAGCAGTTAGGGAGGACTTCACCGCTGCTTGAGAAGCTAGGTGCACTATGCGAAGACAGCGGGGTTGTGGGAGAAAAGCCCTTGACTGTCTGGTATCTAAACGAGCTCCTATAAACTCCAGGGACTGAGACGGAGCAAGCTGAGATTTTGGGAGGTTTATGACCAATCCCAAGTATTGAAGGATTCGCATTGTGCGAGACTGTGCAGAGCTGGCTTCTGGAACCGTAGGGGCTCGAATGAGCCAGTCATCTAAGTAAGGGAAGACGAATATCCCTAGGGTTCGCAGACATGCAGCTACTACTGCCATGCATTTTGTGAATATTCTTGGTGCCGAAGCTAGACCAAAGGGAAGGACCCTGTATTGGAAATGTTTTCCCTTGAAAAGGAAAAGTAAGAATTTCCTGTGATCTGGATGGATCAGAATGTGAGTATATGCATCCTTTAGATCTAGAGAACAAAGCCAATCTTGACTTTGAAGGTATGGCAGAAGAGTTCCCAGAAAAATCATTTTGAACTTTTCTCGGAACAGAGTATGGCACTGTCTGCCATACTCTGATTGCACTTGCTTTCTGCTGTCTAATTGCTGTCTTGTACTTACTACTGAGGCTCTTCCTGTCTCTGCAGGCTGCTGCTGATAACACCTGACCTGCTGGGCTTCCCCAGAAGTGACAGGGACCCAGAATGTGTGCAGCCCGACCCCCACAGGCTGCCACTGATACCACCTGACCTGCTGAGCCTCCCCGGAACTGACGGGGACCCAGCGAGTGTGCAGCCCAACTCCCACAGGTGATGTAGATACCACACCGCCTCATATAAAGAGCACACTGGCGGCATTCATCACCGCAGCGGCGCGCGGTGTAGGCGTGCGCCTAAGGAGCATGACGTGCTCCCTGTGCGCGCTCCTTGGGGCAGCAACAGGGGCGGACTTCGCGCAGACTCTCAAAACATTCTGCGCGCTCCTCTAGCCGAACACCGGCATTATCCGGATTCCAAACATATTCATACAGTAGTTCCGGCTTCCTTCGAGAATACACGGGTTAACATCAGGTACCTACTTTACTTCACTACCCTCCTATTGCTTATGGCCGCCTTACCTGTGATCTGGGGTCGTCGACCCCATAGTTCCTTACGTTTCTCGCATTGAAATGACTCAGGCCCTCAAGTATATCCTCGAGCCTCTTCTCCCAATCTGACTGCATGTGCACCCCTTCTAAACCCTGTAGTCTCCACCACTGTATCAACTGCATCTAATTCCTTATGACTAGGCATGCTTAATTGCCGTTCTCTTCGGACGAAAACGATCCTTATTCATGATCTCATCGAACAGGAATCCCTCGATGTTTTGTTCATTGTCGAGACATGGCTCAAGGAGGGGGAAGACCCCCTCCTGGCACGATGTCTACCCCCGGATTATGACACTCTTTCTGTTCCACAAAATTGGGCGGACTGGCGGCGGTGTCGCAATTATTTACTGTTCCTCAGTCCCTCTCACTTAAATTTCTTCCCCCTCTCTACAATACCCAGAGTCGCTCCTCCTCCGTCTAAACTCCCACCCAGTTCTTCAATTTTTAGTAGTTTACTTCCCTCCTTCACCTCCTCCCCTTCTCTGGGACTCTCTCCTTTCCTCCATCTCTGATCTGGTTCTGAAATTCCCTCAATTGGTCCTACTTGGTGACTTCAATGTTCACTTTGATTTACCCATCTCTTCAAGGGACATTTCATCCGTTTCACTTCTTGAAGACCTCTCACTGATACAGCATGTCACTTTCCCTACTCATGTTGCTGGTCATACACTGGATCTGGTTATTTCCCATGTAAATTCCCCAATTCAGCTCTTGTCATTTGCCCACAGACCCGTTCCCTGGTCAGATCATTTCTGCCTCACTTTTTCTTTACAGTTTATAGGGTCTACCTCTGTTCCCTTTTTCCCCTCCTCTGATCCATCTTCATTACAAATGCGGTTCTCTCATCATATTACTTCAGTAACACTGCAGAACTTTCCTACTGCACACCAGCTCCTCCCTTCTGATTTTTCCTCCCTTTCACCATCATCTCAGGTCGCCTCTTGGAACACAGAAATCTGTCATGCATTGGATCAGGTTGTACCTCTGCAACCCTGTTATTCACACCGCGCAGCTCGTCATCCCTGGTTCCATGCCGGTCTCCGATTGCAGCGTTCACACTTACGCAGAGCAGAACACCTCTGGAGGAAAGCTCGATCATCAGTAACATACCACCATTTCAAATCCTGTCATGCACAATATCGCTCTAGTCTCCTCCAAGCTAAACGTACCTACTACTCTGAATCAATTGCATCAGCCCCCAACAGGTCTAGACATCTATTCTCAACCCTTAAAGCTCTCTCGCGACTGCAATCTCGTCCCTCGCGTGATGTTATCCCTTCTGGTTCAGCTGCCAGTCCTACCCAGCTGGCCTCCTTCTCCTCCAAAGTTCATGATTTACTCCTGTCTCTCCCTCTTTGTCCCCATGCGCTTCTGCCTCCTTCCCCTATTTCACCCCCACCATCTTCTCCATTATCCCAATCTTGGGCTAATTTCCATCCCCTCACATCTTCAGAACTTCTTAAGCTTCTCTCTACCACTCACAAGACCACTTGCCCATTAGATCCTATACCATCTGCCTGGTTATCCGAACCTTCTCTTGGTCTATTCATGCCACTATTCACCATCATTAATTCCAGTCTTGCCTCCGGGTCTTTCCCCCACCTATGGAAACACGCCCTGCACTGTTCCCTCTAAGCTGTGTGCGTGTGCACACACCTCATCGAGCGAGCGCACATACTTTACAACAGAGCGCACAAAAATTACGGTTCTGATTCTGATAGAAAACAACACAGACATCTTAAAATTTAAAAGTTGTTATGTATTTATGGTTTTCACAAGTTCTACAATGTTTTCTAGAGTAATCAATGTGGTGTACATACTGTATTCTGATGTGTAGTCAAATTTTAAAGTATATAACTCCGAGTGTTGTTACATGGCGCACAAAAATTTAACCTTCCTTCAAAAGCTGCACAGCTGATATTTTATGCGCACACAGCCTACAGAAAATTAGAGGGAACACTGACGCCCTGGTTCGCCCCCTCCTGAAGCATCCCACCTTAGATTCATCTGTTTCAGCGAACTATCGCCCTGTGTCAAACTTACCATTTGCCTCAAAACTCCTAGAGAAAGCAGTTTTCACTCAACTCTCCCATCATCTCGATTCAACACATTTCCTTCACCCCCCATCAGTCCGGTTTTCGGCCAAGCCACAGTGTCGAATCCATCATCACTGCTGTTATGAATGAAATACACTCTTCTCACGATCGTGGTGATATCTCGGTGGCGGTGTCTTTAGATCTTTCTGCTGCCTTTGATCTGGTTGATCACTCTCTTCTTCTTTCTAGATTGCGGGATACAGGTGTTCGGGGTACTGTCTATCACTGGTTCCACTCTTTTCTATACTCTTGATCTTTTGCGGTGACCTCTGCCTCTTCCACCACAGACCATTTCCCCCTTACCTGTGGTGTCCCACAGGGCTCAATATTAGCTCCATTATTGTTTAATGTATTCTTGGTCCCTCTGGCATTACTAATTCAACAATCAGGTATTTCAGGATATTATTATGCCGATGACGTTTTTCTCTTACACCACACCTCCTCTTCCCATCCAGACATCACTCCTCTCCATGAATGCTTATCTTCGGTCTCCACTTGGCTCTCCTCAAATTGTCTTGTTCTTAACATCTCTAAAACCGCCGCCATCTGGTTTCCCCACAGCTCCGCTTGCCCATCACTTACTCCCTCTTTCTCAGGTACTCCAATTTCCTTGGTATCTAAGTTTCGCTATTTAGGTGTCTCTCGACAGCACCCTCACATTTAACAATCTCCCAAGTCTCTAGGCGCTCTTTTTTCTGTCTCCGGTGCATTCGCGCCATCAGACCATTTTTATCCCCTCAGGCCTTGATCACTCTCCTTCTTTCACTGGTCATCACTAGATTAGATTTCTGTAACTCCATATTTGCCAGCATTCCTCAATATCAGCGTCGTCGATTACAACTACTACAAAACACTGCAGCCTGGATGGTTATGCATGCTTCCCCTCGTGATCATATTACTCCAATTTTACAACACCTTCATTGGCTCCAACTGAAGTTCCGAATACAATTTAAGATTCTCATTTTAGTGCACCAGACTATTTACTCTCACAGACCCCAGTACCTAGCTGATTTACTAACTTTTCATACACCCACTCGTAGCCTCCGCTCTATCCATATCAACCGCTTACACCTCCCTTCCCCCTCACAGGCACATCTTCAGTCAACCAGTCAGCTTTCTTTTATCTCGGTCCCTCCCTGTGGAACTCCTTGCCTACTGCCCTTCGACTAGAAGAGTCTTACCCCAAATTCCGCTCCCTCCTACAAACCCACCTCTTCTCCTCTGTTTTCAATCTTCCCCCTAATCTCTCAATTCTCCACCCCTTTTAGCTACTGAATTTTACTATCACTTTCTTTTTTTCCTCTTTCCTTTTCTTATATTGACTGTAATTTCTTTTCCTCTCTGATATTTTTTTTATTATATTGTAACCCGCCCCGATGTAATGGGGGGCCGTATATCAAATGTTTTAATAAGCATAAACAAACATATTTGTTCAATTCTCTGAGGTCTAGAATGGGTCTGTGTCCTCCTGTTTTCTTTGGAATAAGAAAATAGGGGGAGTAGAACCCTGTACCCTGTAGAAAAATGGGCACCTCCTCTATTACTCCTTCAGCAAGGAGTGTTGAGACCTCTCTATCCAGTAGATTGTCTGTAGAGGTTTGGGAATTGAATTGTCTTACGATTGTAGGAGGGGGACACACTGTGAAAATGAAGCTTGTACCCCTCTCCCACAATGGACAGAGTCCAATTTTCTGCTGTTATTTGGTGCCATCTGTTGGCAAAATGACACAACCTGCCTGGAATGTTTAGGGGTTCTGGACCTTTCAGAGGCAGGAAGGCTAAGTTCTCTATGAAGGCGTCAAAACCCTTGAGGGGGCTGGGCCTGTGGAGCTGGTTGAGCTCTAACGCCTTTTGGCTTCTTTTGTTGTCTGGCTTGTTGTTGTTGACCTTTCTTGGCAACTTGACCCTGAGCTTGCCCTTGTTGGGTATAGGACGGATAAAACTTCTTTTTTTGCTAAAAAAGGGTTTTTGATAGGGTTTCTTTTTGGCTGGAGTGGCTGTAGATTTTGACAATCTATCTAGAGTGATATTGTCAGCATCTATCACATTAGCCTTTTCCTGCCAATTCTTGCCAAAGAGGTTTTCTCCTGTGCAAGGGATGTTTCTTAATTTATCCTGTACCCAAATCTCCAAGTCTGATGCCTGAAGCCAGGCAAGCCGATGTGCACCAATGGCAATAGCAGAGGTTCTGCTGATACATTCAAAGCAGTCAAAGGCTGCACGATTTACAAACTTGGAGACGTCTTGAGCATGCTTGACAAGAGTAAGGAAGTCTTGTCGCTTGTCATCAGGGAGAATGGGGCTCATAAGCTCCAAATCTCCTGTGATCTCTTTGAGGAACATTCCCATATATAAAATATATGAGCTGATCCTAGCTGAAAGCATGGAAGCCTGAAATGTTCGACGCCCAAAAGCGTCAAGAGTCCTGCATTCACGACCTGGAGGATTGGATGCATGTCTCTTTGCACTTTTCATCCTACGCATGGCTGACTCCACTACCATTGAATGGTGTGGCAGCTGAGTCTTTTGAATACCAGGACATGGTGGAACTCGATACATGGTATCGAGTCTCCTAGAATGAGGATATGTGGACAAAGGTGTCTCCCACATTCTGAGCATCAAATCATGAAGAATTTCATGAATGGGCAGAGTGGCTGCCTCCTTGGGAGCCTTAGGGTATTGGAGAATTTCCAATTCCTTTGCTCTAAGTTCTTTTTCAGGAGCTACTGTGATTGAAAGGCCTCGGGCCACATCACAAATAAAATCCAGAAAAGACATGTATTCCGGAGGAGACATCCTGCATTGGGGAGAAGAGAAGTCTTCCGGGAGAAACACTCTGGTACCGGGAGAATTATCAGAGTCCTCGGAATCGGAGGACTCGAAGTATCTCTGATCCCGATGGTCATGCAAAGCATGGTCTCAGTATCGACCGAAGTCGGTACCGAGTTGGTCCGGTACCGATCTGTCGATGCCAGAAAAAGTCGGCATGGGAAGAATTCCCACCGGGGCCCTACCGTCGGTGCTGGTACCGGTATCTGTACCGGTGCTGGTACCGGCATCGGTATCGGTGTTGGTAGCGGTGCCCATTGAACTGCCGGTGTCAACGGTACCACAACTGTAAGGAGAGTTGCAAGACTGCATTCGATAGCGAGGAATCTCTGGTCTATCGACGCTGCCGATGCCTGGGTATCGGTACCGGTAAAAGCGGCTGGAACCCCTGAGTATGGCACCAGTAGTTCTGCTGAGGTCGAGGCCTCGAGAATATCCTGGAACCCCGTTGATGCTTTGGAGGCCGAAGCCTCCCGCCAGGACTGTTTTGCCAGTGTAGTTTCCTCAAGGGCAATGCCAATGGCCTCTCGATGCTTTGAAGGAGAGCTACCCTTTGAGGACCGGCTCTTATGTTTAGTTACCTGAGATCCACGGGAGGAAGATGAGGCTCTTGAAGACGTCGATGCAATAAACCTGGCATCCGAAGAAAAGAGGGTACCGAGCTTTGCAGCCCGGTTCTGTCTTCCTCTTTTAGTCATCCCCATACAAGAGAGACACTCAGATGGAGAATGGTCAGGGCCTAAACATTTGAGATACCAGTCATGGGTGTCAGTGACGGAAATGGTACCGCCACACTTAGTACATTTTTTTTTAAAACCACTAGCTGTTTTTTCCATCTTTTAGGAAAAATGGGGCCTAATGCCCAAAATGGCGCCTAGCACCAAAAGAAATGTTTCTGAAGAAAACAGTTCAGAAAGGAGATATATATATATATATATTTTTTTTTAGAAAAGAAGAAAAAAGAACCGGCGGTACCGGTAGATGTCATGCGGAGGCAGACGCGATCACAAGAAAACAAGTTTAAAGAAGAAATTTTCTGCGGTAAATGAAGAACTGAAGAAGGACAGTTGGAAAGGCAGGAAGGCAGCGCGCATGTGCTGAGGGATGCTCCCAAAAGCGTTCCTATTGGACGCTGGGGAGCGTTCCGGCACAGGCTCCGTCGGTACCGACAATACCCATATGTGAAGACTACATTCCTGTTTGTTCCTGGAGATTGCATATACCGGTATATCTCTTTGAAAACCAGTCCTTTATAATTTGGGTGTTGTGCTATTTAGTGCTAAGCAGCAAATAGATGCTCAGATGCTTTTCTGGAAGTAAAGGAAAGATCTACTCTTCTGGTGAACTTTATGTTTGAACAAGACATGAATGGGATTATTCAGCTTTATTTTAGGAAGATGAATGACTTGTTCATGGTTCAGGCCATAAGGATTTTTCCTGATGTGTGTCTGTCAACTCAGGAAAGGAGACGTCAGTTTTTGGTTATGCCTCAAGAAGCTGTAAGACTAGCAGCAGGGTTTCAATCGTGTTATTTTTGTAAATGTTACCTGAACTATTTGAACAGCAAGTAAATATTTTTTGCACCAGAACAACTGTGTACATTTTTGGATCTGAGGAAGCTCTCCTCAGTGACGAGTGTGACTGTTTCCTCTACTGTGGAAGAAGCAAGCTGGTGATGGAAAGGATGAATGAGAACTTTTCATATCTAACACCATTTTTCTTTTTCTTATTTATCCTCTTTATATAGCTCCACTTTATCCATCTTCCCCCTCTCTTTAGTTTGTAGTCTAATGTTTAGATATTGGAAGTGGGCTCTTTACTTGCAATACTCATCCTTAATACATTTTATTTCTTTTTATTCCTATGTTTACTCCAATGTCTTACAATTTTTCTGTTTAAGTGGATATTTGCTAAGTTGTATTGCAAAATGATAAATAATTAAAAAAAATAAAAAAGCGCACCGGACATGCACAGAATATGTGGAACATCCTATGTTTCACATAAATGTCAAGGAGAATATATCAAGGAAAAATACAATTTAGTGGCAACTGAATCTTCAGTAAGAATGCTTTGAATATACTTATAATAATTTTTGCAATTCATTTTATTAGGTTCTTTAATGATAGATATTCTCAAAACATGGGCACATATTTTATTTTGTCTGTTGTCTTACCTGTAACCAGGTGTCAATCTGAATTGTCTTGATCCCTTCCACCAGAGCCTCATTTACATCTGGCCAATGACCATAATCAAACCACAAGGTAAGGACTCTGTGGAAGAAAAGTGTCTTGCTTTCAGTATGTCTGTAAACTGAAGTCTTCAGACAATGGATTTTGGATACATTGAACAGCTTTTCCAAGAGAAACATGAAGGCAAATACAGGAATAATATTCAAGAGTGTGTTGATAAGCACAGAAGACATCTGAAATCAGGCTGGCTTGATGAACCTTGCTAAACTAGCTATTATATTCTGTTTCCAAAAATTAGTCACCAGATTTCAGGAAGAGGGGACTTTTTCATCAGAAACAAACATGGGCACTGTATAAAGACCTGTCCCAGGTTAAAATTCTTGACTTATTTTCTCCATCTCAAAAAATGGCATAGCAGAACAGAAAAGAGGTACGTAGTAGGACAACAAGAATGATGAAAGGATATAATCCTAGCCTGTAAAAATCCATTTGATATTCGAACAGAAGGTACAGTCTCTTATATGTAAACATACAGCACTGCATATGCTACAGAAATAAGTAGTAGTAGTAGTAATAGTACTTTATAGCTTAAGATGGCATTTTACTTACCAGATAATTTCCTTTCCTGGAGTCCTGCTAGAGCACTCCAGATAAGTGGGGCAGTGTCTCCCTGCCAGAGAAGGGCTAGAAACATCTAGTAATATCTTTTGCATTAGGGCTCATGAAGCTAGGGGCACCCTTCAGTATTTACCAAAGAAAGCATATGGTACCAACCTATGAACAGAGAGCCGCCCCAGAACAACAAAACACAGCCTCCGATGAAAGGTTAAAGAATACAGAAGGAAGGGCAAACCAGTCCCAGAAATATCAATACAAGGAATTTGCTAAATTATGTACATAAAGTCTGCAAAGAGTTAAAGGATCTGCAACAATTCCTCTGCCACAGCAGTCAGTTCTCCCAGGGTGGTCTTGGACTGGTCTAGCAGGACTCCAAGATAGGAAATTATCTAGGAAGTAAAATTTCACCTTCCAAATTGTCCTGTTAGACCAGTGCAGACAAGGAGGAAGTGCCAAAGCTATGAAGGGAAGCTTTAGCAAGCCTGCAGACATAGATGAAGGGATTCCGATCAACTGCAGATTAGACTGAAAATCCTTTTTGTTACCAGGCATTGGTGCAGAGCCCAGAGCAAGAGCTTTGGAGAGTTCGTGCAAAACTTTGGGATAGCAATATTCATCTGCTGAATCATGAAGAGAGAAAGCACAGTTACTTACCTGTAACAGGTGATCTCTGGGAACAGCAGGAATAAGTCTTCACATATGGGTATCGTCGGTACCGACGGAGCCTGCGCGGGAACGCTCCCCAGCGTCCAGTAAGAAAGCTTTTGGGAGCATCCCACAGCGCCTGCGCACTGCCTTACCGCCTTTTCCAACCGCCTCTCTCCAGTTTGAGTTTTAAAGCTGAGACAAAGAGAGAGAGAGAGGAAAGGAAAGATAGATAGAGAGATACAACTCCTAGGGGAGGTGGGTGGGTTGTGAAGACTTATTCCTGCTGTTCCCAGAGATCACCTGTTACAGGTAAGTAACTGTGCTATCTCCAGGAACAAGCAGGAATGAGTCTTCACATATGGGGACTCCCTAGCTGTAGATGCCAGGGAGAAACCCCAGGTTGTGTGTCCTTGAAAAGGACTCTACCTCCTCCCATGGATCTCTGGCATCCGACCAGGGTAGGTGGGTAGGAGTTGACTAAGAATGGAACAGGTGTTTGAGAACAGCCTGACCAAACGAGGCATCGTGGCGGGAGTCCTTGTCCAAACAGTAATGGGCTGTGAAGGTATGAACCGAGGCCCAGGTGGCCGCTCGACAGATTTGGTCGATGGACACAGAGTTTAGATGAGCCATTGAGGCTGCCATGGCTCTCACGTTGTGAGCTGTGACATGGCCCTCCAGAGAAATGTTCCTACTCTGGTAGGCGAAAGAAATACACTGAGCAATCCAGTTGGGCAGTGATCTCTTAGAGACTGGAATTCCTAAATGAGAAGGATCAAAAGCAACAAATATTTGAGAAGACTTTCTATGTTGCTGTGTTCTTTGTAAGTAAAAGCGAGAGCTCTCTTACAATCCAAGGTATGAAGATTCCTCTCTGCACTTGATGCATGAGGTCCTGGAAAAAAGACAGGTAAATATACTTCTTGGTTCAGATGAAAAGGCGAGACCACTTTAGGCATAAAGTGTGGATTGGTCCTGAGGACTACCTTATCATGATGGAACCTTGTATAAGGTGGATTAGCCACCAAAGCTTGCAACTCACTGATGCGGCGTGCTGAGGTGACTGCAAAGCAATTAGTTGCTTTGTACATAGTTCGCATGTTCACTGTTTCACTGTTCAAGAAACCTGTTTAATGTATATCCAAGTTTATTTTACCTGTTCATTGTAAGCACAGATCAATTATTTGTGACGTGTGGTTTTTATGTTCATTGTAAACCGCATTGATGTCGAATAGCGCGGTATAAAAGAAACTGTAAATAAATAAATAAATAAATAAATGAGAAAAACAACTTTCAAAGAAAGAAATTTCAAGGAGGTGGTGGCTAAAGGTTCAAAGGGTGGCTTCATAAGCTGGCCAAGAACCAGGTTTAAGTCCCATGCCACTGGAGGTGGTCTAATGGGAGGTTTAGTTAAAAGAAGGCCTCTCATGAATCTTGCTATAAGAGGATGAGAGGAAATAGGTTGTCCATTGAGAGGCTTGAGGGACGCTGCAATAGCACTCAAATGGACTTTTACTGAATTTTTTTTCAGACCTGCATGGGATAGATGCAGGAGATACTCTAGTAGAGAATTCAGAGGTATTGCAAGAGGGTTTAGACCCTTCTCTGAACACCAAATGGTAAATCTTTTCCATTTGAAAGCATAGGAACGTCTAGTAGAAGGCTTTCTAGAGGCATGAATAACATCTCTGACTTGCTGAGAGAGATGAAAATCTTGAAGGTCTAGGCCCTCAGCAACCAAGCCCTGAGATGGAGCGACTGGGGGTTTGGGTGCCACAACGTTCCCTCTTCCTGGGACAGAAGGTCTGGTGCAGAGCCCAAGTCCAGGGAAGAAGCTTGAGAGAGATGCAGAAGTAGAGGGTACCACACTTGGCATGGCCAATGTGGTGCTTTGAGGATCATAGTCCCTCGATCTCTCTGAAGCTTGAAAAGTATTTTGGGAATTGGTGGAAAGGCATAAAGGAAGTCTTGACTCCCAGTGAAGGAGGAAGGCATCCTTGGCCTGAACTCCCTGACACGGAATTCTGAAATAGAACCGAGGAAGTTTGGCATTCCACGGACTTGCAAAGAGGTCTATGTCCAGGGTTCCCCAAATTCGAAAAATCCTGGCTACCTGGTCCAGGTGGCGGGACCACTCGTGTGGAAGCAGAACTCGACTGAGTCTGTCCGCCCAAGAGTTCTGAACGCCTGGAAGATATACTGCCAGAAGATGGATGTGATGCCCTGACTCAGGGGCCACTGAGTCACATACACTACCTCCTCCCATGGCTCTCTGGCCCTGCTTGTTTACATAAAACATGGCTACTTGGTTGTCCGTATGGATGAGGACTGTCCTGTAGCTGAGCAGGGAATGGAACACTCTTGAGAGCTAAGAATATTGCTCTGAGTTCCAAGAGATTGATATGCAGAGAAGTCTCCTGTGGAGACCAGATGCCTTGGGTGGAGAGATCCTGCAGATGAGCTCCCCAACCCATTGGAGAAGCATCTGTTGTCAGAGTTGCTTGGGGTAACGACTGCTGAAAAGGGGACCCCAACAACAGATTTGGAGGGGACCTCCACCACTGGAGAGACCAAAATAGGCGACTGGAGTCTGCTATTTTGTCTGATAGGCAACCTGATGCCTGAGTCCATTGGGTGGACAGAGTCCATTGAGCTGCCCTCATGTGAAGGTGAGCATATGGAACCACATGCACGGTGGATACCATGTGGCCTAACAGTTGTAACATTTCTCGAGCAGTTAAATGGGACTTTAACTGCATCTGGGAGGCTAACTGCACCAAGCGTAGGCAAGGGGCCTGAGGAAGATAGGCCCTTGCAGTTGTGGTATCCAGCAAAGCCCCTATAAACTCCAGGGACTGAGATGGGATTTTGGGATATTTATAACCAGTCCCAAATACTGAAGGACACGCATTGTGCAGGTTAGACAAATCTGGGCCTCTGACTGGGATGGAGCTCGAATGAGCCAGTCGTCCAGATATGGGAAAATGAATTTTCCTAGAGAGCGTAGAAATGCAGCTACTACTGCCATGCATTTCGTGAACACCCTTGGTGCAGAGGCCAGACCGAAAGGAAGCACCCTGTATTGGTAGTGCTTTCCTTGAAAAAGGAACCGAAGGAACCTTCTATGTGTTGGATGGATGAGGACATGGGTGTACGCATCCTTGAGATCTAGAGAACAAAGCCAGTCCTGACTCTGAAGGAATGGCAGCAGAGTACCGAGAGAAATCATCTTGAATTTCTCTTTGAATAGAAACTTGTTCAATTCTCTGAGATCTAATATGGGTCTGTAGCCCCCTGTTTTCTTTGGAATAAGAAAATAAGGGGAGTAGAACCCTGAGCCCTGTTGAAGAGGAGGTACTTCTTCTATTGCCCCTTGGGCAAGGAGGGTAGCAATCTCCTGACCCAGAAGGTTGAGGAGAGATGTTGGAGAATTGAACTGTTTCACCATGTTGTGGGGAGGAAGGTTTAAGAAATGAAGTTTGTACCCTTCCCTTATAATAGAGAGGGTCCATTGCTCTGCTGTGATTTGCTCCCATCTGGGAGCAAAGTAAGCTAACCTTCCTGGAATGGTGAGGGGCTCTGGTTCCTCCAGAGCTAGAAAGGCTAAGTTCTCTAGTTGCAAGTCAAAGGCCCTGAGGAGGCTGGGGCTGCTGTGTTGTGGGAGGCCTGGCAGCCTTTGACTTGGCCTGTTTAGGTGGTTGCTGAAGCTTTGCAGCAAAACGACCTGCAGAAGATGCCTGCTGACCATAAGCAGGATAATATCTTCCCTTTTTAGAAAAAGGTGTCTTTTTGAACAATCTTTTCTTAACAGGAGCAGAGGTAGACTTTGAAAGTCGATCCAAAGCAGAGTTCTCAGCATCCATCTGAGTGGCTTTTGCTTGCCATTCTCTGCCAAAAAGGTTTTCACCTGTACAGGGAAGATATCCCAGTTCATCTTGGACCCAGAGTTCCAAATCAGAAGCTTGTAACCAAGCAATTCTGTGTGCAGCTATGGCAATAGCCGAGGCTCTGCTGACACACTCAAAAGAGTCAAAGGCTGCACGGTTGGAAAATTTAGAAACATCTTGGGCATGTTTAAGCCAAGTGAGAAATTCCTGCCTTTTATCTTCTGAAATAAAAGGGGCTAAAGTCTGCAGATGATCTGTGACTTCTTTTAGAAACATCCCCATATAGAGACTATAGGAGTTGATTCTGGCAGCAAGCATATTAGCTTGGAAAACCCTTCGGCCAAAAGCATCAAGGGTTCTGCATTCACGTCCTGGAGGATTAGATGAGTGTCTCTTTGCACTCTTTATTTTCCTCATGGCAGACTCTACCACAATAGAGTGGTGAGGAAGCTGAGACTTATGAAAGCCAGGACAAGGAGGGACACGGTACATGGTGTCTAACCTACGAGAATGAGGAGAGGTGGTAAGAGGAGTCTCCCACATGCTCAACATGAGATCATAAAGAATCTCATGAATAAGTAAGGTAGCTGCTTCTTTAGGAGCCTTAGGATATTGCAAAATATCTAATTGCTTGGCTCTAGGCTCTGACTCAGGGGCCACTGTAATGGAGAGGCCCCTAGCCACCTCCCTGATGAAGTCTTGGAAAGACAAGTCTTCTGGAGGAGACATTCTTCGTTTTGGAGAAGCAGACTCCTGAGGAAGAAGTACCGGTGCCTCGACAGAAGCCTCCGACTCATCAGAGTCTTCGGAGGAATCGAAGTATCGCCTGTCTGGATGCTCCTGTAAAGCCCGATACGCGTACCGAGTGGGATCGACATCGGGAGTAAGCGGTACCGATTAGGTACCGATGGGCATCATAGGACAGGGTACCGTTGCAGTCGACACCGAAGCCGATGCAATTGGTACCGGCACCGGGAACGATGCCGAAGCCGGAGTCGGTACCGGCAACGGAGATTGTTGCGGTATCGGAGGCATCGAAGCCTGCATAAACGCCGTTAAGGTGCGTTGCATGGACAGAATCTTCTGATCCATCGACGCCACCAGAGTCTGGATGTCGGTACCAGTGGAGGCCACCGGTACCCCAGAACACAGCAACAGGTGATCGGTCGAGGCCGAGCCATCAATGTCAACCTGTGACCCCATAGATAATGCTTTGGAAGCCGGAACTTCCCGCCGGGGTAATTTTGCCGGTGCGGAATCCTCGAGGACAAGCCCGGAGGCATCTCGATGCTTAGAGGGAGATTTGCCCTTCGAGGACCGGCTAGATTTATGTTTGGTTACCTGAGATCCATGAGAGGAAGAAGCAGCCCTGGAAGACGTCGATGCCACCGAGGTTGCATCAGAGGGAAACTGGGTACTGAGCTTGGCTGCTCGGTTCTGCTGACCTCTTTTAGACATCATGGTACAGGACACACAATCCGTGATGGAATGGTCAGGACCCAAACATTTTAGACACCAATCATGGGTGTCGGCGACAGAAATAGTACCGCCACATTTCGTGCACTTTTTGAACCCGGAAGCGGGCTTCTCCATGAGGAGAAAAATGTTCAGGCCTAAGGCCCAAACTGAAAATGCACAATTGAAGAAAGAAAAGTTTTGTTGTTTTTTTTTTTAAGAAGAAAAGAAAAAGACCGGCGGTACCGGTCTGACGTCGAAGAAGGCAGACGCGACACAGAAAAATAAAGAAAAAAATAAGAAATTCTTCTGCGGTGACAGGGACACGACCTGCTGGCTCCGCGGAAAAGAAGAACTGGAGAGAGGCGGTTGGAAAAGGCGGGAAGGCAGCGCGCAGGCGCTGTGGGATGCTCCTAAAAGATTTTTTACTGGACGCTGGGGAGCGTTCCCGCGCAGGCTCCGTCGGTACCGACGATACCCATATGTGAAGACTCATTCCTGCTTGTTCCTGGAGATATATTTTGACTGAGGAAATGGATGACCCAAAGTAGGAGAAACAGGATCCACAGAAGTGAAATTCCAGACATGTGAATATGCCATGCTCTGGGAGGACTGGCAACCACTGAGGTGATATGGTGCTTCAAATGGTTCTGGGGACCATCAGCTGGATGCAGGCAGCTTGTTGTCATGCACAGGTGGAGTTTCCTGGGAAATCATGGCCATGAGAATGGGAAGCTCCCAAGTCTGGCTTTAGCTGTGGTTGTAGGAGGGCACTGGAGAATTAAAGCAGTCTCCTGAACAATTTTTGTGAGGAGCTGGAGCCAGAAAGCTGGTGCAAGGGCTGCTGCGGTGACCTCAGTGTCCATTAGAGGACCTGGAGAGAGGATGAGTAGCAGCAGGGGCAGTGCACCTCCTTTTTTTCTGAGAGGAGATTAGTCAGATACTTTTCTTTTATGACTCAAATGAGCAGATGTATCTTCCTTGGCTGCCAGAGGGTGGGTGGTTTTAAGGGACAAAGTTTTAGATTTTATCTTGGTTTTGCCATTCCCGCTGCTGTGAGTTGTTGTTCTGGATGAGGAAGCTTCCTAGAGGGGTCTTAGCTGGGCAGGCGACCCCGTTAAAGATGTAGGCGGGAGGGGGTGGAGCTTTGGGGCCATGGGCTCTTTTCAATCATGCCTCTGCCGGGAAGGAATGCAAGTGGCTGAAATGGCTTCTCTGCCTTCCTCATCCAGCTGTGTTGAGACCAAGTCCTGTGGGAAGCTGACTGATGTGGTGCCAACGGTTTGGATCTATGCAGCCATTTTTGTGAACCACCGCAGAGCAGAGCGAGGTAAAAATGTAAGCATCCTGTCAGAATCAGCATTTGGCTTCCACAGGTTAGGCTGTGCTATTTTGGCTTCCACAGATTAGGCTGTACTATTTTTGCTACCCAAGAGATGGTGTTGCTATCTGTATTCTTACCGACCTGCTAGCAGTGGTAGTAGGTGGTAGAAGAGGGAATGGAAGAGGGCTGCTTCTGCACAGAAAACATGGACTAATCAGACTGAGGTGCCAATAGTAGCTGCGAGGAACATGGGAAGGCTGGGGCATGCATGGAGAAGTCCAAAAGTCTTTTCATAAACTGGAAGACGGCTCCAGGTTCACTGGTCCATTAGATGATGTCACCATTAAGTGTGCCTGCACTGCCCTGCTCGTCTATGGAGAATAAGTTGTCAATTGAATGAGACCATAAAAGATTAAGGTGGTCATTTTAGAAGCTTTGGCAGTATCTATGCATGTAAACAGCAGCATATACACGTGTAAATGGTGATCTCAGAAAGCAGCTATTTATATGTGTAGCTGGCATAGAATGCCTATATTCAAAAGAGGAGTGTCTTAGGCATGGGTTAGGCACGACAAAAAATTATATGAGGGGAATACACATAATATTTTGAAAACTTTCCTCATCAGCTTTTGCACATCCTCTGAAGCATGCATAAGTTTCTGCAAAGTACTTGTTTCAGTCATGGCTTGAAATGAGAGAATGTGGGGGAAATTGCATACTGTTCCCTGGTACTTTGTACAAGTTTTAAAATGTAAACATTTATCTTTTTTGGCTTTGCTCCTGAATTGACTACGATTATACATATATAATTGTCTAAAACATGGCTCTTCTATTTATAATTGCAGAAACTTATACGTGTAGGTAATGAAAATTGGCACGTCCACATAGTTACATGGCACTTATATATGAAAGATGCTGAGCGATGTCGCCCCTTTTCTGCATGTGTAGGTTTTTGAAACTGAGGCTACCATTGTACATGCCAGAAAATACATGCAAAATTTTCAAGAGGCTCCAATTCAGCAGACCATTTTGTAATATACCCTAGGACCAATCTGGGCATTCCAATTATTATCCTATACAATATGGGACTTTAAGTTGGATAAAGTAAGGTGAAAAAAAATCAATGTTAAGTCAACAGTTGAAACTAGATCAAGGAAGGCTACTAAAATGATACATGAACTGCAGAATCGCTACTGTAAGAACAGACTACACAAATCAGAACCAATTCTAGAAACATTCTCATGCATAAAACCCAGCTCTGCATGTATAAAAGGGCTTTTACAAAACTATTTACATGCATAAAAGTATGCACGGTGACAAAAGAGTGTCTACTTTTATGTGACATGCATATAGGCGTATTCTTCAGTGGAGTTTAAAGGAAGGCATCACAAACTAAGTGCATTCTATATAAAATATGTGCAGTTACAGGAGCTGGTGTAAATGTCTACAACTTCAATCGTCGCCATTTCTGCCAGTTTACCACTAGTATTTTATAAAGACACATAGGACCCTATATGTCTTTATAAAATATGCTTAAAATAGCTGCCTTCTTGCCATCCTAACCTAAGTAACCTTTTATTATATTACCCATAAGAAGGTAAAATTAGGCCTTACCTGCTAATTTTATTTCCTTGAGCTCTCCACACCAGTCCAGATGCATGGGTTTATGCTCTCCTACTAGCAGATAGAGACTAAGAACCATTGGTTTGATCAGGTCACCCTATATATGATCCTGTGCAGTCCATATCCAGCCAGTATTTCTATAACAAAGCAAGATAACCGTAACCCCCTCAGAACCGTACAACAGCCAGGAACATAATCAGACAACATGAGCTCTACGAAATGATCCAATGAAAAACAAACTAAGCAAACCAAAGAGTGAAGACTGATGGAATTAACCAGACTAGCTCAAAGGCACAGACACAGAAAACCTAACAAACCACCTTGCAGGATGCACAATTTCAGAGGGAGGGTTTCTGGAGGAACTCAAGAAAAGAAAATTAGCAGGTAAGGCCTAATTTTACCTTCTTTGCCGTCTCTCCAGACCAGTCCAGATGCATGGAAAGTATCAAAACAGTCCTCAAATAGGGAAGGTCCTAAGCCTGTCACCAATATGCTTGCCTCAAAGGCAGTGCCCAGTTTCACTTGAATTGAAACAACCAACAAACAAATACTGTGATAACTGACATCTCTAGCACCTTCCCTAGGAAGTATTACCCCAGACTCTGTCCAGGAATAAGCTTGTGCCCTTGATAAGAAACTCTCTACACCAATTACCTAGAATGCCCTCTGACAAAGTGACTAGTTCCCAGAATCCAGTGGGCAACCAAAGCCCTCGATGTCGCCTGCCCTTCATGGTCCCCAGACCAAGACAACTGACCTCCAGATCTGCTAAATCTTTAGTCCTCCATTAAGCATGCTCAAGGCCCATCTCACTTCTAGCCGTTGGAAACCCGCTGAGAAAGCAAATCTTCTAGCCCACTGACCTAAAGCTCAGGAAGGAAAAGGTCAGCAGATGCATAATGGATGAGACCTAGGCCAAAAGGAAAGAAATCCAGCACAAGCACAATGCTTTTTGCCATCATTATGAAGAAAAACTCCCAAACAGGAGGCGGCTGATGGTCTTAAAACATTGTGGCTGAGCCAACAGCCACCCTGACCAACACTTCAACATCATATCTTAGAAGAAAACTGTACAAGGAGGCACAAGGCCACCTCAACATGGACAACCAGCCCCAAAACAAGAACCCCAAGGGCACCTAAGGGAGCTTTTACCACAATCTTAAATCCCTGGGACAAGGAGGAGATGCAAGATGCTTGCTTCCTCCCAGAAATACAAAACACAGAATAGCTGCCATCTGAGCCCTCAAGGATCGCAAAGTGAGGTCCTTATCCAGGCCATTCAACTCACAGGCCTTCACTTGGGATGGAAGACTGAAGTGGATCAATTTTCAAATGAGAACACTAAGCCTCAAGGCTCGCCACAAAACAAAAAAATGTGAGAAAGTTGACCATTTCCAGAACAGCTAAGAGTCATATTTCCTTCCGAATGGAATGCAAGAGGTAATGGTGTCTGCTGTCATGAGCACAATGGCAAGGGTGCCTGCCAAGCTGAGGAACAGTCCCCCAATGCCAAGCACAGAGCAGCAGCTATATGAGCAGAGTGCCCTGCCTACACTTGCAGAGAGTGGCATTCAATTCCATCCCCACAATCTGATCTGTAGAACAGGGCCAACCAAAGGTTGCACCTAAAACTCAAGAAAAAATGGGAATTGCTGCCGTCACCTATGACTTTCCAATAAAAGAAAGCATGGGTCCTGGGCCTCAGCTATACTGACTATAACATGCACTGACTTTTCTTCTTGTAGTAAGCCACAGCCAGCCTCCTGCTAACGCCATTCTGTGTCCGAACAGGCTTAGAAATATCCTAGAGTGGTAATACAAAAACATACACGACCAATCACATTACTGTCTGCACTGCCTGGACATGCTCTGAAAGTCAGATGCACAACCTTTTCCAAGAGTGGTAATAAAGGCTCATGCCTTTCCGATCAACATGGCAAAAGAGTGTCAGCCAGGTCACAATCACTACCCTGAGTTGACTTCTGCAGGTGGTGGCCTAACTGATATGGCCACAATCATCTCTGGTTTGCTTCAAAAGCTGTGAAAACAGGACATGACTATGACAGTGGATCATATGCAATGGGAATTGCAATTTCTAGACACCAATCCCTAGCAGTGCTTGCCTACAGAAATCCATTACAAACTCAAAGTCACAGACCTGCTCTACTTCCTCAGCAGAGCCACCTTAGATCACAATAAGGATGACATCTGTGACTGATACCATGCCACTGAGGTCCAACCAACTGTACCTGCTGCTTCCAATAAGATCCCTCTGGTCTCTTCAATTCAAGGAAGAAGCATTTTGAATGAACACAAAGGCTCTGCTTCTCATGACTTTTTTTCTTCTTCAAAGACCCTAGAGTGCTGATTCAATTGGTTGAGTCAGGCACAGGTGCAATAAGGCCCACAGATTCATGCTTTTTGAGCTGGGCTTCCACCTCTGACATTATCGTGGAGAAAGTGTAGTTACTCACCTGTAACAGGTGATCTCCGGGAACAGCAGAAATTTAGTCTTCATATATGGATGACAATGGTACCAACAGAGCCTGCGTCGGAATGCTCCTCAGCGTCCAATTGAAAGCTCTCGGGAGCACTCCACTGTGCCTGCGTGACTGCCTTGCCGCCTTACCAACTCCCTCTCTTCAGTTGAGTTTGTAGCAGAGAAAAGAGTAAACGAAACCCTACAACTCCTAAGGGAGGAGGGCGGGTTGTGAAGACTAAATTCCTGCTGTTCCCAGATGTCACCTGTTGCAGGTGAGTAGCTGTGCTATCTCCAGGAATAAGCAGAAATGTAGTCTTCACATATGGGACTCCCAAGCTCCAAGATGAAGTGACCTCATCATTTGCCTTGGAGTAGGACTGATGAGGTCATGGATCCCACATGAGTTCCTGGTACCTTCAAAGTCTGGGATGGATGGTAGGAGTTGCATCTAAATCTGAAAGAGGTGCCCGAAGGGAGTCTGTGTCAAGACGATAATGGGCAGCAAAGGTACGGACAGAAGACCAAGTTTCTGCTTTGCAAATTTCATCAATGGCTACTGAATGTAGATTTGCCATCGAGGTGGCCATGATGCAAACATTGTGAGCAGTGACATGGCCTTCCAGGGAGAGCCCTGCTTTGTCATAGGCAAATGAAATGCAGTCCGCTATCCATCTAGAGTGTGTGCACTTAGAAACAGGTAATCCCAGGTGACTGGGGTCAAAAGAGATGAACAACTGTGAGGCTTTACAATGACTCTGAGTCCTTTGGAGATAAAAGGCCAATGCACGTTTGCAGTCAAGAGTGTGCAGAGTTGCTTCCGCTCTAGATGCATATGGTTTAGGAAAGAAAACTGGAAGGTAATTTGAGTGATTTAGATGAAAGGGAGATACCACCTTTGGCATAAAGTGTGGATGAGTCCAAAGGACTACTCTGTCATGGAGGAAGCGGGTATAGGGAGGATCCGCCACCAAAGCCTAAAGTTCACTAGCTGAAATGAGGGCAATCAGGAAGTGAGTTTGTAGCTAATGGTTCAAAGGACGGCTTGAGGAGCTGTGCTAGAACAACATTAAGGTCCCAAGCTACTGGACTTGGTCTAATGGGAGGTTTGGACAGCAGGAGACCTTGCATGAAACACACCACTAGCAGTTGCGAGGAGATGGGTTGTCCATCAAGCAGATGATGAGAGGCCGCAATGGCACTAAGATGGACTCTCACTGAATTTGTCTTTAGACCTGTAGAGGGACAGGTGGAGGAGGTATTGAAGAAGTGACTCCACTGGAGCAGAAAAAGGATCGAGATCCTTCTGAGCACCAGACAGAAAATCTATGCCACTTAAATGTGTATGATGGTCTGGTGGAGGGCTTCCTAGAAACACAGAAATATGACGACAGAAAAAGACCACAAGACCTATCTAGTCCATCCTTCCATATCAACAACTACAACAGTCCCCTTTTTTCCTTTAGAGATCCTCTGTGTTTGTCCCATGCTTTTTTGAATTCAGATACTGTCCTCATCTCTACCACCTCCACTGGGAGGCTATTCCACAGATCCACCACTCTTTCCGTAAAGAAATATTTCCGCATATCACTCCTGAATCTATCCCCCTTCACCTTCATCCTATGTCCCCTCATAGAAACAGAGTTCCTTAACCTCCTGAGGAAGGTCAAAACCTTGTAAAGCCATGCACTCAGCAGCCAAGCTGTGAGGAGGAGAGTCTGTGGGTTGGGAAGGAGCAGTGAGGCATTGTCCTGGGTGAGGAGATCCGACGCATACCCCAATCGCAGAGGATATCTGATTCAGATGCAGTAGCAGCGGAAGCCACAGTTGCCGTGGCCAGTAAGGGGCTATGAGAATCATGGAGCCCTTGTCGGACTGAAGCTTGAAAAGCACCTTGGGTATGAGGGGTATGGGAGGGAACGCATAAAGCAGACTCTAACCAAAGTGCAGGTGGAAGGCATCCACCTGCTGATTGGTGATGTCTGAGTCCTTGTGCAGAACCAAGGAAGCTTGGCATTCTGCGAAGTCGCGAACAGATCTATGTCAGGAGTTCCCCAGGTCTGGAAAAAGTAGGACACTATGTCCGGATTCAGGAACCACTTGTGGGGAAGGAGGATATGACTCAATCTGTCTGCTAAAACATTGGATTCTCCTGATAGGTACACCGCTTGGATGTGTATCTGATGTGTAATGGCAAAGGACCATTCCCTGTTCCCCCCCTGCTTGGTCACATAGAACATGGCAACCTGACTGTTCATCCTGACAAGGGCCTGTAATGCTGTGAGGTGGTATTGTAATGCCTGGAGGGCACTGGCGATAGCCCGATGTTCCAGGAGATTGATCTGGAGCTGTGACTCCTGCACTGTCCAGAGTTCCTGTGTGGTCAGGTTGCCCTGATGGGCTCCCCAACTCAGCTTGGTGGCATTTGTCATCAGGGTGCATTGACGTGGAGGCATCTGAAAAGGTGACCCTACGGGCAGATTTTCCGGAGAGCACAATCACTGGAGGGATGTGGTTAGACAGGCGGATCCTTTCCCGGAGACGGCTCGAGACCTGCTTCTACTGGGAGGCCAGAGTCCACTTGGCTATCCTCATGTGTAGTCGGGGATGTGGGATGACATGTTCTGTAGAGGTCATGTGCCCAAGAAGCTGCAGCATCTCTCGGGCTGTGAGATGGCTCTGAGGAGCATCCAGGATGCTAGTTCTACTAGACGAGTACAACGGATCTGGGACAGAAATGCCCTGGACTGTTGGATGTCTAGCACAGCTCTGATGAAATCTAGTCTTTGAGTTGGAGTGAGAAGGGATTTTGGGAAGTTTATGACAAATCCCAAGTAATGTAGTACTGTTATGGTATAATGCAGGGACAACACCACCTCTTGGGAGGTGTCTGCCTTTATTAGCCAGTCGTCTAAGCAGGGGAAGACAAATATCACCAGAGTTCCTAGATATGCGGCTATGACCACCATGCACTTTGTGAAGACTCTTGGGGCAGAGATGAGTCTGAAAGGGAGGACTCTGTACCGATATTGTTTCCCCTGAAAGGTGAAGCGTAGATACCTCCTGTCTCCTGGATGGATGAGGATATGTGTGTATGCTTCCTTGAGATCTAGAGAACAGAGCCAGTCTGACTCTGGAAATAGGGAAGAAGAGTCTCAAGGGAGATCATCTTGAACTTCTCATGGACTAGAAACTTGTTGGTTTCTGAGATCCAGAATGGGCCAGTACCCTCCGCTCTTCTTTGAAATGAGAAAGTAAGGAGAGTAGAACCTCATTCCCTTCTGGGATGTTGGGACTTCTTCTATGGCACCCTGAACTAGAAGAGAGGAGAGCAGTGAGAGGGGGTTGTGTGTGATACTCCCCCTTGAATGTGGAGGGAGCAGAGCTTGGAGGTGAAGTCTGTACCCCTCCCGAACTATGGAGAGTGTCCACTGCTCTGAGGTGATGAGGTGCCATCTGTAGGCATAGTGACACAGCCTGCATGCGATCTGGAGAGATTGGGGATCCTCCAGCGGCAGGGAGGCAATCTTCTCTAGAAAGGAGTCAAAACCCAGGCGCTGCTTATGGTTGTGGAGCTGGTTGAGATTTAGCCACCTGCGGCTTCTTCTGTTGCTTAGGAGAATGTGGTTGCTCTGTGGGGCCTGGCCCAGATACTGAGAAGCAGAGGGATAGGCAGAGAAGAACTTCTTATTGTAGAAAGACTTCTTTGCAGGAGTCTTTTTCCTAGCAGAGTCAGCTGTCACTCTGGACAGTCTTTTTAGAGCAGTGTTTTCAGACTCCAACTGAGAGGCTTTATCCTGCCAGTCCTTTCCAGAGAGATTCTCCCCTGTGCAAGGTATGTTGCCCAGTTTATCTTGAACTCACTGCTCAAGATCTGAGGCCTGAAGCCATGCAATGCGATGTGCACTGATGCAGATAGCCGAAGCTCTGCTGTTGCACTCAAAAGCATCAAAGGTAGCTCTATTGACAAACTTCAATACATTTTGGCTACGTTTGACAAGGGTAACATAGCCTGCCCGTTTGTCATCCGGGAGAAGAGGAGCAAATACTTCAAGATCCCTGGAAACTTCCTTTAGGAACATTCTCATATAAAGTATATAGGAATTGATCCTAGCCAAAAGCATGGAAGCCTGGAAGCATAGACGCAAAAAGGCATTGAGGGTTCTCGATTCCCTACTGGGTGGTTTAGAGGAATGAGTCTTATTGCTTTTGATTTGGTGCATAGCCGATTCCACCACCATGGAATGGTGGGGAAGCTGAGCTTTTTGGAAACCGGGACACTCCGGCACGCAATACATAGGATCAAGATGTCTACTTTGGGGTGAGACCGTGAGAAGTGTCTTCCACATGCAGAGCATAAGATCATAAAGGATGCGGTGCAACGGTAGAGTGGCTGCTTCCCTAGGTTCCATTGGGTACTGAAGGATCTCCAGTTCCTCTGCTCTCTGCTCCTTCTCCGATGTGACCATAATTGAGAGACCCTTAGCTAGGTCTCAAATAAATTCCTGGAAGGACATGTCCTCTGGCGGCGACATGTGCCGCTGATGAGGTGGGGAAGGATCCAAAGGAAGGTCTTGGGGCCCCTGTGGCTCGAGAGATTCCGTATCCGAATCCTGGGAATCAGAAAACTCAAAATATCAGCGGGTGTGCTGTGCACTGGAAGATAGTTGTCAGTACCAATGGTACTCGGGGAGCCATTTGGGCCTCGCACTGGTATCAGTAAGGGATTCCAGGGAGGGCATGGGTGGGAGCGATGTTGCACCTGGAGCCAGTGTCGATATCAGTACCGGAGCTGATACCATCTGCCTGAAGGGTTGTATGGAAACCGAGGCTGCAAGTAGGGCTGTCAAACTACGCTCGATGGCCAGTATGTGCTGGTCCATTGAGGTTGCTGATGCTTGGGTGTCAGTGCCGGGTATTTCCGCCACCGTCCCAGAGCATGGCCCCAGTAGATCTCCAGAGGTCGAGGTCTCGGGATAATCCTGGAGCCCCTCGATAGCTTTGGAGGGCAGAGCCTTCCACCGGGGCTGTTTGGCAGGCTGATCTGCTGCCGAGGCAACTCCCGAGGGATCCCAGTGTTTACAGGGAGATCTTTCCCTGAAGGTGCCTGCAGACTTCGATGCGGCCTTGTGCTTGGACTTCAAGGAAACCTTAGATCCAGGAGAGAATGACCTTGATGAAGTGGATGCCAAGGATACCACATCCGAGGTGAAGAGCATACCTAATTTAGAAGCCCGGTTCTGTAGGCCTCTTTAGGTCATCTTATGGCAAAGGGGACAGTACTTTGGCTGGTGGTCTGGGCCGAGGCATTTTAGACACCAGTCGTGTGTGTCAATTGCCGAGATGGTGCTGGCACACTTTGTGCATTTTTTGAAACCACTAGTTGGTTTCTCCATACTTTCAGGGAGGTACGGAAGGTTTAAGGCCTAGAAGGGTGTCGACGCCCAAGTAGTTTGGCTTTTTTTTTTTTTTTTAAAGAAATAAAAAAGAAGAAGAGAACCAGCGATGTCCCGTGATGGTGTCGAGGGGAAAGCAGACACTATCCACAAAAAGAGTATTTTTCTGCAGTGACAGGATTTGCTTCCTGCTAGCTCCACGGAAATCAACAAACTGAAGAGAGGGAGTTGGGAAGGCAGTCACAGCGCAGTGGAGTGCTCCCAAAAGCTTTCCAATTGGACACTGGGGAGCATTCCCACGTGGGCTCCGTCGGTACTGACATCACCCATATGTGAAGACTACATTCCTGCTTGTTCGATGGCACTGGAGAAAATGCAAGTACCCAGAGCAAATTTCTCCCAAAGCCAACTCCACCAGACCAGAAGAACCTTGACAGACACTAACCAGCTGTTTCTATGGTGATGGACTAGCGCACCAAAGTGCTACAAGCTGCAGGTCTGCAGAAATTATTAATTAAATCAGCCCTAGGAGAGGGGATCACTCTATCACTGTTTTTGGTCCTGCTCGGTAATCCAGTCCTATTGGGGGGAGATTTGGGAGTCCCTTGTTTCATGGACGGGAATCAGGATTGAGCTTCGCCCCATTTGATGTCTCTTCCAGCTCTCCTACCCGGGCATTGAGGGGTCAAGGTCAATACGACTTTTCTATGAGAAGAGTTTTTTTAGTAGCCAAGCAATGTATTCTGTGGCGCTGGCTGTCGGGGGCGCGCCCCTCACCCTTGGAGTGGGAGCACCAGCTCCGGGAAGTCATGCAAATGGAGCGTAGAATGGTCCAATTGATTGGGGGGGCAGGCCTGGGAACGGAATCTCTCCGTTTGGGAACCCTTGAGGGGGGTCCCTGGGGTTTCCACTGTGGGGGAGGATGCGGAACAGCGTGTAGACCAATAGTAGAGGTCTCCTTAGTGGTACAGTCGGTCGAGGGGGTAAAGGACTTTGCGAGGGTGGTCTGGGCAGTAGATGAGTAATCCCTGGAGGGGGGGGTAGGTGGTTGGGTAGGGACGGGGGAGGGGGTGGGGGGGGGAGGGGATGGGGGGTTGGAGGGGAGGGGTGAGGAAGGTTTGGTGTATTGATACTATTCCTCGCTCGCACCATGTTGTACTTAATGTCTTGTTTGTAAGTGGTGCTGTTATGTCCCCGATGGCTGTTTTGCGGGGCTGTGTATGTTATTCTTTCTTGCTCTAATATGGTTAATAAAAATGATTTTTCTAAATCAGCCCTAGGTTTATAGGTGAATCCAGGCAGCAATGGTATTGACTTGCCATCATCCCCTCAAATTCAGTAACACCAGCATGGCCATGTATGCCGCTTTGCAAGAAATAAAACAAGCATGGCCTCCGCCTAGTATAGTTTCAGCTGGGTACCACTGAACTGCTGGGATGCCCTCAGTGCCAACCTCCACTGCAAAGTAAGAGGGCCAAATGAAATTAGAGAAGAGCCACTATAACCTGGGTATTTACCAGGTGAAGGGAAGAGAGGTATAACTTCACCCAATTTTCATGGAGGAGGAGGAGAGGTCCAGGATGTGGAACACATCTCACGCAACTCTTCAGCACTCCAAGCCCCAAATACCTGCTAAAAGGCATCTGCTCACTCTCCATGAACTGTGGAGCATGCCAACTATTACATGGCTCATAAGATCCCCAGTGCTGCGACCCAACATTAGAATACTCCAAGATGGGGACTGGCAAGACAGCGAGGTCACAGATGATCCTCTGGAAGAGGAGGCTGGGGCAGTCTGGAAGATGAGAACATCTACTCAAGCTGTTCTGCAAAAATGCAGGGCAGACCCTTAGCAGAAGCCTGTGGCTAAGGAAGAGGCTTTATTGATAGGGATATTCGCGGGCCATGCACTGTAGGTACAGGACTGTATTGATCCTGTGAAATAACGGCATGCCTGGAATGTCAGTTGAGAAGGAGCAAGACGTTTAGGGAATTTTCTTTAGTTTGTACTCCACAAGATCCCACATTTTAATAGATGCATAAGCCCTCGACCAATTAAGGAGACCTGCTCAGTCCTTTCCACAATTAGCACAGCATCCCCTACCAAAGGGATCTCTGCATCCTCTACAGAATCACTAAGGCTCTGCTGCACCCCCTCTGAGGTCACAGAGAGACCCCTCCGAGATCCTGTGAGAGCAGCAAGGAGTCCATTCCATTTCTTCAACTGGCCAACCTAGACATTTTAGTAGCTTAAAGACCCACATCCAGCTACTAGAGGGAGGAATGGTCCCTACACAAGGGCCTTACCATTACTCCCTTCTTAATAGGAGAGGCCTGGTGCATTAAGGCACGAACATGGTATCAAGCTCATTCCTAGCACATGCCACAGCCCTTTCTCTACAGACGTGTGTACTTCGTCTTTGTTTTGTTTTTAAAACATCTTTTTTGGGCTTGAACCAGGTTCCCGTGCACAGGCTGGGACTGCCCTTTCAAGCCTCTGGCTTCCAAAGAGGCAAATCAAGTTCACCCTTGGCAGGTGGTCTAACAGCCGCTACTGGCACTAGCATGGCCCAGGCTGTACTTCCTGCCTCAGTTGGGTTTTTTTGTTGTTTTAACTCTGTGCATCCAGCCAGTCTCTACCATGACCTTCTCAGACCCTCTTCCAAATGTAGGTGAGGACAGAGGGTACCGTAACTGAGATCATCTTTGCCTAGGCTGGCCACCACCAACTTCCTATTGGGCCCTCTTCCAAAAGGCAAGGAAGGCGGACAGAGGGTACTCCAACTGGAATGGTTTACCCAAAGGTGGCTCTCCTCCAGTAACTGCAGCCAACCTATCCCACAAACTAAACTGAAAGGGAATGGGGAGGGGCAGGGGAGGGACCAGGCACCATTGGGTTTGCACCCCCAGGCAGCTCCAGCCAATTCAAGCTCTCATCATCTCTCTAAAGAGGCTGAATTCTCTTCCAATGAGATGAATCCTTTCCCACAGGAAGGACAAACATTACTAGATACAGACTGCAAAGGCTTACTTGTTTATCATCTGCTGGAGACTAAGAAATATTGGCTGGATGTGTACTGCACAGGATCCTATATAAGGTGACATCATCAAACCAGTGGTTCTCAGTCTCCATCTACTCATAGAGGGGCATAAAGCGTAGTTACTCACCTGTAACAGGTGTTCTCCAGGGACATGACAAAGGAAATCTTTCAATTGCTGTCTCACTGGATCTCTCCGCTGCTTTCGATGTCATTGACCATCGCACCCTTCTTTCACGGTTGTCGGAACTCGGGGTCCAGGGTATGGTTTATCAATGGTTTCATTCTTTTCTTTCCTCCCGTTCTTTTACAGTACACTCAGGTTCCTCTTCTTCTACCCCCCTTCCTCTCCACTGTGGTGTTCCACAGGGGTCTATTCTTGCACCGCTCCTCTTCAACGTTTTCCTCGCACCACTTGCCTTACTCATACAACAAACTGGTCTATCCGCCTACTTTTTTGCCGACGACATCCTCTTGGTTCATCATACGTCATCACTTGCTCCCGATCTTTCCCCTTTAAACAATTGCCTAGCCTCCGTTGCCAAGTGGTTCCACGACAACTACCTTTATTGTCAACCCCTCTAAGTCAGAAGCTATCTGGTTCACTTTCGGTGCTCCTTCTCCCACCCTGGCGCCACTGATGTCTAATTCACCCATTCCCCTGGCACCTACCCTCCGCTATCTTGGTGTGACTCTGGATTCTTCGCTATCTTTCCACCAGCACATCTCCGGGGTGGTGCGTAGCCCCCTCTTTCAACTCCGGAAAATTCTGGCCGTCCGCTCTCTCCTTCCCTCTGCATCTCTTACCACATTGGTTCTTTCCTTGGTAATCAGTCGCCTTGATTATTGTAACTCCCTACTCGCCGTCATTCCTCAGTACCAACTTCGTAGATTGCAGTTAATTCAAAATACAGCTGCCCGTCTTCTCACCTTCTCCTCTCATCACGATCATGTCACTCCCTGCCTGCTCTCCCTTCACTGGCTTCCCGTCAAAGCCCGCTATGTCTACAAGCTTCTTATCATCACTCACAAAGTTCTTTATACTAACACCCCCCAGTACCTAGCCGACCTTGTTTTTCTTCAACCTACCCCCCGTCTGTTACGTTCCGCCCACAGCAATCGCCTTTTCCTCCCTTCCCCAACTCAGGCTCACCTCGAATCCACCCGTCATGCCGCCTTCTTCTTCGCTAGCCCCGCTTTATGGAACTCTCTCCCACATGTCATCCGTACCGAGCTATCCTTTCCTCATTTCAAAGCTATGCTTAAAACTTATCTCTTTTGCCAGGCCTTTGACCTCCCTCTCCCTCCATTCACCACCACCCAGTCAAGCACACTTACCCACTCACAACTCATTAAAGGGCTATAACATCTCTACACCCACCTGGGACGCTTCCATGGCCCCCTGAGTCGTCCACCCTTGTTTGTCTCCATGCTCTGATGTTCCCTTATGTTGCCTGTTGTATGCCTGTTGCGTAGCTTGTTCACTTGTTATGTCAGTCGCAATCTGCCCTGTTATCTGTCCTTTATCACCCTGTCAACTATTCGTTATGTTGGTCCGTTTGTTACGTCTTGTCTTGCTTATCATGTTTTTTGTAACTCGCTTTTTACTACCTTTACTGTCCCTTTCTCTCTGTTTTCTCTGACCACTTTCCTATCCATCAAATGGCGTTCCTTTCTATTCTTCTTTTCCACAGCCGATAGTTTTCATTGTACACCGCCTTAATACGTTTGTAATAGGCGGTATATCAAATTTGCTAAATAAAGATAAAGAATAAAGATAAAGACAGCAGGAATCAGTCCTCACATATGGGTGACATCGGCACTGACGGAGCCCGTACGAAGCATATCCCCAGCTTTCAAAGAAAGCCTTTGGGAATACTACCACACATGCATGGTGCCATCTTACTCAGTCAGGTGCCATAGCTATAGCCTCTTCAAGAAGATGGAAAAAATATACAGCAACCCCAAGGGGAGGAGGGAGGGTTGCGAGGACTGATTCCTGCTGTCCCTGGAGAACACCTGTTACAGGTGAGTAACTACGCTTTCTCCAGGAACAAGCAGAAAGTCCTCACATATGGGACTCCCTAGTTACAGGCTACTGAAGACCTGTAGGAAAAAGCACGGGAATGCATGAGCAGTTGCCAGTGAAAGCTGAAGGCAGCTCGAGTACACCTAGTCCATTAATGGCCACGCTCCCGGTAGCTGGAACAAGAAAGGTTGGAGGGAAGGAATTGCTTAAACCTTGAACAGATTACAGAGTACAGCCTGGAAAAAGGCAGCGTCCAGACGGGACTCCCTCTCCAGGCAGTAATGCACCGCAAAGGTGTGAGTGGAGGACCAGGTGGCAGCCCGGCAGATGTCTGCCAGTGGCACTGAGCGCAGGCCAGCAACAGACATCACTTGGACATTGTGAACCGTGACTTCGTGGTCCAGGGGAAACCCAGCCTGGGCCTGGGCAAAGGCGATGCAGTCCGCCACCAGACGGACAAGGTACACTTGGTGACCGCCAGCCCCAGATGGCTGGGATCGAAGGAGATGAAGAGCTGCCCGGATCTGCGGTGGTCCCGAGTCCGCTGCAGGTAGAAAGAGAGAGCCCTATTACAATCCAGTGTGTGAAGAATTGCTGACGCCCAGTCGGCGTGGGGCTTCGGGAAGAAGGTGGGCAGCGCTATCTCGACTGAGATGAAAATCCGAGACAGCCTTCGGGAGGAACTTGGGGTGAGTCCACAGGACCTCTCTGTTCCTATAAAACCTTGTGTACAGTGCTCCAGCCATCAGCATCTGGAGTTCGCTGACCCTCTGGGCAGAGGTGAGAGCCATCAGGAAGGCCATCTTCCACGACAGGTGCCGCAGCGGGCAGGTAGCTATGGGCTCAAAGGGCGGCTTTGTTAGCTGCATGAGGACCACATTGAGGTCGCACTCCACCAGAGGAGGGTTGGTAGGGGGCCTGAAAAGGAGCAGGCCTCGCATGAAACAAGAAACGAGCGGTTGCCCTGAAACAGATTTGCCCTCGATGGGGTGGTGGTTTGCTGAGATGGCACTAGGTGTGAACCCTGACCGAGTTAGACTTCAGCCCAGACTGTGAGAGGAGGAGCAGGTACTGAAAGATCAAACTGGTAGGGCATGAAAATGGGTTTGCTCGGAGCTCCGAGCACCACACTAAGAACCGACACCACTTGGGCGTAAGCCCTTCTGGTCAAGTCCTTTCGTGAGGCCTCGATCTCCACTGGAAGGTGTAGGAGGCTAAAGGGACCCACTCAGCCGCCAAGCTGTGAAGGAAGGGACTTCAGACTGGGGTGGAGAAGCAGACCCTCCTCCTGCATCAGCAGCTCCGGTGAGAACCTGAGAGGGACCGGAGGCTCCATCGAGAGACAGAGCAGCAGGGGAAACCAAGGCTGCCTGGGCCACATTGAGGCCATGAGAATCATCGAGGCCCTGTCCCGCTGAACCTTGAGAAGGGTCTGGGCAATAAGGGGTGTGGGGGGAAGGCATATAGTAGGCCCGGTTTCCCACAAGATGAGGAAGGCATCCGGGGCCACCCTGCCCGGGTGCGGGAGGGGATCCCAGAACCGGGGGAGCTGCGAATTTGCAGGAGTGGCAAAGAGGTCCAGGTCTGGAGTCTCCCAATGCTGGAAGAGCCGCTGTGCCATCTGGGGACACAGGTGCCACTCATGCGGCTGGAGGACTCTGCTGAGCCGGTCCGTCAATGTATTGTCCTGGTCCAGGAGGTAAGTGGCCTGGATGGTCATGCCCTGGCTCCGCAAAGAAGCATAGGGCTGTCACCTCCGAACAAAGGCTGTAGGAGCCGGTACCTCCTTGTTTGTTCACATAGAACATCGTGATCTGATTGTCCATCTGGACCAGCACTGCTCGGTGTGCAGGCAGTCCCTGAAAACCTTGAGTGTGAGGCAGATGGCCCGGAGCTCCAGCAGGTTGATCTGCTGCTGGGAGTCCTCGAGGGACCAAGTCCCTTGAGTGCGCCGCCCCTTGCAGTGGGCTCCCCAGCCCACCAGGGAGGTGTCCGTCATTAAGACTACCTGATGCGCCAGAGCTTGGAAGGGCATACCTCAAAGTAAGTTCCGAGACTCCTGCCACCAAGTGAGAGACTCCGCTGTGCTGGGAGAGACCGAGATGGTGTCTCAGAGGTGGCCGGCCAACTGCGCCCATTGTGCTCTGAGGCACCACTGCACCGCCCGCATGTTAAGACGGGCACTGGGCATGACATGGACCGTGGAGATCATGTGGCCGAGAAGGCGAAGCATTGTCCGGGGCGGGATGGTACTGCGCCACTGCACTTCAGATACCAGGGACACGAGGTGGTCCACCCTGTTGAGGAAGGAAAGCCATGGCCCGTAAGGTGTCCAAGCGAGCCCCGATGAACTCCAGGGACTGAAATGGTGGGACTTTGGGTAATTGATCACGAACCCCAGATGCTCCAGGAGGCGAATGGTGCAGTCAGTGGCCTACTTGACTTTAGAGGCTGTGCCTCCTGTTACGAACCAGTTGTCTTGATATGGATAGACGAAGGTGCCCTGCAGCCATAGGTGGGCCTCAGCCATGGCCAGGCACTTCGTGAAGACCTGTGGGGCGGTTGTGAGGTCGAAGGGAAGTACCCTGTACTGGTAATGGTTTCCCTGAACCATGAAGTGGAGGTACTTTCTGTGTTTGGGATGGACGAGGATGTGAGTGTAAGCATCCTTTAAGTCCAAGGAGCATAGCCAATTGCCCTGCTGGAGGTAGGGCAGTAACGTTTGTGATGCTGCGGACCCTATGAGAAGAAAATGTTTTAAACGCAGGAAAAGTCGAGCACAGGCTGCAATATTATGAGGAACCTGATAGGGGGAGCAAGAGGGACCTCCGAGGAACTGAGGAACCACACCTCCTAGGTCATGAGGTAATGCCAGCCAGCTTCCAATCAAGGAAGAGAGGAGTACCTCTTAAAGAGAGTCTGGAAGACTGGAGGGCAGGACAGGCAGGATGGCCAGGGGAAGGAGGACTGCCAGGAGAACCAGCAGGATGGGCAGGACATCCGAATGAATGGGCAGGATATCCAGAAGAAGCAGTAACCTCTGGACAAGGGTTTCGCAGGAGGCAGCAGCAGCCGCAGTGGCTTAAGGAAAGAAGCAACCCCGGAGAAGGTGGGATAGCTCCATTCAGAGTGGGTGCTTTTCGTCCAGAGAGGCAAAGGCGTGGCTCTGACTACGGTCTAAAGCCAACAGAAGGACGGTTGGAGAACTTAAGGCCTATTGCTCAGGCCAGGCAGGATCCCAGCCGGAGCAGGCCTCAAACCTCACCGGGAGTAGACAAGCCAAGGAGAAAAGGTAACCCATGTTTAACTGAAAGCAGGTTGCAGACTGCTGGTGTATGGGGAGGACAGGGAGCAGAGGAATACTGTCCTTGTGAAACTGCCTATGAGATAAGGTGCAAGAAACACGTACTGAATAAGAGACTTGTTAATGACAAAGCTTTGCATGAAGCTAAGATAAAACATTTGCAAAAGGAAGACAGTTCCCAGTATAGGAGGGCGCAGGACCGACGCCCTACATTCAACCCTGAGCATTGGGAGGTTGTACAGAGGATATATAAAAAGCCTGATTACAATTTGCCAGCAAGTACTGACTTGGTTTCAGAGGCTTCAGAAGGGGAACCGATGCAGGTGGAATTTGCCTCAGATACCGAGATGGACTGTAGTTATTGTAAGACAGGAAGCCTGGAGTCCCTGCTTAGCACATAAGCTCTATCTTGGGGAATAGAGACTGTTTGTTTTGATACACCATTTATTGTGAGGATAACAGCTTTGCTTTAACGTCATGTTTTACTTTTTCTTTAACCTGAAGTAAGGAACTTGTGTTTGATGTTTTTGTCCAAGCATCTGAACCTTTTTGCAAGAAAGGGAAATAAATGCCTTTGTTTCCCTCCACTCGGACCTTTGTATTCTTTGGGATTTTGGTAACAAAGGAAGCTACCAGGGCTGCAAGTCCCTGGGCCCTGTAAGACATTAGCCAAACCCAACCTCATATGTTTTTATGTCCAACCTACCTCAGTCCATTACGCTGCCAAGGTAGGCCCTGTGACACGTTCCAAGGGAAAGTATCTTGAAGTTCTCCCGCACCAGGAAATTGTTTACGTTCCGCAGGTCGAGGATGGGCCAAAGGACCCCTCTCTGCTTCGGGACTAGGCAGTATCGGGAGTAAAACCCCCATCCTTGGAAGTACGGTGGGACTGGTTCTACTGCCCCATCCTTAAGGAGGCCTGTGAGCTCCTGCCTGGTGCTGATGGAGAAGATAGCCCTCACGAACGACCTGGAGGACACAGGTGTTGGTGGAGATGGACTCCCACCTATGGAAGAAATGGACCATGCGCCCCCCCCCCCCCTGATGGACAGCCACCCTGTCAGAGGACAAGAGGCTATCCCGATGGCACCAAAACTCTGAGGGTGGCTGAGCTGGCACAGGGGGTTGGGTCTTGGGATCCTTCGGCTTACGAGGGCCATGGACCGTGGTCTTGCCCTGACCACCCTGAATGGGGGTCAACGCCAGTGGATAGGCCGGCCAGCCCCTGTATGGGAGCACCTCCCGATGGAAGAAAGGCTTCTTGCTCTGCTGCTTCTTCCTGGGAAGGGAGGAAGTTTTCCGGGAGAGGCGAGTACGAGTTACGTACTCCGTCTCAATCTCTGCTGCCTTATCCTCCATGGGCTTGCTGAATAGTTGCTCCCCAAGGTAAAGGACGTCCAGCAGCTTCTCCTGGACCCACTGTTCCAGGTCCAAGGACTGGAGCTAAGCCTCTTGATGGGCTCCAATGCCAGCCACTGCCACCAGGATGGAAGACTCGAAGCTGTCGTATGCTGCTCGTGAGAGGTACTTCGAGCATTCTCTGATGGACTATGAGAGGGCCTGAAAATGCCGGAGATGGTCTCCGTCAAGGCCCACCACAAAGCCTCCGAGCTCTCTAGCGAGGTCACAGAGGAACATCCCGATGTATAATTGGTAAACTTGGATGCAGCATGACAGCATGGAGCCCTGATAACCCTTGAGCCCAAAGGCGTCAAGGATATGAGAGACTCTGCCCAGCGGGACCGACGAATGAGTCTTCGGGCTCTTTAGCTTCTGCATGGCTGATTCGACTATCATCGAGGTGTGGGGTCGAATAGTGTCCAGGTGCTTGCTCATGATAGGCTGGGGTCTCCCACATGCAGAGGAGTTGTCAGTTCAGAATGGGAGGAATCGGCACTGAGAGAGCTTCTTTCGGAGGGGCTTCATATTGCAGAATATCGAGCTCCTCTGCGGGGGGCTCCTCCTCTGACTCGGCAAGCGCTAGGGCCCGTACCATGTCCCGGACGAACTCCAGAAAGAAGGTGTCCTTGGGAGGTGACCGTCGCCTCTGGGTCAGTGGGGAGGGGTCCGTGGAGGGGTCTCGATGGGACCGAGTTTCCGGGGAGGTTTCCCCATCGGACCCACTCTGAGTAGTCTATGGAGGACTCAAGGTTGAGTGGCTTGAGATGGGTCGGTGACCCGTGCCGGATCTCAGAGGCCAAAACTTGCCCAGAACTGGAGGCGCTCGCCCGAGAAGATCTCGTGCCCGAGGACTGGGACGGAGATCGAGACCCGTGCCGAGGATCCTCATGAGGCTTCTGGCTCTCAGGGGTCACTGCAATGGCACAAGGAGTCCTCGAGGTCGAGGTCCCTGTGGTCTTGAGATGCATGTCAGTGGGGCTGGGCACCAGCACCTGCTGGTCAGTGAGGAACGCAGAAACGCTGCGCTCCAGAGCCAGCATCCAGACTTCCCACTTGGGAGTGGGGCCCTGCTACACCGACGCCGGGGTGACCAGATCAGGTGTTGAGGAGGAGAGGTGTTCCTTGCCGGGACGACCCTCAGGAGACCGGGCGCCTTCGCTGGAGGCCTCCGTATCGGTTCGAGGTACCTTACTGGGCCGCTCCCTCTCCGACTCCAGAGACTGCTGAGGGGGCTGAGAGACTGGGCGTGTGACCTCTCACGCTTATCTGGTGCCGACAGAGTCCTTGCGACCTCTTCTTCTTCCACTCGCGTTCAGGCGACTCATGGTCAGAGTGCTGCCGGGCCCATGGAGGAGCCTTGGGAGACTCCAGCGGTTCCGGGGCTGAAGAGCGGGAGGCTACCAGGGATACCGAGACTGCCTTATGGAAGAGATCATCCAGCTTCTGCTTATGACTCTGGATGGCCTTGGAGGACATCTTCTTACAGAGGGAGCACAGCTCTGGGTCATAGTCGGCTCCTAGACACCTGAGACAATAGTCATGGGTGTCCGTGAGCAACATGTTTTTTGAACACCGATCACATTTCTTAAAACCGGAGGCCATTGGGGGAAAAAGGACCCCTGCGAGGTTGAAGATCCTTGACGCGACCAGTGGTTAAAAAGGGTGCAAAAGCACGGTAAAACACAAAAAAGGGAAAAATCCTGAGACCAAGGCCAAAGCAGAAGTGCTCGAGAGGCGGGAAGAGGACTGGCGAAAAAAACCGGTTGGAAACAGAAACTTTTTAAGGGGGCGAGAGGCACATCCGAAGAGCTCCATGGAAAAAGGGAGACTGAGTAAGATGGCATCTTTGTGCGGGAAGGGGACCACGCATGCGTGGTGGCATTCCCAAAGGCTTTCTTTGAAAGCTGGGGATATGCTCCGCACAGGCTCCGTCGGTGCCGTCACCCATATGTGAGGGCTGACTTCCTGCTTGTTCCTGGAGAAACCCACGCATCTGGACTGATTTAGAGGGATGATGAGGAAAGAGAGAATTAATCAAGACCTCTCTCTATAGCAGTGGTACTCAACCTTTCTTCCGTTGTGACAGTTCTTACAGACTGTGTTCATATATGTGACGCAGTGAATACTACAATCTGTGATTGAACAATAAGAGAGCCCAAATATAAACTGAATAATACAAGAGCCCAAATATAATGTTATTGACGTTAAAAATAATGCAAAAGAAATATAAATAATATTTAACAATTAACTTTTCAAAAAAAATAAACTGCTACATTTTACTTTTCTCACAAAAATGTTTAATCTTTGCTTACTTCACCAGTGAAAAAACTGGGACTGATATGCTTGCTGCACATAGCTTTTCAATATGAGCTTGAAGGATACACAAAATCACACTACCCTTTATTTAACATTTCTTATATACCACCTTTCAGTGGTATCAAGGCGGTTTACATCTAACAGAACAAGAGTTACATGAAACAAAGTAGAACTAACTAGGTACAGGTAACTGGAATTACAATGCAATTAACTATTTACATTTTAACTGATAGGCAGTAAGGTATTTGCTGTCTGTACAGTGATCTATAACTATTTACATTTGGGTAGTATATAAACTCTACTTTTGTATTTCAGATATCTAGGTTTGTGTATAGGTTTTGGTTCTGGATGAGAGATCTTGGCAGTCAGTCCCATAATATTTCTTGAATATGTGCATTTTTAGTATCTTCCTGAAATCCTTTATGTCAGTAGTTGCTCTGAGATTGGTTGGAAAGGAGTTCCATAGTGTAGGCCCGTATATGAAGGTGCAGTGGCATATTTCTTGAGTACTGGTTGTTTTCTGCCTGAGGATTTTGAGGAGGTTTGATGTTTGGCCTCGTCTTGGTCTGTCATCAGGAGGTATGATTATGAGAGTTTGTTGACAGGCAGCGGTTAGGTTATGTATACTTTTGAAAGTATTCATTGCTGCTTTGTATTGTATCTGAGCTTGGATGGGCAACCAATGTAGTTCCTTTAGTACTGGGGTAATGTCTTCTTGTCTAGGTGTTCTTGATATTAAGCGTGCTGCAGCGTTTTCTGCAATCTGGAGTGAAAGAAGTGTGCTTTTTGGTAGGCCTTGTAGTATTGAGTTGCAGTAGTCTCACATTGGGGTAATGAGTGCTTGGCAGACCATACGGAATAGGTTGAGGTCCAGCAATGGGCAGATGTTATGTAGTGTTCTTATCCTTTGATATGTTGCTGCAGTTGTTTTCTTAATGTGGGCTTGGAAAGTAAGTTTCCGATCTAGTATCGTTCCTAGGTATTTGATTTCAGATTTGATAGGGATATCATGGCTGTTGATGAGTAGTAGCCTAGTGGTTAGAACACTGGCTTGGTAAAGAAGCAACCAGGGTTCGATTCCCACTAGCACTCCTTGTGGCCTTGGGCAAGTCACTTAACCCTCCATTGCCTCGGAAGAAAGGCCTGGCAATCTACTTCCGGTGACACTGCCAAGAAAACCCAGGAGCTTCTGGGTCGCCAGGAGTCAGGACTGACTCGAAGGCACACATTGCATTGAAGGTCAGTTTCTCTATTGGAATGTAGTTGGGGGTCTCTGTTTACAACCAGTGCCTCGGTTTTACTTACATTCAATGCGAGCGAGTGTTCATGTAACCAGTTGGTTACTTCATTGAGGCAAGAGAGGATGGTGGAGAAGTCCGGTTTCTTTGTCGCAACTGGGGTGTACAGCATAATGTCATCTGCATAGATATGGAACATTATCCCGTAATTCTGGAGGATATCGCAAATGGGCTGGATGTATAAGTTAAATAAGAGAATTGATCCTTGAGGCAGTCCTTGGTGAATTTGGAATGGTTTTGATGTCATACTTTGTACTTTCACCTGTTGAGTGCAGTCAGATAAGATTGAGTGAAACCATCTTAAGGGGATCCCATTTACTCCAATTTCTGCTAAGCGGGTGAGGAGTCTTCTGTGGTTTACGGAGTCAAATGCCACTGAGATATCTATGAATATAAGAATGAATGCCTGTTTGGATCTTTCTATGCACTTGAGTAGGGTGTCAAGGAGTGAAGTGAGGAGTGTTTCAGTACTGTAGTGTTGTCGGAACCCATGTTACTGGCCATCCAGAGGTGCATTGATGTCTATAAATTCCTGTAGTTGGAGCTGGGCGGCTTTTTCTATTTTTTTGCTAGGAGAGGGGTACCGGAGAGGAGTATGTAGGAAGTGGGTAGGGCAGGGTCTGCTATAGCATTCTTCAGGGTGGGCCTGATTAAGGAGATCTTTAGGTTAGTTGGGATTTGGCCTAGTGTGAGGGATGAGTTTATTATTTTGAGCAGTGGCGAGGTCAGCTCTTTTCTAGTTGCTTTGATCCATGCTGTTGGGCATGGGTCTAGTAGTGATATGGTGGTGTTCATCAGTGAGAGGAGGCTAATTGCCTGCTTGATATTGGAGTGAACTTGGACCAGTTTGGTGAGCTGGTGTATGAGCTTGTAGTTAGTTGATCCAGGTCTATTGTTTCTTTAGTGCAGGGGAATTTGTTTTGAAGGTAGGAGGCGTAGTCTTGCGGGTTCAGATTGGGCACCTTTTGAGGCGGTAGGGGTTCATATGAGTCTCTTGGTGATTTCAAACAGCTCTCTCGGGCAGTTGATTGATTTTTGAATGATATTACTATGATACTCTCACTTCCGTTGGTTTATCAGGATGTTGTAGTCAGCTTGCTTGGAGGCGTATTCTTTGTGATGTTTGGGGTCTTGCATACTTCGCCCTCTATACTCAAGCTGTCTTAGTTTGAGTTTTGCTTCTTTTATGTCTTTTGAGTACCAGGGTGCTGAGCCACTTTGCCTTGGGCCACGCTTTGGGGGAAGTACTGCAAAAGATGCTATACAGTTGTTCCATTCATCAATTAGTTTTCCGCTATCTGTGGAAGATGATTCCGTTAGTGGGGTGAGGTGTTCCAGGAGGGGTTCCTTATCAAACTCTCAGAATCTGCGTGTGTTCTGGTATTATGGTTTCCATTTTTGGGTAGGCACAAGCAGTGGAAGGTCGAAGGATACCATGTGGTGATCTGACCTTGGTAATGGTGTGGTTTGAACATTCAGTGCCATCATTGTCTTAGGGATGAAAATCAAGTCCAGGGTATTTCTTCCTTTGTGTGTGGGGGAGTGGACGATCTGTGAAAGGTCTATCGCATCTATTGCTTTCATGAAGGATGTGACTTAGTTTGTTGGTGCTGAGTGTAGGTTAAGGTCTCCCAGTAGGATGAATGGTTTTTCTGACGCTGATTGTGAACTTAATAATTCAAGTAGTGATGAGAATATCATCTGCTATTGATATTGGAGATCTGTAAACCAAGCATATAGATAACTGGTTGTTTTGGATCTGTAGGACATTTAAAGGTGGCGTTTGTCAAAGATGTGGACACTTGGAATTTGAATGCTTCCTAGTGAGGATGAATATCCCCTCCCTCTCTCTTATTTATTCATGGGCAGTTATGTAGGTCCATGTCTGACGTGCTGAGTTGGTTTGTGAATACTGTCACCACCAGGTGGGCAGGCTGCCGCCTAGGGGTAGCAGGTCTGTGTCTGATGGTGGTTATGAAGAACAAGTAGTTGTAGACACGAATGGTAAAGGTAAATTAGGATTTATTTCCCCTCCCAGGGTTGGATTCTTCAAAAGGTACAACACATAAACTTAAGACAAGTAAGCCATACTTTCTGGCATGGTATAAAGGAAAACAGGAAAGCTTCTTCTTGCTTCTTAATTAAATGATAAATGAGAATCTTAGGAATACTCAGCATACAGTTCCTCTATAGACAAACAGGCACACTTGACCTTCAGTGTTAACCTTAAGCACTACACAGCTTCTGTCTAACATAAAGAAGTTATTCTGTCAGAAATTGTTAATGTACAGTCCACTGGATCATCCAAAGAGCATTCACTGGGACAATCAATGACCATGGGTTCCTGCAAGGTTTCAGAAGGACCTGTGTTTTCCTTGCCACAGAATGTTTGTAAGGTCCCTTGCAATGTCTCGTTACAGAGCCTATCTGACCAGCTCCCTCTAGGGCTGGAATAGCTGTTACCGTATTCCTCTGAGTCTGGGAGAGAAGGAAGCCACCATTCAGGGTTTCCAGAATCCAACTTCTTATAAGAGTTTCTAACTCTAGAATATCTGTTGGTTCTACCTTCAGGCTTTGGCACAGAATAAAAGAATTCTCCTCCCCTATCAGCACAGGGTTTAGCTCTGCGTGTCTTTCTCTGAGGCTTGGGAGTTTCAAACACTTCCTCTTCTGATATGCAAGTGTCTTCAATAGAATACCTCTCTCTTTCAGGGGCTTGGAACTGCTCTCTCACTAGCTCTCTGGGTAAATCCCTCGGTTCGTCTTTACAGCACTGCTCTCCCCTTGGATTTCTCCCACGAGGCTTCCGAGCATTAACCCTCCAGATATTTCTACTGCCAGCAAACTTTCTTAACTCTATTTCAGAATCACTCTCAGGTTTATAGCTTTCATATACATACTGTTTCACTTTCTCAGGCTTCCATTCATTCTGGGTGGAACGTTGCCTCTGAGTTTCAAACTGCGTCACATCAGATGAACACTCACAGCTGTTCTCTGACTCCACGGCTCCTAACTGCTTTCTCCTGAGGTGTACTGGGTATCTTGTGGATTGAACTCTTCCTGGTTCCTGTCTCTGCCAGGGTTCCTGTTCCTGGCTCTGCCCTTGTTCTTGTTCCTGTCCTTGTTCTCAGTCTTGGTCTAACTCTGTATTTCCTGAGTGACTCTTATAGTAGCTATTAGCCCTTCCTCTATTCAGGTGCAAGCTATTAAGAACTGGGGATTGTTTGTCAGCTGGGCGTGTTTGCAAACCTCGTGGCTGGGTTTGTTTATGTTGCCCCTGACAACTACTGCTCATTTTGCTTGCCTGCCTGTCAGCTTCCAAGCTAGAATTCACAGAATCCTGTGTTTTTAAGGCAGAGAATGGATCTTCCTCATTACAATACCTGATCAGTTTCGGTGAACCATGATTCAGTGATGAATATAATATCTAGCTTGCTGTCATTTATGTAATCATTGATAAGGTTTACCTTCTTGTGTGCAGAGCATGTGTTCGCTAATGCACATTTTATATATTTAAGTGAGTGAACACTGTTTTGTTGAATCGTTGCAGGGGGTGATGTAGCAATATGGATTGCCTTCTGGGTATGTATAGGAATTATTGGAAGCTGGGTAGGTTTCTCTGGTTGTATACTATTGGAATACATGCTGACTGGATCATGGTGCCATTCGTTAATCCTATCAGAAGGAGTGTTATCAGCAGTGTTAGTCCATTAGTGGTTAGCTGCGCCATTTTGAGATGTGTCAGCTTGGCTCAATCCGCTGTATATTGCGGGGTCTACTACACTGGTTTTCAGGCTATGTTGATGGTGTTTGATTATCTTGCTGTCTTCTTGTGTAGCTTTGCAGTTAGTGTCTATAGTTATATCCCTGTGGCTGTTTGATACTTCCTGTGTTCTTGGCGGGGTGTAGATGGTACCAGTGAGTACCTGTAGCGCTGTTGATTTGGGGTTTGTGCCACAGTGGAGGAGGCACCCAATATTTTCTAAGCAGTGATGAGGAGTTTACTTTCCTAAGGACACTGTATAGTAGCAATAAATCTTATCAGCAAATTCACCAGCATACAGCCAAACTGCTGCAGTGATGTGGAGGTTCTACTTCTTTATATGGTGGAAACTACTACTTATCCATGTTTCTTTACCTCTTCTTTGGTCAGTTAGTTTCTGTTCCAGGCGATATCCATGCAGTAACTGTAGCTCTTTGGCGAATAAGGGTACACCGATTGTTTTCTTTTGAGTAAGACTGTGGCGTTTCTGAGGTCGCTTTCAGGGTTCCCACCTAAGGGCCACACCAAAGGGCCTATGGCAAAGCCTTCAGGTGTGGGTGGGCCTGCTGGTGGTGCAAATTTAAATGTTCCGTAGCTGGTCTTTGTCTGGGTCCAATTGGCAGGGAAGCGGGAAGGGCTAGAATCTCCCGCTTCCACCCCCGATGCCGATCAGGTGATGGAGGGTCGGTGAAGAATGCCTGCTGGTGGTGCAAATTTAAGTGCTCCACTGCTGGTCTTTGTCCGGGCCCGACTGGATTTGGCGGGGAGTGGGAGGGGCTAGAATCTCCCGTTTCCATCCCCAATGCCGATAGGGTGCTGGAGGGCTGGTGAAAAACACTTGCCGGTGGTGCAAAATTTTTACCTATTCTAGTATTTGTACAAAGCAGAGCTAGGACAACTTGCCATAACAAACAACCCCAATACATACAAATTCTGATAGTGCTTCGGTATCAACAACACAAAATCCCTCCACTGCCAGATATTTGTGAAGTAACAGAAAATCCTGTAAATAAGCTACTCAGAAATGTAAGACTAATGCCTGCAGCCTGCCTGCGACCTACTGAGCCAAACTTCTGAACCAAAGTAACATGGACTCCTGCTACACAGGCCTTAGATCTGTTGATGTCTCAGAAGTTACTGCCTGCCAAGTGTCTGTGTGTTCTCTCTGTGTGGAGAAAGCGTAATTATTTGTCTGTGGCAGGTGTTTTCGGTGAATAGCAGGAATAAGTACTCGCAACCCTCCCACCTGCCCGGGAATTTGCCTTTTGGCTCCTATGTGTTCTTACTGGAGAACATGGTGCTGCGGTGGGCGTGGAAGGCAGGCAAGCATACCTCCCAAAAGCTTCCTTTGGCAGCTGGAGAGTGTTCTGTGCAGGGCTCTGTTGGGGATATCACCCATACGTGAAGACTTATTCCTGCTCTTCTGTCCAGGCTACCTGCTCAAAATGCAGTTGAATATGGGTCAGTCGGTCCTAAGAGATGGGCGAGTGTTGTTCGGCAGGGATAGGAGATGGCTTCCACTGCCCTTGGCTGATTGAAACAATATCTGAATTCAAAAAAGCATGGGACAAACACAGAGGATCTCTAAAGGAAAAAGGGGACTGTTGTAGTGGTTGATATGGAAGGGCAGACTAGATAGGCCAAATGGTCTTTTTCTGCCATCATGTTTCTATATTTCTAAAGGAATTTGAGCAGGTAGCCTGGACAGAAGGGCCTGTGGGCAGGAGTTGACCCTCAAGACTCAAACAGATGCTGGCGCACAGCCTGGCTAAAATTGCTGTGACATCAGGAATCCTCATCCAGACAGTAATGGGCTCCAAAGATAAGGACCAAAGACCACGTGGCAGCCCTGCAGATCTCTTCTGTGGAGGCACAACGGAAGTTGGCTACCAATATAGCCATTGCATGGACATTGTGAGCTGTGACATGTCCTTCAAGGCTCAGACCAGCCAAGGAATACACATGGGTGATGCAATCAGTGAGCCAGAGGGATAGCGTATGCTTTGAAACAGTGATGTCCAGACTATTGAGGTCGAACGAAATGAACAACGGAGAGAATTGACAGTGCATGCACGCCAAGCAGAAGGCCAACACACGCCTGCAATCCAGCATGTGCAACGTTGCCTCACCGCGACTGGCATAAGGCTGGGGAAAAAATGTTGGAACAATAGACTGGTTGAGGTGAAAAGTCGAGACCACCTTTGGCATAAAATGTGGGTGCTTGCAGAGCACCACCCAGTTCTGGTGGAACCTTGTGTATGGAGGGTGTACGACCAGAGCCTGGAGGTCACTTACTCGCCGGGTTGAAGTGACGGCCACCAGGAAGAGGACCTTCCAGGTCAAGAACTTCAGCAGACGTGTCCAGCAGCTCAAAAAGAGCCTGCATGAGCTTGCTGAGGACCACATTCAGATCCCAAGCAACCGTAGGAGGCTTAATTGAAGGCTTCAAAAGAAGCAAGCCTCGCATGAATCAGGGTACCAGAGGCTGAGCTGAGACAGACTTCCTATTGCAGCCACAATGGAACGCTCCTATCACACATGCACAGAGTTGGGCTTGATCCTAGAATTGGAGAGGTTCAAGAGGTACTTCAATAGCTGGTCCGTGGAGCAAGAGGGTCCAATGCCCAATTAGCGCACCAGATGGCAAACTGCCACCATTTGAACAAGTAGGCTTTACGCGCTGACTCCTTGCGAAATGCTAGCAGGATCTCAGTGACAACCGCAGGGAGGGCAAGCTCCACAAGGGCTATCTGCCCAGCATTCATACTGTAAGTGCTAGGGAGTGCATGTTGGAATGCAACAAGGAGCCACACTCCTGCAAGATGAGGTCTGGGTCAGTGCCCAGGCTTAGATGTTCCTTCTGAGAGAGCTGCATCAGTAGTGGGAATCATGGCTGTTGAGGCCAGTAAGATGTGATGAGAATCATGGATCCCCTCTCAGCCTGGAGCTTCAGGACTGTCTTTGCGATGAGCAGAATCAGGGGGTAGGTATAGAGCAGGCCTCTCCCCTTTTGGATAAGGAACCCATCTGGAGCCAGGTGATTGTTGCCTGGCCTCCGGGAAACCAAGCCTCCTGGGCATTCTGTGCCATAGAAAAGAGGTCCATGTCTGGGGTGCCCCACTCCCAAAAGATTCAGTCCACCAACTCCCTCTTGAGGGACCACCTATGTGGCTTAGGGACCTGGCTGAGGTGATCCACTAAGCTGTTGCTTTTGCTGGGCAAGTACATTGCCCTGAGGTCCATGCCATGGAGCAGGGCAAACCTTTAGAGGCAAACAGCCTCCCAATACAGGAGGTATGAGCTCATGGCCCCCTGCTTGTTCACATAGAAAATAGCGACCTGACTGTCCGTCTTTATCAGGACCACCTGATTCGCCAGTGTGCTTGAAAGGCATGGAGAGCATTCACAATGGCCCAGAGCTTGAGGAAGTTATCTGATAGAGACTCGCTCTCAGAACACAGGCCCTGGGTTTGGAGACCATCCAGGTGTGCGCCCCAGCCGAGCTTGGAGGCATCTATCGTGAGCAGCCTGCAGGGCATTGCTGGTTGGAAGAGCTCCGAAGCAAGTTTGCAGGCACAAGCCACTACATCAAGGACTGTGTGAATGGTGCAGTGACCAATATCCTGTCCTGCAGGTGGCCCGAGGCTTGCTGTGATTGTGTTCACAAGGTCCACTGAGCCTGACGCAAGCAGAGGTGGGCCTGAGGGATGACATGCACCATGGCTGCCATGTGTCCGAGGGCTCTCAGCAGCCCATGGGCTGTGAGGTGGCACTGCAACACGCCCATCATTTCAATGAGACTCAGCAGGCAGTCTGCTGGCAGGAAAGCTCTCATTCGAGTGGTATCAAGGAGGGCCCCAATGAACTCCAGTTGTTGCACCAGCTAGAAGTGAGACTTCAGACAACTAATCACGAAGCAGAGGCCTTCGAGCACCTGAATGATGAACTTGGTGGACTGTCGTACACTGACTGGCATGAGACCTTTTAGAGCCAGTCGTCTAGATATAGAAAGATAAAAAACCCCAGGTCCGAAGGAAGGTGACCACGACCGCCAGGCACTTTGTGAAGACTCTGGGGGATATGGCCAGCCTGAAGGAAGCATCCAGTACTGATAGTGCTGGCTATCCAGTGCGAACCGAAGGTACTGTCTATGATGTGGGTGGATCAGAATATGCGCGTATGCATCCTTCAAATCCAAGGAGCACAGCCAGTTGTCTTGTAGGAGGAATGGGAGAAGCATTCCCAATGAGGCCATTTTGAACTTTTTGTGCACCAAGAACCAGTTGAGATTTTGAGATCTAGAATGGAACGGAACCTGCCGGTCTTTTTGGGGACCATGAAATATTTGGAGTTAAAGCCCTGCCCAATCTGGGCTGGGGAACCGATTAGATGGTAAGGTTGGCCAGCAAGGCCACAACCTTGGTCTGCAGAAAGCTCCGGTGCACAAGGGTTCATGGGATACTCCCCAAGATTGTAAGGTGACAGCAGCTGGGCGAAATGCAACCGACAGCCGCTTTGGATGATCTATAGCACCTAGGCGTCTGAGGTGACAAGAGGCCACTGGTGGGCAAAGTGGATGAGCTGCCGCCCCCACCTGCATGGGGACCTAAGCAGATGACGGTCGGCTGGCTATGCTCCTGAAGATCCCATCTAAAACCCCCACCTGGCTTTTGCTGGTGGGCAAGTTGTACCTTTAAGGTTTTCTCCCTACACTGTGAGCAGGGGGGCTTGTGCCTTAGGCTGCACCTGTAGCTGGGATGGAAACTATCTCAGTGGATGTGGGAAGAAAGCCTTTTTTGGTTGGTGCTTTCTTCTGCGCGGGATTCACAGTCTTTCTGGAGATCCTGGTGAGGGTCACCTGCTCCTTTTCCAGCTCTTCGGTTTTTTTATCCACGAGCTTGCCAAGGAGGTTTTCACCCCAACAGGTCAGAGGTCTGCGACCAGGCCATCCGCCATGTGGCAATCCCCACGGCCGCCACCCTACCAGAGGATTCGAAGGCATCATAAGCACCCCGGACCATAACTTCAAGCAATCCTTGCCGTAAGCTATGACACCTCAAAAAGACTCATGGCAGTCCTCGGGGACAAGGGAAGTGAAGTCCTCAATGTCTAGCATGACGTCCTTGAGGCCATGTAAGTTTGGTGGGCCAGGATCCAAGCTATCAGCATGGAACCCTGGAAATACCTCCTCAGGAAGAAATCCAGGGTCTGCACTTCCCATGTGGGCGGCACTGAAGAGTGCATTTTGGTACTCTTTGCCCACTTCAAGGCAGACTCAACCACAATCGAACTGTGGGGCAATCGAGGCTTCACAAACCCTGGAGCTTTTTGGACTCAGTTCAGGTAATCAAGCCGCGACTGACAGCCAGAAGCATGAGTGGCGCCTCCCACAGCTGCAGTAGCAGCCTCTGCAGGACATGCTGGACAGGAACTGTCACCGCCTTATGAGGGGCTGAGGAGTACTGGAGGCGTTCCAGTTCCTCTGCTGTCGGTTCCTCTTCCATTTCCAGAGAAAAGGGGATGGTCTTGGCCAGGCCCCGAACAAAATCCTGGAAGGACATGTCCTTCCGCTGATCCAGAGGGGGGGAATGGGTCGGATGGGAGATCTAACACTATCGATTCTGCCTTGGTCTTCCATTCTGATTTGGATTCTGAGAGGAAGTCAAAGTAATGCCAAGTCTCCTCCGAGTGTTGACTGCATGGTTCAGGAGACGGTGGATGTCGATGGTCCCCCTTGCACCCAGAATGTCGATGGCAATGCCCCAGGGCCTTTCTCCGACTCATTGGAGAGGGAGATGGCCCTGGCCACTGGTGTTGATACCGGTCTCCCACCCAATGTCCCAGCCGTAGTGGACAGGGAAAGGGGCTTCAGGATTGGTTAGGAGGAGTGTGGTGATGACGTGCTCCATGCTGTAAAGCCTGCACTCTGCAGGGCTTCCACCACCACTAGGTGAACTTCTAAGGCTCATAAGCATTCCTCTAGAACCACCACCGACAAGGATGTTGATGCCGCAGTGGTGAACCCTTGGGTGGGGACTACACAATGACAGGAGCATCAGGAGACATTTGGCAGCCCTCCTGGGCACTGAGAATGGACTCTGCCATTCAGGTCAGGTTCTCCTGCCAGGGAAGTTTGGTTGGCTGTTCCTGGCCCTTGTTATCTGTCTTGCAGCAAGGGACTGCAATGGTGCTGTACACAGATTTCCTCCTTGTGCTCCCCTTTCAACATGGACGGGGTTCTCTGTAGAAGGATACCCCTATCTGATCGAACCCTTCTGCTCCAACTGAGCCCCTCTGCTCTTTTTTCTTGGCCAGCTCAGGTGTGGCGAAGGGGGGTCGGTGCTGTAGATACTAAATCAGATGAGCCAAAGAGGGGGACTCCTGTTTTTCCTGACCCTTCAGCCCTCGATGCATCATCTACAAGCACAGTTCGCAGGATGCCAGCTGGTGTATGGGTCCAAGGCATTGCAAGCACCACTTAAAGCGCCTCACTCAAAAGGAGCGCCACCAGGCGCACCGACAAAGGCCGCACAGACTGCGGCCCAGCAGCTCTCCCGTCAGGGATCGAGCCGGCCGGAGCCAGCCTGAACCGGCAGTACACCCACTCCACTCTACCCAATCGGGCAGCCTTCACCTCACTCAAAAGGAGCGCCATCGGGTGCATCAACAAAGGCTGCACAGACTCCGGCCCAGCAGCAACTCTCCCGTCAGGGATCAAGCCAACCGGAGCTAGCCTGAACCGGCCATCCACTCGCTCCGCTCTGCCCAATCGGGGCAGCCTTCGCCTCACTCAAAAGGAGCGCCATCGGGTCCGCGCCTGAGGACCTCGCCAGAGGGCCTTTTCGCGTGGCCCTTAGGCGGGGTCCTGTGATGAGGACAACCCCACCCTCACTGAGAACCGACGGAAAGGCCAGACTCATGAAAAAGAACCAGCTTAAGAGACACAAACAAGGACCGCACAGTGGAGATCTCCATAATCAACGTCGCGGGCAATACTTCAACGAAATACAACGCCTTCAGCAAAGTAGGTAGACTAAGGCCTAACAGTGTTACCCACTGCATAAACACATAAATGCTATCTGCTGGACATACTTGTGAGAACGAGCACCTATAGTACTATATATAATCCTGATTGTCCTGTTAAAATGTACTACTAAAACTGATTGAGAAACAAGATAATAGTCATAGAAGACTAGCAATAGCTTGCATGTATTTGTGAGTGATATTCCTGAAAGACTGAATGGAAAGGTCTGTCTTTTTGCAGATGACACAAAAATTTGCAACAGAGTGGACCCCCCCGAGGGAGTGCTTAACATGAGAAAAGATCTACAAAAGCTGGAAGAATGGTCTAATGCTTGGCAATTAAGATTTAATGCAAAGAAGTGCAGTGTCATGAACTTGGGTAGCAGAAATCCAAGGGAAATGTACGCGATAGGGGGCGAGAGGTTGGTGTGCACGAATCAGGAGAAAGACCTCAGTGTGATTATTTCTGTAGATCTCAAGGTGGCAAAACAGTGCGACAAGGCGGTGGCAAAAGCCAGGAGGATGTTGGGCTGCATACGAAGATGAATTACCAGCAGAAAGGAAGAGGTACTAATGCCACTGTATAAGTCACTGGTGAGGCCTCACTCGGAATACTGTGTTCAGTTTTGGAGACCATATCTTGCAAAGGGTGTAAAAAGAATGGAAACTGTTCAGAGGAAGGTGACCAAAATGATTTGGAGCCTGTGTCAGAAGCCTTATGAGAAGAGACTTGAAGACCTAAATATGTATACTTTGGAGGAGAGGAGGGATAGGGGAGATATGGTTCAGACCTTTAAATACTTAAAGAAAACTAATGAACAAACAAACCTCTTCCAAAGACGGGGAAGCTGTAAAACTAGAGGGCATAACATGAAGCTGCAAAGGGGTAAATTGAAAGGCAATGTCAGGAAATACTTTTTCATTGAAAGGGTGGTGGATGCTTGGAATGCCCTCCCGATGGAAGTGGTGGGGGCAAACACAGTGACGGAATTCAAAATGGCATGGGACAGACACAGTGGATCCCTTTACAGCAACAGAATAAAATCAAAATAAACTGAACCATCTAATTTCTCAACAAATAGCGGTGTCCTACATGGAGCAGTGGGTTCAACCCCAAACAAAGACATGGGGACGGGTGGCCTGCACAGAGTGGCAAGGCACCTCTGGACAAAGACATGGGGAGGGATGCACGGTGCACCCCTAAACAAAGACATGGGTAGGGGTGCACCTACTCCTGCCATCTTACTGGGCAGACTAGATGGACCATACTGGTCTTTATCTGCCGTCATTTACTATGTTACTATGTAATACCTGGGTAAAAATCCTTCTGTATAGGCTTTTGAAAGAGCTCCAGAACGAGGATTGTGCAGGCAGTCGCCTGATGAGCTTCAGCAGCGGTGGTGCTGTCCTTGATGAGCCAGTCATCTAGGTAGGAAAAGACAACCCCCCCCCTGGAGATGAAGGCGGCAACAACTGTCAGGCCCTTGGAGAATACCCTTGGCGTGGAGGCCAGACCGATGGGTTGGATCCTGTCATCTTGGAGCTTGGATCTCCTCCATTTTCACTCCAATTTGCGCAGGGCTCTCTTTAGGGTTTTTAATTATACCATATTTTCAATTTTTTTTAGTACTTTCTTTGCATGTGTTTGTGGGGGCAGCTGCTGCTTTAGATGGTACAGAGTTCCAGTTATCCAGTAGGATATTGATATCAGAGGAGTTATGGTTCAGCTGTGGAAGTATTTCTTGTAAGAATAAGTCTTTGTTGTATGTTTTAAAGCGTACTTTTGAAGTCTGATTAGTACTTTGACTGTGAGCTGTGTTTATGTAATCCTGAAGGTGATGTTGAAATGGTCAGACCAAGGGACAGCTTGGGTTTGGTAGTATGGGGAAACCTCTAATGGTTAGAGCACTGACTTGGGAACCCAGAGACCAGGGTTTGATTCCCACTAGCACTGTTCCCTCTAAGCTGTGCGCTTGTGCGCGCGCACACACCTCGCCGAGCGAGCGCACGTACTTTACAACAGAGCGCACAAAAAATTACGGTTCTGATTCTGATAGAAAACAACACAGACATCTTAAAATTTAAAAGTTATGATTGTAATTACTAGAAATTTCCCGCTTCATTTAATAATCGTCTATTTTCATTTAATTTGATTAAAATCAATGTGGTGTACATACTGTATTCTGACGTGTAGTCAAATTTTAAAGTATATAACTCCGAGTGTCGTTATGTGGCGCACAAAAATTTAACCTTCCTTCAAAAGCTGCACACAGCTGATATTTTATGCGCACACAGCCTACAGAAAATTAGAGGGAACATTGCCCACTAGTACTCTTTGTGGCCTTGGACAAGTCACTTAACCCTCCATTGCCTCAGAAAAATCCAAGTTATCAATATCCCTGTTTAATGTACATTACCAAGTTTAAGTTACAATGTAAACCACTTTGATTGAAATGATAAAACGGTATATAAAACCTATTAAATAAATAAATATCTGGGAGGAATATTAGGTCTAGAGTGTTTATGTTATGTGTAGGGGAGTTTATAATTTGGATTTAGTCCATATCACTCATTGTTTTAAGGAAAGAGCCTGCCTGTGAATTATGGAATGAGGCAAGATTAAAGTCACCTAGAAGAATTAGTTCTTTGTTGGTGTGTGTGTGAGAGAGCATACTTTTTCTAGGATTGTACTTAAAGCACTGGCGTCCTGAGTAGGGGGGTCTATATACCAGACAAAATGTGGTGTGTTTGGTTTCAACTGAGATGATGTCCAGGCTTTCATTACTAATGTTAGCTAATAGGGAGGGTTTTAGTTCTTTCTTAGCCAGAATCAGTCCAACCATCTAACTGTAAATAACTGACAACCCTCTACATAGTTTTTAGAGCATACCATGTTGCTACAACAGCTCAGTGACACCAAGCTCAGACTGTATATAGTTACCCCAGTTCTATATCCAAGTTACAATACCCGTTCAATGTAAGTACGAAGCAGGCTCCCCCTGCTTTGTACAAAAATGTTACTTGTAAACTGCACTGATTTTAAAGAGCACGGTATAGAAAAGCGTTAGATAAATAAAATAAATAAATTATGGTGATCAGTGGCAGAAATGGTCTTGCCACATTTGGTGCATTTTTTAAAGTTGCTAACCAGCTTAGACATGCCGAAAAAGACCACCTCTTTAAATGTTTGAGATTAATTTAGAGAAGATTGGATGAAATATTTATGCCTATTTCATACGTGAGCGACTGTTTTGATTTAGCTCAGATTGTGCATCGTTCAGTAACTAACCAGCTATCAGTGAAAAAGACCACCTCGGCAAAATCAAATTGGAAAACATCTGTGGTCAGGAACCCCCCCCCCCTCCCAAGGGGGAAAGAATGCCATAAGGTGCAAAAAAAAAAAAAGAGAAAACTACAGAAAAAACACCCAAAGGATAAAATAAAATGCTAAAAACAAGTGAAAGTTCAGCCACAAGAGCAAGAAATTCAAACTTTTTTCTGGACTGCAGGAACACATTCTAGGGGCTTCATGGACAAAAAAAAAAGACTGGAGAATATGGCGCCACGGGGACAGGAAAGGCAGGCACGCATGCATGGCATAACTCCCAAAAGCTTCCTTTGGAAACTGGAGAGCATTCCGTGCAAGGCTCCATTGGTGACGTCACCAATATGTGAGGATTTATTTCCTACTTGTTTATGGAGAACCAGCTTTCCAGGCCTTTCTCAGTCTCAGTAATGTTCTTGTGGACTTGGGAAACTGCTAAGACATATTTGTCTACCATCATGGACCCTACTCTATTGTGCAAGGGACCACCTTGGGGTGACTGTTTCCTGAATTGTCAGTCACCCCAAAGGAGGCCAACCAATCTCCAGAGTAGCATGCAACAAGATAAAAATTTGGCATGAGTAATAATAATTACTCAAGAAGAAGTCTCACTTTCTTTTGCCACCTAACCTGCTTTGCATTACAGTCAAACCTCGGTTTTCATGATTAATCCGTTCGAAAAAGTCTGACTAAAACCGAAACGTATGAAAACTGAAGCAATATTAGAAACATAGAAACATGATGACAGAAAAAGACCACAAGGCCCATCTAGTCTGTCCTTCCATAACAACAACTACAACAGTCCACTTTTTACCTTTAGAGATCCTCTGTGTTGGTCCCATGCTTTTTTGAATTCAGTTACTGTCCTCATCTCTACCACCTCCACTGGGAGACTATTCCACGAATACACTACTCTTTCCGTAAAGAAATATTTCCGCATATCACTCCTGAAACTATCTCCCTTCACCCTCATCCCATGTCCCCTCGTAGCAGAACTTGCTTTCAATTGAAAGAGGCTCTCTCCCTGAACATTTATGCCACGGAGGTATTTAAACATCTCAATCATATCACCTCTATCCCGCCTTTCCTCTAAGGCAGGGGTCGGCAACCCGCGGCTCCGGAGCCGCATGCGGCTCTTTCTCACCTTTGCCGCGGCTCCGGAGCACACTGCCCGCTTTAAACGTCGCGTTATGGGCTCCCTCCATGTCAGCTCCCTCCCTTCTTCTGCAGCCGCGGTTCCCTGTCTCTTAGGGAACCGCGGCTGTGCTTTTAAAATCATCTCGGAGCCCTTCCTGTCTTGACGGGCTCCATGCAGCATTGTCCCGCCTCTAAAGGAAGTTTTGGAGGCGGGACAAGGCTGCACGGAGCCCGTCAAGACAGGAAGGGCTCCGAGTTGTTTGTAAAAGCACAGCCGCGGTTCCGTAAGAGGCAGGGAGCCGCGGCTGCAGAAGAAGGGAGCGAGCTGACATGGAGGGAGGGAGCATATATGAATGGATGGATGGGGGGGGGGGGCTGACATGGAGGGAGGGAGCAGATATGAATGGATGGAGGGAGGGGGGCTGACATGGAGGGATGGAGGGGGCTGACATGGAGGGAGGGGGGCTGACATGGAGGGATGGAGGGGGCTGACATGGAGGGAGGGAGCAGATATGAATGAATGGAGGGAGGGGGGCTGACATGGAGGGATGGAGGGGGCTGACATGGAGGGAGGGGGCTGACATGGAGGGATGGATCGAGGGGGGCTGACATGGAGGGATGGAGGGGGCTGACATGGAGGGATGGAGCTGATATGGATGGAGGGAGGGAGGGGGGCTGACATGGAGGGAGGGGGGCTGACATGGAGCGAGGGAGCAGATATGAATGGATGGAGGGAGGGAGGGAGGGGGGCTGACATGGAGGGATGGAGGGGCTGACATGGAGGGAGGGAGCAGATATGAATGGATGGAGGGAGGGGGGCTGACATGGAGGGATGGAGGGGGCTGACATGGAGGGAGGGGGGCTGACATGGAGGGAGGGAGCTGATATGAATGGATGGAGGGAGGGGGGCTGACATGGAGGGATGGAGGGGGCTGACATGGAGGGAGGGGGGCTGACATGGAGGGATGGAGGGGGCTGACATGGAGGGAGGGAGCAGATATGAATGGATGGAGGGAGGGGGGCTGACATGGAGGGATGGAGGGGGCTGACATGGAGGGAGGGGGGCTGACATGAAGGGAGGGAGCTGATATGAATGGATGGAGGGAGGGGGGCTGACATGGAGGGATGGAGGGGGCTGACATGGAGGGAGGGGGCTGACATGGAGGGAGGGAGCAGATATGAATGGATGGAGGGAGGGGGGCTGACATGGAGGGATGGAGGGGGCTGCCATGGAGGGAGGGGGGCTGACATGGAGGGATGGAGGGGGCTGACATGGAGGGAGGGGGGCGTTACATGGTGGGATGGGGGGGGCTGACATGGAGGGAGGGAGCAGATATGGATGGATGGAGGGAGGGGGGCTGACATGGATGGAGGGGGCTGACATGGAGGGAGGGAGCTGATATGAATGGAGGGAGGGAGGGAGGGAGGGAGGGGGGCTGACATGGAGGGATGGAGGGGGCTGACATGGAGGGAGGGGGGCTGACATGGAGGGAGGGAGCAGATATGAATGGATGGAGGGAGGGGGGCTGACATGGAGGGAGGGAGCTGATATGGATGGATGGATGGAGGGAGGGGGGCTGACATGGAGGGAGGGAGCTGATATGGATGGAGGGAGGGGGGCTGACAGGGAGGGATGGAGGGGGCTGACATGGAGGGAGGGGGGCTGACATGGAGGGGGCTGACATGGAGGGATTGGGGAGGGGCTGACATGGAGGGAGGGAGCTGATATGGATGGAGGGAGGGAGGGGGCTGACATGGAGGGATGGAGCACTGGTAATGGGGTTGAGGGACGAGCACTGGAAATGAGCTGATTAGGGGAGGCTAGGACTGGTAATGAGCTGATGGGGGGTAGGACTGGTATTGGGCTGATTAGGGGAGGCTAGCACTGGTAATGGGGTTGAGGGGGGATTAGCACTGGAAGCGAGCTGTTTGGGGGGCTTTGACTGGGCATGGGCTGATTGTGGGGAGGGGAGGATAGAGCTGCTGGCCCTGGAAGATAACTGGGGGCTAAGGCTACAAATGGGCTGATATGAGGGGATGGGAGAATGGAACTGGATCTGAGAGGGGCTGCCATGGTATTTGTACTAGAAGGGACTGGTCAGTGGGGAAGGAGGGGGACTGGAAGGAAATGGACACCAGTGGCAATCATGGGAATGCAAGTTGACATTGGAAGGTACTGGGAGTGAGGACTGGAAAGGGGCTGATATTGGGGAGGGTTACTGGGACTGGAAATAGGCTGATGGAAAGAAGTGAAGAAAACGAAAGAAGAGATAAGAACTGGCAGATGGACCATAGACCACAGAAAGAGAGCTAAGAGAAGACAGGAAAGCAGAAGCCTCAGATCGGGACCAGCATGATCAAAGAATAAATTGGTCAGACAACAAAGGTAGAAAAAATAATTTTATTTCATATTAGTGATTTGACTACAAAATCATCATAATTTTGAAATCAAATATTGTTACTTCTTGTTGTTATATTTTCTGGCGTATTTTTTTTGGTGTGCGAAGGAAGAGGGGTAGTCTTATACGGCGAGTATAGGCCAAACACCTATATTTTAACAGGAAAAGTAGGGGGTCGTATATAGCATTAAGGTAAGAAACAATATATGCAGTGTTAGATTTGTTTTAAATGTCGCAATGGTTTTGCGGCTCCCAGTTTTTTTTTTTCCCTTCGGAAACGGGTCCAAGTGGCTCTTTATGTCTTAAAGGTTGCAGACCCCTGCTCTAAGGTGTACATATTAAGATCCTTAAGTCTGTCCTCATATGCTTTATAATGAAGCCCATTAATCATTTTAGTAGCAACCCTCTGCACCGACTCCATCCTGTTCACATCCTTTTGAAGGTGCGGTCTCCAAAATTGCACACCATACTCCAAATGAGGTCGCACCAAAGACTTATACAGAGGCATTATCACCTCCTTTTTTCTGCTAGCCATTCCTCTCCGTATGCACCCAAGCATCCTTCTAGCTTTTGCCGTCGCCTTTTCTACCTGTTTAGCTACTTTAAGATCATCAGACACAACCACGCCTAGGTTCCACTAAAGAAGAGCGGGACCTAGGCGTGGTTGTGTCTGATGATACTGTATTGCTCCCTTGGATTGCTGCAGCCCAAATGCATGACCTTACATTTTTTAACATTAAATCCCAGCTGCCAAATTCTAGACCATTCTTCAAGCTTAGCTAGATCCCTCCTCATGTTATCTACACCTTCCTGGGTGTCTACTCTATTGCAGATTTTGGTATCCTCCGCAAAGAGGCAAACCTTACCCGACAGCCCTTCCGCTATATCACTAACAAAGATGTTAAAAAGAATCGGACCAAGGACAGATCCCTGGGGCACACCACTGGTAACATCCTTCTCCTCAGAGTGAGCTCCATTTACTTGTACTCTTTGTCGCCTCCCACCCAGCCAATTTCTAACCCAAGCAGTAACTTTAGGGTCCATCCCTAGGGTGCTCAGTTTGTTTATAAGTCGCCTGTGAGGAACAGTGTCAAAGGCTTTACTGAAATCTAAATACACCACATCTAGAGCTCTCCCTCGGTCCAACTCCCTGGTCACCCAGTCAAAGAAATCAATCAGATTTGTCTGACAAGACCTGCCTCTGGTGAATCCATGCTGCCTCGGATCCTGTAATCCGCTGGACTCCAGAAACCTCACTATTTTCTCTTTCAGCAGCGTTTCCAATAATTTACTCACCACCGAAGTTAAACTAACCGGCCTGTAGTTTTCAACCACATCCTTACTTCCGCTTTTGTGTAAAGGCACCACATGAGCCTCTCTCCAGTCCTTTGGCACCACTCCCGACTCCAACGAGGCATTGAAAAGGTCAGTCAGTGGAATTGCTAGAACGTCCCCAAGTTCCCTCAGTATTCTAGGGTGTATCCCATCCGGTCCCATCGCTTTGTCTACTTTAAGTTGAGCTAGTTTCTCACGAACACAGTCTTCTGAAAATTGTTCAAGATGTCCCTCGCTTCTGTTCTTATTTGTGGGTGTTTTCTGAGGTCCTGCTCCTGGTTCTTCATCGGTGAACACAGAACAAAAATATTTGTTAAGCAATTCCGCTTTATCCTTATAAGCTTCTACATATTCCCCCCCTGCACCCTTGAGTCTGACAATACCACTTTTGCCCTTCCTCTTCTCACTAATATATCTGAAAAATGTCTTATCCCCCCATTTTATTGCATTGGCTATTTCCTCCTCCTTTTGAATCTTTGCCTTCTTGACTACTTTGCTAGCTTCTCTAAGTTTTTCCAAATACAGATGCCTGTCTTCCTCTCTCTGTGATCTCTTGTATTTCATGAAGGCCTCCCTCTTTTTCTTCACTTTTTCAGCTACTTCCTTCGAAAACCATAGCGGTCTCCTGTTCCTTTTGCCTTTATTTACCATTTTAACAAAAAGGTTGGCTGCCTTTAAAATACCCCCTTTCAGTTTTGCCCACTGTTTTTCTACATCCCCCAGCTGTTCCCATCCCACTAACGACTCCCTGAGGTATTGGCCCATCTTCGCAAAGTTAGTCTTCCTAAAGTCTAAGATCTTCACCTTGGAATGGATTCTAACAGCCCTAGTCCTAATACTGAACCACACCATCTGGTGATCACTGGATGCAAAATGATCTCCCACTACAACATCAGAAACACTTTCACCATTGGTAAGCACCAAGTCCAGTATGGCCCCTTCACGTGTGGGGTCTGTTACCAATTGCCTGAATAGTTCTCCCTGTAGAGAATCCAGGATCTCCTTACTTCTAGATGATAAGAAATAATGTAAATCCAATTAATCCGTTCCAGACACCCAAAACTATTCACAAAAAATACATTTTATAGAGAATAACTATATTTTTACATACAGAAAACAATGAGAAATAAATATAAATGACTAATGAAATGGATAAATGAACATTTAACATCACTGAAAGCAAGCTAAGTACAGTACGTTAACATCTGGCCTTAGCCACCCCCTGACAAGCTGCTGTGCCCAGCTCTCTTCGGAATCACATTGGATTTTGCCCATTAAAATACCTTTACATTATCTGCTCAATGCTTCAGAATGGCAGAAAATCTTAATGATATAGCTTCAGACGTACCCTGCAAGAGAAAGAACTGCCTCCCACATTCATGCAACATCTCCTGCTTACGTTGACAGCTTTTCTTCCCTGCTACCTGAGCCTGAGGGGGCGCTCCAGAGAACGGGCAGGCGGTGGACGAGATCAGGGCCTTCCTCTCTGCGCAATCCTTGCCTCTCTGACTCTGACCAGGCTCGAGGATGTGTTTCATTTACGTGCTCAGCTGGCTTTCGCTTCTCATCACGCTGGCGATCGGTGAGTCCGGGGGGCAGTGCTGCTGGGACAGGGCGGGCGTTCCGGCAGTGTTATTTACAGTACTGTAATTTACGAAAACCGAGGCGATGTACGAGAACCGGGACAAAATCTGTCAAAAAAGACGTTGAAAACCGAAGCGATGTATGAGAACCGGGACAAAATCTCAGTCAAAAAAGACGTTGAAAACCGAAGCGTATGAAAACCGAGGTTTGACTGTACTTACTCTACCAAAGAGACACTGCGTGGCACCTAAGTCTGGTCCACCACCAGTGTTCTGTATTTGCTCGGAACACCCAATGCAGCTCACCTGCAAAGGCTGTAACATGTGTTATTAGTAACAAACTGCCTTCCTTGGAGCTGATCTATTATCAGAATCTGAACTGGACCAAGACCTGCTTCACCCTTCTGGCAATGCTCTAAACTATTAGTCTTTGTTTCTCTCTGTGGTGAGGTTTAGAGAGCCATACAGCCTTATTCTGTTTTCTCCTAAAGGCAGGGACAGATTAATCAGCTTAGTGATTTATTAATGTTTACATAAGAACAGTTAACATTTGCTGCTATGAAATATTACCTAATTCCTTAGTGTTAAATTTATATGACTGCTATTTTTCTACCATAATAAACCTAATATATTTACAGAACTTGTTTTGCCAATTATTGCCAGTAAATCATAAAGAACCAAATGTGTTGTACAGATACCCCTAGGCATAACAAGTGAGCTATATTTTATCTTGTTTGTTGTCTTATATCCCTACAGAACTTCCTTATCAATCTTCTACACCATAACAGCACTCTCAGGATACAAATGGCAGGAACTGTGTCTTTAAAAGGACAGCACTGCATATATAGAACACCAATATTCCTGCTATTATAAAAGCTGAACAAGGTGGATTTGCTATAGATCCTCACACGGAAACTACAACCCAGCAGAAAATATGACCTTGGTCATAGATGCAGAACATGTCAACCCTTACCAATTCCAGGATACAGGGACAAAAATTAGAAATGTAAATCCTGAGAAGCCACAACAAAGGAAAAATACACAAGCATTTTCATCCTGTGCTGAGCAAAATACAAAGATGTAAGAAATGACCATTCCCCAAACTGATATTTTTCCAATCACTAGAGACCGAAAATAACACCCCCCCCCCCCTTTTTACCACTGTTGAGTGCAATTATTTTTCTAATTGGGGTGGTCTTGGACTCTTATCCTCCTGCTTAGCTTCCCATATACACTCTCACCTCCTCTCCAGATCCTCTGTTTTAGCTCTTATCCTCCCTTCACAGACCCGTCCCTTTCCTCTGCATTACTTCTCCCCCAGCATCTTTATGTCCTTCACATTTTCTCACCATCTTCTCCCATCCACCCTACCTTTCTATGCCTTGTTTCAAATATCCCAGCCCATCTAACACACCCTTACACATATTCCTACCCAGATGCTTTGCCCTCACTAATAGAATAATCCTTGAATTCCTACTCAATCTCTTAGCCCCCACTCTCACTATTCCCATTTCATTCCAAAGTCCTTACACTTCCACCCTATCCCCCAAATCCCTATTCTCCCTCATCCCCAAGTCCCCAGCTAATATCAAACCTGAAAACCATTTTTATGAAGGGGCGGGGGGGGGGGGACTTGCTACTTCCCCCTTCTGTAGCAAGACCATTGACCAGGCAATACCTTTTCCCTGATGTCCCCAGGTTTACCCATCTCTCTCAACTTCACATGCTCCACACCCCTATGCCTATCCTCTCTCCTTCCCCCTTTCCCCACCAGTCCCTCCTTTAAACACTCATCCTTTCCACCTAATACTCTGAGTTGACAGAAGGAGAAATATGTGCGGGGGGCAGGGCATTTTCTCAGGCCATATCCCCCTCCTCTGCAGTCAGGAATGGCAATGATCATGGCCACGGGGGAGAGAACAGGACCCCACATTTCTAGGCCAGGCTGGAAGCAGTGATTGCAGCCACATAAAAAAACAAGCAGGCTACAGCATTTCCAGACCCAGCAGGTGGCAGCAGTGATCATGGTGGAAGCACAGATGCTCAAGATTCTGTGGTATTGATTGCATGTGGGAAAGGAAGCAGACCTGCAACATTTCTAACTTGGGTTGGTAGCAACAGTGATCACTGAGGATGGATGGAAGAAGAATAAGGGAGCAGTTATAAGGATTTCAAGCACCCAGATCCCTGCATTGCATTCTTTCTAGCCTACAGGCACATGTGGGTTATTAAGGAAGGCACTGGCTTGAAGATTATAATATTAGTGACACACCTTCTAGCCCTTGATGACACACTAGTGCAGTGATTTTCAACTGGTGTGCCGCGAATGGACTGCAGGAGTTCTGTGGGAGTTTGGGGGAGGATCATTTATTAGTAGGGCCACTGGGAGAGTTTGAGGGAGGGCAGAACCAGTGTCATTCTTCAGTCAGCTATTTGGATAGCATAGTTACCTGTAACAAGTGTTCTCCGGGGACAGCAGGAATCAGTCCTCGCATATGGGTGATGTTGGCGCCGACTGAGCCTGCGTGGTAACCTCTCCCTAGCTTTCAGAGAAAGCTTTTGGGAGATGCACTGCGCATGCGTGGTCCCCTTCCTGCCTAAGGGTGCCGTCTCAGTATGATGATATAGCTCAAGAAGGCTAAAATGACAAAAAGCAACTCCACGGGGAGGAAGGAGGGTTGTGAGGACTGATTCCTGCTGCTCCTGGAGAACACATGTTACAGGTGAGTAACTACGCTTTCTCTGGGAACATGCAGGAAGTCAGTCCTCATATATGGGACTTCTCAGCTACAGGCTACTGAAAAAACATGTAAAAGCCACAGGTGACCGAAAAAGGTGAACTGTGAGAAGTAGTAACGGAGTCGAGGAGCAGCAAGACCCACGAAAAGCCCAGAGTGTCAAGTGAGGAATCAGTTCTCCAGCAGCCTGAACACATCGAAGGGCCGGAGAGCAGGAGTTGCCTTAAACCCCAAACAAATGATGGAGTACTGCCTGCCAAAGGTGCTGTCCCAGCGGGACTCCCATTCCAGGAAGTAATGAGCTGTGAAAGTATGGTCTGAGGACCAGGTGGCAGTCCGGTAGATCTCAGACAAGGAAATGGAGCATAGGTTTGACACAGAAGCTGTGATGGCCTGGATGCTGTGTGCCGTGATGCGGCACTCCAGCAAAAGACCAGCCTGCTCATAGGTGGAAGTGATGCAGTCCGCCACCCAAATGGATAGGATATGCTTGGAGACTGCTGCCCCCAGCCAATGTCATATGAGATGATCAGCTGTGAGGAGTAACGGTGGGCCTTGGTATACTCCAGGTAATAGGCCAGGGCCCGCTTACAGTCCAGAGTGTGGAGAGCGGCCTCCATCCTGTTAGCATGAGGCAGCAGGAAGAAGGTGGGGAGCACCACCTCTTAGTTGAGGTGGAACAGGGACACCACCTTAGGCGGAAACGTGGGATGCGTGCGGAGCATGACCCTGTTCTAGTGGAATCTCGTATAAGGTAGGTGGGCCACCAGAGCCTGGAGCTCGCTAACTCTGCATGCAGAGGTGAGCACCACGAGGAAAACTACCTTCCAGAAGAGATACTTGAGGTGGCAAGAGCTGAGGGGCTCGAAAGGTGGCACTGTAAGCTGTGAGAGAACCACACTGAGATCCCAAACCGCCACCGGCAGGGGGACAGATGGACGGGAGAGCAGTAGGCCCCTCAGAAAGTGAGTCACGAGGGGCTGAGCGGTGAGGGCCTTCCCTCAACCAGATGGTGTCACACTGAGAGTGCACTAATATATATACTCTAACGGAGTTGGACTTCAGCCCTGCCTTAGACAGGTGAGGCAGGTACTGCAACACCAGTTGGACAGAACAAGAGAAAGGGTTGATCCCCTTCTCCACGCACCACACAGAGAATCTCCTCTACTTGAAGGCATAGGCCTGGGGGATGGAAGCCTTGCAGGAAGTCAAGAGGACCTCTTCTACCTCGTTTGACAGATTGAAGTGGGCCAATGCTACCCTTTCAGCAGCCAGGCAGGCAGCATCAGGGATCCCAGGTTGGCATGCAGGAGAGAGCTGTTCTCCTGCGAGAGCAGGCCGGGGCACACCCCAGGGGAACCAAGGGCACCTGAGACAGGCAGAGGAGCAGGGGGAACCACGACTGCCAGGCCTATCGAGGAACCACCAGTATCAAGGTGGTTTGGTCGAGCTGGACCTTGAATAGGGTCTTGGCGATCAGCAACATGGGTGGGAAGGCATAGAGGAGGTATGGTTGACATCCATGGGATGAGCAACACATCTGCTGCCATCTAAGAGGGATGTGGTTCCCAAGACCAGAAGCGGGGAAGCTGAATATTGGCTGGGCTGGCAAAGAGGCCCATCTATGGGAGTCCCCAGAGACGGAATAGCCTGCTGGCCACCTGGGGGTCCAGCCTCCATTCATGTGGTTGAAGGACTCGGCTGAGCCGGTCTGCTAGGGCATTGTCCTGGCCAGGGAGAAAGAGTGCCCGCAGGAGCATCCCACTCTCACTGGCGAAGGAGCAGAGGCTCAGTGCCTCCTGACACAGGAGAGACGACCCCGTGCTTCCCTGCTTGTTGATAAAAAACATCACCACCTGGTTGTCAGTCTGGATCAGCACTACATGGTGCTGTAAGTGGTTGTGAAAAACATGGAGAGATAGCGCTACTATTCGAAGCTTCAGGAGCTTGATCTGCTGGAGGCTCTCTGTCTGCGACCAACAGCCCTGCATGCGGAGGTTGTCACAATGGGCTCCCCAGTGCAACTTGGTGACATCCGTGGTGAGGATCCTCTGAGGGGTGGGGGCCTGGAAGGGCATCCTGGCACGTTGGTGTAGGAGCTGCTACCAGCTAAGGGAGTTTGCCAGAGGACGGAGATCAAAGGGCAAGCGGCCCTTTAAAAGCGGCGTGCTCCATCAGGAGCTCCCTCTCACATGCCGCCAACGGCGATCAAAGGGCAAATGGCCCTTTAAAAGTGGCGTGCTCCATCGGGAGCTCCCTCTCACACGCCGCCAACAGAGATCAAAGGCAAGCAGCCCTTTAAAAGCGGTGTGCTCCTTCAGGCGCACCCGCACCTGAGGGCCTCACCAGAGGGCCCTTTGGCGTGGCCCTTAGGCGCGGGCCCGGGAGCGCTCTGGTGTGAGCCATGAACCCTGCTCCTCCTAATCACCGTAGCTGCCTGGAGCCAGCCCTGGAACCAAGTAGGCACGATCGCTCCTCCACACTGCGCCTCCTGACCCTAACCATCTCACCAACACCACCTTCACCCTCAAGTAACTTTCCTTGACTTGCTGCCCACTGCTGGCATTGATCTTCCCTTCCATTACCTGCCTAGATCATGCTACCCATTGTCTGCATAGAACTGCTACCCATTGTCTGCTTAGTACTGCTACCCACAGCCTGCATAGAGCTGTTACCCATTGTTTGTATTGAACTGCTACCCATTGTCTGCTTAGAACTGTTACCCATTGCCTGCACAAAACTACTACCCAGTGTTTGCATAGAACCGCTACCCAGTGTTTGCATAGAACTGCTACCCAGTGTTTGCATAGAACTGCTACCCAGATAGAACTGTTACCCACTGCCTGCATGGAACCGTTACCCACTGCCTGCATGGAACCGTTACCCACTGCCTGCTTAGAACTGCCACCCACTGCCTGCTTAGAACTGCCACCCACTGCCTGCATAGAACTGCCACCCACTGCCTGCATAGAACTGCTACCCAGTGTTCGCATAGAACTGTTTGCATAGAACTGCTACCCAGATAGAACTGTTACCCAGATAGAACTGTTACCCACTGCCTGCATTGAACAGTTACCCACTGCTGCTTAGAACTGCCACCCGCTGCCTGCATAGAACTGCTACCCAGTGTTTGCACAGAACTTGTTGCCCATTACCATGGCCCCACATCACATTCTCCTTTTCTTCCTCATCCTCCCCAACTGTCTCCCCTCCTTCCGACACCCCCCTCCTCTTCCCCCTAACCCCCCACCTTCCTCACTTCGCCCTTCATTCTTTCTCCTTACCTCGCATCTGCTCTTGAGCTTCAACACACCATCCCCTGCATCCAACCAACCCCTCTCTAAGGCAACCCCACCCTCGCTTCTACCATACCGTCTCTGCCTTTCCACGCTAATACTCCTTCTCCTTCTCTCATCAGGCAACATCAACCCTAAACCTGGCCCATCTCGTTTTCTCTCTCACACTAAAAAGAGTTCCTCACGCACCTTATCTAATCTCATCCACATCCCGCTCCTCCCCCCCTCCACCCTCCCTCACTCATCCCCAATCTCTCATACAGAGATATCAACCCCAACCTTATCTCCAATAAGAAATCCTCACATAACCTAACTGATACCAGCAAAATCACTCCTCTCTCACCCCTCACTTCTCCTCTCTCAAGGCCCTCTTGGAGAGCACACACATCCACTCACACCCTGTTCCCTCTAAATCTCTGCACTTCTCTAGCAATAAAGTCTCATGTTACTCTGATAAGAAATCCTAACATAACTTATCTAACCTTTTCCATTTCCCTCTCCTTCCTCCCTCCGCCCTCCCGTTCTCATGTGCCCTATGGAACGCATGCTCAGTTACTAACAAACTTCCTTTTATCCACGATCTCTTCATCTCTAATGCCCTACACCTTCTCGTCCTGACTGAGACCTGGATCCTCCCAGATGACACCGCATCCATTGCTTCTCTCTGCTATGGGGGATACCAGTTCTCCCATACACCTCGATCTACTGGTTGCGGTGGTGGTGTTGGTCTCCTACTCTCTCCCTCCTGTCAATTCCAACCTCTCCTGCTACCTCAGTCACACTGCCCCTTCTCCTTTGAAGTCCACTCCATTCGCCTCCTCCTACCACTTCCCCTCCGTGTTGCTGTTATTTATCGCCCATCCGACAAATCCCAATCAACCTTCCTCACCGACTTCGATTCCTGGCTTTCCGCCTTTCTTGATCCCTCTTCCCCCACTCTTATTCTTGGCGACTAACATTCACGTCGACAACCCCTCTGACCCCCACGCCTCAAAATTCCTTGCCCTCATCTCCTCGTACGACCTCCAATTCTGCTCCACCGCCCCCACCCACATACACGGCCACTGCCTTGACCTAATACTCTTCTCCAATTCCTCTCCCTCAAACGTCCGCAACTCAATCCTTACCTCATCTGACCATCACCTTTTAACCTTTACTCTTCAGCTTCCGCTATCTCAACCTCGTCCGACCTATTTAGGAACCTCCATAATACTGATCCCCTGACTCTCTCCTCCATTATATCCTCCAAGTCTGTCGATGAGGCATTATCCTCCTACAATGTTATACTTTCCTCAGCTCTTGACACTCTTGCCCCACCCATCCCACGTCCAGTCAAACGATCTACTCCCCAGCCATGGTTTTCGCCCACAACCCGTTATCTCCACACCTGTGCACATTCTGCTGAGCGTGCTTGGTCCAAATCCCGCTCCCCAAAGGACCTTCTACACTTCAAATTCATGCTTGGCTCCTTCCAGTCAGCCATAGCACATGCCAAACAAGACTACTATATCCACCTGACCTCTGATCCTAGTCGTCTCTTTAATACCTTCAATTCTCTCCTCAAAGTCCCCCCGCCCCCTGTCCCGCCCTCCCTTTCTGCCCAAACCCTAGCTGACTACGTCTATGACAAAATCAACAAGATTACTCTCCAATTCCCCACCCCCTCATCTACCTCCCCCCCTTCCCAATTCTCCCCCCACCCATCCTTCCTCTGCCACCCTCTCCTCCTTCCCTCCGATCTCTGAAGAAGACACCACACTCCTTACTTCCTCCAAACCCACATGTTCATCTGACCCCATCCCCACCCATCTCCTACACCCCATCTCCTCCACTATTGTACCCACCATCTCTCACATCCTCAACCTTTCACTCTCTACTGCAACTGTCCCTGTTGACTTCAAGCATGTTGTTGTCACACCTCTCCTTAAGAAATCCTCAATCGATCCCACATGTCCTTCTATCGACCCATCTCCCGCCTTCCCTTCATATCCATACTACTAGAACATGCAGTCCACCGCCGCTGCCTCGACTTCCTCACCTCCCAGCCCCTCCTAGACCCACTACAATCCTGCTTCCGTCCCTTACATTCCACCGAAACGGCGCTCGCACGAGTCTCCAATGACCTATTCCTGTCTAAATCTAAGGGCCTCTATCCTTATTCTTCTTGACCTCTCCGCTGCCTTTGACACCGTTGACCACAATCTTCTCCTCGCCACCCTCTCCTCCATTGGCTTCAAGGACCTGGTACTGTCCTGGTTCTCCTCCTACCTCTCCCATCGCTCATTCAGTGTATGCTCTGGTGGCTCCTCCTCCTCCCCTACCCTGCTCCACGTAGGTATACCCCAGGGATCCGTCTTGGGCCCCCTTCCTTTTCTCCCTCTACACCCAAGCCCTTGGCACGCTTATTATCTCCTCCCATGGCTTTCAGAACCATCTCTACACCGATGACTCCCAAATCTACCTCTCTACACCTACTATTTCTCCAGCAACCCAGTCCAAGATCTCTGCCTGCCTCTCCGACATCGCGACCTGGATGTCTCTTCGCCGATTGAAACTGAACATGGCTAAGACTTTATGTAAAAACTACTATTAAATCTTTGGAATTACAGAGCTAAAAAAGGGAGAGAGGAGGCACTGTGGGTTAAACTAGAAAGAGGGAAAGAGAAATCTATTTGCATTGGTGTGATATACAGACCTCCCTCACAAGAGGAAGAGGTGGACAGAGAGTTAATTGAAGACATACGCAGCATTGCTAGGAAAGGGGAAGTGCTACTGATAGGAGATTTCAGTATGCCAGATGTTGATTGGCACATTCCTGCTGCAGTATCATCTAGAAGTAAGGAGATCCTGGATTCTCTACAGGGAGAACTATTCAGGCAATTGGTAACAGACCCCACACGTGAAGGGGCCATACTGGACTTGGTGCTTACCAATGGTGAAAGTGTTTCTGATGTTGTAGTGGGAGATCATTTTGCATCCAGTGATCACCAGATGGTGTGGTTCAGTATTAGGACTAGGGCTGTTAGAATCCATTCAAAGGTGAGGATCTTAGACTTTAGGAAGACTAACTTTGCGAAGATGGGCCAATACCTCAGGGAGTCGTTAGTGGGATGGGAACAACTGGGGGATTAGAAAAACAGTGGGAAAAACTGAAGGGGGATATTTTAAGGGCAACCAACCTTTTTGTTAAAATGGTAAATAAAGGTAAAAGGAAAAGGAGACTGCTATGGTTTTCGAAAGAAGTAGCTGAAAAAGTGAAGAAAAAGAGGGAAGCCTTCATGAAGGAGTGGAGGAGTGGCCTAGTGGCTGGGGAAAGGTACTTCAGGCCGGAAGGTCAGGGGTTCAAATCCCACTAGAGGACAGCAACCTTGGGCCGGAAGGACTGGGGTTTCTAGTCCCACAGGTGCTCCTGGTGGTCTTGGGCAAGCCACTTAACCCTCCATAGCCCATGTTCCCTGTAAAATAGTTATCTCCAAGTTATAATGCTCTGTTCAATGTAATTTCAGTTTGTTCAATGTAAACCGCACTGATGCAGAATAGCGCAGTAAATAAGAGAATGTAAAATAAATAAATAAATAAATGAAATACAAGAGATCACAGAGAGAGGAAGACAGGCATCTGTATTTGGAAAAACTTAGAGAAGCTAGCAAAGTAGTCAAGAAGGCAAAGATTCAAAAGGAGGAAATAGCCAATGCAATAAAATGGGGGGGATAAGACATTTTTCAGATATATTAGTGAGAAGAGGAAGGGCAAAAGTGGTATTGTCAGACTCAAGGGTGCAGGGGAGGAATATGTAGAAGCTGATAAGGATAAAGCGGAATTGCTTAACAAATATCTCTGTTCTGTGTTCACAGATGAAGAACCAGGAGCAGGACCTCAGAAAACACCCACAAACAGGAACAGCAGCGAGGGACATCTTGAACAATTTTCAGAAGACTGTGTTCGTGAGAAACTAGCTCAACTTAAAGTAGACAAAGCGATGGGACAGGATGGGATATACCCTAGAATACTGAGGGAACTTGGGGACGTTCTAGCAGCTCCACTGACTGACCTTTTCAATGCCTCGTTGGAGTCGGGAGTGGTGCCAAAAGACTGGAAAGAGGCTCATGTGGTGCCTTTACACAAAAGCGGAAGGATGTGGTTGAAAACTACAGGCCGGTTAGTTTAACTTCGGTGGTGACTAAATTATTGGAAACACTGCTGAAAGAGAAAATAGTGAGGTTTCTGGAGTCCAGCGGATTACAGGATCCAAGGCAGCACGGATTCACCAGAAGCAGGTCTTGTCAGACAAATCTGATTGATTTCTTTGACTGGGTGACCAGGGAGTTGGACCGAGGGAGAGCCCTAGATGTGGTGTATTTAGATTTCAGTAAAGCCTTTGACACTGTTCCTCATAGGCGACTTATAAACAAACTGAGCACCCTAGGGATGGACCCTAAAGTTACTGCTGGGGTTAGAAATTAGTTGGGTGAGAGGCGACAAAGAGTACAAGTAAATGGAGCTCACTCTGAGGAGAAGGATGTTACCAGTGGTGTGCCCCAGGGATCTGTCCTTGGTCCGATTCTTTTTAACAACTTTTGGTAGTGATATAGCGGAAGGGCAGTCGGGTAAGGTTTGCCTCTTTGCAGATGATACCAAAATCTGCAATACAGTAGACACCCAGGAAGGTGTAGATAACATGAGGAGGGATCTAGCTAAGCTTGAAGAATGGTCTAGAATTTGGCAGCTGGGATTTAATGTTAAAAAAGGTAAGGTCATGCATTTGGGCTGCAGCAATCCAAGGGAGCAATATAGTATAGGGGGTGAAGTACTTTTGTCCACTAAAGAGCGGGACCTAGGCGTGATTGTGTCTCATGATCTTAAAGTAGCTAAACAGGTAGAAAAGGCGACGGCAAAAGCTAGAAGGATGCTTGGGTGCATACGGAGAGGAATGGCTAGCAGAAAAAAAGGAGGTGATAATGCCTCTGTATAAGTCTTTGGTGCGACCTCATTTGAAGTATAGTGTGCAATTCTGGAGACCGCACCTTCAAAAGGATGTGAACAGGATGGAGTCGGTGCAGAGGGTGGCTACTAAAATGATTAGTGGTCTTCATTATAAAGCATATGAGGACAGACTGAAGGATCTTAATATGTACACCTTAGAGGAAAGGCGGGATAGAGGTGATAAGACTGAGATGTTTAAATACCTCCGTGGCATAAATGTTCAGGGAGAGAGCCTCTTTCAATTGAAAGCAAGTTCTGCTACGAGGGGACATGGGATGAGGGTGAAGGGAGATAGATTCAGGAGTGATATGCGGAAATATTTCTTTACGGAAAGAATAGTCTCCCAGTGGAGGTGGTAGAGATGAGGACAGTAACTGAATTCAAAAAAGCATGGGACAAACACAGAGGATCTCTAAAGATAAAAAGGGAACTGTTGTAGTTGTTGATATGGAAGGACAGACTAGATAGGCCATGTGGTTTTTTTCTGTCATCATATTTCTATGTTTCTAACTCCTTGCCTTTCCCCCCTATTCCTCCCCTCCTCTTCCCCCTTTCTCAGTCTATGTGGACGGAGCTACTACCCTTCCTGTTCCCTCGGCCCGCAACATAGGGGCTATCTTTGACACCTCTCTCTCCTTCTCCGCACATATCCAGCATGTATCCAAGACCTGCCGTTTCTTCCTCTAGAACATTGGCAACTCCGCCCCTTCCTCTCTGAACACACCAGCAAAATGCTTATCCACTCCTTAATCTCTTCTCTCCTCGATTACTGCAACCTACTCCTTGCTGGTGTCCCCATCAGCCCCCTCCTTCCCCTTCAATCTATACAAAATCACACTGCTCAAATGATCGCCCGCCAGCCTCACCACGCCCACATTATTCCTCTTCTCAAGTCGCTTCACTGGCTCCCTGTCCAGTTCCGCATCCAATTCAAACTTCTCCTACTGACCTATAAATGCATTCACTCAGCGGCCCCTCATTACCTCTCATCTCTCCCTACATCCCCTCTCGGAATCTGCGCTCTGCTAGCAAATCACTTCCATCAATGCCATTCACCCGCACCGCTAACTCCCGACTTTGCTCCTTTCACCTTGCTGCACCTCACGCTTGGAACAGCCTACCTGTGTCTATACGCCAAAAACCCTCCCTGGCCCTCTTCAAATCCAGGTTGAAGACTCACCTCTTCACCGTCGCTTTCAGATCCTGACTTCTTTCCTTATCTTATCTTAACCCCGTCAACTCTTATGACCATATTTTATTGATCTTACTGTGCCTTGTATTGACCTTACTGTACCTTGCACTAATCTGACCTTTAGCCTGTAATGTTCTGACTAGATTGTAAGCTCCGATGAGCATGACTCTGACGGGCAGGGACTGTCTCTCGCATTCTGGCTAACTCTTGTTGGTTGGCTGTACAGCGCTGCATGCGTGGCGCTCTATAAGTGATAAATAGTAGTAGTAGTAGTAGTAGTAGGACGTGTCTTGACTACTCTGTTCCTCAGTCGCCCTGTGGCCCAGCAGGCAAAGCAGAAGGTGGGCTGGCGCCTAGGGGAGACCCTGGACATTCCCCGCAAGTGCCATGAGGCACTGGGCCCTGTCCAGAGGGAGGACGGCCTTGGCAGCAGTGCCCCTATAAACTCCAGGTGTTTTCTATGGATGGAGATGGGACATGGTGTGGTTTATGATGAACCCCAAGTGCTCCAGAACGAGGATTGTGCAGGCAGTCGCCTGATAAGCTTCAGCAGCGGTGGTGCTGTCCTTGATGAGCCAGTCATCTAGGTAGGGAAAGACAAACCCCCCCTGGAGATGAAGGTGGCAACAACTGTCAGGCCCTTGGTGAACACCCTCGGCGTGGAGGCCAGACCGATGGGTTGGATCCTTTATTGACAGTGGCAGCCTCCTATCATGAAGCGGAGATACTGCCTGTGATGAGGATGGATGAGGATGTGCGTACACGCATCCTTTAGATCCAAGGAGCATAGTCAGTTTCCTTGCCGGAGATAGGGCAGCAATGTTCGAAAGGAGATCATCTTGAACTTCTCCCTCACCAGGAACTGGTTGAGGTCCCACAGGTCTAAGATGGGCCGAAACTCTTTTGGGCAGCAGGAAGTAGAGGGAGTAGAACCCTTGCCCCTGAGATGGGAGGGGACAGGCTCCACCGCCCTGTTGGCCAGAAGACTTGTGAGTTCCTGCTGAAACAGGCCCCGGGGAAGGGGAGTCATAGGGGCTTCCCCTGGAAAGAAGAGCAGGGGTGTCTGTTCGAGGTAGAGGAGGTAACCCTCCTTAACCACCAACTCCTGGGCCCTACAGGTGATGAGGGACCACCGAACGGTGTAAAACACCAGATGCCCCCATGTGCTGCGGGACCGAGCCTCTCGGGGGGGGGGAAGCTTTGCTCAAGGAGTCAAAAGTCCCCTCCAGTTTGCGCTGGTGGCACAGACTAGAGCTTGGGGGTCTTGGGCTTAAAAGGGCCATGCCCTAGTTCCTTGGCCTGCTGGCCCTGTTGGGGAACTGTGAAGGCAGAGTACTAAAGGTAGTTTCCATAAGCCTTCCTCTTCTTCGTGTATAGAGGCTTTTTACCCGAAGCCTTCCTTCGGGAAGGGTCAATGGTCTTTTTGGAGAGCCTGGTCCTGGCATTGAATAGACTCCAGTGCAGTGGCCTTGTCCATCATGGCTTGCCAAAGAGGTTCTCTCCCTAGCAAGGGACATCAACCAACTTGTTCTACATCCATTGCTCCAAGTCGGAAGACTGCAGTCAGGCCTGGCGGTGGACACTAATGCCCACCATGGCTACTCTAGCTGCCAACTCGAAGCTGTCAAAGGCCGTTCGACTGACAAATTTGGAGCACTCTTTCACTGTGAAGGACAGGGTCCGAAACCGCTGGAGAGGCTCCTCATAGAGACCAGCCGAGAATCCAGCGAGTTCCCTCACCATGTCCCACAAGTCCCTGCCCATGTACCGCTGGTTGGCCTGGGTCTGGCTGATGAGCATCAAGCCCTAGAAGCACTTTCTGCCCAGGGCATCAATGGCGTGGACCTCCCTGCTGGGGGGTGGGGGGCACCAAGAAATGCACCTTCTGACTCTTGAGCTTACGCATTGCTGACTCCACCAACATGGAGTTGGGAGGCAGTTGAGTTTTTTGGAAGCCAGGGCTCCAGTGGACCCAGTACATCGAATCCAGCCGCCTACTCACAATGGGCACCGAGGCCAGGGTCTCCCACATACGGAAGAGCAGCTGTTCCAGAATGGGGGACATAGGCACCATGAGTGCCTCCTTAGAGGGAGCCTTTTACTGGAGGATCTCAAGGTCCTCTGCTTGAGGCTCCTCCTCGGACTCCGTAGTGAAGGCAAGGGCCTTCGTCATATCACAAAGTCCAGGACCTCGCGTGGGGACTGGGCTGGGCCTCAGGAGAAGGGTCAGAGGGAATGTCCTCGTGAAGAAGAGTGTCGGGGGACTCATCATCTCAGTCTGAGGAGATCTCAAGGGTCCTCCAGGTCTTGGGCTCGCACCCCAGCCCCGACAGCATGGAGGCCCTGATGTTCCTACATTCTGAGCTGGGGCAACTGGGCGGGGAAGTCCTCAGACGCAAGCGGGACCGGGATTGGTGCAAAGGTGATATCTCAAGGCCGGTGGCGCTCATGGATTGTCTCCACTTCTGGAGATTCCCTCACCATGGAGGGGCCGGTGGTTGGGCGTGATGACCCAGAGGAACCAGGCATCAGAGCCCACTGCTGGGCCATGAAGGCATACAAGCTGTGTTCCAAGGCTGCCATCCTGGCCTCGAGGCCAGAAGGTTCCACAGTTACCGGCACAAGCATCGAGGACCTCAGGCCTGGCACCATTGAGGGGTATCCTTGATTAGGATGGCCTTGAAGGACTGAGGCCGACCCCCGGACGCCAATGGCATCTTTTCCCGCTGGGGTAACTTTCAGGGCCACTCTCAGCCATTGCCCTCTGCTTTGTGTTGAGGGCTCTGAGGCTGGTGGCCATGGGACTTGCCCAAGAACCTGGTCTCATCACCTAACGAGGCCATCGACAACGTCCGGCTTTTTGAAGGACATCCCTTCACAAGGGAGCCCCGGCTTGATGCCCTGTGACCTCAAGGCTCTGAGGAAGCGTAGTTGCCACGTGAGGCCAAGGCCTCTGTGGTGGCTGAGGGCGCTGATCGTGTAGAGTACTCTGGGGCTGAGTTGGCCTTGGAGAAAAAAAAAGAAGAGTGCTGCTTCTTATGGCATCGGAGAGCCTTGGGGTCATCTGCTGGCAGAGACCACTAGCCAAGGCATCATGGTCCATCCCGAGGCACTAAAGGCAGCAGTCATGTGGGTCCATGCGTAACATGTTATGTGCACAACGGTCGCAAGCCTTGAAGCTACTGACCGAGGCCATAACAGGAAATACGGCCCCCGTGAGGTCAAACTCTATTGGCCTGGCCAGAAAGAGCACGAAAACCCACGCACCAAGAGGAAAACCCAAGGGAAAGACGAAGAACCTGAGGAAGAAACTGCAATACCGAAAACACGTGGACTCAGGAGGCAAGAAGGGTACCAGTAAGCAAACCAGAAAAGAGAATGAATCCGAAAACCGAAAAAACACAGAGAAAAAACAACAACTTTTTCTGTGAGGAACAGACACACGTCTTATGGTGTCCATGGAAAAAAAAGAGACTGAGACAAGATGTCACCCGTAGGCATGCATGGTACACCTCCCAAAGGCTTTCTTTGAAATCTGGGAAGAGGTTACTGCGAGGGCTCTGTCACCCATATGTGAGGACTGACTTCCTGCTTGTTCCTGAGAACTGGTGTGTGATTATGTGTATTTCCCCATCACTTCATATATCTTCCTTGAACTAGATGAGAGATCTGTTTGTATTAAATGCGTGTGAGACAGCAGAATTAAACATTGCAGAAGATGAGCTGACAGAAATCAGAAATAATAAAGGAATGAAACTGAAACACTCATCAACAGATATGGCCTCATTCTGGTTGTCTCTCCAAGAGAATACCCCATCATCAAAAAGATGACGATTAAAGCATTTCTTCTTTTCACAACATCTTATCTGTGTTTGGCTGGTTTCTCGGCTATGAACACAATGAACAGCAAAAACAGGTCATGGCTTCAAACACTGGAGGAAGACTTGAGGGTATTATGGCTTGTCGACCATCCACCCTCAGACAAGAGACATCATAAACCATCACCGAGCACAGATTTCCTCAATTTATCTTTTTTAAAAATAATATAATGATTAACATTTTAGATATTGAACTTTAAACATAATCTTAATACTCATTTTTTAAATGACAAAATATATCCTTAAAAAACTGATAGTGTGCCTTGACAATTTTAGCGCCTTGTCACTGTGCTGTGAGATGAAAAAGGTTGAAAATCGCTGCACTAGTGCAACTCCACACACTGCTCTATAGGCATATGGAGGACAATTCTCAAAGGAATCTGCCTGTGTAGCTAAGGACCAGGGACGAATAAAGAAGGCAAAGTAAATGCATGGATTTCATTCTGAAATTCCCATGCATACTTGACACCTGTAAGTCAAATATTTTTGAAAGGAAACTGTGAGGAATTTCCTTTGCAAATTAGCTTGCAGGTCCTGACCTATATATTTCCAGAATGGAAAAAAAAGCCTTAAGTGACAAAGGTCTTGAGAGCAGATTTTATCCACTGGTACTAGCTGATAGAAAATAAAAATAGGTGTCACATACACAGATGCAGGAACGTTCTTCAAAGCAAATTTCAGAATACACAAGTGACTAACAAATTCCTACTAGAAAACAGAATGGCAGTATATTGGTATACAGTTGTTGAAGTCTACAAGCCCAAACCATCTACTATACATTAAAAGGAAATTCTTACTTGGAACTCAGTGGGGCCAATACTTCAGCTAAGCAGACAGTGCTTTACAATTAATTAGAACTGAATGCCAGCTGTTTATAGTGCTCTGCCACAGGACATGCAATACCTATAGGTCTCAAACAGATAGCCACTACAGATGCTCAACATTATGCTACAAGCACAGAATCCAAAGAACAACAGTCATATTGCGAGATTCTCATACACACCCTTGCCCCCTCCCCATATGAGCACCCTTGCCCCCTACCCATATGACACTTGTATTCCCCAGTGTCCTACCTTTCAGGAGAGTGCCTTACCTTAGTGTGTCCTGAAGGTTGTTGCCCCGGGATAGAGAGATAGAGCGGAAGAAACCTTGGACGGCAGGAACCGTGTACAGTAAGAGAGTCTTGGATAAATCCTGCTGGGATCAAAATACCAAAGTTAGTAGCATGACAGTCAAAACAAGATTTCCCTATAAGTCAGAGAACAAACAAAAATAAACACTCCACAATAAGGAGATAGCTTATAAGACACTAAAGGTTAAGAGATGCATGAAAATGGTACTTAGCAGTAATATTTATTTTATTTATTTATTGAACACATTTATGTTGTTAAGTACCCTCATGTTAAATGTAACCCTCCAATTGTGATGTGACCACTTTGATTGTAGGATAAGGTGGTATACAAATCTGTCTAAATAAATAGCCTACATTATCTAAAACCCTACATAAGAACATAAGATATGTCATACTGGGTCAGACCAAGGTCCATCAAGCCCAGTATCCTGTTTCCAAGAGTGGCCAATCTAGGTTATAAGTATCTAGCAGTTTCCCCAAAAGACACAGGCTCCACAATGCTTGTATTGGGTCAAGCAGTGATATCCTGGGTCCCTTTAATAATGATTTATGGACCTTTCCTCCAGGAACATGTCCAAACCTTTTTTACACCCAGCTACACTAACAGCTTTTACTACATCCTCCAGTAACAAATTCCAGAGTTTGATTACATGTTGAGTGAAAAAATATTTTCTCTTATGTGTCTTAAATAGGTTACCCTGTAGCTTCATTGCATGCCCCCTAGTCTTTCTATATTCTGACATAAACAATCAATCTACATTTACCCGTTCCACTCCATTCATTCATTTATAGGCCTCTATCATATCTCCCCTCAGCTGTCTCTTTTCCAGGTTGAAGAGCCCTAACCTTTTTAGCCTCTCTTCATAGTGGTATCCATCCCTCCCCATTACCATTTTGGTGGCTCTTCTCTGTACATTTTCTAATAACACTATGCCCTTTTTAAGATAAAGCAACCAGACTTGCACACAATATTGAAGGTTCGGTTGCACCATGGAACGATACAGAGGCATTATACAGTAATATCCTTTGTTTTATTTTCCATTCCTTTCCTTATGATACCTAGCATTCTATTTGCTCTCTTGGCTGCCACTGCACACTGGGCGGAGAGTTTTAACATGTTATCCACGATGATGCCTAAATCTTTTTCCTGAGTGGTGGTTCCTAATGTGGCACCCTGCATCGTGTAACCATAGTTTGGATTGTTCTTTCCTAGGTGCATAACTTTGTACTTGTACACATCAAATTTCATCTGCCATTTGGATGCCCAAGTCATCCAATTTATCAAGATCCTCTAGCAATTTTCCACAATCCTCGTGGGTTTTAACAACTTTAAATAGTTTTGTGTCATCTGCAAATTTGATAACCTCACTCGTTATTCCCTTTTCCAGGTCATTTATGAATATGTCAAAAAGCAGCAGACCCCAGCACAGATCCCTGGGGTATTCCACTATTGACCTTTCTCCATTGGTAAAATTAGCCATTTAGCCCTACCCTCTGCTTTCTATCTTTTAACCAATTCCTGATCCACAATAGTACACTGCCTCCAATCCCATCACTTTTTAGTTTTGCCAAAAGTCTCTGATGAGGGACCTTGTCAAAGGCTTTCTGAAAGTCCAGATACATTATATGAACCGACTCACCTTTGTCTACCTGTTTATTCACACCTTCAAAAAAACATAACAGATTAGTAAGACATCTTTCTTGTCTAAAGCCATGTTGGCTGTCTCCCATTAAGCTATGACTATATACATGTTCAGTAATTTTGTTCTTTATGATGGTTTCTACCATTTTTCCCTGTACTGACGTCAGGCTCACTGGTCTGTAGTTTCCCGGATCACCCTGGAACCCTTTTTAAAAATTGGTATTACATTCGCCATCCTCCAATCTTCAGGTATTACAGATGATTTCAATGATAGTTCACAGATTACTAATAGCAGGTCTGCGATCTCATATTTCAGTTCTTTCAACACCCTTGGATATATAACATCTGGTCCAGGTGATTTGCTGTTCGTCAGTTTATCAAATAGTTTTAATACATCTTCCCTGTATATCGATATTTCTTTCAATTCTTCTGCAGCATCTCCTTTAAATACCATTTCAGTCATGAGTAACATCCCTACATCTTCCTCAGTAAAGACCGAAGCAAAGAATTCATTCAGTCTCTCCGCTATGGCCTTGTCCTCTTTTAGTGCCCCTTTTACCCCTCTATCATCTAATGGTCCAACTGACTCTCTCACAGGTTTTTTGCTACGAATGTACTTGAAAAAGTCTTTATTAAGCATTTTTGCTTCTACGGCAAGCTTCTTCTCAAATTCTCTCTTTGCCTGCCTTATCAATGCCTTGCATTTAACTTGCCAGTGCTTGTGCTGTTTCCAGTTTTCGTCATTTGGCTCTTTTTTTCATTTCCTGAAAGATGCTTTTTTTTGGAAACAGCAGCCTCTCTGACCTTACCTTTAAACCATGCTGGCAGTTTTTTGGACTGCCTTCCATTTTTCTTAAAGCATGGAATACAGCTGATCTGGGCTTCCAAGATAGTATTTTTAAACACCCAAGCTTGATGTAAGTATTTAATCTTTGCAACTGCTCCTTTTAGTTTTTTCTTAACTATTTTCCTCATTTGATCATAGTCTCCCTTTCAAAAGTTAAAAGGTAGTACTGTGGATTTTCCTTATCATTCCTCCTCCATTAATTAAATCAAATGTGAACATGCTATGATCACTGTTGCCAAGTGGCCCCAACACCCTTATCTCTTGCACCAGATCTGGTGTTCCACTAAGGACTAGGTCCAAAATGACTTCCCCTCTGGTTGGTTCATGAACCAGCTGCTCCAAGAAACAATCATTTATTTCATCTAGAAACTATCTCCCTAGCATGTTCTGCTGTGACACTGACCCATTAATACCGGGGTAATTGAAATCACCCTTTATTATTACTGTGCTGTAACTTTTGTTAGCTTCCCTAATTTTTTTGAGCATTTCATCATCCATTTGTTCATTCTGGCCAGGCGGTCAATAGTACACCCCCCACTGCCATTGCCTTCCCCTTTTTACATGGAATTTCAATCTATAGAGATTCTACAGCAAATTTTGTTTCCTGCAAAACTTTAATCCTTTGTGACTCAATGCCCTTTCTAACAGAGCGCAAACCCTCCCCAATTTGATCAGCTCTATCATTACGATATAGTTTTTACCCAGGTATCACAGTGTCCCAGTTGTTGTCCGCCTTCCATCATGTTTCTGAGATACCAATCATATCTAACCTCTCATTTAGTGCTATGTATTCTAACTCTCCCATCTTATTTTTTAGACTTCTAGTATTTGCATACAAGCATTTTAGAGACTGTATTTTATTCATATTAATCTGGCTATCAGTAGGTAGAGGTAATTTGGAATCTATAACCTCTGTCTGCTCCGTACTCAAGGGCATTTGGGCTACTTTTGTCTTTATTGGAACCTCTCTGCTGATATGCCCTAACTTCATTCTTTTGGTAGTATCCTTCAAGGATACATTGTTCCGAACCATGCGCTCTTGGGCGATTGTCAGCTCTCCCCTATTATCTAGTTTAAAAGCTGCTCTATCTCCTTTTTAAAGGTTAATGCCAGCAACCTGGTTCCATCCCGGTTAAGGTGAAGCCCATTCCTTCGGAAGAGCCCCTCCTCCTTTCCCCAGAATGTTCCCCAGTTTCTAACAAATCAAAAACCCTCATCCTTGCACCATCATCTCATCCACGCATTGCGACTCCAGAGCTCTGCCTGCCTTTTCGGTCCTGTGCGTGGAACGGGAAACATTTCGAAAAACGCTACCCCGGAGGTTCTGAATTTCAACTTCCTACCTAAAAGCCTAAATTTAGCCTACAGAACCTCCCTACCACATTTTCCTATGTCATTGGTACCGACATGTACCAAGACAGCAGACTCCTCCCCAGCACTATCTAAGACCTTGTCCAGGTGGCGCGTGAGGTCCGCTACCTTCACATCAGGCAGGCATGTTACCAGGCGATCCTCACGTCCACCAGCCACTCAGCTATTTACATGCCTAATGATCGAATCACCAACTGTAATGGCTGTCCTTACCCTTTCCTCATGGGCACATGGCCCCTAGGCGGGTTAAGTGTAGTTAGTCACCTGTAATAGGTATTCTCCAAGGACAGCAGGACTCAGTCCTCACATATGGGTGACGTCAGCGCCGATAGAGCCCCACGGAAACATCTCCACAGCTTTCAAAGAAAGCCTTTGGGAGATGCCACTATGAATGCGTAGTCCCCTTCCCGCCCAAGGGTGCCATCTTACTCAGTCAGATGACATAGCTAGAGCCGACAAAAGAAGATATTAAAAATTGTACAGCAACTCCAAGGGAAGAGGAGAGGGTTGTGAGGACTGATTCCTGCTGTCCCTGGAGAACACCTGTTACAGGTGAGTAACTATGCATTCTCCAGGAACAAGCAGGAAGTCAGTCCTCACAAATGGGACTCCCTAGCTACAGGCTACCAAGAACCTGTAGGAAAACATGGCTCAGTCGTGAGCAGCCGCAAGCGAGTCTGAGGAAAGACTCTAAGGACCACAGTGTCCAGGGAGAACCATCGCTCCGGTAGCCTGAACAAGAAGGGTTGGATAGTAGGGGTTGCCTAAACCCTGAACAGATTACAGAGTATGGCCTGACCTAAGGCACTGCCCGTCAGGACTCCCTCTTCAGGCAGTAGTGAGCTGCAAAGGTGTGAACCGAGGACCAAGTGGCAGCCCGGCAGATGTCTGCCATAGGGACAGAGCGTAGGCTTGCAACAGAGGTTGCCATAGCCCTGACATTGTGCACTGTGACCCGGCACTCTAATGAGAGAGCAGCCTGATCGTGGGCGTGGGCAAAGGCAATGCAGTCCGCCACCTAGGTGGACAGGGTCCGTTTGGTTAACAGCCTCCCCCAGTCGACTGGGGTCGTAGAAAACGAAAAGCTGCAAGGCTTTGCAGTGGCCCTGGGTACGTTGCAGATAGAAGGACAGGGCCCTCTTACAATCCAGAACATGGAGAACGAACGCTGCCTTGTTGGCATGGAGCCGTGGAAAGAAGGTGGGGAGCACCACCTCTTGGTTGAGGTGGAAGGCAGATATCACCTTTGGAAGGAATTTAGGGTTGGTGCGAAGCACGACCCTATTCTTGTAGAACCTGGTATAAAAGTGGCTTGGCCACCAAGGCCTGAAGCTCGTTGACTCTGCAGGCAGAGGTGAGTGCCACCAGAAAGACGACCTTCTAGGAGAGATAACGCAAATGGCAGGTAGACAGAGGATCAAAATGCGGCTTGGTGAACTGCATCAGAACACATTGAGGTCCCATTCCACCGGGGGTGGGCTGATAGGAGGCTTAGAGAGCAGAAGACCCTGCATAAATTGGGTAATAAGGGTCTGTGCATAAAAAGGTTTGCCCTCTATGAAATGATGGTGTATCGAGAGAGCACTCAGGTGCACTCTGATGGAGTTGGACTCAAGTCCTGTTTGCGTAAGGTGGAGCAAAGTACTGCAGCACTGTGTAAACCTGGCAAGAGAATGGGTCGACCCGTTGCTCCACACACCAAACTGAGAATCTGCACCACTTGAAGGCATAGGTTCATCTCGTGGAGTTCTTACGAGAGGCCAGAAGGACTTCCTCCACCTCCCTTGGGAGGTTGAAGGGTGCTAAGGCTACCCGTTCAGCAGCCATGCTGTTAGCGACAGGGACCCCAGGTTGGGGTGAAGGAGAGAGCCCTCCTCCTGGGTCAGTAGCCCCGGGGCATTCCCCAGAGGGACCAGGAGCTCTTCGAGAGGCAGAGCAACAAGGGAAACCAAGGCTGCCTCGGCTGCCAGGATCATAGAGGCCTTGTCCCGCAGGACCTTGAAGAGGGTCTGGGGGGGATTAGTGGTGTGGGAGGGAAGGCTGTACAGAAGGCCCTCCGACTACGAGATGAGGAAGATGTCTGCTGCTATCTGGGACTGATGCGGCTGGGGACCGCAGAAGCGGGGCAGCTGAGTATTGGTCTGGCTGGCAAAGATTTTCAGACTTGGGAGTTCCCCAGAATCAGAATAGCTGCTGTGCCACCCTGCGGTCTAGTTGCCATTTGTGTGGCTGGAGGACCCTGCTCAGTCTGTCCGCTAGGGCATGGTCTTGGCCCAGAAGGTATACTGCCTGGAGGAGCATTCCCTGACCGATTGCGCAATAGTAGAGGGCTACTGCCTCCTGGCAGAGGCGTTGAGACCCTGTGCCCCCCTTGCTTGTTGAGGTAGAACATTGCAAACTGGTTGTCCATTTGGACTAGCACTGACTGGTTCCGCAAGCGGTAGTGGAAGGCCTTGATTGCCAGAAAAATGGCCCTAAGCTCCACCAGGTTGGATTTGTTGCTGGCTCTCTGTTAGGGACCAGTTGCCCTGCATGCGCAGCTCCTCGCAATGGGCACCCCAGCAGTAGGGATGCGTCCATGGTGAGGGCCCTCTGGGGGTTTGGGGACTGGAAGGACATGCTCTTCTGCAGGTGCTGTGTGCCCTGCCACCAGTCGAGCGACTCTGCGAGTTGACGGGACACCGAGACCCTGTCCCAGAGTTTGCCTGTGGTTTGTGTCCACTGCGAGTGGAGACCCCACTGAGCTGCCCCGCATGTGGAGACGACCGTTGGGAACCACATAGACTCTGGATGCCATGTGGCCTAATAGGCGGAGCTTGGACCGTTCCGACACTGAGCGATTGAGCTGTACCTCGGTGGCCAGGGCCTTAAGGCGATCTGCCCTGTCCAGGGGAAGGAAGGCCCTGGTCTGGAGAATGTCCAGACGAACTCCTATGAGCTCTAGATCCTGAGTTGGAGTGAGGTGAGATTTGGGGTAGTTTATCACGAACCCCAAATGCTGTGGCCATGCCCCCTTTCATAAGCCAGTCGCCTAGGTATGGGAAGTCGAAGGCCCCTTGGAGATGGAGGTAGGCGGCCACCACTGTCAGGCATTTGGTGAAGACTCTTGGTGCGGAGGCTAGGCCGAAGGCTAGTACCCTGTACTGGTAGTAGTCACCCCCGACCATGAACCTTAAGTACTGCCTATGACTGGGATGAATAAGGATGTTGGTGTAAGCATCCTTTAGGTGCAAAAAGCATAGCCAATCTCCCTGCTGGAGTTAGGGCAGCAATGTTCCGAGGGAGAGCATCTTGAACTTCTCCCACACCAGAACGTGTTCAGGTTTTGCAGGTCCAAAATGGGTCTTAGGCTCCCTGTTCTTTCTGGGATCAGAAAGAAATGGGAGTAGAACCCCTTGCTCCTGATGTGGAGGGGTACTGGTTCCACGGTTCTGTCCATGATGAGGCCTGTAGCAGGGGCAGGGGAGTCTGAGGGGGCTCTCCTGGAAACAAAAGGGGAGGCATCTGGTCCAAGTAAAGGAGGTAGCCTTCTCTGACCACCTGGAGAGCCCTGGTGTCAGTGGTTATGGCCAGCCACTGCTGGGCAAAGTGGATCAGACGCCCCCCTTTTGGCAGCTGCTGCCCCCAGGAGGAGAAGCTATGCTCAGGGAGTCAAAACCCCAACCCAGCCTGGGCAGATGCCGGTGTTTGTGGTTTACAGCCCTTAGACTTGCATTGGCCTTGGCCTGTTCCCTTGCCCTGGTGACCCTGATGCAAGTTCAGGGGGGCCTGGTATGGAGGATAACCTCAGTAAGGCTGGCCTTTTCTGCGAAAAGGGGCCTCTTCCCACATGGTTTCTTCTTGGGAAGGGTGGAGGTCTTCCTGGAGAGCCGAGCCGAGTCCTTGTGACGAACTCGGTCTCCACCACCTTATCCTCCATTGGTTTAGTGAAGAGATTTTCACCGAGGCAGGGGGGATCAAGGAATTTCTCCTGGATCCACTCCTTGAGGTCTGATAGCTGGAGCCAGACCTGACATTGGGCACCGATGCCTGCGGCAGCCATCCTTGCGTTAGATTCGAAGCTGTTGTAGGCGGATTGGGACATGTACTTTGAGCACTCCCTGACACACTTCATGAGGGTTTGGAATTGCTCGAGGTGATCTCCGCTGAGACCCGCTGAGAAACCCATGAGTTCCTTTCCTAGGTCTCGGAGATAAATGCTGATATACAGCTGGTAGGCTTGGATTCGTCAATCCAGCATCAAGCCCTGGTAGCATTTGCGTCCAAGGATGTTGAGGGCACAGGACTCCCTGCCAGGGGGCACAAAGGAGTGAGTTTTCGGGCTTTCCTACCGGCACATGGTCGTCTCCACCACCATAGAGGTGTGAGGGAGTTGCACATTCCGAAAACTGGGGCCAAGCTGGACCCGGTACATGGTGTTAAGGATTTGGCTAACTATTGGCACAGATGCCTGTATCTCCCATATCTGAAGGGAGGAGTCGCTCAAGAATAGCGGGGATGGGGACCTCAGACTGGAGGATTTTCAGGTCCCCCTTGCGAGTGTCCTTCTCTGACTCTGTGGTGAGAGACAAAGCTTTTATCATGTCCCAGACAAACTCAAGAAACAATGTGTCTTCGCGTGGGGACTGGTGTCGCGACACCGGAGAAGATGGGGCAGAGGGGAGATCTCGGTGCTTACGTGTCTCTGGGGAAGCCTCGTCCCCGGAATCCCAGTCCAAGTAGTCGGGCTCGGGTCAGATCTTTGGTGACCCACGGCAGCTGCTTGGCTGTATCCTTAACAAATGCTCTCTGGACAATGGTTCTGATTGTTGATACAGCTAAAGTAACCTTAGAGGAACTTATGAAAGAAGCCCAGGGCTTGGACGATTTAAAGCTTAAAGACTCAGAGGCGAACTTTAAATCTCGCAGTGAAGACATGTCAAAACAACTTGATCAACTTCGGCAGGAAGTAAAATTGGCTAAGGCCAACAAATTGAAACGTGATTACGAGGACTATACCAGTGGATATGTTTATCCCTGGATGAACCCCAATCGTAAGTTCCAAAGGAAACCCAGGAGGCGTGTGGAATTTGATCTGTCTACGGATGATTCTTCCTCTGGGGGTTCCATCAGGTCTGGCCAGAGTGCTTTTTTGGACGGGGGCGCAGGTCCGGAGAAGAAAGGAGGAACCCGGGGTCGTTCCAAGGGCCGGGGGTCCCCCTCGATGATCCAGGGGGGCTCTCAAAAATCTTTTGTATCTGACCCTGTTGCTTCTTCTTTAGTAGTTAATTTATCTACGGTGAGTCTATCTGACCATCAACTGAGTGTGCTCAACAAGGGCTTATCGTTTGTGCCAACTACCTTTTTTGATCCGTTTCAATTTAGGATATATTTGGAAGATCTTATTAGAAAGTTACATTTGAAAGTGTTTTTTTCTTCCCGCCATGAGAATGCACCAGAGGATCCAGATATGCGGCGGCGGATACCTTTATCCATGAAGTCTGTCTGGAGTCCGCCTGGTCAGTTACCACCAGCTTTGTCTATTTTTAAACAATTGGTGTTAAAAGATGTACAACGATTGGAAACTACTGCACATCCAGTGTTTTCTGCCTTGACTTCGGCAAAAAAAAGCTATGAATGATTTAATTTCTAGGCCAGATCTGGTGATTAGAAATGCAGACAAGGGTGGAGCCATAGTGGTTTGGCCCCGGGTGGACTATTTACAGGAAGCTCAGCGCCAGTTAAGTGATTTGACTACCTATGAGGTTTTAATTCAAGATCCCACTTCCCGTTTACAGGATGTCATTAAAGAACTGACCCTGGGTGCCTCATCTGTTAAATTGATTTCAAAAAAGGAATATTCGTTCTTGAATGTTCGTAGTCCTTCTTTGGCCCGGTTTTATCTTTTGCCCAAAATTCATAAAAGTTTACAGCATCCACCGGGGCGCCCTATAGTTTCTACACGGGGGACAGTTCTTGAACCTCTTTCTACATTTGTGGATTCCTTTTTGCGACCTTTGTTAATAGAGTTGCCGACGTATGTTAGAGACACTATGCATTTCTTAAATTTGTTGGAGGAACATTCGCCTTTGTTGAGTTCTCCAGAGATTTTGTTGGCCGCCTTAGATGTGGCTTCTTTGTATACGTCAATCCCCCAAAGGGCTGCTGTTGAGGTGGTGGGGGAATGTCTGTCTCGCAGAGGGGATTTGTCTTCCGAAATGGTTGCCTTTGTGAAACGTTTAGCCCAATTAGTCATTTGTGAGAATTACTTTGTGTTTGAGGGTCTTTTTTATTATCAGTTGTCTGGGGTTGCCATGGGCGCCACGTGTGCCCCTTCGGTTGCCAATCTGTACATGGCTAAATATGAAGAGCAATGGGTATTTTCTTCTCCTTTTTCCACGCAGTTGAGATTTTGGTGTCGGTACATTGACGATGTGTTCGTTTTGTGGAGCGGTTCGGTGGTGGAGTTTCAGGATTTTGTGAGTTGGTTGAACGGCTGTGAAAGTAATATTCAATTTACCAGTGTGTTTAGTTACACCCAGATTGTGTTTCTTGATGTTGTGGTGATGCGGGATGTGGCTGGGTGGGCGACTAGCGTCCACAAGAAACATACTGATAAGAATGCTTTATTACATTATGGGAGCGCTCATCCCGTGGGTTTACGTAACAGCTTACCCTTCTCTCAGTTTGTCCGTTTTCGCCGGAATTGTTCCAACATATTGGATTTTAAACAGCAATCTCAATCGTTGGCAAGTGGATTGATAGCCCGGGGTTATCCCCGTATGATTGTGCGCAATGCTTACCGGCGGGCACTGTTTAACAACCGTTCCCTCTTGTTAGTTCCTAAGAACAAGGGGGACTCTTCAGTTGAAGGGGATCATATTAATTTTATTTCCAAGTATTCCCCTTACAGTTTTTCCATACAGCGAATTTTACGGAGACATTCAGAGGTGTTGGGTACTCTCCCGGGATTGGCTGGTAAGCGGGTGCGTTGTGTTTGGCGGCGTCAGCGCAACCTGCGGGAGATATTGAGTCCATCTGCTTTACGTTCGGTGTCCGAGGACACTGATATGGTATACGGACATAGCCCGTGCGGGCATTGTTCTATATGCGCGGTTTCTAGTGAGCTTTTGCATTTTGAATATCATGGTGTAAAGCATCGGTTCCGTCACCGGACCACCTGCGATTCTACTTATGTTGTATATGGGATAATGTGCCCTTGTGGCCTTTTATATGAAGGCAGCACTTGCAGGGTTTTCCGTAAGCGTATTATTGAACATAAGAGCAGGCTCAAGTGTTCCGTCCGTGAGGCGCCTTTGGTTCCGCATTGTTTAGAGTTCTGTCACCAGTTTTCTGATCTTCGGTGTTTTTGTTTGGATCAAGTACTGTCTGGTAGGGATGGAAAGAGCAGGGAACAGTCCTTATTGGTTTGTGAACAGCGGCATATTTTTCGTTTGAACATCGTGGTTCCGGGTGGTTTAAATCTCCGGATCGATTGGGTAGTGTGTCTTTAACATTCTGGGCGGGGCTTTCTTTCAGGGAAGCCCTTGACGTCAGTGGTTGGTCATATTTAGGAGTTCAGTGCACATTCGCGTAAGAACATGCGCGGCGTTTTTGTGAGTAATGTTGAAGTGCTGTTGCGGCCATCTTGTCAAGTAAGCAGCATTTTTTGTTTTTAACAGCTAGGGTTTGTGACTTGTTGGGGTGGTTGTTTCTGGTTTTTCTTGAGTTATAGTTTCGTGTTTGTGTCTTTTTTTGCAGTATTTCCCCTGATGCAGCGATGTGTATCGCGAAACGTTCGTGAGCGCCACAGTGACGTCGGGGTAGCAGGCGGCGGATCATTCCTATGATTCTGTTAAGCTAAGTGGTTCTGGTCGGGTTTGCCCGCTGCTTACTTTTGAAATTGTTTTAAAGAAAAAATACAAAGATAGGGGGACGGTGGTGGCTTGTGGTCCCTGATGTTAATGGGCTTTTGTTTAGCAACAGGATCTTGGCTTGCGCCTCGATCATATTTGCTTCTGCCCGTATTGCTGAGACCTTGCCGCCTCTTGTCATTGTTACACAATTTTGAGGATTTGAATGTAAACAAGCACAGTGTGTATTCATTCAGAAACAAGTGTTCTAGTGGAGTGAGCTTTTTCGTATGATGGCTGAAGCCACAAGCGCTTGCCGGAGAGGATCTCGCTCCCAAGGAATGGGAGCAGGATCGAGATCCTTGCCGAGGATAGGCTTGAGGCTTGGGGCTCTTGAGGATCGTCTTGGTGGCCCAGGGAGTCCTTGATATCGAGACCCCTGCGGTCTCTGCACAAGCACCGGTGGGGCCAGGCATCAACGCTTGCTGTGAGGCAAGGAAGGCAGTGACACTGTGCTTCAATGCCATCATCCTGGCTTCCCACTCGGGAGTTGCAGCATTCGATGCAGACATCGGGGTGACCAGGTCTGGCATTGGTGAGGAGAGAGAGTCTTCAACAGGACAGGCTTTGGGGGTCCGTGATCCATCACCGGAGGCCTCGGCATCTGTTCTGGGCACCTCCACTAGCCGCTCAGACTCCTCCTATACTCTCCAGGGACTGTGGGACCTGGCATGGGACTTGCCATGCATGTCTGATTCCCTGAATGAGGTTCTCGAGGATTATTTCTTCTTTTTGCGCTCACGCTCTGAAGAACCCGTGTCAGCGTATCCACGGACCTAATCAGGCACTGGGGGGGCTTTACGCAATTCCGAGGATCCGTGCGGGGCCTTAGTATTGCTGGGGTTCAAAAAGGTTTGGACAAGTTCCTGAAGGAAAGGTCCATTATTAAAAGGGACCAGGCTATCACTGCTTGACCCAATACAAGCAATGTGGAACCTGCGTCTTTTGGGGAAACTGCTAGGTACCTTTTACCTAGATTGGCCACTGTTGGAAACAGAATACTGGGCTTGATGGACCTTGGTCTGACCCCGTATGGCATATCTTATGTTCTTACACCAGGGCAGAATCAGACCTGTGGAAGATGTCATCTTGCTTCTGCCGACTTTGGATGGCCTTGGTGGACATCTTTTTGCACAGGGCGCAAACCTCTGGGTCGTGGTCGGCACCTAGACACCAGACAGAGCAATCGTGTGTATCAGTTAGGGACATGTTCTTTGCACACTGATCACACTTTTTGAATCCACTGGCCATTGGGGCAAAAAGGACCCCTGCAAGATCTAAGACCCTTGACACGGCCAGCGGTTAGAAAAAGGCACGAAACCACGCTGGAAGATAAAACTAAAAACTGTTCCGAGACTCAAAGCCGACGCAATGGGGTTCGGTGGGAAAGGGACCGGTGCTAACCGGAGAAAGAAAGGAACTTTAATGCACAAAAAAAAAAAATCAACTTTTTTCTGGAGGACGAAGCTGGATGTTTGTTGAGCTCCGTGGAAAAAGGGAGACTAAGATGGCACCCTTGGGTGGGAAGGGGACCAGGCATGCATGGTGGCATCTCCCAAAGGCTTTCTTTGAAAGCTGGGGAGATGCTTCTGCGGGGAGCCGTCGGCTCAGACATCACTCATATGTGAGGACTGACTTCCTGCTTGTTTCTGGAGATCAGTCTTACATACACAAAATATCACAAAACAGAAAAATAAAATCATTAAACAAGTCTGAACAAACAAAAGTAATCTGCAAAACTTCAAAGAGTCAGCTTATCTCATTAAAGCTAGCATAAAAAAATATAAGCTTCTAGCTTCTTTCAAAATAAAAGGACACTGGAAATCATTCTCAAATCAGACAGTAAAAAAAATTCCACAACTGAGGAACAGCAACAGAAAATGAGCGAATCAGGTTTCAGCAACACACAAAAAGGAATATTCAAAAACAATTGATCAACCGAGCACAAACTAGGAAACTAATGCTTCATCTGAGAACAAGTATAACAAGGTACTTTCCCAGCCAATGCCTGAAACACTAAAACCAGAATTTTAAACTCTTATACAAACTCCTAGTAAGAAAAGATCATTTTGGTTGCGTCAGTAAAACATCAATTCAAAAAAGAGAAAAGGTAGCTACTCACCTGTAATAGGTGTTTTCCATGGACAGCAGGAAGTAGTCCTCACATATGGGTGATGTCATCTGAAGGAGCCCATGCGGGAATGTTCCCCAGCTACTATTGGAAGCATTTTGGAGGTTGCAACACACCAGCCCGCCCTCTTCCCGCCTGCTGCCGTGGCGCCATCTTAAACTAGTCTATTACTATAGCTACATTAGAATACAACTCCCAGGGGAAAGTGGAAGGGTTGTAAGGACTTATTCCTGTCGTTCACAGAGAACATCTGCAAAAGGTGAGTAACTACCTTTTCTATGTGGACAAGCAGGAATGAAGTCCTCACATATGGGACTCCCTAGCTACAGGCTACCGAAAGCCAAAGAGAATGCAGACAAGCTCAGCCAGTGCAATAATCCATCTGCTTAATGACAACAGGCCTTAGCAGCTCAAGAAACAGAACTATGTACAATAGAAATGGTTCCCTCTTCCTTTTTTTTTGGTAGCCTGAACAGAACAGAATGAGCCTAGGGGAAATGGAGTTGGATTCTAATCCCCAAACAGATTCAGTACAGGATGTCCAAAGTTGTTGTCTTGCTGGGAATGTCCTTCTAGATAATAAGATGTAAATGTGTGGACAGAAAACCACACTGCAGTCCTGCAAATCTCTTCCATGGAAACCGAGCATAAGTTGGCCCTGATGCAGCCATGACTGACATTTGAGTTGTAACATGACCATCAAGCTCATGCCTGCCTGGGCATAAGTGAAAGAGATGCACTCTGCTAGCGAAATTGAAAGAGCATTTGAAAAACAGTAGTCCCTAGCTTGCTGGGGTCAAAAGAAACAAAAAGCTTCCCCTTTGTGGGGATGAGTTCTTGGGAAATATGTTGGTAGAATAACTGACTGATTAAGATAGAAGTCCAATACCTTTTTTGGAAGGAATTTAGGATGAGTATGGAGGACCACTTTATTATGATGGAATTTGGTATAAACATAGAAACATGATGACAGAAAAAGACCACATGGCCTATCTAGTCTGTCCTTCCATATCAACAACTACAACAGTCCACTTTTTACCTTTAGAGATCCTCTGTGTTGGTCCCATGCTTTTTTGAATTCAGTTACTGTCCTCATCTCTACCACCTCTGCTGGGAGACTATTCCATGGATCCACTATTCTTTCTATAAAGAAATATTTCCGCATATCACTCCTGAATCTATCTCCCTTCACCCTCATCCCATGTCCCGTCGTAGCAGAACTTGCTTTCAATTGAAAGAGGCTCTCTCCCTGAACATTTATGCCACGGAGGTATTTAAACATCTCAGTCATATCACCTCTATCCCACCTTTCCTCTAAGGTGTACATAATAAGATCCTTAAGTCTGTCCTCATATGCTTTATAATGAAGCCCACTAATCATTTTAGTAGCCACCCTCTGCACCGACTCCATCCTGTTCACATCCTTTTGAAGGTGCGGTCTCCAGAATTGCACACTATACTGCAAATGAGGTCGCACCAAAGACTTATACAGAGGCATTATCACCTCCTTTTTTCTGCTAGCCATCCCTCTCCGTATGCACACAAGCATCCTTCTAGCTTTTGCCGTCGCGTTTTCTACCTGTTTAGCTACTTTAAGATCATCAGACACAACCACGCCTAGGTCCCGCTCTTCTTTAGTGGACAAAAGTACTTCACCTCCTATACTGTATTGCTCCCTTGGATTGCTGCAGCCCAAATGCATGACCTTACATTTTTTAACATTAAATCCCAGATGCCAAATTCTAGACCATTCTTCAAGCTTAGCTAGATCCCTCCTCATGTTATCTACACCTTCCTGGGTGTCGTGTCTATTGCAGATTTTGGTATCATCTGCAAAGAGGCAAACCTTACCCGACAGCCCTTCCGCTATATCACTAACAAAGATGTTAAAAAGAATCGGACCAAGGACAGATCCCTGGGGCACACCACTGGTAACATCCTTCTCCTCAGAGTGAGCTCCATTTACTTGTACTCTTTGTTGCCTCCCACCCAACCAATTTCTAACCCAAGCAGTAACTTTAGGGTCCATCCCTAGGGTGCTCAGTTTGTTTATAAGTCGCCTGTGAGGAACAGTGTCAAAGGCTTTACTGAAATCTAAATACACCACATCTAGAGCTCTCCCTCGGTCCAACTCCCTGGTCACCCAGTCAAAGAAATCAATCAGATTTGTCTGACAAGACCTGCCTCTGGTGAATCCATGCTGCCTCGGATCCTGTAATCCGCTGGACTCCAGAAACCTCACTATTTTCTCTTTCAGCAGTGTTTCCAATAATTTACTCACCACCGAAGTTAAACTAACTGGCCTGTAGTTTTCAACCACATCCTTACTTCCGCTTTTATCTAAAGGCACCACATGAGACTCTCTCCAGTCCTTTGGCACCACTCCCGACTCCAACGAGGCACTGAAAAGGTCAGTCAGTGGAGTTGCTAGAACGTCCCCAAGTTCCCTCAGTATTCTAGGGTGTATCCCATCCGGTCCCATCGCTTTGTCTACTTTAAGTTGAGCTAGTTTCTCACAAACACAGTCTTCTGAAAATTGTTCAAGATGTCCCTCGCTTCTGTTCCTATTTGTGGGTGTTTTCTGAGGTCCTGCTCCTGGTTCTTCATCTGTGAACACAGAACAAAAATATTTGTTAAGCAATTCCACTTTATCCTTATCAGCTTCTACATATTCCCCACCCCCTGCACCCTTGAGTCTGACAATACCACTTTTGCCCTTCCTCTTCTCACTAATATATCTGAAAAATGTCTTATCCCCCCATTTTATTGCATTGGCTATTTCCTCCTCCTTTTGAATCTTTGCCTTCTTGACTACTTTGCTAGCTTCTCTAAGTTTTTCCAAATACAGATGCCTGTCTTCCTCTCTCTGTGATCTCTTGTATTTCATGAAGGCCTCCCTCTTTTTCTTCACTTTTTCAGCTACTTCCTTAGAAAACCAAAGTGGTCTCCTTTTCCTTTTGCCTTTATTTACCATTTTAACAAAAAGGTTGGTTGCCCTTAAAATATCCCCTTTCCGTTTTGCCCACTGTTTTTCTACATCCCCCAGCTGTTCCCATCCCACTAACGACTCCCTGAGGTATTGGCCCATCTTCGCAAAGTTAGTCTTCCTAAAGTCTACGATCCTCACCTTGGAATGGATTCTAACAGCCCTAGTCCTAATACTGAACCATATCATCTGGTGATCACTGGATGCAAAATGATCTCCCACTACAACATCAGAAACACTTTCACCATTGGTAAGCACCAAGTCCAGTATGGCCCCTTCACGTGTGGGGTCTGTTACCAATTGCCTGAATAGTTCTCCCTGTAGAGAATCCAGGATCTCCTTACTTCTAGATGATACTGCAGCAGGAATGTGCCAATCAACATCTGGCATATTGAAATCTCCTATCAGTAGCACTTCCCCTTTCGTAGCAATGCTGCGTATGTCTTCAATTAACTCTCTGTCCACCTCTTCCTCTTGTGAGGGAGGTCTGTATATCACACCAATGCAAATAGATTTCTCTTTCCCTCTTTCTAGTTTAACCCACAATGCCTCCTCTCTCCCTTTTAAGCTCTGTAATTCCAAAGCTTTAATAATAGTTTTTACATATAGTGCCACTCCTCCTCCCCTTCTTCCTACCCTGTCCTTTCTGAATAAAATATAGCCAGGTATAGTTACATCCCAGTCATGGTTTTCTGTGAACCATGTTTCTGTAACTGTCACTAAATCCAAGTCAGCCACTCCCACCAACGCTTCAACATCAGGGATCTTATTTCCCATGCTACAGGCATTTATACACACTGCTTTCCATATGTTACCCCTGTTACCCATTTCCATAAAGGTATTTAATGTATCACCTACCTGGGGGCTTTCACTTACCTGGGGGCTTTCTTCACCTATCCCCAACGAATCTAGTTTAAAGCCCTCTTCAGTAGATTAGCCAGTCTACTACCAAAGATGCGTTGACCTTTCTTGGACAGATGGATGCCATCTCTGCTCTGCAACCCTTGGAACAGCATCCCATGGTCTAGGAAACCAAAACGCTCTCGATGACACCATCCACGCAGCCATGCATTCATCTCCAGGATTCGAGCCTCTCTGCCTTGGCCTTTACTCTCAATAGGGAGGATTGAAGAGAACACCACCTGTGCACCTAACTGCTTCACCCTCTATCCCAGAGCCATGAAGTCACTTTTGATACGTTCCGAGGTATACCTGGCAGTATCATTTGTTCCAACATGGATTAGCAACTTTGGGTAATAGTCAGTGGGCTTGATGAGTTTCGCAAACTCTCCGTAACATCTTGGATTTTGGCACCAGGCAGACAGCATACCTCTCTGGACATCAAGTCTGGTCGGCAGATGGACGCCTCAGTACCCCTCAGAAGAGAGTCTCCAACCACCACTACCCTTCGTTTCCTTCTGGTCACCGATTCTGTAACTTTGGGGTACTTGAACTCTGGTTCTTCCCTTTCCAGGGATGCTTTCACCTCCTCCAATTCCAGGGCTGCAAAATGGTTCTTCAATTCAAGGGCTGGAGAAGTTGGATTGGTGATTTTGCAGGCCCTGGTGACTTGTGTCCAACCATAGACATTCTGTTGGCACCCATCTTCTCCTGTGCTGGAGAGCTTGGTTGCTGCAAGAAGCATCTCATCAATGTACTTCTCACTGTCTTGAATGCTCCTCAGTCTCGCCACCTCCTCTCTGAGTTCCTCCACTTGTTTCCTCAGAGCTTCAGCATGCAGGCACCCTGCACATGGAACTGGTCCTTCAACTGGCATTTGGACCGAGGTAGAAGCTTTAACGGGGGCAACAGCTTTAGCAATACGATTTTTCCCAGCCAATGTTCTGTTCGTGGAGCTTAGGTATCTGTTAAAGCAAAAGAGAGAGATCTACCAAGTACCAGCCGGTTTCGCAGCTGTCCTTTCAGAGAAAAAGCAGTTAAATCTCTTTAATTATATTCAAAATGTGCTGGTCCAATTCTCTGTGATTTGTTAAAGGGGGAGGTGCCCTATAAAGCAAGACTGCTCACTAGGGGTGGGTGGGAGTCGGGGTGAGATGAATGAACTACGAGAACCTAAAGTTCGCTCACTCTGTATGCTGAAGTGACTGCCACCAGAAATGATATTTTCCAGGTCAAATACTTCAGAGGGCAGGAATTGAGTGGCTCAAAGGGAGCTTTCATGAGCTGTGCAAGAACTACACTGACATCCCAAGACACTGCGGGAGGTCTGTAGGGAGGCTTCTAGAGAAGCAACCTCCGCATGAAGTGAACTAAACGTTGTACTGAGATGGACTTTCTTTCCACATCTTGATAAGCTCCAATTGCACTAAGGTGGAGCCTGACAGAGTTGGACTTACATCCATACTCAGAGAGCTGTAGAAGATACTCCAGCAGTTTTTGTGTGGGGCAGACAAAAGGATTTATGGCCTTGCCCTCACAGCAGACAGCAAATCTCCTCCATGTACAGGAATAAGACCCTCTTCATGAGGCCCTCCTGGAGGCCAAAAGGATATTGATCACACCAGTCAGCAGGTTGAGCTCGGACAGCATCAGCCTCTCAACATCGACGCCGTGAGGGCCAAGGACTGGATGTTGGGGTGCAACATCATCCCATCCTCCTTTACGAGGAGAGGAAACCAAGGCTGTCTAGTGTGGTGAGGAATGCCCTCCATAAGAGATGGAGATAGGGGAAAATCCTGGTAGAAGTAAAGAAACAGCACTAGCACACAGGATTTCCAATGCAGAGTTGAAAAAAACACAGCTCTCTGCTGAGCACAGGAAACGCCCCAGCTCAGGGGAGGAGACAGGCTTCTGCACTGATTGGGCACGCTCAGGGGAAGGTCAGGGCGTGCCGGGAAATGAAGCCCTTTTAAATCCCCAAGCAGAGAGGGAAGAGGAGAGGAGGAAAAGAGAAAAAGAGGGAAAAGGAAGGAGGAAAACGCTAGAAACCTGGAGCAAGGCAGAACCTTGGAGCAGTAAACCTTGGAGCCAAGCATACTCTGAGAAAGAACCTTACTACAAGGTAGAGCCTGGGCGTGGGAAGGCTAGCAAATTCAGCACATGGAAAGAAGGTATCTGGTCTGGTAGCAAACAAGGCTACAGAAGCAAGGAAGTGAAGCAGGAAGAAAGCTTTTCAAAGAGAAATTCACAGAGCAGAGGAAATAGCAGTAAGGCTGCTGAGTTTTTGAACCAGAGAGACTTCTGGAGGAAAGGTGCCAGTTCTTATTCAAACCCTGCTAAAGGTAAAGCTGACTTTTCTACTTTTAATGTTTTACTAGAGAAACCTTTTATTTGTGCTAACCTTCCCAAGGTAAACCCAGCTGCAGAAGCTGAAAGCAAGTGGGGGAAGGGTGTTACCCTTACCAAAGACTTTCACACGGATAAAGAGCAGTTACAGGCTGAATTGCTTTTAAAACAGTTTCAAGAGTTTCTGGAACTGAGGTCAGGGAAGCTTAGCAGGCCTGACAGAGACAGCGATAGCCTTAGCTCTGATGAATGCATGCAAGTGGATAATTACCTGCCTGCCTTAGAAGCGGACCCTTCTCCAATGGATTGCTCAATCTGCTTCAAAGAGGACAGAAATGTAAGAAACACTTGAACACTGTATGAAAAGAATACAGGGAGTTTGCTGTACTTGCTGCCAAGCTAAAAGGTTTACAAATTGTTTTCATTTGTTGTTTTGAGAAGCCACGCTGTGGAAAGAACAGCTGTTTGTTTGGTGCTGCAATAATTCTGAAAGACCACATGAGGCACTGCTGAGTTAAAGCTGCTGTGATTGTGAAGAGCCAAGTAGAAGCTAACTTAATTTCAGTTGTACTTCCTATGTTCCTGGTTTCAGCTGTTTGAGTTGAAGTTGCACCTTTTGCGTTATGTACCATTGAATTTTGATGCGCTGGAAAATATCCCAACAATAAATTTCTTGCAGCCTTAACATTCGTGTCATGACTACAATTTAATCCTGAAGGAAATACAAGCACACTACAAGTCCCAGAATTCCCAGGGGCCAGTACAAGCTTCATTCCTCAGGGACATTACAAGGCCACTCCTGCCTGTAAGCTCTCGGGCTGGGCAGGAGCGTCGCACTAGATCAGTAGAGAGTAATGAGAATCATCGTACCTCCGTCTGTTTTGAGCTTCAGGGGGGTCTTTGCAATGAGAGGTATTGGAGGATATGCATACTGAAGACCACCTCCCCAGAATAGGAGGAAAGCAACCGAGGCTAGTCTGCTGTGTGTCCATACTCTAGAACAAAATTGGTCCACCTGGGCATTCTGCAGAGTGGCAAAGAGATCTATTGAGGGGATGCACCATCTCCAAAAGTTACAGGCTGCCACCTCCCTATACAGTGTCCATTCATGTGGTTGGAGGACTCAATTCAGTCTGTCTACCAGAATGTTTTGATCACCTGGCAGATATGTGGATCTCAAGTCCATTCCATGTATAATAGCGAATTTCCACAACCTGACTGCTTCCCAACACAGGAGGTATGAGCCAGTTCTTCCCTACTTGTTGGTATGAAATATTGCGACTTGATTGTCGGTTTGAATCAGAACAATTTGGTTGGCCAGCCTATCTCGGAAAACCGTTACAGCCCTTGCTACAGCTCTTAATTCCAAGAAGTTGATCTGATGGAGACTTTCTGTTACCTGTGGCCACCCTTGCGTTTGACTCAAAGTCATCGTAGGCAGCCTGGGACATATACTTTGAGCACTCCCCGATGCACTTAATGAGGGTTTGGAATCACTGGAGGTGATACCCACCGAGACCTGCTAAGAAACCTGTGAGTTCCTTTGCCAGGTCAAGATACATGCCTATATACAGCTGGTAGGCTTGGATTCGGCAACCCAGCATCAAGCCCTGGTAGCATTTGTATCTGAGGGAGTTGAGGGCGCGGGACTCCCTACCCCAGAGTACAGAGGAGTGAGTCTTTGGGCTCTTCTGCCGGCATATGGTCGACTCTACCACCATAGAGGTATATGGGAGTTCTACCTTCCTGAAGCCAGGACCCCGCTAGACCCAGTACATGGTATTGAGACATCTGATAACTATTAGTACCGATGTCAGTGTCTCCCACATTGGGGAGAAGGAGCCGCCCAAGGATGGCGGGAAAAGGGACCGTCAGGGCCTCCTTGGGTGGAGCTTCATACTGGAGGATTTCAAGCTCCTCTGTGCGAGGGTCTTTCTCCGATCCATGGTGAGGGACAAGGCTTTTGCCATCTCGAACAAAGTCGAGGAACAATGTGTTCTTGGGCAGGGACTGATGCTGTGAGGCCGAGGGAGATGGGTCTGACGGGAGATCGCAGTGTGTACGCATCTCTGGGGATGCCTCATCCTCTGCTTCCCAACTGGAGTAATCGGTCGAGGACCGACAGCATCGCTGGGGAGGACTGTGCTCCCGAGGACCGAGAGCAGGATCGAGATCCACACCGAGAATTGGCTCGAGGCTCCGGGCTCTCAAGGATCATTTTGGCAGCCCAGGGAGTCCTCAAGATCAAGGTCCCTGTGGTCTTGGTGCAAGCACCAGTGGGGCCGGGCATAGACTCCTCCTGCGAGGCAAGGAAGGCAGTGACACTGTGCTCCAGTGCCATCATCTTGGCTTCCCACTCAGGAGCTGTAGCCTTCGACGTGGACACCGGGGTTACTTGGTCCGGCATCAGTGAGGAGAGGGAGTTCTTGATGGGAGAGACCTCGGGGTTCGGGACCTGTCATCGGAGGTCTCTGCATATGTTCGGGGAACTTTCACTGACCGCTCCTGCTCAGACTCCTCGGATATTCTCCGCGGACTGTGGGATCTGGCATGGGACTTGCCCTGTGTGTCCAAGTCCCAGGATGAAGTTCTCTAGAATTTCTTATTCTCATGTTCCCGCTCCAGGGGAACCTTTGTCGGAGTGCCCGTGGATCCAATCGGGCACCACGGGAACTTTGCGTGACTATGAGGATCAATGCGGGACCTTAGAATACAAGGCTATCAGGGATACCGGGGCAGAATCTGATCTGTGGAAGATATCATTTTGCTTTTTCTGATGACGCTAGATGGCCTTCGCGGACACCTTTTTACACAGGGAGCAGACCTCTGGGTCATGGTTTGCACCTGGACACCGAAGGCAGCAATTGTGTGTATCAGTGAAAGACATGTTTTTTGCGCACATTTTTTGAACCCACTAGCTATTGGGGCAAAAAGGACCCCTGCGAGGTTGACGACCCTCGATGTGGCCAGCAGATAGGAAAAAAGCATGAAACAGCGCTGGGGAAAGACAAAAAAAAAAACGGGTCCGAGACTCGATACTGGGGTAACCGGGCTCGGAGGCAGGAAAGGGATTGGTGCTAACCGGAGAAAGAAAAGACAGTTTAATGCACAAAAGATCAACTTTTTCTGGGGAAAAAAGATGGACGTCTGTGGGGCTCCACAGAAAAAAGGAGACTGAATAAGATGGTACCCTTGGGTGGGAAGGGGGACCATGCATGCATGGTGACATTTCCCAAAGGCTTTCTTCTGCGGGGCTCTGTCGGCACCGACGTCACCCATATGCGAGGACTGACTTCCTGCTTGTTCCTGGAGAAGAATAGAATCTTTTCTTCTTATTGCAGAAAGACTTCTTTACAGGAGTCTTTTTCCTAGCAGGGCCAGCTGTTGTTCTGGACAGTCTCTTTAGAGTAGTGTTTTCTGACTCTGAGAGGCCTCATCTTATCTTGTCAGTCTTTTCCAAAGAGGTTTTCTCCTGTGCAAGGTATGTTGCCCAGCTTATCTTGAACCCACTGTTCAAGATCTGAGGCTTGAAGCCATGCAATTCTACATGCACCAATGCATATTTGCAGATGACCTGTTTGTACGTTCAAAAGCATCAAAGGTAGCCTTATTGACAAACTTCAAAACATTTTGGCTATGCTTCACTAGGGCAAGATAATCTGCTCTCTTGTCATCTGGGAGGAGAGGAGCAAAGGCCTCGAGAGCCCCGGACACCGCTTTGAGGAACATTCCCATGTAGAGTATATAGATGTTGATCCTAGCCGAGAGCATGGATGCCTGGAAGCATCAATGCCCAAAGGCATCGAGTGTTCTCGATTCTCAACCTGGAGGATTAGAGAAGTGAATTTTTGTGCTTTTGATTCAGTGCATCGCCAATTCAACCACCATGGAGTGGTGGGGAAGTTGCGGCTTTTTGAAGCTGGGACACGCCAGTACTTGATACATGGTATCGAAATGTCGACATCAAAATGGCAGATGAAATTTAATGTGGACAAGTGCAAGGCTATGCACCTAGGGAAGAACAACCCAAACTATGGTTACACGATGCAAGGTTCCACATTAGGAACCACCACCCAGGAAAAAGATTTAGGCGTCATTGTGGATACCATGTTAAAACCCTCGGCCCAGTGTGCAGCGGCGGCCAAGAGAGCAAATAGAATGCTAGGTATGATAAGGAAAGGAATCGAAAATAAAACAAAAGATATTATAATGTCTCTATATCGTTCCATGGTGAGACCGCACCTTGAATATTGTGTGCAATTCTGGTCGCCGTATCTTAAAAAGGATATAGCGATTTTAGAAAAGGTTCAGAGAAGAGCCACCAAAATGGTAAAGGGGGATGGAAGGATACTCCTATGAAGAAAGGCTAAAAAGGTTAGGGCTCTTTAACCTGGAAAAGAGACGGCTGAGGGGAGATATGATAGAAGTCTATAAATTAATGAACAGAGTGGAACGGGTAAACGTAGATCGATTGTTTACCTTATCAGAATATAGAAAGACTAGGGGACATGCAATGAAGCTACAGGGTAAACTATTTAAGACTAATAAAAGAACATATTTTTTCACTCAACGTGTAATCAAACTCTGGAATTTGTTACCGGAGGATGTAGTAAAGGCTGTTAGTGTAGCTGGGTTTAAAAAAGGTTTGGATAAGTTCCTGGAGGAAAGGTCCATAAACCATTATTAAGAAGGGACCCAGGATATCAATGCTTGAACCAATACAAGCATTGTGGAACCTGTGTCCCTTGGGGACCCTGCTAGGTACATATGACCTAGATTGGCCACTGTTGGAAACAGAATACTGGGCTTGATGGACCTTGGTCTGACCCAGTATGGCATATCTTATGTTCTTATGTTCTTATGACTGTGAGGTGAGACCGAGAGGGGAATCTCCCACATACAGAGCATAAGGTCATAAAGGATGCAGTGCACCGGCAGAGTGGCTGCCTTTTGGGTGCTGGAGAATCTCTAATTCCTCTGCCCTTGGTTCCTCCTCTGATGTTACCATAATAAAGAGACCCTTAGCTAGGTCTTGAATGAATTCCTGGAAGGACATGTCTTCAGGAGGCAACATACATCGCTGCTGAGGCGGGGAAGGGTCTGAAGGAAGGACCTGGGGCCCTCAGGAATCAAATGACTCCACATCCGAAATGGAGGAATCTGAATCAGAGGACTCGCAGTATCGATGGGCAGTGTTCACCCGAAGCTAAGTGCTCTGAGGTATTGGGCTTGTTCAGCCACTTGGCTTTGGTACCGGCATCGGTAACAGTTTCAAGGGAGGGCATGGGTGGAAGCGATGTTGATATCATCTGGAGCAGCCCTGATGTCATGCCCGGAACCGGTGTCGACGGGGTGGTGCCTGTAGCCAATGGCTTGATAGGTACCGAGGCTGCCAGGACAGCTGCTAAGCTCCGCTCGATGGCCAGTATGTGCTGGTCCATCGAGGTTGCTGATGCCGGGAAATTGGTTGCAGGTGTTTGCGCTACCGTCCCAGAGCATGACACCAGTAGCTCTCTGGAGGTTGAGGCCTCGGGAGCATCCTCGGGCCCCTCGATAGCTTTGGAGGTCAGGACCTCCTGCCAGGGCTGTTTGGCAGGCCGATCCATCTCTGAAGCAACACCCAAGGGATCTTGATGCTTTGAGTAAGATCTACCTCTGGAGGTTTTGTCCGACTTCGATGCGGACTTGTGCTTGGACTTCAAGGATACTTGGGATCCATGGGAGGATGGGGCTCTCGATGAACTGGACGCCAGCGATACCACGTCTGAGGCAAAGAGTGTCCCAAATTTAGAGGCCTAACTCTATAGGCCTCTCAATCATCTTTTGACAGAGGGGACAGTCTGTTGGCTGGTGTTCTGGGCCGAGACATTTTAGACACCAGACGTGTGTGTCAGTTGCTGAGATGGTACTGACACACTTGGAACATTTTTTGAAACCACTAGCTGGTTTATCCATGCCTTCAATGGATGGGAAGGCAATGGTAGGCTTAAGGCCTGAAAGAGCCTCAACACGCCCAGGTTTGTTTCTTTTTTTATTTTTAATAAACTAAAAGAAAAAAAAAAGAAAAGAATAGAATAAGAGAACCAGCGGTGTCCTTAATGGTGCTGGCATCGACAAGACGGCAGACACTATCCACTAGAAGTTTTTTCTGCGGTGACAGGATTTGCTTCCTGCTGGCTCCGCAGAAAATGAAGAAATGAACAGAGGGAGTTGGGAAGGCAGTCATGCAGGTGCAGTGGAGTGGTCCCATAAGCTTTCCAATTGGATGCTGGGCAGCGTTCCTGCGCGGGCTCCGTCTGTACCAATGTCACCCATATGTGAAGATTACATTCCTGCTTGTTCCTGGAGATCATCCTTTCTAAAATGTGCCTTTAAGTGGCTAAATTTTGCTGTTCAAAAAATAGATGGCTCCAGAGGCATTTCCAGGGAGGGACCAAGATTTAAACCAGTTGATAGTGATTTTCAGTATTAGCTGGCTAACTTTAGGTGATCAAGCCTGGCTGCACAAATAGCAGGCCTAAATCTAGCTGACAAGAGAATTTTATGACCGAGAATGTGCTTAGGTAAATTAGAACTACCAGCCAGTTTGTAAGTTTACCACTTTGCATTTATGATCACTTATTTTACTGTAATCGCTTTCAGATCAGCCTTCTCTAGGGTTCATTCTGCTGCTATTTCCACATATAATAACATCTTCCTCCTCTAGGAAGGGTAGGCTGTACCTCTGTGACCTTTTTCTGTACAGGAGAAGGTACTGGGCTGTTCTCAACGCTGTCTCCTTCACTCTCGCTGTTACTTCCCTCGGTATTGACGCTGGTGACACTAGCCCCGCTAGCATGACGCATCTTTTTCTTATCATCTCTGGTTTGATTCTGATGTTTATAATGAAGTGCAGCCTCGAAGTTCATCACTGCCCAAGCATGCCATGCCTACAGGAGCAAAATCATAAATACTATCTTATGGCGCTATTAATCCCAAATTTGTTAAGTGTTCATAAAAGCTTCACAGAATTCAAAAAGTTACAGAAAATACACAGGAAATGTCAGAGTACTGTAGTTTAAAATTTCAGATATGTTTAAGATTTCAGATATATTTAAAAGCAAGTTTAACAACTGCAGTTGTAAACAACCAAAAACCTTCATCTCCAATGCGTTTCATTAATACTTTTTCCAGGGGCTACCAAAAAAGGAAAAGGAAATCACAAAAAGAGAGAAACTTTAATCAGACCATCTGAAGCTGCTACAATACATACAATTATAAACAAGAATCTAACCAACTGGAAGTACTGCGGTGCACACCTCCTCCAATGGGATGTGCTACAGAGTATTTCCCTAGTTCCTACAAAAATGAGACATGATACTGCAGTATCCTCTCTCCACCACCACAATCAATACTGCAGCACAGGCATCCCAAACAATGGGAAGTATTTCAACAGCACAAGTGTACAACCCCTTCAACCAATGCAAAATATAGCACAGTTACTTACCTGTAACAGGTGATCTCTGGGAACAGCAGGAATAAGTCTTCACATATGGGTATCGTCGGTACCGATGGAGCCTGCGCGGGAACGCTCCCCAGCGTCCAGAAAAGAAAGCCTTTGGGAGCATCCCACGGTGCCTACGCGCTGCCTTCCTGCCTTTCCCAACCGCCTCTCTCCAGTTCGAGTTTTAAAGCTGAGACAAAGAGAGAGAGAGGAAAGGAAAGAAAGATAGAGAGATACAACTCCTAGGGGAGGTGGGTGGGTTGTGAAGACTTATTCCTGCTGTTCCCAGAGATCACCTGTTACAGGTAAGTAACTGTGCTATCTTCAGGAACAAGCAGGAATGAGTCTTCACATATGGGGACTCCCTAGCTGCAGATGCCAGGGGAGAACCCCAGGTTGTGTGTCCTTGAAAAGGATACTAACTCCTCCCATGGATCTCTGGCATCCAACCAGGGTAGGTGGGTAGGAGTTGATTAGGAATGGAACAGGTGTTTGAGAACAGCCTGACCAAACAAGGCATCCCGGTGGGAGTCCTTGTCCAAGCAGTAATGGGCTGTGAAGGTATGAACTGAGGCCCAGGTGGCCGCTCGATAGATTTGGTCGATGGACACAGAATTTAGATGAGCCATTGAGGCTGCCATGGCTCTCACATTGTGAGCTGTGACATGGCCCTCCAGAGAAAGGTTTCTACTCTGGTAGGCGAAAGAAATACACTGAGCAATCCAGTTGGACAGTGTTCTCTTAGAGACTGGAAGTCCTAAATGAGAAGGATCAAAAGCAACAAAGAGTTGAGAAGACTTTCTATGTTGCTGTGTTCTTTGTAAGTAAAAAGCAAGAGCTTTCTTACAATCCAAGGTATGAAGATTCCTCTCTGCACTTGATGCATGAGGTCCTGGAAAAAAGACAGGTAAATACACCTCTTGGTTCAGATGAAAAGGCGAGACCACTTTAGGCATAAAGTGTGGATTGGTCCTGAGGACTACCTTATCATGATGGAACCTTGTATAAGGTGGATTAGCCACCAAAGCTTGCAATTCACTGATGCAGCGTGCTGAGGTGACTGCAATGAGAAAAATAACCTTCCAAGAAAGAAATTTCAAGGAGGTGGTGGCTAAAGGTTCAAAGGGTGGCTTCATGAGCTGGCCAAGAACCAGGTTTAAGTCCCATGCCACTGGAGGTGGTCTAATGGGAGGTTTAGTTAAAAGAAGGCCTCTCATGAATCTTGCTATAAGAGGATGAGAGGAAATAGGTTGTCCATTGAGAGGCTTGAGGGACGCTGCAATAGCACTCAAATGGACTCTTACTGAATTTGTTTTCAGACCTGCATGGGATAGATGCAGGAGATACTCTAGTAGAGAATTCAGAGGTATTGCAAGAGGGTTTAGACCCTTCTCTGAACACCAAATGGTAAATCTTTTCCATTTGAAAGCATAGGAACGTCTAGTAGAAGGCTTTCTAGAGGCATGAATAACATCTCTGACTTGCTGAGAGAGATGAAAATCTTGAAGGTCTAAGCCCTCAGCAACCAAGCCCTGAGATGGAGCGCCTGGGGGTTTGGGTGCCATAATGTTCCCTCTTCCTGGGATAGAAGGTCTGGTGCAGAGCCCAAGTCCAGGGAGGGAGCTTGAGAGAGATGCAGAAGTAGAGGGTACCACACTTGGCGTGGCCAATGTGGTGCTATGAGGATCATGGTCCCTCGATCTCTCTGAAGCTTGAATAGTGTTTTGGGAATTAGGGGAATTGGTGGAAAGGCATAAAGGAAGTCTTGACCCCAGTGAAGGAGGAAGGCATCCTTGGCCTGAATTCCCTGACACGGAATTCTGGAACAGAACCGGGGAAGTTTAGCATTCCACGGACTTGCAAAGAGGTCTATGTCCGGGGTTCCGCCAAATTCGAAAAATCCTGGCTACTTGGTCCATGTGGAGGGACCATTCGTGTGGAAGCAGAACTCGACTGAGTCTGTCCGCCCAAGAGTTTTGAACGTCTGGAAGATATACTGCCAGAAGATGGATGTGATGCTCTCTGGCGAAGGCCCACAGTCGCAAAGCTTCGTTGCAAAGCGACAGAGAGCCAGTCCCGCCCTGCTTGTTCACATAGAACATGGCTACTTGGTTGTCCGTATGGATGAGGACTGTCCTGTAGCTGAGCAGGGTATGGAACACTCTGAGAGCTAAGAATATTGCTCTAAGTTCCAATAGATTGATATGCAGAGAAGTCTCCTGTGGAGACCAGATGCCTTGGGTGGAGAGATCTTGTAGATGAGCTCCCCAACCCTTTGGAGAAGCATCTGTTGTGAGAGTTGCTTGGGGTAGAGGTTGCTGAAAAGGGGACCCCAGCAACAGGTTTTGAGAGGACTTCCACCACTGGAGAGACCAAAAAAGGCGACTGGAGTTTGCTATTTTGTCTGACAGGCAACCTGATGCCTGAGTCCATTGGGTGGACAAAGTCCATTGAGCTGCCCTCATGTGAAGGCGAGCAATATGGAACCACATGCACGGTAGATGCCATGTGGCCTAATAGTTGTAGCATCTCTCGAGCAGTTAAGTGGGACTTTAACTGAATCTGGGAGGCTAACTGCACTAGACGTAGGCAACGGGCCTGAGGAAGATAGGCCCTTGCAGTTGTGGTATCCAGCAAGGCCCCTATGAACTCCAGAGACTGAGTAGGGGTGAGATTGGATTTTGGGATGTTTATTACTAGTCCCAAATACTGAAGGATACGCATTGTGCAGGTTAGGCAAATCTGGGCCTCTGACTGGGATGGGGTTCGAATGAGCCAGTCGTCCATATATGGGAATACGAATATTCCTAGAGTGCGGAGAAATGCAGCTACTACTGCCATGCATTTCGTGAACACCCTTGGTGTAGAGGCCAGACCGAAAGGAAGCACCCTGTATTGGTAGTGCTTTCCTTGAAAAAGGAACCAAAGGAACCTTGTGTGTTGGATGGATGAGGACATGGGTGTACGCATCCTTGAGATCTAGAGAACAAAACCAGTCCTGACTCTGAAGGTATGGAAGCAGAGCCCCTAGAGAAATCATTTTGAATTTCTCCTTGAATAGAAACTTGTTCAATTCTCTGAGATCTAATATGGGTCTGTAGCCCCCTGTTTTCTTTGGGATAAGAAAATAAGGGGAGTAGAACCCTGAGCCCTGCTGAAGAAGAGGTACTTCTTCTATTGCCCCTTGGGCAAGAAGGGTAGTAATCTCCTGACCTAGAAGGTTGAGGAGAGATGTTGGAGAATTGAACTGTTTCACCATGGTGTGAGGAGGAAGGCTTAAGAAATGAAACTTGTACCCTTCCTTTATGATGGAGAGGGTCCATTGCTCTACTGTGATTTGCTCCCATCTGGGAGCAAAGTAAGTCAACCTTCCTGGAATGGTGAGGGGCTCTGGTTTTTCCAGAGCTAGAAAGGCTAAGTTATCTAGTTGCAAGTCAAAGGCCCTGAGGAGGTTGAGGCTGCTGGGCTGTGGTAGGCCTGGCAGCCTTTGACTTGGCCTGTTTAGGTGGTTGCTGACGCTTTGCAGCAAAATGACCTGCAGAAGATGTCTGCCCATGAGCAGGATAATATCTTCCCTTTATTAGAATAAGATGTCTTTTGGAACAATCTTTTCTTAACAGGGGCGGAGGTAGACTTTGAAAGTCGATCCAAAGCAGAGTTCTCAGCATCCATCTGAGTGGCCTTTGCTTGCCAATCCCTGCCAAACAGGTTTTCACCTGTACAAGGAAGGTTTCCCAACTCATCTTGGACCCAGAGTTCCAAATCAGAGGCTTGTAACCAAGCAATTCTGCGTGCACCTATGGCAATAGCCATGGCTCTGCTTACACACTCAAAAGAGTCAAAGGCTGCACGGTTGGAGAATTTAGAAACATCTTGGGCATGTTTGAGCCAAGTGAGAAATTCCTGCCTTTTATCTTCTGAAATAAAAGGAGCTAAAGTCTGCAGATGATCTGTGACTTTTTAGAAACATCCCCATATAGAGACTATAGGAGTTGATTCTGGCAGCAAGCATATTGGCCTGGAAAATCCTTCGGCCAAAAGCATCAAGGGTCCTGCATTCACGTTCTGGAGGATTAGATGAGTGTCTCTTTGCACTCTTTATTTTCTTCATAGCAGACTCAACCACAATAGAGTGGTGAGGAAGCTGAGTCTTATGAAAACCAGGACAGGGAGGGACACGGTACATGGTGTCTAACCTACGAGAATGAGGAGAGGTGGTGAGAGGAGTCTCCCACATGCCCAACATGAGATCATAAAGAATCTCATGAATAGGTAAGGTAGCTGCTTCCTTAGGAGCCTTAGGATATTGCAAAATATCTAATTGCTTGGCTCTAGGCTCTGACTCAGAGGCCACTGTGATGGAGAGGCCTCTAGCCACTTCCCTAATGAAGTCTTGAAAAGACAAGTCCTCTGAAGGAGACATTCTTCGTTTTGGAGAAGCAGACTCCTGAGGAAGAAGTACCGGTGCATCGACAGAAGCCTCCAACTCATCAGAGTCTTCGGAGGAATCGAAGTATCGCCTGTCTGGATGCTCCTGTAAAGCCCGATACGCGTACCGAGTGGGATCGACATCGGGAGTAAGCGGTACCGGTTCGGTACCGATGGGCATCATAGGACAGGGTACCGTTGCAGTCAACACCGAAGCCGATGTCGATGCAATCGGTGCGGTGCCGGGGTCGGTACCGGTGTAATGGGGAAGAGACGTCCTTTGCCATTCAAACAGAGGAATCTGAGAGAAGTAGGTCTGTTGCTGACAGGAAGGCAGAGCACATGACTTCCAGTTGCCAGGAGCAGCATAAACAAACCCAGCCACGAGTGCAGCAGCCCCGCCCAGCTAGCAAATAATCCCCATCTCCTGAGCCTAATAGTTTTCACCTGAATGGGGGAGGGGCTAAGTTAGCTCCAAACCGGACGAATAAGAAACGCCCCTTAGAGTTTGGTAGGGACGGTAGAGGAGGTAGAGAGCTTGGAGAGACGCAGAGTGAGAAACAGCGTCAGAGTAAGCTGAAGTCTGAGAGCGAGAATCAGACTGAGAGAGAACAGCTGAAGCGTCAGTTTGGGAAGCAGACAGATTCAGAAGCAACGTGTGTTTCAGAGTGGAAGGAACACGAGAGAAAGCACGTGAGTGACTCAGAGGATTGTGAGTCTGAGAGTGAGTTTGATAGAGAACTAAAGACGGTAACCAGCAGGAGTAACTGGAGAAGCAGAGCCCAAAAGCCCTGTAGACAGAGCGCCAAGCAGGCGTCCTATTGGGAAGGCAGCCAGAGGGAAACATTACCGGAGAAGCTATTTGGGAAGCACTTGCAAGCCCCAGGGAGTGAAAGGTATTCTTTGGAGGATATCTGCATGTCAGAAGAAGAGGGTGAAAAGCCAAAATCCAGAGGAAAACCTCTAAGGTTTAAACCCCTTGCTGACCAAGCTGTGCACGGACTTTCCCCTGTCTCAAAGCCAGAAGGTAGGCTGTCTAAATACTTTAAGGATAAAAGTACTTATAAGAAGTTCTCTTGTGAAAACCCTGAAGGGTGTGACTCTCCTCTCTGCTATTCTGATATATGTGGTAATACTGAACCCTATCTCACAGAGGGCTGGTTAGAGAAGCCCCGGGAACAGATAGAGGGTGAAAGTTTGAAAACGTTGCATACCAAACAGAAGTTTTACCTACCGGAGAATCAGCATGAACCAATGCTGATTGACCCTCATGAGGAGGAAGTATCAGATGACCAAATGGACTGTACTTTAATGATTACAGATGATATAACCTCTCTGTGCTGAGCCAGGTGATTCATGAAAGCCGTTTGAACTGGCAGTTAAAGAGCACAGGATTTTTCCTTTGTTGTGCAAAGTGACTGTATGCTGTGAATACTGTGGAACTTTGGATTTCTGTTGAGAAGCTGTTTTATTCTTTACTTATTTTGCAGTGTATGGAGTGTGTGGCCTTTTTGTCCTCAGTTCTTTTGTGTTTAAATCCGCCCGGGAGGGGAAATAAAAATCCTGTCATTGCCTGTACCACTCGCACCACAACTGCTTCTTATTGAAAGGGAAAATACTACAACTCCCAGGAAGCAATGCATGCCTAAAGCATTGCTCAACTCCTTCAATAAGGGTCCCCAGGCAGTCTAACCCATACGCCTATGCTGCGGGACGACTACTGGTGACACCGGCAACGGAGATTGTTGCGGTACCGGAGGCATCAAAGCCTGCATAAACGCCGTGAGGGTGTGCTGCATGGACAGAATTTTCTGATCCATCGACGCCACCAAAGTCTGGATGTCGGTACCAGTGGAGGCCACTGGTACCCCAGAACACAGCAACAGGTGATCGGTCGAGGCCGAGCCATCGATGTCAACCTGTGACCCTATAGAGAATGCTTTGGAAGCCGGGGTAATTTTGCCGGAGCGGAATCCTCGAGGACAAGCCCGGAGGCATCTCGATGCTTAGATGGAGATTTGTCCTTCGAGGACCGGCTAGATTTATGTTTGGTTACCTGAGATCCATGGGAGGAAGAAGCAGCCCTGGAAGACGTCGATGCCACCGAGGCTGCATCAGAGGGAAACAGGGTACTGAGCTTGGCTGCTCGGTTCTGCCGACCTCTTTTAGACATCATGGTGCAGGACACACAATCCGTGATGGAATGGTCAGGACCCAAACATTTCAGACACCAATCATGGGTGTCGGTGACAGAAATAGTACCGCCACATTTTGTGCACTTTTTGAACCCGGAAGCGGGCTTCTCCATGAGGAGAAAATAATTAGGCCTAAGGCCCAAAATGAAAATGCACAGCTGAATAAAGAAAAGGGGGTTTTTTTTGAAGAAGAAGAAGAAGAAAAGAAATGACGGGCGGTACTGGTCTGACGTTGAAGGCAGACGCGACACAGAAAAATAAAGAAAAAAATAAAGAACTTCTTCTGCGGTGACAGGAACACGACCTGCTGGCTCCGCGGAAAAGAAAAACTGGAGAGAGGCAGTTGGGAAAGGCGGGAAGGCAGCGCGCAGGCGCTGTGGGATGCTCCCAAAGGCTTTCTTACTGGATGCTGGGGAGCGTTCCCGCGCAGGCTCCGTCGGTACCGATGATACCCATATGTGAAGACTCATTCCTGCTTGTTCCTGGAGATTAATGCAGCATGCACCCCCTAACCCTTCATGCAACCAAGCAATGGAAAGTGTTACTGCCATACACATACATACATATCTGAGTGTATTCTATTCTGTACTGATTGTACTTTTCCAATACCTCAAAGCAAGGTGACAAATTTTATCAAATGAGTGATTGACAAGTGATTAGCAAGTGATTAGCAATTTAAGAATGCTCGGGGGCCCCTTTCATTGCTGAGCTTGCAGCTAAGTCAGAAGAACATTAGACATTATGGTCCTGATTTTATAACAGGACATTTATGTGGGATGTTCAAAACAGAGACTATTTTAAACCTATTTTATAAAGACAACATAGACATCTATGTGCATATATCAAATAGGCACTCTGAACAAGCCCCTGTAGCACACAAATGCCAACACACACAGTTACACGCTTCAAAGTTGATATACAAATGTGTGTGTGCTCACATATTGTATAAAATACATGCATCCATCACAACTTCACTCCTACTTCACCCCCAGGAACAACTACACATGGAATATATGTACATTATAAGCTGTCTGGTTGTTGAACACATACCACCACACAATTTTAGAAAAGGCCTTTTCCATGTGTAAAACAGACTCTGGGCACAATTTTCATTTAGACAGGCTATGCATCGCATCGGCGCATAGCCTGCCCACCAACCCCCTTAACTCGGATCTTCACTTCCATGGCAACGGAAGTAAAAATCCGGGTTTGGTTGGACATGCCAGCAGCTGCCAAGGTTAAGCGGGTAGCAGCAATTTTAGATGCTAGCCGGTTAGCCCCAGCACCTCAAAGATAGGCGAGGAAAAACCTTGTCTATCTTTAAGGCACAGAGGGCTAACCAGGTAGCATAAAAAAACACTGCTACCTGCTTAGCCCTTTCCTCCGTCCCTGCTTCGCCATGGAATGCCCCAACAGTCCCCATTGCTAACCGCTTAGCATCTGGGTGCGATAGGGACTTAACCAGGATTTTCCAAAGGCACTACCCATGTATATGCCTTTGGAAAAGCCCAGTTAAGGCATTTACAAGGGTAACATGGGCAGTTACCTGTGTAAATGCCTTCGGAAATCAGGCCCTATATGCATAAAGTCCTTTATAAAAAATAATCCCTATAGCAATTGGAATTCCAAAGCATTAGCAGGGTTTTTTTTTTCTTACATAAGCCTATGCAACATGTAGCTGCTAACAACCAAGAGAGTCCTGTGAGCACATTTCACAGGCTACTGAGAACCAGTTTTGCAGTTACTATTTTCTGCAGAGAAGACCTACAAAGCATACATACAGTATCTATATACGAGTACAAGAAGATCATGGAGTCCTTTTAAATTTAAACATCAGTGAAGTGTGTTTGGAAGGTCCTTTGTGTTTGTTTTAAAAAAAAAAAATTCAAGGAGTGTCTCCAAGTAGACTAAACTCGAGGCCTCACAGCTACCGGAAAGGGATGTTTTTAAATAATCAATAACCTGAATTAGAGTCAGAGAAGGGCTGGCCCAGGACTCAGTCTGGGGTGTTGGTGCCCTAGGAAAGCCTTGAGCTTTGCTCCCCCACCTCCCCTCTACAGTACCACCCCATGCTGTCAAAGCCTACTATTTAGCTTTGAATGCCTTGCTCTTTGCCGCTCCCCAGAAGCTTCCACCTAGGCGGCCACCTAATTTACCTAGTGGTTGGGCCAGCCCTGAGTCAGCGTCCTTAATGTGACAGGTACTGACCACTTCCCCTCTCTCACAAAGCCCTACAAGTGAATGACACATGGTCCTCTGCATCTTCATAGGCAAAAAGGTGACATTTTATTTACCAGTTAATGTCCTTTCCTTGAGTCCTGATAGACCAGTCCAGACAAATGGGTTGTGTTCCCTTACCAACACATTGGTGGAGACAAGAACCAATGAATAGCCCAGGTTTCAATGACGTCATTCCTGAGCCTCTATTCGTCTCAACCATCAGAGGTCCCTTCAGTATTCACCCTAAAGCATATGGAAGAAACATGGCAAGGCTCAAACAACCTCAAAATGGGCAACAATGAATAATCATCCAGTAGAGAACTAAGTACAGGAAAGCATAAATAGAAGGCTGCCAATAGAAGATGAACCTGCAGAGCTAAGTATAAAAATTATAGTGAACCCAAGGATGCCGTAGCAGAAGAATAGAGCAATACAGTTCTAGAGGTGGGCCCTGGACTGGTCCAGCAGGACTCAAAGAAAGGACATTAACTGGTAAGTAAAATGTTACCTTCCATATTGTCCTACTAGACCAGTCCAGACATGTGGGATGTACCAATGCTACAACTCCACTGGGCGGGAAGAAGACACAGCAGCTCACAAAACCTTGGAGCCAAAGGTCGTGTCTGCCCATACATGGACATCCAAGCGGTAATGCTTGACTAAAGTGGAAAGTGATGCCCATGTCGCTGCCCGACAAATATCTACAGGTGCTACTGAGCTCCACTCACGAGGATGCTTGTACTTGGGTAGAATGGGGGACTGTGCACGTCTGGACATGGATGTCTCAATGGCCTCCTTAATCCAGCGCCCCAAAGTTGACTTAGCCGCCGCTTCGCTCTTGCGCAGGCAGGCAAACAGCATAAAAAGATGGTCAGACTTACGACAGGAATTTGTAATTTCAAAATACCAGAGAAGCACCCTCCAGACATCCACAAGGCGGAGACCCTTATCCTTCCCCCAGCACTGCTCCTTAGAGAATGAGGGCAGACAAACCACCTGATTCATGTGAAAGGGAGAAAGCACCATAGGCAAGAAGGAAGGCACAGGCCAAATAGAAATGGCTACTCATGAAAAGACAGATAAGGATCTCAGCAAGACAGAGCCTGCAGCTCAGAAAGCTGCCTTGTGGAACAAATCGCAATCAGTCTTCAGCATCAAATTTTTTAAAGTAGCACGCTTCATCGGCTCAAACAGCACTGCCATCAGGGCTCTAAGAACCATACCCAGATCCCCTTATGGGAGCAGAGACCTGAGGGAAGGATGCAGATGCCGAACCTCCTAAAGAAAGTGCGAGACGCCCGTATGCAAGGCTGGAGACTTACCAGTCACCGGACCTCGGAAACAGGCCAAAGCTGCAACCTGAACTTTTAGGGAGTTAAGGGACAGGCCCCTTCGCCAGGCCATCCTGTAGGAAGGCCAACAAAAAGGGCACCTTGGCCGCTTCAGGAGCCAACTGCTGAGCCCCGTACAGTTGCTCAAAGAGGCACCAGATCCACATGTATGCTAGCTTGGCATACCTTCTCTGAGCTCCAAGCAAAGTGGAGACCACCACTGCAGAGTAACCCTTACATGCTGTATCCTTTCAAGAGTCAAGCCATAAAAGAGAAGGGAACTGGGTCCTCCAGGATAAATCGGTCACTGCTGCAATAGGCCCCAAAACAGAGGCAACTGAAGAGGAGGTGCTTGCAAGGTGCCGCATCAAATCTCCAAACCACGCTCCTCAGCCAATCCAGCGCCACTAGAACAACTCTGCCTGGGTGGCGCTCTATACGCCAAATCACATGCCCCATCAGGGGCCACCAAGGAAACACATACAGCAGGCACTGATCTGGCTAAGGCTGGGTCAAGGCGTTGATACCCTCAGACCTTGTCTCTGTGTGATGACTGAAGCAGCAACAAACTTTGGCACTGGAGTGGACTTCATCATCAGATCCATTTCGAGGTGACCCCAGCCACGCAGAATCAGCTGAAATGCCTCCAGACTCGACTCCCACTCTCCTGGATCCAGAGAGTGCCGGCTGAGGAAGTCCACGTCCACACTGTCCAACCCAGCAATGTGCTGAGTCGACAAGGCTAAGTTATCTGACCAGGCAAACAGCGCTACCCCAGCACTCCTTGTGCTGCTTTGCCGATTGACACAAGCCATTGCAGTAGCGTTGTCTGAAAATACTCAAACTGCCTGGCCCTCAACCAGGGGCCAGAAACGCAGAACGCAGAAACGCCCTGTAAAATAGTTATCTCCAAGTTATAATGCCCTGTTCAATGTAATTTCAGTTTGTTCAATGTAAACCGCACTGATGCAGAATAGCGCAGTATATAAGAGAATGTAAACAAACAAGAGCCAACTTCATGGCCCTCGCCTCAAGGCGGTTGCTGGACTACATCATTTTCCTGCTGTTCCAACGGCCTTGGGCCGTACAGTCTTGGCAATGGGTTCCCCAGCTCGAGAGATTGGCATCTGTTGTCAGGAGGATCCAAGAGAAATCATCCAGTGGCGCGCTCTTCCACACAAGTCAGGGCTGCTACCTCCACTGCAGACTGGACATCACCATCAATGGGAGCGGGAGCCTGCGCTCGAACTCCTGAGAACGCAGAGACTACCGAGTCAACGAGGATTGCTGGAATGCTCACTGTGAGCACACACGCCAAAGGCGCTCTCTCTATGTTCATCGCCATGAATCAGAGGAACTGAAGATGATCCCAGACTCTGGGAGCCTGCTGCACACAGAACAGCACCAAGCAATCCAACAGTCCTTTGACTTTCTCCTCTGGCAGGAAAACTCTGCCCACATGATTGTTGAAATGCGTTCCCAGAAACTCCAGGGACTGGGAAGGCCACAGCTGGCTCTTTTCCCGATTGATCACCCAGCCAAAACTTTCTACCACCACTCGGGATGCTACCCGAGACATTTCTGAAAGGGAACTGGCCCGGATGAGTCAGTCGTCCAGGTAAGTATGGACACAGAGCCCTTGGTGCCATAGCCGCTACCACCATGACCTCAGAAAATGTCCTCAGGGCGATGGATAGTCTGAAAGAGAGGGCGGCAAACTGATAGAGCCAAGCATGGCAAAACACAGATACCTTTGCTGATCTACCTGGATCAGCATATGAAAATTCATTTCGGCCAGATTCACAGAAACGCAAAGACATGCAAGTGCCTGTTGACTCCCTTGAGGTCCAGAATGGGCCAGAAGGAACAATCGTTTTTGGGCACCATGAAATAAGCACAACAACCTGTCCAAGGTGATCCGCAGAGCAGCACTTTGATTACAGACCCATAAGGTGAGATGATGAAGGCTCTTTGCATTCCAGGACAGCCGAACTGAATGGTGCCTAGCACAAAGTGGTCGTTTGCAACCTGAGCTCATTCCTGAAAGAAAAGGTGAAGCCTGCCTCCAATTGGAGGAACAGGGAATGGGCCTTCAAACCTTCATTGCGCAACCCAGGAAGGTCGTCCTGTGGAAGGGACAGAGTCCCTGTGCCCACACTCTCCACAAAAGGACTGAGAACGAGCCCAAAGCATGGAAGCAGAGAGGAAGAAAGATTTTATTTATTTGGTTTTATATACCACACTATTCATAATTAGCGCTGTTTACAATAGAACAACTTATTACATGGAACAGTTTACATTGAACATATGAACATGATATGATACAATTAACAAACCCACATTAAGTAAGTCATACAAGTTTTCCAGGTCGGGGAAGCTGGGGAATTGCTCCGTGCAGACGTCACCCATAAGTGAGGGCTGACTTCCTGCTTGTTCCTGGAGAATGACGAGTGCCAGGGTCCCCGGGAATCTGATCAGCCTACCCTCGGGGGCGGGAAGGATGATGAGAAAGGGGTACCAACCCACTTCACAGGTCCCTTGGACCCATCTTCCAGAAGGCGGTAAAATTTTGTCTTGCCCAGGTCCCTCACCAGCTTCTCCAAATTGACTCCAAACAGAAGCTTCCCTTTGAAGGCCAGTTGGATCAGCCAGGATTTAGAGAAGGAGTCCACCGCCCAGTGCCGGAGTCAGATCCACCTCCGTGATAAAGTAGACAGTGTACTGTCCCTGGACGCCAAACATACCAGGTCATACATGGTATCAGAAAGGAAGGTCGCAGCCGACTCCAAGAGGGTATCATCTGGCAGAAGAAACTGAATCAACAAGCAGGGCTCGAGAAGTCAGGCTCACACATACTAACAACTGAAGAACAGCCGTTGCCGCGGCAAACACTCTCTTCAACAAGGCATCCATTTTTTGTTCCAGAGGATCCTTTAAGGCTGAGCCGCCTTCCACAGGGATAGTTGTTTGTTTAGTTACCGCTGTGACCTGTGCCTCCACCTTGGGAATATCAAACCACACCATGCACTCCTCTGGGAGAGCATACATCTTCTTACACACCCTTAATCCCCGAGCAGCGAGCCAGGAGAATCCCATCCCAACCAGATGATATCCTTGATCACCACTGGGAACAAGACGACAGTAGTGGATTTCTGCACCCCTTGCAGAAGCAGGTGCACCTTCGGCTCCTGCTCCATCACTGTAGAATCTGCCAAGTTCAAGGTGAATGCGATCAATACTGCCAGTTCCTCCTTCTGGAATAGGTGTATCATAGTCCTCTGAAGGCGAGAGCACTTCCTTGTCCATGTCAGCACAGAAACATCTAAATCCAAGTTACAGTTCAAATCTTGAACCGGTCTGAGATGATCCCCATCTCCAGAGGACACCCCTCGTCGGGACGCTTAGCCAAAGGCAGTCAAACAGGGCTTGCACACTCACCCATCCCCCTGAAACTGTGCACCATGGTACCCAGAGGCTGCAGGGTCTGTATTTCCATGTCAGAAGGACCAAGTTTGTTGTAGGAGGAAAACAATTCCCAAGGACAATCCAGAGTCCAGAAGCTCATCTCTCAGAAGAGACTCCTCAACACCAGGGGGCATTCACTGCCACAGATCCCCTAGAGGATGAGGAGTGGCTTACGGCCCAGACATCAGATCCTCCACCCAGCTGGATATCCTTACCCTCAGTGACATCCGCCACTTCCTGCCCTGAGGCAGGCAAGGCCTGACTAACTGTATCCCTTGACAGAGAGGGGAATTAGACCCTTTAGGGATGATTCTGAAGCCGCCATGCAAGAAGAACAGAGTCCAGAAGGTGAAATTAGACTTACCTGCTAATTGTTGTTCCTTTATGAACTCTAGTCTAGTCCCGGACCTCTGGGTTTAAGCACCTCCTCCCGCAGCCTTGGAGACTGAGCACGTCACCCTCTTTTTGGTGACACCAGCATAAATAGATGAGGAACCGCCTCCTTGATCCAGTAACCTATTGACAAAGCAGACTCACCAGAGCAATAAGTAAGCAGAAATCACTTTAAACATGTTATAACTATTGAACTATAAAAACTGTATAAATTTGCCTAACAATAATAATACCTGGCCACTTACCAGGAAAGGCTTATGTACGCTTCTGCACAGGCCTGCTCCGCCCTCTCCCCAGGACCTCTCAGCAGGAACTGACAAGCCTGCCCTGTAGATGTCTTACTGTTTCCTCCCCCAAAAGGACCATATCCCATCCAGTCACATGCCTAAGGACTGTATACCTCTCTTCAGGCTATGGCCCAAAACACCATAACGGGGGGGGGGATACGGGACTAGACTAGAGTTCCAAAAGGAACAACAATTAGCAGGTAAGTCTAATTTCACCTTCCTTATCATCCCTCTAGTCTAGTACCGGACCTCTGGGAATGTAACAGAGCAGTAAAGACTTTAAAGGGAGGGACCCGCTAGACCAGCCTGAAGAACCGCTGATCCAAACCTAGCATCCCCTTCCGCTTGCAGATCAATCCGATAATGCTTGACAAAGGAATGTAATGACGACCATGTCGCCGCCTTGCAGATCTCTGCTGCTGGCACCAAAATGAACTCTGCCCAGGAAGCCGCCTGCACCCTGGTTGAATGAGCCCTCAAACCATTTGGCACCATTTTTCCTTTCAATATATAAGCCGAGGCAATAGCCTCCTTAAGCCACCTTGCAATGGAAGACTTTGATGCCGGTTCCCCTTGCTTTGGCCCCCCAAACAAGACAAATAACCTATCCGTCTTGCGAAAGGCAGCTGTCCTTTGCAAATAGGTCCTTAATACTCGACCCACATCCAACCAATGCAACCAACTCTTGGACTTCTCGTTGCTAACCTTCTGAAAAACCGGTAAAGAAACTGCCTGATTCACATGAAACACTGAAACCACTTTTGGCAAGAACGACAGCACGGTTCTCAAGACAACCTTCTTGTCATAGAAGGACAGAAACGGCTTTCTACATGACAAAGCCTGCAACTCTGAAATCCTCCTTGCCGAAGAAATCGCTACTAAAAATACTACCTTCAGCGTCAGATCCTTCAAAGTTGCCTTAGCCAGCGGCTCGAACGGTTCACCTATTAATGACTCCAGCACCAAGTTGAGGTCCCATGTCAGTACCGGTTTCCGGCATGGCGGCCTCAACAGAGACGTCGCTCTTAAAAAACGCCGCACGTCCGGGTGAGACGCAAGTCCTATCCCTTGCACCTTCCCTCAATAACAAGACAGTGCCGCCAACTGGACCCGCAAAGAAGCTGCCGCAAGCCCTTTATCAAAACCATCCTGCAAAAAGGCCAAAACCTGCAGAATTGAGGCTCTCAGTGCCACCATCCCCCTATCTTCACACCAAGCATCAAAAATTTGCCACACCCGGATATACGCCACCGAGGTAGATCTATGCCTGGACTTCAATAAAGTGGAGATTACCGCTGACGAATACCCCCTAGACATCAACCTTGCCCTTTCAATAGCCAGGCTGTAAGCGAAAACCGATCCACGTGAGGCATCTTCAAGGGTCCTTGCACCAGCAGATCTTCCCTGACTGACAGTTTCCACGGCGGCTCCACTAGAAGCCGTACCAGGTCGGCATACCATGGGCTTCTCGGTCAATCCGGCGCCACCAGAATCACTTGGCCCCTGTGTCTCTCTATCCTTTGCAGTACCCAACCTATTAAGACCCAGGGTGGAAACACGTGCAGAAGCTGGTCCTCCGGCCATCTCTGCATCAGGGCATCCAAACCTTCGTACATTCTTTCTCTCCTTCTGCTGTAAAACCTTTCTACCTTTGCTGATGCGAATGTCGCCATGAGATCCATCACTGGAATTCCCCAGTGATCCACTAGCAACTCGAATACCTCTGGATGGAGAACCACTCACCTGGGTCCACCAAGACTCGACTCAAAAAATCGGCGGTCACATTTTCCACTCTTGCCACATGCTCTGCCGATAGGGCTTCCAGGTGCAACTCGGCCCAAGCTAGAAGGTCTTCCGCCTCTGCCTCCAGAGCTACACTGCTGGTGACCCCTTGCCGATTGATGTAGGCTACCGCCGTGGTGTTGAACGACAGCACCCGAATCGCGTTCCCTTGCAACTGCTGCTGGAAAGCTCTTAGTGCCAGCATGACTGCTCTGAGCTCTAACCTGTTGATCACCCACTGCCTTTCCTGTTCTGTCCACTGTCCCTGGGCAAACTGACCCTCGAAGTGTGCTCCCCAGCCGAACAGACTGGCATCTGTTGTCAAGGGTTTCTACTGCGGCGATTCTAGCGGCATGCCCCGCTCTAGATTCCTGGGATCCAGCCACCACTGCAGCGACTGCCTTGTCTGCATCGGACAGATCAACTTTTTGGACAACTGATCTGACTGATGAGACCACCTCCTGAGCAGAGCCCTCTGCAACGGTCTCATGTGAGCCCTGGCCCACTGCACTACCTTAAGCGTGGCCGCCATCATACCCAACAGCTGCAGATAATGCCACGCTGAGGGAGCTCGTTTCGCCAAGAACTCCTGAACGAGCCCCCTTAGCCCCTGGGCCCTGATGCGCGGCAGGAACACTCTGCCTCTCTCTGTGTCGAAGCAGGCTCCCAGGTACTCCAATTCCTGAGACGGCTCCAACCTGCTCTTTGCAGTATTTACTACCCATTCTAAGGTTTGCAAGAACTGTACCACACGGCGAGTAGCTTCCTTGATTTCTCTTCTTGACTTCGCTCAAATCAACCAGTCGTCCAGGTATGGGTGTACCAACACCCCTTCCTTGCGTAAGGCCGCTGCCACTACCACCATCACCTTGGTAAAGGCCCATGGCACTGTCGCCAATCCAAACGGTAATGCCTGGAACTGAAAATGTCCCATCGGAACTGCAAAGCAAAGATACTGTTGATGCTCCAACCTGATGGGAATGTGCAGGTACGCTTCGCAGAGATCTAATGACGTGAGGTACTCTCCTTGTCGTACCGCCACTATGACGGACCTCAGAGCTTCCATGCGGAAGTGAGACACTCTGAGACACCTGTTTACCCCTTTGAGGACCAGGATGGGTCGCCAAGCCCCCTCCTTCTTGGGTACCACAAAATATATCGAGTATCAACCGCAACCGCACTGGTCTGCTGGAACCGGTACCACTGCTTTGAGGTCTAGCAACCTCTGCAAAGTCTCTAGCACCGCCTGACACTTTGACTTTGTTCTGCAGGGAGATTGGACGAAGGCATCTGAAACTGGCTGCTGGAACTCCAGAGCATACCCGTGTTGAATGACCTCCAGCATCCAACGATCCAACGTAATTTGGACCCAGGCAGGAAAAAACTCCCTTAGCCGACCCCCTATGGGTACCAATCCTGCCTGGGTCCCCCTCGCTTCATTGCGACTTTTTGAGGCTCCGAAACCTCTCCCCGCTCCCCTAAACCCTCGAAACCCCTGGGATCTATACTGAAAACGGCCTCTCTGAAACTGACCAAACCTGGGTGTACGAAACCTCCAAAACTCCCTTTGCTGGCTTCTGGAGGGCGCCAGAGGATGATTCGTCTTTTGCTTATCCTCCGTCAGTCTCCCTCCTTTAGACTCCCCAAGGTCTTTTTACCAACTTGTCCAAATCTTCTCCAAAAAGGAGCTTACCCCTAAAGGGGAGCTTTCCTAGCCTTGCCTTAGAGGCTCCGTCTGCTGCCCAATTACGAAGCCAGAGATAACTGCGCGCCGCTACAACCGACACCATGCTGTTTGCCAGACCCCAAATGAGATCATATTGCACACCTGCCAAATAAGCTGTTCCCGACTCCATCTGGGCTGCTTCTTCTTCCGCCTCATCTTCACGATTCAGCTTCATTCTTTGGGCCCAACGTAGGCAACCTCTTGCTACCCACACCCCACAGATAGAAGCCTGCATAGAAAGAGCATTGACATAAAAAAACTTGCTTTAGCAGACTATCTAACCTCCTATCTTGCGCATCCTTAAGGGCAGCACTTCCCTCTACCGGAATTGTCATCTTCTTGGTGACCGCAGATACCGCGGCATCTACTTTAGGAGAGTTGAAAAGCTCCTTGTCCTGCTCTTGCAACGGGTATAGGCGTGCCATTACCCTGGAACCTCTCATCCCGGCCTCCGGCGTGTCCCATTCTTCCTGGATCATTTCCCTGAAGACTCTATGCATTGGGAAAGCTCTCTGGGACCTTCGAATCGCCTGCAGCAATGGATCCTCCAGAGAAGAATCCGCCTCTTGTTCTGCCGCCGGCATGTTAAGCACTTTCACAGTGTTTCTGAAATAAGGGCTGCCAACTCATCTCGCCTGAAGACTCTGACCACTCTTGCGTGCTCCTCCTGCTCCGTGGTCTCGCCTTCCTCAAGATCTAGATCCACGTCTGAGTCCTTCTCTTCTGATATAATTTCTGAAACAACCGCTTCTACCTTTTCCTTTCCTAACCTGGGCTTTTTACACGGGGCGCCACCCGCCTCCCCCGCCAGAAAAGCCCCAGCCCGCTTCAGACTCAAATCTGCGTCCGACCCCACAGCTGCCTGCTTCCCTCCCAGGGCCTGCTGGAGCAGAGCTATGAAATCTTGGGAGAAGATTGCCGCTAGGCCCCCCTGCAATACCGATTGGGATGTGGAGGGTTCTGGAGCCGAGGACGGACCTGGCACTGGCACCGGAGGTGGTAGAGCTGGAGAGAGGGGTTCCGGAGAGCCCGACGCTTCCTCCCCCTGCATTTTCCCCTCTGTAAGCATCTCCCTAGCAGCAGCTTCCTGCGCGCAGCCTTTACAGACACCCACCTCCGACACTGACCCCTTCCTGGCCCCACACATAACACATTGAGGCCTTGAGGGCATATTGGGAAGGCCCCAAAAACTCCTGCACCAAACAAATCCTTCCTCTGCTTATCTCTCTTTGTTCTTTTTTTTTTAAACCGAGACTCTGAAGTCCCTTACCCCAGGATGCTCCCCCAACAAGAGCCCCTCGGTCTCGAAGCCTTGCACCTAACTATAATTGAAATGCCTATAGTCCCCACAAGGCCTCCCGCGGGAACACCATGTAGTCAAGGCCTGCTCACTCGCAACTCACAGCCGTGACCGTTTCACTTTGCCACACTTTTCACACAGAGCAGCCGCGTGGCCTAAACCCGCTCCCTCTGCCTGCTCTGAATTTCTTCACGGACTCCAACTCTGGCGCCACGCGCCTCTCACCTCCTTCTGAAGAGCGGAGTGCCTGCTGCCTCTCTCCGGCCATTGAGCCCACCGCCGCGGCTGAGCAAACCCCGCGGCTCTGCTGACTTAGTCGTCCTTCCCTGCATGTCTCCTCACCAATTCGCGGGTTCGGGAGACGGAGGCCCCAGTCACAGCTCCCGCACTCTACCTTAGCAACACAGAACCTCCAGGTAGGGGGGAGAGGAGGGAAGCGCAGCCTTGCTCTTGCCGAAGCTGGCAAAGAAATGTAGCCGTCAGATTTAAAGCAGCAGCACAGCATTAAAATTTATAACCTTAATTAATATTCAAATCTGGTTGCTTTTTGTTTTTTTTCAATAGGCTAACACTCCCAAAACTCCTCAGTCAGAATAACACTCCCAAAACTCCTCAATCATTCCTCCAGTGAGCCCCCCACTTCTGAGGCTCACACCTCCTTCAGCTGCCTTGGAGACTGAGCTAACTGGATCAAGGAGGCGGTTCCTCATCTATTTATGCTGGTGTCACTAAAAAGAGGGTGACGTGCTCAGTCTCCAAGGCTGTGGGAGGAGGTGCTTAAACCTAGAGGTCCGGGACTAGAGGGATGATAAGGAAGCTGGAGATAAGGCACCATGCTTGCCACAAGTCAAACATTTCCTGGAAGAAAACAGAGTTAAGGCAAGCAATACAACAGTGTACGCTAAGGCCATGGCAGTCTAAGGGGTACAAGGGAAGAAACATGCATTGGCATCGCTTTGGTAGAACACGTGCAAGGACTGCACAACCGCGAGGCGCACATTAGGAAAAGGCACTATTAATGTGTGCAGAAAACAATGGGAAACCCCCACATGGCACCACTAGTCACCAGCAGTCCACCCCAAATTGTGTCCTGGACAGACAGAATCGGGAACCCACCAACCAGGACAGTGATGAGGTCAGACCTTGGTACTCATCCCGACAGCCCTAGGCCAGAAAAAACTGTGCCTGGCTCAGTTCTACTCCCCAGGAACTGTTTCTCTGGCTGTGCAACATTGCGTTTAAGGTGGCTAGCAGGCGGATCCCTCTGAGAGCCTTCTGCCGTCTTCAGGAGAGAGCAGGGGGAAACAGAGGAGGGAGGGCATGTTGGGGCTGTGGAGGCAGTTGTACTCTTCCAAATCCTTCCAATTTCTGTCTGCTGAACTGGCTCTTTATCCAGAGTAAGAGGGTGTAGCTGAACCAATTTTTCCTCCTCCTATGGCTATCGAAAAGACCACCGTCTATTGGAGCCTCCCACATTGCACTCTAGTGAGGGAATAACCCGCAGGTTGTCATTCACGAGCATTTTAAAGCAATCTTTCCTCTTAAATCCTCAGAATTTTCTTCAGAGAGAAGAAAATCCACCCACCATCTGCCAAAGAAATGCTGAAGGGACCCTCTGGTGGTGGCGGTGAATAGAGGCATGCATGTGCATAGGAGTGATGTTATTAAAACCTGAGCTTGTTTTGTCTCTACCAATCTGCTAGTAGGGGAACACAACTCACTTGTCTGGACTGGTCCAGCAGGACAAAATGGAAGCACCTTTTTCCCATTCTTTGAGGAGAAGACTGATGAACAGCTCCCTAGACCAATCAAGTAACACAGTGGTTCCTAAACTTTTCCATTAGGACCAAATTATGAGCTAACAAAATCACAGAACCAAAAATAAAATAATTTCAAAATCTAAATCAAAATGTGATCCTTTTCAGTTTTAACAGGTGTTAATACTTCATCTTTAGACCCCCCTTTCAAACTAGAGTCCTTTCATTCCTAAGTTTAATGGTTAAATGTTCCCAGCTGGGCTTCACCAAATGACACATTTGAAGGTCTTTTTGAACCTAATGTGTGCCTTCAAGTCAGTGCCGACTCCTGGCAATCCAGCAGCTCCACGGTTTTCTTGGCAGTGTGATCAGCAGTAGATTGCCAGGCCTTTCTTCCAAGGCAATGGATGGTTAAAGTAACTTGCCCAAGGTCACAAGGAATGCTAGTGGGAATTGAACCCTGGTTTCTTGGTTATTAAACCAGTGCTCTAACCACTAGGCTACTCCTCCACTCCTTTGAACCTAGTGTTGGGTCCAAATTCACAGTTTGGGCTTGTTACCTTGTACCAATTGCGATCATGCTCTGTGGCAGCGCTGTAGTATTGTAACACTTTGGGGATGGTGCTTTCATTGATGCCCTGCAGGTTCAGCTGCCACTCGCCAAGTTTTAGAAAACATCTAAAACCAAAAGAAAATGGGTGAAAACAAAGACATAGACAGTAATCCTCAATGGAGAATGCCAGTAACAATATGACCCACAGTCAGAACTCCGCTAGACATTCTTCAGAGGAAAAGGGAAAGAAAGCAGAAAAAACAAATTTTCAGGATCCATTTCATCAATTCCTCCTGTTTATAAAAGGAAAAGCATGAGCAGAATGTGAAGCACTTTATGAGAGTTGCACTGGGTTCTGTCCCATGAACACAGCTCAGACCTATTTCACTTCGTAACTTCCAGCTAGTGGCACACTGGGGAACTGCAAAATACAAAAACATCAGGCACAAAGCATTTGCATAAAAAGATGAATCATTCACATATAGCCCATAGAGGCCCTCTGTATGTCCAGTCTGAACTGGACGTACAGAGGGTGTTGCGATTCTGATCCTAGAGGGCACGTCCAGGCCCGCGGGATCAGAAAGCACAGTTACTTACCTGTAACAGGTGATCTCTGGAAACAGCAGGAATAAGTCTTCACATATGGGTACGTCGGTACCGACGGAGTCCGCGCGGGAACGCTCCCCAGCGTCCAATCAGAAAGCTTTTGGAAGCATCCCAACACGCCTGCGTGCTGCCTTCCCGCCTTCCCAACTGCCTCTCCTCAGTTAAGTTTTAAAGCTGAGACAAGGAAAGAGAGAGAGCAAGGAAGGGAAAGATAGAGATAGAGAAATGCAACTCCTAGGGGAGGTGGGTGGGTTGTGAAGACTTATTCCTGCTGTTCCCAGAGATCACCTGTGCTATCTCCAGGAACAAGCAGGAATGAGTCTTCACATATGGGGGACTCCCAAGCTCAGATGCCTGGAGGGAGTCATAGCATGTTGCAAGTCTAGAACGAGCCATGCTACTCCTCAGGACCTCAGGCATCCTGGGGATGGAGGGTAGGAGTTGAATACAGAAAAGGAGCTGTGGAACAGCTGGCTAGAACAGGGCTTCAAAAGGGGAAGACCCTGTGTCGAGGGCATTTAGTAATAAAATATTGTAATCTGGGCCTCCCTTGTTGGCAATGCACAAGTGCACTGAGCTACATATAGATAGAAGAGCCAGTGAATGTGCTCAAGGGGTACCTCACTGAGAAGTAGAGGTAATAAAGTAGAACAAAAACAAGTGGAGGTCAGAACCCTTTAGGGTGAGAAATAGCCCCAGGGGAAAACTGGGGTAGTATAAGAGGTAGAGCTTCAGCGGAGACGCAGAAGGTACTATTAAAGAAAGCTTAAGCTGCTTTGGTCCAAAAACAGTACAAATTTAGGACCAAGAGAAAAATTGAGTCTGACCCAACTGGACTGGGGTTGGAATCAGTCCATGTAGGGGAGAAAGGGTATGGAAATCCTTGTATCTGATAAGAAGGTAAGGACAGACTCAGGAGCGCTAAGCTTTAGAGCAACGGAAGCTCTGCAATGTCTTTCCTAAATGGGGTCAATTAGGAAAGAAAGATACATGGAGAGCCTCAGGAGTACCTAACCTGAAAAGGGTAATTACCACAGGAGTGGTTATGGGTGTAGTCCCCTAGGTATGCTGGTACAGCATTGATAGGGTTAGTGCCCATCTGTCAGGATCATAAAGGAATGTCAGGATATCTGAACCTAACAGACCGATAGATAAGTAGATGGATACAGATCTATCTAAAAATATATCTCATTATATCTATTTATATATATCTATATCTATCTATATATATATATATATATATATACACACATATAGGGTATATATGCATATATCTATAATGGGCAGAAGACACACAGATAGATATAAATAAGTATATATATATATTGTCGTGGCGAGGCTCGACTACGCCTATGTTTATGGGCAATCCACGGCAAAGATTATATTTAGGGAGCCACCGGGAACGTAAGGTTCATTTGCGTAGTAAAATGTTCTTATCGGTTCCGGCTGCCTAAAAGAACTTAGCAACAAAACCAAGTGGAGGGAATTAAGGCTTTTATTCCCCGTCAATGCAAGGGTTCAAATTAAGAGATGAATAATGAAACAGAAAAGTCCTTGGTTGCAAAAGGTCACCAGTATTCAAACATGTGCTTAATTGTTACACTTCACAATTAATGCAGAGGTCAGAAAACAGGAATTCAGTTCATTCCAAAAACATCAACATTTTCATAGACTCTTCTATTTTACTCAGTTACTACAGACTCTTGACATAAGGCTGTGCACAGGTCACACTCCATCTGCTCTGGTGGTGATAGGGAAACTGTGTCAATGCATTCTGTCTCCATGCATTCTTCCTCACTAAAATCACCAGGGGAACAAACACTGTCCCTGTCTGACTCGTGTTGGTGTGCTATGCCTCTGGGGCCTTGTCTCCAATAAGGGTCTGTTCTCAGGGCTTTAGGGATTTTACTAAACCAGTCTGGTTTCTCCTTCCTTGTAAAGCGAGGACTGGTTTTTCCCAGGGCCTTTATGCTTCATGCATTTACTAGCATCAATAACTGTTTCATACCTGGAACTTTGCTGGCTTGACTCCACAGAGTTTTTCCTTTCAGCAACTTTCCTGTTGTAGCAAGGTCTCTGCCTCTCAGCATTAGGCAGGGCTGTGCTTCTTGGCAGTTTAGTAAAACCTGGTTTGGACTCTCTTTCCTCCCTTGGTAAGAACTCAGGTTTATTATAAAATGCCTTTCCTTTCTTGCTTGGTAAAACTGGGTAATTATTCCTCAGAGACTGTGAGCTTCTCACCAAACCATTCCCTTTGGCTTCTGGCTTAGCTCTCTCTCTTCTAGAGTCAGGAACACTGGAAGAACAGGGCGTGGCAGAGCCTCTCACTTCAGAGCTGGCTCTAACAAACTTCCTTGGGAGAGCTGCACAATCAGCCTGGCCCTTCTGGATTTCACCCCTGTGAACCCTGTACCTGTGGGCTTGCTCCTCTAGGATTTCTTCACTGTTCCTTCTCAGGTCCTTCTCTTTCTCTTCTTTCTCTTTCCTTGGCGAAGCCGTGCTTCTCTTCCTCAAGGCAGCTGGACCCCGTACTGGATCTCTACCTCCACTGCACAATGCTGCTGGACTGCCTTTCCTTAAGGCGGCTGGACCTGGACCTCTACTTCTCCTTCCACTGCACAATGCTGCTGGACTGCCTTTCCCTAAGGCAGCTAGACCTGGACCTCCCATGCAAGCATTCAACTCTGGCTTATAAGGAAATCCTTCCTGCCTGACTTCCGGGTTCATTTCCAGGTGCAAATCATTAGGCTTCTCAAGCTCATTAGCTCCTGAATATTCCTTCCTGCTCCCTCTAGCTGTGCCTGGAGGTAATTGCACACCTAGCTTCTTAAAAGAAACAGGATTTCTTTTCAAACGTTCAACTTTATCGATACCCACATCATGACTATATATATATATATATATATATATATATATATATATATATATATATATATATATATCTATATATATATATATATATATATATATATATATATATATATAGTCATGATATATATATACACCTAGACGAATAGGCAGGCATATAGAGACATGTCTCCAGGTATATGGCTGGAGAGATGTCCAGAGAACCCAATCCCCCCTTATAGGGAGAGAGGAAGATTTATCTAACAGCAAGAAGGTTGATACCTGCTTGAATAGATAAATAGAAAAAATCCTCTTCTCCTGGTTATGACTGGCATAGTCAGAGGAAAGGTGTCCCTGACAAGAAGGTGGCTTAATTCTTTGCAGAATTTGAGCTCTTGAATAACCAGGGTGGCCTACGTGAAAATGGCAGAGGATAACGGCAGTCTGCAGACAGGAAGTCCAGATATCTCCAGAATTGTAGTATGGAGAATGGATAGAGGAGGCCTCTGGAGGAAGATACCCTAGTGATCCGCCTATGAGGGCAAGATGGGTATTAGGTGTCCTCTAGCTGCCAGTGAAGAATTTATCTCTGACGGGAGCCCCAAGGAGATATGGGCCAAGCCAGGGAATTGGCCCTTCTTTAGGCTTTCACGTAATGAAAGGCCTGAGGCTTATGCCTCAAAAGAGATTTAAGATAAGATGGAAAGGGTACAGAATACCTGCCAGGCATGAAACATGACTGGGGGAACCCCTTTTAACCATCTGGGGTTATCTGCTAGGTAAGATACTAATGCTCTCTAGCAAGGGCCCATAGTGCAAAGCTACTCTGTAGAGTTGCAGAGAGCATGCTGCAGGTTGGTTAGAAGAAAAAAATGGCTGTGGACGATCCTTGGTGAGGAATGTGGAAAGCCAGCAGGTAACCAACTATTCTGCCAAGGACAAGGGGGTGAAGAATAGAAGTTAACCAACCAAACTGTGATAATATGGTTTCCCAAACAAGGTTGATAACCTGTTTGGGACTTAGCACTGAGGCTAGGGGAATTGCTAGTGGAGGGGAAGCCCTGATTGTGTAGTGAACAAAACCAGTGGCTTAACCACTAGGAATTTCTGCATCTGCAGCAACTATCAGGGCAGCGTGGAGAATTTCTTTTCCCTCCTCTTTTTTTAGATTGGGAAAAAGAAACAACAGACATGGTAGGACTTCCTATTGTCTGAGGAGCTGCCCTAAGGTAATAAGGAGGAGACAACTCCAGAAGGGAGAATCCCCCGGTAGAACAGGTAGAGGACCATAGGGGCTTACCCGTGTAAAAAGTCACTCTTACAAACCAAATGTTGTAGTAAGAGGGAGGTAAGACAGAGTTGCAAGAGACCAACTATGGAGGAAGTCTCCGACAGGTGAGATGATACATGCCAGTACAGGGAAACAACTGTCTATTGATAGTTGTTACCTCTCTCTTTCCTCCAAGAGGAAGAGGAAAAACTGTTAAGTATGGGCATGATCATCAGAAAGACTCTTAGAGAAAAGATGTCTCATGAAGAGATATCTAGGTAGGTTAGGATAATTTTAGTGCAGATACTGCAAGTGAAAGAAGCAGACTGCCACCCTAACCACCAACCAAGAGGGACAATGATCTATTTGAAACCCTGCGACTGCTGGGTTTGTTGACCCTGTTGAGGTTGTGGATTCTTCAGACTAGGGCGATGTTTCCCCTGTTTGGGAACATCTCTATGATGGGCAGATGATGGACAAAACCTTCTCCCCCTAGGGGAAGAAAGTTTGGTATGACATCTCCTACCTACTGGGAAAGAAGGCAGCGTAGAACAGCCTCTGGAAACAGGAAAGTCAGTGGATAACTGAGTAACCTGGAGTAAAGACTCCTTGTTGAAGAGATTTTCTCCAGTGCAAGGAGTATTTCCGTCTTTCTTGTGCCCATCTGTCCAAGTCTGAAGCTTGGAGCCAGGCTCTACGTCGTGCCCCTATAGCTATAGCAGAAGTCCTGCTAACAGACTCAAGGGAGTCTAGGGAAGCACGAGTAAGAAACCTAGAGATATTATGAGCATGACTAACCAGTAAGGAATAGTCTGCTTGTTTGGGCTCTTGAAGAAAAGGAGTCAAAAGATGTAATTTCCTTGTGACCTCCTCAAGAGATAGACCCATATAAAAAATATATGAGAGAATTCTTGCTGAAAGCATGGATGTCTGGAAGGTTTGACGTCCAAAGGCATCTAGTGTCATAGACTCACAACCTAGCGGACAAGAAGAGTGCTTTTTATTACTCTTCACTCGCCTCAATGCTGATTCCACCACAATGGAATGATGAGGAAGTTGAGTCCTTTGAAACCCTGAAGAGGGGGGCACCTGATATAGGAGATCAGTTGCTCTGGAAAGTGGGGGTACCCTTAAAGGAGCTTCCCACATTCGTAGAAGGAGATCCTGCAAACAATGATGCAAAGGAAGCATTATGTTCTCCTTTGCTTTGTTAGGAACAGAGAGGTATTCTGTAGGATCTTGTCCAGGAATAGGAATGGCAAGTGATTTTGCCATATCCAGGAGGAAAATCTGGAAAGAAGGATCCCCAGAGGGAACTTCCTTTGGATAGGCTAGATCTGATGAAGAACTAGCGTTGGCACCGAGGGGTCTATTCCAGTATATAGGAATAGAAGATCCTGAATGGTGCAGTATGGGATCCTTAGATGGTGGTCGCTGGTACTGCAGGTCAGAACCAGCGACAGTCGGTAACAGATCGTCCATGCTAGGAATCGACTCCAGATTCGGCATCAAGGGAAGCGAGCCTGAGGAGAGAAGCATGGAAGGTACCGACAGCAATGGTACTGTGGATGTCGGTACCGATCTCGGTACCGTATCTGATACTGGTGGAAGACGACCAGCCGGTGGCAACTCTAACGGTATCGGAGGAACCGAGAGTTGCAGATCCGAATTATCGGAACCGAGCCTTCGGTACCGACAGGAGTCGGTACCAAGGCGAGTCGGTACCCAGTCCTCCAGACTGGAGATCGATTCGAGACTCGGCATCGAAGGAAGCGAGTCTATCGATGCACGTCTGGAGGGTACCGACGTTGGTACTAGTATCGGTGTCGATATCGATACTGGAAGGTCGATCTGAAGCGTATGCACCGGCCCCGCAGGTACTGAGGACACCAGATGACGATCCTTGGTGAGGAATGTTTCATCCAACACCAGTGCCGATGCCGGGGTATCAGTACCGCTCAAAGCGGATGCCACCACTGGGCATGGCTCAGGTATGTTCTGTGAGGGGTGAACCTCAGGAACAACCTGAAACCCCACACAGGCTTTGGAGGCCGAAGACTCCCACCGGGGTTTTGAAACCAGTGGATTCTCGAGGACAAGGCCATAGGCGCATCTCTATGCTGTGCATGAGAAGTGTCGCTCGAGGACTGGCTAGTCTTAACAGACTGTTTTTGGGTTACCTGAACCTGTGTAGAAGAAGATATGGTCGGTGCCCTGAAGTTGGAAGGGGACCACGTGTCGAGGGGAACTTGATGTTGAAAACTTCTTCTCACAATACTGGTGCCCGAGGGCTCCGGAGGAAAATGGTCAGGACCCAAGCAGGTTAGACACCAATTGTGAGTGTCTAAAAATAAAGTTGTACTGCCACAGTTTGTACATTTCTTGGGGAAAGTGGCTGGCGGTTCCATGAGGAAAAATGGAGAGGCCTAGAAGGCCTGAGAACCGTGAGACACTAAGAAATAAAATATATTCCTTAAAGGAAAAAATTTTACAAGAAAAGAAAAAAAGAAACACCGGCAGTACCAGTGGCGTCGGGTAAGGCAGCTGCGACCACAAGAAAACTAAAAAATAAAAGAAGAATTTTCTGCGGTGACAGGAGGACGTCCTGCCGGCTCCGCGGAAAAACAAAAACTGAGGAGAGGCAGTTGGGAAGGCGGGAAGGCAGCACGCAGGCGTGTTGGGATGCTTCCAAAAGCTTTCTGATTGGACGCTGGGAAGTGTTCCCGCGCGGACTCCGTCGGTACCGACGTATCCATATGTGAAGACTCATTCCTGCTTGTTCCTGGAGATTCACGAACAGTCCTGTAAGTGCAAGCCGGGACTGTGATTCAGCCTGGCCTGCACATACAGTACATGCCCGACTAACTCAGTCAGGGCTTTACAATGGAGCCGCGGTGCCATGGTGTCTGGTTGCCATGACACCGTGGCTCCATTGTAAAGCGATCCCTGCCAGGCCAGGGTTGGTCTGCGGGGAATGTCCTTGGCCTCCCCCTGCCCCATCCATGCCCGCCGATCTATGTTGTCCATGGAAGTTATTCCACCTCAGAGGTGGAATAACATTCCCGTACAAGTTGCTGGCCCTGGACGAACAGAGGCGACATTAGAATCGGCCCTGAACATCCAGGGCCGGTGACTGCCCACCGCCTGCCCTAACTCCACCCCCGATCTGCCCCTTTCCTGCCCCCGTCTAACTTCACCGTACAACTGGCAGGGAAGTTAGACACTGGCAGGGGGCTGGGGAGGTCACTGCTATTCGTGGGACAGAATAACCCCAATAGAAAATATATATATATATATATATATATATATATTTTTTTTTTTTTTCTCTTTTCTAGATGAATTCCTTAAGTGTTTTCACTCATTCTTCTTCTTGCCCTTCAACAGGAAATTGCAGACCTTGCAAAGCTCTTGAAACTGATTGAAAAAGAATGGTAGAGGAATGCAAACAAAGGCAAATGCCAAGAAAGCATCCACTAGAATTCTTATTCTGTCAAATTCACACCCAAATACCGGAGAGAGCTCGCCACCCAGCGAAACAGATAATGAGCCCTCAACTGTAAGCATGTCGCCTCCGGAACCCCAACATTCAGAATCTCGGATTTAGCATAATTGATTTTGAACCCGGAAACCTGCGAAAAGGCCTCAAAGAGGTGCAGTGCGACTGAAAGGGAAGTAACCGGGTTCACCAACGATAATATGATATCATCCGCGAAAAGTGCAATTTTGTAATCATAAGGGCCCACCTGAACGCCCAGAATATCTGGATGTTCACGAAAGCTTTGCGCCAGAGGCTCCATCACCAGTGCAAACAACAACGGTGACAATGGACACCCTTGCCAACGCAAAACTCCCTGACTGACCCCCATTAACCCGGACACAAGCTGTAGGGCCTTGATAGAGGCACTGAACCCAACGCATAAAATGAGGCCCAAACCCTAGCTTATCTAACACACACCAAAGGTAGCCCCAACTGACTCGGTCAAAGGCCTTTTCAGCGTCAACTCCCAGCAAAAGCGCTGGTTGAGAGTCCTGTCGTGCAACATGAATCACATGCAACATTCGCCTAATATTATCCGCCGCCTGGCGGCCCGGCACAAAACCAACCTGATCCGAGTGCACCAAAGCTGAGAGGGCCCGATTCAATCGAGCCGCCAACACTGATGCCAATATTTTAACATCCGTATTTAATAAGGAAAAAGGACGGTAGGAAGCTGCTTTTTGTAATGGCTTACCCGGCTTAGGAATTACTGTAATAAGGGCCTCTCATTGAGAAGGAGGCAAAGACCCCCCCCCACAAAACCTCATTGAAGAGCACCATCAGAGTTGGTGTTAATTGAGCACTATATTTTTTATAATATTCCGCAGGAAACCCATCATTAAATTACATGTAGCTAAACTCAAATGTATATAGTTTCCCCAGTTATCTAAGTTCAAATCCCTGTTTTCTGTAAACGTAGGACTATTTGTACGTCCAAGTGTTTATTGTTTCAATGTAAACCGCACTGATGAGAAATAGCGCGGTATATAAGAACTGTCAAATAAATAAATAAATAAAATCATTACCCGGCACCCTCCCCGCTCGTAAGCGTCGGATTGCCATCTCCACCACCTCCATAGTAAGTTCGGCATCCAATTGCTCTCTGTCAGAATCGGTCAAACGCGGTAATGTGACTGCACATAAATATTCCTGCACACGGGGCAGATCAAAAGGCTCAGCCTTATACAGCTGTTCCAAAAAAGTAGCGAATACATCACGTATCTCCCGAGAAACCACCTGCATGCATCCCCGGGAATCCCGAATTTCACGTACCACCCTCGAGGTGTGTTGCTGGCGGAGTCGCAAAGCAAGATAGCATCCGGCCTTATTCCCCCTTTCATAAAAGGTTTGTCGTAACTTTCGACGCATATTATCCAATTCTCTCTGCGTGCATGCATCCAATTTGGCCCGTACTACTCGCCACTGGCGCCAGACTCGTTTAGAGCCCGTCCGAGCATGTTCCAACTGAAGACGTTTATTATCCGCCACTAATTGGCAAGATTCCTGTGTCCAGGCCTTCCGAGTGCGAGCTGCCTCGGCTATCAGGCAGCCCCGAGCTGTCGCCTTAAAAGCATCCCAAACTGCGGATAGCGAGACCTCCCCAGAATCATTTAGTTCAAATAATTCACGTATAAAACGGCCATGTTCTTGAACAGCATGCTGCCGCCGAAAAAACCGATCGTCTAAGCGCCACAGCCGATGCCGCTCTCCGCACATATCTGCAGGAAGAGTAATCCAACAAGGAGCATGATCCGACCATGTCAATGTCCCGTGCCCAGCTTCCACTCTCCCGTCCATCAGACGGTGGTCCAACAAAAAATAATCAATACGGGTATGCACCCGATGGACGGGCGAGTAATAGGTATAGCTTTTTTCCCCAGTATGTGTATCTCTCCAAACATCGCGCAAACCCAGATCTAACAAACCTCCGCAACGCCCGGCTAATCCCATTATTTACCCTTCCAGCACGGCCCGTCGAATCCAGATGAGGCACCATATGCACGTTACAATCACCACCCAATACAATAGGGCCTTTCGCAAACTCAGCCAGCAGGATCTTCAGCCACGCGGAAAAGGTCACTTGGCCTTCATTAGGGGCATAGACATTAGCTAACGTAAGTAAATGGCCCTCTAAACGAACATTCATAAGAAGCCACCTCCCCAAGGTATCCCTCCTAACCTCCCCCACCCTTAGAGATAAACCCTGATGAAACAACAGGGCCACTCCACACATTTTCCTTCCATTCGCATCCGATGCTACCCACACTTCAGAGTAAGGTTTACGCTTTAACCATCCCTGAGTGCTACTACGGAGATGGGTCTCCTGCAAAAACACAATGTCCCCTTTCAAAGATCTCAATTCCTTAAACAGCAATGAACGCTTTCCAGGAGAATTAAGGCCCTTTACATTAAGAGACACCACTTTCAGCATTGATAAACAACTACCTTACCACCACTGCCCTGTGCCCTCCCCTGCCTCGTGTGGTCTAGCCCTCCCTCAAGCACCTCATGTTCACAAACCGTAAGCAATAACAATGTCATCCTTCCCATCATCCCCTGAAGACTATATGTGGAAACACCCCAAAACCTCAACTGCTCCCCACCCCATGAAATTATACGAGAACCCTTCCCCAAACCATTTCCCCCACCCTCACCCCCCAAATCACACCCAATTACACACCTCCCCCAATCAATCCATCCTCCCATCCCGTCAGTACCACCTGCCTGCCAAAATGGCAGGACACAGTAAAACTGAACCCAAATCCAGCTCCATCCAGGCCTCCCTGCAAACGGAGTACTATGGTAGCATTTGCTATTATATCCCCCTTAAATGTTTACCCAATAAGCTACTGTCCTTAATAGTTCCCCCCTCAGCATCACCACCGCAGCCATCCCATCTCCCACATGACACTTAATTTCCAAAATACCCAAAATTTCTGTGAACAATTAGTACATTAAGTACAAGAGTAACAATTGCTTAACTGATACAGTGTGACTATAATGAAGCAGATCCCCTAACAAAAAATTCACTAAACACTCCCCCGAGTCCAGAAAACCACGACTCAGGGTCCAGGCAGTATTAAGCAGATCTCCCCACCCGAGTCCACTTCGATTGCTGCGGCTTGGGAACCGGAAGCACTGGCAACGCGTTGTCCTCCACAAGACCAGCCTGGCGCAGCGCTCGCCATGCTTCCGTATGGTCTTTTGCCGAAATTTTCTTATTTCCCAAAAGGAAGTTCATCCGAAAAGGAAAGGACCAGGAGTAACGAATCCCTTTGCTATTCAGCACCGTAATGATCGGCTTCATCTCCCTCTGGCGCGCCAAGGTAAAGACAGAAAGATCTTGATACACGGATACCGCCGCTTCCTGATACTGGATCACTTTTTTCTCCCGACCTCTCCGCAGAAGAAGCTCCGCATCAGCATATCACAGGAATCTTGCAATAACATCCCGTGGTTGATTATTAGGAGGCTTTCCCAGGGCACGAAGCACCCTTTCGATCTCCATCATAGCCCCACGGGATTCAAATTCCTCTGCTGTGAGTAAGGCGGCCATCAACGTCTTCAGCACCACCACCAGATCCTCTGCACCCCCCGCAGCCTCCGGAATGCCGCGAAAACGCACATTATTGTGATGTGTTCTATTTTCTATGTCATCAAGTTTATAAGTCAGCTCCATCGCTTGTGATTGCTGTCGATCAGCTGCACATTGTAGATCCACCAGAGTACCAGCATGATCTTCTATTTTTGTCTCAACCTCCTCCACTCGAGCACCCAAATCTTTTATATCACCTCAAAGTTCCGAAATAGTGTTCATCATGTCCTCTCGCATGGAGCGGAATTCACCAGCTAAATCCTCAAAGCCCCTTCGAAGCTCCCGCTGCAAAAGGGCATGTGTAGATGACGCCACAGGACCTTGATCAAGCTCACTCAATGTCTCGTCACCGGATCCCTCAGACGGCAGCCTTCTAGGTGGACTATCCTGGGATCCACCCTTACTCACCAAACGCTGAGAAGCCCGCAACTTTTCCTTGGCCTCAAGCCCCTTGGCTTTGGCAGCCATATGACACCGAATTCTCCCACCGCCAGAATAGGCAAAGAGATGTAGAGCACCTCTAGGATTCCAATTAGCCTCTATGCAGTAATAAAAGAGTTCAGCACCTTACAGTCCAGGCATATGCAAAAAAAAAAAAAAAACTGGTTAAAGCTAATGAGAGGCTGCTTTTTCAGCATAAAAAAAGTTCCACTTTAGACCAGCAGAGGGCGCTCCAGGATCACACTGGACAAGCTGCCCAGCAAACAGAGAAAAGCTGAGTCACTCACTACGACCCCAGCTCTAGTGAAGTTGAAAAGTTGCAAACCGGAGGCTAATGCAAAGGATCTGAGGCAGGGGCGGCCCAAGGGGGGTGCGGGGCCATGTGCGGAGACTCGGTGCGGGGCCTCATTTGCATAAGTGGTCTTATTTGCATAAATATTTGCATAATGTTACCATTCACTAACTTTTAGTAAACATGTCTCTTAATGAGTGTATGGATAAAGAAAGACTAAAAGATTTCTACATTACTATAATCCAGTGCCAACCGCCAGGCACATTAGGAACTACTACAAACGCTGCCCATTTAGAACCCATAGCAAACCCGCTGTATCCTGACAGCATTACCAGGACTCACAAAGCACCAGACCCTACCTATCAAAAGGAAACACTGCAAATATTAAACCAGTACATTTCAGAGAATACTGGGGAAAGAGAACAAGTGGCAATGTCAAATAGGAATTACATAAACAGAATACCTCAGCTCAGTTACACATGCAGAACATAGACCATCACCAAACAAGGAATCGCAATTTAGAAACAGGAAGGCAATAATTAAACTGGGAACCCCAAAAGCCAAACTTGGAATGTACAACAACACTGTAGAAATAAAACTATAAATCAATTTCCTCTTGTACCAAACAAAGCGCAGACGTTAATGATGCACATTTCCCAGAGCTTTCATATTCCAGTTAATAAATTCAAAATAAAGAGATATCTTTCTACCTTTTGTGCATTTTTTTTCAGTTGCAATTGCTCCAGCCACTTTCTTCTGGTTTCTTCATGTTTTCTGCTAACTCTCCATCGTCTGCTGTCCATTTGTCCTTTCTTCTCTCTTCTAGTTTTCTTTCCATCCTCTCTCTCTACATCTGCTTTAACATACTAATCGTTCTCCTTTTGTTCTTTTCTCATTCTTATTTCATCCACACAAATTTTACCCCTCCATCCTCAATCCCCACTTACTCTCCCAATACCCGGCCAATTGTAGATTTTTCATCCCTCCCACACAAAATATTTTTCCCCTCTCCATTTTACTCTCCCAGCCCCATCCCATTCTAATCCTCCCCCAACATCAGCTCCCTTCTAGTTCCAGTCTCACCCAGCATCCATTCCCTTCTAGTCCCTGCATCAGCCCATTTCCAGTCCTAGCCCCCCAGCAACCCAGTTCCAGTCCTAGCTCCCCATCCATTTTCAGTCTGAGTCCCCTTCATCAGCTCATTTCCAATCCTAGCCCCCCATCAGCCCATTTCTAGTCATTTCCTAGCCCCACCATCAGCCCATGTCAAATCCTAGCTCCCCTCCACTCAGCCCAATTCCAGTCCAAGCCCCCCCATGAGCCTACTTCCAGTTCTAGCCCCTCCATGAGTCCATTTCAATTCAAGCCCCCACCACAGCCCATTTCCAATCTTAGCTCCCCCCCAACAGCCCATTTCCAGTCCTATCCTAGCTGCTTCATCAGCCCATTTTCAGTCCTAGCTCCCTTCCCTCACAGCCCATTTCCATTCCAAGCTCCCTCCCCATCAGCTATTTGCAGTTCAAGCCTCCCCGTCCACTCAGTCCATTTCCAGTCATAGCAATCCCCCAACCCATTACCAGTCCTAGCCCCCCATCAACCCATTTTCAGTTTAAGCCCCCCCTATAACCCATTACCAGTCCTAACCCCCCCATCAGCCCACTTCCAGTCTTAACCCCATCAGCCCATTTCCAGTCAGCCCCCCATAGCCCATTGCCAGTCCTAACCCCCCCATCAGCCCACAGCCCATTACCAGTCCTAACCACATCAGCCCACCTCAAGTCCTAACCCCTCCCCATCAGCCCATTTCCTGTCCTAGAGCCCCCATAGCCCATTAGCAGTCCTAACCCCCCCATAGCCCATTATCAATCCTAACCCCCCCTAGCACATTTCCAGTCCTAACCCCCCCTAGCACATTTCCAGTCCTAACCCCCCAGCACATTTCCAGTCCTAACCCCCCCCAGCACATTTCCAGTCCTAACCCCCCATCACCCCATTTCCAGACAGCCTCCATCAGCCCCCCAGCCCATTACCAGTCTTAACCCCCCCCCCTTCCCTTCCCTTCCCTTCTGGCAAATTTAAAAAAAAAAAAAACCTGGCTCTAGCTGCTGCCGCTGCTGCGACGGACGCGGCAGCGGCAGCAGCTAGAGCCAGGTTTTTTTTTTTTTTAAATTTCCCATCTGCCCCTTTAGACGCGAGGGGCTGATGGGAAATTTCCCATTAGCCCCTGCGGGCTTTACAGAGACGCGAGGGAGCACTCTCCCTTCGCGAATCTGAAAGCCCTTGCAGAGGGCTCAACGAGGAGAAGGGGCCCCGCGGGACACTCCATTCTGCCGCTGCTGCGACGGACGCGGCAGCAGCCAGAGACAGGTTTTTTTTAAAAATGTAATTTAAAAAAAAAAAAGCAGAATGTTCTTTGCGCGGGGCCCCCTGAAACGCGGGGCCCTGTGCAAAAAACATTCTTGCTCAATGGACGGGCCGGCCCTGATCTGAGGCAAGGATCCAGCAGCTGAGGCAAGGATCCAGCAGCTGAGGCCAGGATCGCTGGGAACAAGAAGATCAGAACTCTGGTCTCAAAGCTGCTGACATCTTCCGGTAGGACTGTTTCCTGCTCAAATTGATTGAAACGCAGACACTGTCGTGCGTTCCACGACCACGTGTTAATGGCCGCTACAGACCCGGATCGGGCCACCACAGCACCTTGACTCACAGCACTCTCACCTGCCAGCTCAGGATTACCCCCGAATGGAGGAGTGCAGGTACAGCTGGGATCAGACTTCTCTCACTGCTCCGACGCCCGAGAACAAGCAAGTGATCAGCTCTCAGTGTCCCAGCTGGGAATCAGACTTCTCTCACTTCTCCGATGCTCAAAAACAAGCAATTGATCAGTGCACAAAATCCCAGCCGGGAATCAGACTTCTCTCTCTCCTCCGATGCCCAAGGAAAAGCAGCCTACCATCACACACTGCTCGATCTACAAAGAGTCCTGTATAAGCAGGAGCCTTACTCAAAGCTGCCGTAGCATAGATGGGGAAAGCAGCTCCAGCCGCGGTGAGCTATACCGCACAGTAAGTTCAGCAGAGACCTCCGATCACCTCTCTGAGTATCCGGAGGACACCCGCATAGTACATCAAACTCAAATCAGGTAAGCAGGGGGAATTTTTTGTGCAATGAATGCCTCTGATAGCAAAAATTAGGGAGATCCGGATTGGAGCCGGTTTAATATGCTGCCATTTCTTCTCGGGCTCACTAGCGCCCCCCCTAGAATTCTTATTCTAACTGCCAACCACCAAATCCACAGGCTTCAATAAGTGATATGCCTCAGAAATTTGCTATACGAGGGGGTACCCAAAAAAAACAGGAATTATTTTTTTAAAAGCTATTTATTTAAAATTCTTTACAAAACAACCTTATCCCCTTCAAAATACTCTCCATTACAACTGATACATTTGTCCCACCGGTGCTTCCACTGTTTGAAACATTTTTTGTAGTCATCTTTAGAAACGGCTGACAGCTCCTCCCTCCTTTTTTTCTTGACTTCTTCAATGTTGTCAAATCGGTGTCCTTTCATGCCCCTTTTCATGCATGGAAATAAGAAAAAGTCGCACGGAGCCAGGTCAGGCGAGTAAGGTGCGTGGGGCAGCGGAACCATGCCATTTTTAGCCAAAAACTGTCTAACAGAGATGGCTGTGTGTGCAGGTGCGTTGTCGTGGTGGAAGAACCAGTCTCCTGTCTGCCACAAATCGGGTCTTTTTTGACGAACACTGTTGCGCAATCTTCTTAAAACTTCCAAATAAAAGGTTTGATTGACGGTCTGACCTGGGGGAACAAACTCTGAATGAACTACCTCCTTGGCATCAAAAAAGCAAATCAGCATTGTTTTGATGTTTGATTTGACGACATTTTTTTGGACGGGGTGACGATGACGTCTTCCATTGGCTTGACTGTTGCTTTGTTTCTGGGTCGTAACCATAGCACCATGACTCATCACCTGTAATGACCTTCGACAGAAAATCTGGATCAGTTTCAAGCTGTTGTTTCAAAACACGACATGTTTCAACTCGATGTTCCTTTTGATTGTCAGTCAGAACCCGAGGAACAAACTTGGCAGCAACCCTTTTCATTCCCAAATCTTCCGTTAAAATTCGCTGAACCGAGCTCCAAGATAACCCACTAATCTCTGACAGTTGATCAATTGTCTGTCGATGGTCTGTGAGCACAAGCTCTCTAGGTTTTTCAATATTTTCGTCGATTCGGGCAGTTGATGGACGCCAAGAACAAGGTTTGTCATCAATCGACATGTCGCCATTTTTAAACCAAGCAAACCACTGGTACACTTGACTTTTTCCCATAGCGTCATCTTGATAAGTTGTTTTCAACATTAAAACAGTTTCAGCAGCATTTTTACCGAGTAGAAAACAAAATTTCACAGCTGCACGTTGTTCACTTAAACTTGTCATCATAAAAAAAGAAACAAGAACAAAACAGCGCTAGCAAAAACAATCACTGCAGATGAACAGAACAAGCCAGGTCGACAACACAGGCGGCACTGAACTGACAATGAGTTGCACTATACACGCCTAGCGGCAGAAGTGCGTACTACACAAGCTCCGCCCATGGCATGTTATTCCTGTTTTTTTTGGGTACCTAGTATTCTAGTTACGTTTGGCTAGAAGTAAAAAAGGCTGAATGATCTTCAGCCTAAATGTGAATGCAGTTGTAATTTTATAAAAAAAAACAAAAAACAAAAACCACGTGGTGCTCATCTCCAGAATCTAGTCACCCTTTTGCTGAAAAGAGAGTACTAGATAATGTAAAAGCGTCGAGTATGCCAGAGGTTTCAAGCAGAAATCATCTGTGTTTGTTGTTGTGGCATTAAAAGTACCCAACTCAATTTTCTTGTGTGCGCCCATGTTCATGAGTTAGTCGCTAAAATTGCCAGGTTGCTCTATTCACATGTGTGTGCATATAGATTTGGTACTTACCGAGCCATAAGTTTATGGAGCTCCTGCTTGTGCTGCTGGTCCTCAGCTGCAATGGCATGCTGTGCCTGCTGTTGCATAGTTTGCACAAAATGCTGCATATGCTGAAATGCTTCAATCTAAAATTCAATAGGAATTAATCAGGAAACACAGGTCAAATGCAGCATAAAGTAAGTTGACCTTTAACTTGTTTGAATAAAGCAAAACTTGCTAAAATGGTCTCTCAGTTACGCTGTCCTATATATTTGTCTCCACTTTCGTTGATCTCTACCTCAGAAGCAGACTCCTCCAGCTCTTAATAGTAACTATCACACACAAAAGTAACATTTTTGGTACAGTAATGGAATTAAAGATACGAGACAAGTACCACTTTCATGCCACGGAGGCTGGTGCTTCTGCTGCACAAACTCTTTTGTAAAATCCAGTGATCAGTAGAGTAGTTTGCATGTTTCTCACATATCCCTCATGTGATTCTCAGAAGGAACAACATGTCAATTACAATGCTATCCAATGCTTTTTGAATCTTATAGTTTCTCCTTGGACAAGCAGGATATATCAGCCACACATATCATCCCTGATGGCACCAGGTCAGATCTGTTCTCCCATAGCCCAATTCTCTGAAAAAACAAAATTAGAGTGAAAGCATAAAATCCCTGAGCAGCTCAACTTTTGTTGGAGGATTAGCCTTGAGGGAAACCCCTTTCGTGGCGTTCCTTCTTTTTTAATCAATTTTATAGGTTCTTAACTACAGAACCAATTTTGTGAGAAAAAAAGCACATCAATAATGCTGGAGCAGTAATGATAGAGGACAGACCCTCTTTTCAGGTTCCTGGTGAACAGGGTCATTATGCTTGCAATAAATGTGACTGTTGCCCTCGTTCTATTACTGGGAAGGAATGGCTTGTTCCTAATTCAGATTTCACACGTATTTCAAAATGGCATACTACCTGCTCCACATCTTTTGTAGTTTATGTTTTGGTATGACCCTGTAGGCTGTTATACATAGGTTGCACCATACGTTCTGTTCAAGTGCATCACTTACAATATACAAACAAGTTTAGAATATTACATATAGTTAATGTATATAGTTTAAAGTTAAACTGTACATAGTTATCCCGGTTATCCCATGTGTTATTTTTCCCTGTTCTTTGTAAACTCAATGTTGCCTGTATGCATTGCAGTATGTTTTGTTCATTGTACACCACGCTGATTTTAATAGCGCGGTATAGAAGAAATGTTAAATAAATAAATAAATAAAATAAATAAATCTACACGAGCATGCTTCCCGGATGAAGAATAAGATCATTACTACTCCTATTGTCCAGCACTGTTTGGACAATCAACACATGTTTTCTGACTTTTTTTTTGAGGATCCTGGACTATGTACTGCCTAATCCACGAGCAGGGAACAGGGAGCAACGTCTTCAATTCTTGGAACAATCATGGATTTTTCGCTTATCTTCTGTGACACCCAAGGGCCTAAATCAAGAATTGGACTGGGCAAGCCTCTTGTGACGTTGTTCATTCTGATTGGCTATTCTAGTTGTTTATCTATTGGTTCCTACCACCATGTGGCACAACATCTGACTGAGTTTCTTTTGGCTTCCGAAAGGTTTTTGGGGGCCATTTTTGAATCGCAGCGGTTTGAGCGTTGAAACAGGGCAAAAGAGATGTGTCTGCCCTAAACGCAGCGCTGTGTTCATTTTCTTCATTGCTGCGAAGCCATGAACAACATCCTTTCCTTTCAGTGCTCTTAGTCCTGAAAGGGGCCAGAGCGTTAAGCAGTTCAGATAAGAATAAGCAGTGGCTTATCCAATTTTATTTCTGCTGAAAGGATTTTGTTTTCTTGTTTCTTACAATTTATGATTCTTTTTGATGTAGGGGTGTGTAGAGGCACTATTGGTGTGCTTTTTTCTCACAAAATAGGTTCTGTAGTTAAGAACCAATAAAACTGATTAAAAAGGAAGAAACGCCACAAGAGGGGTTTTCCCTCAAGGCTAATCTTCCAACAAAAGTTGAGCTATTCAGGGATTTTATGCTTTCACTCTAATTTTGTTTTTTGGAGTATATTTGTTTAGAGTTGTGTTATTTTTGAATTTAGAGAATTCTCTGGGCATGTGTGAGTACTCCATCCTAGAACATTAGATTAACATAAAATATGCCTATACTGGGTCAGACCATGGGTCCATCAAGCTAAGGATCTTGCTTCCAACAGTGGCCAATACAGGTCACACGTACCTGTCAAGTTCCCAAAAGGTATACAGATTCTATGCTGCTTGTTCCATGGGTAAGCAGTGGATTTCCCCGGTCCTCTTTAATAATAGTTTATAGACTTTTCCTCCAGGAACTCATCCAAACCTCTTAAATCCAGCTACACTAACAGCTTTTACATCATCCTCGGGTAATGAATTCTAGAGTTTGATTACACATTGAGTGAAAAAATATTTTTCTCCAATTAGTCTTAAATGTGCTACACTGTAGCTTCATTGCACGTCCCCTGGTCTTTCTACTTTTTGAAGGAGTAAACAACTGATCTACATTTACACGTTCCACTCCATTCATTATTTTATAGGCCTCTATCATATTTCCCCTCAGCCATCTCTTTTCCAAGATGAAGAGCTCTAACCTTTTGAGCCTTTCCTCGTAGGAGTATCCTTCCATCCCCTTTACCATTATGGTGACTCTCTTCTGTACCTTTTCTATTTCTGCTATATCCTTTTTAAGATATAATGACCAGAACTGCACACAATATTCAAGGTGCAGTCGCATCATGGAATGATACAGTGGCATTATGATATCCTTAATTTTATTCTCCATTCCTTTCTTTATGATTCCTTGCATTCTATTTGCTTTTTTGGCCGCAGTTGCACACTGGGTTATAGATGCTATTGTAGCCAAAACGTCATCTTTCAGGAAATGGAAAAAGGAACGAAATGATGAAAACTGGAAACATAAGCACTAGCAAGTTAGATGCAAGGCATTAATAAGGCAGGTAAAGAGAAATTTGAAAAGAAGCTTGCTGTGGAAGCAAAAATACATAATAAAACATTTTTCAAGTATATTCATAGCAAAAAAACCTGGGAGTCAGTTGGAGCATTAGATGACAGTGGGGTAAAAGGAGCGCTAAGGGAAGAAAAGGCCATAGTGGAGAGATTGAACAAATTCTTTGCTTCGATCTTTACTGAAGAAGATGAAGGGAAGTTACTCATGCCTGAAATGATAAAGGTGATAAAGCGTAGTTACTCACCTGTAACAGACAATCTCCAGGAACAGCTGGAATCAGTTTTCACATATGGGTGACATCGGCATAGACGGAACCCCGCGCGGTTACACTCCCCAGCATCCAATAGGAATATTTTTGGGAGCATCCCTCCATGCATGCGTGCCTGACTCAGTCAGGTATATAGCATAAGAAAAACCCCATAGGAAAACCGAAAAGGAAAAATACAAAAATGTTAGTCCCCTGTACAACTCCGAGGGGAGGTGGGTGGATTGTGAAGACCGATTCCTGCTGTTTCCGGGGATCACCTGTTACAGGTGATTAACTATGCTATCTCCAGGAACAAGCAGGAATGCAGTTTTCACATATGGGACTCCCTAGCTCATGACTATTCGGAGGAGGGAGGAGATCAGAAATACAAGCAGGGTAAAGCAGGGATCTGTCAGACTCAAACCCTTGAGCACACTCTTCCTGGGATAGTTGGGAATGGACCTTGGGTGGATTTGTTTAAAATCTGAAAAAGGTGTCTTAAGACGGCTTGTCTGAATTGTGCATCTCAACCGGAGTCTTTGTCAAGGCAATCATGGGCAGCAAAGGTATGTATAGAAGATCAGGTGGCTGCCTGGCAAATCTCAGACACAGAACGGAGATTGGCCACTGCAGCAGCCATAGCTCGGACACTGGGCTGTGACATGTCCCTGTATGGAAAGGTCGGCTTGTGTGTAAGCAAAGGATATACAGGCAGCAATTCAGTTGGAAAGGTTCCTTTTGGAAACTGGGAGACCCAGGTGACTAGGGTCAAAAGACACAAAGAGCTGTGAGGACTGGCGATGACCCTTACCTTAGTCCTGTCAAGATAGAACACCAGTGCTCTCTTGCAATCAAACTTCCGCTTTAGAAGTGTGATGCCTAGGAAAAAAAGGTCGGAAGAGAGATAGCTTGGTTAATGTGGAAAGGGGTAACAACCTTTAGAAGGAATTTAGGATGAGTCCATAGGACTACTTTATCATGATGGAAGAGAGTGTATGGCACGTAGCCCACTAGAGCCTGTAACTCACTAACCCTACAGGCAGAGGTTTGAGCAATGAGAAAAATGACTTTCTAGGACTTGAGGGAAGCTGTCGCCAGAGATTCAAAGGGAGGTCTCAGTAACTGTGCGAGGACAACATTGAGATCCCATGCTATGGCAGGGGGCGGATTGGGGGCTTTGTTAAAAGGAGTCCTTGAAGGAACCACTCTACAAGCGGATGGGAGGAAAATGGCTGATCCGCAATCGGGCGGTGAGAGGCCAAGATCGCATTCAAGCGGACTAGGACGGAATTAGTTTTCAGTCCAGACTTGGACAGATGAAGAAGGCATTGCAGTAAGTACCCTAGAAAACAAGTAAATGGATTGAGAGTTCTCTGGGAACACCAGAGGGAAAATCTACGCCATTTAAAGCATATGTACATCTAGTAGAATCCTTTTGAGAAGCCAGTAAGACTTGAGTCACGCCTTCTCGAAGACCGAGGTCAGAGAGGATGAAGCATTCAGCAGCCATGCTGTCAAGTGCAAGGCTCTGTGAGGCTGGAATGAAGTAGCATCCCATGGTCTTGTGAGAGCAGGCTGGGTGTGCATCCTAGTCTGAGTGGTTGTCCCTGTTTCAGATGAAGAAGCAGGAGAAGCCATGGCTGACAGGGCCAGAACGGGGCGATGAGAATCATCTTTCCCCTGTCCAATTGTAATTTGAAGAGTGTTTTGTTAAGATGAAAGGAAATGGTGGGAATTCATACAGCAGACCCAGGCCCTAGTGAAGGAGAAAGAGTTCTTGCTATATGGCGAGAGAACTCTTGAACGGGTGAGCTGGGCATTCAGTGGAGCAGTGAAGAGGTCAATTATGGGTATCCTCCATAAGTGAAATAAGCGCTGCATTGCCTGGTGATTTAGCATCCACTCATGTGGATGAAGAACCCAGCTGAGCTTGTCAGCTAGCTGATTCTCCTCTCCCGGGAGTTAAACAGCTTGAGGAAGAATCTGATAAGCTATCGCAAAAGTTCAAAGATGGACTGCCTCGTTGCAGAGGAGACAAAAGCCCATATCCCCCACCCCCACTTGCTGACACAGAACATGGCAACCTGATTGTTGGTCTGCATGAGCACGGTCTGTCCCGATAGTTGGGGACAGAAAACCCAGGGGGCACTGGCGATTGCTCTGACCTCCAAGAAACTGATGTGATGAGAGGCTTCTCGAGGGGTCCACCGGCCATGTATGGTAAGGCCACAAAAATGTGTTCCCCAGCCGTGCTTGGATGCATCAATGGTTAGGGTACACTGCAGTGTAGACCTTTGAAAAGGTAACCCTACAAGAAGGTTTAGGGCTGTGTACCACCACTGGAGAGAGTTCACCAGTTGAGATGAGATGGTGATCTTTTCCGAGAGGTGACCTGTGGACTGCATCCACTGTTCTGAAAGGGCCCACTGTCCTGGGATATGTGGAGACAGGATATGGAACAACATGGACTGTGGAGGCCATGTGGTCAAGGAGATGTAGCATGTCTCGGGCAGTGGGAGTGGTTTGATGTTGACAATGGGTTGCCAAGGTGATGAGACGATGAATGCAGTCCTCTGGCAAGAAGACTCAAGCCCTTATTGTATCTAGACAAGCCCTATGAACTCCAGAGTCTGAGTAGGACTTAGGTGGGATTTTGGATAATTGACGACAAAGCCCAGATGTTGCAGAACCAGGATGATATGATGAAGTGACATGGCGACCACATGAGGGGTATTCTCCCTTGATGAGCCAGTTGTCTAGGTAAGGGAAGACGAAGATTCCCAAGGTGCGTAGGTAGGCTGCTATGACCGCAAGACACTTTGTGAAGACCCTTGGAGCTGAAGCTAGCCTGAAAGGAAGAACACGATATTGATAGTGGTGCCCCTGGAAGACAAACCTAAGATATTTTTGGGTCAGGGGGTGGATCAGGATGTCAGGCATCCTTGAGATCCAGAGAGCACAGCCAGTCGTTTTCCTTTAGATAGGGGAGAAATGCCCCTAGTGAGATCATCTTGGACTTTTCTCTCACTAGAAATTTTGTTGAGATCTCGCAGATCCAGAATAGATCTGAAACCCCGTCTTCTTTGGAATGAGGAAGTAAAGGGGCTAGAACCCTAGGCCTTGCTGAGGGAGTGGGACTTCCTCAACAGCCCCTTGAGCTGTAAGATTTATGATCTCCTGTTGTAGCAGAGTGGAGTGTAGGAGATCCATGCAGAACTCGCCCACAAAGAAAGTGGAAGCAAGAGTCCTGAAATTTAGTTGATAGCCTCCAATGACCAAAGTTCAGGGTTCTGAGGTTATTTATTTATTTAAAGGGTATTTGTATCCCGCCTTATCCTTTAATCAAGGAGGTTATGATGGACCATCTGTGGGCAAAGTGAGTCAATCTTCCTGGAATGTGGGAGGGGAGGCAATCTCTGAAAGGTAGACTGGCTATGCCCTCCAGGAAGCAGTCAAAAGCTAGCCTAAAGTTGAGGCTGTGGTGCTAGCTGGGTCTTAGGAGTCTTAGGCTTTCTGGGTTGACAAGTGTCCTGATGCTTTCTGATGAGGCTGCTAAGCCTGAAAAGAAGAATACGAGGGGTAAGAAGGATAATACCTTCTCTTTTTGGAATAGAAGGGCTTCTTACCAGAAGCCGCCTTCTTTGCAGGATCAGTTGTCTTCCTGGAGAAGCATTGCATGGTGAAATCATCAGTTTCTATTTCACCTGCTTTTTCACGTCAGCCCTTCTCAGAGAGATTCTCTCCATTACCAAGAATGTTGGGCAGTTTATCCTGCATCCATTGTTCGAGATCAGAGGCATGCAGCCATGCTGTCCTCCTTGCTCCAATGCCAACTGCTGCTGTTCTGCTTGTAGTCTCAAAAGCATCGAAGGCTGCTCTAGTGAGAAACTTGGAGGTGTTTTGAGCATGAGCTACGTGCCTCATGAGGAGCCTGCTTATCTGCTGGCAGAAGAAAGCTGAATTCAGATAAGTCCCTCGAGTTATCTCTTAAAAACATGCCCATTTAGAGCATGTAAGAGTTGATCCCAGACCCCAGCTTGACAAAATGAAAAGCTTTCCTGCCAAAGGCACTGAGGCTTCTGGCCTCTTTGCCCAGAAGATCCAATCAATGATTCTTGAAGCTTTTAATTCTCCTCATGGCTGACTCCACCACCTTGAGTGGTGTGATTGCTGTGGTTTTCAGAAGCCTGGGCAAGGAGGAACCCGATACAGTGTATCTAACCTCTTGTTGATGGCAGGAGTTGAGAGTGGTGCTTCCCACATCCAAAGCATTAGGTTCTGTAAGGTGTTACAGATGGGAAGGGTAGCCGCTTCCTTCAGGGCCGAGGGATGCTGCAGGATATCCAACTCCTCTGTTCTTGGTTCTGCCTACATGGTCAGCAAGACAGAGTGCTACCACCATGTCCTTGATAAAATCCTGAAAGGACGTCCTCGTGGGGAGACCGGCGCCTCTTATGAGTTGGAGATGGATCTGATGGAATGTCTCGAAGGGGCTCTGACTCGATTGAGTCCAGTTCAGAATCAGACAAAGCAGAACCCGATTCCGGAAGAAAATCAAAGTAATGGCTGTCGGTTCCCTGGTACCGACGATGCTTTGATACCAACACTGAAGCCTGATGTACCTGGTATGCAGTATTGGAACCAGAGTGTCTAGTGCACGATGCCCCAGAATGAACCAGAGTCGATCTGGGTTCTAAGACTGTCGGAACCGATGCCTTGAGCAATGCTGCAGAAGCACTGTGCATCCCAACCTCAAGGGGTTGTACCAGAGCAGTGGTACCAGAAGTAGACCCCAAGGGCCTCGAAGGTCCCGGCAAAACAGCCGCCAGAATCCTGGCCAGACTTCGTTCGATGGTTTGGACACACTCATCGAGTGAGACTGGATTGAGTGGCTTCTGGCATGGAGGCCTGAATTACTGTCCCAGAGCAAGGTATCAGGGACTCCACCGAGGATGAGGTCCTGGGGGCCTCCCCGAGTCCCTCCGAGGCGTTGGAGGAGATATTCTCCTGCTTGAGATGTTTGGCTGGTCAGCCTACCTCTGGATCCATGGAAGGCGAGTGTCGGTTGTAATGCCTGGTATCGAAGTCCGATGCTGATGCAGAGGACCGGGATGGCTTTGATACCTTATCTGCCAATGACACCGATTGATGCTTCTTGCCATGTTTGGACTTAGAAGTAGTGTGGGAAGCATGCGCTGATGGCGTCAAGGCTCCCAAGGAGTGTGCCAAAGCGGCTGGGTCTGACCAAAACAGCTTAACCAGTTGCTGCTCTTGGTTCTTAAGCCCCTGTACTGTCATATGTTTACAGTGGGTACAAGAAGAAATATCATGGCCGGGGCCTAAATACTTCAGACACCAGTCGTGCTGATCGGTTGCCGAGATGGTACTGTGGCACTTAGTACATTTTATGAAACCACTGTGTGGTTTTTCCATTGTTGAAAAAATGATGGAGGCAAAATCAAATTAGGCAATGGTCGCCCAAATGACCAAAAAACACGAAGGAAAAAAATATATTTGAAAAAACAAAAATGAAAAGAAAAAGGGTACCGGAATGATGCTGTACTGCTCCGGACATATGGGAAGGCAAGCAGAGAGTAGCAAGAAGGCACTGAAAAAAAAATAAGTCTCTTCATGGCAGGATTAGGACAAGGTCCTGATGGCTCTACGGAAAAAAAATGACTGAGAACTGTTGGGAAGGTGGGAAGGCAGGCAGGCACACATGCGTGGAGGGATGCTTCCAAAAGCATTCCTACTGGATGCTGGGGAGTGTTCCTGGGATAGGAGGCAGTGTATTATTGTGGATCAGGAACTGGTTAAAAGATAGAAAGCAGAGCACTGTGTATGCTCTGTAGCGCTTTATAAATGTTTAATAGTAATAGTGGTAGTAGAGTAGGGCTAAATGGCCAATTTTTTCAATGGAGAAAGGTAAATAGTGGAATACCCCAGGAATCTGTGCTGGGCCCGCTGCTTTTTAAAATATTCATAAATGACCTGGGAATGGGAATAACGAGTGAGATGATCAGATTTGCAGATGACACAAAATTATTCAAAGTTGTTAGTACACAAGAGGATTGTGAAAAATTGCAAGAGGACCTTGATAAATTTAAAGACTGGACGTTAAAATGGCAGATGAAATTTAATATGGACAAGTGCAACCCAAAGAACAACCCAAACTATGGTTACATGATGCAAGGTTCCATATTAGGAACCATCACCCAGAAAAAAGATTTAGGTGTCATTGCATATAACATGTTGAAATTCTCCACCCAGTGTGCAGCAGTGGCAAAGAAAGCACACAGAATGCTAGGAATCATAAGGAAAAGGATGGAGAATAAAACCAAGGATATTATAATACCTTTGTATCGTTCCATGGTGCAACTACACCTTGAATTTTATTTTGGTTTTTTTTATACCGCCTTATCCTTCAATCAAAGCGGTTTACAATGAACATAATTTTATACAATAAACAAGTGAGGATATAGCAATAAATTACATTGAAACAGAGTCATATAATTCTTAACAATCAACAAGAACACCAATCAATATGAACAACAACTTGGAACTTATATACAGTAAGAGGGGTAGGCAATAGGGTAGGAATATTCAGTTGGAAATGGTCTGGTACAATGAGGGCTGCATTTGTGAGGGTTTTGAAGGATGGTATTGGCTCAAGTGTGTGCAATTCTGGATGCTATATCTTAAAAAGTATATAGCAGAATTAGAAAAGGTACAGAAAAGAGCCACCAAAATGGTAAAGAGGATGGAAGGACACACCTATGAGGAAAGGCTTAAAAGGTTAGGGCTTTTCAACATGGAAAAGAGATGGCTGAGGGGAGATATGATAGAGGTCTCTAAATTAATGAATGGAATGGACTGGGTAAACGTAGTTCAGTTGTTTACGCATCAAAAAGTAGAAAGACTAGAGGACATGCAATGAAGCTACAATGTAACCCATAATATGAGAAATATTTTTTCACTTAACGTGTAATCAAATTCTGGAATCAGTTACCAGAGGAAGTAGTAAAAACAGCTAGTGTAGCTGGGTTGATGGACCTTGGTCTGACCCAGTATGGCATTTCTTATGTTTCAACATATTATCCTGTGTGATTGTTGTTTTCTCCCCATCAGTTTATTTCATACACTTGACAGCACGGATTTTGCTATCTCTTTTTGCTAAAACTGTTTTTCACAAGTTCTGCTTTTAGCTTTACATTAAAATGTGCTTTCTGTCTTCAAGGAAAATGGTCGACATCTGGATTGAATCACCAAGTAGGATGGACTGCTCCTGTGGGAGATAAGAAACCTCTGGAGTAGCGGTGGTTATGACTCGCACAATAGAGAGATCTCCCATCGGCTGCACCTCCTGCAAGAACGAAAGGCCTTCTCCCGCCTCAGGCTGTTAGAATGTCCTTAGGCTGATCTGCACCCCTGACCGATGGTTTAACCTGGATGCACAAGCCTCTTTCACAACAGTCATGCAGGCTCAGGCACTATCACTGGACAATCCACAGGCCATTCTGGAGTTCTGATTGTTGATCTCACTATGTGGACCCCATCGTGAAGGTGCTGATTGTTGCACTAGGACAGACACTGAGCCACCAAGCTGGAAGATGTCAAGGCACCTGGGGGACAGCATGCAGAAGCTCCACACGCAAACACCATCAAGAAACAGCGCAGACCCCTTGACAGAGGCACCCATCATGGCAGTGAGTTGATGCAAGGTGCTGATCGCAAGAACTTCCTCGGAGCTACTTTGTCCATAACAGCTAAGAGAACCAAAAGTGCGGGTATAAATTCTTGAAAATGCTTGCACAAGTTAATTTCAGATTTAAAAAAAACTCCAGGGAGCTCAAGAAAACCAGGATCTTATTCTTCTGTGACTCCCTGGATTCAAGGGCAAGTCATTTTGGCCTTTATTGAATGCAAAACAGAAAAACAGAGATTGACCAGAGCCGTAGCCCACAAATGTTCTTCAATTGGAATTTATTAATAGACCTGACTTGGTCGAGTTTCGGCAAACATGTCTGCATCAGAGTGTCTGAATACTGTGACTGTTGTCACCAGTAAATCATTAACTGATTAAAAATAGCTCAGATAAAATGGACCACGTATATCTAACAGCAAGTATATGCCATCAGAAAAATAAAATTGAGATAACATTTGTAAAATATTGTTGTGTCCTCCTGAAATGTCTAGTCAGAAGGACATAGTGGTAGTTTACAAGTGTTTGCCGAAACTCAGCAGAGTCAGATCCACTAATAAATTCCAATTGAAGAACATCTGTGTGCTACAGATGTGGTCAGTTTTTACGCTTTGTATCCATATACTGTTTAATTACGGATATTTCCTTCCTCCTCCTTTCATTACTTTATTGCCTAGAAACACACTCTGAGTCCTCTGAAGGGCAGATCATTGTCCGCTCCTCCTGTGCATACCTTGTTTTGCACATCTATCGAAAAGGCTTGAATTATATCTACGTAAATAACAGGCGGTTGCATTGCTCTATATATTCAGCACTGCATGGTCTGTGTTGTTCAAACTTTTCTATCACATCATGCAAATAAGGGACCAGACTTAAGGTCTACACATTATTGGATGTATTACTGCACGGTGAGTAAAAAGGACAAGGAGGAGAGGCTCCTGTCACAGATTCAGTCCCTTCCTGCTGACATATGCAAACCTGACAAATTCACCCTGCTCTTTCATTCCTGTAAAGTTGTATACTCTATGTCCCCCCCCTCCAGAATCTGAACCTACATGTTCAAGGAAATAATGCTATTGTCGGATCCCTCCCCTGAGGAGCTAATCACTAAGACTACAGGGTTAAGGTCAGCGGTTCTCTACTAGGCAGAAGCCTAGGTATCTCCCATCATCCTTCCTTTTGTCATTTTTATGGAATCAGAGTTTGCACAATATTCTTTAGTATTCATTGCTTTGGATATTTGTCTGCTACATCCAAACTCCACCTCCTCAAGCAACAGCTTTTGTTTTTTCATTTACCACACAACTTGATTTGATTCTTCTTTCTGACCTCAATACCCACAAACCATCCTTTACCTCGGGCCTGGATTTTGCCATAGATTATATATGCAACTTCCTAGGGCACCGTATTTTAAAGGCATCAAATACCCAGGCTAAAAAGTAGGCTGGTTCTACTTGCCTAATAACCATGCTCTATGATCTCTTAGGAAGAAATTCTCTCTCTCTCTCTCCACTCTTGCCTATGGGTGCCAACATCTTAATCCAGCCCTGCCTTGCAACTGTGTACCCTAGGCACTGTGGTCTATGTCTTCCCAGATTTGTCTCTTGGACTGCCATCCAAAGATCATGTTTCAGCAAACTGAGAGGGATTTATCCTCTCTACTGTGACTAGGACAGTCTTACAGGTACTCCAGATAACCAAGTAGACTGAACCCCGACTTTTCATAGGCTTGCTGGAATGCAATGCAGTCAAATGCTTCATCTGTATCCATTTTCATCGTCTGGATGATTCATAGACCTGGATGGCATACAACTAGATTGAGATCTATAATTCTATGATGGCTTCAGCAAATACACCTTTACTTCTTAAATGAACAGGCACTAGAGAAGTAGTTCCGACTCCACCTATTAAACAAGATGTCATTTTTCTAACCACCTCAGTAACAATGACCATCATCAGTCCTCAGGCTTTAAAGGGACTCTATTCTGTCTCTCATGCATGAACAGTCACTTATAGACTAGACACCAAGGGCCCGATATTCTAAGGCATTTACACGGTTTACAGACCTGTACACCGTGTAAATGATGCTTAGTGGGATATCCCTGAATATCCCTGATTATCTCCACTACATGCCCTGATGTTAACCGCTTAGAGTTGGGATGTGTCATGTTGTATTCCGGGGGCGGCAACAGTTGCTAACCAGGTAGTGGCAATATTGCACTGCTGCTCAGTTAGCGACCTAAAAGCTGGCCTATCTTTTACCCGTAGGAGCTAACCAGGCAGCGGCTCTATATCGCCACTCCCCAGTTAACTTCTGCAGTTGCAGAGGCTGTGCAGCGACACCGGAGATTCAATGCTAGAGCCGTATATGACCCTGGCATTGAATATCCAGGATCAAAGTTTGATGGTGGCAATGGTTATGCGCCATAGCGGTGCATAGCTGTCGCTATGGAATATGGGACCCCAGCAGTCTGTGTAATCCTACTGGCACAGCACTCCAATGCCCACCTGCCTCAATACAATTCATAATAGTCCGGCTCTTAAAATAAAATGCAAACAGGATCCCTACTTCCTAGAACCTTCCTGGTTCTACTCGTCCATTAATTAATCTTTTTTTTTCAAACCTGAGATGATGTCTTCCATGATCACGTCTCCCAAGGACGTTTTCAGAGCATTATACATCTCAAACAGTATCAGTTAGTCTATAGTGCCTCTCCTTATTTCCTGCCCTCCAAATCCTGGCAGAAGAGAGAAGTGCCTTTCTTACTGTAGCTACACTACAATAGCAAGCCTTGTCACTATCTTAATGCTTCCCCCCTCAGCACGCCATAAAAAAATAACCTCAAGGAGAGGAGCCAACAAAACTTTCCCAAGAGTTTTATAAAAATTTGTAGTCAGCCCATTCACTTTTAGTATTTTGTTGTCCCCCCATAGTAGATCTGCTTTTACCTCCATTCTGATGGAAATCAATAGAATCTCAAAAACCAAAAATATGGAACGAAAGTTAAACCAACATAAAGAAATCAGAGCACTAGAGCACAAAATCCCACTTTTACAAAATGATTGTGCCTTAAAAAAAAAAGCACACCTCTTCAGAAGATAAATTTGTGTGCGTTATTACCCTATATGCACAAAGCATCACAGGTAGCCTCGATTCTGATGAAACACTGGCATGTACTCAAGCATCATAAATGTTTCAGGAGCAATCTGGTGATCGTTTTCACCAGGGGGAGGAACATTTGTGATTATATTGTGCATACTGCTGATGTGACTGCCTCTTCTTCCCGACTCCCCCTTCTTCCCGACTCCCCCCCCACGTCCACTTGGCCAGCAATCATCAAAGGGCGATCGTCCCTTAAAGCGGCGTGCTCCAGCGGAAGCCCTCATTCACGCCGCCGCCAGCAATCATCAAAGGGCAATCGGCCCTCAAAGCGGCGTGCTCCAGTGGGAGCCCTCATTCACGCCGCCACCAGCAATCATCAAAGGGTGATCGGCCCTTAAAGCGGCGTGCTCCAGCAAGCTGGCCCGCGCCTGAGGGCCCTTTGGCGTGGCCCTTAGGCGCAGGACCGTAGGCGCTCTGGCGTAATCCATCTACCCTACTCCTCCAAATCACCGTAGCTCCCTGGAACCGAGTAAGCACAATCGCTCCTCCACCCACTGTCTGCTTAGAACTGCTTCCCATTGCCTGCATAGAAATGATTATCCATTGCCTGCATAGTACTGCTATCCATCGTCTGCACAGAACTGCTTCCTATTGCCTGCATACAGCTGTTATCTATTGCCTGCATAGGACTGTTATCCATTGTCTGTATAGAACTGCTTCCCATTGCCTGCATAGAACTGGTATTCATTACCTGCATAGAACTGCTACCCATTGCCTGCATAGAACTGGCATCCATTGCTTATCCACTGTTTGCATACTATTGCCCCCATTATTGCATAGTACTGCTACCCACTGTTTGCATACTGTTGCCCCCATTGCTGCATAGTACTGCTACCCACTGTTTGCATACTGTCGCCCCCATTGTTGCATAGTATTGCTACCCATTGTTTGCATACTGTTGCCCCCATTGTTGCATAGGATTGTTACCCACTGCTTATCCTCTGCCTGCTACTCATTGCTTGCATTGAACTGCTAACTACTGCCTGCTTGTTTGCCTATCACTTGCTACCCGTTGTTTTACTTAGAACCTGCTACCCACTGCTTGCTCAGACCTTGCTGCCCACTACCATGGCCCCACATCTCATTGTCTTCCTCTTCATTATCCTCCCCAACTGCCTCCCCTCCTACCAACACCCTCCTTCCTTGTCCCCCCACCCTCCCCCTACCTTCCTCACTTCTCCCTCCACTCTGCCCCCTAGCCTAGCACCTGTTCTTGAGCTTCCTTACACCATCCCCCGCATTCAACCAGCCCCCCTCTCTACCTTCCTCACTTCTCCCTCTATTCTGCCCCCTAGCCTAGCACCTGCTCTCGAGCTTCTTCACGCCATCCCCCGCATTCAACCAACCTCCCTCTCTTTAAGGCAACTCCACCCTCGCTTACGCCGTACTATCTCCACTCTACCTCGCTCTCTAATACTCCTGCTCCTTCTCTCATCAGGTAATATCAACCCCAACCCTGCCCCCCCCCCACGATTTCCTTCTCACACTAAAGAAAGTTCCTCACGTACCCCATATAATCTCATCCACATCCCGCTCCTCCCTCCTTCCGCACTCCCTCACTCATCCCTCATTCACTCATCCATAGATATCAACTCCAACTCCACCCCCAAAAATAATCCCTCACATAACCTACCCGATACCTTCGTTTTTCCCCTCCCTCATGTTCCTGTTGGAGAACACACTCACCCAGTCACACCCTGCTCCCTCTAAACCTAAATCTTGGCATTACCCTAGAAATAGACCCCCATGCCACTCTGATAAGAAATCTACACATAACTTATCCAACCTTATCCATATCCCTCTCCTCCCCCCCTCCGCTCTCCCGTTTTCATGCACCCTATAGAACGCATGCTCAGTCATTAAAAAAAACACTTTCATTCATGATCTTTTCATCTCCAATGCCCTACACCTTCTTGTCTTGACCGAGACCTGGCTCCCCCCAGATGACACCACTTCCATCGCCTCTCTCTGCTATGGGGGCTACCAGTTCTCCCATACACCTTGATCTACTGATCGCGGTGGTGGCGTTGGCCTCCTACTCTCCCCCTTCTGCCAATTCCAACCTCTCCTGCCACCCCAATCACACTCCCCCTTCTCCTTCGAAGTCCACTCCATTCGCCTCCTCTCACCACTTCCCCTCCGAATAGCTGTTATTTATCGCCCACCGGACAAATCCAAATCAACCTTCCTCTCCGACTTCGACTCCTGGCTTTCTGCCTTCATGGAACCCTCCTCCCCCACTCTTATTCTTGGCGATTTCAACATTCACATCGACAACCCCTCTGACCCCCATGCCTCAAAGTTCCTCACTCTTACCTCTTCATTCGACCTCCAACTTTGCTCCACTACCCCCACCCATCTACACGGTCACTGCCTTGACCTAATACTCTTCTTCAACTCCTCTCCTTCAAACTTACGCAAATCAATCCTTCCCTCATCTGACCATCGCCTCTTAACATTTACTCTTCAGCTTCTGCCGTCCCAACCTCGTCCTGTCTCCTCCGACCTATTTAGAAACCTTCATAATACTGATCCCCTGACTCTCTCCTCCACCATCTCTCCATCTCTTTCCTCCATTTTATCCTCCAAGTCAGTCGACGAAGCATTATCTTCATACAATGCTACATTATCCTCAGCCCTTGACACTCTTGCCCCTCCCACCCCACGTCCTGTCAAACGATCTACTCCCCAACCTTGGCTTTCTCCTACAATCCGTCACCTACGCATCTGCACCCGTTCTGCCGAACGAGCTTGGTCCAAATCCTGCTCCCTGGAAGATCTTCTACACTTCAAATTCATGCTTGGCTCCTTTCAGTCAGCCTTAGCACTTGCCAAACAAGATTACTACATCCATCTGACCAACTCCCTGGCCTCTGATCCTTGCCGTCTCTTTAATACCCTCAATTCTCTCCTCAAAGTCCCCCCGCCCCCAATCCAGCCCTCCCTTTCAGCCCAAACCCTACCCGACTACTTCCACGACAAAATCCACAAGATTACCCTCCTATTCCCTACCCCCCCATCTACCTCCCCTCCCCCCCAATTATCCTCCCCCATCCATACTCCCTCTGCCACCCTCTCCTCCTTCCCTCCGATCTCTGAGGAAGAAACCACACTCCTTCTGTCCTCCTCCAAACCCACCACCTATTCATCAGATCCTATCCCCACCCATCTCCTACGTTCCATCCCCCTCACCATTGTCCCCTCCATCACTCATATCCTCAACCTTTCACTCTCCACTGCAACTGTCCCCGTTGACTTCAAACATGCTGTTGTCATACCCCTCCTCAAGAAACCCTTACTTGATCCCACATGCCCTTCTAACTATCGACCCATCTCCCTCCTTCCCTTCATATCCAAACTATTAGAACGAGCAGTCCACCATTGCTGCCTCGACTTCCTCACCTCCCAGGCCCTCCTGGACCCACTTCAATCCGGCTTCCGTCCCCTACATTCCATGGAAACGGCACTCACAAAAGTCACAAATGACCTGTTCCTGGCTAAATCCAAGGGCTTCTATTCTGTCCTCATCCTTCTTGACCTTTCTGCTGCCTTTGACACCGTTGACCACAACCTCCTCCTCATCACCCTCTCCTCGCTTGGCTTCAAGGACTCCGTACTATCATGATTCTCCTCCTACCTCTCCCATCGCTCATTCAGTGTATGCTCTGGTGGCTCCTCCTCCTCCCCTATTCCGCTCCATGTAGGTGTACCCCAGGGATCCGTCTTAGGCCCCCTCCTCTTCTCTCTCTATACCCAAGGCCTTGGCGCGCTCATCTCCTCCCATGGCTTTCAGTACCATCTTTATGCCGACTCCCAAATCTACCTCTCCACACCTAATATCTCTCCGGCAACCCAGTCCAAGATCTCTGCCTGTCTTTCAGACATCGCTGCCTGGATGTCTCATCGCCGATTGAATCTGAACATGGCCAAGACTGAACTCCTTGTCTTCCCACCTAACTGCTCTCCCCAACTTCCCCCTCTCTCAATCCATGTGGATGGATCTACTATCCTTCCTGTTCCCTCGGCCCGCAACCTAGGGGTTATCTTTGACACCTTCTCCGCTCATATCCAGCTTGTAGCTAAGACCTGCAGCTTCTTTCTCTACATAATCAGCAAAATCCGCCCCCTCCTCTCTGAACACACTACCAAGATGCTTATCCAATCCTTAATCTCCTCTCGCATTAATTACTGCAACCTACTCCTCGCTGGTCTTCCCGTGAGCCACATCCTTCCCCTCCAATATATACAAAATCACGCTGCTTGACTAATCTTGTGCCAGCCTCGCCATGCCCACATTACTCCTCTTCTCAAGTCGCTTCACTGGCTCCCTGTCCAACTCCGCATCCAATTCAAGCTTCTCCTGCTGACCTATAAATGCATTCATTCTATGGCCCCTCAATACCTCCTATCTCTTATCTCTCTCTACGTCCCCTCTCGAAATTTGCGCTCCGCTAACAAACTACTTCTATCAATGCCTTTCACCCGCACCGCGAACTCCCGACTGCGCTCCTTTCACCTTGCTGCACCTTATGCCTGGAACAGCCTACCTGCGTCTGTGCATCAAGCATCCTCCCTGGCCCTCTTCAAATCCAAGTTGAAGACCCACCTCTTCACCGTCGTATTCAGATCCTGACTCCTCCCTCATCTTACCCTAATCCCCGTGAACGTTTATGACCAAACTGACTAATGCTCTGTACTGTTCTAATTAATGTACTGTTCTAGCTAGATTGTAAGCTCCGATGAGCATGACTCTGATGGGAAGGGACTGTCTCTTGTATGTTGGCTACCTCCTATAGGTTAGCTGTGCAGCACTGCGTGCGTAGCGCTTTATAAGTGCTGAATAGTAGTAGTAGTAGGAAATTGCCAAATCTGTGAGCAAACCTTGAATGGCCCTGATTGGATAGATGATTCCATTTCAATTAAGTATACAGCTTGCACATGTACTAACTGCACTTCTGAGCATTTGTCTATTTGTTGATTTGCTCTTGTGGTTTGAAATATGTGGGACATATCATTCATCCTATTAAAATACATTTGGTTAAACATAAATCCCAGATCGCCACCCGTACTCCTACAGCCCCTTTGGTTTCTCGTTGTATTGAATATGGTCATACCTTTTCTCAGTTTTGGTGGCAAGTCATCAATAGTGTGACGCAAGCTTGGCGAGGGGGTGACCGGATGGCCCATTTGCCAACATCTGAGCAACGATGGATCTTTATTTTGGGAACAGTGAGCCCTCAAGGTGCAATCTTGAAATTGAGTGGTATTCTATGATCGGACTTCCGGACTGGTTTCCACATGCGAACAGTTTCATCGTTGAATGGCCTGGGTTTCCCAGGTGTTTGTTATATATCAGTATAAAGAGTTTTTTTGTGACATCAGACGCCACCTAGAATGAAGAGTGCCATTCCTCATTGACACCTGCAAGAGAGTTTGGTTTTTTGAGGCGCTAAGTGCAGGGAATCTTGAATTATTTTCCTGACACAGAACCTTACAGAGTAGTTGGTCTGAAATACGGTACTGTGCTGAGAAATGAGCTTGGACTAATTGCCATATTCCTTTCATCTTCTTATTTCAGATAAGTGAATTTTTCTCAAATAACTTTAATGTATTTTTGAATGTTTATATGATAATTAAACTTATTAAAATGGAACGTTTGTGAAGTGAGGTTAAGGTCCTCAACACGAACTGTTCAAAAAGTGTAATTACTTCTCACCTGTAGCAGGTGTTCTCCGTGAATTGCAGGAATAAGTTCTCACATATTGGTGTCATCGATGGAGCCCCACAAGGGAATGCTCCCCAGTTTCCCAAGGAAGCTTTTGGGAGGCACACTGCGCATGCACGTCTGCCTTCCCGCCTGCCACGGCACCATCTTCTCCAGTCTAATAACATAGCAGAAGCTAAAAGGTAACTTCCCTGGGGATATGGAAGGGTTGTGAAGTCTTATTCCTGCTGTTCACGGACAACACCTGCTCCAAGTAACTACGCTTTCTCCGTGAACAAGGAGGAAATAAGTCCTCATGTAGGGGACTCCCAAGCTACAGGCTACCAGAATCCGAGGAGGTAAACAGCCTAAAAGGGGCAACCAAATGGAGAAACCAGGAAGAACAGCAAGGTAGTCCACTGAGGGACTCGTCTGATTCAGCATCCTCAGAAAACATTGATCCTGAGGGGTTTTAGCGGGTAGCTTGGATGGACAGAAGGGTCGGTGGGCAATTGACGCTAAGACCCAAAAAGAGGTTGGAGCACAGTCTGGCCAAAATTGCTGTCCCTCGGGAATTCCCATCCAGACAGTAATGGGCTGCAAATGGTATGGAACAAAGACCACAAAACAGCCTTGCAGATTTCCTCTGCAGAAACAGAGTGGAGGTTGGCTACTGACACAGCCATTGCTCAGACATTGTGAGCCGCGACATGACAGTCAAGGCTCAACCCAGCCTGGGAATAAACATGAGCAATCTGCTAGCCAAAGGGACAGTGTGTGCTTTGAGACAGCAGTTGAAGGAAACTAATAGCTATGTAGACTGGTGGTGCACCTTCATGCATTTCAGACAGAAGGCTAGAACCTGCTTGCAGTCTGAAAGGTATGCAACACGACCTTACCCCGATTAGTGAGAGGCCGTGGAAGAAAGTCGGCAACACTATCGAATGGTTAAGGTGGAACGCGGAGACCACCTTCCGCAGAAAGCGTGAGTACGTGCAGAGAACCACCCTGTTCTGGTGAAACCTGGTGTAAGGCGGGTGAGCCACCAAAGGTTGGAGCTCACTGATGTGTGGGGCCGACATAACCAACATCAGATAGAGGACCTTCCAAGTCAGGAATGTCAGATGAAATGAGTCCAGAGGCTTAAATGGGGTCTGCATCAGCTGGGCATGTACCACGTTGAGATCCCAAGCCACCATAGGGGGCTTGAGTGGAGGCTTCGGGAGGAGCAGGCCCCGAATGAAGTGAGCCATGAGAGAATGGGCCGAAATGGGCTTTCCCCAGGAGCCGTGATGGTATACCCCCTATCGTGTTGAGGTGAATGTGCACCAAATTTGACTTCAGGCCTGGGTCCAAGAGGTGCAGGAGGTACTTCAGCAGCTGGTCCATGGTGCAAGAGAAAGGGTCCAATGCCCTGTCTGCACACCAGGTGGCATACCACCACCACTTTAGCTCATAGGCCTTGTGTGTTGAGTCCTTATGGGATACCAGAAGAATGTTCATAAACCCTCGCAAAGACTGAGCTCTGAGAGATCTACTTGCTCAGCATCCACGCCACGTGGGCCAATGAGTGGACTTTGGGGTGCAAGGTTCACCCTCCTGCGAGATGAGGTCTGGGGCGGAGAAGCTCCCTCTACGAGAGCTGCAGCAGTAGTGGGAACCACGGCTGCTGAGGCCAATAAGAAGCGATGAGGATTATGGAGCCCTTGACGACCTGGCGCTTCAGGAGGGTTTTTGCCACAAGTCATATCGGGGGATATGCATACAGCAAGCCCTCTTCCCAGTGGAGAAGGAAGGCATCCTAGGCCAGGCGGTTGCTGGCTATCCTCTGGGAGCAGAACTGGTCCACCTGGGCATTGTGTGCCATGGCAAAGAAATCCACTGTAGGAGTGCCCCACTCCTGAAAAATCTGGTTCACCACTGCTTTGTTGAGGGTCCACTCGTGTGGTTGAAGCTGAGCTGGTCCACTAGGCCATTAAGCTCACCGGGCAGACAAATCACTCTTAGGTCCATGCTGTGGAGCAGGGCAAACTTCATAAGAACATAAGGAATGCCAAACTGGGTAAAACCAAGGTCCATCAAGCCCAGTATCCTTTTTCCAACAGTGGTCAATCCAGGTCACAAGTATTTATTTATTTATTTATTTATTTAACTGTATTTATATCCCGCTTTTCACCGGGTCAAAGCGGCGTAACAAAAAAAGGGGGGGGGGGTAATCAGTTATAGGGTAGGGCCATCAACAGGAGGGCAACAATGATGATTTCAGGAAAGGATGGACATAGACATGGACGAGGTAACATAATTTTGATCATAAGTTCTTGATGAGTGGGTTATTGGACAGTTATTTGTGGGAGTTTGTTTCTGTTTTGAGATATTCTTGGAATAAGATGGTTTTTAGCTGTTTTTTGAATGACAAGAGATTGCTGTTCTTGATGTTTCAAAGAAAGCCTTTGGGAATGCAGCGCGCCTGCGCAGTCCCCTTCTTGCCCAAGGGTGCCATCTTGCTCAGTCTGATGACATAGCTAAAAGACAGCAAAAATCAAAATAAAGTATATGACTGCAACTCAGGAGAGGAGGGAGGGTCGTGAGGACTGATTCCTCCTGCTCCTGGAGAACAGCTGTTACAGGTGAGTAACTACTCTTTCTCCAGGACCAAGTAGGAAGTCAGTCCTCACATATGGGACTCCCCTGCTCTAGGCTACCAGGAACCCAAAGCTGAAAAAATGGCTCCCTCTCAAGAGCCTCAGCATCCGTGATAAGAATATCCTCTGAGAACGCCCCCGTACGGTAGCCCAACACAAGGGCCGGAGGAGGGTAGGAGTTGCTTAAACCTCAAAGATATTACAGAGTACCACCTGTCCGAAAGCACTGTCCCTTCGGGACTCTCTCTCGAGGCAGTAGTGGGCTGCAAAAGTCTGGCTTGAAGACCAAGTAGCGGCCCGGCAGAAGTCTGCCAACGGAACAGAGCTGAGATAAGCTACTGATGCGGCTTTCGCCTGACACGGTGGGCCGTAACTCGACCCTGCAAGGGAAGGTCGGCTGCCTTGTACGCCCAGGCGATACAATCTGCTACCCAAATGGATAATGTATGCTTGGAGACAGGTAACCCCAATTTATTAGGGTCAAAGGAGACGAAGAGCTGAGTAGGGTTTCGATGCCCCCGTGTACATTCAATGTAAAAGGACAACACCCTCTTACAGTCCAGAGTATGCAAGACTGTCTCAGCCCGGCTGGTATGCGGCCTGGGAAAGAATGTCAGAAGAACCACCTCCTGGTTGAGGTGGAAAGAGGAGACAATGTTTAGAAGGAACTTCGGATGAGTCCAAAGGACCACCCTGTTCCTATAGAACCGTGTATACGGTCTATCAGAAACCAGAGCTTGTAGTTCACTCACACGTCTGGTCGAGGTAAGAGCTACCAGGAAGAGCGCCTTCCAAGAAAGGAAGCGTAAATGGCAAGTAGCCATCGGCTCAAACGGGGTCAAATCCCACTCAGTGGCAGGTGGACGAATCGGAGGCTTGAGCAAAAGCAGGCCTCTGAGGAAGTGGGACACCAAGGGGTGAACCGACAGAGCCTGTCCCTCCACCGGTGAGTGGTGTGCAGAAAGAGCACTGAGGTGGACCCGAACAGAGTTGGACTTAAGGCCTAGGTCTGACAGGTGAAGTAGGTATTGTAGCACTACTGGCACAAGGCAGGAGAAAGAATCTTCATTGTGCTGAGCACACCACACTGAGAACCTGCGCCACTTGAGTGCATAGGACTTTCTGGTGGATTGCCTCCTCGAGGCAAAGACCACCTCCTCAACTTCCCTAGGAAGAAGTAAGGGAGCTAGCACTATCCTTTCAGCAGCCAGACCATCAGATTGAGGGATATGAGATTGGGGTGCAGAAGGGAACCCTGATCCTGAGACAGGAGATCGGGTTTCAACCCCACAGGGAATGGAGTTTCCACTGCCAACTGCAGAAGAAGTGGCAACCACGGCTGCCTCGGCCATCTGGGGGCTACCAGAATGACCAAGGCTTTGTCCCGTAGAATCTTGAATAGTGTTCGGGCCACCAGTGGCGTGGGAGGAAACGCATACAGGAGGCCCGCAGACCAAGAGATCAGAAACGCATCTGCTGCCATTCTCAGGGGATATGGCTGTCTGGAGCAAAACCTGGGCAGCTGATGGTTCAGTGGACTTGCAAAGAGATCAATGGATGGAAGCCCCCATCGTAGAAAGATCTGCTGGACCACTAGTGGATTCAACTGCCATTCGTGAGGCTGGAGAATCCTGCTTAGTTTGTCTGCCAAGAATTTCTCCTGACCAGGTAGATAAACTGCTTTGAGAAACAAGCCTTGTTTGACTGCAAAGGAGCAAAGGGCCTGCGTCTCCTGACACAGGAGTCTGGATCCTGTGCCCCCTTCTTGTTCACATAGAACATTGCTACCTGATTGTCTGTCTGAACTAAGACAGACTGGTGAGAGAGGGCATGCAAAAAAGTCTGTAGAGCCAAGTGGATTGCTCGCAGCTCCAAAAGATTGATCTGCTATGTGGCCTCCCGAGGAGACCAGAGGCCTCGAGTGCACCTGCCTGGCAATGTGCACCCCAGCCCTTTAAGGAAGCATCAGTCGTCAGCACCCTTGTGTGTGCTGGGGCCTGAAAGGGTACCCCCGTAAGGAGGTTTGGGAGACGTAGCCACCACTGTAAGGAGTCCAAGAGCAGTTTGGATACCTTTACTCTGTCTCTGAGGTCGCCTGTGGCTTGCACCCACTGAGCTCTGAGGCACCACTGAGCCGCCCACATGTGCAGATGGGCATTCGGGGTCACATGTACCGTGGATGCCATGTGACCCAGGAGCCGTAGGAAGTGTCTGGCGGAGACCTGAGAATTGCCCTGGAACTGGCTGGCCAAGCCCATCAGCCTGTGGGCCCTGTCCTCGGGCAAGTAAGCTCTTGCCTGCAGGGTGTCTAATCTTGCCCCTATAAACTCTAGGTTCTGTGAGGGGAGCAAAGTGGACTTTGCGTAGTTGATGACAAAGCCCAGATGCTGAAGAAGAGAGACAGTGCGAAGAGTGGCTTGTCTGGCCTCCTGGAGAGACTGACCCCTGATGAGCCATTCATCCAAGTATAGACAAAGATTCCCTGATTTCTGAGATAGGCCGCCACCACCGCCAGGCATTTGGTGAAAACCCTGGAGGCAGAAGTTAGGCCAAAGGGAAGTACTCTGTACTGAAAATGGTTTCCTCCCATCACAAATCAGAGACATTGTCTGTGGTCTGGATGGATGAGAATGTGGGTATAAGCATCCTTTAGGTCTAAGGAACATAGCCAATCTCCCTGCTGGAGGTAGGGCAGCAGTATCCCAAGGGTAAGCATCTTGAACTTTTCCCTCTCCAGAAACTTGTTTAGGTTTCGCAAGTCTAGGATAGGCCGGAGGCCTCCTGTCCTTTTTGGTACCAGAAATTACCTGGAGTAGAAGCCTCTCCCTTCCAGGTGGTGAGGCACTGGTTCCACCGCCTGTTCCTTTAGAAGACTTGCCAGCTCCTGAAGGAGGAGGTTTCTGTGCAGAGGGAGTCTTAGAGGCTCCCCTGGAAAGTAGGAGGGGGGTATCTGGTTGAAGTGGAGCATGTAGCCCTTCTGGACTATGCTGAGAACCCAGGTATCCCCTGTTATGGCTGGCCACCTGTAGGCGTACAGGGTCAGCTGACCTCCCGTGCTGAGTGGAGCCAGCTGTGAAGAAGAGGCTATGCTGTGGGAGTCAAAACCCCGCTCCCTGCTGTGCAGGAGCCGGAGCTGGCAGCTTGGGGGTCTTCTGCCTATGGGGGCCATGCCCCTGCCCCTTGGCCTGCTGGCCCTGTTGGGGAGCTGGAGAGGCCTGATATTGAGGGTAGGATTTGTAGGCAACACCCTTCCTCGGGAAAAAGGGCTTCTTCCCTGAGCCCTTCTTTTTCTGAGAAGGGGCAGAAGTCTTCCTGGACAGCCTTGTCCTGGTGCGAGTCTCAGTCTCGATTTCCGCAGCTTTTTCAGTCATGGGCTTACCAAAGAGGTTTTCACCTCGGCAAGGGACATTGACCAACTTGTCCTGCACCCATGGCTCCAGGTCTGATGACTGTAGCCAGGGCTGACGGCGTGCACCGATGCCGGCCACAGCTACCCGGGTTGAAGCCTCAAAGCCATCATAGGCTGCTCGAGAGATAAACTTCGAGCACTCTCGAATCCCTGTTGACAAAGCCTTGAACCTCTGCAAAGGTTACTCGGAGAGGCCAGCTGAGAACCCGGCAATCTCCTTTGCCAGGTCTAGTAGGTACATGCCCATGTACAGCTGGTAGGTCTGGACACAGCAAGACAGCTTAGAGCCCTGTAAGCACTTTCTACCGAGGGCATCCAGGTTCCGGGCCTCCCAGCCAGGGGGCACCGAGGAGTACATCTTCTGACTCTTCAGACGGTGCATGGCCGATTCCACAACCATGGAATGGTGCGGTAGCTGCGCCTTTTGGAACCCAGGGCTCTTACGGACTCGATAAATGGAATCGACCTGTTTGTTAAGAACCGGCGTCAATGCCAAAACATCCTTTCTGAGTTTCTGGGTAACCCTACAAACATCTGGAAAAATCTGTATTGGAAAACCACAAAACTCAGCGCTTTTCTTAGAAAAGTAAAGCCTCAATACTAAATTCTTATCAGATAACAATAAAAAAGAAACGATTAAAGTAGCACGCTGTGAGATAATTTCTGATGAGGTTTCCAAGAAAGCAGAAAGGTCTAAAGAGGCTGGAGGAGCCTCAGGTAAGGACTCATCCTGAGAAGAAACCTGGGACCGTACCCCAGACGGAAGATAGTACACATTTGATAACTTAATAGCATTCACATCTGAAATCAATAATATTTCTTTAAAATATTTTTGTACCATTATCATTGGGGATTTTGTTTTTGGCATTAAAGCCTCGGACCTTGGCCCTGGGTGCCACGTTTTTTAAAAAATATCCTTGTAAGTGCCTTGTGCATTTTCAACAGGCTAGGTATGTTTTTTTGGAGCCTTCTCAGTTAGAGGCTTTTTGTTTCTGGTAAGGAGAATGTTGGTTGAAGGTTACTATTTTGTTCTTTTTTTTATACCTGTCTGCTTATGTATATGGGGTTAAATTAATTAATCACAATTTTGTCTCTTAGGGCAACGGTAGAAATTATGGAATAGTTTTGTGTTGTATCTTTATTTTCCAGCTTTTCCCATTAATGTGGTCTTGGACAATTTGTCCTTATATATTTCTTTTGCTTTTTTTTTTTTCTTGAATGTATTTGGACAGTATTTGTCTTTCTGTACAAGATATTGTATTCTTGGATTTATGTTTAAATTTGAAAATAAATAATTTAAAAAAAAAAAAAAACGGCGTCGAAGCCGGTGCCTCCCACATACGGAAGAGCAGCCGTTCCAGCATCGGAGGAACCAGTACAGTAAAGGCTTCCCTTCGTAGGAAAGTCATACTGGAGGGCATCAAGCTCCTCGGCTCGAGGCTCCTCCTCGGCGTCTGCAGGGAAGGCTAAGGCCTTGGCCATGTCCCTCACGAAGTCCGAGAACTGGGTATCCTCCGGGGGGACCTTCTCCAAGGCTCAGACTCTGGTGAGTCCGAAGGGATGCACCGGGTCTGGAAGGTGCCCGTGGACTCCTCGTCCTCCGTCTCCTACTCCGACTCCTCCAAAGAGGAATTGAGCGGCTCCGGCCGTGTGGGCCTCGGTGCCACCCGCCCCGACGACCTCGGCCCCGCACGGGAGGTTGAGGGGGACCTTGACCGAGGATCGACTCGAGACTTCATCGACTCGAGGATCGGCTCGGTCTCCGGGGTCGACTTAGACATCGAGGTCCTGGTGGTCGGGGCAGATGCACCAGTCAGACCGGCGATCTGCACCCGCTGCTGTTCCATGAAGGCAGCCAAGCTGCTCTCCAAGGCCGTCAACCTGAGTCCAAGTTCAGGAGACTCAGCGGGCCCCGATGGGAGAGTCTACGAGGACAACCGCACTTAAGTGACTCGGGGACTCCAGCTCCACACGAGGTAGCTTGGAAGGCCTCTCCGACTCCAAGAGCCCGGGGCAGCGGTCATGGCTACGCGACCTGGCCCTCGAGGAACTAGGAGCCTCCACCGACGCCACCCTCGCGAGCTTTTTCTTCCTTTGGTGCTCCCATGAGGGAGACTCCCTTTCAGAGGAACCCCGACGCTGCTTGGGGTCGGACTCCCGAGATGTCGTGGCCTCTGACGAAGTCCAGGCTCGGCCAGACATGGAGTCAGAGAAACCTCTCTCATGTTGATGCTGACGGCTCCGAAGCGCCTTCGACGACATTTTGCCGCACGGGCCACAGGCCAGCGGGTCATGGTCAGGCCCGAGGCATCTGAGGCAGCAGTCATGTGTGTCGGTGAGAGACATACGTTTCTTACACCGATCACACTTCTTGAACCCGCTGGCTGCCATTGGGGAAAAAAGGGCCCCTGTGAGGTAAAAAAAACGGGCTGTCACTGAAAACACAAAAACAGCGCGAACGCTAGTCATGAAGGACAAAAACCAAAAATTACAACTCTGGACGCGATACCGGTGTACCGAGCCCAGGCGGGAAGGGGAACCGGCGTCGAACCGGACAAGATAACGTGAAAATCGCAGAAAAAAAAATCAACTTTTCTCAGGTGACATGACCTCACGTCCATCGGGATTCGCGGAAAAATAAAGACTGAGGAAGATGGCACCCTTGGGCGGGAAGGGGACCGCGCAGGCGCGCTGCATTCCCAAAGGCTTTCTTTGAAAGCTGGGGAAATGCTGCGCACGGGGGCTCTGTCAGCACCAACGTCACCCATATGTGAGGACTGACTTCCTGCTTGGTCCTGGAGAATCCCGATGAACTACAGCTGCTGCATGGGCTGCAGATGGAACTTTAGGTAGTTGATCACAAAGCCCAGCCACTTGAGCACCTGAATGGTGAGGTCAGTGGACTGCTGGATGCTGTCCGGTGTGGGGCCTTTGAAGAGTCAGTCGTCCAGGTACAGGAAGATGAAAACCCCCAAGGTCCGGAGGTAGGTGGCTATGACCAGCTGACATCTGGTGGAGCTGAGGCCAGTCTGAAGGGAAGTACTCGGTATTGACAGTACTAGCTTCCCAGCATGAACCATAGATATTGTCTGTGATTTGGGTAGATTTAGAAGTGTGGAGACAAGAGGCATAACCAATCATCCCTGTAAAAGGTACGGGAACAGCGTCCCAAGCCAGACCATCATGAACTTCTCGTGCACTAGGAACCAGTTGAGGTTTGCAGATCCAAGATTGGCCTGAACCCACCGGTCTTGGGATCCAGGAAGTATCTGGAATAGAAGCCTCACCTGACCTGAGCCAGGAGGGGGTTGGAGGGACCAGCTCGATGACTAGATCAGTTAACAGTGGAGACTTCTTCCTGTGCAACTGGTCCATGGGGTGGCAACTAGGTGAGGTGCAGCTGATATCTGCTTCAGATGCCTGGGTGTTGCAGATTGTTCAAGGTGACCAGGGGCCACCTGTAGGCAAAGTGGATGAGCTACCACCCCCCCCCCCCCCACTAGGGAGTACCCCGGCAGATAGCAGCTGTCTGGCTATGGCCAGTGTAGCCATCAGAGCTTTCTTCCTCCGCTGCTGGCAGGGAACCTGTGCGTCTTCAGCTGGGCCTGGTAATACTGGCACAGGTGTGGGTAAAAGGCTTTTTATTCCATTTCTTCTGCGAAGGATCCACAGTCTTCCTTGAGAGCTTAGAGAGGGTCATATGCTCCTCCTTGAGCTCCTCTGCCTCCTCTTCCATTGGCTTTCCAAAGAGGTTCTCTCATCCCGGCAGGGGACATTGGCAAACTTGTCCTGAAGTCACTGTTCCAGGTCGGACAACTGCAGCCACATCCACCACCACCGCAGACACTACGCACCATAAATTTTGAGCACTCTTTGCCATGGCCCACCAGGGTTCGAAAGGCCTACAGGCGGTCAGCATGGACATGGGCAGCCAATTCCACCAGGTCCATCATGATGGCTTCCAGAAAGCTACTCATATAAGTCTGGTAGGTCAGAACCCTGGCCACCAGCATGGAATCCTGATAGAATTTCCTCCCAGAGTCCTGGGTTCGAGCCTCTTGGCCCAAGGGCACCGAAAAATGGGTCTTGGTGCTCTTAACCCGCTTCAAGGCCGAAACTACCATGATAGAATTGTGTGTTAGTTGAGACTTTCTGAAGGCTGGTGCCGCCTGGACCCAGTACTGGGAATCAAGCCTCCGGCTGATGACTGGAACCATGAGAGAGGCTTCCCACAGCCACAGTAGCAGCTATTGTAGGACACGGTGTATGGGTACAATCTCTGCCTTCCTAGGGGCCAAGGGGTACTGGAGAAGTTCCAGCTCCTCTGCCCTCTGTTCCTCCTCCAATTCTAGAGAGAAGGGGATGGTCTTTGCCATGTCGCTGACAAAATCCTGAAAGGACATGTCCTCCGGAGGTGACTTATGCTGCTCGAGGAGGAGGCGATGGATTGGATAGGAAGTCAGGGGACCAGATGTCCGACGCCGTCGATTCCTTCTCGATCTTCCACTCAGATTTAGATTTCAAGAGGAAGTCAAAGTAGTGCCAGGTCTCCTCCCACTGTCAGCTCCGCAAATGTTTTATGTAAACATAAAACATGTAAAAATGTAACATGTAAACACAGGGCAGATCTACCCCTGCCCTATAGTCAAGTTGTTGAATGTAAACTGCACTGATAACAAATAGCGCGGTATAGAAAAGCTATAAATAAATAAATAAATGGGGAGAGCGCAGATGCTGGTGGGACCCATGTCACCTTGAGTGTGGGCACCGGTGTTCCTGGGCATTCAACTCAGATACACTGAACAAGGAAATAGGACTAGTGTCAATTCAGACCTCCCACCCGATGCACCTGCCTCGGCAGGCAGTGCATGGGTCTCCAGAAAGGGCTGGATGGAGTACGATGATGATGACGTTGGAACCGCAAAACCTGTGTTCTGTGAGGCTAGCACTGCCGCCAAGTGAGCTTCAAGGGCTCGGAGGCGTTCCTTCAACACCACCACCTACGAGGGGGGTGGTGTCAAGGCTGCAGTCACCGGTGTCGATACCTCAGGCGGGGACTCAGGAGAAAAATGCTGCCCTTTTGGGCAATGAGAGTAGACGCCTTCCTTTGGAGGTCAATTCTTTCCATAGGGGAAGCTTGGCCGGCCATTCCTGGCTATCGTTTTCCACGTCGCGTCGAGAAGGGCTATGACAATGCACCTGAGCCTTATCCTGGTGTCTGCCCTTCGACATCGACGGGGTTTTGCCAGAGAGTCTCCTTATGCCACTTGAGCGTCCTGGTTCCGATTGAGCACGGACCTCTCTCTCCATGGATGCCTCAGCAGACCATGGAATGCACCGACATTGGTGTTGAGGCCAAGGATTCTGAATCCAATGAGCCAAAGAGGAACTTCTTTTATTTTTCCCGATCCTTCAGTCCCCATCGTGTCATCTGCAGGCACAGATTGCAGGCCGCAGGGTCCAAGGCCCTTTAAGCACCAATTGTGTCGGTCAGTGACCGAGATGTTCCTGCCACACTTTGTGCATTTTTTTGAAGCCACTAGTTGGCTTAGACATGTCGAAAAGTACTGCTGCGGCCGAATCAAACTCAATACTGGTCGCAGGCGGGAAAAAAATCCCAAGAGGGGACAAAAACTTCAAAAGGTGAGAAAAAAGGGATAAGAAAAAATTAGCTAAGTTAGTTGGGACTGACTAAACCAACGACAGGCGCTAAGAAAGGCATTAAAAAAAACGGCCCATGGGGTCCAAAAAAGAAACTTTTTTTCCGGTATACAGGAGTAGGAACTGCGGAAAAAAGAAGACTGGAGAAGATGGTGCCGCGGCAGGTGGGAAGACAGACACATATACATAGTGTGCCTCCCAAAAGCTTCCTTCAGAAGCTGGGGAGCGTTCCTGTGTGGAGCTCTATCGGTGATGTCACCCATACGTGAGGATCTATTTTCTGCTAGTTCATGGAGAAAATTCTCTCTTTTAAGGCAAGATACATTTTGTAAAATGGTGATGTTGTGCTCTAGTGATCCAATTATTTTATGTTGGTTACCTCCCTTCCAGCATATTCATGTCCCTCCCTAGCTGGAATCTGCAAAATTCTGGAGTCTAAATAACTCTCTACCTCCAGGCCTTGGCTGGTCTCTATATAGATCCTTGTAAAGAATCATTAAATACCCTTGGATAGCCTGCCTTCCACTGTAAATCCTCCTACTGGAGCTCTGAATCACACTAACCTGCTGGAGCCCCCATTGCTTTCTCAACTTAGCCTTTAATATCTTCCCTGCTTTATTACCCATTTCACAGTACTGTTGTCTATCCTGATTCATCTAGTGGTTAATTTCCTCCGCCTGCAACACTTTAATTAACCCCCTTTCCCTAAGCAATTGTATATGTATCCACACTGGGGACAATTATTTGTCTACCTCCTCCAACTCCCAGATGCAGCTACAGACCCTATTTGGGACTACTTTTCATTCTTCTTCTTGCCCCCACATTATAAGCCTCCCTTTGACAACCACTTTAAACTGGATCATCTGCTACATTATAAACAATGGAATGAGGAGGACTGCATTGTATGTGTGTTGTCTTACACTCAAGGGACATCAAATTTGACCCAGTTGATTTATCGGCATTGGAAGGTGTTATCACTTCATAAGGATCTTGTCACTCCTCTCTTGATGGCGTATCTTCAAGGATGTAATACTGGAGGATTGGCTGTGGATATCACTTGAAGATACTATGACAGAGTCTGGGCATCAAACTGGCAACCAAGCGTCAATGGTCTGCAAAATACAATGTCTGGCCCTACTTGGATTCATCCTCTTAAAAATGTGGTTTATTATTCTAAACATCAGACTATTTGCATGTCTAGCTTTGTGATGTGTTATCATTTGTAGTTGTCTGAAACTGTATGTTGGACAGACCAAATGCATGGTAAAAATATGAGTGATCTGAACATTATAGTAGATTAAATACTTGTGTGACATCTGCCCCAGTGGTATCTCATTTTGTAGAGTATGAACATAAGAGTAATGATTTCACATGGTGAGTGAATGGAGGAGATCGTGAATATCAACTCAATCTTAGAGAACAATGGATTTTTAAGGTTACAAAGTGTATCCACACTACATTGGTGATGTTTGAGACAGAACCATAGTGCTGGGCTCTACCCTAGCTCAGAGAAGTCTTTTAGATTTCTGTGAACATGTGTGTATCTTCCCGGCTTGCTGTCCCGCTCAACATTTCTTCAGTTTATAACATAGCAAGCACTGGATGTGTTTAACCTATTTTCTCAAGTCACTCTTTCTAGTTATTGTGTTGATCGTTTCACCCTGTTGTCTTTGGTTTCGTTTCTTTTCCTCTTTAATTTTGTCCTCTCTGTACTCTGCTTCTTCCTTCCTTTGCTTGTTTTTTTTTTTTTTTTTAAGGAAAAGCAGGAGGGTGAGTGTGGTTGCATACCTTTGCAGTCTACAGAGAACTCCCATTACAACTAAGCAACTACGCTTTCTCCAGAGAAAAGTAGAGGGATGAAGGTACACTCCCCATTTATGAGTCCAGAGCTGAGGGCTGCCTTATGGCTGACTATTGTTTTGCTGTCTGGGCTCCAACATAGGATATGGAAAGGGGAAGAATCAAGAAGCAAAAAGGTTTCGGAGGACAGCCTGATCGAAGTTGAGATCCTGCGCTGAGGAACAATCTAAGCTGTAGTACTTTGTGAATGTATGGATCGAAGACAATGTGGCTGCCTTGCAGTGGTTGGATGATGTAGTCCATCACCGGAGGGTTTATCATAGGTTTTGCAGATTGGACCCTGACATGGGGACTGTGATGTACAGGGATTGGGGGTTCACTGAGAACAGATGAGCTTCAGGTGCCACTGGAGCAGGCGCATGTGAAGCCGTGCTAGCGGAACATGGACCAAAGCTGCCATGTGCTCCAGTAGCCAGAGGATTGTGCGAGTTAAGATGTTCTGGAACTGGGCAATTTTGGTGCTGAGCTGTTGAAGGACCAAGGCCCTGCCACTGAAAGATAAGCTTTGGTAGTCACAAAATCTAAGCGAGCTCCAACAAAGCAAAGCACTTGTTGGGGCACAATTTTGGATTTTTGAGTATTTATCAGAACGCCCAGCACTTGTAGTGCAGCAGCAGTGCTGTGCATTAAGCAGATTGCCTGTTTCTTGGAAGGAGCGAAGATAAGCCAATCGCATAGGTAGGGATAGATACAGTGTCCTTGACATTGCAAATGTGCCACTATTATTGCTAGGCACGTCGTGAAGACACATGGGGCAGAAGATAGGTCAAATGGCAGTACTCATGCTTTGGGCTTGAAACATGTTGGGAACATTGGCGTTAGTCTACAATGAGAAGAGTAATTGTAAATGCAATATCTATCTATCTATATAAAAAAACTCCATATAATCTGATTAGAGACCGATGATGGTACTGAAGGGAATTAAACGTGCTTAGATTAAAACTGCATGATATTACCCTCATTGAAGGTCTCTTCTATTCATTTATTTCATACATGAATCGTGTATGTTACGTTTGAATAATAATGAAGAGGACAGTGGCCTAAAGAGTCATGAGGATTCACAGGAGCTTATTTATATCAGTCATTTCCTCTTGCATTGCTGATATTTTTTCCACAGGCCCTCTTTTAGCCCGGCAATCTCCTGTTTGAAATCTCTAAAGAACCTTATTTTCAAAGTCTGTGTCTTTCCCACTGGGTCTCATCTGAGATCTTCCGGCCTTACTTAGCCTCCTTGTTATTTGGCGGAGCCTCTCTGCCATGCTCTGACACACAGTCTCTGCCCACCATCTTGCCTGTTTTGCTATGCAGCTGACTACCCCCAGTATAAGAAATTCTTCCAGGTCAATGATTTTGTGCTTGGCAGACATTGTCTGGTCATCCATGGTGGGTTCTCTTGCCCAATCAGCAAGATCTGCAGAGCTTCCATTTTAAATGCCATGCCAGGTGATGACATCATTGGAACTGCTTACGCCCCTATTTTATAAAATAAAGAATTTGCGTATTACCCTTTATAAAATAAGTAGGCCTCAAATACTTGTATTAACTCTGTGGGAATTTATAAAATTACCTTGTAAATGTCAACATTTATGATTGTACTATATTACTCTAGTAATTCTAAATTTGACAGATTTTATTACTAGAGATCACAAGCAGAAAATGCTGAAAACAAGTATAAGTACAAGCTGTAGTAGAGGATGATCTGGATGAACAGATGATACCAACAGAAAGGATGATTTTGTACAGCCTTATGAAGGTAATTATATAAGAGGGTACATACTTTTAGGCACCAAGTATGCATCTAATAAGCGGTTATTTTAGTCATTAATGGTCACATACATGCATCGATGACCTCTTAAATTCTGACCAGCATAAAAGCTCCTTGACAGCATTATTGGTGAGCATGTACATGGATGGAATTTGGGCAGAACAAGTATGGACATAGATTATAAAATACTATAATTTACATGTGTCCTTGCAAGCATTAAGCTGGTGTAAACATCTGTATCTTAAGGTTAAATTAGACTTACCTGCTAATTGTTGTTCCTTGAGGAACTCTAGTCCAGTCCCAGAACCTGAGAGTTCTATATCTCTTCCAGCAGCTATGGAGAATGACACACGTCATCGCTTTGACGTGACTGGTATAAGTAGGCAAGGACCGCCTCTCCCCGCCAGTACCTATTGACAAAGCAGACTCAGCAGAGCAACAAATAAGTAGTTAGTCGCCTTTTTCTTTCTTTTTTTTTTTTTTTAAACTAACTGCAAAAGCTTTAACACCATCTTCAACATCCTAACACCTCCAAGAAGATCCTCTAAACGAAGACCTTCCGAGAATCAACTAATCACTGCTTAGGAAAGCTGTCCTCTCCCCGCTTGAGAATAGAAATCTTAAAGAGAGAGAGAGAGAGAGAAGGGAGAGAAATCCATCCCGCATCTGACCCGCCTTCTTATTTACACTGCATTCCGCAAGGCTTTCAGGCTGACTCGAACCTGGTACAACAGCTCGGGTGGGATCCAGGACTGGACTAGAGTTCCTCAAGGAACAACAATTAGCAGGTAAATCTAATTTAACCTTCCTTTTTGGCCCTCTAGTCCAGTCCCGGAATCTGAAAGGATATAACAGAGCAGTAGAAATCAACGGGAGGGCCAGCAAGAGCAGCCTGAAGCACTGCCGACCCAAAACGCACATCCGCCTCTGCTTGCACATCCAGCTTATAATGCTTAACAAACGAGCTCAAGGAGGACCAAATGGCCGCCTTACAAATCTCTACAGGCGGCACTAAACTAAACTCGGCCCAGGAAGCCGCCTGCGCTTTAGTCGAATGAGCCCGGAGACCCTCCGGAACTAGCCTGCCCTTCAAAATATATGCCGCTGCAATTGCTTCCTTCAACCACCTGGCAATGGATGCTTTAGTCGCAGCCTCCCCCTTCCGCGGCCCGCCAAACAAGACAAACAACCGATCCGACTTACAGAAGGCCACAAACCTGCGGAGGTACCGCTTCAGCATCCGACGAACATCCAACAACCGTAATCTACCTCCCATAGCCTCCTTCTCCTCTGCAGAGAACACCGGTAGCGAAACAACCTGATTGACGTGAAAGACTGACACCACCTTGGGCAAGAATGCGGGCACTGTCCTCAGCGCCACCTTCTGGTCAGAAAACGTCAGAAACGGTTTCCTACAGGACAAAGCTTGCAATTCCGAAATCCTGCGAGCAGAACATATGGCCACCAGGAAAATCGTCTTTAGCGTCAAATCCTTCAGAGACGCCTTACCTAACGGCTCAAAGGGGGCCCCGACCAATGCTTCCAGCACCAAATTCAGGTCCCACGGAGGAACCGAGCGCCGCCGGGGAGGCCTGAGAAGCAACACCGCCCGCAAAAACCTCTTCACGTCTGCGTGTGCCCCCAGGACCTCTCCTTGAACCTTGCCTCGGTAGCACGAGATCGCTGCCAACTGCACCCACAAGGAACTGGCTGCCAGACCTTTTTCCAAACCATCCTGCAAGAATGAAAGGATTTGCGAAACAGACGCCATTCGGAACGTATCCCCCGGTCCGTACACCAGGTCTCAAAAATACGCCAAACCCGCACATAAGCTAAGGAGGTAGAAGTGCGCCTAGCCTTCAGCAAAGTAGAAATGACTGCTGCCGAATAACCCTTGGCTCTCAACCTCGCCCTTCAAGAGCCAAGCCGTAAGCGATAATCGATCCACCTGAGGCATGCGCAGTGGCCCATGAAGCAACAGATCCTCCCGCAACGGGAGCCGCCACGGACTGTCTACCAGAAGCCGAATCAGATCCGCGTACCACGGCCACCTCAGCCAGTCCAGTACTACCAGAATCACTAGACCCGGTGTCGCTCTATGTGCTGCACCACCCGTTTGATGAGGGCCCACGGTGGAAAAACGTAGACGATCCCCTCAACCGGCCACTCCAGCATTAGCACGTCAAGCCCCTCCGAAATTCACTCTCACTGTCGGTTGAAAAACCGAGCCACTTTCGCAGACTCGAAGGTCGCCATCAGATCCATAATCGGCATACCCCAGCGCTCCGCTATTAGAGCAAAGACGTCCGGGTGCAGCACCCATTCGCCTGGATCCATCTTGCGCCAACTCAAGAAATCTGCCTCTACATTGTCCACTCCTGCTACATGCTGTGCTGAGATGGCCATCAGATTTAGTTCGGCCCAGGCCAGCAACTGGCCCGCCTCGGCCTCCAACGCCGCACTCCCCGTGCCGCCTTGCCGATTGATGTAGGCTACTGTGGTCGCATTGTCGGAGAGCACTTGGACCGCCGATCGACCCAGCCACACCTGGAACTCTACCAAGGCCAAATGTACCGCTCTCATTTCCAGGCGTTTGATCGACCATTCCTTCTCCACTACCGACCACTGCCCCTGCGCAAACCTTCCTTCGAAATGTGCCCATCAACCCATGAGACTGGCGTCCGTCATCAGGGACCGCCAGGCCAGAGCCTCCAGGGGCATTCCCTTCTCCAAGTTCTCTCTGCGGGACCACCAAAGAAGCACTTGCTGCACCTCCGGCGGACAGACCAACCGCTGGGACAGCGCACCCGACTGATGAGACCAGCGCCTCAGAAGTGCCCTTTGCAGCGGTCTCATGTGAGCCCTGGCCCACGGCACCACCTCTATCATGGCCGCCATTGTTCCGAGCAATTGCAGATACTGCCAGGCTGTAGGAGCCTGCTGGGACAGCAACCTCCTCACCAGCTCCCTGAGGCCCTGCAAGCGTGCAACTGGGAGAAAGACCTTCCCCTGCGCCATGTTGAACTGCGCCCCCAGGTATTCCAGAGATTGGGATGGAACCAGCTTGGCTCTTGGAGAAGTTGACCACCCAACCCAGGCTCTGCAACATCTGCACTACGCGGGAAGTGGCTTTTCCGCTCTCTTCCTTCAACTTCGCCCGGATCAGCTAGTTGTCCAGATATGGATGCACCAGCACCCCTTCCTTGCAGAGAGCCACTGCCACCACCACCATAATTTTGGTGAAGGTCTGTGGAGCCGTCGCCAGGCCAACGGCAAGGCTTGGAATTGAAAGTGCCCCATAGGCACCGCAAACCGGAGAAACCGTTGATGTTCCTGGCGAATGGGAATATGCAGATATGCCTCGGTCAGATCCAATGATGTAAGGAATTCTCCCTTTCTTACTGCCAGAATCACTGACCTCAACGTCTCCATGCGGAAATAAGGCACCCGGAGACAATGATTTACTCCTTTTAAGTCTAGAATGGGGCGAAATGTGCCGTCTTTCTTTGGCACTATGAAATAAATGGAGTACCAACCGTACCCGCACTGTCCCGGTGGCACGGGCACCACTGCCCTGAGCTGTAACAGTCGCTGCAACGTCTCCTGCACCGCCTGGACTAACTTGTCCAAATCTTTGCCGAACAACAACTTCCCCCTAAAAGGAAGCTTACTAAGGCAAGCCTTGGAAGAACTGTCAGCTGCCCAGTTCTGCAACCACAAATACCCCTGGACTGCCACCATCGAAGCCATGCTCTTGGCCAGCCCCCAAATCAGGTCATAATGAATATCTGCCAAATAGGCGGAGCCAGATTCCAGGCGAGCCACCTCATCCACCTGCTCACCCACCTGGGTTCACCTGCAGTCATTGAGACCAACGCAGACACGCTCTCGCGACCGACGCCCCCGCGATCGAGGCCTGCATGGACAGAGCGCTTATGTCAAACACCTGCTTCAGCAAAGTATCTAATTTCCTATCCTGTCCATCCTTAAGCGCCGCTGACCCCTCCACCAGGATCGTCGTCTTCTTGGTCAGTGCCGACACCACCACGTCGACCTTTGGGGAACGGAACAGCTCCCTGTCCGAGTCTGACAATGGACACAGCCTAGCTAAAGCCCTAGATCCCTTAAGGGCCGACTCGGGCAAATCCCATTCTTCCTGAATCATGTTCCTGAATACCCTATGAATAGGAAATACCCGCTACGTCATCTGTACCACCTATAACAAGGGATCCTCTAAGGTCTCATCTGACGCTGGCGACGCAGCTGGCATATTAAGCGCTTTGAGGGTCTCAGAAATCAGCGCTGGCAACTCCTCCCGCCTAAACACCCTGACTACTCTGGCCTGCTGCTCCGCATCCGGCAACTCCCAATCCTCGAGATCCCTGGCCGCTGTCTCAAAGTCCTTCGAGGGCGTATCCGCTACCGCGTCTACCCCCGCTGACCTACTTCTCTTAGCAGGGGTGCCAGCTGCCTCCGGCCCCAGCGGGCACACCAGACGTTTCTCTCCCCGACCCCCGGCCGAGAGCGAGGCCATACCGGGCTGCAGGAGAGAAAAAGCCTGGTGCATCAGTAAAAAGAAATCCAGAGGGACAACGGGCAGCCCCCCTGCTGGGCTCTGTCCCGGCTGACTAGATTGCGCCATGTGATAAGGAAGCTTATCATAGTTCAGGAAGGAGCTATAATAGAGGTGAAGTGACTCTGAACAAGCAACCTGTCTGTTCTGGTAGAAATAATAAAACAGAATGTTTCCATAAAAGACTACCAGTCCCAGAATGCACCAGGTTTCCAACAGCCATTAGGAGAGCTGAAGTGGGGAAACGTGTGTTCAATCAGGAGGGCTATGAGGTAATCCCTAAGCACTCATCTCCAAGGGCAGGGCTTGATTCAGCACAGCTGCGCTGTGCTAGGGTGGAGCATTCATCTAAGCAGGATAAAGGTAAAGCTTATTCTACAGAGAATCATCATCTTGATCATCAGAAGCATCTTGATCAGAAGCACCTTGATCATCCTGACCATCATCATCAGCAGAAGCCAGAGCTGACGGACAGAGAGAGCAAGAAACACTTTGGAAGAAAGAAGAGAAAAGCATTTGGGAGGTCTAAAGGAGTCCATAGCAGTACGTGTACTGGGAGGCATTCCAGAGGCAAGCATACACCACTGGACTGGGGAAAGCCAGAGGAGTGGGGCTGCAGAGCCAGGAATCCCCGGACGGCACCTGTGAGGGAGACGGCTGCACTTGGAAGGGACCCTAAGACCAGTGCCAGAAGGTATGTGAAGAGAGATCCAGTGTCCAGGGATCTTGATTGGAAGGCCGGACATAAGAACTGGACTACATACTGGACAGGGTATTTAGAGAGGAACTCTAACAGCAATGGAAGCTCAGGTATGAACACTGATCTATGCCCTAGCTCTTCACTGGGAAGACAGCAGGGAAACAAGTATTGTCCTGAGAGTGTTCCATTGAGAAATTCCTCTGTGCCAATCCATGATATTGAACCCATGATAGTTGAAGAAGGGGAAGATGTTATAAATGGGGACTTTGAATACATGGATTGCTCTCTGTCTAAACGTCTGTGGTAATATGCTGTCACAAAATACAACAACCATCACAAAGAAATATAAATTTGTTCTTTAATCTAGTCAGAAAAGCTTCTGAGTAGGATTTGAGCCACGTAATAGAAAGTAAACCAGCCAAGAGGGTTTCAGCTGGTAATGGTTAGCAATTGAGCCTTGCCTAATTGCCTGTGAGCTCTGGAGGGACACTTCTGAGTGTGTGTGAAGATACAGGAAGATATCCCTGAAAAAGAACAGTTTTTTTTTCTACTTTGTGGGTTTTGTTTGTTCTTTGAAGCACTGCTAAGGAGAATTAGCAGGAGCTTACAGAAAAGACCTTTCTGTTCCCATCAAGGTCTTTATGCTTTGATTTGATTGCTTAACAAGTTCAGCTGTTGTTTTTCCTTATTTGTTTTTCTAAGTATAATACTGAAAGCAAGTATTCCTTTTTATGTGCTACCAAGTATATCTGTGTTGGGAGAAATAACCCCATAAATAAAATATCTTCTTTGCTTTACATTCGAGCAAGCACAACTAATTTATTGTGAACGGCTGAGTCTGGTATGAATGGACTACATTTCCCACAATCCTTTGCAAGTCATATTAATATTTGCCTTTGCCAAGACTGTGGACATTCTCACCCAGCGCCCCCGTTTACAGCCATAGAAGGCCCGGCCACGGGCTCCAAGGAGGCCAGGGACAGCGACAGAACGTCTTCCTGACTCTGGGACAGCATCGCCAGCCCCCCTGACCCCCCCCCCTCCAAGGCCTGCTCCATCAGCGCTGCTTCCTGTGTACAGCCTCTACAAACTCCAGACTCTAGGAGCATGCCGCGCCTCGAATTACACACTAGGCAGCGAGGCCTAGCCGGCATGCTACTCCTGAGCAAGGTAACCCCCGGAAATGGACCATGAGGAGCCTCCAGACCCTCCCCGAGTGGCCCCACTCCTCTCTCAGGGACACAGTGTGCTGAAGAAAGGGTTTTTTTTTTTGGTCGGCCTGTTCCCGAGCCCACAGGACCCCCAAAAACACACCAGAAGAATCAACTGCCCTGGTTCTACAAACCAAAAGAATAGGCCTACTCCAATTCAAAATGTCTGCTCCAGTGCCTCCCGCGTGAATGCCACACGGTCGGGCCCGCCGAACACGATCGCCCTCCAAACCGCGCGATCCGTGCACACTGGCCTCACTGCACATGGCCGGCTTCCCCCAAACTAAATAACACGCTTACCACTTTCCTGCTGTTCGGGGAGCGGGGGGGGCCTCGATCCGCCGCTGGAGCTCGGCCGAAACGGCGGCTTCGGCTCCAGGTGGAGAGGCGCGCTGCCGCTGATCCTGTCCCCCACGTCCAACGCTGCCAGCTGCGCCTGCTACCTACTCCTCACCCTTTCAAGCGGGTTCGGGAGCAGGGAGGCCCTTCCTGCCGGTTCCTCAGGGCTCTCACCACTTGCCAAACGGAGGAGAGGGAAGGAGGAGGAGGAGGGGAGCAGGAGAACAGGAAGGAAAGCCGCAGAGGAGACCAACTAGCCTGTGCAGTCTGCTCCAATGCACTGTAAGTAATTCCTCCACTAAAAAAAATCAATTTAAAATCAACTTTAACTCAATAAGCACTCTGCTTATTTGTCACTAGCCTGAGCCCGATCCGAGGCTCAGGACCTTCTCTAGCTGCTATGGAGACTGAAAAACTGGCGGGGAGAGGCGGTCCTTGCCTACTTATACCAGTCACGTCAAAGCGATGACGTGTGTCAGTCTCCATAGCTGCTGGAAGAGATACAGAACTCTCAGGTTCCGGGACTGGACTAGAGGGCCGAAAAGGAAGGTACAATTTCTGTCACTTAGGCTAATATTTCAAAAAGGCAAGTAGGAGCCTATTTGTCTTTATAAAATAGATTTAAAATAGGCATCTTAGAAGGCATATTGACAAGGCGCCCTGTTATATAATATCATCCACAAGTCTCTTTAGAGAAGTTTGTAGATTCATAATACTGTTTATTTTTGTTAATTCTTTATACGTTACAAATAATTTTCCTGTTTTATCTTACAAATATCGGTAAGATAAATAAAAGTACACAGTCCTTTGGCTGACAGCAGTATGCCTTTTCTTGCAGAACTTTGGCCACTAGAGTCTCAAATGCAATATCTAGCATATTTGTAAGCTGGTCATGAGCGCCACTTCAGTAGCATTCTTAGTCTTGGTGAGCTTGGAAGCAGAAGTCTGAACCAGTAACTGTATCCTATGCATCTTGCTAGGTAGCACAAAATACTACCCATGGATTTAAGAGTCTTGAATCCTACTGGATTATATTTTAAGTAATAAGCCATTACCTTGCGGGCGCTCTTCCACATGTGCTTCATGTATGCATATGTGACTTGAGGGTGAACCGTTGGCAAGGGGTGATCAAGCTGCCGAGATGGATCTACTCCCAGAAGGAGGACAAGAGTCTTGTGAGCCAAAGCCTCAAAAGAAGAGCAAACAGAAAACAGGTTATAACATTAACTGGTTTTGTTTCCTAGTCCACAGCTTGACCCAGATTTGACAGACTGTGGATGCTCAGGCAGGAGATCTCTAACTGGCCATCCCAGGTTTAAAGAAACAGAGAATAAGGATCATATGGTCTGCCTAGTTTCCCTTTCTACTGCGATACAGCCATTCTTAGCTGATTTCTGTTCTACTTTTGCTTCTCTGCAATCATGGATACTTTGAAGGTGAAATTTAAAAGCGCTTATGTGGTTCACAGTGGCCCCAACTGCATTATTAGTTTAATAAAAAAATCTGGGCTGAAGAATAAAGGTACATAGCTAAAAGAATTCTAGGACTAGTCAAAATAATTGTTCATACTGAACTGCTAAACAGACAACTTATATGTTTAAGTAGCACTACACAAACAGCAAGCATATAAAGTTGAATAGATATCTTTTCACTTACAAGACAGCGCCACTTAAAATCTGTATAATGCTAAATGTATAGATGATTTTATAAGAGTAATGTGCAATTTGCCATAAATATTGTGTACTTACATGTGTAAATCTGTATATACATATAAGTAGCAATTTTAGAACAGGTGCTCCTTATATGTATAGGCCATGGCACGCAGAAATGTAAAGGTGTTTGAGCAATCCTTCAAAGTATATATGTATTCTATATTTTAGAATGGCAATACACATATACCTCAAGGCTTCCCCGTTGTCATTTACATCTGCTTCAAGTCACACATGACCCTTTCCAAACTTCTCTTTGGACCTGGAGTTTGGAGGAAAGCTTGTTCTCACTTTTCTGGTATTCAAAACCACCATTAATTGCAAAATGTTTAACTTTAAGAACAACTTCTTAATTAGTTCTCCACAGACTGGCTGATTTTCAAAATCTGCAACTCATACATATAAACGTGCCACTTACATGTATAAGTAGCAAAACTGGTACTTGCACATACATATATATCTAAAAATCTTTTTTCAAATCCCTAGCAATGCCGTTCTTGTTCTAAACCTCTTTTTTGTGAAACAGTTGTTCTGTTGTGAAACAGCTGTTCTGGTTGTGCACGGTGCCACATATACATGTTTTTCATCTGCAAAGTGTTTTCTAAAATATGAGAGGTATTTGCACACATGAACCTAAATGTTCATCGTCTAGCTTAGATGACCTAAACAAGGTTATCCTCATAAAACAACCATTTCACTCTATGTGGTTAGCCTTCCACTGATAATTGACTTCTTTGAGTTTATTCTAGGTTTGTTTTGCCTCCAACACCTCTATGCAGACAGCATAGTTACTCACCTGTAACAAGTGATCTCCGGGAACAGCAGGAATTTAGTCTTTACATATGGGTGATGTCAGTATCAACGGAGCCCGCACGGGAATGATTCCCAGCGTCCAAAAGAAAAGCTTTTGGGAGCATCCCACTGTGCCTGTGTAGCTGCCTTCCCGCCTTTCCAACTCTCCCTCCTCAGTTGAGTTTGTAGCTGAGATAAAAGGAGAGAAAGAAAAAGACGACCTACAACTCTCCTAGGGGAGGAGAGTGGGTTGTGAAGACTAAATTCCTGCTGTTCCCGGAGATCACCTGTTACAGGTGAGTAACTATAGTATCTTCAGGAACAAGCAGGAATGTAGTCTTCATATATGGGACTCCTTAGCTGGAAGATGCCAGAGAGATGACCTCAGAATCAGCTGTGGATTTTCACAAGTATGCCTAAAGAGGTCATGTATCCTGCATGGATGTTTGCTATCGAAACCCGGGACGGAGGGTAGGAGTTGCTCTAAGTCTGAAAGAGATGCTGGAGAACAGCCTGGACAAACATGGCATCCCAATGGGAGTCCTTGTCCAGACAGTAATGAGCAGCAAAAGTATGGATGGAAGACCAAGTTGCTGCTTTGAAGATCTCGTCAATAGCTACAGATCGCAGATTTGCCATCGAGGTAGCCATGGCTCAAAAATTATGGGCAGTGACATGACCCTCGAGGGAGAGTCCTGCCTTCTCATAAGCAAAGGTGATGAAGTCAGCTATCCACTTGAAGAGAGTACGTTTGGAGACTGGCAACCCAAGGTGACTAGAGTTAAAGGAGATGAACAGCTGAGAAGCTTTCCGGTGCTCTCGAGACCTCTGGAGATAAAAAGCTAAGGCACATTTACAATCCAGAGTATGGAGGGTTGCTTCTGCCCTAGATGAGTGCGGTCTAGGGAAAACACAGGAAGGTAGACCAACTGGTTCAAATGGAAGGGCAAGACCACCTTCAGCATGAAGTGAAGGTGAGTCCTTGGGACTACCTTATCATGGTGGAACCGTGTGTAAGAAGGGTCAGCCACCAAGGCCTGGAGCTTACTAATGCACCTCGTTGAAGTGAGGGCAATGAGGAAGATAACCTTCCATGTGAGAAACGTAAGTGAAGTAGTGGCTAGAGGTTCAAAGGGTGGCTTAAGAAGCTGCCCTAGAACAACATTGAGGTCCCATGCCACTGGAGGTGGCTTAATGGGAGGCTTGGTTAATGGGAACCCCTCATGAAGCGTGCTACGAGCGGCTGAGAAGAGATGGGTTGGCCATCTAAGGGCATGTGAGAGGCCGCAATTGCACTTAGGTGTACTCTTATCAAATTGGTTTTGAGTCCAGAAGAAGATAGGTGGATGAGATACTCAAACAGCGCCTCCACCGGAGCTGAGAAGGGATTAAGATTCTTCTGAGAATACCAGAAAGAAAACCTATGCCACTTGAAAGAAAGCATAGGACTGCCTGGTAGATAGCTTCCTAGAAGCTAAGAGGATGTCCTTAACCTCCTGGGGAAGGTTAATGCCTTGGAAGGCTATGCCTTCGGCAGCCAATGCTGTGAGATGGAGAGACTGTGGATTGGGATGGAGCAGCATCCCCTAACTCCTGAGAGAGGAGATCTGGAGCAGACCCCAGATCTATAGGTTGAGCGTGAGACAGACGTAGAAGGAGAGGGTACCATGGCTGACGTGGCCAGTGTGGGGCTATGAGTATCTTGAAGTCCCTGTCCCTCTGGAGTTTGAAAAGAGTCTAGGGAATCAGGAGAATGGGAGGGAAGGCACACAGGAAGCCCAACTCCAGTGGAGGTGAAAAGCATCCACTTGTTGGCTGTCTGGCGCAGGAGTCCTGGCACAGAAGTGAGGGAGATAGACCTGTTCGCAAGTCCTCAGAATGCCAATCTCTGGAGTCCCTCAGATCTGAAAAATGTGAGAGACTTTGTCTACATGAAGGGGGGGAGAAGGATTCGACTTAGTCTGTCTGCTAAGACATTGTGCTTGCCCGGAAGATACACTGCATAGAGGTGAATGCGATGATGTATGGCAAAGGACCAGAGATTTAAAGCCTAGCTGCAGAGGGTCCAAAAATCTGTTCTGCCTTGCTTGTTCACGTAGAACATGGCTACTTGATTGTTGGTTTGGAATAGGACTCTGCAGCCATGAAGATGGTCCTGGAAGACTTTGAGAGCATTGAGAATGGCTCTGAGCTCCAGCAGATTTATGTGGAGTTGTGACTCCTGTTGAGACCAGAGTCCTTGAGTAGAGAGAGATCCAAGATGGGCTCCCCAGCCCAGTTTGGATGTATCCTTTATCAGGGTACATTGATGTGCTGGCATCTGAAAAGGTGACCCTACACGGGGATTTTCTGGGGATCACCATCACTGGAGAGATGAGATCAGAAGGGTAGAAACTGTTATCTTGTCCCACAGGCGACCTGATACTTGAGACCACTGAGATGGCAGTGTCCACTGGGCTGTGCGCATATGTAGACGGGCATATGGAACTATATGCATCGTTAATGCCATATGACGCAGAAGTTGTAGCATTTCTCGAGCAGCAAAATAGTTCTTGAGGCATGCTTGAGATGCTAACTGATTGAGTCGAGCACAGCGGAACTGGGGCAGAAATGCCCTTGACTGCTGAGTATTTAAGAGGGCCCCTATAGAGTTTGAGAGGGGACGAGTTGGGATTTTGGAAGATTTATGACAAACCCCAGAGAGGTGCTTGCTCTTATGAGCCAGTCGTCTAAGTAAGGGAAGACAAATATCCCTACAGTCCTTAGGAATGTGGCTACTACCGCCATGCATTTTGTGAAGACTCTTGGGGCAGAGGTGAGGCCAAAAAGCAGGACTCTGTATTGACAGTATCTTCCATGAAACATGAAGTACAGGACTTTTCTGTGCTCTGGATGGACAAGAATATGAGTGTACGCTTCCTTTAGGATCTAGAGAACAGAGCCAGTCCCGACTCTGGAGATAGGGAAGAAGGGTCCCCAGGGAGATCATCTTGAACTTCTCCTGTAGGAGATGCTAGTTTAGTTCCCTGAGGATAAGAAAGTAGGGAGAATAGGAGCCCATTCCCTGCTGGAACCTCCTCTACTGCACCCTGCAGTAGAAGGGAGGTGACCTTTTGTAGTAACAGAGCAGTGAGAGGAGGTTGAGAACGGAACTCTCTTGGTGAATTTGGGTGGGGGGGGGGTAGACTTCATAGATGAAGATTGTATCCCTCCTGCACTATGGATAATGTCCACTGCTCCGAGGTGATGAGACACCACCTGTGGGCATAGTGAAAGAGTCTGCCGGGAATGTGGACAGGGTCAGGATTCTCCAGAGGCAGAACAGCTATGTTCTCTAGAAAGGAGTCAAAAACGCAGAGCAGTCTGGGTCTGCTGAGGTGGCTGAGACCTTCTTTTGCTGTTTTGGAGGTTGTTGCCCTTTCTGAGGAGCATAATGTTGACACTGAACAGCAGGGGTATAAGAAGGATAGTACTTCTTTTTATTGAAGAAAGCTTTCTTTGCTGCTTTCTTCTTAGTTGGGTTGGCAGTAGATCTAGAAAGCCTATTTAGGGTAGTGCTCTCAGACTCCAACTGAGAGGCCTTGTCTTGCCAATCCTTGCCAAAGAGATTTTCACCAGTGCAAGGGATATTACCCAGCTTATCTTGAACCCATTGTTCAAGATCCAATGCTTGGAAACAAGCAATCCTGCGTGCACCGATGCAGATGGATGAAGTCCCGCCGATGCACTCAAAGCCATCAAAAGTTGCTCTGTTAAACTGAAAGATTCTGTGCATGCTTCACAAGGGTGAAATAATCTGCCTTCTTGTCATCCAGGAGCCATTAACTCCAAATCTTTAACCACCTCTCTAAGGAACATACCCATATAGAGTATGTAAGAACTAATTCTGGCCAACAGCATGGAGGCCTGAAAACAACATCGACCAAAAGCATCAAGGGTTCTCGATTCCCTACTCGGAGGGTTTGAGGAATGTGTTTTCGCTCTCTTGATCCAACGCATTGCCAATTCTACTACCATGGAATGGTGCAGCAATTGTGTCTTTAGAAAACCAGGACACTCCGGTACCCGGTACATGGTATCGAGCCGTCGGGCATGGGGAGAAATAGTTAGAGGTGTCTCCCACATACGAAGCATGAGGTCGTGAAGTATCCGATGGATAAGGAGCATAGTCTCCTCTTTTGGAGCTGTCGGAAATTGAAGAATTTCCAATTCTTTGGCCCTAGGCTCTTTCTCTGATGTCACTTTTATGGACAGACCCCTAGTCACATCGCGAATAAAGTCTTGGAAAGACATGTCCTCTGGTGGGGACATGCGGCGTTCTGGGAACAGAGATGGGTCCTCCGGAAGAATTTTAACGTCTCAAGTATCGGCCGATTCATCCTACGATGAATCGGAATCCAAAGACTCGAAGTATCGTCAGACAGGGTGCTCCCGCTCTGTATGAACTCGGTACCGGTTGAAGTTGGTACCTGGAATCTGTGTGGTCGGAACCTCAGTAATGGAAACGGATTCGAGGACCTGCATGGTCGGTAGCGTGGAAAGCAGCAAAAAAGTTGATGCAGGTTATATCGGTACCGAAGCCGGTACCGACGCCTGCGGAATAGACTGTAAGGGTTTTACTGGAACAGAAGTCACCAATAAAGCTGCTACCCGAATTGCCGGCCACAATCCTTGAGCATGGAACCAGGAGCTCTCCAGAGGTGGAGGCCTCGGGAGCATCTTGAAAGACTACAAAAAGGGACAGCTAACGTCTGGAGAGAGATCTGAAATTATAAGTATTTACTTCTGAAAATATTTCTAAATCTTGGTGAAAAAGGAATTCTTTAGATTAAAACTGATTAACCTGTGAATCCAGTGTATTTGGTTTTTTTTATTTATGTTTTATTTATTTAAAGGGTATTTCTATCCCGCCTTATCCTTCAATCAAGGCGGTGTGCACAGCAAACAATCAAGGAGTTGGCGTTTGTGTTCAAGGTATTCTTATATTGTACAGTGGATGCGTATGCGGGTGGGTAGGTTGATTAGCGTGCGCTATTTACAGCATGAGCTTTATACAGTGCTATGTACAATGAGCGTGCGGATGAGATGTTAGTTTGTGGCTGTTGCTCCCATTATGTGTTTGGGCCATAGTGTTCCAGGAAGAGCAGAGTCTTTAGTTGCTTCCGAAAGTCCTGAGTGTCTTCCGTGGATCGCAGTTTGTCAGGGAGTGCGTTCCACAATCCAGGTGCTGCCATTGATAGCGCTCTTCGTGCAGTGGACTTGCATGCCTTTGTGTAGTCTTTTGGCATGTTGATTGTGTCTGATGTGGCTTTTCTTCTAGGTCTTGTGCTGACGTCGGGTTGTAAGAGGGGTTGAAGGCTGGGGGCAGAGTTCCTGTGTTTGAATCTGAATATGTTTAGGATTGTCTTGTATTTGATTCGTGAGCTGATTGGGATTGTTAAATCAGTCAGGGCCTAGTATCAGCAAATAGCTTTTAGTTAAATTAAAAACTCAACAGTTAGCTTTCAGTTTAAGTTTAAAACCTAGCAGAGAGCTTTTAGTTTAAATGTAATACTCAGTCAGGGCCTAGTAGCAGCAAAGAGCTTTCAGTTTAAATTTAAAACACAGCAGAGAGCTTTCTGTTTAAATTTAGAACCCAAGACTCCCTTAATCCAAGCAAGGGCTGTGTGAATTACCCAGGAAATTGGACACAGATTACCTTAGCAACACAGGACAGGGTACTGCGTAGCAGCCAGTTTTTAATAAATCTTCTTTCCCTACCTCCCTCCCAGACACCTACCCACCCCTGGGATAATCATAGCTTTATAGGTGTTTAAATCTCTTAAAGGAAAGGAGGTGCCATATTCACTCTCAGGTGCAGCTGTTTATCCTCATCAGGCATACATTAAGAACCTCAGAATAATTAAGCTTCAGATGAACAAATACATTAAACATATTAAGTATAGCTTTATTAGTATAAGTACCCCTAGCAACCCTTAGTAAGTAAAGAACTTAAATACCTAAACACAGCCTTAAAACTAAGATGCAGACAGCAGTCCAGCAGCGAGATGGGGGTTTTCCAGTTTTTTGCATCAAGTGTCACATGTATGATTTTCTCCCAGTTGGTGAGGGGTCTTGCGTGTACACTAGGTGCAAGGAGCTCTTTGCTCTCAGGGAACAAGTCCGATCTCTGGAAGCTAGAATAGAAGACTTGAAGGACATAAGGAAGACAGAGAGGTACATAGACGAAACCTACAGGGATATAGTACTGAAGTCCCACTTCCAGTCAGGCAGCATCCCTATTGCCAAGGAGTAGAGAGGTCACGTGACAGGAGAACATCACCCTGCTGTGGCAGGAAGCGATCCCATACCTAGGACCTGTCCTCCAAGTGGTGTAAAACCCTCTCGCACCGAGGTGGTTTCTCCAGGGCCATGTGCCCATGAGGGAAGGATTAGGAAAGCTGTTATAGTTGGTGATTCGATCATTAGGCATGTATATCGATGGGTGGCTGGTGGATGTGAGGATCGGCAGGTAAAATGCCTGCCTGGTGCGAAGGTAGCAGACCTCACGCACCACCTAGACAGGGTCTTAGATAGTTCTGGGGAGGAGTCTGCTGTCTTGGTACATGTCGGTACCAATGATATAGGAAAGTGTGGTAGGGAGGTTCTGGAGGCTAAATTTAGGCTTTTAGGTAGGAAGTTGAAATCCAGAACTTCAAGGGTAGCATTCTCCAAAATGCTTCCCGTTCCATGTGCAGGTCCGAAAAGGCAGGCAGAGCTCCAGAGTCTCAATGCGTGGATGAGACGATGGTGCAAGGATGAGGGTTTTGGATTTGTTGGGGAACCTTCTGGGGAAAGAAGGGGCTCTTCCAAAGGGATGGGGCTCCACTTTAACCGGGATGGAACCAGACTGCTGGCATTAACCTTTAAGGAGATACAACAGCTTTTAAAGCTAACAGTCGCCCAAGAGTGCATGGTTCAGAACAATGTATCCTTGAAGGATACTAGCAAAAGACTGAAGTTAGGGCATATCAGTAGAGAGGTTCCAATAAAGACAAAAGTAGCCCAAAAGCCCTTGAGTATAGGAGCAGACAGAGCTTAAAGATTCCGAATTACCCTGCCTACTGATAAGCCAGATGAATATGAATAAAATACATTCTCTAAAATGTTTGTATGCAAATGCTAGAAGTCTAAAAAATAAGATGGGAGAGTTAAAATATATAGCATTAAATGAGAGGTTAGATATGATTGGTATCTCAGAGACATGGTGGAAGGAGGACCACCAGTCCAACACTATGGTACCTGGGTACGAATTATATTGTAATGATAGAGAAGATCAAATTGGTGGAGGGGTTGCCCTCTGTTAGAGAAGGCATTGAGTCACAAAGGATTAAAGTTTTGCAGGAAACAAAATTCACTGTAGAATCTCTATGGATTGAAATTCCACGTAAGAAGGGGAAGGCGATGGCAGTGGGGGTGTACAATCGATCGCCTGGCCAGAATTAACAAATGGATGATGAAATGCTGAAAGAAATCAGGAAATCTAACAAATGTTACAACACAGTAATAATAATGGGTGACTTCAATTACCCAGGTATCAAGTGGGTCAGTGACATGGCAGGACATGCTAGGGAGATAAAGTTTCTAGATGAAATAAATGACTGCTTCTTGGAGCAGCTGCTTCATGAACTGACCAGAGGGGAAGCCATTTTGGACCTAGTCCTTAGTAGAACACAAAATCTGGTCAAGAGATAAGGGTATTGAGGCCACTTGGCAATAGTGATCATAGCATGATCCCGTTTGATTTAATAAATGAAGGAAGGACGGTAAGAAAATCCATAGTACTACCTTTTAACTTTCAAAAGGGAGACTATGATAAAATAAGGAAAACGTTAAGAAAAAACTAAAAGGAGAAGTTGCAAAGGTTAAAGATTTACATCAAGTTTGGGTGTTGTTTAAAAATACTATCTTGGAAGTCTAGACCAGCTGCATTCCACGTTTTAAGAAAAGTGGAAGGAAGTTCAAAAAACTGCCAGCATGGTTTAAAGGCGAGGTCAGAGTGGCTGTTGCCAAAAAAGCATCTTTCAGGAAATGGAAAAAGGAGCCAAATGATGAAAACGGGAAACACCACAAGCACTGGCAAGTTAGTTGCAAGGCATTGAGAAGGCAGGCAAAGACAGAATTTGAGAAGAAGCTTGCTGTGGAAGCAAAAACGCATAATAAAGACTTTTTCAAATACATTTGTAGCAAAACACCTGTGAGAGTTGGACCATTAGAAGATAGAGGGGTAAAAGGGACACTAAGAGGGGTAAAAGGGGCACTAAGAGGGGACAAGGCCACAGTAGAGAGACTAAATGAATTCTTTGCTTCGGTCTTTACTGAGGAAGATGTAGGAATGTTACCCACGACTGAAATGGTATTTAAAGGAGATGCTGCGGAAGAATTGAAAAAAATATCAATACACCGGGAAGATGTTTTACAACTATTGATAAACTGAAGAGTAACAAATCAGCTGGACCGGATGATATACATCAGAGGGTGTTGAAAGAACTGAAATATGAGATTGCAGACCTACTATTAGTAATCTGTGAACTATCATTAAATTCATCTGTAATACCTGAAGACTGGCGGATGACCAATGTAACGCCAATTTTTAAAAAGGGTTCTAGGGGTGATCCGGGAAACTACAGACCGGTGAGCCTGATTGTCAATACCGGGAAAAATGGTGGAAACCATCATAAAGAACAAAATTAATGAACATGTAGTCATGGCTTAATGGGAGACAGCCAACATGGCTTTAGCCAAAGAAGGTCTTGTCTTACTAATCTATTATGTTTTTTTTGAAGGTGTGAATAAACAGGTATTCAAAGGTGAGTTGGTAGATACAGTGTATATGGACTTTCAGAAAGCCTTTGACAAGGTCCCTCATCAGAGACTTTTGGCAAAACTAAAAAGTCCTGGGATAGGAGGCAGTGTACTATTGTGGATCAGGAATTGGTTAAAAGATAGAAAGCAGAGGGTAGGACTAAATGGCCAATTTTCCCAATGGAGAAAGGTGAATAGTGGAGTACCCCAGGGATCTGTGCTGGGTCTGCTGCTTTTTAACATTCATAAATGACTTGAAAATGGGAATAAAGAGTAAGGTTATCAAATTTGCAGATGACACAAAACTATTTAAAGTTGTTAAAACCCAAGAGGACTGTGAAAAATTGCAAGAGGATCTTGATAAATTGGAAGACTGGGCATCCAAATGGCAGATGAAATTTAATGTGGACAAGTGCAGTTATGCACCTAGGAAAGAAAAAACATAACTATGGTTACACAATGCAAGGTTCCACATTAGGAACCACCACCCAGAAAAAAAATGTAGGCGTCATCGTGGATAGCATGTTAAAACCCTCCGCCCAGTGTGCAGCAGCGGCCAAGTGAGCAAATAGAATGCTAGGTATCATAACGAAAGGAATGGAGAATAAAACAAAGGATATTATAATGCCTCTGTATCGTTCCATGGTGTGACCGCACCTTGAATATTGTCTGAAATTCTGGTCGCTGTGTCTTAAAAAGTATATAGCGTTATTAGAAAAAGTACAGAGAACAGCCACCAAAATGGTAAAGGGGATGGAAGGATACCCCTATGAAGAGAGGCTGAAAAGGTTAGGGCTCTTCAACCTTGAGAGGAGACGGCTGAGGGGAGATATGACAGAGTTCTATAAATTAATGAATGGAGTGGAACAGGTAAACGTAAATCAATTGTTTACGCCATCAAAATATAGAAAGACTAGGGGGCATGCAATGAAGCTACAGGGTAACCTATTTAAGACTAATAAGAGAAAATATTTTTCACTCAACGTGTAATCAAACTCTGGAATTTTCTACCAGAGGTTGTAGTAAAAGCTGTTAGTGTAGACGGGTTTAAAAAAAGGTTTGGACAAGTTCCTGGAGGAAAGGTCCTTAAACCATTATTAACGTGGACCCAGTATATCCACTGCTTGCCCAATACAAGCATTGTGGAACCTGTGTCTTTTGGGTCAATTGCTAGGTACTTGTGACCTAGAATGGGCACTGTTGGAAACAGGATACTGGGCTTGATGGACCTTGGTCTGACCCAGTATGGCATATCATGTTCTTATGTTCTTATCTTATGTTCACTAAGGCTTTGGAGGGAAGGTCCTCCAGCTGGTTTTTTGGCTGGTGTGACCCCCTTCATGGCAACGCCGGAGGCATCTCGATGCTTAGAAGATCTACTCTTGGGGGAGGGCGGCTAGCCTTCGATGAAGACTTAGGTTTCGATACCTGAGATCCTTGCGAGGAAGATGAAGCTCTCGATGACGTTGATGCTAAAGAGATGGCGTCGGAGGCAAAGAGAGTGCCAGCTTTGCAACTCGATTCTGTAAGCCTCTCTTCGTCATCTTTCTACAGAAAGGACACTCTTGATGGCTGATGATCAGGCCCTAAGCATTTTAGACACCAGTTATGGGTGTCTGTGGCCGAGATGGTACCGCCACACTTGGAACACTTCTTAAAACCACTAGATGGTTTTTCCATTGTGTTTGTGACAAAATGGAAGTCCTAGGCCTAAGATGACATTGATGCGCCTGAAGAAAAGAAAAAATTATTTTCTTCAGAGATTTCTTTTTTTAAGAGAAAGAAGAATGAAAGAAAAAGTACCAACGGAGGTCGATACCGGCGTTGACGGGAAGGCAGACGCGAACCACAAAAATATGAAAAAGGAATTTTCTGCAGTGACAGGAATTGCTCCGTCAACTCCGTGGAAAACGAAGAACTGAGGAAGGATAGCTGGAAAGATGGGAAGGCAGCTATGCAGGTGCAGTGGGATGCTCCCAGCTTTCCTATTGGATGCTGGGGAGCGTTCCCGCACGAGCTCTGTCAGTACCGACATCACCCATATGCGAAGACTACATTCCTGTTTGTTCCTGGAGATCAGTTGTTCCACAGAATGACCACTCTTTCTCTAAAGAAATCTCTCTCTTTTACTCCTGAGCCTATGTCTTTTCCACTTCTGCCAGAAACCCTTATAAACTCCTATCCACTGAAAATTACTTATCTCTTAGGCATCATGTATATGCTATATCATTTTTTCTTCTAGGAAATACATATTTAGGCCCTTAAGTCTTACTCTGCAGCATTTTGGTTACCTTTGTTCTGATCTTTCTCTCTCTTTATATCCTTTTAAATTCAGCTTCCAGAATTGAGCATACTACTTCAGATGAGGTAGTAATTCCTTTTCCTATTGGTAATATCTTTCCTTGTGCATCCTAGCATTCCTCTGGCTGTCAGCACTGCCTTGTTGCGCTGTTTCAGAATACTGAAATCCCAGACTCTCTCCTCTTGGATGCATGTAAATACCCCAACATGTGAGGATTCTTGTGACTAATACCATAAGTAATGAAGTTTAATTTTAAGATAAATAAATGTTCTTTGGGTGAAAAAAAGAAAAAACTCTTATGAATTATCAGCGTTATTATTTATACCATGGACTGAAAGACAGAAATTCCCAGAACAGCACGTTCTGAAGATATTAATCCTGTTTATAAGTCACATTTAGATACTCAGGTTCACTTGTCACTGAGAAGAATTAGACATCAAGAAAACATTTTGCATGCAGGAGGTAGATGATAGGAATCAAGAAAACTCACCAAGCGTCCACTTTTGCCACACAGACTGGCATATTTAAGCCAAGTCCTCATGTCCTCATGGGGGTTGACAACCAATGACTGAACCATAAGTATTCTCTGCCAGTCTTCTACAATCCTTTGGCAGCCCTGAGAACAGAAGCACAAAATAGCAACTTTTTATAATATATTTTCACACAGATCAAAGTGTTCTTCACTGACAGTCAGCAGAAAAAGAGCTTGAGCACTCAAGTTTTATTTTCTGTAACTCATGAATTATTCAAAATGTCCAAACCAGATACTGCTACTCTGGAGCTTGCATCAGATATAATATATAGGTCATTGACAGTACAAATCTCTCAGGGCAGCATCCAGCAGCTGCCCAAGATTTCATCCATACAAAGGGATAGAGGCTTAGGCTGAAACTGACATTTGTACGTGTGAAATAACTGCTCAAAACTAAAGCCCTTCATGACTTTTAAAAAAATTCTAACGAGAAGAGCAAAAATCAACAGCATCTCTGCAGTGTTTTGCTTGCAGAAATGACAGGGGGAGGGAGGGGGCGGGGTATTTGATTAGTGCTCATTCTCAATGTGGACAAAATTACCTGTGCTTGGAGGCATTCCCTGGAATGAAGAAAAAGGAGGGCTAAGACACGACAGTTATTCCACCTCTCTCTCCTGTTTTAACTACACACACTGTTTTCCCATGGAAAAATATCCCCCAGAGAAAGAAGGGCAAATCTCCATGAGTAATTTTTCCAGGTAAAATGATCAAAGCAAAACTGCCTGGTAACTATGCCTTTCATTACTGGTGCAAACCCCATAATAAAAAAAAATATCATTGACCCCCATAATTCTGCAAAGGCATAGTGAAGTGCCTTGTAGCCCTTCTTGCTAGGGGCTGTTATAATATAGGGATATAATAGATGTCTTTTTGGAACATTGACACAGGCACCCTGATATAACATTAGTTTCAATGTGTGTGCGCATACACTAGTGAAGAGGGAGTATGCAACACAACCACATGAAATTGAAGGGATAGGTTGTGAGATTATCCTTTTTTGCAAAACACTCTGCTATAAGGAAAGTGGTATAGAGATATAAATTAACATAACATAACATTACCATTCTGGATATACAGAACAAAAACTTGCCTGCAATCTCTCCCACCATGTCTGTCGGATTATCTCCCTTCGTTCTGGGACAAGTTTATATTGGATAACCTCTTCTAGCTCTGACAGCATCTGGCAGGATACCATAGCCTAAGGGGAGAAATAATGACATTTCAAGCTATATCACTATCCTTCTATTTACATTTCACCCAGAATTCAAGCACCCAACATCAGAGCCTTCATTTACCACAGAGTGTACTGGTATGCTACTCATTTATGCCTGGCCTTTTCTTAGACTACCATAACCCTGTCTTGGGTAAGAGGGGAATTTTTTGTTCATAGTACTGCAAATCTTGTTTCATTGGACTGATCTCAAGAGAATTCTCACATCATGCAAAATAAAAAGCTTCATTCTGTTGTTTCTTCAATCTACCTAAAAGGTTTTCCTTTCTAACAACATAGACACTTCTGTCCTCCAAACCTCCTCTAGCAGAAGATCAGAGGAAATAAATGACTGCTTCTTGGAGCAGCTGGTTCATGAACCAACAAGAGGGGAAGCCATATCAGACCTAATCCTTAGTGGAACACCAGATCTAGTGCAAGAGATAAGGTTGTTGGGGCCACTTGGCAATAGTGATCATAGCATGATTGCCTTTGATTTAATTAGTGGAGGAGGGATAGTAAGGAAATCCACAGTACTACCTTTTAACTTTCGAAAGGGAGACTATGATAAAATGAGGAAAACAGTTAAGAAAAAACTAAAAGGAGCAGTTGCAAAGGCTAAAGACTTACATCAAGCTTGGGTGTTGTTGAAAAATACTATCTTGGAAGCCCAGGCCAGCTGTATTCCACGCTTTAAGAAAAGTGGAAGGAAGTCCAAAAAACTGCCAGCATGGTTTAAAGGTGAGGTCAGAGAGGCTGTTGTTGCCAAAAAAGCATCTTTCAGGAAATGGAAAAAAGAGCCAAACGATGAAACCTGGAAACAGCACAAGCACTGGCAAGTCAAATGCAAGGCATTGATAAGGCAGGCAAAGGGAGAATTTGAGAAGAAGCTTGCGGAAGCAAAAACGCGAAGTAAAGATCTTTTCAAGTACATTCGTAGCAAAAAACCTGTGAGAGAGTCAGTTGGTCCATTAGATGATAAAGGGGTTAAAGGAGCACTAAGAGGCGACAAGGCGATAGCGGAGAGACTGAATGAATTCTTTGCTTCAGTCTTTACTGAGGAAGATGTAGGGATGTTACCCATGACTGAAGTGGTATTTAAAGGTGCGGAAGAATTGAAGGAAATATCGATACATCAGGAAGATGTATTACAACTATTAGATAAGCTGAAGAGTAGCAAATCACCTGGGCCGGATGGTATACATCCAAGGGTGTTAAAAGAACTGAAATACGAGATTGCAGACCTGCTATTAGTAATCTGTGAACTATCATTAAAATCATCTCTAATACCTGAAGATTGGAGGATCGCCAATGTAACACCAATTTTTAAAAAGGGTTCCAGGGGTGATCCGGGAAACTACAGACCGGTGAGCCTGACATCAGTACCGGTAAAAATGGTAGAAACCATCATAAAGAATAAAATTACTCAGCATGTAGATAGTCATGACCTAATGGGAGACAGCCAACATGGCTTTAGACAAGGAAGATCTTGTCTTACTAATCTGTTATGGTTTTTTTGAAGGAGTGACTAATCAGGTGGACAAAGGTGAGTCGGTTGATATTGTGTATATGGACTTTCAGAAAGCCTTTGACAAGGTCCCTCATGAGAGACTTTTGGCAAAACTAAAGAGTCATGGGATAGGAGGCAGTGTACTATTGTGGATCAGGAACTGGTTAAAAGATAGAAAGCAGAGGGTAGGGCTAAATGGCCAATTTTCCCAATGGAGAAAGGTGAATAGTGGTGTACCCCAGGGATCTGTGCTGGGTCCGCTGCTTTTTGACATATTCATAAATGATCTGGAAAGTGGAATAACGAGTGAGGTTATCAAATTTGCAGATGACACAAAACTATTTAAAGTTGTTAAAACCCAAGAGGATTGTGGAAAATTGCAAGAGGATCTTGATAAATTGGAAGACTGGGCATCAAAATGGCAGATTAAATTTAATGTGGACAAGTGCAAGGTTATGCATCTAGGGAAGAACAACCCAAACAATGGTTACACAATGCAAGGTTCCACATTAGGAACCACCACCCAGGAAAAAGATTTAGGCGTCATTGTGGATACCATGTTAAAACCCTCGGCCCAGTGTGCAGCAGTGGCCAAGAGAGCAAATAGAATGCTAGGTATGATAAAGAAAGGAATGGAAAATAAAACAAAAGATATTATAATGCCTCTATATCGTTCCATGGTGAGACCGCACCTTGAATATTGTGTGCAATTCTGGTCGCCATATCTTAAAAAGGATATAGCGATTTTAGAAAATGTTCAGAGAAGAGCCACCAAAATGGTAAAGGGGATGGAAGGATACTCCTATGAAGAAAGGCTAAAAAGGTTAGGGCTCTTTAACCTGGAAAAGAGAAGGCTGAGGGGAGATATGATAGAAGTCTATAAATTTATGAACGGAGTGGAACGGGTAAACGTAGATCGATTGTTTACCTTATCAGAATATAGAAAGACTAGGGGACATGCAATGAAGCTACAGGGTAAACTATTTAAGACTAATAAAAGAAAATATTTTTTCAGTCAACGTGTAATCAAACTCTGGAATTTGTTACCGGAGGATGTAGTAAAGGCTGTTAGCGTAGCTGGGTTTAAAAAAGGTTTGGACAAGTTCCTGGAGGAAAGGTCCATAAACCATTATTAAGAAGGAACCCAGGATATCAATGCTTGAACCAATACAAGCATTGTGGAACCTGTGTCCCTTGGGGAAACTGCTAGGTACATATGACCTAGATTGGCCACTGTTGGAAACAGAATACTGGGCTTGATGGACCTTGGTCTGACCCAGTATGGCATATCTTATGCTCTTATGTTCTTATGTAACCTTCCTCTGATTCCCTTGCTGAGAGAGAATCGCAAGTGAAAACTCCCCTATGTATCTTTAGCCAACTTAGATGATCTATACAAGGTTATTCTCAACCTGCCACTGAAAATTATTGTTGTTAAGTACCGTCGAGTCGGTGTCGACTCATGGTAGTCCTATGGATAGCTGTCCTAAACTGTCTTTAGTCAGGTGGCTCATTGTTGATAGAATGACATCGATAGTTGCTGTTACTGTATCGATCCATCTCACTGCTTGATTTCTTCTTTTGCAGACCTTTAACCTTGCCAAGGAAGATATCTTTTTCTAATTATCTCTCTCTTTGCATAATGTGCCCAAAGTCGAAGCTGTGTCATCTGAGCTGCTAAAGAAAGTTTTGGTTTGATCTCCTCTAGTACTGACTGGTTTGTTTTTCGGGCAGTCCATGGTATACATAGTATTCTTCACCAGCACCATAATTCAAAGGCATCAATTTTCTTCCTGTATCTTTCACACTGTCCAACTTTCGCATCCATAAGATGTTATTGATAATATCATGGCTTGGACAAGTCAAATCTTTGTATGGAGAGAGACATCTCTGCTCTTGAGAATCTTGTCTAGATTCTTCATAGCTATTTTGCCAAAAGCAATGCGTCTTCGGATTTCTTGACCTCTTGTTGTTTCTTTATTGATTATTGATTCAAGCAGGTTAAAGTTGTCCACTATTTCAATTTCTTCTCCATCAACGATGAACTTACTGATTTTCCAGTTGTCAGATCTTTGTCTTATTTATGTTAAGATGCAGGCCCATTTTAAAACCTAGTTCCTTGATCTTGAGAAGCAAATGTTTCAGATCATCTCCACTTTCAGCCAATATTGTGGTGTCATCAGCATAGTGAAGGGTGTTGATGAGTCTGCCACCAATCTTCACACCTCAGTTATCTTCATACAGTCCTGCTCTTCTGATGATATGTTCTGCATATAAATTAAACAGGTAAGGGGAAAGTATTCTGTTTCTCCTTGATCCATTGGAACTGTTGCTTCTTGATCAATGTAAAGACTGTGCAAGAGAACTGAAAATTGACTTTGGGCCCGATATTCAATTCGGGGCCATATCTGACTACTGGAATTGAATATCTGGGTCGGCTGCAATGCGCTGCAACTGGGTAGCAGCAATATTGAGCCACAGATCGGTTAGCTCCCACAGGTAAAGATAGTGAAGGTTGTCCCACGCCTATCTTTACCCTTGGGTCGTTAACTGGGCAGCAGTTCAATATCAACGCTGGCCAGTTAGCAAAGGGTGCCATCTCCACTCAGCCCCAGAACACCCACGACACACCCTGATTCTACACAGATAGCATTAGGGCATGTAGCAGCAGAACTGGGGGATATTCATTGGCACTAACTGTTAGTGCCGAAGAATATCCCTCTATAGCAGCATTTACATGGTTTACAAGTTTTTAAACCGTGTAAATGCCATTCAGTATCATGCCCTTTATGTTTATTCAAGTCTTTTTTTTGAGCACTGGTATGGTTTAACTCCAGCTCTTCTATACAGAGCAGCTTTTCATAGATCCACCACCCTTTCTCTGAAGAAATATCTCTGTTTAACTCCTAAGTCTATGTCTTTTCAGCTTATTGCATGTACCCCTTATGAAAAAATTTCTCTTAGACATACTCTATATCATTTCTTTTCCCTAGGAAATACATATCTAGGTCCTTAAGTCTTACTCATAAGCCTTATGATGCAGACTTTGCAGCATTTTGTTTCCTTCTTCTGAACTCTCTCTCTCGACTTTATATCCTTGATATTCAACATGTGAAGACTCTTGAGACTCATTGCTTTAGGTAATCACTGTTTCTAAGCTATTTCTGTGGGTAAAACAAAATATCTTAAACTCCTGTGTCTCCTTTATTTGCTTGGTGAGTTTTTGTACTTTTTTATTAATTAGTATTTCTGAAAATGGGTACCCAAAACTGAACCCGACAAATTCAAGTGTGGTCTGACAAATACCTTACAGTAGCAGAATGACATCCACCTTCATTGCTTCTTACACATATCCCTCCTCCCTCCCCAAATGCATGCCAAGTATGGCTACTCAGTATGGCTTGTGATCATCGACTCTCTTCCATCTCTTTCCCATCTTGATAGAGACCTATTACATTCTCATAATACTACCAGACTTGTCTAAACAAGACCAGAGAATCAAACTACTATGTCATTTGTGCCCTAGTAAGTAGTAACAAAAATAAACTGTTGCATGACCGTTTTCATCTAATTTATCTATAATTTCAAAGAGGAACTGAATTTGTCTTAAAGCATTAAGTGTCCTCTCCGTAAATATCGTCTAGTACACAAAAACATAATCACTAAAAAATGAAAGATGAGAAAGAAGGTAAAGTGGCAGATAACCTACCCCATAGGCTCGACTGTAACTCTCGCCTGCCATAGCAGTCAGCTCAGCATCTAGTAGATCTCGGGCTTTGTCAATGCACTTAAACAAATATAACAATATTCTGATGGGTGCTGTACACAAAAACAGTTCATGTTTCTTATCCGTATCTACCTACTATGCATACCAAGTTTAAATTAGACTTACCTGCTAATTGTAGTTCCTGAAGGAACTCCAGTCTAGTCCCAAAAACTCTGGAGTTGTGATCCTCTTCCAGCAGCTTGGAGACTGATCCACGTCATACTTTTGATGACACCAGTATAAGTACTCAGGCACCTCCTCCTGGCTCCAGTAACCTATTGACAAAGCAGACTCACCAGAGCAACAATTAAGTAAAAACATACTCAGAACTGTGCCTAAACTGGCTTACTAACCATTGGAACCTGTACAAAACTACGAAGGCTCTCGCTTCTTCTCTAGAAGATACATGTCCCACAACCATGATGCCCCCCAAAGTACAGCCCCCATCCCAACCGGAAGCACTACAGATCATGCTGTTATCTTACCTGTACACCTGCTTGCTTCAGGCACCAACTTCCTTAGAAATCGGGACGGGATCCGGGACTAGACTGGAGTTCCTTCAGGAACTACAATTAGCAGGTAAGTCTAATTTAAACTTCCTGATCGTCCCTCCAGTCTAGTCCCGGAAACTCTGGAGATGTAACAGAGCAGTAAAGAACTCAAGGGGCGGGACCTGAAAGACCAGCCTGAAGCACTGCTGATCCAAAACAGGTATCCCCCTTTGCCTGAACATCCAGGCAATAATGTTTAACAAAGGTATTTAAGGACGACCACGTCGCAGCTCTACAAATTTCCACTGGAGGAACAAATTTGTACTCTGCCCACGATGCTGCCTGCGCCCTAGTAGAATGTGCCCGCAAACCTTCAGGCACTTGCCGACCCCTCAAAAGGTAAGCTGATGCTATTGCCGCTTTAATCCACCTGGCAATCGAGGCCTTGGAAGCCGCCTGTCCTTTGCGAGGCCCTCCGAACAACACAAACAGCCTATCGGACTTTCTGAACTCAGCCGTCCTCCGGAGATACCTTTTCAAAGCCCTCCGAATGTCCAACCGATGTAGCTGTTGTGCAGACGACTCCCGGGAATCCACCCGGAACACCGGCACGGAAACCTCCTGATTCAAGTGAAACGGAGAGAGAACCTTTGGCAAAAAGGACGGAACCGGACGCAACACCACCTTTGACTCAAAAAAGGACAGAAACGGTTCCCTACAGGATAGCGCTTGTAACTCGGAAATCCTCCTCGCCGACGCAATTGCCACCAAGAACACCACTTTAAGCGTGAGATCCTTTACCGTGGCCTTAGCTAAAGGTTCAAACGGACGCTCACCTAACGCTTCTAACACCACCTGCAAATTCCAAGTAGGATTGCCTCAATAGACCAACCGCTTTCAAAAAACGCTTAATATCCGGATGAACGCCCAGCGCCTGGCCCTTTATCTTCCCCCTATAACAGGAAATCGCGGCCACCTGCACCTTAAGAGACGAAGCTGCCAAACCTTTCTGAAACCCATCTTGCAAAAAGGCTAATATCTGCGGCACAGAGGCCTTTAAGGCCGCATACTTGTGGTCCACACACCAAGCTTCAAAAATGCGCCAAATTCGAATATATGCCAAGGACGTCAACCTTCGACGAGCTCCCAAAAGTGTGGATATTACCACTTCCGAATAGCCCTTACCTCTCAACCTTGCCCTCTCAAGAGCCATGCCGTAAGCGAGAACTGAGCCACCTGAGGCATGCACAACGGACCCTGCATCAACAGATCTTCCCTGACTGGCAGTCGCCATGGCTTCCCCACTACCAACCGTCTGAGATCCGCATACCATGGCCGTCTCGGCCAGTCCGGGGCGATCAGAATCACGAACCCCTGGTGACGTTCTATGCGCCGCACCACCTGTGCTATTAGCACCCAGGGCGGAAACACGTACAAGAGCTGCCCCCGCGGCCAGTCCTGAATGAGAGCATCCAGCCTTTCCGACATCCGCTCCTTTCGTCTGCTGAAAAACCGACAGACTTTTGCCGACTGAAAGGTCACCCTGAGATCCATGATCGGTGCACCCCAGCGCTGAACCACCAAGTCGAACACCTCTGGGTGAAGCGCCCACTCCCCGGGGTCTACCTGCACTCGACTCAAATAATCGGCTGCTACGTTGTCCACTCCTGCCACGTGAGCCGCCGACAACCCGAGAAGATTTTGCTCCACCCACTGGAATAACTGTTCTGCCTCGGCCTCCAAAGCGACACTGTGGGTGCCCCCTTGCTTGTTGATGTATGCAACTGCGGTCAGGTTGTCCGAAAACACCCGAACCGCCATCTCTCTTAGATACGGCTGAAACTCCTGCAACGCCAAGAACACCGCACGCAATTCCAATCTGTTGATCGACCAAGTATTCTCTTGGTCCGTCCACCAACCTTGTGTGAACCTGCCTCGAAAATTCGCTCCCCAACCGAGGAGACTGGCATCCGTAGTCAGAGGGACCCAGCACGGAGACTCCAAGACTCCCCTTGCTAAGGACTCCGGAAGCAGCCACCAACGCAACGCTTCCCGAGTCTCCTATGGACAGGGAAGATGCAGAGACAACTGATCGTTCTGATGCGACCATCTGCGAAGTAACACCCTCTGTAAGGGCCTCATATGTGCTCTCGCCCAGGGCACCAAGTCTAAAGTCGCTGCCATCGTTCCCAGGAGCTGCAAATAATGCCATGCCATCGGCTGCGACTTGGCTAGAAACCCCCGAACCAAGTTTCGAAGGGCCTCCGCCCGATGCGCCAGCAGGCAGACCTCGCCCGCCTGCGTGTCGAAGCACGCCCCCAGATACTCTAGAGTCTGAGAAGGCACCAGACTGCTCTTGGCCATATTCACCACCCAACCTAATCTTTGTAGACAGCTGACTACCTTTGCCGTCGCCTCCTGGCTTTCTATTCTCGATTTTGCATAAATCAACCAGTCGTCGAGATACGGATGAACGAGAACACCCTCCTTTCGTAACTCCGCCGCTACGACCACCATCACCTTGGTAAAGGTCCGAGGAGCCGTCGCCAGCCCAAACAGCAAGGCCCGAAACTGAAAGTGACCCATCGGCACCGCAAATCGGAGAAACCTTTGGTGATCCGGCCGAATAGGAATGTGAAGATACGCCTCGGACAAATCGACAGCAGTCAGAAACTCGCCCTTCCGAACTGCCAAGATCACTGATCTTAACGTCTCCATACGAAAATGAGACACCCTGAGACACCTGTTCACTCTTTTTAAATCCAAAATTGGGCGAAAAGTTCCCTCTTTCTTTGGAACTACAAAATAAATGGAGTATCGACCTAACCCGCATTGGTCTCGAGGCACCGGTACCACCACTTTGAGCTTTATTAATCTGAGCAATGTCTGACGCACCGCATCGCGTTTGCGACGCGCCTTGCACGGGGACTGTACGAACGAATCGGTTACCGGTCTCTGAAACTCTAACGCATATCCTTCCCGTATCACCTCCAAGACCCACTGATCTGACGTAGTTTCGGCCCAGGCAGCGTAAAACTCTTGCAGACGGCCTCCCACTGCCACGTCCACCTGGGCCTCCCTGACTTCATTGCGGCTTCTTGGCCGCCGAAGCGGAGGCCGCGAAACCTCTACTCGCCCCACGGAACCCTCAAAACCCCTGGTTCCTGTAGGGGAAACGTCCTCTCTGAGTCTGAGTCTGGGGAAACCTTGCCCCCCGAAAACGCCGATACTCCCTCTGTGGCAGCCGGGTTGTGGACGAAAACCTCCCAGGCTTCTGCTTATCTTCTGGAAGCCTTCCGCCCTTGGACTCTCCTAAATCCTTCACAATCTTGTCCAAATCCTCACCGAACAGTAGCTTACCCTTAAACGGCAGTTTACTTAATCTGGCCTTTGAAGAAGAATCCGCTGCCCAATTACGCAGCCAAAGATACCTCCTTGCTGCCACCACCGACGCCATACTGTTTGAGAGGCCTCGAATGAGGTCATAATGGAGATCAGCGAGATAAGCCGTCCCGGACGCCAACCGAGCATCTTCCCCCGCCGAGTCCTCTGCCTGCTCTCCTTGGACCCGCTGCGCCCAACGCAAACAGGCTCTTGGAATGGACAAAGCATTAACCTCAAATACCTGCCGCAACAAAGCATCCATCTTTCTATCCTGACCATCCTTAAGAGCCGCACTCCCCTCTACCGGAATGGTCGTTTTCTTAGTCACCGCAGACACGGCCGCATCCACTCTCGGGGGCCGAAAAATCTCCTTGTCCTGCTCCACCAACAGATATAGACGGGACATTACCCTAGTGCCCTTGAGAGATGACTCAGGCATGTCCCACTCACCCTGAATCATTTCCCTTATGACCCTGTGCATAGGGAACGCTTTCTGCGTCTTCCTAAAGGCCTGTAAGAGCGGATCCTCTAACGCCGGCTCTTCTCCAGCACCCGACATGGGCACATTGAGGGTCTTAAGAGTCTCCGCGATGAGCGCAGGCAACTCCTCTCTTCGAAAGATCCGCACTACCCTAGGTTGATCCTCCTGCTCTGCAATTTCTCCTTCTTCCAGCTCCTCCTCTAACTCCGGATCGAGGTCGCCCTCTAAGGTGTGCAAGTCCGCCGACAACTCCGACTGTGCCAGGGTATCCATGTCCACTCTTGACTTTTTGGAAACAACCCCCGACGCCCCCACCGACAACGGCGTTCCTGGTCTCTTCTGTGCCATGCTGCCGGCCCCCGTACCCGAGGCCGAAGCAACCGCCTCAGTAAAGGACCCCTCAAACGCTTTCTGCATGATAGCCACAAAATTTGGGGAGAAAATGGCCGCCAACTCCGCTGGCAATGGGGCTTGGGAAACTGGCCGCTCCGAAACCGAGGATGGCCCCGTAACCGGATCCTCCAGGTCTAATACCGGTAAGGGAGCTTCCCCAAGACCCCCTTCCCGGTTCTCAGGCATATCCAGTTGTTTGTGATCGGAAACAGAGGCCTTGCTGCAGTGGGCACAGATTCCGGCCTCTGAAACCACAGATCTTTTAATACCACAGAGCAGACACAAAACCTTAGCTGGCATTCTGCCTCTCCCCGTCTGCTCCACTCTCTCCTCAAACGCTCTGTAACGGAAGCGTTCAGAACAGCTGTCCTATCAAAGCTTCCCGCCCAACAGCCCCGTTCCGTTTTTTTTTTGCTTTTTTTAAATCTCAAAACAAAGCAGGCAGCCTCCCGAATCGAAGGAAGCCAACCCGAACTGAAAACGAAGCTCTAGGCCTGAGCTACTGCCAATTCTTCCCCCGACCGCGGTTCTGGCGTTTCCCGCTCAAACCCATGCGGCGCGGGTCTACATGCTCTCTCCTCACAAATCCTAACCGACTGAGGAAAATTGCCAATGTTTTACTCACCAGTAGCAATGCTGCCGCACATACCACCGCTTACTGCAGCCGGCCTCGATATACCACCGAAGATGAGAAGCGCGCAGCTCTGAGCATTCCGCGGCTGCCTCCTGCCCGGCTTCCAGGCAAACAAGAACAGCCGACTCTGTCCTGCCCGTATCCCTCCAAGCGCAAAACAGGCAAGACCTCTGTATAGTGCTGGGGAAGGGCTGCTGCTGCCAAAAAAAACCCCGGAACTGCAACCGGTCCTGGATATGCAGCTTTCACCCCCCCTTGAGCTCTCCAAAGGAGAGATAGGCAGAGAGAGTGCGAGAATCTTAACAGTTTTAAATTTAAAGCTACAGGGAACCAATTTCAAAAACACCAAGAAATTAAAGAAAATCCAAAAGGAAATATCCTAACTCTCTAGAAAAAAGATCCCTAATTGTCCCTCCAGTGAGCCGGACCACCGGCTCACATCCTCCAGCTGCTTGGAGACTGATCTAAACTGGAGCCAGGAGGAGGTGCCCGAGTACTTATACTGGTGTCATCAAAAGTATGACGTGGATCAGTCTCCAAGCTGCTGGAAGAGGATCACAACTCAAGAGTTTCCGGGACTAGACTGGAGGGACGATCAGGAAACAGAAATTTAGTAAAATACCCTTATATATATATTCCTGAGACTCCTTCCATGTACCATACTCCATCTATATCCTCACTTTGTCTCCAAAGTGTGCATAGCCCAACCATTCTGCTCATGTTAAGTCTTGTACCACATCCGAATACAAGCCAAAGTCAACAACTAGATTCTTGTTTCCCACCAGATGAAAATGCTGAGAATCCTTTTCTTTCAAAAGGTACCTGCACACATTCTTAGGGGTATGTTTACTAAGCTGGGCTAACGATTAACCTATGCTATCTGCAACTGGGTCCCATGTTATTCAATGGAACCTAGCAACAAATACCACGGGTTAACCACTAGCCTGGCTTAGTAAACATACCACTTGCTTAGACTCCCATTTTCTGATGGTATTTACAGTTACACATAGACTTCTAACCAAACATATATTCTGTTCCATAGGCAACTGTATAAATCCACTTTCCTGTCAGAAACCTTGGGTTGAAGTTTCAGTGAAATGCTGTTAACATGCCAGATCTAATTAGGTTATAAAAATTCTGCCAACTTTCCCAAAGTCTGTGTATGAAACATTGGGATTTCATTAACAGTTTACTTTCTTTGAGATGGATAAGATTGGACACAGCTGCATTTATTCATCTGTCTCTTGCAAACAATTTAGAATTAGCTATCTGGGTAAGAAAATTATGGGATGTGTGCACTGGAGTCTCTGCAGTCTAGACTGATGATGGACAAGGAAACAAAGAGGCAAGGGAGATCTTCTGCAAACCTAACTGATTTTCATTTGCGAGTAGTAACCCGCTTTTCTAAAAAACAAACTAACAATAGCATATATAAAATACAACATAAATACATTAAAACTGGGGGTCTCTGCAGACCAAACTGATAGCTAGGTCATACCTAAGATCTGCAGTGTGGTCTCTGCAGACTGGACTGATATAGGGCTAAGAGGAGTCACACCTGTGTGACCTGCACTGGGATCTACTTGAGCAGTGCTTTTTGTGATCTCCACTCACCATAAATTGAACACTGCATGTGGAGACAGACTATCATGTCAGTCATGCCACTTATGGTGAGAGAAAGCTTATGATTTTTGAGATTCCTGGAATACCTGTTGAGCCAGTGAAAAGAGATCCTGATGCAGGGCTAGTACTGCCCTGTAAAATGCTCCATCGTGGGTATCCCTTGGGATCATGCAAGTATACTCCTCCATGCTGTCCCACTGACCTGTGGAAAAAGCCCATTAGTGCAAACTGCATGACAATACAATTTATGCAATTTATTGTTTCTGAGAATTTCCACACATGGAGGGAAATTCTATAATCTTGCACGCAGGTAATACATGTTGTTGAGTGCGTAGTTGGGCCTATTTTATAAAGTAAAACATGCACTGACTTTACTTACTAGAATAGAAGCTATGGACTTGCCTGAGTCTACTCGTGGCAGTTACACCTGCTTCAGAGAAGGCATCACATTGGACACTTAGATAGGCATAGTAACGTGCATAAGTTATAGTATTCTATAATTTATGCATGTAGATCAGGGTCCCGCTTATGCTCCGCTCCCATGCATACTTCTACAGCACTTAAATGCGGTGGCACTTACATGTGTGCTTGCAGAATAGCAACCAACCAAAGCACATATGTATGTGCCAATTCACGTGTGCATGTCCTATACAGAATCACCTACAAAGTGTCTTCAAAGGAGAAATGTGGTCTTTCCTGCTAATTTTCTTTCCTTGAGTTCTGCCAGGATGATGCAGATACACTTCTGGTAACCTCCTTCGATGGTGACCAACACGGAACTTTCCCCCCTAGACTAGAAATTTCTTCAAACTCTTAAAGGCATACGAGGTGTGACAAAAAAGAAACGAGACTGTGGCAGCCACGCCCATGACTCAAAGCCAATTGGCTAACCACTTATGTCACTGTGTTGTGCAACATTTCACCACTATTCTGCTATAATATTTTTCATCTCTCTCACTCTGTTTTTCTTTTTCAGGTTTTTTTTTGTAGCACACTTCTCCATCGCTTTGTCACGCAACTGGAGGTGGCAGAAATATGGAGCAAAGAATCAACTTGAAATTTCTGGTTAAGTTGGAGAAGGGCCCAACTGAGTGTCTCCAACTTCTCCAAAAGGCTTATGGAGAAGATGAAATGTCAAAGCCGCGAGCCTTCGAGTGGCACAAACGCTTCAAGACTGACTGCAAGGAGGTGGAGGATGACCCCAAGTCAGGATGGCCTTCCACGACAAAGACGGCTGAGAACATTGACAGAGTGAACCTGCAGGAGCGGAGTGATCGCAGATTGATGGTGCGAATGATAGCAGACGAGCTCAGCCTGAACAGGAAGTCAGTGCGGACCATCTTGGTGTAGGAGCTGGGGATGCGGAAGGTGTGCACCAAGATGGTGCCCGAGCTTTTATCGGTCGACCAGAAGGAGTACCGGGTTAATGTTTGTCTAGACTTGCTAGAGAAGATTGGAGAAGATCCAGAGTTCGTTGGCCGAGTCCTCACAGGAGACGAGACTTGGGTCTTCCAGTATGACCCTGAAAGCAAGAGACAGAGCCTGCAGTGGAAGACTCGACTGTCACCCAAACCCAAGAAGACGCACATGTCCAAATCAAGGATCAAAGTCATGCTGATTGCATTCTTTGACCAGAAGGGAGTCCATCATGAGTTTGTGCCTGAGGGTCAGACAGTCAAACCAGCACTTCAACTAGCAGGTCCTCAATCGCCTCCATGACCGGGTTTGGCGCAGCAGGCGGGCTCTGTGGAGAGACAAGTTGTGGCTGCTCCACCACGACAATGCGCCCGCACACACCACGCTCAGTGAGAGGCAGTTCTTGGCCAACCCTTAGATTACAGCTCTCAACCACCCTCCTTATTCCACAGATATCACACCGTGCAACTTCTGGCTCTTCCCCAGGCTGAAGACTCTGCTCAAAAGAACTCATTTTGCCTCTGTAGAAGAGATCAAGGCCACTGTGACGGGGAGCTGAGAGACTCCAAGGAGGAGGACTTTACCAAGTGCTTCCGTATGTGGCTGAAGTGAATGCAGAAGTGCATTAACTCTGGGGGGGGGGGGGGGGGATTACTTTGAAGGGGACAATGCATAATTTCTCTGTAGATTTTGTAATAAAACATTTATGGGACAGTCTTGTTTCTTTTTTGTCACACCTTGTATGTCAATTTTTTCAAGTTGATAACTACATCTGCTACCCCTCTGTCAATATCAAGCTGAGATAGTCCAGTATGGAACTTAGAGGTGCTTTTAAGTGTTGCCAGTTTAATTTCCTTAGTGAATTCTCAGAGGGGACGTAGGTGGGATGGTATGTCTGCATCATCCTGCTGTTTACTGAGAACCCCTGTTACAGGTAAGCAACTATGCTGTCTCTGGAGACAGCCAAGATAATTCAGCCACACCTCTGATTACTACTTAGATGAGGGTTGCCAAGCCTTGTTCACAGATGGAGATGAAACCTTTGTCACAAGATAGGGCGGTTAGAAGCTTCAAGTGACTGTTCATTACTCTGCTCCAGGCTTACCCCACTCTCCTCCTCTTCCCTGCAAGCTGCCTAGAAGAAAGAAGCTAGAGCAGCACACTACTGCCACTCTGGAGTCCAAAAAGATGTGGTGCATTCCACTCCTTTCCCTCAAAAATTAAGCCATGATCAGCAGCTATCCATTGCCCCTCAACCTCTATGCTGTGAGGGAAAGAGATCAGATGTCCAGATGTAGGCAGCATTATGAAAACTTTATTTGAGAGGAGCTTCCAGTTGATCCCACTGGAGGTTTAGGGACTACTGCTGCAGTCATGTGGCCCAAGAGCCTTAGGAGAAACTGTGTCAAACATGTGCAAAATGACATTACCTGGTTGCTTAGGATGTGAAATTTTTATTTTTTTATTTATTTATTTATTTATTTATTTATTTTATTATTTTTTTTTTTTTTTTTTTTTTTTTTAGAGTCAAGCATATGGCAGGATATCTATGCCCTGAGGGTGACCAAGAGTGCCCCAATGAATTCTAGTGTTTGGGTTAGGTCATAGTAGATATCTCTTCATTGATAAGGAAATCCGAGGCTTCACAGATGACTTGGTGGTGAGGAGAGAGAACATGCTACAGTCAGGCCCTTTGCAAAGATTCTGGGTGCTGAAGATGGTACAAAAGGTAGGACCTTGCATTTCTAGTGGCAATTCTGGAATGTTAAATGAAGGAACTTCCAATGAAGAGGATGTATGGAGACGCAGAAAGATGGTTCCAAGTACGTTCTTGATGAAGAAACTGAGATTTTGCAGGTTGAGAATGAGCATTAGGCCTCCTGCCTTTTTGGGAATGAGGAAATGCTGGAAGAAACCTTGATTTCTGTCCTGGTTCAGCACCTGCTTGATTGCACTTGTCTGAAATAGTATCTTCAATTCCTTGCTGAGAATGTCCACTTTATGTGAGGGATCTGTCAGAAAATATTTTTTTAGCCTTGACTGATTATCCGGAGCACCCATCTGCCAGTAGTGATCTTGTGCCCTGCTTCCCAAAACTTGGGGTACTTTTAGAGTTGGCAGCAAAAGTGCAAGTTGTTGTTTCGGGTCTCTCAAACTTGGATGCTGGAGAAATCCTTGAGATGTGGAGCACAACTGTGCAGTATGGTGGTAGGTTTGGTACTTCTTGTGGTTATACAAAGACTGTAGTATAGTGACTGAGAGGCACTTGGGGTAAGTACGATGGCTGTATGCCAAGGAACTGTCTGTGTGGGGGACTGAAAGTTCAATGGTCCTAGAATTGCAATACAGTATCCGTGACATTGTCACCAAAGAGACTATCACACTGGAATGGGGCATCCGCCAGGTATTCATGGAGGTCTTCTCATAATCTTGAGTCTCTGAGCCAGGCCTTCCATTGGGCAGCAATAGTCACTGCAGCAGTCTGGGAGGAAGTCTCATAGGTTTCCTGGACCATGGGATGATATTCCATGGGCTGCAGAGCAGAGATAGTGTCCGTCTGTCCAAGAAGGATCAAAGTGTCCTCAGTAGCAGACTGGCTAACCTACTGAAGAGGGCTTTAAACCAGATTCGCTGGCAATAGGTGAACAGACTCCCCAGGTAAGTGAAACATTAAATACCTCTGTAGAAATGGGTAATAGGGGCAATATCTGGAAAGCAGTGTGTATAAATGCCCGTAGCATGGGAAATAAGATCTCAGATGTTGAGGCTTTAATGAAAGAGGCTGACTTGGATTAAGGGGCAGTTACGGAGACATGGTTCATGGAAAACCATGACTGAGATATAATTATACCGGGCTATACTTTATTCAGGAAGTACAGGGTACGAAGAAGGGGAGGTGGAGTGGCATTATATGTAAACAATAATATTAAAGCTATAGAATTGCAGGGCTTAAAAGGAAGAGAGGAGGCACTGTGGGTTAAACTAGAAAGAGGGAAAAGGAAATCCATTTGCATTGGAGTAATATACAGATCTCCCTCACAGGGCATAGAAGTAGATGAAGATTTAATAGAAGACAAACACAGTATTGTCATGAAAGGAGAAGTGCTACTGACAGGTGATTTCAATATGCCGGATATGGACTGACATATCCCCGGTGCGGTGTCATCTAGAAGTAAGGAGATCCTGGATTCTCTACAGGAAAAATTATTCAGGCAACTGGTAACAAAACCCTATGGGGCCATACTGGATTTAGTGCTTACCAATGGGGAAAATATTTCTGATGTTACAGTGGGAGATCATCTCGCATCCAGTGATCACCAGATGGCATGGTTCAGTATTAGGACTAGGGCTGATAAAATCCATTCAAAAACAAGCATCTTAGACTTTAAGAAAACTAACTCTGCCAAGATGGGACAATAATTCAGAGTCGTTAGTGGGATGGGAACAGCTGGGGGATGTAAAATAAAAAAAAACAGTGAGCAAAACTGAAAGGGGATATTTTCAGGGCAACAAACATTTTTGTTAGAAAGGTAAATAAATGTAAAAAGGAAAAGGAAAAGGGGGCCACTATGGTTCTCAAAAGTAGCTGAAAAGCTGAAGAAAAAGAGGGAGGACTTCATGAAATACAAGAGATCAAAAAGAGAGCAAGACAGGCATCTATATATATTTGGAAAAACTTAGAGAAGCTAGCAAAATAATCAGGAAAGCAAAGGTACAAATAGAAGAAGAAATAGCCAAAGCAAAAAACTGTGGAGATAAGTCATTTTTCAGATATGTTAGTGAGAGGAGAAGATAAAGCAGAATTGCTTAACAAATATGTCTGTTCTGTGTTCACAGATAAAGGGCCAGGAACAGGACTTCAGAAAACACCCACAAATAGGAAAAGAAGAGACGGGAATTTGGAACGATTTTCAGAAGACTGTGTTTGTGAGGAACTAGCTAAACTAAAAGTAGACAAAGTCATGGGTCCAGATGGGATACATCCAAGAATACCGAGGAAACTTGAGGACGTTCTAATGGCTCCATTGTCTAACCTTTTCAATGCCTCTTTGGAGTCCGGAGGGGCGCCAGAGGCCTGGAGAACGGCATATGTGGTCCCTTTAAGGATGACACTGAGAACTATAGGCTGATTAGTCTAACCTCTGTGGTTAGTAAATTATTGGGAAGGCTACTAAAAGAGAGAATGGTGAGGTTTCTAGAGTCCAATGGATTGTAGGATGCGAGGCAGCATGAATTCACCAGAGGCAAGTCTTGTCAGACAAATCTAATTGATTTCTCTGACTGGGTGACCAGTAAGTTGGACCGAAGGAGAGCCCTAGATGTGGTGTATTTAGATTTCAATAAAGCCTTTAACACTGTTCCCACAGGCGACTTATAAACAAACTGAGCACCCTAGGGACGGACCCTAAAATTGCTGATTGGGTTAGAAATTGGTTGAGTGGGAGACGACAAAGAGTGTAGGTAAATGGAGCTCACTCTGAGGAGGAGGAGGTTACCAGTGGTGTGCCACAGGAATCTGTCCTTGGTCAGATTCTTTTTAACATCTTTGTTAGTGATATTGTGGAAGGGCTGTCGGGTAAGGCTTGCTTGTTTGCGGATGATACCAAAATCTGCAATAGAGTAGACACCCAGGAAGAAGTAGATAATATGAAGAGGGATCTAGCTAAGCTTGAAGAATGGTCTAGAATTTAGCAGCTGAATTTAATGCTAAAAAATGCATGGTCATGCATTTGGGCTGCAAAAATCCAAAAGAGCGGTACAATGTAGGGGTGAGCTACTTCTGTTCACAAAAGAAGAGTGGGACCTAGGCATAACTGTATCTGATGATCTTAAAGTATCTAAACAGGTAGAAAAGGTGACTGAGAAAGCCAGAAGGATGCTTGGGTGTATAGGGAGAGGGAATGGCCAGCAGAAAAAAAGAAGGTGATAATGCCTATATATAAGTCTATGGTGCGACCTCTTTTGGAGTACTGTATGCAGTTCTGGAGACCGCACCTTCAAAAGGCTATAAGCAAGTTGGAATCAGTGCAGAGAGTAGCTACTAAAATGATTGGTGGTCTTTGTTATGCAGCATATGAGGACAGACATAAAGATCTTAATATGTATACTTTAGAGAAAAGGCAGGATAGGGGCAATATGATAGAGATTTAAATACCTCCATGGTATAAATGCACAAGAGGGTTTCTTTCAATTGAAGACAAACTCTGCTACAAGGGGACACAGGATGAGAGTGAAAGGGGATAGACTCAGGAGTAATATGCAGAAATATTTCTTTACGGAAAGAGTGGTAGATGCGTGAAATAGTCTCCTAGTGGAGGTGATGGACATGAGGACAGTATCTGAATTCAAAAAAGCATGGGACAAACACAAAGGATCTCTAAAGGTAAAAAGTGGACTACTGTAGTTAACATGGATGGGCAGACAAGATAGGCCATGTTTTTTATTAATTTAAAAGGATTTCTATACAGCTTTATCCTTAAATCAAAGCGGTTTACAGTAAAACAAAGGTGTTACATGTGTTTTTTTTCTGCCATCATGTTTCTTAGAGTAGTAGGTGGTGCAGATCAAGTGGTGTGAACACTCCTCTATATTAAGGAACAATGCGAATAGCTCAGAAGCTGAGATGATCCAGCACCCAATTCAACTGAGAGTGCTGGTAGTACAAGATTTGCAGCCGATAGACAGCAATCCTGACTCCCAGTATGGCTCCCTGATTTTTTCCTCACAAGGTCCAGTGTCTTTGGATCCTTGCCCGTTAAGGAGTGGGTGAGAGACTTAGCAGTTCTGAACTTCTTTAGGGTAACTTTTATTATCACTGAGTGGTGAGGAAGCAGAGACTTGTCATGGCCCATGGCTGTCTGGATCTTGCATTTCCCATCCAGGCATTGGGAAGTTGCTTATGTGCAAAAAAGGGGTTCTGCCATATCTTACCATTCCTTTCTTCTCACTGCTGGTCTATGGGCAGTGGATTCTGTGATTGGTGTGTGAGTCAGAGGTGATGGGCTCTGAGGTTGAGGTATGGTGGCACGGAACTGTGGATGGTGGAGTATGGGGGAATCCTGCGCTGGATTGGATGGGCAGGTTTGTTTGGATCAGTATCTGTAGAAGCTGCAGTAGGAAGGTGCTGTGTTGAATCTATTGCTGAGTCAATGACTGCTGTAGTGTCAAGCATCAGCGATGGCTAGGCCCCGGCCACTAGCAGAGAAGGTGGTGCTGTCTGGGAGGATGCTGGTAGGAGAGGGGCCTTTGTCCCTTGACTTTGTGCTATTGCAGGTTCCCAGGAGGGGGTGATATGAAGTAAAGGTTTTGCTTTTGTCCACTGTGCTGCCTGCCCTTTGAGGCTCTAGCCTTTTTTTTCTGTGCATAAGAACTGAATGGTGGATGGGAAGGAGTGTTGCAGCCAAACATGGGTGAGCAGTATGAGTTTTCCTGAAGAGACCAAAGATCTGAGGTAGCCTTGTGTGATGGTGAAAGCATAGTAGAAATCATGGATATGGATGAAAATCCTGAAAGCCCCATGGAAGTCAATGACAGTGCACAGATGCAAGGGGATTACAGCCCATGTCAGAGAAAAGCTCAGCCCCCTGCAAGGGGTGGAACACGCCCTAGCTCAGGGGTGGAGACAAGCCACTCTCCTGATTGGTCAGAGGAGGGCGGAGCACAGGGAAGGCCCAGCAGAAAGCAGTGGTTAAAAACCACGTGTAGCAGACAAGGAGAGGGACAAGGAAGGAGCCAAGGAGAGAGCCAAGGAAAGACACAAGCACAGAGTCAAGCTCAAGGACAGAGACAGAGAGACGAAGGGAGACTCCAGGGAGTGAGAGTCAGCGGGAGACCTGCTGGAGAGAATGCCAGAGGAGAGTGGCTGAAGCCAGACAGAGAAAGAGAAGTCTGGGTGAGAGAAGGAGCCAGAGAGAAGGCTCAAACTCAGGCAGCAGCAGCTCATCGAGAGGCAGTGGCAGTCTCAGGCCAAATCCCGTCTACTGTTTCAGACCAGGAAGAAAGAGATATTGAGCCAGCATTTAAAAGCAGAAGTACAAGTAACTGGAGGAGAAGTGCACGTCAGGCCAGCAACCGGGACAACGGTGATAGCTGGAGAGGTGGAAAAGGTATCAGTGCTGATATACAGAAACAGCCTCAAGGTAAAACCGATAATTTCTTTCTTGATAATGTGGCAAGAGGGCTAAGGGCTGGTTTAAAAGGGCAGGAACTGAAACCTTCACCTCCCACCGTTAACCAGTGGATTGAAAGCTTAGCCAGTGTTGGAATCCCCAGTGCAGATAACAGAGAAGCTTTTGAATCCTCTAAATTAGGGGCTTTGCAAGGGATACACTCTAATGAGAGGAATTCTATCTCCAATGCAAAAATACCTACGAGGGCTGACTTGCTGGGGGACCAATTTCAGCAGTTTCTAAGAGAGGGGAAACTTAAAGAAACTCCATAATATGAGAGAGACTCTGTTGGTACAAATGATTTTGAAGAAATGCAAATAGAGACATGTGTGCCTAATGAGGTCTGTTGCCCAGTTCCTATGGATTGTTCTCTGGCTCAAAGGAAAGCTACAGTTGTGAGATGAGAAAGGAAGAAATGTAAAAACCCTATAGTAAGGGTAGTGCTTACCACGAGAGTTGTAAGAAGCATTCAATGTTTGTTTGTTCACTGACTGAGAGCAACGGAGCTGTGAGGGAACGTTGCATTACAAAGTGAGAACAGCTGTGATAGAGTTCTGCTGCAGTTCATTGTGTGACCACACGGAGCAGTGCAGAGTGTGAGGACACAGAGCAGCAGTAAGGCTGAGAAAAGAAAAGTTTATTTGATTTATTTCTCCTGGTTTTCCTGAGTTCATCTTTTCTGTTTGGAGATGTTATCCTTCTGCCTTGGTTGTAATTGAACCCCAGCGTGCTTTTGGAAATCCCCATAAAAGAAAATAAAAATCTTGCAAAGCCTTACCACCGACTCAACTACAAATTTATTGCCTGAGGAGTGAAAAAACTTTATTCCAAGGGACCCTAAGGCCGCCTACCAGCTGTCAGCCTCTTGGCCCAGCCGGTGGGTGTCGCACTTGTCAGCAGCACTGTCAGGCCTCACAGGTGAACCATGGGCAGGGTTGCCACTTGAGCGGCTGCTGTTGGGGAGATGGCAGCCTTGGGGTTTTTGGGCAGCAGAGCTGCTTCAGAGCGCGCGGCCATTCATTTCTGAGGCCCAACCACATGTTCTGCACGTTTTGATTTTGTACTTCTAGCTGTTCTTGAATCAAATAGAATTGGCTATGACGAGACTTGCAGTTATTTATTTAACAGGTTTTTTATCATTTCAGTCAAAGCAGTTTACATTGTAACTTAAGCATGGTAATGTACATTAAAAAGGGACATTGATAACTTAGATTTTTCTGAGGCAATGGAGGGTTAAGTGACTTGCCCAAGGCCACAAGGAGTGCTAGTGGGAATTGAATCCTGGTCTCTTGGCTTCCCAAGCCAGTGCTCTAACCATTAGGCTACTCCTCTACTCGTTTCTCTAGGTACTCTCAACAAGCTCTTTGGGTTGTGAGCGTGCTTAGTACTTGTAGGTAAGAGTCCTGCCTTACCTCAGTGAAGCCCAGTGGGGTAGGCACTTGCTGTCAGAGGATCCATGTTTAGAGCGCAATCTTATCTTTTTCTTTATGGCTCTTTATTGATTATATTTGTGCCAATTTACTGTTCGCAGTCTATTTGAGATTTTATTTTTTTTGCGAGGAGAGAGAGATGGCTGATGTGTCTGGCTAATCCTGCAGAAAATATCAGACTGAGAGGAAACAGATGTGGCAGCTGGCATGGGGAATTTAGTATATGTACATAAGAGTTTGAAGAAGTGTATGGCTACAGGGTGCAGTTCTGTGCTGGCAGATGCTAAAGGACGTCGCCAGAGGATTTGGCTGCATCATCTGGGCTGTTGCCAGACAAAAGATTATGTTATGTCATTTAGGTGGTAATTCTATAAGTGATTTCTATGCCTAAAATAGTGGCTCAAATTCACTCATATTTTTGTGTTGTTAAAGTAGATGTTTCAAGAGGCGGAATTGGGCAGAGTTGCAGTTTTATCTAAGTACTTTCCATTTAATAAAGTACAAGTGTAAAACCTGACAAGCATACATGTATATATTCACACCTGCTCAGAGGAAGGCATAAATGTGTACATTTTAGCTTCAGGTAGGCACATAAGTCCATTTTGAAAGGGAAAGTATGTATTTAATTTTCTCTTATAAAATAAACATCAGCAATATGCCTATCTGGCACAATCCTTCAGATTAAAACTACTCCCTTAGGGACAGGGAATGACTTTAGGATTTCCAGAATGGGTGAGCTGTTAATTAGCTGGGAGGAAAAGGTGGGTCATGGCAAAGTTGTTTCCCTATTCTTGGTTTTATGGGTACATCTCAGGTTTGGCTGGCAATTACTGGTATGAGTTAGATCAGACTGTATCACAGTCTCATCTATAAGCATCTATAAATGTATTTTATTCTTTCTTTCTTTTTATTTATGTATTTATTTTATACTTTTTAATTTAAATTTCAGCTACTGCTACCAAGTGTGATAAATAATACCTAGAAACACATATAAATTTTCATGAATAAAAAGATTATGCAAAATAAAAATACAGCAATAAAGCCCTAAAACAAATATGTAATCACCTTAAAACAAAATAAGATATACAAAGGATTATCAAAGCAGCCCTATTCTTCATCATTCTAAACAACAATGGAGATATTTCTCCCCTCTACCCCACAAAAATAAAACCCTGAAATCCATCCCGAGTCTTCAAACCTATTTAGGTGGTCACTTTATCCGACTGTAAGCTCTGATCGCATGGACCGTCTTTTATATGTGTCTGTAAAGCACTGCGTACGCCTTGTAGCGCTATACAAATAGGTAGTAGTAGTAGTTTATAAAAGTAGGTTGAGTACCAAAAAGGATATTAAGTCAAGTTACAGAAAAATAAGCAAATATTTTAAAAGCCTTTTATAAAATATATATAATGTCACTTAAAAGGCACACATGTATATGGCACTATGCACAAGACAACAGCCATTTTACAAACTTGCATGCACAAATCATGAGCGGTTTAATGTGTTGGATATATATAGTGTATATATATATATATATATATATAGTATATATATATATAGTATATATATATATATAGTATATAGTTTACCCGGTTCTCCAAGTTCCATTTCCTGTTAAATGTAATGACCAGACATATGTATATTGTCAGATGTTTATGTTCTGTGTAAACCGCGCTGATGGCAAATAGTGCGGTATATAAGAAATGTTAATAAAAAAAATAAAAAATATATAAATATACATACACATGCATGCTTCAGTTTTATAAACTGCATATACATCTGCATGTAACTGTTAAGATTTTAAATTTGGCCCCAAAAGCTACAGGGAGCTAATGAAATTTCTTCAATATTGGAGTGATGTGTTTCAAAATACTAGAGCTGTTTAACACTTTTGCTACTATGTTTTGCACTCGCTTGTTACTGTTGCATTATTTTTTTTATTTTCTAGTTTGTATTTCTTTACTGAAAGATAAAAAGAAACAAAAACATCACAATCCCATAAGGACAATGTTGAGTTTTAATTGGAAGTTTTTATTATTAAAATTTCTACAAGTTCTGTTTTTATTTTTGTTTTTTGTTGTTTGTAATCCTGTAATTTGCACCTGTACTTCTTTATTGTATACTGCTTTGTACGACTCATTGATTTGAGAAATATAATTTATAAAACAATAAATTAAGATTATTCATACAAGAATTAAACAATAGCTAAAATAAATCTATTAGAAGTCAGGTTTCTTCTAGCTTCTCATTTGTAAAAGAAATGGTTTCCATAATGAAACTGTGGTTTCCACAGCTTCACCCTTTAGTGTTGAGCAATGAGAATAAAATCTTAACATTATGGATAACCATATGTGTATGTATGCGAAGGTGAAATTTTACTTCTAGGGTAGCAGGAGGTGAAGGATTTTCACCCCCTGCTACCCTAAAAGTACAAGATGTGGAGCTTCCAATCAAGTCCACCATAAGATAACTGGGTGTGACATTGGATCAACAGCTGGAATTCAAAGAGCACATAAACCGCACTGTAAAAACCATCTACTACAAGATCAGGACCCTCCGACACCTGAGACCCATGCTTGATCCCGATAACACCCGAACAATATTCCAAGCGACAGTTACACCCCACTTTGACTACGCAAACATCATACTCCACGGCCTCCCAAAGAACACCCTAAACCTGCTACAATTAGCCATGAATGTCGCTGCCCGCGTCTTGTGTGGAGCATCAAGGAGAGGCCACACAACCCCCATTCTAAGGGACTTACACTGGCTCTCGATAAGTTGCAGGATTTCATATAAAGCCCTCCTCATTACCTTCAAGGCCATTAACAAAATATCTCCCTCCTCAATCTCAACACTTCTCAATCACACCCCCAACAACAGACCTAGGAGATCAGTAGCGGCCAATACACTAACCATTCCGAGAGAAACCACAAAATGCGCACACTCCACTATGCCCCCAGATGCTGGAACAACCTCCCACCCATCATCAGATCAATCAGAGACCTCATGCAATTTAGAAAAGCCTTAAAGCATCACCTGTTCCTTATACACTTCTCGCAACCCAACAATGCCTCCCCTTCTCCCCCAACACAACCCAAGCCCTCAATATGAAGTAGCAATTGTTCTGTCTCATGATGCACATCATTGTAAATAGAATTCTATCACTGTAAATAGTTGGCTACATTATATGTACAAAGTTTCCCAAAGTTTAAATCCTTGTTACTTTCCCTGTTGTATGTAAACTCAGGACAGTCCATTACTGTCCAAGAGTCATTTTGTTCACTGTAAACCGCTCTGATAATAAAGAGCGCGGTATAAAAGAACTGTTAAATAAATAAATAAATTTCCTTTCCTGAAATCCTGCCAGATCAGTCCAGACCAGTGCGTTTACTCCTCCTGCCAGCAGATGTCAGAGACAGAGAAAACACCAGATATCTCAGTGACATCAACACTAGTACTTACACTGGTGCACCTAGAAGTTGCCTGACAAAGCAAATGGAACCTCTTAGCAAACCTCAGTGAGAAGGAAAACAACCAGTCAAGCAAACCAAGGCAACACAACCATATGAAAAAAGGTGGGTACACAAAAGTGCAAACTATCCACAAATTATACAGGAACTGCTTCCAGATCAACAGAGAGCGGGAGGGGCCTGGACTGATCGTGTAGGATTCCAGGAACGGAAATTAATGGTAAGTAAAATTTTACCTTCTGAATCATCCTGATAGACCAGTCCAGACTAGCAGGAAGTACCAAAGCTATACTGCCCTAGGGCGGGAAGAGAAAGCTGTCGCCAGCATCCTGGCACCAAAACGAGCTGATTCCCATGCTTAGAGATCCAAGTGGTAATGGCGCACAAAGGTAGACAAGGAAGACCAGGTCACCGCACAACAAATGTCGAGGGGTAACTCACGACTTCTCTGCCTGAGCCCGTGTCAAGTAAGCTTTTAGCCTGACGGGAACAGATTTACAGTGCACCCAATTTAATGGCACCCTTAATCCAAAGTGCTAGCATAGCTTTAGAAGCCACACAACCCTTGCAGTGTCCGGAAGCCAGACAAATAAATGGAGAGCTGGAAGGCATTCATCACTTTTAAGTAACAATGAAGTGTCCTGCTGACATCCAAAGTGCAAAGATCTTTGTCTTTACCAGAACACTGGTCATTTGAAAAATATGGGAGCGAAATCACCTGATTTAAAAGAAAGGAAGGGAGAACCTTTGGTAGGAACAAAGGAGCCGTCTGAAGAGTCATACTTTCGAAAGGGAATGACAAGAAGGGTCTAGGCAGCATGGTCACTAAGAAGATCGCCTTCAAAGACGAGTCTTTTGGCATGGCTCTTTTCAAGGCCTCAAAAGGAGACCGCACAAGTGCATGCTGGTCAACAGAAAGGTCAAACGGTGGAACCACCTCTCGGATGTGAGGGTGCCAGGCTTGGACCCCGCGGAGAAAGTGTACCACATCGACTTGTGAAGCCCGGGAACGACCCACTATTGAACCCCAATAGCAAGTCAAAGTGGCTACTTGAACCTTTAAGGAATTCAAGGCAAGAACCATGTCAAAAACATCCTATAGGAAGGCTAAAATGGAAGGTATCTGAACACACCATGAAGAAAAAGCATTGATGACACCAAGGCTTAAATAGGCACCAAATCTAGGCATATGCTGAGGAAGGAGAAGGCCGCCTAGCTTTGAGCAATGTGGCCATGACCTGTGCTGAATATCATTTTCGTTCTAACTGGCGCCTCTCAAGGGCCAAGCTGTTAAGCGTGTAGGGAGAAGGGTCGTCCATCATGACTGGCCCTTGAGCCAAAAGGTCCCTGCAAGAACCCAGCTTCAAGGGGGCTGCCACCAGGAGCCTAACGAGATCGGCATACCACAAAGGCAGAGGCCAATCTGGCACCACCAGGATCATCAAATCAGGATGAGACTATGTGCTGCAGGACCTGACCAATCATAGCCCATGGTGGAAATACGTAAAGAAGGCCAACTAGAGGCCAAGGATGGACCAGAGCATCCAGCCCCTTGGACTCTGGCTCCTTCCTGTGACTGAAGAAGCCTGACACTTTGGCATTGGCGAACGTAGCATTCAGGTCCAGACATGAAGAGCCCCAGAGGTGTACAATGTGTCTGAACACCCAGGGGGCCAACTCCCTTTCGTCAGGGCCGAGAGCGTGGCGTTTGAAGAAATCTGTCTGTACGTTCTCCAGTCCCACTACATGTTGTGCCGAGAGAGTCTGCAAAGGCTGCTTGGTCCACGGAAATAGAAGGTTCATTTCCAAGACCACTCCTAAGCACTTGGTGCCCCCCTGTCTGTTGAGGTAAGCCACTGTTATGGCGCTGTCCAACAGAATCCTCACTGCCTGATTGTGGAAGGAAGCAATGCAATGCCAGCTGCACCGCTCTCACTCGAGCTGATTGATAGTCCAACCGGCCTTCTTCAGAGATCAAGTGCCCTGCGCCATCCGGCCCAAGCACTGAGCACCCCAGCCCTTCAAAATGGCATCGGTAGTCACCACCACCCAATGCAGGACCCTCCAGAGCAATGCCCCACAGCAAGTTCTCCTGGCAGGATCACTACTTGAGGTTGTGGCATACACTGCAAGGAAAAGGAAGGCAAGCATTGTAATCCTGGGAGCAAGGGGATCAATAGCTCAGTAATGAGTGCTGCAGGGGCCACATGTGTGCCTGAACCCAGGGAACCACTTCCAATGTCACCACCATGGCCCCCAACAACTGCAGGTAATCCCAAGCCCTGGGAGCCAGCTGCATTTGAAAGGCTTGGAGTTGGCTGTGAAACTTCCAGCATCTGTCCTGAGTAAGGAATACCTGCCCCACTCGAATATCAAAGCGGGCACCCAGAAATTGGAGGGATCGAGATGGGTGCAGACAGCTTTTTCTGTGATTGACCACCCAAACTAGGCTCTCCAGAAAGCAAACCACTCATGAAACCACTAGATGTGCCTCTGAGCGGGGCTTCACACGAAAGAGCCGATTGTCCAGATAAGGATGTAAAGAGATCCTCCTTGATGTCATAACGCAACCGCAACCACCACCATGACCTTGGAAAAAGTGTGAGGAACAGTGGCGAAACCAAAGGGAAGGGTTCGGAACTGACAGTGCTAGCTCAGCATAGCGAAATGCAGGAAATGCCATTGATCTTCCCTGATTGGAATATGGAAATAAGCTTTGGCAAGGTCCAGGGATGCCAGAAATTCGCCCTTGTGCACTGCTTGAAAAACAGACTTGAGCGTTTCCATGCAAAACCTGGCCACTCTCAAGCAACAGTTGACCCCTTGAGATCGAGAATGGAACGGGAGGACCAGTTCTTCTTGGGCACGATGAAATAGATAGAATATCAGCCTAAGCCTCTCTCGGAAGGTGACACAGAGTTGCAAAAGTTGGTGGAGAGTAGCCTGCACTGCCGTTTTCTTGTGGGCAGATCCGCATGGGAAATCACAAGGATGATCTGGATGGGTTTTGCACATTCCAAAAAGTAATCCTGAATGATGATATTGAACACCCAACGGTCTGTAGTTATCTGGACCCATTCACGGGAAAACAAGAAGACAATGACCACTGACCTGTGGCACCCTGGAATGGGCTGCGAGCTCATCAATGGGATGGATGGGCAGACCTGGAGAGCTTGGCGGAGGAGGAATAATTGTCACAGTCGTGATGGACACCTAGAAAAGACTATGACTTTGATCCTGACTTTGAAGAGGCTGATTTTCCTAGTCTATAATGCTGGGAGTCTCGGAAGTGTGCCCAGGAGGAAGAGGAGGATGAAGTACTGGATGACATATGCCGAGAAGATGCTTTAGGCTTATCTTCAGGCAAGCACTGAGGTTTGATTTCTCCGAAATCCTTGACAAGTTTTTCGAGGTCCTCTCTAAAAAGAAGCTTCCTCTTGAAGGGGAGCCTGGCGAGACAAACTTTCAAGACTGAATCAGCAGACCAGTGCCGAAGCCAAGGCCAGTATCGAGCGATCGTAATTGTTGCCTCTGACCTGGCTGCCGACTGCAGGAGGACATTCAGGGCATCTGCCAAAAAGGCAGCAATGGATTCTGTATGTGCAGAAGGATCCTCAGGCAAAAACTGAATCCATCACAAGAGAGTGCATATTGCTAGGCCACCACAGGCAGAAGCCAAGGAATAAGAAGAAAGTGTAGTCTTCAAGAGGCCCTCCACCTTCCTGTCTTGCTGATCCCGGAGGTCTGCCCTCTCTTCTACGGGGATTGTTGTATGCTCGGTAACAGCCACCACCAAAAGCATCCACTTCTGGAAAATGAAGCCACTTATCTAGGCCATTCTGTGACCAGACATAAAAGCGTCCAAAAAAACCTAAAGATCTGCAAAGTCTCCAGAACATCCCACTCCAACCAGACCATCTGCTGAAGTTTTGGGAGTGGAGGAGTAGCCTAATGGTTAAGAACACTGGCTTGGGAACCCAGAGACCAGGGTTTGATTCCCACTAGCACTCCTTGTGGCCTTGGGCAAGTCACTTAACCCTCCATTGCCTCAGAAAAATCCAGGTTATTGATGTCCCTGTTTAATGTACATTACCAAGTTTAAGTTACAATGTAAACCGCTTTGATTGAAATGATAAAGCGGTATATAAAAAACTGTTAAATAAATGTAAAAGTCTTTGAAGGCTTTTGAATACCCATGAGCATAGGAGCCACCTGAGACTTGGTCTGACTGAGGTCCTGCTGATCAGAAATACGAAGAACCTCCACAATCTGTGAAATCAAAACAAATTAATGTCTTGGGCATCCTCTTCATCTTCTGGGGTGGGGGTGGGGGGGCAGGCAATTTGCCATCCTCCCATCTGGAAAGACTGCTAGCACTGTCATCCCCAGAAAGACGGTCAAAGAAATCAGACCATATCACACCCATACTAAAACAGCTACACTGGCTCCCACTAGTATGCCAGATAAGATACAAAGCAATAAAAATCACTTTCAAAATAATCCACAATATTTCAGCACCCTGCCTGAGATCTACAATACACACAGCTGCAAGAAACAGAGAAAGAAGTAAATATATGCCAAATAAACTAGCTCTACCAACCGAGTTAACAAAGTGTAATCAAGAAACTCAGAAGAGATCATTTATTTATTTATTTAATGTCTTTTTTTATACCGCGTTCTTTGGAATCAGTGCGGTTTACAGTCAACAATATTTGAACAGTGCAGGCGGGCCTACACTGGACTTACAACGAACAAGGGATGATAACTTGGGATTAACGGGGGTAACTATGTACAGGGTATATACACTTAGCATCTATTACTTGGTGGTGTCTCATTGTATGCCCTAGACCTCTGGAATATGCTCCCCACAGAGCTGAGACTCATAACAGAACTCTCAGATTTCCGCAAGAAGCTAAAAACTCACTTATTCAAAGACCACTTTAAGGACTAACACCACACCCTCTTAACGGCAATGAAATACCCTCATCAAAGCTGTATATAAGTTTAAATATAAATTTATATTATAGTATTCTTGATGTTATAGAAACATAGAAAAATGATGACAGAAAAAAACCACATGGCCTATCTAGTCTGTCTTTCCAAAGAAACAACTACAACAGTCCCCTTTTTTCCTTTAGAGATCCTCTGTGTTTGTCCCATGCTTTTTTGAATTCAGATACTGTCCTCATCTCTACCACCTCCAATAGGAGACTATTCTACGAATCCACCACTCTTTCCATAAAGAAATATTTCCATGAATCACTCCTGAATCTATCCCCTTTCACCCTCATCCCATGTCCCCTCGTAGCAGTATTTGCTTTCAATCGAAAGAGGCTCTCCCCCTATGCATTTATGCCACAGAGGTATTTAAACATCTCAATCATATCACCTCTATCCCGCCTTTCCTCTAAGGTGTACATATTAAGATCCTTAAGTCTGTCCACATATGCTTTATAATGAAGACCACTAACCATTTTAGTAGCCACCCTCTGTACTGACTCCATCCTGTTTATATCCCTTTGAAGGTGCGGTCTCCAGAATTGCACACAATACTCCAAATGAGGCCGCACCAAAGACTTATACAGAGGCACTATCACCTTCTTTTTTCTGCTAGCCATTCCTCTCCGTATGCACCCAAGCATCCTTCTAGCTTTTGCTGTCGCCTTTTCTACCTGTTTAGCCACTTTAAGATCTTCAGACACAACCACGCCTAGGTCCTGCTCTTTTTTAGTGGACAAAAGTACTTCACCCCCTTTACTATATTGCTCCCTTGGATTGCTGCAGCCCAAATGCATGACCTTACATTTTTTAACATTAAATCCCAGCTGCCAAATTCTAGACCATTCTTCAAGCTTAGCTAGATCCCTCCTCATGTTATCTACACCTTCCTGGGTGTCTACTCTATTGCAGATTTTGGTATCATCCGCAAAGAGGCAAACCTTTCCAGACAGCCCTTCTGCTATATTACCGGTACTAACAAAGATGTTAAAAAGAATCGGACCAAGGACAGCTTATATTAAGCTCTTGTTTTATGTAAAGTTAAAGTTCTCAGTTCTAAGCTGTATAGAAATACAATTAAATAAATCAATCCTCTATTGAGGGATCCCAATTCCTAGAGGCCCAGGAAAGCTCTTTGAAATAGCGTTCCCCTTCCAGCAAAGCACTGTCAGCCCAAGTACGCTTTCTAGAATACTGGGAAGGTTCAGATGGAGGCGCTTTAGCTTTCAGTGATCTAGAGCACCCATGAGGAAGAGACTTAAGCTCTGTAATCCCAGAATGCCACAGATCCCAAGCTTGACAGAATAAGGACATAAATTCCATTGCTGTAGGATCAGAAACTGACTGATCTGGACTCAGGAAGCAGAACAAGAGGCAGCACGGTCTTCACTATTCTGGAAGCTGCCGCACACCCAATGACCACTGCTGCAGGGGGAGCTGGGAATGCTGCAGCCGTCAGCAAGGCCAGAGCATCAAGACAAAGACTGCCCCCAAAGACTCTTCAGGATCAGCCACGCATGCCATGCACAGCTGATCCATCAAATATCTGTGTTTCCGGCCACAGCCTAAACACCACTGCAAGGAGAAAGGCATCGTGTTGCTTGCAAACCCCACAGGAGGCTCTGCCACTCTGAAGGCACCATGTCTGTGACACATTGAAAAGTGGTGGGAAAAGGGCGGTGATAGCAGAAGGCGGCCTAACAACTTGAGCCCTAGTAGCAAGGGCGCAAAGGAGCTGACTGCATAAGCGCACTTCTTGGTGGGTGAACAACACAGTCTGTTCGCTGTCGGGGGTGGGGGGGACGGAGAGACAGAGGACTTCACTCACTGCAACCCTTCACTCCGATCCAGAGCTGCTGAAGACTAACACCGTACGTGGGGCAGGGCTTCTGCATCACTTCCTGCACTTGGTCCTTCCACTCAAACACTACAATCTGGATTTTGTATCCAGTCCAGGTTTTGTAAGAAACACAGTAAACCATTCTCCTAATCCAATAGCAATCCAGCAAACAGTCCAGTCATGGGAACCTCCCACTAGAGGCTAACCCTAAAAGCACTGCGCTTACTTCAGCAACAGTACTGGACATGGCCTTTCTTTCTCAGAGCCCAAACACACTAACAGTTCTCAGGAAACAAAAGTAAGCATTCATAAATAGTCTTATCAAACAAAAGGTAACATCCTCTTCCTGTCTCTCTTTCCAGCGCACAGGTGGCCAACATGGGCCCCTCTTCCTTCCCCTAAACAAACTGCCCAAACAAAACAGTCTCTCTTGGTGTAATAGTGGTGATCCTGACAAACGCAGCTTTTGGTAGCTGTATAGCAGTCCTACCTCCCACCCCCTTCATGTTCTATGTAATTCCTAAGAACCTGTCCCAGGGCTAAATCATTCACCACTTTAAGCACAGTACCTCCATGGGTTCAAGGAAAGCATCTTCCTCATATTACTGTGCTTCCATAGCTTCCCCCTGATCTGTTCCTCTGCTTAACTCAGCTTGAATCTCAGGGCTCTTTTCAGGAGTAATGGCAGGCAAACCCTCCCCCTTCCAACCTCCCCTTTGGTGCTAAGGAGTATTGCTTGGTGAGCCACGGGTACTGGGCTTGATCAGGATCCTGCAGTGTCCTGGCGGACTGGCTCTGTTCCTTCCAAGCAGGAGCTATAGAGGGAAGCTTCCTCCCTTCCGAGGGCCAGGCCAGGTTTTTATTGGACCTGCAGGTTCTGGGCTTTTCCCGTGGCTGTAATGGACCTTGCACAATCCCAAAGGTTTTTCCACCTTGGCTGTTACCTGGCTGCTCATTACAAGACATTCGTTGAGAGCACAGACTTGAGCCTTGGTCTCCTTTCTTTTTTTTTTTTTACTTTAACAGAAAAAAAAAAGAAGCATTAAAATGGCTTGGTTGTAGACCTCCTCCTAAGGCAGGCTATTGTAAGCCACCCCTCTGGGCTGCTCTGATCCTTGTGATCAGGAGCCCACCTTCAAGGCTGCACTGATCCTCGTGATCAAAAGCCTACCCCCATAAGGCAAGCAGGCAACTCCAGCAGGGCACGTCATGTAACCCTTGGAGACCTCCGCATCCCACTCCAAGGAGACCAATCTGCTGCAGCTTGGGAGGGAATGGAAAAGCCTTTGAAGACTAGTGGCAGGTAACCACAAAACAGCTGCCAGAAGCACAGCTGAGAATGAGATCCACCATCTGCTGGAGACAAAGAAAATACTGAAGGCAACCTCTACGGTAGGTGCACCAATATAAATACCAGTGCTGATGTTTTCTCTGTCTCCGTCATTTGCTGGCAGTGGGAGTTAACCCACTAGTTTGGACTGGTCTAGCAGGATGATTCGGAATGGTGAAATTTCACTTACTGTTAATTTCCTTTCCTGGAGTCCTTCTAGACCAGTCCAGACTAGTGGGTTATCTCCTCCTGCTAGCAGATGATGGAGACAGAGAGAAAAAACTCAAACAAACCATGACATCATCACTAGCATAAATCCTGGTGCAGCTAGTAGTCTGGACTGGTCTAGCAGGAAGATCTGGACATCTTTATTTCACCTTTGCAAATGGAGTTTTCTTATAACTGATGGGTTTGTAGTCCTTGAATTGCCTTTTACCTTCACTATGTTCTCCATTCTGCACTCTTCTCTCTCACAAGCCTCTATAAGGCCATACATTACCTAATCCCCAAGCTGCTGCAGCAGCCATGCGAGCCATCTTGGCTTGTGTCTCTTCAATGACTTGAGTCCACTTTTCACAGCACTGTTGGTGAAGCTGCCCCCTGGAAAGGAGAAGTTACAAGTTTAGGATAGTATTTGGATATACTTCCTTCTTCAGTTGCATTGTGAGTTCTGCTGCCTTACTGTTCTATGCAAGGAGTTCTGACGATGACTTTGTTACTGTAATACAGGCTCCTCTTAACCAACGTGTCAGGTTTTGGCACTCTATTGCTAGCTCTGCATCCTGAGATTAGCACCGATTAGCACTGTGATACTGATTCTGCCATGCCTGTGTCCAGAGATTTACACACTGGATGAATATAAGACACAGTGGATCCCTTGACAGCAACAGGATAAAATCAAAATAAATTGAACCATCTAAATTCTCAACAAATAGGGGTGTCCTACATGGAGTGGTGGGTTCACCCCTAAACAAAGACGTGGGGAGAGGAGGCCTGCACGGAGCGGCAGGTGCAACTACTCTTGCCATCATACTGGGCAGACTAGATGGACCATACTGGTCTTTATCTGCCGTCATTTACTATGTTACTATGTTAATATAAGAGTAATCACCATGTATTTTATTTATTTATTTAAAACTTTCTATATACCATCTTTCTACGATCCAAGACGGCTTACATGGAACTTAAAGTAACAGCGCAGATACAGCTGTTGTACAGAGAAGAAGAAATTAGAACTTACCTGCTAATTATCTTTCCTTGAGATCTCTCCGGGGCCAGTCCAGGCACAATAGGGTTGTCAACCTTCTCCAGCAGCCGAGGACTGAACTCTGAAGTTTTGCTGACATGCTATCCGGCTCCCCCTGGTGTCAGAACCTCAGTCTACCACTTTCAAAGCAGACTAAGAACATCACTAACTCTCTGAACCAAAACTTATATAACTATTATAACCAACACTAAGCCATCAAACGACTATTCAGAGCCTACCTAAAAAGTTAACAGCTCCTCCTCCTTTTTTTTTTTTTTTTTTACTCTACTGACCACCCCGCATTAGTACGAGGAAGCCCCCATAGACCAAAACCGACCCAGACTCCCTGGGCAGAAGACCAATAATAAAGCCTTCTGAGTCTTCTGCTCAGTAACGTCCACACCCCTAACTCCGGTAAAACATGGACCACGGACGTACTAGAGTCCCTTGGTAAAATTCGTTCAATCTGCAAATGTTTTGGATGGGTCCTGGACTGGCCCAGAGAGATCTCAAGGAAAGATAATTAGCAGGTAAGTTCTAATTTCTTCTTCCTCTTCGTCTCTCCGGGCCAGTCCAGGCACAATAGGGAAGTACCAAAGCAGTACCTAACCCCGGAAAGGACCTGCTAGGCCCGCTATGATGGCCGAAGCCCCCACATTTGCATCTCCTCTGGCTTGAACATCCAACCTATAATGCTTTGCAAAGGTGTGAAGAGATGACCAAGTAGCTGCCTGGCATATATCCACCGGCGGAACCAAAGCAAACTCGGCCCAGGACGCTGCCTGGCTTCGAGTCGAATGAGCGCGGAGCCCCTCCGGAGGTGTTTTTCCGCTTGCCTGATACACCACTGCTACGGCGTGTTTTACCCATCTAGCAATCGAGGCTTTGGAGGCCGCCTTCCCTTTTCGAGGCTCCCCAAATAGCATAAACAGCCTGTATGATCTTCGAAAAGGTTTCGTTCTTCTAAGGTAGCGTCGGAGCACCTTCCCTAAATCCAACCTATTCAGGGCTCCATCTATGGATTTTCCCCCATGGCCCCTAAAGGTTGGAAGCGAAATAGTCTGATTCACATGAAACCTAGACACCACCTTCGGGAGAAAGGAGGGAACCGTCCGCAACATTACTTTCTCCTCGGAAAACTGAAGATACGGCTCTCTACATGAAAGCGCCTGGATATCCGAAATCCTTCTTGCCGAACACAAAGCCACTAAGAAAGCGGTCTTCCATGATAATTCTTTGAGCGCTACTCCCCTTGTCGGTTCAAAGGGAGGTCTCGTCAACGCTTCGAGAACTAAATTTAGATCCCAGGCCGGAACCACTGGCCAAACCGGAGGACGTATGTTCTTCACCACTCTCAAGAATCGCAGAATATCCGGATGGGGAACCCCCCATACCTTGCCTCGAAAACACACCAGAACCGCCAATTGAACCTTGAGAGTACCGAGGGCTAACCCCTTATCCACTCTTCATGTAGCAAATGCTCCACTTTAACTATTACGTTGTGATTTTGTAGCTAATGGTGTGGGAGACTGTATTAAAAAACTCAGAAACCAATCATATTCAAGAATAACTAACTCCGGAAAGGTCTCAGACTCGATAGCGCTATATGAACTTCAGTACATGAAATACTGTTGAACGCGCTGGCAGCATCAATGACCAATCCGGAGATTGAATAAAACACTAATGAGTTTACAAAAATGAATATCAACTTTCATCTAAAAACCACACCATTATTTTAACAAGAAATGCTTATCTTAAAGAATATTGTGGTGTGAATTGCCCCTACGCCTCCTCTGGCGCCACTCCGAACGTTTCACTCTTACAATAGAGTTTCCTCAGGGGGTCATTGAACACATCCACCATCTATGCTGATGCTGCCCACGTTTCACTTGCAAAAATCTGTTCAAAGCAATCCTCTCAAAAAAACGCCGCGCGTTGAACACGGTGGATGTGTTCAATGACCCCCTGAGGAAATTCTATTGTAAGAGTGAAACGTTCGGAGTGGCGCCAGAGGAGGCGTAGGGGCAATTCACACCACGATATTCTTTAAGATAAGCATTTCTTGTTAAAATAATGGTGTGGTTTTTAGATGAAAGTTAATATTCATTTTTGTAAACTCATTAGTGTTTTATTCAATCTCCGGATTGGTCATTGATGCTGCCAGCGCGTTCAACAGTATTTCATGTACTGAAGTTCATATAGCGCTATCGAGTCTGAGACCTTTCCGGAGTTAGTTATTCTTGAATATGATTGGTTTCTGAGTTTTTGAATACAGTCTCCCACACCATTAGCTACAAAATCACAACGTAATAGTTAAAGTGGAGCATTTGCTACATGAAGAGTGATCTACTTTTTGCTCTGATAAGGGACCATTGATTGGGTTGTTTCATTAACCCCTTATCCAGCCCGTCCTGCAGAAAAGACAACACCTCTGGAACTAGAGCGTTGCCTGATCGAAGGCCACGCCCTTCGCACCAGCGCTCAAAGGTACGCCAAATGCGAATATAAGCTATGGAAGTAGATTGTCTCCTGGCCTTTAACAGTGTGGCTACCACTGACGACGAATAATCTCTACGCCTTAACCTTTCCCTTTCAAGAGCCAAGCCGTAAGCAAGAAGCGATCCATGTTCGGCATGAGAAGAGGACCCTGGCACAAGAGGTTCGCTCGAGTGGGTAGCCTCCAGGGACTGTCCACTAGGAGACGCACCAGGTCCGCATACCACGCTTTTCTGGGCCAGTTTGGGGCAATGAGAATCACCGGGCCGTCGTGACGCTCTATCCGCTGAATGACTCGCCTGATCATCGGCCATGGAGGAAAGGCATAAAGCAATACTCTCGATGGCCACGGCTGCGCCAAGCCGTCGAGACCTTCAGACATACGCTCTCTGCGCCTGCTGAAAAACCGACCTACTTTTGCATTGTCGAAGATGGCCATGAGGTCCATCACCGGCTGTCCCCATCGTCGGGTAAGGTCGTGAAACACCGCTGCGTTTAACTCCCATTCTCCCGGATCTATCACATGCCAGCTGAGATAATCGGCCTGCACATTGTCCCATCCTGCCACATGCGCCGCCGAAAGAGCTAACAGATGAGACTCTGCCCAGCTCATGAACCACTGACTCTCCTCTAACAAGGCTGCACTGCCTGTTCCCCCTTGCCGATTGATATAGGACACTGTCACCGCATTGTCGGAGAACACTCGTACCGCTTTCCCCTCTACGAGATGGAGAAACTCGTGAAGAGCCAGGCGCACCGCTCTCAGTTCCAGATGATTGATGGAGTAACCTGTCACCTCTGGCGGCCAACCCCCCTTGAGCCATGTGTGACTGACAATGCGCCCCCCCTGCCCAAGAGGCTGGCATCTGTGGTGATGAGCACCCAATCCGGCTGCTGCAAGGGAACTCCCACTTACAGATGTGCGGGATCCAACCACCACTGCAGACTGTTGCTTACTTCCTGTGAACGTGTCAACTTCCGATCCAGGGGATGATCCTGAGGCGACCACCTTGTCAGCAAAGCCTGCTGCAACAGACGCATATGCGCCCTTGCCCAGGGTACCAGATCCAAGGCCGCTGCAATGGAACCTAGAAGCTGTAAGTACCGCCATGCCATCGGCTTTTTCAGGCGTAAAAACGCTGTTACTTGCCTCAAAATCTTTTGTACTCTGACCTCCGGCAAAAAAACTGCTCCTACTGCCGTGTCGAACACCGCTCCCAGGTAAAGGAGCCGCTGCACCAGCTGCAACTGACTCTTGGCCTGGTTTATTACCCAGCCGAGCTGTTCCAGGAGACTCGCCACTCGGGCCGTTGCCGCCACCGACTCCAACATGGACAGTGCACAAATCAGCCAATCGTCGAGATACAGGTGCACAAGAATGCCCTGTCTTCTCAACGCTGCTGCCACCACTACCATCACTTTCGTGAATGTCCGTGGCGCTGTAGCCAACCCAAACTGCAGCGCTTGGAACTGAAAATGACCCATGGGTACCGCAAAACGCAAAATCATCTGATGCTCTGGCCTGACAGGAATGTGAAGATAGGCCTCTGTCAGATCTATGGACGAAAGCACCTCTGTCGGCTGCACTGAACGAATAACTGACCGCAGTGTCTCCATGTGGAAGTGCGGAACTCTTAAACAGCAGTTTAGGTGTTTGAGATCCAAAATAGGTCTAAAAGACCCCTCTTTTTTGGGGACCACGAAATAAATCAAGTATCGACCTAACCCTAACTGGTCGTGAGGGACCGGAACCACCGCCTGCAGATGCAGTAACCGCTGAAGAGTCGCGGATACCGCCTTCTTCTTTTCCGCAGACCCACATGGAGACACCATGAAAGCCTCCGCGCCAACGGCAGCGCAAACTCGAGAGAATAGCCGTCACGAATAATTTCCAGTACCCACTGGTCGGTCGTTATGGTGGCTCAGACGGATAAGAAGCTTTGTAGACGTCCTCCCACAGGAATTTCCGTCTGGACCAACCTCCTTTCATTGTGGCTTTTTATTGGGGTTCTGCTGGGCCCCAAAATAACCCCTGCCGGACCCCCGAGCTCCCTGAAAGGACTGACCTCTGGCTACAAAGCATCCCCTCTGATACGGGGCAAAGCGAGATCCTCTGAATCTACGAAACTCTCGGGCCTGACCCCTGTTCACACTGTTAGGTTTCTGACCTTTCGGGCGGTCCTCTGGAAGACGACCCCTTTTGGAGTCTCTGAGATCCTTTACAATCTTCTCCAAGGCTGCCCCAAAGAGCAGCATGCCCTTGCATGGAAGCTTACTAAGCTGCGCCTCGGAAGACGCGTCCGCTGCCCAATTCCTCAGCCAGAGAAACCTCCTGGCTGCAATTACTGAGGCCATGGACTTCGCTGAAACCCTTATCAGATCATAGAATGTATCTGCTAGGTAAGCTGCCGCTGATTACAGCTTCATGCTTTCTGAGGCAGAGGCCTCACCCCCTTCGGAGTGAGTACTCCCTTGGATCTACCGAATGAAGGCTCTGGAGACATATGCCCCACAGATAGCCGCTCTTAGCGACAGCGCGCTAGTCTCAAAAGTCTGCTTCAGTAGGGTTTCCAATTTCCTATCCGGTAAATCCTTAAGGGCCGCACTGCCCTCCCCAGGAATTGTCGTTTTCTTAGACACCGCCGAAACCAAGGCATCCACCTTAGGCATCTTTAGTGGGTCCTGCTCCTCCTGCGATAACAGGTACAACCGTCCGATGGTACGCGCCCCCCGTAGGGTAGCCTCTGGACATTCCCATTCAGATTCCACCATCTGCTTGATGACCCTGTGAACAGGAAAACACCTTTGCTCCGCTTTAAAACCTTGGAGCAGAGGATCCTCTAAGGGCTCCTCCTGAGCCGTTGGCAGAACGATATTTAGGGCTGCGAGCGTCTCGGCAATAAGTGCCCTCAATTCCTCTTTCCTAAACACTCTAAAAAGATTAGGATCCTCGCCTGGCCCCATCTCACCGTCCTCCAGATCCATGGCCCACTGATCCAGATCTGAGTCTGAAAGGATCTCTCCTTCTTCAGCTCCTTGGAGCACTGAGATGTGCTGACCGATGCTATCGGTGCTCACCTCAGCCCCCCGATTTGGAAGGCCCCTCCCCTGGGTCCAACGGGGAGACTTCTTTCTCTTGAGTCTGTGACGGAAGGGGAACAGAGCCCTTGCCCTGAATCTGCTGCCACTTCAAACAATAAGCTTGATGTAGTGACAGTATAAAATCTGCTGAAAAAACAGACTCTAAGCCCCCCTGCGCTGCAGGCAATAACTGTGAAGAAGCCTCCTCCACCTGAACTGGCTTTTTTGATTTAGACTTTTTCTTCGTGGGCTTTTCCTGACTCGACCCCAGAACGGGAGCTTTATCTAAAATGGCCGCTGTTCCCGCCATTTCTGCCCCATACTGAAGGCCCCCTAAGGGATCACTGGTTTCTGGCTTGCCCTCCATGCTGCTGCAAAACTAACTATGCCGAATCTGACTTTTGACCACGGACCGCCGCCAAAATCCTGGGCCTGAGAGCCCCCGCCGACAGCTACACTAACCACACACCGTCGGACTTGGCAGCATGAGTGTTCCTAGTAACACTGAAGCCCTACACCGCAGATTAACCCCACGATCTGGAGTAGCTGAGCCGCAGACGTCGTTCCCGGTCTAAAACCCCGACGTACCTGAAACACTGGTGTTTGAGAAACTCGCACTGCTTCTTCTTCAAGTCACTCACTCCCGCTGCTAGCGGTAGAGTGTACTTGATTCCGGAGGTGGTCGAATGGTCTCTGGGGCTCCCAGCAGCTCTCTCCGCCCTCACCCGGTAACAGGAGCTGCTGACTGAGGCAGGCTCTGCCTCCACTGCTCCGTGCCAAATTCGGCTCTCTTAAATGTGAAGCAAATTGATTCTAGTCTCTGCAGTGAAGAACCCTGCTAGGGTCCTTCCCCTTCAGATCACCTTTGAGGAATTTAAAGGAAACACTAGCCTCCTGTCTAAATTTTCTTTTCGTTTTTCCAGGAGCCTGTCAGCTTCATGTCTCTTCCAGCTGCTGAGGACTGAAAGACTGAGGTTCTGACACCAGGGGGAGCCGGATAGCATGTCAGCAAAACTTCAGAATTCAGTCCTCAGCTGCTGGAGAAGGTTGACAACCCTATTGTGCCCGGACTGGCCTGGAGAGATGAAGAGGAACAAGAATCTTTTGATGGTTAACAGGCATATAAAGCAGCTAACTATAACTTTTTACATATTTACAGAAGGGTGTTCGGAGAAGCTTCTAGGTGTAAAGAGGAGACAGGGGAGAGATTAGGGAAGAGGAAGGGGGGAGGAAGAGGGCATTTGGGGTGGTATGATATTTGTTCAATTTTATAAATCACCAAAATCCCAACAAAAAACACAACTCTAGGTGAAATACAATATTCAAATTAAAAAAAACACAGACACATGCCAAATAAGCATAAAATCTAAAAAGAAAAGTCAACAAAATGTTTATGCTTATACTTATTATTTCATTTGCTATACTGCCTTTCAATCCACACCAAGGTGGTTTAAGTGTACTTACTTAACTGTAACAGGTGATCTCCGGGAACAGCAGGAATTTAGTCTTCACAACCCACCCTCCTCCCCTAGAAGTTGTAGGTCTTTTTCTTTCTCTCCTTTTAAATCTTCACATATGGATGACGTCAGCACCAATGAAGCCCATGCGGGAATGCGCCCAGCATCCAATAGGAAAGCCTTTGGGAGCACTCCATTGTGCCTGCATGCCTACCTTCCCAATTCCTCTCCTCAGTTGAGTTTGTAGCCGAGAGAAAGAGAAAAAAAATAACAACAACTCTTAGGGGAGGAGGGCAGGTTGTGAAGACTGATTTCTGCTGTTCCTGGAGACCACCCGTTGCAGGTGAATAATTATACTATCTCCAGGAACAAGCAGGATTGCAGTCTTCACATATGGGACTCACTAGTTCCCAGGTACCAGACTGGCAAGGGGGGGAAAGCAGTGTGATCCCTAAGGCTAAAGCTTAGAGCCGAAGAGCGTGAACACAATGTGGCATCCTGATGGGAGTCTCTGTCCAGACAATGTGGACCAGGTATCTAACTGACAAAACTCCTCAATGGATACTGAATGGAGATTGGTTATGGAGATTGCCATAGCCCACACATTATGAGCAGTAACGTGACCCTCAAGATAGAGTACTACTTGTGCATAAGCAAATGAAATGCAATCTGCTATCCATCTGGATAGACTTTGTTTTGTCATCGGTATCCCAAGGCGACTGGGATCAAAGGAAATTAATAATTAAGAGGATTTTCTGTGAACCTTAGTTCTATCTAAATCGTAAGCTAGTGCTCGCTTACAGTCTAAGGTGTACAGCACTGCTTCAGCATAAGACGCATGTGGTCTTGAAAAGAAAATCGGTAGGATTACCGACTGGTTTAGATGGAAGGAGGAGACTACTTTAGGAAGGAAATGAGGATGGGTACAGAGAACCACCTTGTCATGGTGGAACCGGGTATATGGCGGATCTGCCATCAGAGCCTGCAGTTCACTGATGCAGCAAGATGACGGGACGGCAATGAGGAAGATTACCTTCCAAGATAGCAACTTCAATGAAGTGGTGGCTAAAAACTCAAAAGGAGGCTTTAGAAGTTGAGCGAGAACCATGCTGAGGTCTCAAGCCACCGGAGGTGGTTTAATGGGTGGCTTGGACAGTAGGAGACCCCCTGCATGGTGCATGCTAGTAAGGGGTGTGAAGAGATAGGCTGTCCATCCAGTGGTTTGTGAGAGGCCACAATGGCACTAAGATGAACTCTCACTGAAGGAATACGAGCACCTCATGGAAACCCCACGTGATGCAAGGCAGATATCTTTGATCTTCTGTGGCAGGTTGAGGTTAGCGAGCACTATCCCTTCAGCAGCCATGCTATGAGGTGTAGGAAATGAAAAATGGGATGGAGGAGAGCCCCTTGGTCCTGGGAGAAGAGTTCGGGCACACATCAGAGTCTGAGGGGTTGAGTATGCATAAGGCGAAGAAGCAGAGGAAACCATGGTTGATGGGGCCAAAAAGGGGCTATGAGGATCATGGAGCCCTTGTCGGCCTGTAGCTTGAACCACATTTTGGCTATCAAGGGGATGAGCGGAAATGCATAGAGCAGAACCTGTACCCAATGGAGAAGGAAGGCATCTGGGACCTGTCGGTGCAGGGACGGAGGCCTGGAGCAGCAGAGTGGAAGCTGTGTGTTTGGTGGAGTGATAAAGAGATCTATGAGTGGGGTTCCCCAAGATTGTAAGATCCAGGCAGCCGCTTCCTGATGTAAGCTCCACTCGGGTGGATGAAGGATACGGCTTAGACTGTCTGCAAGGACCTTGAGCTCGCCCGGGATGTACACTGTTCTGAGGTGAATGTGGTGTAGAATGGCAAAGAACCAAAGGCAAAGCGCTTCCTTGCATAGGGGATAGAATCCTGTCCTCTCTTGTTTGTTCATGTAGAACATGGCAAACTAGTTGTCTGTCCTGACTGCTGCCTGGAAAGTTTAGGTTGAAAAACTCAAAGGGCATTTATTCGTGCCTGTAGTTCTAGGAGGTTGATCTGCAGAGTAGAATCCTGTTGTGTCCACAGTCCCTGTGTGGTTAGGTCACTCAGATGCACTTCGCAATCCAGCTTGGAGGCATCCGTTGTCAGGGTGCATCAAGGTGGAGGCATCTGAAAAGGTGACCCGCCGAGTAGGTTCTCTGGAGAACACCACCACTGAAGAGACATGGCCAGTTGAGGGGTGATGTGGATCTTGTCTCTGAGACGCCCTTTTGTTTGCATCCATTGAGAAGAGAGTCCATTGGGCTTGTTGCATGTGTACTTGAGCTTAGGGGACGACATGGACCATGGAATCCATGTGTCCCAACGGACATAACATCTCTTGAGCTGTTATGCAGCTTTACTGTTGCATTCCGTTCACCATCTCAATGAAGTGGCACAACGATCTTGTGGAAGAAAAGCTCAGGCCTTTTGAGTGTCTAAGAATGCTCTGATAAACTCCAGACATTGAGTTGGAGCGACGTGAGACTTTGGGAAGTTTAAGACAAATCGTAGATATTGGAGCACCATGATGGTGCAATGCATAGAAACATGACATCAGAGAAAGACAACATGACCTATCTAGTCTGCCCTTCTATATCAATTACAGTAATCCTTTAGAGATCCTCTGGTATTTGTCCCATGCTTTTTTGAATTCAGATAGTGTCCTCGTGTCCACCACCTCCACTGGGAGACTATTCCACAAATTTACCACTCTTTCCATAAAGAAATATTTCCTCATATTACTCCTGAGTCTATCGCCTTTTACTCTCATGCTATGTCCCCTCGTAGCAGAGCTTGCCTTCAATTGAAAGAGACCCTTCTGTGCATTTATGCCACGGAGGTATTTAAATGTCTCTGTCGTACCATCCGACCTTTCCTCTAAAGTATACATATTAAGTCTTTAAGCATGTCCTTATATGCTTCTTAACGAAAGGCCATTAACCATTTTAGTAATCACCCTCTCCACAGACTCCAACCTATATTTTTTGAAGGTGCGGTCTCCAGGATTGCACACAATACTCCAAATGAGGTTGCAACAGAGACTTATACAGAGGCATTATCACCTCTTTTTTCTGCTGGCCATTCCTCTCCCTATACACCCAAGCATCTTTCTGGCTTTTGCAGTCACCTTTTCTACCAGTTTTGCTACTTTAAGATCATCAATTACATGAAAGTCCCGCTCTTCTTTTGTGGACAGAAATAGCTCACCTCCTACACTGTACCGCTCCTTTGGATTTTTGCAGCCCAAATGCATGACCCCGCAATTTTTAGCATTAAATTTTAAATTTCAGCTGCCAAATTCTAGACCATTCTTCATGCTTAGTTAGATCCCTCCTCATGTTATCTACTCCTTCCTGGATGTCTACTCTATTGTAGATTTTAGTAGCATCCACATTTTGGTAGCCTGAGGGCATAGTGACAGAGTCTGCTGGCTATGTGAAGGGGCTGGAGATCCTTCAGGGGAAGACTGGCAAAGCTCTCCAGGAAAGAGTCAAAAACCAGGCACGCATTGTTCCTGTGCAACTGGTTGAGGCTTAGGAACCTTGGGCTACTTGGGCTGGTGAGGGCTGAGGATGATAGGCAGCAGAGGATGGGTAAGAAAGCTAGTATCTTGTCTTTTTACAATAGAAGGATTTTTTGGGAAGAGCCTTCCTTTTGGATGGGTCAACTGTTTTCCTGGAAAGGCATTTTAGAGTGAGATCGTTTGTCTCAATCTCTCCTGCCTTTTCCCTCCAATCTTCGCCAAAAAGATTTTCTCCAGTACATGGGATATTGGCCAGTTTATGCTGCTCGAGATCTGATGCCTGTAGCCAGGTATTTCTAAGAGCCTCAATGCAGACTGCTGAAGCTCTGCTTGTTAATTTGAAGGCATCAAAAGAGGCCCTGGTAAGAAACTTAGAAGTATTTTGGCCTTGCTTGATGAGTGTCTGGAATGCACTCCACTTATCCTCAGGAAGTATGAGAGTGAAAGTCTCCAGATCCCTGGTGACATCCTTCAGAAACATGACCATGTACAGCATGTAAAGCACAGTTACTTACCTGTAACAGGTGATCTCTGGGAACAGCAGGAATAAGTCTTCACATATGGGTATCGTCGGTATCGACGAAGCCTGCGCGGGAACGCTCCCCAGCGTCCAAAAGGAAAGCTTTTGGGAGCATCCCACAGCACCTGCGCGCTGCCTTCCCGCCTTTCCTAACCGCCTCTCTCCAGTTCGAGTTTTAAAGCTGAGACAAAGAGAGAGTGAGGAAAGGAAAGAAAGATAGAGAGATACAACTCCTAGGGGAGGTGGGTGGGTTGTGAAGACTTATTCCTGCTGTTCCCAGAGATCACCTGTTACAGGTAAGTAACTGTGCTATCTCCAGGAACAAGCAGGAATAAGTCTTCACATATGGGGACTCCCCAGCTAGAGATGCCAGGGAGATCACCCAGGTTGTGAGTCCCTGGGAAGGGCTCTACCTCCACCTATGAATCTCAGGCATCCAGCCAGGGATGGAGGGTAGGAGTTGGTTAGGTATGGAACAGGTGTTTGAGAACAGCCTGACCAAACAAGGCATCCCGGCGGGAGTCCTTTTCCAAGCAGTAACGGGCTGTGAAGGTATGAACCGAGGCCCAGGTGGCCGCTCGACAGATCTGGTCGATGGACACAGAATTTAGATGAGCCATAGAGGCTGCCATGGCCCTCACATTGTGAGCTGTGACATGGCCCTCCAGAGAAAGGTTCTTACTCTGGTAGGCGAAAGAAATACACTGAGCAATCCAATTGGACAGAGTTCTCTTAGAGACTGGAAGTCCTAAATGAGAGGGATCAAAAGCAACAAAGAGTTGAGAGGACATTCTATGTTGCTGTGTCCTTTGTAAGTAAAAAGCAAGAGCTCTTTTACAATCCAGGGTATGAAGATTCCTCTCTGCACATGAAGCATGAGGTCCTGGAAAAAAGACAGGTAAATACACCTCCTGGTTCAGATGAAAAGGTGAGACCACTTTAGGCATAAAGTGTGGATTAGTCCTGAGGACTACCTTGTCATGATGGAACCTTGTATAAGGAGGATTAGCCACCAAGGCTTGCAGCTCACTGATGCGGCGAGCTGAAGTGACTGCAATGAGAAAAATAACCTTCCAGGAAAGAAATTTCAAGGAGGTAGTGGCTAAGGGTTCAAAAGGTGGCTGCATAAGTTGGCCAAGAACCAGATTCAAGTCCCATGCCACTGGAGGTGGTCTGATGGGAGGTTTAGTCAAAAGAAGGCCTCTCATGAATCTTGCTATAAGAGGATGAGAGGAAATAGGCTGTCCATTGAGAGGTTTAAGGGATGCTGCAATAGCACTCAAATGGACTCTTACTGAATTTGTTTTAAGGCCTGCATGGGATAAATGCAGCAAATACTCTAGTAAAGAATTCAGAGGTATTGCAAGAGGGTTAAGACCCTTCTCTGCACACCAAATGGTAAACCTTTTCCATTTAAAAGCATAGGAACGTCTAGTGGAAGGCTTTCTGGAAGCATGAAGGATATCCTTCACTTGCTGAGGAAGATGCAAATCTTGAAGGTCTAGGCCTTCAGCAACCAGGCTCTGAGGTGAAGAGACTGGGGATTTGGGTGCCACAACGTTCCCTCCTCCTGGGACAGGAGGTCTGGAGCAGATCCCAAGTCCAGGGAGGGAGCTTGGGAGAGATGCAGAAGTAGAGGGTACCACACTTGGCGTGGCCAATGTGGTGCTATGAGGATCATAGACCCCTTGTCTCAATGAATTTTGAAGAGTGTTTGGGAATTAGGGGAATGGGTGGAAAGGCATAGAGGAAGTCTTGCCCCCAATGAAGGAGGAAGGCATCCCTGGCCTGAATTCCCTGACACGGAATCCTGGAACAGAACCGAGGAAGTTTGGCATTCCACGGACTTGCAAAGAGATCTATGTCTGGGGTTCCCCAAATTCGGAAGATCCTGGCTATCTGGTCCCCATGGAGGGACCATTTGTGTGGAAACAAAACTCGACTGAGTCTGTCTGCCCAAGAGTTTTGAACCCCTGGAAGATACACTGCCATGAGATGAATTTGATGCTCTCTGATGAAGGCCCACAATCTCAGAGCTTCGTTGCAAAGCGACAGAGAGCCAGTCCCGCCCTGCTTGTTCACGTAGAACATGGCTACTTGGTTGTCCGTGTGGATGAGGACTGTCTTGTAGCTGAGCAGGGTGTGGAAGACTCAGAGCTAGAAAAATTGCTCTGAGCTCTAAGAGGTTGATATGTAGAGATGTCTCCTCTAGAAACCAGATGCCTTGAGTGGAGAGATCTTGAAGATGAGCTCCCCAACCTCTTGGAGAGGCATGTGTTGTAAGGGTTGCTTGGGGTAACACCTGTTGAAAGGGGGACCGCAGCAACAGATTTTGAGTGGACCTCCACCAGTGGAGGGACCAAAAGAGGCGACTGGAGGTTGCTATTTTGTCTGACAGGCAACCTGATTCCTGGGTCCATTGGGTGGACAGAGTCCACTGAGCTGCCCTCATGTGAAGGCGAGCGTAAGGAACCACATGCACAGTGGATGCCATGTGGCCTAACAGTTGTAACATCTCTCGAGCAGTTAAATGGGATTTTAACTGAATTTGTGAGGCTAACTGCACCAAGCGTAGGCAACGGGCCTGGGGAAGATAGGCCCTTGCAGTTGTGGTATCCAGCAAGGCCCCTATGAACTCTAGAGACTGAGTAGGGGTGAGATGGGATTTTGGAAAGTTTATTACAAGTCCCAGATACTGAAGGATACGGCTTGTGCAGGTTAGAGAAGTCTGGGCCTCTGACTGGGATGGAGCTTGGATGAGCCAGTCGTCCAGATATGGGAATACGAATATCCCTAGAGTGCGTAGAAATGCAGCTACTACTGCCATGCATTTTGTGAACACCCTTGGTGCAGAGGCCAGACCGAAAGGAAGCACTCTGTATTGATAGTGCTTCCCTTGATAAAGGAACCGAAGGAACCTTCTGTGTGTTGGATGGATGAGGACATGGGTGTACGCATCCTTGAGGTCTAGAGAGCAAAGCCAATCCTGACTCTGAAGGTATGGAAGGAGAGTACCGAGAGAAATCATCTTGAATTTCTCCTTGCATAGAAACGTTCAATTCTCTGAGATCTAATATGGGTCTGTAGCTCCCTGTTTTCTTTGGGATAAGAAAGTAGGGAGAGTAGAACCCTGAGCCCTGTTGAAGAAGGGGTACTTCTTCTATTGCCCCTTGGGCAAGAAGGGTAGTAATCTCCTGACCCAGAAGGTCAAGGAGAGATGTCTGAGAATTGAACTGTCTCACCATGGTGTGAGGAGGAAGGTTTTTTTTTTTTTTTTTTTAATAAATTTTTTATTGGGTGTATCACAGCACACTACAAAGAAAAACATACGATAGGCATACAATATCTCGAATAAAACATAACAGAGCTCAGAAAAGTCCAAGCAGCATAATATGCCCACTCCCATACCTCATATACCTCACACCCAAAAGAACAGACAATGAGCTACAACAGTAATAATATCCCCCCTACTAGAGGAGACGTACAACATGCTCAGGGACAACTCAAAGAAAAAGAAAGAAAGAAGAAGAAAAGGAGAAAGAAAGAGGAAAAGAAAAAGAGAAAGAAGAGCGCTCCAACCCCCCTCCCCCCCCCCCCCCGGAGGCGCTGCAGGCAACAAAGAAAAGGGGGAAGTATAAGGAACATCCTGGGGACTAGAAATTTTGGGACTGTTGCACAGTGAGCTCGGTGCAATAGAGAAAGATTAGCAGTGTTATCAAATAGCACAGGTATATTGATCTAAAGCTGACCATTTGGAGAGGTTAGGTACTCTGCCCTTCATGCTCAGGATTCTGTCAGAGGCTTTCTCGTATTTAGAGAACAGACACAGCTGGTTCCACCATTCTGGGTAAGTAGGTTTGGAGGGGTTTTTCCAGCAGATTAGAATAAGCCTCAACGCCACCGTGATCATGAAGTTGAGGAGAAAGTAGTGATGTTCGTCCAGCTCATGGAGCCGTGCAGTATTCCGAAAAGCAACTATTTGCCAGGACAAATCAGCCCTGAATTTTAGAACGCGTTGAATCTGATCCCAAACCTGCGACCAAAATCTCTGAATGAGAGGGCAATCCAGCAGCATATGCCTGAGTGTGCCCACCGCTGCACGACAGGTCCAGCACCATATAGTTTCATTCTTATTCCACTTGCTCAGAGTGATGGGGGTGATAAAAGCCCTGTGCGCCAGGAAGAACATCGACTGAGTAAGGGCCGCAGATCTCGATGCTCGAACCGAGGACCTCCAGAATTTCTGCCATTCCGCCGGCGACAGTGTAAGTTGCGCCTCTTCTTCCCAGATATGGCGGAGTCCAGAGTTAGTCGGGGTGAAATGGTCCATGAACATAGCATAAAAACGTGAAGCAACACCTGACGTGGCGTTAATTTCTTCAACCACCCTCTGTAGTCCCCAAGAGCAGGTCAAGGTCGCTAAAGATGGCAACGCCCTGCCGATACAGTGTCGCAGCTGCAACCATTGAAAGTAGCAGGTAGAGGGTAAGCCAAATTCTCACTGAAGAGTGCTAAAAGGCTTCCAGGTCACATTTTCCAGTAACTGCCCGACAGTCCACAAGCCTAGGCTGTACCAGTTTGCCCAACAGCATACCCTTTTATTTACCTTGAAATCTGGATTGTACCAGATGGGTACGGCCCTTGAGGGTAGGTTGCGGTGTGCAATAATAGAGAGAAAAGACCGGAAAGCCATTTGAGTTGAGGTTATCATTCTCCCAACATTGGAGGTCTCCGGGTGCATCATCCCCATCAGTAGCTGGAGAGGACAGGGGGCGACTAGCCGTTCCTCCAGCTGGAGCCATGTGGGCTTACTCTCCAGAGTATCACTCAGAGCCCATAATGAGCCTTGTTTCAGCAGAAAAGCTTTATGGTACCATGAAAAATCAGGGAAATAAATTCCAGCAGCTGCCTTAGCGGCTTTTAACTTCTTTAGCGCAATTCTGGGGGTTTTCCCGGCCCAGAGGAAGGCGCTCAGGATCCGCTCCAGGGTCCTGTATACTGCAGGTGAAAACAGGACGGGGAGCATACTCAGAATATAATTTATCTTAGGCACCAAGGTCATTTTGATAGCTTCCATCCGGCCCCACCACGTAAGATGGAGGGGGGACCATGACAGGGTGTAGGAGCGGGCTATGTCCACTACTCTCTCGGCATTCAAACGCACAGTGTCTTCGATGGTTGCAGAGTACAGGACTCCCAGGTATTTGATAGCAGCAGGCTCCCAGTGGAAGTGATACTTGTCGACCAGGGAGGGGAAAGCCCACTTGTTCATCGGGAAAGCCACCGTTTTCGCCCAGTTCACTTTATACCCTGAAAGCTGAGAATATAGGGAAATTAAGTGCAGGAGTGGCGGTATCGAAGCTGGCTGGAGGAAGACCAGTAGATCATCTGCATAGGCTGATAATTTAACATGAAAATCAGCAATCATAACCCCCTGGATCTCTTCAGACTGACGAATCAACAAGGTCAGAGGCTCCAGTGCAAGGTTAAACAGCAGCGGAGAGAGAGCACACCCCTGCCTCGTGCCCCGCCGCAGAGGAAAGGGCTGGGAGAGGGTGCCATTGGCCAGGATTCGCGCAGTGGGACTGTCATACAGGATCTGTACCATGGCGATGTATTCACTGGGCAGGCCAAACCATTCTAGTATGTGGTACAAGAAAGGCCATTCGAGCCTATCAAAGGCCTTTTCCGCGTCTATAGAAAGGCCCATTATAGGATCATCACTATTTTGGGTCCTTTCCAGCACATCACACAGGAGACGGCCGTTATCGGCAGTGGACCGACCTGACACAAAGCCACACTGGTCAGGGTGGATTAACAGATGCAGCACTCTATTCAATCGCCTAGCCAGTGCGCTGGAGAATAGCTTGTAGTCAGCGTTGAGAAGAGAGATGGGCCGGTAGTTCCCGACAACAGTTGGGTCTTTTCCCGGTTTTTCAAGTACTACAATGGTTGCCTCAGCAAAGGTCCCGGTTCGTTGATCAGGAGAAAGAAAATTGACGTAATATTTCAGTAGCTGCGGGAGTAACTCGGCCGCAAACGTTCTATAGAATTCGACCGGTATCCCGTCCGGACCGGCAGCCTTTCCAGTCTGCATAACGTTCAGGGCTTCCCGCAGTTCGCCGATATTCAGGGGCTCCCCCAGAGCGGACTTCTGATGCGTTTGTAAGGTTGGTCGTTCAACCTTGGCTAGGCAGGTCGTCACAGGCCTTAGCGTCAAATGACACCTCTGAGGTGTATAACTGTTCATAGAAAGTCCGGAATGCGGATGCGATGTCAGAGTTGGCAGTCAGGGGGTTCATCTGTGCATCCATAATGTGAGTTATATGCGATTTATTGCGCGGGGTCTTTAGTCTGGCAGCCAGCAGCTTGCCTGCTTTGTTGTTATTGACGTGATAACGAGCTCGGTTTGCAAACAGACTCTTCTCCACTTCTGTACTCATTATCATATTGTACTGGTATCGCAGCTTTTGCAAGTGACTTAAAATGTTGGCATCTGAGCATTGTTGTAGCAATCTTTCACCCGCTCTAATCTGTTGGTCAAGTTCCTGGAGCTGCACTCGAGCCATCTTAGCTTTGACAATGCTAAAACTGGTGATACGTGCTCTGATGGAAGCTTTAAAAGCTTCCCACCATGCCCAGTTAGGAGAGTCATCTTGCTTGTTACAAACAAAATACTCCTCTATAGCTTGTCTCATGGTGGCCTGGAAATCCACATCTCCAAGGAGGGCTCTGTTGAAAGACCAACACTGCTGTATGGACAGGGCTTCGTCAGGATGGAAATCCAGTGTTATTGCCGCATGGTCGGAGACATGAGTGCTAAGGATACTTGCTCCGCAAATTTCTGGGAACAACGGTCTGGAGACCAAAAAGAAGTCGATCCTGGAATAGGAGCCGTGCGGGCAGGAGAAAAAGGTATAATCTCTTTCCTTCGGGAACAGGATTCTCCAGGCGTCCACAAGCCCAAGCTCATGCATGAGCGATCGAAGTGCCGTCTGCGCTCTGCCGTTTCTGGCACGGCTGGGATGGCAGTCCAGTAGGGGGTCCAAAACCAGATTGAAGTCACCTCCAAGGATTAGTGGATAGGCAGCATCTTCCTGAAGCGCTTCTGCTAGAGAGAGGAAGAAAGCAGGTTGATCACCATTAGGGCCGTAGACATTAACAATAACCAAGTGCTTGGCTCCCAAGGATACATGTACTTTAGCCCAGCCCCCCTCGTTATCAGTTTCTGGTGGATAGGACCTGGAAAGGAACCTTTCCACGGAGTAATATTGCAACCCCGTTTTTCTTTCCTGAGGCTGGGGAGAAAATAGCTAGCTTAAAATGATTGGAGCCCAGCTTCAGAGACTCATTAGAGGATAGGTGCGTTTCTTGAAGGAGTAAAATATCTGCTTTCTGCTTCTGAGCATAGACCATTATCTTCCTTCTTTTGGCTGGGTGCTGGATGCCCTTCACATTCAGAGACAGGATCCTAAGGGGAAGTGTCGGCATCAGAATAATGGAAATGATATAACAACCTCTCCGTGGTCACAAGTATATACATCCTAGTTACCTGTGTATTACCCCCAGTAGGAAAAGAAAAAACCCCGACATGTCTGCAGCGCCCCGATCTCACTCCCCTAGAGAGGAACAGCGATAGTGGGTGAGACAGCGTGGGATGCAAGAGAGAGGCACAGCAGCAACTGCAAGACCCAATATCAGAAAAAAAAAAAAAAGCCCCTGAAACACAAGTGAGGGAGAAAAGGACACCACCCGAGGGGTGCCATTTTGAGAGAGAAAACAGAGACCTGCATGAGGTCTAACATACCAAGTCATAAACAGTACTGTGTTGAAACCATATTTACACCAGTGCAGTTGTAGTACCCCCCCAGCCACCCCCCCCCTTTAGGATCCTCAAGCATCAGCACGCACACCAACATACAAGTGCTTCCCCGAGATGCAGCCAGGCTAAACATCACATCAGAATAGATTCAAACCAAGGCTACTTGCGCAGAGTGAACAAGAGAGAGTCCTTCTGCAGCAGGGGCTAGGAGCCGTTGTCCGTTTGCATATTCAGCGCTTCTTGTTCTTCAATGAAGTGCAGAAGCCCCTCGGGGTCATCAAAGGACTTAGTCTGATTGTGCAGAGTTACTTTAAAACGCGCTGGGTAGAACAGGCCAAATTTTGCTTGTAGTTGCTGAAGACGAGGGCGCAGATCCAGGAACTTCTTTCTTCTATCCATCGTTGCCTTGCATAGGTCCGGGAAGAAGGAAATTCTGTGCCCCTCAAAGGTCACCGTCGACATCGCCCTTGCCGCTGACATTATTTGCATGGCCTGTTGGTGTCTCAGGAGGCAGAAGATTAGGGGTCTGGGCCTCGAACCGCGACCACTCGAGTACGTGGGTATGCGATGCGCCCGTTCCACTTCCAGCGGCTTGCTGAGCTTGATTTTGAGCAGGGTAGGCAGCACTTTTTCGATGAATCCAATCGTATCCGGTCCTTCCGCGCCCTCAGGGACCCCGACAAGTCTGATATTATTTCTGCGGGATCTGTTCGATAGGTCTTCAAACTGTGACTCAAGCAGATTTACCTTTTTCAGGGCCCTGGTCAGCTTCTGTAAGCGATCCTCGTGGGCGAGCACCGCGCCATCAATTTTGTCTACTTGCGCTGTAAGTCCCTGCGTTCTTTCCTTGAATTCCTGCATATCCGTCTGCATCTGCGTCAAGGTATCCCCATTAGCTGATATCATCGCTCTCATCGCCCGGAGTTCAACCAGTATTTCGTTTCTCCCGTCGTCGGCATCTCTTCCGGGCGCCATTTTAATGGGGGAAGGGGGATCTTGCTTGGCCCGCTTAGAGCCTGTGTTCCCGCTCGAAACGAAGTCTAGTTTGGACTGCTTCCCTGCCGCCATCCTTCAGGATTCCCACAGACAGTCCAGAGAGAGGAAAGCTCCCCAAAATATCAGGGCAAAGGCAGCTAAATTCAGGGATATTTCAGTGGGTCCGCAGGAGCTGAGCACCTATGCGTCCATCTTGCTCCTCCGCTAGGCTCCGCCCAGGAGGAAGGTTTAAGAAATGAAGCTTGTACCCCTCCCTTATGATGGAGAGGGTCCATTGCTCTGCTGTGATTTGTTCCCATCTGGGAGCAAAGTAAGCCAACCTTCCTGGAATGGTGAGAGGCTCTGGATGTTCTAGAGCCAGAAAGACTAAGCTCTCTAGTTGTAAGTCAAAGGCCCTGAGGAGGCTGAGGCTGTTGGGCCGTAGCAGTCCTAGCAGCCTTAGGCTTGGCCTGTTTCGGTTGTTGCTGTCTCTTTGTAGCAAAACGACCTGCAGTAGATGACTGCTGACCATAAGCAGAATAATATTTCCCTTTTTTGGGAAAAAATCCCTTTTTGAACAACCTTTTCTTAAAAGGAGCAGAAGTAGACTTTGAAAGTCTATCTAAAGCAGAATTTTCAGCATCCATTTGGGTGGCCTTTGCTTGCCAATCTTTGCCAAAAAGGTTTTCACCTGTACAAGGAAGGTTTCCTAGTCCATCTTGAACCCAAGGTTCCAAATCAGAAGCTTGTAACCAAGCAACTCTGCGTGCACCTATGGCAATAGCCGAGGCTCTGCTGGCACCTTCAAAGAGTCAAAGGCTGCATGGTTGGAAAACTTGGAAATATCCTGGGCATGTTTGAGCCAGGTGAGGAACTCTTCCCTTTTATCTTCTGAAATAAAAGGAGATAAAGTTTGCAGGTGATCTGTAACTTCTTTTAGAAACATCCCCATATAGAGACTATAGGAGTTGATTCTGGCAACAAGCATACTGGCCTGGAAAATTCTCCTGCCAAAGGCATCTAAGGTTCTGCACTCTCTTCCTGGAGGAGCAGAAGAGTGCCTTTTTGTACTCTTTATCTTCTTCATAGCAGACTCCACCACAATGGAGTGGTGAGGAAGCTGAGTCTTATGAAAGCCAGGACAAGGAGGAACATGATACATTGTGTCCAACCTGCGAGAATGAGGGGAAGTGGTGAGAGGAGTCTCCCATATGCCCATCATGTGATCATAAAGAATCTCATGTATTGGTAAAGTGGCTGCCTCTTTAGGAGCCTTAAGATATTGTAAAATACCTAATTTTTTGGCTCTAGGCTCTGTCTCAGGGGCCACTGAGATGGAAAGGCCCCTGGCCACTTCCCTAATAAAGTCTTGAAAGACAAGTCTTCTGGAGGAGACATTCTCCTTTTTGGAGAAGAGGGCTCCTGAGGATGAATCACAGATGCTTCGACAGAGATCTCCGATTCATCAGAATCTTCAGAGGAATCGAAGTATCGCCTGTCTGGATGCTCCTGCAGAGCCCGATACGCGTACCGGGTGGTATCGACATCGGGAGTGATCGGTACCGGTTCGGTACCGATGGGCATCACAGAACAGTGTACCGCTGCAGTCAACACCGAAGCAGATGTCGATGCAATCGGTACCAGCACCGGAACCGATGTCGGCACCGGTGCCGGAGTCGGTACCGGCAACGGAGTTTGTTGCGGTACCGAAGGCGTCGCAGCTTGTATGAATGCCGTGATGGCATGCTGCATGGTCAGGATATTCTGATCCACTGACGCAACCAATGTCTGGATGTCGGTACCAGTGGGAAAGCACAGTTACTTACCTGTAACAGGTGATCTCCGGAACAGCAGGAATTAGTCTTCACATATGGGAGACGTCGCCGACGGAGCCCGCACGGGAATGCTCCCCAGCATCCAATCAGAAAGCCTTTGGGAGCTTCCCCCGCGCCTGCGCGGTGGCTTCCCGCCCTTCCTACTGCCTCTCCCCAGTTGAGTTTCATAGCTGAGCCAGAAGGAGAGGAGAGGAAGGAATAGAGAGAAAGAGATACAACTCCTAGGGGAGGTGGGTGGGTTGTGAAGACTAATTCCTGCTGTTCCGGAGATCACCTGTTACAGGTAAGTAACTGTGCTATCTCCAGGAACAAGCAGGAATGAGTCTTCACATATGGGGACTCCCTAGCTGAGGATGCCCAGGGGAGATCCCGTAAGCCCGGCCCAGGATGGGATGGCATTTGCCCAACCTGAATCCCCGGCATCCCCCGAGGGATGGAGGGTAGGAGTTGAGAAGAGAGGAACAGCAAAACCCAAAGACTACAGGGAGAGTAGTCATTAGAATGCATGGAAGCATCATTAAGTTATTAATGAATTAATGACTTAGTACCATGTAGAGCTTACCTACTGAGTTGTAGGAAGTAGGACTGTGATGGAGGTACTGTAGACGCAGTAGCGAGGTCTTCAAGGGAACTTCACCGCAGCGAGGAGGAAGTTCCAAATCCGGAAGGCCTGGAGATCCAGGAATCAGCTGGGTCAGGAGGACGGCAGGTCTTCAAGGAAGCTTTATGCAAAGCTGAGCACTCCCTTAGGAGCAGAGTCCATAACTCAGAGGACTAACAGTAGAAGACTGGCCGATCTGGATAGCCTATTCCGGAGAAAAGTAGGGGTGTACCCCGGAGCAGGAGTAGTACACAGCCTGCCCTAGCTAAGATATAGGGAGACAAGGGCATAACTGAAAATAGAAGCTGTTGACTTCACAGCAGTAGAGTACAACCAGTCCGAGGGCCGATCTAAGTAATAGGCAGGCGGACTGGCCGGACCCCGGAGGGGGGGGGGGGGCGTGAGTACCAGCCATTGGGAAAAAAATAGGCGGCAGAACACAGGCACTGTGGGCATCCCCCAAAACGCGCCTATCGAGCAGGCGATATCTGGCATATCTAGGCCGTTGGGCATGGAGAACGCCCCACCCCGGCACTAATGCAGGTACGCTGAGGAACCTACTTCCATGAGCATAACACTGGTAAGGCGGACCTGCCAGTGATCCACAGAACGTCCACCTGGGGAGGTGGCGTCAAGATCCGTCCGGGAGAGGGATCTATTCCGGTGGAACACGGGCAGATCGGTGAACGAACAGCACGGTAGCGTGAAGGACAGAGGATAGCATCAGTCCGGAAGAACACACCAGGGGGCTTGAGGCCCTATAGGTGTCCCCAGGACCTGCACGCAGAAACTCGCCCCCCGCACTAATCGGGGGACATGAAGGCATAGTCCCTGGTAAGCATTGGGGAACTATAGCGGCTGGAAGGAAAATTCCGGTATGGAAGCAATCAGCAGGGGAATACTGGCCGAGAAGGGTTGGGGGACGTACCTAAGGGTAAGCCAGCTGACCGTGGGCCAGAGCTATCATGAAGTAGAGGTGGTCTCCCTCTACCGATGGAAGAAGAGTACCTGAACCCCTGGATAAGCCCCCGAACCATTTGCCCTACTGAACGAGCCCCAGAGTAGAGCTCAATTGTAAACTTCTGGTAAGAAGGTAAATTGCAGGCAGCCGCCCACCGGAGCCTAAAACTGCTTGGTATGAGAGTTCTGGTGCGGGCCCGGGGACTTCAACCCAGGGCGAGGGGTCCCTTGCTTGGGCGCACCTGGCGGTTGGGCGGAAGGGTGACATTTCCTCTTCCTAGGGAAGGAGGGCCTGGTGAGGCGCGCACCACAGCCGGGGGGAAGCCGGGCCCTAGGATGGCTTCTAACGCTGGGAAGGTTAGCGAAGCACTGCGCGACCTGACGTAAGGCTTCGTTATTGAAGAGGTGATCTCCGTCACAGGGAGAATTACCCAGGTTATGCTGTGCCCGTCTACACAACTCGGACGCCTGCAACCATGCTGTACGGCGTGCTCTAATGGCAACAGCAGAGCATCTGCTGACCGACAGGAAGGAGTCGAGAGAAGCACGAGAAAGGAACCCAGAGATATTCCTGCAGTGATAAAGAAGCAAGGAATATTCAAAGGCCTTGGTTGCAGACAAGAAGGGAGACAACAGAGATAATCTCTCGGTGACCTCCCGGAGCGACAGACTCATATAAAAAATATATGAAATAATCCTGGACGCCAGCATAGACGTTTGGAAGGTTTGACGTCCTAGGGTATCTAGCGTCTTCGAGGCGTGGCCTGGAGGGCGAGAAGAATGCTTTTCCTTGCTTCTGGCCTTCCTCAGTGCCGATTCCACCACAATGGAACGATGTGGAAGCTGGTGCTGCCGAAACCCCGGGGAGGGAGGCACCCGATACAGAGCATGCATCGCAGTCGACGGTGCCGGAACCCTCAAAGGCGACCGCCAAGCCCCCAGCAGGAGATCCTGCAGGGAGAGATGCAGAGGAAGCATCACGGCGGCCCGTTCCGTAGGGCCTGGAGTTAGGTCCGGGATAGGGATGGCCAGTAAGTCCGCCATGTCAAGGAGGAAATTCTGAAAAGACGGCTCTCCTGGTGGGGCTATGCCGTGGGAGGCGGTGGCGGGAGAGGCCGCCAGGGCACCGAGAAGCCTCTCGGGCTGATGCCCGCTGGGCAGAAGAGGGGACCAAAAGCCCCGGACTGGGGTGGTCAACAAGGCGTCGTCGGCTCCTGGAATTGATTCCAAGCTAGGCATCGAAGAGGTCGATGGTGCCGACGGAGCCGCCGGAATCGGCCTCGGCCCCGAACCCGGGGGCGGCGCTGACCCCGGCAACTGAAGCGGTTCCGTGGCAGCCGGAGGGCAGTGGCCAACGATCTCCGCTCTGCGTCACGGGAGGGGACAGGGGCCGATCCCGAGACGTGTCGTGGCCAAGTCTTCGAGGCTGGATACCGATTCCAGGCTGGGCATCGAACCGAGCGATGAAATCGACTCCCTTCTAGAGGGCCCCGGCGAGGGCGGCCGCGCCGGTGGGTGCTGATCCCGGGGAGCGGATCGGAACCGCGTCGATCGGCATCGTGAGCATCAAGGGCCCCCGAGGACGAAGCTCGGTGGAGAGGGGCCCATCCGACGCCGGCGCCGATGTCGGGCGGCGGGCACTGCTAGATGCCGGGCCCCCTCTCGAGCCCGCCTGACCCGGAGGGAAATCCTTCCGGGGCATACGACCCGTCCCCGAGGGTACCCAGGTCGCCCGACGATGAGCCCCTGCGGGAAGAGAAGTGCCAAACTCCTGCACCGACGCCGGGGTACCGTTGCAGGACGGCGCGGATCCAGACTGGATCGAAGCGATCGAAGACCCCGGGGCCCCCTTTCTCGGAAAGGGCGGGCCCCTCGACAGCCGCGACGATGCCGGGGGGTCGCCCGTCTGGGGCTGATCGACATACCCCGAGGCTCCCGGGGAAGACCGACGGCGGTCCCTGGCGCTCGACGCCCCTGCCGTCTCCGGTGGAGCGGTGCCGCGCAAACCCGGTACCACCCTCGCGCAGGGCTGGGATACCGGCAACCCAGCACGGGTCGAAGCGACCGGCCCCGAGGCCAGATGACCATCCGTGGCAAAAAGTGGAACCATCGACGCCGACGCGCCCGAAGCGGGTACCACCTCCACGCATGGCCTGAACGCAGGGCCGCCAGACTGTGTCGAGTCGGTTGGCCCTAGAGCTGCCGAGGGCAGCGGCAGGTGATCCCCGGTGGGGAGCGGGTCCCTCGACCCCGACGGGTCGGCACCGCCGGGAGCGGATACCACCCCCGTAGGAACGCCATACCGGAAGGAGTCGGTTGGCCCCGGAGGCACCAAGGACCGCGGCTGACAGCCCCCGGTGAGGAGCGGAACGCTCGACGCCGACGTCGAGGGGTCGGCACCGCCCGTAGCGGATACCACCCCCGCGCATGGCAGGGATGAAGGAACGCCAGGCTGGACTGATTCGATCGGCCCCGGATGATCCTCGGTGAGGAGCGGGACGCTTGACACCGACACCGATGCCGGGGGGTCTGCACAGCTCGAAGCGGGTACCTCCCTCGAGCACGGCTTGGACATAGGGAGGTCAGACTCGGTCGAGTCGCTCGGCCCCGGAGGCGCCGAGGACACCAGCTGATGATCCCTGGCGAAGAGTGGAACACTCGACGCCGGCGCCGATGCCGGGGAATCGGCACTGCTCGAAGCGGGTACCTCCCTCGAGCACGGGAATGTTCTGTGAGGAGCGAACCCCAGGAACATCCCGAAACCCTGTAAATGCTTTGGAGCCCGAGGACTCCCGCCGGGGTATAGTAGCCAAGGGGGACTTGAGGGGTTGGCCGGAGCCGTCGCCATGCCGTGCATGAGACTCGCCCCTCAAGACTTGGCTAGTCTTAACAGACTGTTGCGTGGTTACCTGATCCTGGAGAGAAGAAAAACCCGATGACCGTGCCTTGGGCGTGAAAACGTCATCGAGGGATACCCGAAAAAGGGAAGGTTTTCTCCCAACACTGTAGCCCGGAGGACCAGGGGGGAAGGAAAGGGTCAGGCCCCAAACAAGAGAGGCACCAAGCATTGGAGTCCATGTGGAAAACTAAGTCCCCGCAGTGAGGGCACTTCTGGGGCTCCATGCTGTAAGCCCGGTAGGCCTCGGCGCCCAGAGGGAAAAAAGGTCCCGCTAGGCGACGAAAAATAAGTGAGAAAAGAAAAACAAAAGGGCACAGAGGTGCCGCTGTCGGCGGGAAAAGCCGCGACTACAGAAACAAGAAAAGAAAAGAAAAAAAGGTAAAAAGTTCTGCGGTGGCAGGAGGGACTCCTGCCTGCTCCGCGGAAAACGAAAAACTGGGGAGAGGCAGTAGGAAGGGCGGGAAGCCACCGCGCAGGCTGCTCCCAAAGGCTTTCTGATTGGATGCTGGGGAGCATTCCCGTGCAGGCTCCGTCGGCGACGTCTCCCATATGTGAAGACTCATTCCTGCTTGTTCCTGGAGATCCACCGGTACCCCAGAACATGGCAAACAGGTGATCGGTCGAGGCCGAGCCATCGATCTCAACCTGTGACCCCATAGATAAAGCTTTGGAAGCCGGAGCCTCCCGCCGGGGTAATTTTGCCGGTGCGGATTCCTCGAGGGCAAGCCCGGAGGCATCTCGATACTTAGAGGGAGATCTACCCTTCGAGGACCGGCTGGATTTAAGTTTGGTTACCTGAGATCCATGTGAGGAAGAAGCAGCCCTGGAAGACGTCGATGCAACCGAAGCTGCATCCGAGGGAAACAGGGTACTGAGCTTAGCTGCTCGATTCTGTAGACCTCTTTTAGACATCATGGAGCAGGACTCACAATCCGCAATGGAGTGGTCAGGACCTAAACATTTTAGACACCATTCATGGGTGTCAATGACAGAAATAGTGCCGCTGCACTTCGTGCATTTTTTAAACCCAGAGGCGGGGTTTTCCATGAGGAAAAATGTCCTAGGCCTAAGGCCAAAGAAGAAAATGCACTGAAGTGAGAAAAAACAGTAGTGTTTTTTTTTTTTTTTTAGAATAAAGAAAGAAAAGACCGGCGGTACCAATCCAGCGTCGAGAAGGCAGACGCGCGACCAAAGAAATAAAATAAAATAAAGAAATTCTTCAGCGGTGACAGGAACACGACCTGCTGGCTTCGCGGAAAAGAAGAACTGGAGAGAGGCAGTTAGGAAAGGCGGGAAGGCAGCGTGCAGGCGCTGTGGGATGCTCCCAAAAGCTTTCCTTTTGGACGCTGGGGAGCGTTCCCGCGCAGGCTCCGTCGGTACCGACGATACCCATATGTGAAGACTCATTCCTGCTTGTTCCTGGAGATCAGTTGATTCTGGAAGCCAACATGTCTGCTTGGAAGCATCGACATGAAAGGCATCGAGTGTCTTCACGTCTCTGCCAGGTGGCATGGATGAATGGTTCTTAGAGCTCTTTATGCAGCACAATGCCAATACCACCATTAAGTGGTGAGGGAGCTGAGGTTTTTGGAAGCCTGGGCACTCTGGTACTTGGCACATGGTATTGAGCCTCTTGCTGATAGGCAGAACCATGAGCGGGGCTTCCTACATGCAGAGCATAAGATCCTGTAGGATGCAATGCACCGGCAATGTAGCCACCTCCTTGAGCGTGGGAGGGTATTGGAGTATCTCCAAGTCCTCTGCCCTGGTTCCTTCCTCTTCTAAGGCTACTGTGATGGCGAACCCTGCTGCCATGTCATGTATGAAGTCCTGAAAGGACATATCTTTTGCTGGGGACAGACGTCATTGCTGAGGCAGATAAAGGTCCAAAGAGATGTCTGGAAGTTCTTGGGAATTGAGCGATCCCTCGTCAGATTCTGAAGAACTGGAATCAGAATCTGCTAAGAAGACAAAGTATCAGCGGTCTTGGGTTCGACCTCGATGCTTCATGGACATTGAAGGTCTATGCCAATATGATGCTCGGAAGTATCGGAACAGAGAGCCATGTCAGTTTGAGTCTGTTGGATACAGGGGGGTTTGGTCAGTTCCAACAATGGTATTCCCCTTGGGGGTTCTATTGGTGCTGGTTTAATGGCTGGCATTGGGGCCAATACACTTGGCTGTAGGATCAGTGCCAAAGCCTGAACTCCTGGAGCTCTCAATGTTATCGGTACAGAGGCTTCCAGGAGTGCAGCCAAACTCCTCTCAAGAAACAGCATGCACTGGTCCAAGGAGATGTCTGATGTCTGGTTGGAATCTCCCACAGGGCTCTGAGCCACCGTCCCAGAACATGGACCAGTAGCTCTCCGAAGGCTGATTCCTCAGGAGCATTCCAGGGTCCCTCTTGTGCTTTGCAGGATAGATCCTCCCACCAGGGCTGTTAGGCTGGCCAGTCTGCATTGGAAGCACCTCTAAGGGAGTCATGATGCTTATACTGGGACTTTTCTTTGGTTTCAGTATCGGTCTTCGATGCCAATGACTTTGGAGCGGTAAGAGACAGACTTACTTTTATGTTTGGACTTTAAAGAACCTGGAGACCCATTAGAGGAAGTCGATGCCCTCAAAGAAGTGGAAGCCACTGACATCAAGTCTAAGGTGAACAACAATCCGTACTGTTTGGCTAAGTTCTTTAGGCCTCTTTGTCATTTGCTGGCACAAAGAACAAGAAAGCATAGTAACTCATCTATAACAGGTGTTCTCCAGGGACAGCAGGAATCAGTCCTCACATAGGGGCGATGTCAACATCGACTGAGCCCTAGCGGAAGCATCTCCCCAGCTTTCAAAGAAAGCCTTTGGGAGATGCCACCATGCACATGTGGTCCCCTTCCCACCCAAGGATGCCATCTTACTCAGTCAGATGACATAGCTAGAGCCGACAAGATGGCGGCAAAAATTACAGCAACTCCACTGGAAGAAGGGAAGGTTGTAAGGACTGACTCCTGCTGTCCCTGGAGAACAACTGTTACAAATGAGTAAATATGTTTTCTCCAGGAACAAGTAGGAAATCAGTCCTCACATATGGGACTCCCTAGCTACAGGCTACCGAGAACCTGTAGAAAACACGGCCCAGCTGTGAGCAGCCGCAAGTGAGTCTGAGGAGAGACTCTAAGGACTCCAGTATCCAGGGAGAACCATCACTCCGGTAGCCTGAACACAGAAGGGTTGGAGGGTAGGAATTGCCCAGACCCCAAAGAGATTTCAGCCTGGCCGAAGGTGCTATCCCATCATGACTCCCTCTCCAGGCAGTTTATGAACTGCAAAGATGTGGACTGAGGACCAGGTGGCAGCCGTGCCATAGAGACAGAACATAAGCTTTCAACCTAGGTCGCCATAGCCCTGACGTTGTGTGCCATGACACGGTGCTCCAAAAAGAGCCCAGCCTGATCGTGGGTGAAGGCGATGCAGTCCACCACCCAGGTGAACACGGTCCACTTAGTAACAGCCTCTCCCAGGCGACTGGGGTCGTAGGAAATGAAAAGATGTGAGGCTTTGCAGTTGTCCTTGGTACATTGCAGGTAGAAGGACAGGGCCCTCTTACAATCCAGAGTATGAAGAATGGCCGCTGTCTTGTCGGCGTGGGGCCATAGGAAGAAAGTGGGGAGCACCACCTCCTGATTAAGGTGATATGCGGACACCACTTTTGGAAGGAATTTAGGGTGGGTGCAAAGCACGATCCTATAGAACCTGGTGTAGGGTGGCTCGGCCACCAAGGCCTGAAACTCGCTGACACTGCGCACAGAGGTGAGCGCCACCAGGAAGACAACCTTCCAGGAGAGGTAATGCATATGGCAGGTAGCCAGAGGCTCAAATAAAAGCTTGGTGAGCTTCATCATGTCCACACTGAGGTCCCATTCTGCTGGGTTTGGGCGGATGGGAGCTTTTGAGCAAAAGGCCCCGCATAAACTGGGGCTGAGCAGAAAGAGGTTTCCACTCCATAGAATGATGATGCACCAAGAGCGCACTCAGATGCACCCTGACTGAGTTGGACTTGAGTCCCATTTGTGCGAGGTGAAGCAAGTACTGCAGCACGTGTGCACCTGGCCAGAGAACGGGTCAACCCACTGCTCCACACACCACAGTGAGAATCTGAACCACTTGAAGGCATTGGCTCATCTTGTGGAGTTCTTATGAGAGGCCAGTAGGACTTCCTCCACCTCCCTTAGGAGGCTGAAGGGTGCTAACCCTAACTGTTCATCAGCCATACTATTAACGTCAGGGACCCCAGGATGGGGTGAAGAAAACAGCCCTCCTCCTGGGTCAGTAGACCTGGGGCATTCTCCAAAGAGACTGGAAGCTCCGTCGAGAGGCAAAGAAACAGGGGAAACAAAGGCTACGTGGGCCACTGCGAGGCCACCAGGATCATGGAAGCCTTGTCCGCAGAACCTTGAAGAGGGTCCAGATGATTAGTGGCTTGGGAGGGAAGGCATATAGAAGGCCCTCTGCCCCCGAGATGAGGAAGGCGTCTGCCACTACCTGGGACAGGTGCGGCTGGGGACAGCAGAGGCGGGGCAGCTCAGCATTGGTCGGGCTGGCGAAGAGGTCCAGATTCGAGGTGCCCCAGAGTCTGAGGAGCCGCTGTGCCACCCTGGAGGATCCTGCTCTGTCTGTCCGCTAGGGCATTGTCCTGGCTCAGAAGGTATACCGCCCTCAGGAGCATTCCCTGACTGATCGCATACAGGCAGATCTCGAATGCCTCCTGGCAGAGGCGGTAAGAACCTGTGCCCCCCTGTTTGTTCAGGCAGAGCATCGCGACATAGTTGTCCATTTGGACTAGCACCGACTGGTGCTGCAGGCGGAGGTGGAAGGCCCTGATTGCCTGAAAAATGGCCCTGAGCTCCAGCAGATTGATCTGCTACTGGTTTCCGCCAGAAACCAGTTGCCCTACATGCGGAGTTCCTCACAATGGGCCTCCCAGTCCAGTAAGGAGGTGTCCATGGTGAGGACCCTCTGGAGATTTGGGGAATGGAAGGGCATGTCCTTCTGCAGGTGCTGTGTGGCCTACCACCAGCTGAGTGACTCTGCTAGCTAGCGAGACACTATGACTTTGTCCCGGAACATGCCTGGGAGCAGAGACACCACTGGGCTGCCGGCATGTGAAGGCGGACATTGGGAACCACATAGACTGTGGACGCCATGTGACCCAGCAGGTGGAGCATGAACCACGTCAACACTGCATGACGGTGTTGCAGTTCAGTGGCTAGAGCCCTGAGGCGACTTGTCCTGTCCAAGGGAAGAAAGACCCTGGCCTGTCCTGTCAAGACCCTAGGAACTCCAAGTCCTGCGTTGGAGTGAGGTGGGACTTGGGATGGTTTATCACGAACCTTAGATACTGTAGGACACTGATGGTGTGGGCTGTGGCTTGGTGCACCTCAGTAGCCATGTCCCCCTTTATGAGCCAGTTGTCCAGATATGGGAAGACGAAGGCCCCTTGGAGACAGAGGTAGGCGGCCACCACTGCCAGGCATTTGGTGAAGACTCTTGGTGCGGAGGCTAGACCGAAGGGTAGTACTCTGTAGTGGTAGTGGTCGCCCCCAACCATGAACCTTATGTATTGCCTGTAAGTGGGATGAATGAGGATGTGGGTGTAAGCATCCTTTAGGTCAGGGGTCTCAAACACGCGGCCCGCGAGACAACTTTGTGCGGCCCGCGAAAGAGAAAAACAAAAAAACCCCAAAACCCTGACTTCTGCCGTTGCCGCCGTGGCAGCGGCAGAATCAATTGTCAAATAAAAAAAAAAGACTTCTGCTGCTCAAGCAGCAATATCACCTGTCCTGCGGCCCCTTCCCCTGTGCCCGGAGATCCGAATCTGCTCATCAGCGGCGTGCTTTTCAAGCCGCGAAGAGTATTCCCCTCTCGCGCGGCTTGAAACCGCGCGAGAGGGGAATACTCTTCGCGGCTTGAAAAGCACGCCGCTGATGAGCAGATTCGGATCTCCGGGCACAGGGGAAGGGGCCGCAGGACAGGTGATATTGCTGCTTGAGCAGCAGAAGTCTTTTTTTTTTTTATTTGACAATTGATTCTGCCGCTGCCACGGCGGCAACGGCAGAAGTCAGGGTTTTGGGGTTTTTTTGTTTTTCTCTGTCGGGGGGGGGGGGGGGTATGACTGGAAATGGGCAGATGGGGGTTAGGACTGGAAGTGGGCTATTGGCAGGGGGGGGTTATGACTGGGAATGGGCTATGGTGGGGGCTAGGACTGGTAATGGGCAGATGGGGGTTAGGACTGGAAGTGGGCTATTGGCAGGGGGGGGGGTTATGACTGGTAATGGGCTATGGTGGGGGCTAGGACTGGAAATGGGCAGATGGGGGTTAGGACTGGAAGTGGGCTATTGGCAGGGGGGGGGGTTATGACTGGTAATGGGCTATGGTGGGGGCTAGGACTGGAAATGGGCAGATGGGGGTTAGGACTGGAAGTGGGCTATTGGCAGGGGGGGGTTATGACTGGTAATGGGCTATGGTGGGGGCTAGGACTGAAAATGGGGTGATGGGGGTTAGGACTGGAGGTGGGCTGATTGGGGGGTTAGGACTGGTAATGGCCTATGAGGGGAGGTAAGACTGAAAATGGGGTGATGGGGGATACGACTGCAAGTGGGCTATGGGGGGGACTAGGACTGGTAATGGGCTATGGGGGGGGGTAAGACTGAAAATGGGGTGATGGGGGGGTAAGACTGGAAGTGCGCTATGGGGAGGTTAGGACTGGTAATGGGCTATGGGGGGTCTAGGACTGGTAATGGGCTGGGGGGGTTGCTAGGACTGGAAATGGGCTGAGTGGAAGGGGGGCTTGAACTGCAAATGGCTGATGGGGAGGGGGGCTTGGAATGGAAATGGGCTGTGAGGGGAGGGAGCTAGGATTGGAAATGGGCTGATGGGGGGCTAGGATTGGAAATGGGCTGATGGTGAGGCTAGGATAGGACTGGAAATGGACTGATGCAGGGACTAGAAAGGAGCAGATGCTGGGTGGGGCTGGAACTAGAAGGGAGCTGATGTTGGGGGAGGATTAGAATGGGATGGAGCTGGGAAAGTGAAATGGAGAGGGGAAAAATATTTTGTCTGGAAGAGAAGACAAATCTACAATTGGCCAGGTATTGGGAGAGTAAGTGGGGATTGAGGATGGAGGGGTAAAATTTGAGTGGATGAAATAGGAATGAGGAAAGAGCAAAAGGAGAAAGATTAGTATGTTAAAGCAGATGTAGGGAGAGAGAATGGAAAAAAACTAGAAGAGAGAAGAAAGGACAAATGGACAGCAGACGATGGAGATAGCAGAAGACACGAAGAAACCAGAAGTGGCTGGAGCAATTGCAACTGAAAAAAAATGCACAAAAGGTAGAAAAATATCTCTTTATTTTGAATTTATTAACTGGAATATGTCAGCTCTGGGAAATGTGCATCAGTAATGTTTGCGCTTTGTTTAGTACAAGAGGAAATTAATTTATAGTTTTATTTCTACAGTGTTGTTGTACATTCCAAGTTTGGCTTTTGGGGTTCCCAGTTTAATTATTGTCTTCCTATTTCTGAATCTTTTAGTCTTTCTTTATCCATACTCATTAAGAGGCATGTTTACTAAAAGTTAGTGTATGGTAACATTATGCAAATATTTATGCAAATGAGGCCCCTTATGCAAATGAGGCCCCACGTCTTATGCGGCCCCCGGGTTACTTTACAAGTCCTCATTTGGCCCTCAAAGCAATTTGAGTTTGAGACCCCTGCTTTAGGTCCAAAAAGCATAGCCAATCTCCCTGCTGGAGGTAGGGCAGCAATGTTCCAAGGGAGAGCATCTTGAACTTTTCCTGCACCAGTAACTTGTTCAGGTTTTGCAAATCCAGAATGGGCCCCCTGTTCTTTTTGGGACCAGAAAGAATCGGGAGTAGAACCCCCTGCCAATGAGGTGGTGGGGTACTGGCTCCACAGCTCTGTCCTTGAGGAGGCCTGTGAGCTCCTGCAGCAGCAGTGCCTGATACAGGGGAGTCCGAGAGGGCTCCCCTGCGAAGGTCGTGTCTAGTCCAGGTGAAGTAGATAGCCTTCCGTGAGTACTTGGAGTGCCCAGGAATCAGTAGTGATGACGGCCACCGATGGGCAAAATGTGCCAGATGTCCCCCAGTAGGCAGATGTTCCCCCAGAGGTGAAGAGGCTATGCTCAGGGTGTCAAAACCCCGTCCCCACTTGGGCAGGAGCTGGCATCTGGGGCTTGGGGCCCTTAGGTTAGTGTGGGCCTTGTCCACTCCTTTTCCCTGGTGACCTGCTGTGGGGTCTGGGGGGGGGCCTGGTATTGGGAGTATCCTTGGAAAGGCTGGCCTCTTTTCTGAAAAGGGGGGCCTCTATCCAAATGCTTTCTTCTTAGGAAGGGTGGATGTCTTCCTTGAGAGCAGAGTCCTCGTGAGAAACTTGATCTTGATCTCCGTCAACTTTTCCTCCATCTGTTTTGCTGAAGAGGTTTTCACTGAGGCAAGGGACGTTGAGGAGTTTCTCCTGGATCCACTGCTCAAGATCCGATGCCTGGAGTCAGGCCTGGCGTCGAACGCCAATGCCTGTGGTGGTCACCCTCACGTTTGATGAAACCATCGTAGGCAGCCCGGGACATGTACTTCAAGCACTCCCTGCCGTACCTCATGAAGCTTTGGAACCGCTGGAGGTGATCCCCACCGAGGCCTGCCTTTGCCAGGTCCCAGAGATACATGCCTATATACAGCTAGTAGGCTTGGATTCGGCAACCCAGCATCAAGCCCTGGTAACATTTGCGGCAGAGGACGTCGAGGGTGTGGGACTCCCTGCCCAGGGGCACGGAGAAATGAGTCTTTGGGCTCTTTTGCCGGCGCATGGTCGACTCCACCACCATGGAGGTATGTGGGAGCTGTGACTTCCGGAAGCCAGGGCCCCGCTGGACCCGGTACATGGTGTCGAGGCATCGGTTAACTATGGGTACCGACCCCAGTATCTCCCACATGCAGATGAGGAGCCGCCCAAGGATGGTGGGGACAGGAACCATCAGGACCTCCTTGGATGGGGGCCTCATATTGGAAGATTGCAAGTTCTTCCGTGCGAGGGTCCTCCTACAACTCCGTGGTGAGGGATAAGGCTTTCTTCATGTCTCAAACAAACTTGAGGAACAATGTGTCCTCAGGCAGGGATCGGCACTGCAACGCCGGGGGAGGGGGGGGGAGAGACAGGTTTGATGGGAAATCGTGGTGCTTCCGTGTCTCCGAGGATGCCTAGTCCTCAGACTCCCAGTTGGAGTAGTCGGTTGAGGATGACGAACAATGGTGCCTAGGGTCAAGACTTGTCGGGGCCTCAGTGACCCACGGTGGCTGCTGGGCCGGAGCCTCGTGCTCGCTGGGGAGGATCTCGCTCCAGAGGACTGGGAGCGAGAAAGAGACCCACTCCGAGGATCAGCTCGAGGCACCGGGCTCTCTAGGATCATTTCAGTGGCCTGTGGAGTCCTTGAGAGTGAGCTCCCCATGGTCCTGGCGTGCACACCGGCGGGGCTGGATGTCAACGCCTGCTGCGAGGTGAGGAAGGCAGTAAACACTGCATGTTCCAGTACCATCATCCTGGCTTACCACTCAGGAGTTGCAGCCTTTGACGCGGACACCGGAGTCACCGTCGGTGAAGAGAGGGAGTCCTCCATGAGACAGGCCTCGGGAGTCTGGGACCTGTTGCCGGATGCCTCCATGTCTATTCTGTGAACCTTTGCTAGTCGCTCCTGCTCAGACTCCTCGGGTTCTCTCCGCGGACTGTGGGACCTGACACAGGGCTTGCCCTGCTCGTCAGAGTCCCAGGATGAGGACCTTGAGGATTTCTTCTTCTTTTTGCATTCTCACTCCGGGGAACCCTTGTCAGCGTGTACGCGGACCCGATCGGGCACCACGGATGCTTTATGTGACTCTGAGGACTCATGCAGGGCCTTAGAGTGCAAGGCTACCGGGGATACCGAAGCAGAGTCCGACCTGTGGAAGATGTCATCTTGCTTTTGCTGACTATACTGGATGGCCTTCGTGGACATATTTTTACACAGGGCACAGACCTCCGGGTCATGGTCGGCCCCTAGACACGAGGCAGCAAGAGACATGGTCTCAAGAGACACGAGACATGAGAGACATGGTCTTTTTGTGCACTGATCATGAACAGTGATCCTGTCGAGTCCCTATGAACTCCAAGTCAACCCGCTGCCATTGGGACAAAAAGAACACCCTTGACGTAGCCAGCAGATAGAAAAAGGCGCGAATCGCACTGGGATGAAAATCCTAAAAAGGGATACAAAACGCGATGCCAGTGCAAGCAAGCTTGGAGGCAGGAAAGGGACCGATTCAACCGGAGAAAAGAAAGGCAGTTTAATGTACAAATAAATCAACTTTTTCCGGGGAAATAAGATGGACGTCTGTTGGGCTCCGTGGAAAGAAAGAGACTGAGTAAGATGGCACCCTTGGGTGGGAAGGGGACCATACCTGCGTTGTGGCATCTCCCAAAGGCAGGAGATGCTTCCACGAGGGCTCCATGGGCGCCAACGTCACCCATATGTGAAGACTGACTTCCTGCTTGTTCCTGGAGAATTGGGTTGATGTTCAGGCCTCAAACATTTTAAACACCAGTCATATTTATCAGTGACTGATATGGTACCAGCACACTTGGTACATTTTTTTTTTTAAACCACTAGTTGTCTCAAACTCAACCTTTACGTCTCGGGTCTGCACCTGATCTCCTCTCTCAGGAAGGAGGGATGATACTTCATCCCAACCCGCTGTCTCTGCATTTTATAGCTTGGCTGCTGAATGCATTGCATTACAGGACCTTAACCTCACCCAGGAGGTAAAGGTCATTCTCTTAACTTCCAGGAAACTGTCCACACGATGCTCATATGCTTTCAAATGATGCAGATTCTCTACTGGTGCTCCCAGAAGGATATCAGTCCCTTCTCTGTTCCAGTGGAGGCTCTCCTCCAGTATCTCCTCCACCTGTCTTCTACAGGTCTCAAGACCAATTCAGAGTTCACCCCAGTGCTATCGCAGCCACTCATCTTTTGGATGGACAGCCCAACTCATCACAACCGCTTGTTGCACACTTCATGAGAGGGCTCTTGCTTACCAAGCCACCCATTAAGCCTCCGGTGGCATGGGATCTCAATGTTGTTCTAGTGTAGCTTCTCAAGCAGCCCTTTGAGCCCTTGTCTATGATCTAACTAAAGTTTATTTCGTGGAAGGTCATTTTCCTCATTGCCCTCACTTCAGCTAGACGCATCAGTGAGCTTCAGGCCTTGGTGGCAGACCCACCTTACACCCGGGTTCCACCATGACAAGGTCGTCCTTAGGACTCACCCACATTTCATGCCAAAAGTGGTGTCTCCTTTTCACTTGAATCAGTCAGTTTACCTTCCTGTGTTTTTTCCTAGACCTCATTCATCTAGAGCAGAGGCAACTCTCCATACTCTAGACTGCAAACATGCCCTAGCTTTTATCTTCAAAGGACTCAACAGAACTGTAGATCTTCGCAGTTGTTCATTTCCTTTGACCCTAGTCACTTGGGGTTACCACTGTCTAAACGTACCTTTTCCAAATGGATAGCAGATTGCATCTCATTAGCTTATGATCAAGCATGAATGAGGATATGCGTGTACGCTTCTTTTAGATCTAGAGAACAGAGCCAGTCCTGACTGGAGGTAGAGAAGGGGGGTCCCTAGGGAGACCATCTTGAACTTCGAGGACCAGAAACTTGTTTAGGTTTTTGAGGTTCAGGATGGGCCTGTACCCTCCGCTCTTCTTTGTATGAGAAAGTAGAGAGTAGAAGCCCATTCCCTGCTGAGGTGTTGGAACCTCCTCTATGGTATCCTGTGATAGAAGAGAAGTCACCCCCTACAGCAGGAGAGCAGTGAGACGGGGCTAAGAATGATATTCCCCTACCAGGGTGGAGGGAGGGCAGGATATGAAGATGAACTCTGTATCCCTCCCTCACTATGGTTAAAGGTCACTGCTCTGAGGTGATTAGATCTTTATCTTTATCTTTATTTAGGAACTTAACAGACCGCTCATTGCAATAGCATCTGAGCGGTTCACAATTTGCATAAAAGCTGCTTAGAAAAAGAAAGGAACGCCAAATTTGTTATAGGACAGGCAGGAGAGGATGGAAGAACAAGAAAAAGAAACAGAAGACAATTAGATAGAAGGGGATTACCGGGGGAGTGGGGAGGGACGGGAGGGGGGCGGGGGAAGATCAAAAGCTGAGCAGAAAAGGTGAGAGTCTTTAAGAGGGCTTTGAAGGTTTTGAAGGAGGTTTTAGATGCCATCTGTGGGCATAATGACAGAGTCTGCCTGCAATGTGGAGGGGGGTGGGGAACCTCAGAGGCAGGGTGGCTATGTTCTCTAGGAAAAAGTCAAAAACCAGGTGCAGATTGAGTCTGCAGCACTGGTTGAGCCTTAGGAGTCTGAGACTTCTTCTGTTTGGGAGGCTGCTGCCTCTTTTGAGGACCCTGAGGTTGGTACTGAGAAGCAGGGGTATAAGAAGGGTAAATTTTCTTCTTAGCATAGAAAGTTTTCTTTGCAGTTGCTTTTTACCTAGCAGGGCTGGCTGTAGTCCTAGAAAGCCTGTTTAGAATGGTATTCTCAGATTCCAACTGAGAAACTTTGTCCTGCCAGTCCTTGCCAAAAATGTTTTCACCCGTGTAGGGAATATTGCCCAGTTTATCTTGAACCCACTGTTCAAGATCTGATGCTTGCAGTCATGCAATCCTACATGCACCAGTACAGATGGATGTGGCCCTGCTGGTGCATTCAAAGGAATCAAAGGCTGCTCTATTAACAAACTTTGAGACATTCTGAGCGTGTCTAACCAATGTAAGATAGTCACCTCTTATCATCTGGAAAAAGAGGGGCCATGGCCTCAAGATCCTTGGTTACTTCCTTGAAGAGATACCCATATAGAGGATGTATGAGTTTATCCTGGCTGAAAAGCATGGAAGCCTGAAAATACCAACACCCAAAAGCATCAAGGGTTCTCGATTCTCTACCTGGTGGGTTAGAGGAATGGGTTTTAGAACTCTTAATGTGGCACACTGTCGATTCCACTACCATTGAATGGTGGGGAAGCTGTGTCTTTTGGAAGCCGGGACACTTGGGTACTCGATACATGGTATCGCAACTTCGGGTATGGTGGGAAATAGTGAGGGGAGTCTCCCACATCCGGAGCATGAGATCATGGAGAATGCAGTGAATCGGAAGTGTAGCCGCCTCCTTAGGAGCTGTCGGATATTGGAGGGTCTCCAATTCCTCTGCTCTGGGCACTTTCTCAGATGTCACTGTTACAGAGAGACCCCTAGCCAGGTCATGAATAAACTCCTGAAAAGACATGTCCTCGGGAGGGGACATGCGCCATTCCAGCGAGGGTGAAGGGTCCTCTGGTAGACTCTGAAGTCTTCAGGTATCAAGTGATTCATCATCGGAAGAATCGGAATCCTCGAAGTATTGGCAGGAACGATGATCCTATTCCGATAGGGCTCGATACTGATTAAAGTCCATATCGGTATGAGGGACCTGCTTGGATGGTACCTCGGTGCCGTGAATGGACTCTGGATCTAGAGACATGCAGTCTGCATTGGTACTGGATCGGTACCAATGTCAGTGGTACCATTGGTAGAGATTTGACTGGGACCGAAACCGCCAGTAGAGCCGCCAGGGCTCTGCTCAATGGCCAGGATACGCTGATCCATGGAGCTGGCCGATGCCTGGGTATCGGTACTGGAGACTTGCGCTACCATCCCAGAACATGGCACCAGGAGCTCTCCTGAGGTGGAGGCCTCGGGAACATCCTGGGACCCCTCGATGGCTTTGGAGGAGAGGTCCTCCTGCTGGGGTCGTTTGGCTGGCCGATCTACCTCCAGGACAACACCCGAGGCATCTCTATGCTTAGAAAGAGATCTACCATTGGGAGGGATGGCTTTACTTGTCCTTCAATACCCAAGATCCTTAAGAGGAAGACGATGCCCTCGATGATGTCGATGCCAAAGAAACTGCATCTGAAGCAAAGAGTGTGTCCAGCTTCGTGACTTGAATCTGCAGGCCTCTCTTGGTCATCTTCTTGCACAGGGGACATTTTAACGGCTGCTGGTTGGGTCTGAAGCATTTGAGACACCAGTCGTGTCAGTGCCCGAGATGGTACTGCCACATTTAGAACATTTCTTAAAACCACTAACTGGTTTCTCCATTGTGTCAGTAGACACAATGGTAGGCTTACGGCTAAAATAGCGTTGATATGTCTGAAGAAATTTTTTTTTTTTTTAAGTAAAAAAAAGAAAAGAAAAGAAGAGAACTGACAATGGGAGTCGGTTCCAGCGTCGACGGGAAAGCAGGCGCTAACCACAAAAAACAAAAAAAACAAGAACTAAAGAATTTTCTGCGGTGACAGGATTTGCTTCCTGCTGACTCCGCAGAAAACGAAGAACTGAGGAAGCAGAGTTGGGAAGGCAGCACGCAGGCAAAGTGGGATGCACCCAAAAGGTTTCCTACTGGACACTGGGGAGCATTCCCACATGGGCTCCGTCGGTACCGATGTCACCATATGTGAAGACTACATTCGTTCTTGTTCCTAGAGATGAATTTTAATACCTAGTTCCAACTCTGGCAACAGCAAAGAGTTTGCTATTTATAAGAAGCAGGTTTTGTTTAAGTCATTTTAGTTTAAGGAACACTTGGCCTTTTCACTATCCTTGCAGATGGGTCTGAAGCAAGTGAAGCATGCTGGATGGGGCAGGAATCGCTGCCTGGTTCTCAAGATTTCAACACAAGTACTGCATAGAAGGAGTATCCCCTGCACCATGACAAATTTTCAGTGTCTTTGAATGTCTCCACAAGAAGACAGATATGGACCTGTCAATACAAGTCAAAATAGGAAGGATGAATTAACAGCTGGAAAACATGACAGCAAATATGCTGCCCTTCAAACAAGGTGTCTTCATTAATCCAACCCAACCAACTCTCCTTTGGTTTCTCACTGGGACCTTGCATGGAACTTTGCTGCAATTTTACAGCAATCTAGATATCAAGCTTTCTATAAGAGGAAAGTTGTACTGGCCACTAGATGCTAAAAACCGAAGAAAATCAAGAAATCAAGACTAATGCCTTCATTTCACTTCAGCAAACAGTTACTAAGCAGCTATGTATGATGAAAAACTCCTGAAATAATATCTTTGGACAATATGGGAGGCAGGAAGAGGGAGAGGCAGGGGCAGGGAGAGAGGAAGCAAGAGAGCTAATTCAAAAAAAGACACCTAAGTTCTGCAAGGCTAGGCACAGAGCTCTGGTGGCCCCCTACTGGTCCTGGAAAAAAAATGGAATCTTTGTAGGCTGGGATCCCATTAATGGGCCAATAAAATACATGTTTTAATGCATGAGCTTTGGAGACTATAGAGAGATTGTTTCTTCAGATATATTTACATTGTTAAGTGATTTCTTCACTGACCTCATTTAATGAATGCTAGTCATACAAATGCATAAGGACACTTCATCCTGGGGAGATTTTCACCTGGGCTATGAGTGGGGGCACCTTTATAGAAAAGGTGGAATCTCACCATCACCTACAGGACTGGGCTTTAAGGCATTTGTTGAGCTGTGCGCCCTCCTATTTTTAGCTCTGGTTTATACATCAAGTCTGCCTATAGATCACTGTTGGATTGCTGTATTCTGTGAATTAACTATTAGCCCCAGATCACAAGAAAGTGAAAGAGATTGCCTTCAGTGATGATCTATCAGAAACCTCACAGAAATAATGTCAGGTAATACTGTACACTTTGATAAACTGTTTTATTATTGAAAAGGCCCGATTAATCATCTTGGAATAAATATTTTTGCCCATTTCAAACCCATTCGTTTACAAATGTGCCCTCCTCTGACTCCCCAAAAGTACAAAAACCCTTCCCTATGGAATGGCACTAAGCAGATTACAATCCCTCTGAGACCATTCTTGATCAGGAACAGATGACTGAAATGATCAGACCGGGGTTAGGAGGTGTCATCTCGACTGTAGTATTGATAGGTGTGGTCACTAATGCTCTTCCCTTGTCCTACCTTTTAACATCCCCCAGATGACTATCTTACCACTCGCCCAGGGCTTCCAGGCAACGCATACGTCCCAGCATCAGCTCAGAGTCATCTTTGTTGGCATCCATCTTCTTGTCATAGGCCACCAGTGCATCCTCCCACTCATGTAACTTCTCATACCACGTAGCCTGAATCTCCTGCAGCACAGGGAAGAAGCACACATACAACACTTATTCCTTGGACTAGTATAGAAACAATAATAAATGAAAAGTATGGCCCACATCAGCTTTACCTCATTTCACCCAGTTACACTTTGAATCATGATTAAGGAGTGACAGTGTTGACTCAAGTCTTCTTCACTGGCGGGTGACTTAAAAATATGGCCAGCTGCATTTTTTCTAAATAAAATGTTTGAAAAGAGAAGAAGTATGATGTACTATGTCCTTGATAAAAGCCAGCATTGCTTCATGTGGGTTCAACAGCTGTTGCACGAGTACTTCTTTTGTGCTGTTTTGTAATCTTTTGCCGATTCTGTCATGCTCCTTTCCACTGGTTTGTCTACAAAGTGTCCTGAACGATTTATGCATCGCATTTGCATCTCACTACAGTTGGTGGTGGTTCTCTGCACCTCACTATTGCTGGTGGGGTTTTTCACGTCCTGGTCCTGCAGCTACTTTTTGCTGCTCCTGCTATTCAGCAAATTTAGCTTTGTTCAGTGCTGGACTGCTGTATTTTGTTTTTCATCCTCTCTCTACAATTTGGCTTACAGTTATCAGATTTTTTTTTGTACAACAGACTGCTATGATTGAAGCTCTACTCCACTGGCTTGTCCTTCGACAGCTTCTATGTTGTTCATAATTAGAGAAACAAAGGACTCCATGGTATAAAAGTCTGTTACTCTACTCTTAAGAGACTGGACAAAGTTTCCAGCATTTACTCAATAGATGCTGCTAAACAGAGTCTCTACAAAATTAATTCATACAGTGGAATCTGGACTTCAGAATGCATTTCCATTTGTATACTATTATTGTTTGACATACTTGTTATGTCATATGTTTTCTTTAGTTCAAGTAAAAAGAAAAATTAACTTAAAATTATATTTTCTCTTTTACCTATTTGGCTGGTTGTACTTTCCATGGCATCCATGATCTGTGATTCTGCTTCCAGGACCAACTTGAGCAACTTTGAAAGCCATACCAAAAATATGCATGTCCTGCTTGGAGGGTATTTATTTATTTAACAGTATTCATATACCAACTTTTCCTTAAATTAAGATGGCTTACATTAAACTCAAGTTTACCAGCTAATGGTTTACTTTAAAACTCCATTTTGAAAGTAACTATTTACATTGAACAAAGTGTTTTTAAGTTCTATAATGTATAATTATATTGTAACAGAGTGTTTTGTAACTTTTTACATAAATAACTTATTTACTTATTTACAGTTAGTGGTTATGTTGCATGGTCGCTGGCATTGATCCGTAGTCATTGTCCAGGTCTGGTGTAGACAGAAGTATAGTTATTTTATGTGATGTGGCCGAAATATTCAGTGAGTAAGAAAGAGTAGTTACTCACCTGTAACAGGTGTTCTCCAGGAGCAGCAAGAATCAGTCCTCACATATGGGTGACATCGACGTCGATGGAGCCCCCATGCGGAGCATTTCCCCAGCTTTCTAAGAAAACCTTTGGGAATACACCCACGCATGCGCGGTCCCCTTCCCGCCCAAAGGTGCCATCTTGCTCAGTCAGATGACATAGCTAAAAGACAGCACAAAAAACAAAATGAACTATGTACAACCAACTCCCAGGGGAGGAGGGAGGGTTGTGAGGACTGATTTCTGCTGCTCCTGGAGAACACCTGTTACAGGTGAGTAACTACTCTTTCTACAGGACCAAGCAGGAAGTCAGTCCTCACATATGGGTGACTCCCTAGCTCTGGGCTACCAGGAACCCAGGCTGAAAAATAGAGTTCCCTCTGTGAAGCCTCAGCATCAGGGAAAGAATTTTACTGAGAAGAGATCCCACCGGTAGCCCAACAAGAGGGCTGGAGGGCAGGAGTTGCCTAAACCTCAAAGAGATTCCGGAGTACATAAGAACATAAGATATGCCATACTGGGTCAGACCAAGGTCCATCAAGCCCAGTATCCTGTTTCCAACAGTGGCCAATCTAGGTCATACGTACCTAGCAGTTTCCCCAAAAGACACAGGTTCCGCAATGCTTGTACTGGGTCAAGCATTGATATCCTCGGTCCCTTCTTAATAATGGTTTATGGACCTTTCCTCCAGGAAAGTACTGCCTGACCAAAAGCACTGTCCCTACGGGACTCCCTCTCCAGGCAGTAATGGGCTGCAAAAGTCTGGCTTGAGGACCAAGTTGCAGCCCTACAGATGTCTGCCAACGGTACAGAACAGAGATGAGCTACTGATGCAGCCATTGCCCGGACACGGTGGGCTGTGACTCGACCCTGTAAGGGAAGGTCTGCTGCCCTGTAAGCCTAGGTGATACAGTCCGCCACCCATATGGACAAGGTACGCTTGGAGACAGGCAACCCCAAGTTGTTAGGGTCAAAGGAGACGAAGAGCTGAGTAGCCCTTCTATGACCCTTAGTACGCTCAATGTAGAAAGACAAGGCCCTTCTACAGTCCAGGGTATGCAGGACTTCCTCAGCCCGGCTGGCATGGGGCCTAGGGAAGAATGTTGGAAGAACCACCTCCTGATTGAGGTGGAAAGAGGAGACTACCTTCGGGAGGAACTTAGGATGAGTCCTAAGGACTACCCTGTTCCTATAGAAACGAGTGTATGGCCTGTCACAGACCAGGGCTTGAAGTTCACTCACTCGTCTGGCCAAGGTCAGTGCCACTAGGAAAAGAGCCTTCCAAGAAAGGAAGCGGAGAGGACACGTAGCCATCGGCTCAAAGGGAGGGCGAGTAAGCTGCTGCTAGACCACATTCAACTCCCACTCAGGGGTTGGTGGACGGAGAGGAGGTTTTAGCAAGAGCAAGCCTCTGAGGAACCAGGACACAAAGGAGTGAACCGATAAAGAGTGCCCTTCCACCTGTAAGTGGTGGGCTGCCAGAGCAGAAAGGTGTACCCGAACAGAATTGGACTTAAGACCCTGATTAGACAAGTGCAGCAGGTACTGAAGCACCACTGGCACAGGGCAGGAGAAAGGGTTCTCCTGGCGTTTGTCATATCACAAGGAGAACCGTTTCCACTTCAGGGCATAGGTCTTTCTGGTGGATTACTTCCTAGAGGGCAAGACCACCTCTTCAACTTCCTGAGGCAGGCCCCAGGGAGCCAGCACTACCCTTGCAGCATCCAGGCCATCAAATTGAGATTTTTGAGATTGGGGAACCCTGATCCTGAGAAAGAAGATCGGGTTGCAACCCCAGAGGGAGTGAGGGTCCACCGCCAGCTGTAACAGAAGCGGGAACCAGGGCTGCCTCGGCCATCTGGGGGCTACCAATATGACCGAGGCCCTGTCCCTTAGAATCTGGAACAAGATTCGGGCCACCAGGGGCATGGGAGGAAACGCATACAGGAGGCCCTTGGACCATGACATCAGGAAGGCATCCGCTGCGAATTTCGTGGGATGCGGTTGCCTGGAGCAGAACTGAGGCAGCTGCCGGTTCAGGGGACTGGCAAAGAGGTCTATGGATGGAAGTCCCCATTTCAGGAAAATGTTCTGAACCACCAAAGGGTGCAATTGCCATTCGTGAGGCTGTAGAACCCTGCTCAATCTGTCTGCCAGGAAATTTTTGTGGCCAGGAAGATAGATTGCCCTGAACATCATATTGTGTCGAAGTGCAAAAGAGCATAGGGCCTGTGCCTCCTGACACAGGAGCCTGGACCCCGTGCCCCCTTGTTTGTTCACATAGAACATCGCCACCTGGTTGTCTGTCTGCACCAAGACAGATTGGTGGGCCAGGGTGTGAGATAAGGCTTTGAGGGCTAAGCGTATCGCTCGGAGTTCCAGGAGACTGATTTGTTGCGTGGCCTCCCATGGAGACCACAGGCCCTGTGTGCACTTGTCCAGACAATGTGCACCCCAGCCCTGCAAGGAGGCATCGGTTGTGAGTACCACCGTGGAAACAGGTACTTGAAAAGGAATTCCCTGTAGAAGGTTGGGGGGGTGTAGCCACCATTGCAGGGAGTTCAGGAAGAGTTTGGACACCCTTACTTTGTCTCTTAGGCTTCCTGTAGCCTGCCTCCACTGAATCCTGAGACACCACTGTGCAGGTCTCATATTCAGGCAGGCATTGGGGGTCACATGCACTGTTGAAGCCATGTGGCCCAGGAGCCTTAAAGTCTGGTGGAAACCAGTGGGTTGTCTAGAAACCGGCTGGCCAAGTCCATCAGCCTTCCCGCTCTGTCTTCTGGCAAATAAGCCTTTGCGTGCAGGGAGTCTAACCGTGCTCCTATGAACTCCAGGTTCTGGGAGGGGAACAAAGTGGACTTTGCGAAGTTTATGACAAAGCCTAGTTGTTGAAGGAGAGAGACAGTACGGAGGGTGGCTTGCCTGGCCTCCTGGAGAGTCTGACCCCTGATGAGCCAGTCGTCCAGGTAGGGGAAGACAAAAATACCCTGGTTTCTCAAGTAGGCCGCCACCACCGCCAGGCACTTTGTGAAGACCCGTGGGGCGGAGGTTAGGCCAAAGGGCAGTACTCGGTACTGAAAATGGTTTCCTCCTACCACGAACCTTAGGTATTTTCTGTGGTCTGGATGAATGAGGATGTGAGTGTACGCATCCTTCAGATCTAAGGAGCATAGTCAATCTCCCTGCTGGAAGTAGGGCAGCAGTGTTCCAAGAGTAAGCATCTTGAACTTTTCCTTTTCCAAGAACTTGTTGAGATTTCTCAAGTCCAGAATGGGCCGGAGACCTCCAGTTCTCTTTGGCACAAGAAAGTACCTGGAGTAGAAGCCCTGCCCCAGCAGGTGGGGAGGTACAGGCTCCACCGCCCTGTCTTGAAGACAACCTTGCAGTTCCTGGAGAAGCAGTTCCTGATGCAGAGAAGGCCTTGGAGGCTCCCCTGGAAAGTAGGAGGGGGTACCTGATTGAAATGGAGCAGATAGCCCTTCTGGACTATGCTCAGTACCCAAGCATCTCTTGTGATGGGCGGCCACTGGTGGGCAAACAAGGCCAACTGACCCCCCGTACTGAGATGGGCCAGGAGAGGTGGAGAGGAAAGGTGGAGAGGCTATGCAGTGGGAGTGAAAAAACCCCTCCCTGCTGAGTAGGAGCAGGAGCTGGAGGCTTGGGGGCTTTCTGCCTACGGGGCCCATGGCCTGCTGACCCTGGTGGGGAGCTGGGGAGGCCTGATAGTGAGGGAAAGGTTTGCAGGCAAATGACTTCCTTGGGTAAAAGGTCATTTTCCCCGAGCCCTTCTTCTTATGAGAAGGGGCAGAAGTTTTTCTGGAGAACCTTGTCCTTGTCAGAGTCTCGGTCTCGAGTTCAGCGGCCTTTTCGGCCATGGGCTTGCCGAAGAGGTTTTCACCCCAGCATGGGACATCGACCAACTTGTCCTGTACCCATGGCTCGAGGTCCGATGACTGTAGCCATGCCTGGCGTCGAACACCGATGCCAGCCGCCGCTACTCGGGCAGAAGCCTCGAAGCCATTATAGGCCGCCCGGGAGATGAATTTGGAGCATACCCAGATCCCCGAGGCCAAGGACTTGGAACCTCTGCAAAGGTTCCCCGGAGAGGCCAGCAGAGAACCCGGCTATTTCCTTAGCCAGGTCCCGCAAGTACATGTCCATGTACAGCTGGTAGGACTGGACACTGCAAGCAAGCATCGAGCCCTGGAAGCACTTTGTGCCGATGGCATCCAGGCTTCGGGCCTCCCTACCGGGGGGCACCGCAGAATGCATCTTCTGGCTCTTCAGACGATGCATGGCCAATTCCACAACCATAGAATGGTGCGGCAGCTGCGCCTTCTGGAACCCAGGGCTCTTTCGGACCCGATACATGGAATCGATCCGCTTGCTCAAAACCGGCGCCGCCCACATTCGGAAGAGGAGCCGTTCCAGCATCGGAGGAACCGGCATAGTAAAGGCCTCCCTCGGGGGAGAGTCATACTGCAGGACATCGAGCTCTTCGGCTCGAGGCTCCTCCTCGGGATCCGCAGGAACATTCAAAGCCTTGGCCATGTCCCTTACAAACTCCGAGAACTGGGTGTCCTCCAGTGGGGACCTACTCTGGGGCTTGGACTGCGGTGAGTCCGAAGGGACACACCGAGTCCGAAAGGTATCGGGGGGACTCCTTGTCCTCCGTCTCCCATGCAGACTCATCTGAGGAAGAGTCGAGGGGCTCCGACCGTACGGGCTCCGGTAGCACCCGCCCTGACGCCGGGGGCATTGGCATCGATGCCCTCGGTCCCGAACGGGAGGTCGAGGGGGACCGTGACCGAGTCCGGACTCGGGCCTTCATGGCTTTGAGAACCGGCTCGGTCTCCGGGGTCAACTTAGACGTTGACGTCCCAGTGGTCGGGGCAGATGCACCAGTCAAGCTGGCCATCAGCACCCGCTGCTGATCCATGAAGGCAGACAGTCTGCACTCCAAGGCTGTCAGCCTGAGTCCAAGCTCAGGAGACTTGGCAGCCACCGATTCGGGCCCCGGTGGTGCCGGGCCCGGCGTCGGCTCCCTCGGAGGAGAGTCCTCGAGGACAACAGGACTTACGTGCTCGACGGACTCCGGCTCTATACGAGGCACCTTAGGCGGCTTCTCCAGCTCCAAAGGCCCGGGGCTGCGGTCAGGGGTCCGGGACCTGGCCCTCGAGGAACCAGGGGTATCCTCCTCCGACGCCCTCACGAGCTTCCTCTTCTGCTCCCGACTGGGGGACCCCCTTTCAGAGGAACCCCAACGAAGCTCGGGGTCAGACTCCCGAGACATCGAGGCCTCTGACAAGGTCCGGACCCGTCCGGAGGCAGAGTCAGAAAAAATCCTCTCCTTCTGATGCTGTTGGCTTCTGAGCGCCTTGGTGGGCATCTTTCCATACAGGGCACAGACCTTGGGATAATGGTCTGGCCCGAGGCAACGCAGGCAGCAGTCGTGTGTGTCGGTATGAGACATGAGCTTCTTACAACGATCACACTTTTTAAAACCACTGGAGGCCATCGGGGAAAAAAGGGCCCCCGCGAGGTCAAAAGACCGGCCCTCCAGGGAAAAAGAAAAAGAGCGCGAACTTGTAAGGGCAAAAAACCGAAAAATAGAGATCGGGTCGATACCGGTGTACCGAAACTAGGTGGGAAGGGGAACCGGCGTCGAACCGGACAAAAGAGAGCAAAAATCGCAGAAAAAAATCTAACTTTTCCGGGTGACAAGGACTCACGTCCGTTGGGCTCCACGGAAAAAGAAAGACTGAGCAAGATGGCACCTTTGGGCAGGAAGGGGACCGCGCTTGTGTGGGTGTATTCCCAAAGGCTTTCTTAGAAAGCTGGGGAAATGCTCCGCATGGGGGCTCCATTGACGTCAATGTCACCCATATGTGAGGGCTGACTTCCTGCTTGGTCCTGGAGAATTTCCTGAATTCTTTAGTATCCTTAGTGCATCTGATATTGTTCAGTAGGGAATTCCAAAGGTTTGATGCATAAAGTGAAAAGGCCCTGTTTGAAGTGCATTGTTTGGCTTTGGAGAAATCCTTAGGTGTGGTTAGCGTGTTTCTGTTTGTTCTTTCTTGAAAGGCAGTTTTCTGGGTATATTTTTAATAGGTCTTGGAGTGAGTCAGCTGATTCATTCTGGAGTATTTTGAATATGTTGATAATAGCTTTGTATTTTACATGACTCCGGACTGGGAGCCAGTGAAGTTGTGCCAGGATCGGTGTTATGTGTTCGCATTTGTTTGTTCCTGTGAGAAAACAAGCAGCAGTATTTTGTACCATCTGAAGAGGATGGATTGTTGTTTTTGGCAGGCCTTGGTAGACTGAGTTACAAAAGCCCAATATTGATGTGATGGTAGCCTGTAGGACTTTTCTGAAATCATTATAACTTAAAAGGGGCTTTAGCTTCCGAATGATTCTTAACTTATGGTAAGCGCTCTATGATGTCCTTTTAATATGAACTTGTAAGTTTAAGTTTTGATCGAGGATGACTCCTAGGTATTTAAACTTGCTTTTGACAGCAATGCATCCATTCTTTGTATCTATTGTGGAGGGATGGTTGAAGGTTGTGTTTCTTGTTATTGTGAGTGCTTCCATTTTGTTGTACTGTAATTTAAGTTGAGATTGTGAGAGTGTAGCCATTCGGATATTTCTGCGAGGCATTGCGTTATGGCTGTGTAGTCCGGGGTTTTGACATCAAATGATGTGTATATCATGATGTTGTCCATGTAGATTTTGTAATGTATGTTATGTTTCTGTATGACTTTACATAGTGGCAGGTTGTATATGTTAAATAGGATGGATGATAACGCAGGGGTCAGCACTAAGAGTGAATGGAAGGGATGCGTTTTTTTCTGCATCTGATGTACTGTTGTCTGTCTTTTAGGTATGACTGGAACCATATTTTTGCAGAGACCGATTTCTTGTAGGCGATTTAGAATTATGGGGTGTGATACTGAGTTGAAGGCTGCTGATATGTCGAGAAATATTAGGATGATGCCCTTTTTTATATTGTCAATTTCTCTGATGATGTGGTCAAAGACAACTGAAATTAATGTTTCCACTCCGTGGTGCTGCTTGAATCCATGTTGGTGTGCGTCCAAGGGTGCATGTGAGCTGATATGGTCCTGTAGTTGTAATTGGACTACCTTCTCTACTATTTTAGCCATGAAAGGTAAGCTGGAGACTGGTTGGTATGATATTGGGTCTGCTTTGTCAGCTTTGTTTTCTTTTAGGATGGCCTTATTGATGCTAGTTTGAGGGATGCAGGCATTTGTCCCTGTGTAAGGGATGTGTGTATGATGTGATGTAATAAGGGATGAGTGTTTCCTTAGCTGATTTTATCCATGTCACTGGACAAGAATCAGTTGGTGAGGTTGTTGTATTTAGGGGTTGTTATGATGTGTTCCACTTGCCTGAGTGTTGGGATAGTGAAGTCTCCATGTTGTCTTTGTTTTTGGCTGGTTGCTGAGCTGCTTCGACATTAAGTGGTCTGATATTCATTGCAGATGTATGTCAGTGGAGTTTTCTTGTGAGGGTTTTTTTGTTAGCATGTTGACTATTCCAAAAAGTTCCCTTGGTTTATTTGCTGCCTTCATTACCAGATTTGTGTTATATTCCTGCTTGCATTTGTTGATCATGTTGTTATAAATGTATTGCATGGTTCTGTATTTTTGTAGTGTATCGAGGTCTTTTGTCAGTCTCCATTTCCTCTCTATTCTTCTGAGATTCCTTTGGCTTCTCTGATTTATTTTGAGTACCAGGGGGCTTGTGGTTTCTTTGGTGCTGTAGATGCTTTGCGTTGTGCCTCTGACACATTTGTAATGGAGTGGTTCCATATCTCCATTATGCTTTCAAGGTCGGTGTGGTTGTTGTTCAGTCTAGGCAATATTTCGTTCAGGAATTGTTCTTTGTTATATGCCTTGAATCTCCTCTCGATGTGTTGCTCCCAGGTGATCATACTTGGGGTGGGAATCATTATGTTAAATGTTACCATGTAGTGGTCAGACCAGGGGGTTGGTGTTATAGCAGGAGGGCGAGGGGGGGTTATGCGTTTGTCATTTACCAGACTGGATGTGGTGAAGACAAGATCTAAGATGCAGCCCTGTCTGATTGTGGGTTCGTGTATCAATTGGTTTATGTTCATGGCCTCCATGGTTCTAAGGAAGGAGTCGCGGATTTGAGGTTGAAATCCATCATTGTCAGCATTGGTTTGTGATGTAAGGCAAGGGTGCATACTGCTTCTAGTATTGATGAGAGCTCATCGGTTCTGGCATTGGAGGCTCTATAAGCGAGGCAAAGTGAGACGTATTTGTTTGAGATAATCATGATGATGCTTTCCTCTGTACTGACTGTTGAGATCATTTTGAATTTAAAGTGAGTCTTAGCAAGTATCAGCACTCATCCCTTTCACTTGTGTGTTCTTGGACAGTTAAATGCCGTGCATGTTTTTGGCATGAGTTGATTTAGGAGTACTCGGTCAGTTTCTGAGAGCCATGTCTCTGTTATGCACATTATGTCTGTGCTGTTGTCTTGAAAGTAGTCTACTATTGTGTTTATTTTATTTCTAACCGATCTAGCATTAATTAATGCGCAGTTGACTATGGAATCCAGTACTAGGTTTTTGTTTTAGGTTTGTATTTGATTGGTGCATCCAATTGGTATGAGTCTTTGTGTGCGCTTGATTTGCTGCCTGGGTTGGAGATGCTATAGAGTGTTACAATGTAGACCTGCTGGTAGTAGTGCAATCAGAGTATTGCTATATACTGGGTAGGCTTTGGCTTGTCTTAGTAGAAGAGGAAGGAGGCAGATAATTAATAGGAGAATGGATGAGAGCTTGGTATCCACAAAAACACAACACTCATTAAGAAAAAATGTTTTTGGCAGAGTGGTGAATGCCTTTTGTTTCTTTCTGTGCTATCCCGCATCTTATGGTGTCCCCCAAACCTACCTCCTGAGGTTGGATGATGGCATTAGGGTAAATCCATGATTATTCACTGTTGCTGAGGGAAGTGCAGAGCAGGGTTGTTTGCACGGAGGGTTGGTGTGTCTCGCCTATTGGTCCTTACCTCTAGTTTGTCTTCTGAATTGTTTTGTGGTCTTCCTCAGGATGTTTAGCAGCTTTCCGAGAGAATGTTCAAGTCCAATTCTAGTTGCTCCTGAGCAGGGAGTTTTGTGTCTTCTATGTGGTCCAAGCCTAACAGCCACGCCAAAGGACCCTCAGGCGCAGGAGCACCTGTCGGTCCCTGTTTTTAAATGCTGCTTATGTGGCGGCGATCGGGGAGGAGTTTTCCTTCCTGCTTGCCTTCCTGATGCCAATCTGGGGCTGGAAGAGTCCCTGCACCTGGCCTGCTTTGGGGTCAGCCACAACCTGCAGCGTTGCTTCCAGGACTGCCTAGATGAAAAAACCTAGAAGCAAAATCTTTTGGGCCCTCTGAGGGAAGTGGAGACACACCAGGGCACTTAGGCCTGTCTTTTGGGTAAGGTCGGAGCACATCACATCAGGGCACCAGGCCCCTTTTCTGTTTCCCGCCAATCATCAGAACTGCTCAGTGCTGCTCTTCATTATCTGATCTTTAACTTCTGTCTTAAAATGTTTATTTCATCTCCGGGGTAAAAAATAAAGATTCAGCATTAAACTGAAAATAAAAATGTTTTCAATTTAGGATACTTTGCTACATCAGTAGTAGTTCCAAATGCAGCTCATTGCACCAAGATTAGTGCAGTGCTTTACTTCCTGCTTAGCAGAGACTTTCTGAGCACTCATATCCTTGCTGCACTGGAAGTTATATTAGTACACAAAAAAAATCAAGTAAAATTCTACACAACGGGTTAGAACACTTTACTCCATTGACCCCAGTGCTAATTACACGACAACTATCCTATTCATAAAATTAAGCATGAAATGTTTTAGAACTTCAACAGTAACTTGCTTTGACACTTTACAGGCAGGAGATCAGAGAAGTCTGCTTCTTTATGGCAGAGACAGAATATGGTACACCATCACATGACCTATTTTTGGTGGGTCTGTATGAAAATAGCAGTCACTAGTATAGGCTCAATTAAATTAGCTGTAGCTTTTACAAATTCAGGATAAACCATTTGGAACCACTAGAGCTAAATCATTCACCTACTACATGAACTCACCAACTCTCCAAAGTGCTTCATAGCATATTCCAGAACTCCTGCTGCTGCCTCTGGCTGCTGAAGCTTATTATTAATGCTAAGAGAAAGAACAGAAAACACCAGCTAAAATAGTTAATCGCTCTTTCTCTCTAGTTAGCATACAGCAAGATAAAATATTAGATGACATCAAATCATCATACCTCTTATTCCATACGATCATTCTTCTGTAATAAGGTAATAACCACCATCCCCACAATATTAAGCCCAAAAGTGAAATCAGATCTTACCTGCTAATTTTCTTTCCTGGAGTCCCTCCATTCCAGTCCAGACAAGTGGATTATGCTCTTCTACCAGCAGGTGGAGACTGAGAACACAAACTTAAGTATGCTATTTGTAGCCAGTGCAAACTGACAATAGCCAGTATGAACTTTACAAAGCAGAGAAAATGGAGCCCAACCTCAATTCTCTGACAGTCATGTCCTCTCTCAGAAACAAGCAACACGAGGAACCACTCATCCAACTCCTCCTGAACCCCAAAGGAGTCTGTCAAGTAAAAAGTTGCACTCTTATGTGGGAATTACCCCACTTCTTTTTTTTATAAAGCTGGCAAAAAACGAACAGAAAACGTGAAGACTCAGAACACAGAGAACAACCGGGTAGACACTCCCAAAATGAAACATGTGCTGTCCTGAATATGCCCGCTTGAATCTAATTCTGCAAGAGTAGACAGTACCCCATAGAGAAACACATCCCAGGTGGGTCCTGGACTGCAGCGACTCCAGGAAAGAAAATTAGCAGGTAAGGTCTAATTTCACCTTTCAGTTCGCCCCTGCAATCTATTCTAGATTAGTGGGATGCAGCAAAGCATTACTAACGACAGGTGGGAACCGACACTGGTCTGCAACACCCTGGTCCCAAAAGCTCTGTTCTGTTGGGCCTGCACACCAGACGGCAATGTTGAACAAAGGAATAAAGAGACTATCATATTGCTGCCTTACAAATGTCCTGAGGGGGAACAGGACCAAACTCTGCCCAAGACACAGAACATAGTATATGACGGCAGATAAAGACCAGGATGGTCCATCTAGTTTGCCCAGCAAGGCAGCAAGAGTAGGCACACCTGCCACTCCGTGCAGGTCACCCCTCCCCATGCCTTTGTTTAGGGGTGTACCCACCGCTCCGTGTAAGTCACCCCTATTTGTTCAGATATAAGAGATAGTTATGTTTATTTTTATTTTATCCTGTTGCTATAAAGGGATCCACTGTGTTTGTCCCATGCCATTTTGAATTCTGTCACTGTATTTCCCCCATCACTTCCATCGGGAGGGCATTCCAAGCATCCACCACCCTTTCAGTGAAAAAGTATTTCTTGATATTGCTTTTCAGTTTACCCCCTTGCAGCTTCATGTTATACCCTCTAGTTTTACAGCTTTCCCTTCTTTGGAAGAGGTTTGTTTGTTTGTTCATTAGTACTGTCCTGTATTTGAAGGTCTGAATCAGATCCCCCCCTGTCCCTCCTCTCCTCCAGAATCTACATATTTAGGTCTTCAAGTCTCTTCTCATACGTCTTCTGATGCAGGCTCCAAATCATTTTGGTCGCCTTTATCTGAACTGTTTCCAGTCTTTATATCCTTTGCAAGATATGGTCTCCAAAACTGAACACAATATTCCAAGTGAGGCCTCACCAGTGACTTATACAGTGGCATTAGTACCTCTTCCTTTTTGCTGGTAATTCCTCGCTGTATACAACCTAGTATCTTTTGGCTTTTGCCACCGCCTTGTCACACTGTTTCGCCACCTTGAGATCATCAGAAACAATCACTCCGAGGTCCTTCTCCTGGAACATGCACACAAACCTCTCGCCCCTTATCGCATATAATTCCCTTGGATTTCTGCTTCCCAAGAGCATGACACTGCACTTCTTCACATTAAATCTTAATTGCCAAGAATTAGACCATTCTTCCAGCTTTTGTAGATCTTTCCTCATGTTATCCACTCCCACAAGGGAGTACACTCTGTTGCAAATTTTCGTGTCAACTGTAAAAACACAGACTTTTCCATTCAGTCCTTCAGCAATATTACTCACCAATACATTGAACAGTACTGGTCCCAGGAACGAACCCTGGGGCAAACAGCAGAGCGGGCCCTCAAGCCTGAGGGCACCAGGAACCTCTTCAACATATACATGGACATGATAGCTTCCCGGATCCACCAGGAAATAAAAGACTTAGAAGGCAACTCATCTTTCTGAGGACTGCCAAAAAAGACAAAGAGCCTCTCAAAGCGATGAAAGGACTCAGTCACTTTTAAGTACCGCTTGAGAGACCTATGAACATCCAGTTTATGAAGAAGATTGGCAGCCTCAGAATCCTGCAACTCAGAGAAGGACAGCAGAAAAAACACTTGATTGAGGTAAATCTGGACACCACCTTCAGTAAAAAGGAAGGCACCAGATGTAGAACAACCTTCTTAGAAATCACCAAATAAGGCTCATCAAAGACAAAGCCTGAAGCTCAGAAATTCAATAGGCTGAACAAATTGTAACCAGAAACATCACCTTCAAAGTCATGTCCTTCACTGTGACTCTCCTAAGTGGCTGAAAGGGAGGCACCAAATTAAGGTCCCATGCAGGAACCATGAAATGACCAGGGGGATGAAGATACTTCACACTTCATAAGAACATAAGAAATGCCATATTGGGTCAGACCAAGGTCCATCAAGCCCAGTATCCTGTTTCCAACAGTAGCCAATCCAAGTCACAAGTACCTGGTAGTTTCCCAAAAAGACACACAGGATCCACAGTGCTGGTATTGGGGCAAGTAGTGGATCTTACGGGTCCTCTTTAATAATGGTTAATGGACCTTTCCTCCAGGAACTTGTCCAAACCTTTTTTTAAACCCAGCTACAACTAAAGCACAGTTACTTACCTGTAACAGGTGATCTCCGGAACAGCAGGAATTAGTCTTCACACGTGGGAGACATCGCCGACGGAGCCCGCACGGGAATGTTCCCCAGCATCCAAACACAAAGCCTTTGGGAGCACCCCCCGCGCCTGCGCGGTGGCTTCCCGCCCTTCCTACTGCCTCTCCCCAGTTGAGTACATAGCTGAGAGAGAGAGAGAGGAAGAGGAAGAGGAAGGAATAGAGAGATACAACTCCTAGGGGAGGTGGGCGGGTTGTGAAGACTAATTCCTGCTGTTCCGGAGATCACCTGTTACAGGTAAGTAACTGTGCTATCTCCAGGAACAAGCAGGAATGAGTCTTCACAAGTGGGGACTCCCTAGCTGAGGGTGCCAGGGGAGATCCCATAAAATGCGGAGCCCTGGCAGGCAGGCATTTTCCCAACCTGGATCCCCGGCATCCCCTGAGGGATGGAGGGTAGGAGTTGAGAAGAAAAAGATTCCAGAGGAACAGCAAAACCAAAGACTACATGGGGAGAGTAGGCTTTAGAATGCAAGACAGTATCATTAAATATTTAATGAACTATTACCACATAGAGCTCACCTACCGGATCGTAGGAAGGAGAACTGTGATGGAAAGTACCGTAGACTCAGTAGCGAAGTCTTCGAGGGAACTTCACAGCAGTGAGGGGGAAGTTCCAAATCCGGAAGGGCAGGAGACCCAGGGGTCAACTGGTGCAGGAGAAGAACGGCAGGTCTTCAAGGAAGCTTTATGGGAAAAGCTGAGCACTCCATCAGGAGCAGAGTCCCTAACCCTGAGGGCTAGAGGTAGAAGACTGGCCGATCTGGAGAGCCCAGTCCGGAGGAGAACAGGGGCGTACCCCTGAACCGAAGAGTACACCATCAGCCCTAGCTGAGAAAAGGAAGACATAGGGCCTGAACCTCAGGAAGAGGTGCATAACAAAACAAACAGAAGCTGTTGGCTTCGCCGCAGCAAGTTGAGCATAACCGGTCCCAGATAGCGAGCCGTAAAAAATAGGCAAGCGGACTGGTCGGACCCCGTAAGGGTTAGCGCAAGTACCTGCAATAGGGAGGTAGACAATAATACACAGGGCGCTGTGGACATGTCCCAGTGGGCGCCTACCGATACAGATAAATATGTAATATATATATCAAGGTAAGTAAGGCAGCCCAGGTACTAAAACATGCATGTCGAGGGACAGACATACGGGAGTATAATACTGATAAGTCGGACCTGCCACTGATCCACAGAAGAGCGCCCACCTGGGAAGGTGGCGAGAAGAACCAAGAACAAAAAAGGGGGGGGTCTAAGTCTGTGGAGCAGTGGTAGATCAGCGAGATTAACAGTACGGTTGCGTGAAGGGCACATCAGGGGAAGGTCTACGATGTGTCCCCATGGCAGGCACGCAGGAAGAACTCGTCCCCCGCACCAAACGGGAGACAAGAGGGTATAGTCACCGAGAGTCAAAGGAGTGACTAAGAAGACCATTCCCTCATATGGAAAAAAACCCTCAGATACAAAGGTCCCTGCCTTATGGGAAGCTGCTCTGACGATTGCAGAGGGCAGCGTGCAGGAGGCGGGGGGAAACTGACAGGAGTCAGAGGCGTCGCCCCATCCCAGAGGCTAGAAGGTAACCTGCGGGGAGTGGCAATATGCCAGGTAGCAGAGCATCTGGCAGAAGCAGTAAGCCCGCTTGGTGACTCCTGCCCGCACAGTAACTGACAAAGAACAGGGGAAGGGTCTACACTGGGAGAAGAAATTACGGTATGGCACCCGCTCAAGCAGGGGAGCCCTGGAGAGAAGGGTTCGAGGGACTTACCTAAGGGTAAGGCAGTTGAAGGATAGAAGGCCCTGTGGCCAGAACCATCAAGGAAGAGCAGTGACCTCCCTCTACCAACAAGGAGGAGGGAATACCGTAACTCCCGGACAAGCATCCGAACCACCTGCCATACTGAAAACGAGCCCCAGTGTAGAGCTAGAAGAATAACTTCCGGTAGAGAAGTTAATCGTAGGCCGCCGCATACAAGTGCCTAAGGCCGCTTGGTATAAGCATCCTGGCACGGGCCCGGGAACCGCCGACCGGAGTGGGACGACCCTTGCTTGGGCGCACCTGGCGGGTGGGCGGACGGCTGAAACTTTCTCTTCCTCGGGAAAGGAGGTCTGGCAGGACATTTCCCACCCCCGGGGGGAAGAGAGGGCTTAGAATGGCTTCCAGTGCTAGGAAGCACTGAGCAACCTGACGTAACGCTTCGCTATGGAAGAGGTGTTCTCCAGCACATGGAGAATTACCCAGATTATGCTGTGCCCATCTACTCAAGTCGGACGCCTGCAGCCAGGCAGTATGACGGGCTCCAATGGCAAGAGCAGAGGACCTGCTAACAGACTGAAAGGAGTCTAGAGAAGCACGAGAAAGGAACCCAGAGATATTCCTGCAATGATAAAGAAGCAAGGAATATTCAGAGGCCTTAGTTGCAGACAAAAAGGGGGACAAGAGAGATAATCTCTCGGTGACCTCCCGGAGTGTCAGGCTCATATAAAACATATATGAAATAATTCTGGAAGCCAACATGGACGTTTGGAAGGTCTGACGCCCAAAGGAGTCCATCGCTTTAGAGGCACGACCGGGAGGGCGAGAAGAATGTTTCTTCTTACTTCCGACCTTCCGCAGCGCAGATTCCACCACAATGGAGTGATGTGGAAGCTGGTGCTCCCGGAAACCCGGGGAGGGGGGCACCCGATACCGAGCATGCATGGCTGTAGACGGTGCGGGAACACTCAAGGGTGACCGCCAAACCCCCAGCAGAAGATCCTGCAGAGAGGGGTGTAGAGGAAGCATTACGGCTGCCTGTTCTGCAGAACCTGGACTTAGGGGAGGCCCCGGGATAGGGATGGCAAGCAAGTCCGCCATGTCAAGGAGAAAATCCTGAAAAGACGGCTCTCCCAGCGGGGCTATTCCGGGGGAGGCTAAGGCGGAAGGCGCCGCCTGGACACCAGCAGGCCTAGCGGGCTGGTGCCCACTGGACAGAGGAGGACACCAACAGTCCCAATTCGAGGCCGCAAGTACTGCGTCTACGGTTCCGGGAACCTGATTTCCAGGTAGGCATCGACGGGGTCGATGGCACCGACGGAGCCGCAGTAATCGGCCTCGGCCCCGACCCCGGCCTCAGGGACGGCACTGCCCCCGGCGGTAAAAGGGGGTCCGAAGCACTCGGAGAGCAGAGGTCAGCAATCTCTGCACTGTGTCGCCCAAAACTTGTCGTAACCAAGCCTTCAAGACTGGATACCGACTCGAGACAGGGCATCGAACCGAGCGAGGGGACCAACCCCCTCCTAGAGGGCCCCGGCGGCAGTGTCGGCGAAGCCGAACCCGGAAAGCGAATCAGGATCGCATCGATCGGTGCCGCAGGCATCGAGGACCCCCGAGGGCGAAGCTCGGTGAAGGGGGAGACACCCGACACCGGCGACGACTGCGGGAGATAGGTACCGCTAGACGCCGGTACTCCTCTCGAGCCTGTCTTACCACGAGGAGAACCCCTCCAGGGCTTATTAACCGGCCCCGAGGGTACCCAGGTAACCTGGCGATGGGCCCCGGCGGGGAGTGAAATGCACAACCCCGGCGCCGGGGCACCGGCGCTTCTTGACGCCGGGACCAACCCCGCTGTTGGCCAGGACGACGGACAACCCGGCTGGGTCGAATCGATCGAGGTCCCCGAGGCCCCCCTACTAGCGATGAGCGGAGCACTCGACGTCCGCATCGATGCCAGGGGATCGCCCGTCCGGGACAGATCGATAGGTCCCGAAGGTACCGGGGGAGCCAGGCGGCGACCCCTGGTGAGGAGTGGAGCACTCGACACCGATGCCGGCGCCGGGGAGGCGGCGCCGCTCAAAGCCGGTACCACCCCCGCGCAGGACTGGGATGCAGGAAAGCCAGTCCGGGCCGAATTGATTGGCCCCGAAGGTACCAAGGGCACCAGATGACGATCCCCGGCTACGAGTGAAACACTCGACGCCGATGCATCGGTACCGCCCGAAGCGGGTACCACCTCCGCGCATGGCGGGGATGTAGGAACGCCAGACTGGGTCGAGACGATCGGCCCCGAAGGAGCCGAGGACACCAGCTGACGATCCCCGGTGAAGAGTGAAACACTCGGCACCGACGCCGACGCTGGAGGAACGGTACCGCCCGAGGCGGGCACCACCCCCGTGCATGGCTGGGATGCAGGGAAGTCAGACTGGGTCGAGTCGATCGGCCCCGGAGGCGCCGAGGACACCAGCTGACGATCCCCGGCGAAGAGTGGAACACTCGACGCCGACGCCGGGGAATCGGCACCGCTCGAAGCGGATACCACCCTCGAGCATGGCTCGGGAATGTTCTGTGAGGAGCTAACCCCAGGAACAACCCGAAACCCCGCAGATGCTTTGGAGCCCGAAGACTCCCGCCGGGGTTTATTTGCCAAGGAGGACTCGAGGGGGAGGCCGGAGCTGTCGTCATGCCGCGCATGAGACTCACCCCTCAACACTTGGCTAGTCTTAACAGACTTTTGTGTTGTTACCTGATCCTGGAGAGAAGAGAAAACCAATGACCGCACCTTAGGAGGAAAAACGTCATCGAGGGACACCCGAAAAAGGGAAGGTCTTCTCCCGATACTGAAGCCCGGAGGACCGGGGGAAAAGGGATCAGGGCCCAAACAGGAGAGGCACCAGGCAGTGGAGTCTAAGTAGAAAACGAAGTCACCACAGTGAGGGCACTTCTTAGGGGAAGAAGGCTCCATGCTGGAAAGCCCGGTAGCCTCAAAAGGACCAGAGGGAAAGTTCCCTCGAGTGATTAAAGAAGAAAAAAACACCGGTGGTGCCGGTGACGGCGGGAAAAAAGTCCGCGACCACAAGAAACAAGAAAAGGAAAAGAAAAAGAAAGAAGTTTCTGTGGTAGCAGGAGGAACGTCCTGCTTGCTCCGCGGAAAACAAAAAACTGGGGAGAGGCAGTAGGAAGGGCGGGAAGCCACCGCGCAGGCGCGGGGGGTGCTCCCAAAGGCTTTGTGTTTGGATGCTGGGGAGCATTCCCGTGCGGGCTCCGTCGGCGACGTCTCCCACGTGTCAAGACTCATTCCTGCTTGTTCCTGGAGATCAGCTTTTACAATATCCTCTCGTTACGAATTCCAGAGTTTGATTACAGGTTGAGTAAAAAAATATTTTCTTTTATTAGTCTTAAACGGGTTACACTGTAGTTTCATTGCATGTCCCCTGGTCTTTCTACTTTTTGATGGCATAAACAATCAATCTACGTTTATCCGTTCCATGCCATTCATTAATTTTAGATCTTTATCATATCTCCCCTTAGCCATCTCTTTTCCATGTTGAAGAGCCCTAACCTTTAAGTCTCCTCACAGGGGTATCCTTCCATCCCCGTTACCATTTTGGTGGCTCTTCTCTGTACCTTTTCTAATTCCGCTATATCCTTTTTAAGATACGGCGACCAGAATTGCACATGATATTCAAGGTGCAGTCGCACCATGGAACAATACAAAAGCATTATATCTTTTTTTTTATTCTCCATTCCTTTCCTTATGATTCCTAGCATTCTATTTGCCTTCTTGGCCGCCGCTGCACACTGGGCGGAGGGCTTTAATGTGTTATCCACAATGACGCCTAAATCTTTTTCCTGGGTGGTGGTTCCTAATGTGAAACCTTGCATCGTGTAACCATAGTTTAGATTGTTCTTTCCTAGGTGCATAACTCTGCACTTGTCCACATTAAATTTCATCAGCGATTTCAATGTCCATTATTCCAATTTTTCAAGGTCTTCTTGCAATTTTTCACAATCCTCTCGGGTTTCAACAAGTTTGAATAATTTTGTGTGATCTGCAAATTTGATTACCTCATGTATTATTCCCATTTCCAGGTCAATTACAAATATGTTAAAAAGCAGAAGACCCAGCACAGATCCCTGGGGTACTCCACTATTCACCTTTCTCCACTGGGAAAATTGGCCATTTAGCCCTACCCTCTGATTTCTATCTTTTAACCAGTTCCTGATCCACAATAGTACACTCTCTCCTATTCCATGACTTTTTAATTTCGCAAAGTGTCTCTCAAAAGGGACCTTGTCAAAGGCTTTCTGAAAATCCAGATACACTATATCAACTGGCTCATCTCTGTCTACAAGTTTATTCACACCTTCAAAAAATATAACAGATTAGTAAGACAAGACCTTCCTTGGCTAAATCCATGTTGGCTTTCTCCCATTAAACCATGACTATCTACATGTTCAGTAATTTTGTTCTTTGTAGTGGTTTCTACCATTTTGCCTGGTACTGACATCAGGCTCACTGGTCTGTAGTTTCCCGGATCACTCCTGGAACACTTTTTAAAAATTGGCGTTACTTTCGCCATCCTCCAATCTTCAGGTATTACAGATGATTTTAATGATAGTTCACAGATTAATAATAGCAGGTCTGCAATCTCATATTTCAGTTCTTTCAACACCCTTGGATGTATACCATCTGGTCCAGGTGATTTGCTATTCTTCAGTTTATCAAATAGTTGTAATACATCTTCCCGGTGTATCGATATTTCTTTCAATTCTTCCGCAGTATCACCTTTAAATACCACTTCAGTCATGGATAACATCCCTACATCTTCCTCAGTAAAGATCGAAGCAAATAATTCATTCAGTCTCTCCGCTATGGCCTTGCCCCCTTTTACTGCCCCTTTTACCCCTCTATCATCTAATGGTCCAACTGACTCTCTCACAGGTTTTTTGCTACGAATGTACTTGAAAAAGTCATTATGCATTTTTATTTCCACAGCAAGTTTCTTCTCAAATTCTCTCTTTGCCTGCCTTATCAATGCCTTGCATTTAACTTGCCAGTGCTTGTGCTGTTTCCCGTTTTTGTCATTTGGCTCTTTTTTCCATTTCCTGAAAGATGCTTTTTTTGGCAACAGTCTCCCTGACCTCACCTTTAAACATGCTGGCAGTTTTTTGGACTTCCTTCCACGTTTCTTAAAGTGTGGGATACAGCTGGTCTGGGCTTCCAAGATAATATTTTTAAACCACAGCCATGCTTGATGTAAATCTTTAACCTTTGCAGCTGCTCCTTTTTGTTTTTTCGTAACTATTTTCCTCATTTTATCATAGTTTCCCTTTGGAAAGTTACAAGGTAGTACAGTGGATTTCCTTGTCATCTTTCCTCCATTTATTAAATCAAACACGATCATGATATGATCACTATTGCCAAGTAGCCCCAAATACCCTTATCTCTTGCACCATATATTGTGTTACATTAAGGACTAGGTCCAAAATGGCTTCCCCCTTTTGTCGGTTCATGAACCAGCTACTCCAAGCAGCAGTCATTTATTTAATCTAGAAACTATCTCCCTTGCATGTCCTGCCATGACACTGATCCAGTCGATAACCAGATAACTGAAATCACCCATTAGTATTACTGTGTTGTTATTTTTGTTAGCTTCCCTGATTTCTTTGAGCATTTCATCATCCATTTGTTTATTCTGGCCAGGGTAGTACACTCCCATTGCCATCGCCTTTCCCTTCTTACATGAAATTTCAATTGACAGAGATTCTAAAGTGTATTTTGTTTCCTGCAAAACTTTAATCCTGTGTGACTCAATGCCCTCTCTAATAGAGCACAACCCCTCCACCAATTTGATCTACTCTATCACTGTGATAATTGGCACCCAAGTATCAGTATCCCACTGGTTGTCCTCCTTCTACCAAGTCTCTGACATACCAATCATAACTAACCTCTCATTTAGTGCTATATATTCCAACTCTCCCATCTTATTTTTTAGACTTCTAGTATTTGCATACAAGCATTTTAGAGCTTGTATTTTATTCATATTAATTTGGTTATCGGTAGGCAAGGGTAATTTGGAATCTTTAAGCTCCGTCTGCACTGTACATAAGGGCAAGCGTAGTTACTCACCTGTAAAAGGTGTTCTCCAGGGACAGCAGGAATCAGTCCTTACATATGGGTAATGTCGGCGCCAACGGAGCCCTCATGCGGAGCAAATCCCCAGCTTTCTAAGAAAGCCTTTGGGATTGCAACACGCATGCGTAGTCCCCTTCCCGCCCAAGGGTGCCATCTTGCTCAGTCAAATGACATAGCTAAAAAAACAGCAAAATGAATAAAATATAATAGGACTGCAACTCCAGGGGAGGGGGGAGAGTCATGAGGACTTATTCCTGCTGTCCCTGGAGAACACCTGTTACAGGTGAGTAACTACGCTTTCTCCAGGAACAAGCAGGAAGTCAATCCTCACATATGGGACTCCTTAGCTATAGGCTACCAAGAACACATAATTGAAAATAGGCTCCCTCTAGAAGAGCAGCAGCAGCCATGATAGGAGTTCAACTGAGAACGTAACACTCCGGTAGCTTGACACCAAATGGTCGGAGGGTAGGAGTTGCCTGAACCTCAAACAGGTTACGGAGTACAGCCTGGCCGAAAGCACTATCACGTTGGGAGTCCCTATCCAGGCAGTAATGGGCCGCAAAAGTCTGGCTTGAAGACCAGGTGGCAGTCCGGCAGATGTCTGCCAATGGAACAGAGCGGAAATGAGCCACTGATGCCGCCTTAGCCCTGACCCGGTGGGCCCTGACTCGACCCTGCAACGGGAGATCGGCCGCCCTGTATGCCCAGGCGATACAATCTGCCACCCAAGTGGACAACGTACGCTTGGAGACAGGCATCCCCAGCTTACTGGGGTCATAAGAGATGAAGAGCTGAGAAGCCCTTCGATGTCCCTGCGTACGCTCCATGTAGAAGGCCAAAGCCTTCTTACAGTTTAGGGTGTGCAGAACCGCTTCTGCCCGACTGGCATGCAGCCTAGGAAAGGTCAGAAATACCACCTCCTGGTTGAGGTGGAACAAAGAGTCCACTTTCGGAAGGAATTTGGGGTGAGTGCGAACAGTCTATTGGAAACCAGAGCCTGCAGCTCACTCACTCGTTTGGCCGATGTGAGTGCCACCAAGAAAAGCGCTTTCCAAGAGAGGAAGCGGAGATAGCAGGTAGCCATCAGCTCAAAAGGTGGGCGAGTAAGCTGCTCTAAGACCACATTCGAATCCCATTCGGTCGCCGGGGGACAAACTGGGGGCTTCAGCAGAAGTAAACCTCTCAGGAACCTGGACACCAAAGGGTGTATAGAAAGAAGTTGTCCTTCCACTGGAGAGTGGTGTGCTGACAAGGCACTAAGGTGGACTCGGACAGAGTTTGACTTGAGGCCTAAATCTGAGAGGTGAAGCAGGTACTGCAACACCACTGACACTGGGCAGGAGAAAGGGTTTTCGCTCTGCTTATCACACCACACCTCAAACCTATGCCACTTAAACGCATAGGTTTTCCTAGTCGATTGCCTTCTTGAGGCTAGCAGTACATCCTCTACATTTTTAGGGAGAAGAAGTGGTGCGAGGACTACCCTTTCAGCAGCCATGCCATCAGGTTGAGCGACTTGAGGTTCGGATGCAGAAGAGTGCCCCACTCCTGCAACAGGAGGTTGGGGTGTAATCCCAGAGGAATTGGAGCCTCTGCCGTCAGTTGAAGCAGCAGCGGAAACCATGGCTGTCTCGGTCACCTGTGTGCTACCAGGATGACAAAGGCTTTGTCCTGAAGGATCTTGAATAGAGTCCGGGCCACCAGGGGTGTGGGAGGAAACGCATACAGGAGGCCCACAGACCATGATATTAGGAGAGCATCTGCAGCCACCCTGCTGGGGTGTGGCTGTCTGGAGCAGAAGCAGGGCAACTGGTGATTCTGTGGGCTCGCAAACAGATCTATGGATGGTCGCCCCCAGCACTGGAACAGCTGCTGGACTATGTTGAGATCCAGCTGCCACTCGTACGGCTGGAGAATTCTGCTTAGCTTGTCGGCTAAGAAGTTCTCCTGACTTGGCAAGTAAACTGCTTTGAGGTGCATACTCTGGTTGACTGCAAAAGAGCACAGATCCAGGGTCTCTTGACAGATGATGCGAGACCCTGTGCCCCCCTGCTTGTTCACATAGAACATTGCCACTTGGTTGTCTGTCTGAATTAAGACAGGCTGATGAGCTAGGGTTTGACAGGAGGTCCATAGAGCTAGGTGGATAGCTTGAAGCTCTAGGAGATTGATCTGTTGTGTGCTCTCCTGTGGAGATCACACACCCTGAGTGCACAATTCCTGGCAATGGGCTCCCCAGCCCAGCAAGGAAGCATCTGTAGTCAGCACTCTCGTGTGCGGGGGAGGCTGGAAAGGCACTCCCTCCAGTAGGTTGTACGGCTGAAGCCACCATGTCAACGACTGCACCAGTCGTTTGGACACCTTGATGCTGTCTCTGAGTCTGCCTGTGACCTGTGTCCACTGATCCCTGAGGCACCACTGAGCTGTTCTCATGTGGAGGCGGGCATTGGGTGTCACATATACCGTGGAAGCCATGTGACCAAGGAGGCGCAGAAAGTGTCTTGCTAAGATCTGGGATCTGCGACTCACTTGCTGCACTAGGGCCACAAGTCTCTGTGCCCTGTCTTCCTGTAGATAAGCCCTTGCTTGAAGGGTGTCTAACCTTACTCCTATGAACTCCAGTCCTTGAGAGGGAACCAGAGTGGACTTTGTGTAATTGATCACAAACCCTAAGTGTTGTAGCAACTGGACAGTGCGAGACGTGACCTGTTAGGCTTCCAGAACTGACTGTGCTCTGATGAGCCAGTTGTCCAAGTAGGGGAAAACAAATACCCCTTGATTTCTTTTGAAGGCCACCACCACTGCTAGGCACTTTGTGAACACCCTGGGTGCGGAGGCGAGGCCAAAGGGAAGCACCCTGTACTGAAAGTGGTTTCCTTCCACCACAAATCACAGATATTGTCTGTGGTCTGGATGAATCAGGATGTGTGTATAAGCATCCTTTAGGTCTAAGGAGCATAGCCAGTCTCCCTGGCGGAGGTAAGGCAGCAATATTCCAAGGGAAAGCATCTTGAACTTTTCCCTCACCAGGAACTTGTTTAAGTTTCACAGGTCGAGGATGGGTCTTAGGCCTCCAGTTATCTTTGGTATCAGAAAATACCTGGAGTAGAAGTCCTTTCCCTGCAGGTGGTGGGGCACCGATTCTACCGCCTGATCCTCGAGAAGACCTGCCAACTCCTTTAAGAGGAGGTCCCTGTGAAGAGGGGGTCTGAGAGGCTCTCCTGGAAAGTAAGAGGGTGGTGCCTGGGTGAGATGTAGCCGATAACCCATTTGGACTATCTGCAGAACCCAGGTATCTGTTGTGATGGCTGGCCACCTGTGGGCATACAGGGTCAGCCTTCCTTCTGTGCATGGCCTTGCTTCCTTGGAGAGAGGGACTATGCTCTGGGAGTCAAAACCCCCCTCCAGGCTGGACTGGAACCGGTGCCTGGGGCTTGGGGGCTTTTTGCTTACGAGGGCCATGCCCCTGTCCCTTGGGCTGCTACCTCTGTTGGGGAGCTGGGGAGGCCTGATATGTGGGGTAGTTGTGGAAAGCAGTACCTTTTCTCGGGGAAAAGGGCTTCTTACCTGAGCCCTTCTTCTTAGAAGGGGCAGAAGTCTTCTTCGAGAGCCTTGTCTGGGTCAGGTACTCGGACTCGATCTTGGCAGCCTTTTCTGTCATGGGCTTGCCAAAGAGGTTTTCACCTCGGCAAGGGACATCGACCAACTTGTCCTGTACCCATTGCTCCAGGTCTGACGACTGTAGCCATGCCTGGCGGAGTGCACCGATGCTGGCCGCAGCTACCCAGGCCAACGCCTCAAAGCCGTCATAGGCTGCTCGAGTCATAAAGCACAGTTACTTACCTGTAACAGGTGATCTCTGGGAACAGCAGGAATAAGTCTTCACATATGGGTACGTCGGTACCGACGGAGCCTGCGTGGGAATGCTCCCCAGCGTCCAAAAAAAAAAGCTTTTGGGAGCATCCCACACGCATGCGTGCTGCCTTCCTGCCCATTTACTTCCCTCTCATCAGTTGGGTTTGTAACTGAGACCGAAGGAGGGAAGTAGACAAATTAGAGAGAAAAAGAGAGAGAGAGAGAGAACTCCTAGGGGAGGTGGGTGGGTTGTGAAGACTTATTCCTGCTGTTCCCAGAGATCACCTGTTACAGGTAAGTAACTGTGCTATCTCCAGGAACAAGCAGGAATGAGTCTTCACATATGGGGACTCCCAAGCTAAGATGCCTGGAGGAGGCCCCAGCATGTTGCAAATCTAAAGATGGGCCATGCTTATCCCTCAAAACCTCAGGCATCCAAGGGATGGAGGGTAGGAGTTGAACTAGAAAAGAAAAAAAGAGGTACTGTGGAACAGCTTGACTAAACAAGGTATCCAGAGGGGAGTCCTTGTGTAAATCATAAATATTAGAAAAAATATTGAGTCCTAATTTTCTAATGTGGATCTCACTCAAAAATATTGCAAAAATACTTGTTGAGGGTAATATGGGTCTGTGGTTGAGAGCCAGTACATTATCCTCAAAGAAATTCCCTCAATGTGAAGTAGAGGGAAAAAAATAAATTTTGCAATACAGGAAGAGATGAGAAGCCTTAATGGCCAGAACTAACCCCAGAAGAAAGTACTGGGGGAGTTCAATGAGCTTAGACTTTGGAGAAATAGCTAAAGCTTCTGTAAAGTCCAAAAAATTGAACTTCTTGTCCTTGGAGCAGAATAAGGTCCTAGGAAAGAGTGGAGAAAATCTGACTGGTTTGGATGAAAAGGCAGAAATACCCTTTGCAGAAAAAAGGGGATAGGTCTTTAAGACCCCCTTTATTCCAATGAAAGACAAAGACATTTGTACTAGGCGTTGAGCCTCCAATTTCTTGAAGATCAGTAAAGTCTTTCGTAAGTGATGCCACTTATGATGATGACCTTACATGTAGAGCTTCAGATGTGACGTAACCTAAAAGGTAACGGTAAAAGAAGGTATTTCCTAATTTACCATAGAAATTGGTCGTCCATTGAGTTTTATGGTATGCTGGGGCAGCATTAATATGGACAGTAAACAAATCTTTCAAAGTCAGATGTTGTATAGAGATTGACCCAATAACAAGAAGGATTAAGACCTACTTGAGAATATTGATGGAGAATCTCTGTCTGGTTAAATATGGAAGAACTATAGAGAAAGTTTCGTGGAAACTGGTATTATGTTCTTCACTTACAGGGATAGGACTAGACTTCTTGAAAAGATCTAGCCCCTGAATAACCAGATCTCGAGATGTACGTGAATGAGTGCAGAGGAGATCCTTAGTCTTAAGACAGCAAGTCTGGATCCTTCTATAATTTCAAATAGTAGCTGGAGAAAGAGACGCAATATAAGGGGATAGATATCATGTTTGCCTCTCTATGAGGGAAATATGAGTATCATGCGTTCTCTTGTTCATCATAAGCTACCATGAAGTATAGGAAATTAGAAGGAAAGTAGTGAATAAGGACCAACTGCAGTGAAAACAATGCATCCCTCTTGTAGAAGTTCCAGTGAGATGTGGAACAAACCAGGGAATTGTGCAATTTTCTACGCTTTCACGTGGTCTAAACCCTGGTTACCTTTTCTTAAAAGGAAATTTTAAGGAATATGGTAAGAGTAGGAAAAAAAACAGTCATGTAGGAGCATGACTGGCAGAGTCTATCAGCTGAAGCCCTTCTTAACAATCTGGCAGCTACCTATTAGGAGTAGCTCTGAGGCTCTCTGGCAAAGGCCCACAGTTGCAGAGCTTTGTTGTATAATTGCAGAGAGCATGTTGTAGGTTGCTTAGATCTGGCTGTTGAATTGCCAGTGTGCAACCTAATCTATTCTGTTGGAGCCAAAGAGAATTGAAGATGGCTAAGAATAGTAGACAGGCCTGATGTCTGCAACAATAAATAGTCCAAATGGGTTCTGGACCTCTTTTGGTATGATTAACTATGTCAGAAGCAGAAGATAGATTTGTTGTGTCAAGTGTGATGTCCAGATATTAAGATCACAAAGCAGAGACTTTGCTGTGGCCAGGATGGAACCCGGCCTGTCAGGGTGCAGAAGAGAGAGCTCGGAAAAGACATTGTACTCCAGACATTTGGAGAGGGAGGCCAAGTTAGAGAATGGATGAAAGTTGGCCAAGAGGGAAGGGTCTGGGGGGTGGTATTTTGAGGGGGCAAATAACAGCAAGCTTCCAAGAAGATGGGACATACCTAGAAGTTAGAAGTGAGACTGGATGGAGAAGGGGACAAATGCTAAGAGGGCGAGAACAGGGGCCAACCTGGAAACCAAATGAGCGGGCTGGAGATCGATGGAGGCAAAAGAGCAAACAGCATGGAAAGCATGCTCTGGAAAGGTAAGTAGGGAGGAGTAGCCTAGTGGTTGGGGCAAGGTACCTCAGGCCGGAAGGTCGGGGGTTCAAATCCCACTAGAGGACAGCAACCTTGGGCCGGAAGGACTGGGGTTTCTAGTCCCACAGATGCTCCTTGTGGTCTTAGGCAAGCCACTTAACCCTCCATAGCCCATGTTCCCTGTAAGTATTAGTGTATGTGTCTCATATCCCCACGTGTTAAATGTATCCCCCAATTGTGTCATGACCGCTTTGATTGAAGGATAAGGCGGTATACAAAAACTGTCTAAATAAATAAAAAAAAATAAGGAAGTGAAAAATTAGGAAGGGTAGACCAGGTCGAAGAGAAGGGAGGAGGACTGAGAGCTTTAGGGGGTGTGGGAGGGGATCTTCACAGACCATGGTTCATATTGTTAATCTAGGAGCTGTAGCCTTTCTCCAGGAACAAGCAGGAAGCCCTCACATATGGGTGATGTCTGCACCGACAGAGCCCACGCAGAAGCATCTCCCCAGCTTTCAAAGAAAGCCTTTGGGAGATGCCACCACGCATGCATGGTCCCCTTCTTGCCCAAGGGTACCATTTTGCTCAGTCTCCCCCCCCCCTCCCCCACCAGAGCCCAGCAGATATGGGCTCTGTTGGGGGAAGTCCAAAAAGCTGCCAGCATGGTTTAAAGGTGAGATCAGAGAGGCTGTTTGGGGGGGGGGGGGAGCCAAATGATGAAAACTGGAAACAGCACAGGCACTGGCAAGTTAAATGCAAGGCATTGATAAGGCAGGCAAAGAGAATTTGAGAAGAAGCTTGCCGTGGAAGCAAACACACATAATAAAGACTTTTTCAAGTACATTCGTAGCAAAAAACCTGAGAGTGTCAGTTGGGATCACTAGATGATAGAGGGGTAAAAGGGGCACTAAGAGGGGACAAGGCCATAGAGGAGAGACTGAATGAATTCTTTACTGAGAAAGATGTAGGGATGTTACCAATGACTGAAGTAGTATTTAAAAGTGATACTGCAGAAGAATTGAAAGAAATATCGATACACCGGGAAGATGTATTACAACTATTTGATAAACTGAAGAGTAGCAAATCACTGGGACCAGATGGTATACATCCAAGGGTGTTGAAAGAACTGAAATATGAGATTGCAGACCAGCTATTAGTAATCTGTGAACTATCATTAAAATAATCTGTAATCCCTGAAGATTGGAGGATGGCCAATGTAATGCCAGTCTTTAAAAAGGGTTCCAGGGGTGATCTGGGAAACTACAGATCAGTGAGCCTGACGTCAGTAGCGGGGAAAATGGTAGAAACCACCATAAAGAGCAAAATTACTGAACATTTAGATAGTTATGGCTTAATGGGAGACAGCCAACATGGCTGTAGACAAGGAAGGTCTTGTCTTACTAATCCGTTTGAAGGTGTGAATAAACAGGTAGACAAAGGTGAGTCGGTTGATATAGTGTATCTGGACTTTCAGAAAGCCTGTGACAAGGTCCCTCATCAGAGACTTTTGGCAAAACTAAAAAGTCATGGGATAGGAAGCAGTGTACTATTGTGGATCAGGAACTGGTTAAATGATTGAAAGCAGAGGGTAGGGCTAGATTGCTAATTTTCCCAATGGAGAAAGGTGAATGGTGGAGTAACGCAGGGATCTGTGCTGGTCCTCTGCTTTTTGACATATTCTTAAATGACCCGGAAGAGGGAATAACGAAAGGTTATCAAATTTTCAGATGACACAAAACTATTTAAAGTTGTTAACCCATGAGGATTGTGGAAAATCGCAAGAGAATCTTGATAAACTGGAAGACTGGGCACCCAAATGGCAGATGAAATTTAATGTGGACAAGTGCAAGGTTGTGCACCTAGGAAGGAACAACCCAAACTATGGTTACACGATGCAAAGTTCCTCATTAGGAACCACCACCCAGGAAAAAGATTTAGGCATCATTGTGGATAACATGTTAACCTTCCGTCCAGTGTGCAGCAGCAGCCAAGAGAGCAAATAGAATGCTAGGTATCACAAGGAAAGGAATGGAAAATACAACAAAGGATGTTATGATGCCTCTGTATTGTTCCATGGTGTGACCGCACCTTGAATATTGTGTGCAGTTCTGGTCGCCATATCTTAAAAAGGATATAGCGTTATTAGAAAAGGCTCAGAGAAGAGCCACCAAAATGGTAAAGGGGATGGAAGGATATCCGTATGAAGAGAGGCTAAAAGGTTAGGGCTCTTCAACCTGGAAAAGAGACGGCCGAAGGGAGATATGATAGAGGTCTGTAAATTAATGAATGGAGTGGAACAAGTAAATGTAGATCGATTCAAATTTTTGTCGTCAGGATATAGAAAGACTAGGGGACGTGCAATGAAGCTACAGGGTAACCTATTTAAGACTAATAAGAGAATATTTTTTCACTCAACGTGTAATCAAACTCTAGAATTTGTTACCGGAGGATATAGTAAAAGCTGTTTAATGTAGCTGGGTTTAAAAAAGTTTGGACAAGTTCCTGGAGAAAAGGTCCATAAACCATTATTAAAAGGGACCCAGCATATCACTGTTTGACCCAATACAAGCATTGTGGAACCTGTGTCTTTTGGGGAAACTGCTAGGTACTTATGACCTAGATTGGCCACTGTTGGAAACAGGATACTGGGCTTGATGGGCCTTGGTCTGACCCAGTATGGCATGTCTTATGTTCTTATGTTATCTGTTATTAAGGCAGCATAAAAAGTTAGGTCCTATAGATTGGAGAGGACCGACAGATATAATTTGGAGTAGTGATACCCAATTTCTGTCCGAAAAGCTGCCTTAAAAAAATATCTGAGAAGGTTAGCTCGAAGATACACAGAGAAGAAGATGAACCGCAAAGGGGGAGAAAACTCTGTATGGAAACTACTTACTGGAGTAGGTATTGAAGAAAATCCTATGGCTTGGAGAATAAGCCCTCCAGTTAATTAGTAGTACTCTTAGAGACTGAATGTCTGGACTAAGAGGGATAGAAAGTAATACAGAGTTGAGAAGACTTACAATTTGGTAAGTCTTTGAAGAGATAGTGTCCCCTTGCAGTTAAAAGTATGAGATATCCTCGTACAGGAAACTGTCAAGGTGAAGGGTATAGCTCACCTTGTTGTTAGTTGTTAGTCCTCCTTTTGTTTTAAAAGGAGAAACCTGTTATCTCTGGGGTATGATAGTCCTAAATAGCTCTTGGAGCTAAAAGGATAGATTTCTGTTGTAGCAAGAGATTCATGCCCAGAGTCGAGGATTGAGGCAATGTATGACTGATATCTCAGCATGGATGAGATGAATTTTAGATACTTCTGTTGAAAAGAAGTAGGCTCAAAGGTTCTAAACCTCACACAGAAAAAGTGAATAAAACATCAGAAACCCTGTGACTGCTGGGTTTGCTGAGCCTGTTGAGGTTTTGGTTTTCTTAGCCTGGTGTGATGTTGCCCATCTTTGGAAACATCTGCATAATGGGTAGAAGATGGATACAACTTTTTTCCCCTAGGGGGATAAAGCTTTTTAGGAGATTTTTTATTAGCTGTGATAGAGGAAAGTTTTGACAATCCTCTGAAAGTAATATCATCAGTGTTTAACTGATTAGCTTGAAATAAAGCATCCTTGTTAAAGAGATTTTCACCAGTACAAGGAGTATTCCCCAGCCTTTCTTGTACCCATCTGTCCAAGTCTGAAGCTTGGAGCCAGGCCATGTGTCATGCTCCTATGGCTATACCAAAAGTTCTGCTAATAGACTCAAAACAGTCCAGGGAAGCACGATTAAGGAACCTAGAGATATTTTGAGCATGATTGACTAGTAAGAAATAGTCTGCTCTTTTATGCTCTTGAAAAGAAGGGTTCAAAAGCTTTAAGCTCTTTGTGACCTCTTCAAGAGATAATCCCATATAGAAAATATACGAGATAATTCTTGCTGAAAGCATGGATGCTTGGAAGCATCGACGTCCAAAGGCATCTAAAGTTCTAGACTCACGAATTGGCGGATAAGAAGAGTGCTTTTTTGCACTCTTAATACGCCTCATTGCTGATTCTACAACAACAGAATAATGAGGAAGTTGAGTCTTTTGAAAACCTGGAGAAGGTGGCACCTTGTAAATGGAGTCAAGTGTCTTAGAATGTGGTGATACCGTTAAAGGAGTTTCCCACAGTTTTAAAAGGAGATCTTGTAAGATCTGATGCAAAGGAAGCATGATGACCTCCTTTGGAATCCAGGGGGATTGCAGGGTCTCTGAATCCCCTGGCAAGGACTCTTTACCAGGTATAGAAATGGCAAGTAACTGCCATATCAAGCAAAAAAGCTTGAAAAGAAATCTCCCCTGAGGAGGACCCTCTAAAATGAGGGGTAAAGGCTAGATTTGTGGAAAATTCAGCCTTGGTACCCGATGGATTCATCCCAGTCATCGGGATCGGAAGACTTGAAAGGATGAAGCATCGGATTTTCTTTAAAGCGATGTCTTCGATACCCGAAGTCGATACCGAGACGAGTCGGTACCGAATCCTCCATGCTAGAGATCGATTCCAGGCTCGGCATCGAAGGAAGCGAGTCTGTCGAAGCAAGCATGGACGGTACCGACACCGATGCCGATACCAGTACCAGTACCGACGGTGATACAGATACTGAAGGAACGGTCTGCAGCAACTCCAGCGGTACCGAGGTAACCGAGAGCGCTAGACTACGTTCATCGGTGAGGAGTATTTCATCCATCACCATAGCCGATGCCGGGGTGTCGGTACCGCTCGAAGCGGCCACAACCACCGAGCATGGCCCAGGTATGTTCTCCGAGGTAGGAACCCCGGGAACAACCTGAAGCCCCGTTAATGCTTTGGAGCCCGAAGACTTCCGCCGGGGCTTTATTGCCAAGATGTCCTCGAGGGCAAGGCCGAAGCAATCTCAATACTGGAAAGGAGATCTACCACTCAAGGACTGGCTAGTCTTTACAGACTTTTGTTTGGTTACCTGATCCTGTGGAGATATTCTAGCTGGTGACACAGAGAGCGATGTGAACCAGGTATCGAGTTGTGCTCGATTCTGAAGATTTCTTCTGTTTGAGGTCCAGCAAGACACTCCAGTGAGCAGTGGTCAGGACCCAAACATTTAAGACACCAAGTATGAGTGTCTGAAAAAATATTTGTACCGCCACACTTTGAGCATTTCTTAAGGATAGTGGCTGGCTTTTCCATAACGGAAAAATAGAGGCCCAGTGGCCTAGCAACCGTCAGACACTAAACGGGAAAAATTTCTGAAGAAAAGAAGAAATTCTTTAGAAAAAAGAAAGAAAAGCACCGGCGGTACCGGTGGCGTCGAGGGAAGGCAGACGCGACCACAAAAAACTAAGAATAAAAAGAACAATTTTCTGCGGTGACAGGAATACGTCCTGCCGGCTCCACGGAAAACAGAAAACTGATGAGAGGGAAGTAAATGGGCGGGAAGGCAGCGTGCATGCGTGTGGGATGCTCCCAAAAGCTTTCTTTTTGGACGCTAGGGAGCGTTCCCACGCAGGCTCCGTCGGTACCGACGTACCCATATGTGAAGACTCATTCCTGCTTGTTCCTGGAGATACTTTGAACACTCCCGGATCCCAGTGGACAAAGCTTTGAAGCACTGCAAAGGTCCCTTGGAGAGACCAGCTGAGAACCCGGCAATCTCCTTTGCCAGGTCTCGTAGGTACATGCCCATGTATAGCTGGTATGTCCGGATACGACATGACAGTATTGAACCCTGGTAGCACTTCCTGCCGAGGGCATCCATGTTGCTGGCCTCCCAGCCAGGAGGCACCGAGGAGTGTGTCTTCTGGCTCTTGAGCCGGCGCATGGCCGATTCCACAAACATGGAGTTCTGCGGCAGTTGTGCTTTTTGGAACCCAGGGCTCTAGTGAACTCGGTAAATGGAATCGATTCGCCTGCTGAGTATCGGCATCGAGGCCGGTGTCTTCCACATGCGGAGCATCAGCCATTCCAGAATGGGATAAAAATAGAAATTACACTTACCTGGTAATTGTAGTTCCTGGAGGGTCCAGTTTAGTCCTCCACATCAGGGTAGTGCACCTCCTCCTGCAGCAAGGAGACTGGACCAATCAAATCCTTTCCCTATGGGAATGTATACTACTGGAGCTCCCATCAGCCCCCCAGTGAACTGTTAACAAGCAAACTTAAAACGAAGAATATGCATGGAAAACAGCAATGATACCCCTCCCCCAAAAACTCAACTCCCTCCCCAAACGAGGGAACTGAAACTGTGCACATCGCGCCCACCTGGACTACTGAGCGAAAAGAAGGCACTGCCACACCGTGACAGAAAAAGAAATGACTGGACTCGAGGGAACCCAGGCAAAACGCCAAACCAGCGTTCTCTCACACCGTATCAGCGCGCCGAACGGAAAAGCAAAGGTCCTCGGGAGGGAATGAGGACTAAACTGGACCCTCCAGGAACTACAATTACCAGGTAAGTGTAATTTCTATTTCCTGAGCGGTCCTCCAGTTTAGTCCTCCACATCAGGGATGTAACAGAGCAGTACTTAACGGGAGGGACCTACCCAACTGGCGCGCAGAACCGTCGCACCGAAGCAAGAATCTCGGGATGCCAGAACATCCAGCCGGTAATGCTTACTAAAGGCATGTAGCGTCGACCATGTAGCCGCCCTGCAAATGTCCAATGGCGGAACCAAACCGTGCTCCGCCCACGATGTCGCCTGCGCCCGAGTAGAATGGGCCCGCAAGCCCACCGGAACCGCCCGGCCATGCAAGATATATGCCGACGCAATAGCTTCCTTGATCCATCTAGCAATGGACGACTTCGACGCCACCTCTCCCTTGCGTTGACCACCAAACAAGACAAACAGACGGTCTTGTCTTACGAACCAACTCGGTAGCTCGGAGGTAACGACGGAGCACCCGCCGAACGTCCAGACGATGCAACCCCCCAGACTCGTCCGCCTCCGGGGAGTCAAAAACCGGAAGGAAAACGGCTTGATTCAAATGGAAAGGAGACACCACCTTAGGAAGAAAGGAGGGGACAGGACGCAAGACCACTCTGTCCCGAGAAAAGGACAAGAAGGGTTCCCGACACGAAAGCGCCTGCAACTCCGAGATACGGCGAGCAGAACAGATGGCCACCAAGAACACAGCCTTCAACGTGAGATCCTTGAGAGACGCAAGATGAAGAGGCTCAAAAGGCTTCTGAACCAAAGCCTGCAACACCAAATTCAAATCCCACGGAGGAACGGTGACCCTGCGTAGAGGATGCAGCTGAAACACAGCTCTCAGAAAACGTTGTACATCCGCGTGAGCCCCCAGGGGAACCCCCGTGACCTTACCCCTGTAACACGCCAGAGCCGCCAATTGCACCTTTAGAGAGTTTGCAGCAAGACCCTTGTCAAACCCGTCCTGCAAGAAATTGAGAATGGCGGGAACGGAAGCCGTCGCGGCCCAGAGATCGTGCCTCGAACACCAATCTTCAAAAATTCGCCAGACGAGCACATAAGTGAGCGACGTAGAAGCTTTTCGCGCCCGAAGAAGAGTCGCAATAACTGCCGAAGAATAACCTTTCCGCCTCAACCTAGCCCTTTCAATGGCCAGACCGTAAGCGAGAATCGATCCACTTGCGGCATCTGTAGCGGCCCTTGAAGCAAGAGGTCCCGCAAGAGCGGCAACCGCCACGGAATGCCGTCGAGGAGCCGAATTAGATCCGCATACCACGGATGCCTGGGCCAATCCGGAGCCACTAGAAGGACCTTCCCCGGATGCGCTTCTATGCGTTGAATCACGCGACCGATCAAGGCCCATGGAGGAAAGACGTAAAGGAGCCCGGGAATCAGCCATGGGCGAATGAGAGCGTTGATGCCCTCGGACATGGGTTCTCTCCATCTGCTGAAGAACCGAGAGGTTTTGGCCGACTGAAAGGTTGCCATGAGATCCATAATCGGTGGCCCCCATCTGCGGACTATCTGAGCGCACACTTGCGGGTGAAGTTCCCACTCCCCGGCATCCACGCGCACTCTGCTGAGGAAATCCGCCATCACATTTTCTTTTCCGGCGATATGCCCCGCCGAAATGTCTAGCAGTCGCGGCTCTACCCACTGGAACAACAGATCGGCCTCCGCTTCCATCGCTCTGCTGACCGTGCTGCCCTGATGGTTGAGGTATGCAACTGTTGCCGAGTTGTCCGAAAGGATCCTTACCGCCCGGCCTGTCACCAGAGATTCGAAAGCCTGAAGCACCCGCAGCACCGCTCGCAGCTCGAGGCGGTTGATCGACCAAGAAGTCTCCAGAGCCGACCACGCTCCCTGCGCGAAGCGACTGTCGCAATGAGCCCCCCAGCCCGCCAGGCTCGCATCCGTTGTCACCAGCAGCCATACCGGCTGCTCTAGGGGAACTCCTGCCTGCAACGCCCTCGAACTCAGCCACCAGCATAACGACTGCCGCACTTTCATCGGACAAGGTAACCGCTTGCTCAGAGAATCCGTCTGATTGGACCAACGCCGTAAAAGGGCTCGTTGCAGTGGACGCATATGAAACCTGGCCCAGGGAACTACATCTAGAGTCGCCGCCATCGTTCCAAGAACCCGAAGGTACCACCAAGCTGACGGAGCCGGGAACGCTAAAAACTTGCGGACCAAGAGGCGTAAGGCTCACGCTCGACGATCCGGCAGAAACACTAACCCTTTCGCCGTATGGAAGAGAACCCCGAGATACTCGAGGGACTGGGTCGGCACCAAATGGCTCTTTTTCCTGTTTACCACCCAGCCGAGACTCTGCAGAAGAGCTATCACTCGGCTCGTGGCTTGCAAGCTCTCCCCCTTGGTCTTCGCTCGAATTAACCAATTGTCGAGATAAGGGTGAACTAAAATCCCTTCCTTTCGCAATGCCGCGGCGACTACCACCATGACCTTGGTGAAAACCCATGGCGCCGTGGCTAGGCCGAATGGCAGCGCTTGAAACTGGTAATGGCCCCACGGAAGAGCGAACCGGAGGAACTTTTGATGAGCCTCTCTGATCGGAATATGCAGGTAGGCTTCCGAAAGATCGAGAGACGTCAGAAACTCTCCCTGACGCACCGCAACTAAGACGGATCGCAGAGTTTCCATCCGAAAATGAGGGACCCGAAGGCAGCGATTCACTCCCTTGAGGTCCATGATAGGACGGAGGGACCCGTCCTTCTTTGGCACCACGAAATAAATAGAGTACCGACCCGCACCGAGATCGGCATCTGGAACAGGTACCACCGCCCCCCAAGGCTAGCAGATGGTCCAACGTTGCGCGAACGGCTAACACTTTTTGAGGACTCTTGCAAGGCGACAAAACGAAGGCATCCCGGAGAGGACAGGCGAATTCGAGAGCGTACCCCTCCCGGACGATCTCGAGGACCCACTGGTCCGAAGTTACCTGGACCCAGGAAGAAAGAAAATGACGAAGCCGCCCTCCGATCACCGGACTTACTCCCGGGGTCCGCCTCGCCTCATTGCGGCTTGCGACTAAAGGAAGAGGAGGATGAAGAGGAGGTAGCCGAGAATCCTCTAACCGCTCCTCGAAACCCTCGAAAACCCGAGGATCTATTTGCCAGTCGTCCGCGCTGGAACCCCCCAAACCTGGATGCCCGGAACCGGCGAAAGTCACGAAACGAACCTCTAGTCGAGGATACACCCCTATTCTGTCGGGGCTTATCCTCCGGCAAACGCCCGCCTTTAGATTCACTGAGGTCCTTGACCAACTTATCCAGATCGTCCCCGAATAACAGCCTGCCCTTAAAGGGTAGTTTGCTGAGGCACGCTTTAGAGGAGCCATCAGCAGCCCAGTTGCGCAGCCAAATAGAACGGCGTGCCGCCACGACAGACGCCATGCTGTTGGCCAAAGTCCGGATCAAGTCATAGTGAACATCCGCCAAATAAGCGGACCCCGATTCTAAGCGGGCAACCTCCAACAACCCTTGTTGGTCTAGACGGGAATCCTGTCGCAAATGTTGAGCCCATCTCAAACACGCCCTAGAAACCGAGGCCCCACAAATAGAGGTCTGTAAGGCCAAGGCATTAGTCTCAAAGGCCTGCTTCAACAAACCATCCACCTTTCTATCCTGGATATCCTTCAAGGCCGCGCTGCTCTCAACTGGAATCGTAGTTTTCTTGGTCACCGCCGAAACCGCAGCGTCAATCCGTGGAGAACGAAATCTCTCCTTATCCTTGTCCGCCAGAGGGTAGAGACGATTCATCGTTCTGATACCCTTCAAGCCTGAATCAGGGTGATCCCACTCAGCTTGAATAATCTGATCCACCACTCTGTGAACCGGGAACACCGTTTGAGAATCTCGGACCGCTTGAATGAGAGGATCTTCCAAAACCTCTTCCTCCCCGGGTCGCCCGACTGTCAAATTCAGGGCTTGAAGAGATTCTGTAATTAAAGGAATCAGTTCTTCTTTGCGAAAAACCCGGATGATCCGAGCCTGTTCCTCAGGTTCCAGAATCTCCCCCTCCTCCAAATCCTCGAGTCTGTCCTCGGGATCCGCATCAGACCATTCCTGCTCTTGCCAGGCCAGCTCAGGGAGTTCCATTTCAGAAACACGAGGCCGCTTAGGGATGTCCGCTCCCGCTCCCTCCCTTCTGAGGGACGGCGGAGCCGAGGGAGCCGTGCACGGCTCAGAACCTTTCCCCAAGCGGCCCCTCTGGAAAGCTTGGTGCATAAGAAGCACAAACTCAGGAGAGAAATCTCCCCAGGCCACCTCGGTAGACCCTAAGGCCTGGACACCCGCCGGCGCAGTCGAGGTAGATGGGAGGGAAGGCAGGTTTAACCCTGTAGCCAGATCCTCTCCATTAGAAACTGGAGGGACCACGGAATCCAAAGTAACGCTGGACTCCATTGGTTGTTGTAGCTCTGGCGGATTGCAGGCACAGCCCTTGCAAACTCCCGCGTCAGAGACAGCCTTTGCGGGACCCACAAATTACGCACTGCGGCCGACGAGACATGTGAAGAGAACCGCAACAGTACAGAACTGTCAGAAGAACACAGCCCAAATGTGCCACAGGACTGCAAAGCCCAGCCCGTGTTGCAAAGGACCCGTTTTTTTTTGGTTTTTTTTTATTACACACCCCGACTCACTGCAATACCATTAGCAAAGTAAGCAAAGCTGTCCGAGTCAGGACGCCCCGTGTCAAAAGCGCCACAGCACAGCCCCTGAAGAAAAAAGCGGGATCCGAAAAGAAAATGGCCGCCGGCACTCCGGATAGCCGAAAAATGGCGTGAAAAATAAAGAAAAGGAAAATCAACAAAAACAAACGAAATCGCCGCGATCCAGCTGATCCGAAGAACGGGGGCACTGCAAACGGGCTAAAAATAAAAGCACACTTACCCTGAAGCTAGAACAGAGAACGGCAACGGAGCTGAGCCCAAGAAGAAGCAAGCTGCAACGGCCCCGCGGTGTGAGAGAACACCGACTTACATGCTAAGCTACCTGGGGTCCCTCGAGTATAGGTAGTGGCCAGAAGGTACGGTACACCCCAGCTAGGAGAGGGCAATGGTGGCCAGATTCCTCCTCCGAACTGTCCTGGAGGGGAGATCAGCAGCAACAGAAAAGCAGCCGACGTGCCGTTGCTCAGCAGAAGGCAGACGGTCCGTACAAGCTCGGCTCCCTCCTATACAGAATTTAAAGACACAGAACACCTAAACTGCAATAAAAGAAAAAGTGCTACAAGGAGCAATTAAAAGGAAAACAAGCAAAAACTGAAAGTCCTAAAGCTCAAGTGAGCCCACAAAAGGCTCACACCGCCTCCTGCTGCAAGGAGACTGGACACACTGGGGGGCTGATGGGAGCTCCAGTAGTATACATTCCCATAGGGAAAGGATTTGATTGGTCCAGTCTCCTTGCTGCAGGAGGAGGTTCACTACCCTGATGTGGAGGACTAAACTGGAGGACCGCTCAGGAACAACAAATTATGGTCTTTCTCTGAGCGATTACTGACTAGTAATAGAAAAACCCCCCAATACGCTTACTATTATCAATATGAAACTTAAAGCTTCTTTTTACTATCTCTTGTGGCCTCTCCAAGCATCCAAATTGAAATTGAAATTCACTAAAGGTCTCAGCATGCATTTTCGGACTTACAATACGTCCAGCATCAGTGCCTGATAGCATCAACGACCTTTTTGCAAAAAATGTCCAGTGATTAAGAAAGCAGATAGAGCTATTCCCTCATTCCCCCATTCCTCGTTTTTCAAAAAATATATATATAATGCAGTCAGTGCTTCAATTCAATATTTTCACTAACAGTCCGAGGTCCAACTATTGGGGAATATTTAGCTTCATATCTCAAACTGTTTCTTCGTGCTCCCTCACGCTTTCAGATCCCAACGCCTTCCCCGGACGCCGCACTAGCGTTTCACCATTACTGTTTCATCAGGGGATAACTGTTTTCTATTTACTATAAAATAAAATAAAACAAACCACTTATCAAAAACCACTTACATCAGCTAAATTCCAACCTACATTATTTTCTAACCCTACTAACAAAACAGGGTGCTTCTGTATTGATCAGATTGAGGCAGGAATGATGGGGAAATCGTTAGAACAAACTCTTTTGGTTCGGGAGCAAAAGTGGATTTTCAATTTAAAATTTATAATGCCTATGGGACTTAATGCCGCTATTGATTGGTCCTCTTGTATATAACAAGTAAAGGAAAAAGGGGGGGGTCACACATGAGGTGGGTGACCATACTAGATTTGGTTGGCAGTTGGGTTCTTGCTACATTCCCGGGGCACTATGGGAATTTTTTGGAGATCCCCGGTAAGAGTGATGACGTTTGACGTCGGGAGAGGAGATTACCAATAGGATAGCAATGAGAGGTCTTTAAATTACTAGATATGCTTAGTAGTCCGCATGCGCGGCGTTTTTGGGAGCGTGAAGAATGGAATTGGGATTTATCTATGAATTTAACATAACTTCCCTGAGAAACATGTGCAGCATTGTTCTTATATGTGGTAGGTGTTTGGTTAGTAGGGTTAGAAAATAATGTAGGATGGAATTTAGCTGATGTAAGTGGTTTTTGATAAGTGGTTTGTTTTATTTTATTTTATAGTAAATAGAAAACAGTGATCCCCTGATGAAACAGTAATGGTGAAACGCTGGTGCGGCATCGGGGGAAGGCGTTGGGATCTGAAAGCGTGAGGGAGCACGAAGAAAGCATAGTTATTCACCTGTAACAGGTGACTCCGGGAACAGCAGGAATTTAGTCCTCACATATGGGTATCGTCGGTACCGACGGAGCCTGCGTGGGAACGCTCCCCAACGTCCAATTAGAAAGCTTTTGTGAGCATCCCACAGCGCCTGCGTGCTGCCTTCCCGCCTTTCCCAACTGCCTCTCTCAGTTGAGTTTTAAAGCTGAGACAAAGAGAGAGAGAGGGAAAGGGAAAGAGATAGAGAGATACAACTCCTGGGGAGGAGGGTGGGTTGTGAGGACTAAATTCATGCTGTTCCCGGAGATCACCTGTTACAGGTGAGTAACTATGCTATCTCCAGGAACAAGCAGGAATGTAGTCATCACATAAGGGGACTCCCTAGCTTTAGATGCCAGGGAGAGACCCCAGAAGTTGTGCGCCCCTGAGAAGGGCTCCACTTCCCCCCATGGATCTCTGGCATCCTACCAAGGATGGTGGGTAGGAGTTGATTAGGTATGGAACAGGTGATGGAGAACAGCCTGACCAAACAAGGCATCCCGGCAGGAGTCCTTGTCCAAGCAGTAATGGGCTGTGAAGGTATGAACCGAGGCCCAGGTGGCTGCTCGACAGATGTCGTCAATAGGCACAGAGTGCAGATGAGCCATTGAAGCTGCCATGGCTCTCACATTGTGAGCTGTGATATGGCCCTCCAGAGAAAGGTTCTTACTCTGATAGGCAAAGGAAATACACTGTGCAATCCATTTGGACAATGTTCTCTTGGAGACTGGAAGTCCCAAATGAGAAGGATCGAAAGCAACAAAGAGTTGGGAGGACTTTCTATGTTGCTGTGTCCTCTGTAAGTAAAAGGCAAGCGCTCTTTTACAGTCCAAAGTATGAAGATTCCTTTCTGCATTTGAAGCATGAGGCCTTGGAAAAAATACAGGAAGGTAAACCGCCTGGTTTAAATGAAAAGGTGAGACCAACTTTGGCATAAAGTGTGGATGAGTCCTAAGGACTACCTTATCATGATGGAACCTCGTGTAAGGAGGATCAGCAACTAATGCTTGCAATTCACTGATGCGACGGGCTGATGTGATTGCAATGAGAAAGATAACTTTCCAGGAAAGGAATTTCAAGGAGGTAGTAGCTAAAGGTTCAAAAGGCAGCTTCATGAGCTGCCAAGAATCAGATTCAGGTCCCATGCCACTGGAGGTGGCCTAATGGGAGGCTTAGTTAGAAGAAGGCCCCTCATAAATCTCGCTATGAGAGGATGAGAGGAAATAGGTTGTCCATTTAAAGGCTTTAAAGAAGCTGAAATGAGACTTAAATGGACTCTTACTGAGTTAGTCTTAAGTCCTGCATTAGATAAATGAAGGAGATACTCCAGTAATGATTCCAGGGGTATCGCAGAGGGATGAAGACCCTTTTGCGAACACCATATGGAAAACCTTTTCCACTTGAAAGCATAAGAGCATCTTGTGGAAGGTTTCCTGGAAGCACAAAGGACATCCCTTACTTGTTGAGAAAGGTTAAGACCATGAAGGTCTAGGCTCTCAGCAACCAGGCCCTGAGATGCAGAGAGTGGGGATTGGGATGCCACAACATCCCGTCCTCCTGAGACAGGAGATCTGGAGCAGGTCCTAACTCCAGAGATGGAGCTTGAGAGAGATGCAGGAGCAGAGGGTACCACAACTGCCGTGGCCAATGTGGAGCTATGAGAATCATGTGGCCTTTGTCTCTCTGAAGCTTGAATAGGGTCTTGGGAATTAGGGGAATGGGCGGAAAGGCATATAGGAAGTCCTGACCCCAATGGAGGAGGAAAGCATCCCTGGCCTGAGAACCCTGAGCCGGAATTCTGGAACAGAACCCGGGAAGTTTGGCATTCAACGGACTTGCAAAGAGGTCTATGTCCGGAGTTCCCCAAATTTAAAAAATTTTTGCTACCTGGTCTGCATGGAGAGACCATTCGTATGGAAGCAGAACTCGACTGAGTCTGTCTGCCCAAGAGTTTTGAATGCCTGGAAGATACACCGCAAGGAGATGAATCTGATGCTCTCTGGCGAGGGCCCATAGTCGCAAAGCTTCATTGCAAAGTGACAGAGAGCCTGTTCCTCCCTGCTTGTTCAGACAGAACATAGCTACTTCATTGTCCGTCTGAATTAGGACTGTCTTGTAGCTGAGCTGGGTATGGAACACTCGAAAAGCAAGGAAGATTGCTCTGAGTTCTAGGAGATTGATATGTAAGTGGGTCTCCTGTGGAGTCCAGGTGCCTTGGGTAGAGAGATCTTGCAGATGAGCTCCCCAACCCACTTGTGAGGCGTCTGTTGTTAGAGTGACCTGGGGTAGGGATTGCTGGAAAGGGGACCCCACCAACAGGTTTTGGGTTGACTGCCACTATTGTAGAGACAAAATAAGGCGACTTGTGTTTGCTATGTTGTCTGATAGGCAGCTTGAAGCCTGAGTCCACTGAGTGGATAGAGTCCATTGGGCTGCTCTCATATGGAGGCGAACATAGGGAACCACGTGCATGGTAGATGCCATGTGGCCTAGTAATTGTAACATTTCCCGAGCAGTGAGATGAGTTTTTAACACTGCCTGGGAGGCTAACTGCACAATGCGAAGGCAGCGGGCCTGTGGAAGATAGGCTCTTGCTTTTCTGGTATCCAGCAAAGCTCCTATAAACTCTAGAGACTGAGTGGGAGTTAGGCTGGATTTTGGGATGTTTATGACCAGGCCCAAATACTGAAGGATATGCACTGTGCAAGATAGGGAAATTCTGGCCTCTGACTCCGATAGGGCTCGAATGAGCCAGTCGTCTAAGTAGGGGAAGACGAATATTCCTAGAGTGCGAAGAAATGCTGACACTACAGCCATGCATTTCGTAAACACCCTTGGTGCTGAGGCCAGGCCAAAAGGAAGTACCCTGTATTGGTAGTGCTTTCCTTGAAAAAGAAAACGAAGGAACCTTCGGTGAGTTGGATGGATGAGAACATGGGTGTATGCATCCTTGAGATTTAGAGAACAAAGCCAATCCTGACTCTGAAGGTATGGCAGCAGAGTTCCCAGAGAAATCATCTTGAATTTCTCTTTGAACAGGAATTTGTTCAGTTCTCTGAGGTCTAAAATGGGTCTGTGTCCCCCTGTTTTCTTTGGAATAAGGAAATAAGGGGAGTAAAACCCTGTACCCTGTTGGGAAATGGGTACGTCTTCTATTGCCCCATGGACAAGAAGTAAACTGACCTCTTGACTCAACTGAGTGTCGAGAGAAGTCTGAGAATTTAACTGTCTTACCACTGTAGGAGGGGGCATGTTGAAGAAATGAAGCTTGTACCCCTCTCTTACAATGGGAAGAGTGCATTCTTCTGCTGTTATCTGCCCCCATCTGGGGGCAAAATGACACAACCTTCCTGGGATGGTGGAAGGCTCTGGCCTGTTCAGGGCCAGGAAGGCCAAGTTCTCTAGATGGGAGTCAAAGCCCCTGTGGAGGCTGAGTCTGCTGGGCCGGTTGAGGCTTAGCAGTCTTTGATTTCCTTTGCTTTGGGGGCTGCTGTCCCTTTCGGGCGGACTGACCTGCAGAATGCACCTGCTGGGTATAGGAGGGGTAAAACCTCTTCTTTTTAGAGAAGAATGGTTTCTTGTAGGTTTTTCTCCTTGCAGGATCAGCTGTAGCCTTGGATAGTCTATCCAAAATGGTGTTATCAGCATCCATCTCATTAGCTTTCTCTTGTCAATTTTTGCCAAAGAAACTTTTGCCTGTACAAGGGATATTCCCCAGTTTGTCCTGTACCCAGAGTTCTAAGTCAGATGCCTGGAGCCAGGCAATCCTACGAGCACCTATGGCAATGGCAGAGGTTCTGCTTATGCACTCAAAGCAGTCAAAAGCTGCACGATTAACAAACTTGGAAACATCCTGGGCATGTTTGACAAGTGTAAGTTAATCCTGCCTCTTATCATCAGGAAGGAGAGGGCTCATAAGCTCTAGATCTCCTGTAACCTCCTTAAGGAACATTCCCTTGTATAAGATGCAGGAACTAATGCTGGCAGAAATCATAGAGACCTGGAATGTTCAACGCCCAAAGGCATCAAGAGTCCTACATTCACGTCCTGGAGAATTAGATGCATGTCTTTTTGCACTCTTGATCCTTCTCATAGCTGACTCCACCACTATGGAGTGGTGTGGCAACTGAGTTTTCTGAAATCCAGGACAAGGAGGCACTCCATACATGGTATCCAGCCTACGGGAATGAGAAGAGGTGGTAAGAGGTGTTTCCCACATTCTTAACATGAGATCATGCAAGATCTCATGAATAGGCAAAGTAGCCGCTTCCTTGGGAGCTTTAGGATATTGTAAAATCTCCAACTCCTTTGCTCTGGGCTCTGTTTCAGGAGCCACTGTGATGGAAAGACCTCTAGTCACCTCCCTGATGAAATCCTGAAAGGATATATCCCTCTGGAGGAGACATCCTACGTTTAGGAGAAGGTGGCTCCTCAGAGAGAAGTACTCCGGCATCGACAGAGCTGTCAGAGTCCTCAGAGTCATCGGAGGATTCAAAATATCTTCTGTCTGGGTGCTCTTGTAAAGCACGATACCGGTACCGATCGAAGTCGGTACCGGAGGGGTCCGGTACCGGCCTGTCGATACCGGAGGAAGGAAATAGCATGACTCTGTGTTGGTAGCACATTCGTCGATGTCGATGCTATTGGTGCCGGTACTGGTATCGGTGTCGGTACCGGTTGAACTGTCTGAAGAGGTCCCGAAGGCACCGATGCCACAAGGAGAGCCGCCAGACTGCGCTCAATAGCCAGGAATCTCTGGTCAACTGACGTTGCCGATGCCTGGGTGTCGGTACCGGACGCAGCGGCCGGTACCCCAGAGCACGGCACCAGTAGTTCTGCGAGGTTGAGGCCTCGAGAACATCCTGGAGCCCCGATAGTGCTTTGGAAGCCGAAGCCTCCCGCCGGGGCAAGTCCCTCAAGGGCAACGCCAGAGGCATCTCGATGCTTGGAAGGAGATCTACCCTTTGAGGACCGGCCAGATTATGTTTGGTTACCTGAGATCCATGGGAGGAAGACGAAGCCATGGAAGACGTTGATGCCACGGATGCTGCATTGGAGGGAAAATGGGTGCTAAGCTTAGCAGCTCGGTTTTGCCGACCCCTCTTCGACATCATCCCACAGGCAACACACTCCGAGATGGAGTGGTCAGGACCTAAACATTTGAGGCACCACTCGTGAGTGTCGGTGACGGAGATGGTACCGCCACACTTGGAACACTTTTTAAAACCCGAAGCGGGTTTTTCCATGTTGAGGAAAAAAATTGGGCCTAATGCCCAAAATGGCGCGTGGCACCCGAGAGAAAAAAGGCTGGAAATCCAGAAAAAAGATTACAAAGTTTTTTTGGTTTTATTTTTAAAGAAAGAAAGAAAGAACCAGCGGTACCGGTATAGCGTCGAGGAAGGCAGACACTATCACAAAAAAGAACGAAAAATATGGGATAATTTCTGCGGTGACAGGAAAACGACCTGCTGGCTCTGTGGAAAACGAAGAACTGGAGAGAGGCAGTTGGGAAAGGCGGGAGGAAAGCACGCAGGCGCTGTGGGATGCTCCCAAAAGCTTTCTAATTGGACGCTGGGGAACGTTCCCGCGCAGGCTCCGTCGGTACCGACGATACCCATATGTGAAGACTACATTCCTGCTTGTTCCTGGAGATTACACCTTACAGTTAATGTACAGGTAGTTAGCATGTGCTAACTTAACAGGGCAGACAACAGCAATAGTGAACATTACCTCAAGAAGAATAGCAAAGTGCATTGCGCTATCTACCATTCTAATAAAGAAATTTTCTCTTCATTACGCGAATGGCAAAACAGTTAACACTGAGGTTTTGCAACTATTGCATGTTAAATTTGGCTGTTATCCTGCAGTAATTACAAAACCTTACTGCACATTAGTAAACAGGCTCTCTTAATCTTAGAAATTAAATATGGTGAGAAATTTTCAAAGAGAATGAAATCCTCCATTAATCATGAAAATTCAAGGAAGTAAGTAGACGGGCAACTACCTATAGCAGTCAATGCAAACAAGAGACAGAACTATCCATTATCTAACCAAAGACATAATGCCTGGAAGCACTCCCAATAAGAGAGAAACTTCTAAGAAACTATTCCACACCAACAAAACTAGATTACAATACTACAGTATTCTAAAAATAGAAAAACAAAATGTGAGCCCACCAGGTCTACCAATTTTCCCTTCCCTACAGACTAGCTGTCCTCATGTTTTTATTTATTTTACAGTTTGACAACCGCCTTCCTCAAAAACTGTGCAAGTGCAGAACATGCAACAAATTTATAATCTTAACCACTTACTTATTTCTTTGCTACATTTATTTAAAGGCTAACAGAAAGCTTAACTACTTGCCTATTTCTTTGCTGACCTTTTAAAGAAAATAATTTTAAATAGACATACAGTACTCGGGCTGATATAGCCCGTGGTGGTCAGCAGTTGTTTAAATACTGGCTGCCACAGGGAAAATATACTGGATATTCAGTAGCAATATCCAGATAGTGGCTTCCACTAAATATCTGATTTTTTATAGTCAATGTCTTTGGGTATCTGGATAGCAGCAATATTGAGTTACCATACAGATAGCCAATCTACACAGACTTACCCAGATACTTACCCAGGTGGAGGCCTATTCCATTCAGGCCATGCAGCCCCTGTGCAGCTGATCAGAAGCAGGGCGTACAGAGGTAGACCCGGATTCTGATCCCGCAGAGACTAGACTTGCCTACGGGATCAGAATCGGGTCTACAGCCTGGACGTGCAGGCTGGGCCCCGATTCTGATTGGCCTGCACACCCAGCCACATACGCGGGCTAATTCAGCCAGGCTCCTGAATGGAGCCACATTGCCATGGTGTCCCATCGCCATGGCACCGCGGCTCCATTCAGGAGCTGTGATCCTGGCCATTGACAAAGCTCTTCATTCCCCACAGCCCGTGACCCCTGATCCTGCCTTCCAACGCCTGGGTTGGACTGTGGGGAACCCCCTGTGCCCCCTTACCTGCATCCCTGGGTCCTGCGCAGTGATCCCCCTCCATCCAGGGTGACTTATTCCACCTTTGAGGTGGAACAAGTCCCCCATCTAGATTCAAGGTCCCAGACATACAGGGTCGACATCTGAATCGGGTCCGGGGTCACGGCCCGCCCATGCCCCCGTCCTCACTCTGCCTCTGGAATGCCCCCTCCCACCCTGTCTAGGCCTCCCCGTACAAACACGCTGTTCATATGGGGAGGTTAGTGATAAGGACGGCAGGGGAACGAATACCGGGAATGGACATCCTAACGGGACGTCCATCCCCGCTATCTGCGGGACAGAATGACCGCCATAGTGAATACTTTCCTGGATACTGGCGCTGAAAATTGACACTATCGCCACTGAATACTGGCCTCACCGGGATTCATCCAGTTAGAAGGTCCTGATAATCAGATAAACTCTTGAATTTCAGGCCTATAATTTATCAGATATACCCAAATCACCCTTTTCCCCGAGTATTAAGACAATTTTCCAGCAGTTAAATACTCATATGTGCAGCATCCCTCAATGCTAAAGGAATCCTAAGAGAGGAACTGAGGAAGAAAGCACAAATTGTTCCCTATTCTCAGCCTGAGTGCCATCTCTCAGACACACTGCACAATTTTTCTCATCCACATCATTACTGAAAGAGATGGTTGAATGGGGACACACTGTGCCAATCAATTGCACTATGTCAGTGTATCTTGACCCTACCTGATAAGAGACTCTAGAATGGCAGGGGTAGGACCTTTCTGGAACTCCAATTCCTTGTAGTGTAGGGCCTTGGCATACGCTCGGCACTTAGCAGCTCTTTCTCCCAGTAGCACAATACCATTATCATCCCTCAGCGGAAGGGGGCCCTGTACAGAAGCATAGACAGCATTCACAGACGCTTCATAACTGCACTCTGCAACTTCCTGTAAGAAGTCTCCCACTGGAAGAGGTGAATGCATGCGCATCTCTTACCTTGTCACTGTGTTCCATGAACTCAGCCAGGTTCAGCAGTGTCTGTGTTACTTCAGCAATGTCCTGGGAAGTCAGTGCTTGCTCAATACTCCGGATAAGTTCATCCTGCTGATCTTCATTTAGTTCTGACCAGCAGGAAAGGAAGGCCGCATTAAAGAGATCTCTGAGGAACCAAGAGGGAAAGAAGAATGAGAACTGCCCCTTCTAATCTTCATTCAGCTTTGACCAGCAGAAAAGAAAGACAGCAAAAGAGAACACAGAAGATCCAAGAAAGCATAACTGCTTACAAGTCATAGATGTTCCCGATTACAGCAGTGCACCTAACTACACAATTGGGTTATGTGACAGATGACATTTTTACCAAAATTTTCTGAAAAGACTTTCGTGAAGGTTGCTTGCTCAAGTATCACAAGGTCTACTGCTGTTCCTCAATTAGCTCTACCTCCTCCCTCTGCCCCTTAAAATTATATGCATATTGGGCTACAGGGCCGTACCGATGGCGAAATGTGCCCTGTGTGACTTGCACATCGGGTGCGCCCCCCCCCCCCCGCACCCTCATCTAGCCACTTTATGGGGGCGGGAGAGAAGAGGCGCGCACCTGATGTGCAAGCCGCCTGCCGTCGGCACGCTAAGCAGGTCTGGTCCCTCCCGGAGAGACCAAACCTGCTTAGTGTGCTGGCGGGAAGACTTCAGTGGCGCATTTCGGCTCTCTGACGTTGGCTGCACCACTCGCACAGGGCTCAGTACGGTCTTGTTGGGCTATTTAGACAGATTTTCAGCCCGATATTATTATTCGTATAAGGAATGAAAACCTCCAGTTGGCAAAATTGCTTATCTGTAAAGCATAGTTACTCACCTATAACAGGTGATCTCCGGGAACAGCAGGAATTTAGTCTTCACATATGGGTATCGTCGGTACCGACAGAGCCTGCGCGGGAACGCTCCCCAGCGTCCAATTAGAAAGCTTTTGGGAGCATCCCACAGCGCCTGCGTGCTGCCTTCCCGCCTTTCCCAACTGCCTCTCTCCAGTTGAGTTTAAAGCTGAGACAAAGAGAGAGAGAGGGAAAGAGAAAGAAATAGATACAGAGATACAACTCCTAGGGGAGGTGGGTGGGTTGTGAAGACTAAATTCCTGCTGTTCCCGGAGATCACCTGTTACAGGTGAGTAAATATGCTATCTCCAGGAACAAACAGGAATGTAGTCTGCACATATGGGGACTCCCTAGCTTTAGATGCCAGGGAGAGACCCCAGAAGTTGTGTATCCCTGTGAAAAGGCTCCACTTCCCCCCATGGATCTCTGGCATCCAACCAGGGATGGTGGGTAGGAGTTGATTAGGTATGGAACAGGTTTTGGAGAACAGCCTGACCAAACAAGGCATCCCGGCGGGAGTCCTTTTCCAAGCAGTAATGGGCTGTGAAGGTATGAACCGAGGCCCAAGTGGCTGCTCGACAGATGTCGTCGATAGAGACAGAGTGCAGATGAGCCATTGAAGCAGCCATGGTATTTGATGCATGAGGCCTTGGAAATACACAGGCAGGTAGACCGCTTGGTTTAGATGAAAAGGCGAGACCACCTTTGGCATAAAGTGTGGATGAATTCTAAGGACTACCTTCTCATGATGGAACCTTGTATAAGGTGGATCAGCCACTAGTGCCTGCAACTCACTGATGCGACGTGCTGATGTGATTGCAATGAGAAAGATAACTTTCCAAGAAAGGAATTTCAATGAGGTAGTAGCTAAGGGTTCGAAAGGTGGCTTCATGAGCTGACCAAGAACCAGATTTAAATCCCATGCCACCGGTGGTGGCCTAATGAGAGGCTTAGTTAGAAGGTGGCCTCTCATAAATCTTGCTATAAGAGGACGGGAGGAAATAGGTTGTCCATTTAGAGGTTTGAACGAAGCTGCAATAGCACTCAAATGGACTCTTACTGAGTTAGTCTTTCCTGCATTGGATAAATGAAGGAGATACTCCAGTAATGATTCCAGAGGTATCACAAGGGGGTTAAGACCCTTCTGCGAACACCATATGGTAAACCTCTTCCACTTAAAAGCATAAGAGCGTCTTGTGGAAGGCTTCCTGGAAGCATAAAGAACATCCTTTATTTGCTGAGGGAGGTTAAGATCATGAAGATCTAGGCCTTCAGCAACCAAGCTCTGAGATGCAGAGACTGGGGAATGGGATGCCATAACATTCCGTCCTCCTGTGACAGGAGATCTGGAGCAGATCCTAACTCCAGGGAGGGAGCTTGAGAGAGATGTAGAAGCAGAGGATACCACACTTGCTGTGGCCAATGTGGCGCTATGAGAATCATACACCCTCTGAAGCTTGAACAGGGTTTTGGGAATTAGGGGAATGGGTGGAAAGGCATAAAGGAAGTCTTGACCCCAAGTAAAGGAGGAAAGCATCCCTGGCCTGAGAGCCCTGAGCCGGAATTCTGGAACAGAACCGGGGAAGTTTGGCATTCAACGGACTTGCAAAGAGGTCTATGTCCGGGGTTCCCCAAATTTGAAAAATCTTGGCCACCTGGTCTGCATGTAGAGACCATTCGTGTGGAAGCAGAACTCGACTGAGTCTGTCTGCCCAAGAGTTTTGTATGCCTGGAAGATACACTGCCAGGAGATGAATCTGATGCTCTCTGGCGAGGGCCCATAGTCGCAAACCTTCGTTGCAAAGCGACAGAGAGCCTGTTCCTCCCTGCTTGTTCACGTAGAACATGGCTACTTGATTGTCTGTCTGAATGAGGACTGTCTTGTAGCTGAGCAGGGTGTGGAACACTCGAAGAGCAAGGAAGTTTGCTCTTGAGCTCTAAGAGATTGATATGTAGATGAGTCTCCTGTGGAGTTCAAGTGCCTTGGGTGGAGAGGTCCTGCAGATGAGCTCCCCAACCCATTGGTGAAGGATCTGTGGTGAGAGTTGCTTGAGGTTGTTGAAATGGGGACCCCAGGAACAGGTTCTGCGTGGACTGCCACCATTGGAGAGACAAAATAAGGCGATTTGTGTTTGCTATTTTGTCTGACAGGACCCTGATGCCTGGGTCCATTGAGTGGATAAAGTCCACTGGGCTGCTCTCATATGGAGGCGAGCATAAGGAACCACATGCACTGTAGATGCCATGTGGCCTAGTAGCTGTAACATTTCTCGGGCAGTGAGATGAGATTTTAGCACTGCTTGAGAAGCTAACTGCACCATGCGAAGGCAACGGGTCTGAGGAAGATAGGCCCTTGCTTTTCTGGTATCCAGCAAAGCTCCTATGAACTCCAGAGACTGAGTGGGAGTTAGACTGGATTTTGGGATGTTTATGACCAGACCCAAATACTGGAGGATACGCATTGTGCAAGATAGAGAAATCCTGGCCTCTGACTCTGATGGGGATCGAATGAGCCAGTCGTCTAAGTAGGGGAAGACGAATATTCCTAGAGTGCGGAGAAAGCACAGTTACTTACCTGTAACAGGTGATCTCTGGGAACAGCAGGAATAAGTCTTCACATATGGGTATCGTCGGTACCGACGGAGCCTGCGCGGGAACGCTCCCCAGCGTCCAGTAAGAAAGCTTTTGGGAGCATCCCACAGCGCCTGCGCGCTGCCTTCCCGCCTTTCCTTCCTGCCTCTCTCCAGTTCGAGTTTTAAAGCTGAGACAAAGAGAGAGAGAGGAAAGGAAAGATAGATAGGGAGATACAACTCCTAGGGGAGGTGGGTGGGTTGTGAAGACTTATTCCTGCTGTTCCCAGAGATCACCTGTTACAGGTAAGTAACTGTGCTATCTCCAGGAACAAGCAGGAATGAGTCTTCACATATGGGGACTCCCCAGCTAGAGATGCCAGGGAGATCTCCAAAGTTGTGAGTCCCTGAGAAGGGCTCTACCTCACCCCATGGATCTCGGGCATCCAACCAGGGATGGGGGGTAGGAGTTGATTAGGTATGGAACAGGTGTTTGAGAACAGCCTGACCAAACAAGGCATCCCGGCGGGAGTCCTTGTCCAAGCAGTAATGGGCTGTAAAGGTATGAACCGAGGTCCAGGTGGCCGCTCGACAGATTTGGTCGATGGACACAGAGTTTAGATGAGCCATAGAGGCTGCCATGGCCCTCACATTGGGAGCTGTGACATGGCCCTCCAGAGAAAGGTTCTTACTCTCGTAGGCGAAGGAAATACACTGAGCAATCCAATTGGACAGAGTTCTCTTAGAGACTGGAAGTCCTAAATGAGAGGGATCAAAAGCAACAAATAGTTGAGAGGACTTTCTATGTTGCTGTGTCCTTTGTAAGTAGAAAGCAACTGCTCTCTTACAATCCAGGGTATGAAGATTCCTCTCTGCACTTGATGCATGAGGTCCTGGAAAAAAGACAGGTAAATACACCTCCTGGTTCAGATGAAAAGGTGAGACCACTTTAGGCATAAAGTGTGGATTAGTCCTGAGGACTACCTTGACATGATGGAACCTTGTATAAGGAGGATTAGCCACTAAGGCTTGCAGCTCACTGATACGGCGAGCAGAGGTGACTGCAATGAGAAAAATAACCTTCCAGGAAAGGAATTTCAAGGAGGTAGTGGCTAAGGGTTCAAAGGGTGGCTTCATAAGCTGGCCAAGAACCAAATTCAAATCCCATGCCACTGGAGGTGGTCTAATGGGAGGTTTAGTTAAACGAAGGCCTCTCATGAATCTTGCAATAAGAGGATGAGAGGAAAAAGGATGTCCATTGAGAGGCTTAAGGTATGCTGCAATAGCACTCAAATGGACTCTTACTGAATTCATTTTAAGGCCTGCAAGGGATAAATGCAGCAAATACTCTAGTAAAGAATTCAGAGGTATTGCAAGAGGGTTAAGACCCTTCTCTGCACACCAAATGGTAAACCTTTTCCATTTAAAAGCACAGGAACGTCTAGTGGAAGGTTTTCTGGAAGCATGAAGGATATCCTTCACCTGCTGAGACAGATGCCAATCTTGAAGGTCTAGGCCTTCAGCAACCAGGCTCTGAGATGAAGAGACTGGGGATTTGGGTGCCATAATGTTCCCTCCTCCTGGGACAGGAGGTCTGGAGCAGATCCCAATCCATGGAGGGAGCTTGAGAGAGATGAAGAAGTAGAGGGTACCACACTTGGCGTGGCCAACGTGGAGCTATGAGGATCATAGACCCCTTGTCTCTCTGAAGCTTGAACAGTGTCTTGGAAATTAGGGGAATGGGTGGAAAGGCATAGAGGAAGTCTTGCCCCCAGTGGAGGAGGAAGGCATCCCTGGCCTGAACTCCCTGACACGGAATCCTGGAACAGAACCGGGGAAGTTTGGCATTCCACGGACTTGCAAACAGGTCTATGTCTGGGGTTCCCCAAATTCGAAAGATCCTGGCTATCTGGTCCCCATGGAGGGACCATTCGTGTGGAAGCAGAACTCGACTGAATCTGTCTGCCCAAGAGTTTTGAACCCCTGGAAGATACACTGCCATGAGATGAATCTGATGCTCTCTGGCGAAGGCCCACAATCTCAAAGCTTCGTTGCAAAGCGACAGAGAGCCAGTCCCGCCCTGCTTGTTCACATAGAACATGGCTACTTGGTTGTCCGTATGGATGAGGACTGTCTTGTAGCTGAGCAGGGTGTGGAAGACTGAGAGCAAGAAGAATTGCTCTGAGCTCTAAGAGGTTGATATGTAGAGATGTCTCCTGTGGAGACCAGATGCCCTGGGTGGAGAGATCTTGTAGATGAGCTCCCCAACCCTTTGGGGAGGCATCTGTTGTGAGGGTTGCTTGGGGTAGCAACTGTTGAAAGGGGGACCCCAGCAACAGATTTTGAGTGGACTTCCACCACTGGAGGGACCAAAAGAGGCGACTGGAGGTTGCTATTTTGTCTGACAGGCAACCTGATGCCTGGGTCTATTGGGTGGGCAGAGTCCACTGAGCTGCCCTCATGTGAAGGGGAGCATAAGGAACCACATGCACGGTGGATGCCATGTGGCCTAACAGTTGTAACATCTCTCGAGCAGTTAAATGGGATTTTAACTGAATTTGAGAGGCTAACTGCACCAAGCATAGGCAATGGGCCTGGGGAAGATAGGCCCTTGCAGTTGTGGTATCTAGCAAGGCCCCTATGAACTCCAATGACTGAGGGGGGTGAGTTGTGATTTTGGGATGTTTATTACAAGTCCCAGATACTGAAGAACACGCCTTATGCAGGCTAGGGAAGCCTGGGCCTCTGACTGGGATGGTGCTCGGATGAGCCAGTCATCCAGATATGGGAATACAAATATTCCTAGAGTGCGTAGAAATGCAGCTACTACTGCCATGCATTTTGTGAACACTCTTGGAGCAGAGGCCAGACAGAAAGGAAGCACTCTGTATTGGTAGTGCTTTCCCTGATCTGTGTGTTGGATGGATGAGGACATGGGTGTACGCATCCTTGAGATCTAGAGAACAAAGCCAATCCTGACTCTGAAGGTATGGAAGGAGAGCACCGAGAGAAATCATCTTGAATTTCTCCTTGCATAGAAACTTGTTCAATTCTCCGAGATCTAATATGGGTCTGTAGCCCCCTGTTTTCTTTGGGATAAGAAAATAGAGGGAGTAGAACCCTGAACCCTGTTGAAGAAGGGGTACTTCTTCTATTGCCCTTTGGGCAAGAAGGGTAGCAATCTCCTGACCCAGAAGGTCAAGGAGAGATGTTGGAGAATTGAACTGTTTCACCATAGTGTGAGGAGGAAGGTTTAAGAAATGAAGCTTGTACCCCTCCCTTATGATGGAGAGGGTCCATTGCTCTGCTGTGATTTGTTCCCATCTGGGAGCAAAATGAGCTAATCTTCCTGGAATGGTGAGAGGCTCTGGTTCTTCTAGAGCCAGAAAGGCTAAGTTCTCTAGTTGTAAGTCAAAGGCCCTGAGGAGGCTGAGGCTGTTGGGTCGTAGCAGTCCTTGCAGCCTTAGGCTTGGCTTGTTTAGGTTGTTGCTGACTCTTTGCAGCAAAATGACCTGCAGAAGATGCCTGGAGACTATAACCAGGATAATATTTCCCTTTTTTGGGAAAGAAAGCCTTTTTCAATAACCTTTTTCTAGCAGGAGCAGAAGTAGACTTTGAAAGTCTATCTAAGGCAGAATTTTCAGCATCCATCTGAGTGGCCTTTGCTTGCCAATCCTTACCAAAAAGGTTTTCACCTGTACAAGGAAGATTTCCTAATCCATCCTGGACCCAGGGTTCCAAATCAGAAGCTTGTAACCAAGCAAGTCTGCGTGCACCTATGGCAATAGCCGAGGCTCTGCTGGCACACTCAAAAGAGTCAAAGGCTGCACGGTTGGAAAATTTGGAAACATCCTGGGCATGTTTAAGCCAGGTGAGAAACTCTTCCCTTTTATCTTCTGAGATAAAAGGAGATAAAGTTAGCAGATGATCTGTAACTTCTTTTAGAAACATCCCCATATAGAGACTATAGGAGTTGATTCTGGCAGTAAGCATATTGGCCTGGAAAATTCTCCTGCCAAAAGCATCTAAGGTTCTGCATTCTCTTCCTGGAGGATTAGATGAGTGTCTTTTTGCACTCTTTATCTTTTCATAGCAGACTCCACCACAATAGAGTGGTGAGGAAGCTGAGTCTTATGAAAGCCAGGACAAGGAGGAACACGGTACATGGTGTCCAACCTGCGAGAATGAGGGGAAGTAGTAAGAGGTGTCTCCCATATGCCCAACATGTGATCATAAAGGATCTCATGAATTGGTAAAGTAGCTGCCTCTTTAGGAGCCTTAGGATATTGTAAAATATCTAATTTCTTGGCTCTAGGCTCTGGTTCAGGGGCCACTGAAATAGAGAGGCCCCTGGCCACTTCTGGAGGAGACATTCTTCTTTTTGGAGAAGAGGGCTCCTGAGGAAGGAGTACCGATGCTTCGACAGAAGCCTCTGATTCATCAGAGTCCTCGGAGGAATCGAAGTATCGCCTGTCTGGATGCTCTTGCAGAGCCCGATACGCGTACCGAGTGGTATCGACATCGGGAGTGATTGGTACCGATGGGCATCACAGGATAAGGTACCGCTGCAGTCGACACCGAAGCCAATGTTGATGCAATCGGTGCCGGAACCGGTACTGAAAACGGAGTTTGTTGCGGTACCGGAGGCATCGCAGCTTGTATGAATGCCGTGATGGCATGCTTCATGGTCAGAATATTCTGATCCATCGACGCAACCAATGTCTGGATGTCGGTACCAGTGGAAACCACCGGTACCCCAGAACATGGCAACAGGTGATCGGTCGAGGCCACGCCATCGATGTCAACCTGTGACCCCATAGATGAAGCTTTGGAAGCCGGAGCTTCCCGCCGGGGTAATTTTGCCGGTGCAGGATCCTCGAGAGCAAGCCCGGAGGCATCTCGATACTTAGAGGGAGATCTACCCTTCGAGGACCGGCTGGACTGATGTTTGGTTACCATAGATCCATGGGAGGAAGAAGAAGCCCTGGAAGATGTCGATGCCACCGAAGCTGCATCAGAGGGAAACAGGGTACTGAGTTTTGCCGCTCGATTCTGTCAACCTCTTTTAGACATCATGGAACAGGACTCACAATCGGTGATGGAGTGGTCAGGACCCAAACATTTTAGACACCAGTCATGGGTGTCGGTGATAGAAAGAGTACCGCTGCACTTCGTGCACTTTTTAAACCCGGAAGCGGGCTTTTCCATGAGGAAAAATCTTCTAGGCCTAAGGCCCAAAAGAAAAAATTTGCACAGAAGTGGAAAACGGTAGTTTTTTTTTTTTTTGTTTTTTTTTTAAAGAAGAAAGAAGAAAAGACCGGCGGTACCGGTCCGACGTCGAAGAAGGCAGACGCGCGACCAAAGAAATAAAGAAAAATAAAGAACTTCTTCAGCGGTGACAGGAACACGACCTGCTGGCTCCGTGGAAAAGAAGAACTGGAGAGAGGCGGTTAGGAAAGGCGGGAAGCAGCGCTCAGGCGCTGTGGGATGCTCCCAAAAGCTTTCTTACTGGACGCTGGGGAGCATTCCCGCGCAGGCTCTGTCGGTACCGACGATACCCATATGTGAAGACTCATTCCTGCTTGTTCCTGGAGATATGCTGCTACCACAGCCATGCACTTCGTAAACACTCTTGGTGCTGAGGCCAGGCCGAAAGGAAGCACCCTGTATTGGTAGTGCTTTCCTTGAAAAAGGAACCGAAGGAACTTTCTATGAGTTTGATGGATGAGAACATGAGTGTACGCATCCTTGAGATCTAGAGAACAAAGCCAATCCTGACTCTGAAGGTATGGCAGCAGAGTTCCCAGAGAAACCATTTTGAATTTCTCTTTGAACAGGAATTTGTTCAATTCTCTGAGGTCTAAAATAGGTCTGTGTCTCCCTGTTTTCTTTGGAATAAGGAAATAGGGGGAGTAAAACCCTGTACCCTGTTGATGAATGGGTACTTCCTCTATTGCCCTTTGGGCAAGAAGCATAGTGACCTCTTGACCTAACAGGTTGATAAGAGAGGCCTGAGAATTGAACTGTCTTACCATTGTGGGAGGGGGCATGCACAAAAAGTGAAGCTTGTACCCCTCTTTTATAATGGAGAGTGTCCAATGTTCTGCTGTTATCTGCCCCCATCTGGGGGCAAAGTGACACAACCTTCCTGGAATGGTGGAAGGCTCTGGTCCATTGAGGGCCAGGAAGGCTAAGTTCTCTAGATGAAAGTCAAAGGCCTTGTGGAGGCGAGACTGCTGAGACGGTTGAGGCTTAGCAGTCTTTGCTTTCCTTTGTTTAGGTGGTTGCTGATTCTTTCGGGCAGGCTGACCTGCAGAACGCCCCTGCTGGGAAAGCGTAGTTACTCACCTGTAACAGGTGTTCTCCAGGAGCAGCAGGAATCAGTCCTCACATATGGGTGACGTCGGCGCCGACGGAGCCCTCGCGGAGCAATTTTCCCCAGCTTTCAAAGAAAGCCTTTGGGAATTGCAGCGCGCATGCGCGGTCCCCTTCCCGCCCAAGGGTGCCATCTTAGCCAGTCAGGTGACATAGCTAAAAAAGACAGCATAAAAATTTGCAAAAAAACTAAAGCAGATGATTGCAACTCCAAGGGGAGGAGGGAGGGTTGTGAGGACTGATTCCTGCTGCTCCTGGAGAACACCTGTTACAGGTGAGTAACTACGCTTTCTCCAGGACCAAGCAGGAAGTCAGTCCTCACATATGGGACTCCCAAGCTTAAGGCTACCGGAGACCCTAAGCACAAAAATGAGCTCCCTCTAGCTCAGCAGCACAGAAGGAAGGAATCTTCGCTGAATTATTACCCACCGGTAGCCCACATCCGGGATGGAGGGTAGGAGTTGCTCAGACCTCAAAGAGATTACGGAGGACTGCCTGTCCGAAAGCACTGTCCCTGCGGGACTCCCTCTCGAGACAGTAATGGACCGCAAAAGTCTGGCTCGAAGACCAAGTAGCGGCCCGGCAGATGTCTGCCAGCGGAACAGAGCGGAGGTAAGCCACTGACGTAGCCTTTGCCCGAACGCAATGAGCCGTGACTCGACCTTCCAAGGAGAGTCCGGCTGCCCCATAAGCCCAAGTGATACAGTCCGCAACCCAGATGGACAGAGTACGCTTGGAGACCGGGAGCCCCAATTTATTGGGGTCAAAAGACACAAAAAGCTGAGCAGCTTTACGGTGCTCCCGCGTACGGTCAAGGTAGAAGTTCAATGCCCTTCTACAGTCCAGGGTATGGAGGACCGTTTCAGCTCGGCAGGAGTGTGGTCTGGGAAAGAAGGTCGGAAGTACCACCTCCTGATTGATGTGAAAAGGGGAGACCACTTTTGGAAGAAATTTTGGGTGAGTCCGTAGGACTACCCTATTTTTGTAGAACCGAGTGTAAGGGGGATCAGACACGAGGGCCTGCAATTCACTTACCCGTCTAGCGGAAGTGAGGGCTATCAAGAACAATGTTTTCCAAGAAAGAAAACGGAGAGAACAGGTAGCCATAGGTTCAAAAGGCGGACAGGTGATCCGCTGTAACACCACATTCAGATCCCAGTCAGGTGCTGGCGGGCGCAGAGGTGGTTTAAGTAGAAGGAGACCTCGGAGAAACCTCGCTACGAGAGGGTCGCTGGAAAGAGGTCTGCCGTCCACCGGCACATGATGTGCTGAAAGAGCACTGAGGTGAACTTTGACGGAATTGGACTTAAGTCCCAGATTAGAGAGGTATAGCAAGTACTGCAGAATCACCGACACCGGGCAGGAGAAGGGATCCTGAGACTGTTGGGTACACCAAACGGAAAAGCGACGCCATTTAAGGGCGTAGCATTTGCGGGTAGAAGGTCGCCGAGAAGCTAGGACGACCTCTTCCACCTCTGCCGGCAGGAGAAGGGGAGCAAGGACTACCCTCTCAGCAGCCAGGCCATTAGATTGAGAGATCTGAGGTTGGGGTGTAGCAGAGACCCCTGATCCTGAGTGAGGAGATCCGGTTGTAACCCCAGAGGGAATGGATCCTCCACCGCTAATTGCAGCAGGAGTGGAAACCACGGCTGTCGGGGCCAGCGAGGGGCCACCAGGATCATGAAGGCTTTGTCTCGGAGAACCTTGAAAAGAGTTCGAGAGACTAGCGGGATGGGAGGGAAAGCGTACAGAAGGCTCTCCGACCAGGAGAGTAGAAAAGCGTCTGCCGCAACTCGAAGGGGATGTGGCTGACGAGAGCAGAAGCGAGGAAGTTGCCGGTTGAGAGGGCTGGCAAAGAGATCCATCGTGGGGAGGCCCCACTTTAGAAAGAGCTTCTGAACTACCAAGGGATCCAGGCGCCACTCGTGCGGCTGGAGGATCCTGCTGAGTTTGTCCGCCAGGCAATTTTCTTGGCCTGGGAGATAAACTGCCTTGAGATGGACGCCGTGACTGACGGCCCAAGAGCAGAGCTTCTGTGCTTCCCGACAGAGAAGGAAGGAGCCCGTGCCCCCCTGCTTGTTCACGTAGAACATGGCAACTTGATTGTCCGTCTGGACAAGGATGGACTGGCGAGAGGTCAGGTGGGAGAAGGCCTTGAGAGCCAAGCGGATCGCTCTGAGCTCCAGGAAGTTGATCTGCTGAGCAGACTCCCACGTGGTCCAGAGGCCCTGAGTACGGGCCCCTTGGCAATGTGCTCCCCAGCCCAGGAGGGATGCATCTGTCGTCAGCACCTGGGCCGGCTGAGGTGACTGAAAAGGCATGCCGAGTACCAGGTTCGGCCGATGAAGCCACCACCGGAGAGACGAGATCAGCGGCTCGGAGACGCGCACTAGGTCTGCTAGGCCGCCTGTGGCTTGTTGCCACTGCTTGCGGAGACACCATTGAGCAGGCCGCATATTCAGGCGGGCATTGGGGGTCACATGGACGGTGGAAGCCATATGGCCAAGTAGTCTCAGGAAGCGCCTGGCGGAGACCAGGGGCTGGCTGCGAAAACGGTCGGCTAGGTCCATGAGCCGTTGAGCCCTGTCGGGCGGTAGGAACGCTCGTGCCTGAGGAGTGTGCAGCCTTGCGCAGATGAACTCGAGATCTTGTGAGGGGAGCAAAGTGGACTTTGCGAAGTTTATAACAAAGCCCAAATACTGCAGAAGAGTCACCGTGCGGCGTGTGGCGTTGGTGACCTCCGGAGCGGACGCTGCTCTGATGAGCCAGTCGTCGAGGTACGGAAAGACATAGAGGCCGTGAAGCCGGAGATGGGCCGCCACCACCGCGAGGCATTTTGTGAAGACCCGCGGTGCGGAGGACAGGCCAAAGGGCAGTACTCTGTACTAGTAATGATTTCCTGCCACCACAAACCTTAGGTATTGGCGGTGGCTTGGGTGGATGAGGATGTGCGTGTAGGCATCCTTTAGATCCAAGGAGCATAGCCAATCTCCCTGCTGGAGGTAGGGCAGAAGGATTCCAAGGGTAAGCATCTTGAACTTTTCCCGCACGAGGAATCTGTTGAGGTTGCGCAGGTCCAGGATGGGTCTGAGGCCTCCTGTCCTTTTTGGTACTAGAAAATACCTGGAATAAAAGCCTTGACCTCTCAGGTGGTGGGGCACCGGTTCCACCGCCTGTTCCTGTAGAAGACCTGCTAACTCCTGAAGGAGTAATTCCCTGTGCAGAGGGAGTCGTGGAGGTTCTCCCGGAAAATAGGAGGGAGGGACCTGTTGGAAGTGGAGAAGGTAGCCTTCTCTCACGACTTGAAGCACCCAGGCATCTGAGGTGATGCTGGACCACCTGTGGGCGAAGTGAACCAGCCGGCCTCCGGTGCTGGGAGGAGCCAGCGGAGGGGGAGAGGCTATGCTTAAGGAGTCAAAAACCCCCACCCTGCTGAGCAGGGGCTGGTGGTGCAGGCTTGGGGGCTTGCTGCCTATGTGACCCGTTACCCCGTCCCTTGGCCTGCTGGCCCTGTTGGGGAGCTGCAGGGGCCTGATATTGGGGGTATTGTTTGTAGGCAGTCGCCTTTCTCGGGTAAAAGGACTTCTTTCCCGAGCCCTTCTTTTTCTGGGAAGGGGCGGAGGTCTTCCTAGAAAGCCTAGTCCTGGTGAGAGTCTCCGTCTCGATCTGTGCAGCCTTTTCAGCCATGGGCTTGCCAAAGAGGTTCTCGCCTCGGCAGGGGACATCGACCAACTTGTCCTGCACCCAGGGCTCAAGGTCAGACGACTGAAGCCAAGCCTGTCGGCGGGCACCGATGCCGGCTGCGGCCACTCGAGCCGATGCTTCAAAGCCATCATAGGCTGCTCGGGATATGAATTTTGAGCATTCCCGAATGCCAGAGGACAAGGCCAGGAACCTCCGCAAGGGTTCCTCGGACAAACCAGCGGAGAATCCGGCTAGCTCTTTAGCCAGGTCTCGGAGATACATGCCCATGTATAGCTGGTAGGTCTGGACACGACACGCAAGCATAGAGCCCTGGAAGCACTTCTTACCAAGGCCATCCAGGTTACGGGCCTCCCTGCCAGGAGGCACCGAGGAGTGCATCTTCTGGCTCTTAAGACGATGCATGGCCGATTCCACTACCATGGAATGGTGTGGTAGCTGTGCTTTTTGGAAGCCAGGGCTCTTGCGGACTCGATAGATAGAATCGACCCGCTTGCTCAGGACCGGCGAGGAGGCCGGACTCTCCCACATGCGGAAGAGTAGTCGTTCCAGCATGGGAGGAACCAGTACAGTAAAGTGTTCCCTGGCGGGAGAGTCATACTGGAGGGCGTCGAGCTCTTCGGCTCGAGGCTCCTCCTCGGGATCCGCAGGGAAGGCCAAGGCCTTGGCCATATCCCTGACGAAGTCCGAGAACCGGGCATCCTCCGGGGGGGACTGCTTCCGAGGTTCGGACTCAGGTGAGTCCGAGGGGACACACCGAGTCCGAAAAGAATCAGGTGACTCTTCCTCTTCGGACTCCCAGACCGACTCCGACGAGGAATCGGTGGGGTCGGCCCGGGCAGGGCGCGGCGCATGCCGCCCCGACGCCGAGGGAGTCGGCGTCGGCGACCTCGGTCCCGAACGGGAGGCCGAGGGTGACCTCGACCGAGGATCGACTCGAGTTCGCATGGACTCGAGGATCGGCTCGGTCTCCGGGGTCGACTTAGACGTCGACGTCCCGGCGGTCGGGGCAGCGGCGCCAGCGAAGCCAGCGAGCAGTGCCCGCTGCTGGTCCATGAAGGCAGACAGTCTGCTCTCCAAGGCCGTCAACCTGAGTCCGAGCTCAGGTGACCCGTCGGGCCCGACGTCGGCGGTCTCGGAGGCGAGTCCAGGAGGACCACAGGACTTACCCGAGCAGGCAGCTCCGACTCCAGGCGAAGTCGCTTCGGGAGGTGCTCCTTCTCCAAGGACCCGGGACGGCTATCGGGGCTATGCGACCTGGCCCTCGCGGAGCCAGGAGCGTCCACCGACGCCGCCCTCGCGGGTTTCACCTTCTGTCGATGGTCCCCGGAGGGAGAACCCCTGTCGGAGGAACTCCGGCGACGGTCCGAGCTGGAATCTCTGGACGCGGAGGCCTCCGACGAGGTCCGGGTACGGCTGGGGTCAGCGAAGATCCTATCCCGCTGATGCCGCCGACTTCTCAACGCTTTGGAGGACATTTTGCCGCAGGGCCCACAGATCATTTCTTCATGATCCGGGCCCAGGCAGCGGAGGCAATTGTCGTGTGTGTCAGTTAGTGACATATTTCGGTCACACTGACCACACCGCTTGAAACCACTGGCAGCCATCGGGGGAAAAAGGGCCCCGCGAGGTCAAAGGACCGGGCTGCCAGGGAAAAACCAAAAACGAAACTGACTAAGTCAGAAAAACCGAAAAAGAAGAAGAGGACTCGTGACCGGCGTCGCGAGTCCGGGCGGGAAAAAGACCGGCGTCGAACCGAAGGAAAAAAGAGAAAATTATGAGTAAAAATCAACTTTTTCGCGGGGACACGACGGGTACGTCTGTAGGGCTCCGCGGAAAAAAGAAGACTGGCTAAGATGGCACCCTTGGGCGGGAAGGGGACCGCGCATGCGCGCTGCAATTCCCAAAGGCTTTCTTTGAAAGCTGGGGAAAATTGCTCCGCGAGGGCTCCGTCGGCGCCGACGTCACCCATATGTGAGGACTGACTTCCTGCTTGGTCCTGGAGAATAAGAGGGATAAAACCTCTTCTTTTTTGAGAAGAATGGTTTCTTGAAAGATTTCTTTCTTGCAGGATCGGCTGCGGCTTTGGATAACCTATCCAAAGTGGAGTTGTCAGCATCCAACTCATTGGCTTTCTCTTGCCAATTTTTGCCAAATAGATTCTCACCTGTACAAGGGATATTGCCCAGTTTGTCCTGCACCCAGAGATCCAATTCGGATGCCTGGAGCCAGGCAATTCTACGTGCACCTATGGCAATGGCAGAGGTTCTGCTTATGCACTCAAAACAGTCAAAAGCTGCATGATTGACAAACTTAGAAACATCCTGGGCATGTTTAACCAGTGTGAGAAAATCCTGCCTCTTGTCATCAGGAAGGAGAGGGCTTAAAATCTCCAAGTCTCCTGTGACTTCTTTAAGGAACATTCCCACATATAAAATATAGGAACTGATCCTTTCAGAAAGCATGGAAGCCTGGAAAGTACGACGTCCAAAGGCATCCAAGGTTCTACACTTACGTCCTGGAGGATTAGAGGCATGCCTCTTTGCACTCCTGATCCTTCTCATAGCTGATTCCACTACAGTAGAGTGGTGAGGAAGCTGAGTTTTCTGGAAACCAGGGCAAGGAGGGACTCGATACATGGTATCCAGTCTGCGAGAGTGAGGAGAGGTGGTAAGAGGTATCTCCCATATTCTCAACATGAGATCATATAAGATCTCATGGATAGGCAGAGTAGCTGCCTCCTTAGGAGCTTTGGGATGTTGCAAAATCTCCAACTCCTTAGCTCTGGGCTCTGTTTCAGGAGCCACAGTAATGGACAGACCTCGAGCCACCTCCCTGATAAAATCCTGAAAGGAGATATCTTCTGGAGGAGACATCCTACGTTTAGGGGAGGAAGGCTCCTCCGGGAGAAGTATCCCGGTACTGGCAGAGCTGTCAGAATTCTTGGAGTCCTCTGAGGATTCAAAGTACCTCCTGTCCGGATGCTCTTGAAGAGCCCGATACCTGTACCGACCGAAGTCGGTACCGGTGTATCGGCACCAGAAGGCATTGCATGACTGGGTGCCGGCAAAGCAGACACCGATGTCGATGCTATCGGTACCGGTACCAGCATCGGTACCAGTTGAACTGTCTGACGCGGTTCCAAGGGTGTCGATGCCACAAGGAGAGCCACCAGACTGCGTTCAATAGCCAGGAACCTCTGGTCGACGCTGCCGATGCCTGGGTATCGGTACCAGACGCAGCCGGTACCCCAGAGTACGGCACCAGTAGTTCTGCCGAGGTCGAGGCCTCGAGAACATCCTGGAGCCCCAATAATGCTTTGGAAGCCAAAGCCTCCCGCCGGGGCAATTTTGCCAGTACAGAACCCTCAATGGCAATGCCAGAGGCATCTCGATGCTTGGAAGGAGATCTACCCTTTGAGGACCGGCTGGACTTATGTTTGGCTACCTGAGATCCATGGGAGGAAGACGAAGCCCCGGAGGACGTCGATGCCACAGAAGCTGCATCAGAGGGAAAAAGAGCGCTGAGCTTAGCAGCTCGGTTTTGTCGACCCCTCTTGGACATCATGGCACAAGCCATACACTCGGAAATGGAGTGGTCAGGACCTAAACATTTGAGACACCACTCATGGGTGTTGGTGACGGAGATGGTACCGCCACACTTGGTGCACCTTTTGAAACCCGAAGCGGGTTTTTCCATACTGGAGGAAATTTTGGGCCTAAGGCCCAAAATGGCGCGTGCACCTGGGAAGAAAAGTTTGGAAAAAAATAGAATATATATATATATTTTTTTTAAAACAAAAGAAAAGAAAAGAGAACCGGCGGTACCGGTATAGCGTCGAGGAAGGCAGACGTGACCACAAAAAAGAAGGAATAAGGAAAAAAGTTTCTGCGGTGACAGGAACAACGACCTGCTGGCTCCGTGGAAAACGAAGAACTGGAGAGAGGCAGTTGGGAAAGGCGGGAAGGCAGCATGCAGGCGCTGTGGGATGCTCCGTAAAGCTTTCTAATTGGATGCTGGGGAGCATTCCCGTGCAGGCTCCGTCGGTACCAACGATACCCATATGTGAAGACTACATTCCTGCTTGTTCCTGGAGATAAAAAAATCCGAGAACTGAAAGCTGCACAAAAATTGTTTTCCCTGTTACAAAGTGATTAGCACAAATTAATCAAGATGTATTCTGAAAAGGTCTTTTTTTTTGTTTTGTTGGTTTTTTTTTTATAAGCAGGGTTGATCCTAAGGGGGTTGAATCCAGGGCACTTGGCCCTGGGCCCAAAGCCTGTCCAAAACTGAAAGTGGCACAAACTGCTATAAGGTCTGGAGTTCTCTCCAAAACATCTGGCTAGGGCCCCAGCATGTCTAACATCGGCTCTCTGAAAGCTGTAGAAGGTGTTCAAGGAGTTTTGGGTGAGGCATGAGGAATTATTTGATAGAATGGAAAATAAGGTGACATTTTACTTACCAGATAATGCCCTTTCCTTGAGTCTTGCTAGGCCAGTTCATACAAGTGGGTTGTGTTCCCTACCAGCAGATAGGTGGAGACAGAAACCAATGAAATGCCCAGGTTTCAATGACATCAATCCCATGCCTATATGAGCCTGAGTCACTAGAGGGCGACTCAGTATTCGTCTCAAAGCATACGAGAAAGCATGGCAAACCTCACACAACCTCAACGAGGGCAACAATGATCAATCAAACAATAGAGAAACTATATACAGGAAAGACTGAACAGATGGCTGTCAGCAGTATATGGATTTGCAGAGCCAAACATGTACGTCATACTGGACCAAAGGTACCGCTACAACATAACAGACCAAACACAGTTCCAGGGGCAGGTCTTGGACTGGTCTAACAGGACTTAAGAAAAATATATTACTAGTAAGTAAAATGTCATCTTCCATATTGTCCTGCTAGACTAGTAAAGACAAGTGGGATGTATCAAAGCTATGCTTCCATTGGGTGGGACGAAGACACAGCAGCTCACAAAACCTTGGAACCAAAGGCCATGCCCACATGAGTGTGAACATACAAGTAGTAATGCTTGACAAAAGTGTAAAGTGCTTCCACATTGCTACCCAACAAATGCCTGAAGAGGCTACCGAGCTATGCTACACCCACAAGGATGCTTGTGCTCGGAAAGAATGGTCACGCAAACCCTCAGGAAATGGATGAATCCACAACAGATACACCAAGGCAATAGTCTCCTTGATCTAGCGCCCCAATGTAGACTTGGCTACTGCGTCACCCTTGCGCAGGCCAGCAAACAGCACAAAAAGATGATCAGATTTACGAAAGGAATTCGCAACCTCCAAGTACCGGAGAAGCACCCTCCAGACATCCATAAGGTGAAGATCGTTATCATTCCCCTGACACTGCTCCTTAAAGGATGGGAGGCAAACTACCTGGACCACCTGAAAGGGAGAAATCACCTTGGGTAAAAAGGAAGGCGCCAAGAAAGCAGTCTTGAGCATGAAATCCTTCAGAATAGTACGCTTCAAAGGCTCCCGACATCAGGGCCTGAATACCAGTCAGAAATCCCAGGAAAGGACAACCCCTTCACTCCAAGTTTAATGTCCTGTTCTATGTAATGTACCCAGTTATTGTTTAAAGTTCCCTCTCCAAGTTTAATGGCCTGTTCTATGTAATGTTCAGTGTTACTATTCCATGTAAACCGCTTTGAATACAAGAAAAGTGGTATAGAAAAATTGTTAAATAAATAAAATAAACTGACCAGAGGGAAGGACACAGACACAGAACTTGATGCCACCATCAAGCTAAGGAGCAGCAGATAATCCCAAACCCTGGGAGCCTGTTGAGAATGGAACATCTCAAGTCATTTCAACAATACTGCACTCTCTTCCAACAGGAGGAGTCTGCCCACTTGAGCAACGAACTGTATTCCCAGGAATAACAGCGACTGGGAAGGCTCCAAGGAACACTTTCCTTGAATGACCCAATTAAGGCCTTCCAGAAGGAAAAATCTTAGGTCGAAACCCAAGATGCTTCCGATAGAGAACGGGCTTGGAAGAGCCAGTTGTCCAGAAATGGGTGTACAAATAGTCCTCAGTGCTGTAGCGCAGCAGACACCACTGGCACGACCTTGGAGCAGGTTCTTGGAGCAGCGGAGATGCTGAAGGGAGGACGGTGAACTGAAGGTGTGAGCCAAGCACAGAAAAATGCAGGAATCCCTGCTGATCCTCCCAGATTGTGTTATGAAAAGAAGCTTCAGCCAAGGCCAGGAACGCTAGGAACTGCCTTCGGCACATTGCCACAATCACAGAACTCAGGGTTCCATTTAGAAGCGCAGAATACGCAAATGAGCACTAATCCCCTTGAGATCAAGCATTGGTTGGGAGGTGCAATCTTTCTTTGGCACTCCAAAATAAATGGACTATATACTCTTACTCCGCTTGGCCAGAGGCACCGGCTCCACTGCCTTCAGGAGCAGTAACTCATCCAACGAGACCTGTGTAGTGGTTTATTTGTCTGCCGAACCACATGTGGAGAAGACAAATGACTCCGGGATCGGCTGCCTGCTGTCCAGAACACAGCTGCTTTGAATGGTGTTCAGCTCCCAGTAGTCCTTGGTGACATCCGGGAATGTGCACCCAAAACTTCATTGTATAAAATGGAAGAGGCCCCCCTTTGGAGGGGATAACTGCACACCCATGAGACCCCTGAAAGACTGGATTATGGGTACAAAAACCAGAAGAGGAGAAGGAAATGTTTTAAGGACGATAACAGGAGCCTCGAGATGCTCAGACATCAGTCCAGTGTGCCCATGATGAATGGGTGGATGCAGGAGAGGGAAGCAGCTTTGTATGCTTCCTGGGCCCTTTTGGCCCATCATCTGGAAGGCAAGAAGGCTTGGCCTCACCCAAGACCTTCACCAACCATCCCAAAGCGGCCCAAAAAAGGAGCTTCCCCTCAAGGCCAGTTGAGTTAGCCAGATTTTGGAGGATGTGTCTGCTGCCCAGTGGAGGAGCCAAATCCAATGCTGCATCTCCGTCAACAGGGCAATATCCCTAGCCGCCAAGTGGACTAGAACATACTCCAAGGAAGGGAGAAACAGACTCCCAAGGAGGGGTAGTATTATCCTGCAGAGAAACTGAATCCACAGGAACACAGCTGGAGACATCAGGCCTATATACAATGCCAACTGGAGAAGAACAGCTGCCACTGCAAACTACTTCTTCAGCAGAAAGTCCACCTCTCCATAGTGTCCCTTAAGAGTGATCAAACTTCCACGGGAATGGATGCCCGCTTTGTGAGCGCCGTAACCTGTACATTGGGCAGGCCGGACCATGCAATGCACTCCAAATACTTCTAATTTTCCAGCTGCTCAACAGGTCCTTAAAAGGATAAGAGCATGGAACTGAACCAATTTTCCCTCCTATGCTTACCAAAAAGACTGCACTCTAGTGGAGCCTCTCACAACCACTTTGAGGGTGACTCTCTCACTTGAGCATGACATGCTGTATAAAGGTCTACAGTGCCTTGCGAGTACTACCATTCCTAAAAAGGTCTCCACTGCAAGCAAGGTAATACTGTGTGGCTTTTAAATATAAGTTCTCTGCCTGAGAGCTCTTAAAGGGGATTTGGTTTTCATTTTTAACACCTAATTCTTTTTCTGGTGTTGTATTGCAAAAGGGGAATTTTTTATGCTTTTGGGTAATGCTCTGCTAGTAGAGCTCATAGTCCTTTTTCTAGCCTTCCATTCAAAGCAAGCTCTTTGAAGTCACTAACCTCATCAGGTGTTAGGTCCCTCTCTACCCACCCCAGCTGCCAGCCACCCACCCCATGTTATATAGGGCAACTCCTCAATTAGCTTGTTGACAATTTGTCATACGAACATAAGATATACCATACTGGGTCAGACCAAGGTCCATCAAGCCCAGTTTCCAACAGTGGCCAATCTAGATTACAAGTACCTAGCAGTTTCCCCAAAAGACACAGGTTCCACAATGTTTATACTGAGGCAAGCAGTGGATATTCTGGGTCCACTTTAATAATGGTTTATGGACCTTTCCTCCAGGAACTTGTCCAAACCTTTTTTAAACCCAACTACACTAACAGCTTTTGCTACATATTCTGGTAGCAAATTCCAGAGTTTGATTACATGTTGTGTGAAAATATATTTTCACTTATTAGTCTTACACAGGTTACCCTGTGGCTTCATTGCATGCCACCTAGTCTTTCTATATTTTGATGGCGTAAACAATTGATCTATGTTTACCCATTCCATTCTTCAAGGAGCTTTGATTAGGTAATTTTACAAGAGAACACATTAATCTGTATTCTTCAGACACATATCAAAATTTACTAATGTAAAGTAATAACTGTCTAGCAAGGAAGTAGGGCTATACACAGCGCCATAGAACAGTGCTATTAGAACACACATAAAAGAAGCTATCTGCTTTTTCTTTTAAAGAGCAGCTGAGGAAAAGATAGGGACTTTGATAGGTCTCTCTCGTTGACTTCAATAGGTACCAAAACTACACCAACTGAACCATGGCTAGGAAAATTGTACTGCCAAAGCTGTTGTCCCCATTACAGCTTCTGCCTCTGTGCAGACAGCCCGATGCCAGTTGAAGGATCGGCTCTATGTGCAGGATGCCTGCAAGCTGAAAGCCCTCAAGAAACAAGTGGAGGAGCTCAGAGAAAAGGTGGCGAGGCTGAGAAGCATTTGAGACAGCGAGAAGTACATTGATGAAGTGCTTGGGTTGGTCCTCAGGAAGCAGAGGTACCTCTGACTCACCAAAGTCCTTGAGCAGCTTCGCAAAGTCTGCACCAAACAGCAACTGCTCCACAAAGAAATTTTGCTAAGCTGCGTTTTAGAGGCACTGTTTGCCGACCAATTATGAAGACACAAAAATCACCAAGCAGTTACCACCATGGCTGTGTTCTTCGCAGAGGCACAAATTAACTCAGAGAAGGTCTGCCACAAAGGCAATACCAGATTCCAGCTAAGTCTATCGCCGCTTCCAAATCAGCTGATCCACCTCCTTCCACACGCCAGTCATTCCCCACATTGGAGGTCCAACGAGCAGGGATAGCCGAGTGGAGATCCCCAGCCGGCGGAACAGGAGGTAATTGCAGCTTCAGTGTACGATCGCATCCAGAAGAAGACGCCAAACTCTCCAGCTCTAATGCCTCCAAGCCCAGAATAACGCCGGTTTGCTGAAGGGGACTCTCCAAGCGCCATACAAAAGAATCCATCTATCCTGGAGTTAAGGTAACCAGAGAGAAGATATTTTTAGCAAGTTGATGAGACTCCTTGCAAAACTTCCCCTTTCTTTTTGGCATCGCGGAATCCGGTGTCTGGAGATACAACTGTCTAGGTGACCATCTTCAGGATTTTGATTGAGAGCACCATGAAGCATATCTACGCCATTGGAAAGAGCACATCTTCCTAGTGGAAGGCTTTCTGGAGGAAAGGAGAATATCTTTTACAGTAGTAGAAAGGGATAGATTTTGATAGATTATGCTCCTCAGCATCCACGCGGTCAGGTGGAGTGAATGCAGATAGGGATGAAGGAATATTCTGTTGTCCTGAGAGAGAAGACCCGGCCTGAATCCCAATGGGATCGGAGGAGTTGAGTCAGCTGAAGTAGAAGGGGAAACCAGGACTTATAGGCCCAGCGAGGGGCTATGAGTATCATAGAGCCCTTGTCTGCTTGTAGTTTGAAGAAGATCTTTGGGATCAGGGGAATGGGGGAAATGCATAAAGGAGTCCCCGACCCCAGTAGATCATGAAGGCATCGGATGCCAGAATGAATTTTGATAGTATCCTGGAGCAGAACTGTGGGAGCTGAGAGTTCTGCAGTGGCAAAGAGATCTATCACTGGGGTTCCCCGGATTTGTAAGAGTTTTGTCACTGCTGTCGGATCTAGGGACTATTCGTGGGGTTGTAGGATCCGACTAAGCTTGTCTGTCAGGTGAAATGTAAACTGAATGTAGATGCATGTGGTGAAGAATGGCGAACTTCCATAGTTCGCAGGCTTCTTGGTATATGGGAAGGGAGCCTGTTCCACCCTGTTTATTTATATAAAACATTGCAACTTGGTTGTCTATTCTGATTAGGACCTTACTGTTGGAGAGGGTGGTGCTGGAAAACTCGGAAGGCATCTGTGACTGCTCGAAGCTCGAGGAGGTTTATCTGCTGTGTTGATTCCTGGGTTGTCCACAGACTCTGTGTGGAGATGGAATCCAGATGTGCTCCCCAATCCAGCTTGTCAGCGAATATTGAGGTTGGGGCATCCGAAAAAGTGACCCTATGAGAAGATTTGTTGGGGTGCACCACCATAGGAGAGACTCAGCCAGAGGGTGAGTTACTTGGACGATATCCCATAGGTTCCCTGTGGCCTGGGTCCACTGAGATGAGAGTGTCTACTGTGTCTGGCACATGTGGAGTCTCGCATAAGGAACTACATGGACTGTGGAAACTATGTGACTCAGTAGGCACAGGAAGTCTTGAGCTGTGGCAGTCTGTTGTTGGCACATGTGGATGGCTAGGTCCACTAACCTGTTCATGCGGTCCACAGGAAGGAAATCTCTGTATTGTTTTATGTCAGCACAGCTCCTATGAAGTCCAGTATCTGAGTTGGAATGAGGTAAGACTTTGGGAAGTTTATCATAAAGCCTTGATGCTGTAATAGAGCAAGAGGTTTTTGTTGAGATGAGCAGGGTTTTCCAGGGGAGGCTGCCTTTAATAGCCAGTCATCTAAGTAAGGGAAGACAAAGACTTTGTTGCTTCTAAGATGGGCTGCCACCACGGCCATGCACTTTGTGAAGACCCTTGGTGCAGAAGCAAGACCGAAGGGAAGGACCCTGTATTGGTAATGGGTGCCTTGACAGGTGAACCAAAGATACTGTCTGTGGTCTGGATAGATGTAGGTGTAGGCCTCCTTGAGATCTAGGGAACAGAGCTGCTCGTGTTCCTGTATGTAGGGAAGGTGGGTTCCCAGAGAGATCATCTTGAATTTCTCTTTTATGAGAAATCTGTTTAGCTCCCTGAGGTTGAGAATGGGCCTGTGGCCTCATGACTTCTTTGGAATGAGGAAGTAGAGGGAGTAGAAGCCTTTGAGCAGTTGGTTTGGGGGAACTGCTTCTATGGCTCCTTGAGAAAGGAGAATGTTTACCTCCTGCTTGAGTAGGGTATCCAGGGGAAGTTTGGTGGGAAAATTTTCTCTGAAGTGGTGAGGAGGAAGTTCTTGAAAATTTAGTTGGTAACCTTACTGAATTATGGAAAGAGTCCATTGTTCTGCGGTGATGGAATGCCACTGTTGTGCAAAGTGACACTCTCCCTGGGATGGTGGAGGGTTCCTCTATGTGTAGGAGAAGACAGAATGTGCTCCCTATGTGGGAGTCAAAAGTTAGGTGTAGTTGGTGCTTGGGAGGCCAGCTATGGCTTGGCTAATCTGGGCTTTTTTGCCTGCTTAGGACCCTGTTGTTTTTGTTGGGTCTGATACGCTGGTTAGGGTAGAAGGGAGGTTTTTTAGCTGCTGTCTTCTTTTTGGAAGAGTCAGCAGTCTTTCCAGAGAGTCTCTTAAGGGCTGTGTCATCGGTTTTGAGCTCTCCAGTTTTCTCCCTCCAGTTCTTCCCAAAAAAGATTCTCCCCAGTGCAGGGGATATTTCCCAATTTATCTTGGACTCATTGTTATAAGTCCGAAGCTTGGAGCCAAGCCAGTCGCCTTGCACCTATGGCAATAGAAGAGGCCCTTACTAGATGATTCAAAGGCATCAAATGCTGCCCTATTAACAAATTTTGAGACATTTTGGCTGTGTGCTAAAATAACTTGGAAGGCAGGATGCTTCTCCTCCGGTAGGAATGGAAGGAATCCTTCCCAGTCTTTGTTAAGATCCTTCAGGGACATCCCCATATAGAGGATGCAAGAATTTATCCTAATGGATAGCATGGATGCCTGAAAGGAACGCCGGGTGAATGAATTGAGATTTCTCGATTCCCTCCCTGGAGGTATCGAGGCATGGTTTTTGCCACTTTTTATGTGGCGTATCGTCAATTTCACCACCATGGTGTGGAAGTTGTGGCTTCTGGAAGTCAGGACACTTGGGAACCCTGTACATTGTGTACAACTGACGACTGATGGGGGAAACTGTTAGAGGGGTTTACCACATCCAGAGCATTAAGTTATGCAGGATCCGGTGTACCGGGAGGACTGCGGCCTCTTTCAGGGCTTTGGGATACTGGAGTATCTTGAATTCCTCTTCTCTCGGTTTCGGTTCAGATGCTGCCGGAATGGATAAACCAGACGTCATGTCTCGGATAAACTCCTGAAAAGACATGTCTTCAGGAAGGGATTTATGCAGCGTACTAATAGACGGTGGCAAGGGTTCCAAGGCGATGTCCTGGAGGTCATCGGAATTGAAGGACCGGTGATCGGAATCGGAGGAATCCAGATCTGATGCTGGCGAGTATCGATGATGTCAATGACGGCATGAGCAGTGTCAATGCTCTTCGACGTCCTCTGGAGCTAAGCCAGGTGTAGAGAAGGGATTATCTGTGACCAATGCCGATACCGGGGTTGGTACCGATATCTCAGTTCTCGATGCAGGATGCATCAGGGCCAAGGTTAAGACTGATGTAGAAGGCTGCGCTGGAGTGGATAGAGTCATCGATGTCGATGCTCCCGGCTGCATTCTTGGGGCTGTTGGTGTTAGCGGAGAGCCGCTATAGTTCTCTCCAAGGATAGCATTCGCTGATCCAGGGAGGTAGCTTGCATCTGGCCCAATGAAAGAATGAGGCTGGGTGCCACTGTACCAGAGCAAGGCATCGGGGGCTCTCCCGATGTCCAGAGTCGGACGGAGTCCTGGACGATTCCCGGTGAGTTGATTGGGATCTCTCTCTCAATTCCCGAGACTTGCCCGAGGAATCTTGGGACTTTTCCTTTGGTTCCTTCAGCTTCTCAAAGAAGTCTTGGGGTTTTACCTTATCTTTTGCAGGTTTTGAAGGAGACATGGTTTTCTTAGTCTTCTTCTCAGAGTGTCTCGACTCTTTGGAGTGCTTTGAACCATGTGAACATAACGATGCCCTGGAGGAAGTGGAGAACAACAACACTGAATCCAAGGGGAAGAGTTCCCAGAACATTTTGGTCTGGTTCCCTAGGCCCCCTCTGCGTCATCTGTTTGCAGAGGGAGCATTCTTGTCCGCCACTGAAATTTATTTATTTTATTTATTTATTTGAACTGTTTTATATACCGCCCCTTCCAGTGATCAAGGGTGGTTTACATCAAACAATGTTTAACAATATAAAACTATAACCTATATATATGGAACATATCACATTCCAACAAGCCCAGGATGGGTATTGTGTAGATTAGTTGATACATAACTATAAACATAGTAGTATACATGACTATATACATATAAGAATGCATAGCTTACATAAAAGGATGCGTTCCTTTTGCAGTGAGCAGACGAGGGAGGAGGTTCTACTTAGGAGGATGTGCTGGGGAGAATGTTGATTTGCTGAAATGGTGCTGGAGCACTTGGTATATTTTTTTAAAACCACTGGAGGCACAGTGGGCACGAGGGCCCTGAAGAAAAGAAAATTCCTTTTTTTTTTTTTTTTTTAAGAAAAATGAAAAATATAAAGAAAAAAAGGAAACCAGTATCGGTATGATACTGGTGCGGTCAGGCAAAGCAGTAATAGAAAAAATTTAAAGTTCTTTTCTGCGGTGACAGGGTAATGACCCGTTGGCTCCACGGAAAAAGAAAAACTGAGGAGAGGGAGTTGAGAGAGCAGGAAAGCAGTGGCGCAGGTGCAGTGGAGTGCTCCCAAAAGCTTTCCTATTGACAGATGGGGAGCTTCCTGTGCGGGATCCATCAGTACCCGATGTCACCCATTTGTGAAGACTACATTCCAGCTTGTTCTTTACTATGGTTTATTTTTATAGGTGGAGTACAGCTGCAGGGAGTGTGCTTCAATCAGGACCGTACTGAGCCCTGTGCGAGCTGTGCGGCCGCACAGGGCGCAAAGACTTAAGGGGCGCATTTCGTCTCTCTGCCGTTGCCTGCCGCCACCACTTTAGCGGCGGCAGGCAGCGGCAGAGAGCCGAAATGCACCCCTTACGTCTTCTCGCCGGCATACTAAGCAGGTCTGGTCTCTCTGGGAGGGTCCAGACCTGTTTAGTGTGCCGATGAGTTGCACATCGGGTGCGCGCCTCTTCTCTCCCGCCCCCATAAAGTGGCTAGATGGAGGTGCGGGGGGGGGGGGCGCGTGCCCGATGTGCAACTCTCACAGGGGCTTTTCACCATCGGTACGGCCCTGGCTTCAATAAATAAACTGCTGTAATCTTGTTTTTGCAGATACAGTAAATGCTTCTTTATGAGGTAATCGGTACCTTGCCAGGGGATTATATGCCTGTGCCAGAGACCAGCAGGAACGTAGTGCTGGTGATGAGGAGTCCTTCAGCAGCTCCACGCTCAGTCGTCTCAACCACTCCAACCAATCATCCTTTGATACTCTTCTGGCAGCACCCCAAGCCTGAGAAAAACAGCAAGACATGACTATCAAAAGTCTAGCTTTGCCTCTGCTCCCTTCCACAGCCAAAGACACCTCATCACCAATTTGACTTGACCTCTCTCTTCCCTTTATCCCAATAACACTCCAAAAATCAGCAAGAATCTCTTGATCTAAGGTTTTCAACAAAGATAATCCATAGTGTTCAGTGTCTCACCTTCTGTAAATTGGTGGTGCTAACATGCAATTTCTTCATAGGTCCAGGATCTACAGGGCCGCTGGCTAAAGCATCTCCTAAGTTCCCTCTCAACACTCGGTGCTGGTAGATCAAGGGGTCCTCCTCTTCATCAGCAAGAGTGTACCCCTATGAACAATGACCAACAGAATGAAGGCACTATAATATACACAAGGTATAGGCTATATTAAAAGGAATTTTCAAGTACATCGTGATAGACTGCCTATACATGTTACATACAAGAACTACGGACGAGCATTAGCAGTAAATCCGAGACTAAGATCAAATACTTTTTTCTTAGGAGTGAGGTTCATTATTGTCATGATATGGACAAAATTAACTCATTTGGAGACATTATTCCTGAAAGAAACCATTTTATGCTGGGAGGTCAACCCTCCGCTGTCTTACAAATTCTCTCTTTACACTACAAAACTCACCTTAACAATCCTACAAATGAGAATATCATAACGCTGGTGGTTTATTCTATGACGCACCAAAACCTTGTTTACCATTGGTATAAAAATCTGGTACTGTGAAGAAAAAAGCAGCGTAAGTATTAATGACAAGATGAGAGGTATGCAATACAGTAAGAAACAATTTTTCTCTCACATTTGGCAGGAATCATTTCTTTCCAGAGATAAAGAGGGCAATTTTATAAGCAACTATAGCATGCAAAACAGCATTTTACAATGTCAAGTAATAGACACTTATACAATTATCTTTTCTTTTTAAGTGCCATTAAGTCAATGCTAACTTCTGGGGACTCAGCAGCCCCTGGATTTTCTTGGCAAGGTATGACTGGAAGTAGATTGCCAGGCCTTTTCTTCCTAGGTCAGGGGTGGGCAATTGTTTTGGCTCGGGGGCCACTTTGAGAGGGCTGTGGTTAGCGGAGGGCCGCATCTTCTAAAACTGATCGTATTCATTAGTTAACATTACATTTCATTTAATGTGAAGTGTAAATTGCATAACAATAATAAATAAATAACCAAACAAGTCCCCGGACTTTCCGGGCAGCAAAACCGGGAGGCCTGCTGCACTGCCACTGCTTCATAGACTCATTACCTGCCTCTGGCTTTTTTTTTTTTTTTTAAACAGCACACAGCACAATGCTCAATCTTTGGCCTCCTTCCAATGGTGAAGGAGAAAAAGGAAAAAGGGAATTTCCGGGGGGGGGGGAGGGGGGGGGGGTTGAAACAACCCGGAACACCATGTTCTTCACCCCCAAGGCACAATCAAGGATGGCCCAGCGCCACTAACGCTTCTTGGAGGTCACTGTGGGACCCGGAGCCTTGGAATTACCTCATTCAGTGAGGGGTCCCACAGGTAAAGAGAGCGTGTCTCTCGGGATACTGTGGATCATCCTGCTTCTCCCGTGTCCGTGCCCTCTGAGGTGGCCAAAGAGATGCTTTTGTCCTGGGACTCGCCCTGGGGGCCCCAAGAAGCTGTCTGAGGACTGTCCTATGCCCGATGAGGTTATTCCACAGAGAGGAACTCCTGGTGTTCATTGCAATGCTTCCGTGGGCCACAGAAAACTCTGCGGCGGGCAATTTATGCGGCCCGCAGGCTGTAAATTGCCCACCCCTATCCTAGGTGATAAAGGACAAAGTGACTTGCCCAAGTCACAATGAGTGCCAGTGAAAATCAAACCTTGATCTTTTGGTACTAGGCTGTTGCTCTAACCACTAGACTATTCCTCCATTCCCTATCTGGGAGTACATACACACAAAAGTAGACACTCAGAAAGCAGCCCCTATTTTTATGTGATATACCTACAAGCATCCATGGGGTGAAAACGGAGTGGAGTAGGGATGGATTGGCACATTTACATGTATTTTATAAAATATATTCATCTGTGCCAGTTTTTACAAACAGTTACATGCACATAGTTACTCCTGCCTCAAAGGAAGTAATAACTCTGTGTGAGAGCTTTCTGATATGCTATTTAATAAAAGGCACATAGGTTAACATCATGTTGCCTTAATAAAATACAAATAAAGGCAGACACTTTGAAACAACACAGTGGACTTAAAAATACAATCGCCTAATCAGGGTTGCAATTAAGAGTGGTGCAAAATTAAATTTTCTGGCATAAACCCAAACATGTTTAATAGAGTACTCATAACAAATGGAAAGTCAAAAAGGCACATTCACACAGGCAATCTTAGTAGCTATTGCAGCATCCAGCCTTTAAAGGTAATCATGATGTGCCAGAAAAAGCACTCTCCCAAAAATATGAATCAAGACCAAAAATATGCACAGCAAAAATCAATTACCCAAAAGCATAATAAAGAACTTACTTACCTTAAGTAGTTGCATTCAATGTCCAAATATATTAACAGGAGAAACACCTTGGTACAGCCATGTTGTACCCCCAAAGGGCAGCATCAGGAGGCTCTAATTTCTTTTTAAAATGGCTTCAGCTGAATTGTCGCGGAGATGGCTGAAGCCGGTTTCAAAAGAAATTTAGGTAAGTTCTTTATTTCAAATGCTTTTGGGTAATTGATTTTGCTGTGCCTATTTCTGATCTTGATTCATATTTTTTGTGAACTGTTTTTTCTGGCACATCATGATTACATTGAAACGCTGGATACTGTAATAGCTAGTAAGTGCCTGTATGAATGGGCCTTTTTCACTTTCTATTTGTTTAATAATTCTGTAATTATAAATGATTGTGTTTTTGGAAAATTCAGTTTGCACCACTCTTCATAGTAAATCTAATTTGGCTACTGCCTTATAAAGGAGGCATAACACATATGCCCATGTGCCTTTCCTGCCTAGGTGCCCTGTTACAACATTATCTTCAAAAAGGGTAATTTTCAAAAGTATTTCAGTCAGTAAAACAGTACTCTACCCATGTAAAAAAGCTTTGATAAAACTGCCTGCCTGATGTACAGGTAAACTTATAACTATATATATATTTATATATATATATATACTAGGCATAAGTTTAGTCAGACTGAACAGAAGTGTCCTAGGATTGTGGTGGGGTTTGCGTTTAAGTGCATATTTTTAAAAATTAAATTGTATGCATGTGAATGTGTAAATTAATGCTGAAACTCTGTGCACACCAAGCAATGGAAGTTTAAGTACATGTGTACTTTCATTTTGAAAATCCAAAAGAATGTTCACAGAGAAAGTGTAGCTACTCACCTGTAACGGATGATCTCTGGGAATAGCAGGAATTTAGTCTTCACATATGGGCAGCATCGATACTGACGGAGCCTGTGAGGAAATGCACCCCAGCGTTCAATAGGAAAGCCTTTGGGAGCACTCCACTGTGCCTGCGTGGCTGCCTTTCCACCTTCAGTTGAGTTTGTAGCTGAGAAAAAGGAGAGTAAGAGAAGAAAACCCTACAAATCCTAGGGGAGGAGGGTGGGTTGTGAAGACTAAATTCCTGCTGTTCCTGGAGGTCACCTGTTACAGATGAGTAACTACACTATCTCCAGGAACAAGCAGGAATGTAGCCTTCACATATGGGACTCCCTAGCTCCCAGATGCCAGATGAAGTGACCTAAGAACCGGTGGAGGTTCGCCTTGGAGTAGGCTTCAAGAGGTCATGGATCCCTCATGGATGTCTAGTATCGTCAACGTCCGGGATGGAGAGTTAGAGTTGCCCCTAAGTCTGAAAAAGGTACTGGAGAACCATTTGACCAAACATAGCATCCCGGCAGGAATCCTTGTCCAGACAATAATGGGCAGCAAAAGTATGGACAGAAGACCAAGTTGCTGCCTTGCAAATTTCGTCAATGGCTACAGAGCGTAGGTTTGCCATTGAGGTAGCCATGGCATGAAAATTATGAGCAGTGACATGCCCTTTGAGGGAGAATCCTGCTTTGTCATAAGCAAATGAAATGCAATCTGCTATCCATCTGGAGCATACGTTCGATAATGGGAAACCTAGATGACTAGGGTCAATGGACATGAACAACTGTGAGACTTTACGGTGATCTCAAGTTCTCTGGAGATAAAAAGCCAAAGCCTGCTTGCAATCAAGTGTATGCAGGGTTGCTTCTGCTCTAGACGCATGCAGTCTAGGAAAGAATAAAGGAAGGTAAACTGACTGATTCAAATGAAATGGAGACACCACCTTTGGCATGAAATGCGGATGAGTTCCAAGGATGACCTCGTCATGGTGGAACCTGGTATAGGATGGGTCTGCTACCAAAGCCTGAAGTTCACTAATGCGTCTAGCTAAAGTGAGAGCAATAAGTAAGATAACTCTCCATGAAAGGAGCTTTAGTGGGGTCGTAGCCAATGGTTCAAAGGGCGGCTTAAGAAGCTGTGCTAGAACATTGAGATCCCAAGTCATCGTCAGTAGGAGCCTTCTTATGAAGTGCGCTACTAGCAGTTGTGAGGAGATGAGCTGTCCATCTAATAGATGATGAAAGGCCGCAATGGCACTGAGATGGACTCTCACTGAGTTGGTCTTGAGGACAGGTGGAGGAGATGCTGGCGTATCATCTCCACGGGAGCAGAGAAGGGATGGAGATCCTTCTGGGAACATCAGACAGAGAATGTACACCACTTGAAAGCATAGGAATGTCTGGTAGATGGCTTCCTGGAAGCCAACAGGATCTCTTTAATCTCTTGTGTAAGATAACAGTCTTGTAATGCTATGCTCTCAGCAGCCAAGCTGTGAGACAGAGAGACTGTGAATTGGAATGGAGCAGCGTCCCATCTTCTTGGGAGAGATCAGGTGCATATCCCAATCGTAGAGGCTGAGTCGTAGCAGCAGAAGGAACCACGGTTGACATGACCAGTGAAGGGCTATGAGAATCATGGAGCCTTTGTCGGTCTGTAGCTTGAAAAGCAACTTGGGAATAAGGGGTATGGGAGGGAAAGCATAAAGGAGACCCTGACCCTAATGCAGGTGGAAGGCATCCACCTGCTGTTTGCTGGATGTCTGAGTTCTGGTGCAGAAGCGGGGAAATTTGTCATTCTGCAGAGTGCCAAATAGATCTATGTCTGGAGTTTCCCAGACCTGAAAGTTGTACGACGTTGTATCCAAATGGCGGGACCATTCATGGGGAAGAAGGATCCGACTCAGCTTGTTTGCTAAGACATTGAGCTCCTCTGGGAGATACATCGCTTGTAGGTGTATTTGATGAAAAATGGCAAAGGACCACAGATGGCTAGCCTCCTTGCAGAGGGTCCAAGAGCCTGTTCCACACTGTTTGTTCACATAAAACATGACCACCTGATTGTCTGTCCTGACTAGGACCCTTTGTGCCCTGAGGTGATCTTGAAACACCCTGAGGGTGTTTGAGATAGCACTAAGCTCCAGGAGATTGATCTGGAGCTGTGACTCCTGCATTGTCCAGAGGCTTTGTGTAGAGAGCGTGCCCAAGTGAGCTCCTCAACCCAGTTTGGAGGTATCTGTCATCAGAGTGCATTGATGTGGAGACATCTGAAAAGATGACCCGATGAGGAGATTTTCTGAGGAACACCAACATTGGAGGGATGTGGTGAGAGGGGAAGTGACATGGATATTGTCTCTGAGGTGATCTGAGGCCTTCATCTATTGGGAAGCAAGGGTCCACTGGGCTGTCTGCATAAGTAGGCGGGCATATGGGACGACATGTATTGTTAGGCCATATGCCCTAGAAGCTGCAGCATTTCTCAGGCCGTCATATGGTCTCGGAGTAGTGCTTGGGAAGCTAGCTCGATGTGATGGACACATCACAGTTAGGGCAGAAACACCCTGAACTATTGTGTGTCCAGAAAAGATCTGATGAACTCTAGTCTTTGGCTGGAGCAAGCTGGGATTTTGGGAAGTTTATGACAAATCCCAAGTGTTGTGCTCCTGTGATGGTACGATGCAAGGAGAGCTGAACTTCTTGGGAGGCATCTGCTCTTATAAGCCAGTCGTCTAAGTAAGGGAAGACAAATATCCCCAGAGATCTTAGATATGTGGCTACGACTACCATGCACTTTGTGAAGACTCTTGGAGCAGAAGAGAGTCCAAAAGGAAGGACCTTGTACTGATAATATCTTCCCTGAGAGATGAAGCATAGATATTTGCTGTATCCTGGGTGAATGAGGATATGTGTGTATGCTTCTTTTAGATCTAGAGAACAGAGCCAGTCCTGACTCTGGAGACATGGAAGAAGAATCCCGAGAGAGATCATTTTGAACTTCTCGCAAACCAGAAACCTCTTGAGGTTTCGGAGGTCCAGGATGGGCCTGTACCCTCCGTTGGTCTTTGGTATGAGAAAGTACAGACAGTTGAATCCCATTCACTATTGGGATGTGGGGATTTCTTCTATGGCACCCTGAGACAGAAGACAGGACACCTCGTCCTACAGGAGAGCAGTGAGTGGGGGTTGTGTGTGATATTCCCCTATGAGAGTCGAGGGGGGCAGAGTTTGCAGATGAAGTCTGTACCCCTCTCAGACCATGGTCAGTGTCCACTGCTCTGAAGTGATGAGGTGCCATCTGTGGGCGCAATGACACAGTCTGTCAGCTATGTGAAGGGAGTGAGGGTCCTCCAGAGGCAGGGTGGCAATGTTCTCTAGAAAAGTGTCAAAAACCAGGCGCAAACTGGCTGCAGAGCTGGTTGAAATTTAGCCACCTGTGGTTTCTTTTGTTGTTTAGGAGGCTGCTGCCTCTTCTGAGGGCCCTGAGCTTGGTACTGAGAAGCAGGAGGAGAAGAAGTGCAGAATTTCTTCTTATTATTGAAGGAAGCCTTCTTTGCAGTTATCTTTTTTTCTAGTAGGGTTAGCTGTTGTTCTGGACAATCTGTTTAGAATGGTATTCTCTGACTCTGAGAAGCTTTATCCTGCCAGTCTTTGCCAAAGAGATTTCCCCCTGTGCAGGGTATGTTGCCCAGCTTATCTTGAACCCACTGTTCAAGATCTGAGACCTGAAGCCATGCAATCCTGTGTGCACCAAGACATATTGCTGTGGCTCTACTTGTACATTTAAATGCATCAAAGGTTGCCCTATTGACAAACTTCGATACATTTTGGGTGTATTTGACTAGAGCAACATAGTCTCTCTTGTCATTTAAGAGAAGAGGGGCCCATGGCCTCGAGGTCTCTGGAAACCTCCTTGAGGAACATACTCATGTAAAGTATATAGGAGTTAATCCTGGCTGAATGCATGGAAGCCTAGAAACATTGACGCCTAAAGGCATTGAGGGTTCTCGATTCCCTATCCAATGGGTTAGAGGAATGAGTTTTAGAACACTTGATTTGGTGCATCGCTGATTCCACCACCACCACTGAATGATGGGGAAGCTGTGGCTTTTGGAAGCCGGAACACTCCGGTACTCGATACATGGTATCAAGGCGTCGAGTAAGAGGCAAGATCGTGAGGGGAGTCTCCCACATCTGGAGCATCAGATCATGGAGGATGCAGTGCATCAGCAGGGTGGCCACCTCCTTGGGAGCTGTTGGGTATTGGAGGATCTCCAATTCCTCTGCCTTGGGCTCTTTCTCAGATGTTACTGTAATGGAGAGAGCCCTAGCTAGGTCTCGAATGAATTACTGGAAGGACATATCCTCAGGAGGCGACGCATCATTCTGGAGGTGGGGAGGGCTTTCAAGGTAGGCCTCAGGGCCCCTGGGAGTCAAGTGACTGCATCTGAAACGGGGGAGTCAGAATTGGAGGATTCAAAGTATTGGCAGGGACGGTGTTCGCCCTCCGCTAAGCACCAGTACCAATGGGTGTTGATATCAGGCTCAAGGAACCGTTTGGGTCGAGCCCCGGTGTCAGTAATGGACTCGAGGGGAGTCATGGGTGGCAGTGATGACAGCGCCATGTATCCCGATGCACACTGCTCCGGTGTCGATTTGGTGCTGGCACCAGTATCGAAGGCCTGGTGTCTGAGGGCAAAGGTTTGATGGGAACAGAGGCTGCCAATAGAGCTGCCAAGTTCTGTTCGATGGCCAGTATACACTGGTCTATCGAGGTTGCCGATGCTTGGGTATCGGTAATGGATACTTGCACCACCATCCCAGAGCATGGCACTAGTAGCTCTCCTGAGGTCGAGAGCATCCTGGGGCCCCCTCGATGGCTTTGGAAGGTAGGTCCTCTTGCCGGGGCTGTTGGCAGGCCAATCCACCCTTCAAGGCAACACCTGAGGCATCTCGATGTTGGGAATGAGATCTACCTTTGGAGGAATTTTCTGTCTTCAATTAGGACTTGTGCTTGAACATTTTTGATACTTGAGATCCATGGGTAGACGATGAGGCTCTCGATGACATTGATACCAAAGATACCGCGTCCAAAGCGAAGAGAGTTCCGAATTTAGAGGCCTGCTCTCTTTTGTCATCTTTTTACAAAGGGAACATTCTGTTGGCTGGTGGTTGGGCCCAAGGCATTTCAAGCACCAGAATCCTACGACACCTCAGACCAATGCTTGAACCACAAGACTTCCGAACAACCTTCCAAGCGTTGGTCACCCCACACTTCGACTACGCTAATATTGTGTTACAGGGCCTACCCAAGAGTACGCTTAATCCTCTACAATTGGCCATGAATACGGCTGCCAGAGTTCTACACAGAGCCCCAAGGAGTCATCATATCATTCCTATCCTATTCGAACACTGGCTCCCGATATCATATAGAATTTTATACAAAGCTCTCATCACATTCAAGGCAATTCACCAAATCTCATCATCTTTATCTGACCTCCTGCATTACTCACAAAGTTCCAGATCCCGACGCTCCGCAACAGAAAATACACTAGTGATCCCAAAATCCCAAGCAAAATTCAACCAGACAACTAGCACAAGAGCATTCTCATCCTTTGCCCCTAGATGTTGGAACATGCTACCACCCAACATCAGATCACAAAAGGACCTCTCACAATTTAGAAAAGATCTAAAAACACACCTCTTCCTACAACACTTCCCTCAGAGTATGAACTCCCTAAGGCATTCCCTCCCAACACGAACCAATGATCATGGTTAGTCAAGTACACCCCCATCTTCATTTCTCACCCCATATCAAATCCTCTTAGAGCCCCAAGCCTTAGAACTATTAACATATGATTTCTTGCTGTAAATAGTTTGAATTCTTGTTATCTATTTAACCCCAGTTATCCATGTTCATTCCCTGTTATCTGTAAACTTAACATATGTTCATGCTTAAGTACAATTTGTTAAAATGTAAACCGCGCTGATGACGAAGAGTGCGGTATATAAAAGCTGTTAAATAAATAAATAAATGTGTGTCAGTTGCCGAGATGGTACTGCCACCTTTGCAACATGTTTTGAAACCACTAGTCGGTCTCTCCATCTTAAGGCCTAGGATGGCATGGATACGCCTGAAGGTTTTTTGTTTGTTTTTTTTAACTAGCTAGAGAAAAAAAATAAGAGAACCAGGGTGTCAAGACGGTGCCAGTGTTGACGGGAAGGCAAACGCTAACCACAAAAAAACAAATGAGAGAATTTTCTGTGGTGACAGGATTTGCTTCCTACTGGCTCCGCAGAAAACGAAGAACTGAAGAGAGGGAGTTGGGAAGGCAGCCACGCAGGCGCAGTGGAGTGCTCTCAAAGGCTTCCTATTGGACACTGGGGAGCATTCCTGCGCAGGCTCCGTCTGTACCATCATCCATATATGAAGTCTACATGCCTACTTGTTCCTGGAGTTAAGCATGTGCATCCTTTTCACCTGTGCACAGTTATAAAATTATCCCCCAAAATCCTAACTCTCTCTCTCATTCTTGCACTTAGACCAGTACCTATCCTCTGATCAGATTATTCCCACAGGACCAGCATTACTGTAGCCCACTCCTCCTTCCACTCCCCTCCGCCCCCCAAGGTTTCCAATCCAAAAGAACTGTCACCTTCTTCCCAAGCTGGAAGACAAGGGAAGACAGAGTATCCATGGCTGTGGGCCGGAGCTCAGAACTTGTATCCAGTGTCCTCACAATCGGGTGAATTATCCTGGAGGCATAATCGGTGAAATCAAGCGACTCTGTCAAGCGATCTACAGTCTCTAGAGCAGCCCTACAATCAAAGAGCAAAAGGAAACAATGAGCTGCAATAGTCTGTGAAGGCAATATTGTGATGATGTTCCTGCTTATAATCACTTCTTCTGCTATCTGACGGCATGCAGTGAATGCTAATAAAGCAACAGGTATGACGTCTGGAGACCCAAGCTCTAGCCCACTTGCCACTAGTCACTGTGCAACCTTCAGTTAAGTTCTGCAAGTTCCATATTAACAGTTTTAATCGTATGTATTAGAACACAATGTGATTTATCTGTAGGCCAAATTATGTTGCTGAATGATATAATGGTGAAATTAGACCTTATCTGCTAATTTTCTTTCATGGAGTCCCTCCAGTCCAGTCTAGACAGATGGGTTATGTCCATCCACCAGCAGCTGAAGACCGATTAGTAAAAATCTTTAGTGATGTCACCCCCTAACAGCAGAGGATCTTCCTCCTCCCTGCAGTATCCTAATGATAAAGCTACAAATATCCTTTCCCAGAAGAGAGACAAAACACATTGGAATCAACCGAAGACTGACCGCTTCCGCCTTTATCCCAGACCAATGTTGGATCATATACCACTCTTTCTTGTTGTGGTTTGTGTTTGTATTCACCATTTGATTCTTTTTTTAAATTTATTTTATACTGCTTTCTCATTAAGTCAAAACGGTTTCATTACAACTCAATTCAATGGTTACATTACAACAAGGGTAACGGAGTACTTATAACAAGGGCATCAAACTTGGAGTTCAACAATATCCGGGGGAAATAGTGTTAATGGTCCATGCAGTACATTCTGGGCTAAGTGGAATAAGTGGAGAATAGATATGTTTTGAGTTTCTTGCGAAACTCTTTTGTGTCTGCAATTTCCTTGAGATCTTCTGGTAAAGCATTCCATATTGTTGGTGCGGTTATTGAAAATGCCCTGAAACAGGTTGTCTGTTATCTTTTTTAGTCTTGGCATCATCCGAGACCCATTGAGACAAAATGGAAAGAACCTCAAGGCCTAACCACGACGGCCCACCACAAGGGCCCAAGATCCACTCGACCAACCATTCTTGTTGACACAGGCTCGCAACCCAAAACAACCGAGACAGATTCAGGTGGGCTCTAGACTAGACTGGAGAAACTCCATGAAAGAAAATTAAGTAGGTAAGGTCTAATTTCACCTTCATCCATGTCCCTCCAGTCCAGTCCAGTCCAGACAGATGGGATGCACTGCAGCAGTACCTACAGATAGGAAGGACCTGCAAGCTCTGCCCATAACATGCTATCGCTGAATCTCGCCTCCTGTCCAGCCTGCACATTCAGACGGTAGTGCTTGCCAAGTGATAACCATATCGCCGCCCGACAAATGTCTATTGGAGACACCAAACTGAACTCGGCCCAGGAAGTGGCCTGGGGTCTTGTATAATGTGAGCACAGTCCATCCAGAACCGCTCTAAGCTTGAGCAGGTACGCCAAGGCAATGGTCACCTTAATCCACCTCTAGATGGTCACCTTCAAGGCCAGCTCTCCTTTACGAGGTCCTCCAAATAGCACAAATAAACGCTCTGACTCCAGAAAGGCTGAGTACACTTAAGATGACATCTCAGCTTCCTGCGAACATCCACTTACTCAGATGTTTATCAGGAGCCTTGGCCCCTGTTGTTCCAAATACTGGCAGCGTCACCACCTGATTGACATGAAACGGTGACACCATTTTAAGCAGAAAGGAAGGCACTGTTCGTAACACCACTTTCTCCTTGAAAATCACCAGGAACGGCTCCCGACAGAAAAGAGTCTGTAATTCGGAAATGCATCTGGCCGAACAAATGGCCATCAAAAAGGTCACCATCAACGAGGTGCCACTCAGCGGCTCAAAAGAGGTGTCATCAAGACCAACAGCATGAGGTTCAGATCCCAGGGTGGAACAATCACCTTCACCGGCGATCTGACCCGTTTCACTGCATGCAGAAAAAGCGAAACATCCAGGTGGCATGCCAATGGAGCCTTGTCCACTTTACTCCGGTAACAGGCCAGAGCCACCATCTGCACCTTCAGAGAGTTCAAGGCTAGAACTTTTTCACGTACCGCCTGCAAAACTGCCAGGACGTAAACCACAGACCAAACGTCACATTACGCACACCATGCTTCAAACACTTGCCATCCAAATATAGGATAAGAACGTAGACCTCTTCAACAGGGTAGAAATCACCCCCAGAGTATAACTGCACTGTCTCAGCCACACCCACTCAAGAGCCAGGCCATAAACGAGAATCGACTCATGGGGCATTAGCATCAATGACTGAGAGAGAAGGTTGTCTTGATCCAGCAGCTGCCACGGTTGATCCACCTTCATCCAGATCAAATCCGCATTCCAAGGTAACAATGGCCAGTCTGAAGCCACCAGAATCACCCGCCCTGGTGATTTGTCAGGAACCTGAGGGAGCTGAGAAGGCGGATCATCTGCTCGACTGCTGCCTGGGTTTCTCGCGCTGACGGTGATGATAGGAGCCAGTCGTCCAAGTACGGGAAGACCTGGATGCCCTGTTTGCACAAGTGCGCTGATGCCACTGCCACGCATTTTGTGAATATCCGTGGTGCCGGGGAGAGGCCGAATGGCAGGGCTCTGTACTAGTAGTGACCTCCCAGGGCACGAAAATGTAGGTATTTCCTGTCCCCCAGGTGGATGAGGATATGGGTGTAGGCTCCCTGGAAATCCAAGGATGCTATCCAGTCTCCGGATTGGAGGAGGGGTAGGATCGAGCCTAGTGAATACATACAGAACCTCTCCTTGTAGATAAATTTGTTTAGGTTCATGAGGTCGAGGATGGGGCGCACCCCTTCTGACTTCTTGGGCACCAGGAAGAATCTGGAGTAGAAACCTTGGTTGATCTGGTCGTGGGGACAGGTTCGATTGCTTGTGCTGCCAGGAGACGTATCAATTTTTTGTGCATCTGCAGGGGTCCCTCTCCGGGGTTGACTTGCCCTGTGTTTGATCGCTGGCAGGGTGGGGACATGAAGCGTAAGTGGTAGCCTTCTCGAATGATCTGTAGGACCCATACGTCCATAGAGATACGTCGCCAGTACTCCCAGAAGGCCGTCAATCTGCCTCCCACTGGGAGAACATAAGAACATAAGAAATGCCATACTGGGTCAGACCGAGGTCCATCAAGCCCAGTATCCTGTTTCCAACAGTGGCCAATCTAGGTCATACGTACCTAGCAGTTTCCCCAAAAGACAGGTTCTGCAGTGCTTGTACTAGGCCAAGCATTGATATCCTGGGTCCCTTTTTAATAGTGGTTTATGGACCTTTCCTCCAGGAACTTGTCCAAACCTTTTTTAAACCCAGCTATACTAACAGCCCTTACTACATCCTCCGGTAACAGATTCCAGAGTTTGATTACACGTTGAGTGAAGAAATATTTTCTCCTATTTGTCTTAAATAGTTTACCCTGTAGCTTCATTACATGTCCCCTAGTCCTTCTATATTCTGATAGCGTAAACAATTGATCCACGTTTATCCGTTCCACTCCATTCATTAATTTATACACCTCTATCATATCTCCCCTCAGCCGTCTCTTTTCTAGGTTAAAGAGCCCTAACCTTTTTAGCCTCTCTTCATAGGAGTAGCCTTCCATCCCCTTCACCAATTTGGTGGCTCTTCTCTGTACTTTTTCTAATAACTCTATGTCCTTTTTAAGATATGGTGACCAGAATTGCACACAATATTCAAGGTGCGGTCGTACCATGGAGCGATACAGAGGCATTATAATATCCTTTGTTTTATTCTCCATCCCTTTCCTTATGATACCTAGCATTCTATTTGCTTTCTTGGCCGCCGCTGCACACTGGGCGGAGGGTTTTAACATGTTATCCACGATGACTCCTAAATCTTTTTCCTGGGTGGTGGTTTCTAATGTGGAGCCTTGCATCGTGTAACTATAGTGTGGGTTGTTCTTTCCTAGGTGCATAACTTTGCACTTGTCCACATTAAATTTCATCTGCCATTTGGATGCCCAGTCTTCCAATTTATCCAGATCCTCCTGCAGTTTTCCACAGTCCTCTTGGGTTTTAACAACTTTAAACAGTTTTGTGTCATCTGCAAATTTGATAATCTCACTAGTTATTCCCTTTTCCAGGTCATTTATGAATATGTCAAAAAGCAGCGGACCCAGTACAGATCCCTGGGGTACTCCTCTATTCACCTTTTTCCATTGGGAATATTGGCCATTTAGCCCTACCCTCTGCTTTCTATCTTTTAACCAGTTCCCGATCCACAATAGTACACTGCCTCCTATCCCATGACTTTTTAGCTTCGCCAAAATCCTCTGATGGGGGACATTGTCAAAAGCTTTCTGAAAGTCCAGATACACTATATCAACCGACTCACCTTTGTCTACCTGTTTATGCACACCTTCAAAAAAACAGATCAGATTAGTAAGACAAGATCTTCCTTGTCTAAAGCCATGTTGGCTGTCATCCATTAGGCCATGACTATCTACATGCTGTGTAATTTTGTTCTTTACGATGGTTTCTACCATTTTCCCTGGTACTGACGTCAGGCTCACCGGTCTGTAATTTCCTGGGTCACCCCTGGAACCCTTTTTAAAAATTGGTGCCCGCACTTCCGCCAGTTGTTTGTCAAAAGGATGGGCCACTTTTCTCGGGCGGGGCTGGCTGTTTCTTTTGTTTCCTGTCCCTTTGGTGCTTTTGATCATGCGATGCTCCATATGAGGACTGGTATGCAGTCTGCTTGTATCTTTGAGGCTGCCATTTTCAGTAGGCGTTGTATTTCTTGTGTGATGGGTAGGGTTTGCGGCTGAAGTTTCCTTTTGTATTGGAGCTGCGTTCCAGCCCATCTTCTGCGAGGGTTTGAAGGGTGGTACAATGGTCCTTCATGTTATTGACCGTATCTGTGATCTTTTCTACAAAAAGGGACTCGCCGTTGCAGGGAGCATCTGCTATGCGCTCGTGGATATCCTCGTGGAGGCCCGAAGCACGCAGCCATGTTAGTCTCTTAATGGAGATGGCTGTACTGGCGGTGTGCGTGGCTGTCTCAAAGGCATCGTATACCGTACTTATCAGGTGCTTCCCACATTCCTTGAGGTCTCCAAGAGTGGACGTAGCTGTTGCCTGAGCCTCCGGTGGAAGGGAAGCAATGGTATCTTTGAAGGCTCCAAGTAGTGCGTCCTGAACATAAGATATGCCATAGTGATTCAGACCAAGGTCCATCAAGCCCAGTATCCTGTTTCCAACAGTGGCCGATCTAGGTCATAAGTACCTAGCAGTCTCCCCAAAAGACACAGGTTCCTCAATGCTTGTATAGGTTCAAGCAGCGATATCCTGGGTCCCTTTTAATAATGGTTTATGGACCTTTCCTTCAGGAACTTGTCCAAACCTTTTTTAAACCCAGCTATACTAACAGCTATTACTACATCCTCCGGTAACAAATTCCAGAATTTGATTACATGTTGAGTGGAAAAATATTTTCTCTTATTAGTTTTAAATAGGTTACCCTGTAGCTTCATTGCATGTCCCCTAGTCTTTTTATATTTTTATGATGTAAACAATCGATCTACGTTTACCCGTTCCACGCCATTCATTAATTTATAGACTTCTATTATATCTCCCCTCAGCCGTCTCTTTTCCAGGTTGAAGAGCCCTAACCTTTTTAGCCTCTCTTCATAGGAGTATCCTTCCATCCCCTTTACCATTTTGGTGGCTCTTCTCTGTACCTTTTCTAATAAAGCTATATTCTTTTTAAGATACGCTGACCAGAATTGCACACAATATTCAAGGTGCGGTCGCACTATGGAACGATACAGGGGCATTATAACATCCTTTGTTTTATTTTCCATTCCTTTCCTTATGATACTAGCATTCTATTTGCTCTCTTGGCCGCCGCTGAACACCAGGCGGAGTGATTTAACATGTTATCCATGCATACCCAAGTTTAATTTTCCTGTTTAATGTATACCCAAGTTATTATACCTGTTTCACTGTAAGCACAAATCACGAAATTGAGATGTGCAACTCTTATGTTCATTGTAAACCGCACTGATGTCGAATAGCGCGGTATAAAAGAGACTGCAAATAAATAAATAAATAAATCAACGATGACGCCTAAATCTTTTTCCTGGGTTGTGGTTCCCAAAGTGGAACCTTGCATCGTGTAACCATAGTTTGGGTTGTTCTTTCCTAGGTGCATAACTTTGCACTTGTCCACATTAAATTTCATCTGCCATTTTGATGCCCAGTCTTCCAATTTATCAAGATCCTCTTGCAATTTTCCACAATCCTCTTGGGTTTTAACAACTTTACATAGTTTTGTGTCATCTGCAAATTTGATAACCTCACTCGTTATTCCCTTTTTCAGGTCATTTATGAATATGTCAAAAAGCAGCGGACCCAGCACAGATCCCTGGGGTACTCCACTATTCACCTTTGTCCATTGGGAAAATTGGCCATTTAGCCTTATCCTCTGCTTTCTATCTTTTAACCAGTTCCTGATCCACAATAGTACACTGCCTCCTATCCCATGACTCTTTAGTTTTGCCAAAAGTCTCTAATGAGGGACCTTGTCAAAGGCTTTCTGAAAGTCCAGATACACTATATCAACCAACTCACCTTTGTCTACCTATTTATTCACACCTTCAAAAAAACATAACAGAATAGTAAAACAAGTTCTTCCTGGTCTAAAGCCATGTTGGCCGTCTCCCATTAAGCCATGACTATCTACATGCTGAGTAATTTTGTTCTTTATGATGGTTTCTACCATTTTTCCCAGTATTTCCTCGCATTTAGCATGGCCCCTTGGAAAACCTCCTTTCCCACGTCGTCCAAACGTTTTGGGTCCCTCCCTGGTGGGGTTTAGCATGATTGCACGATGATTTTATGCGCTTCAGAGCAGAGGACACAATAATGGAGTGGTGGGGAAGCTGACTCTTTCCGAAGCCTGGGCCTTGACGGACTTGGTACTTAGTGTCCAGTTTGCGGGGACAAGCAAGTATAGAGGCCGGATTCTGCCAGAGCTTGGCCTGCGCATCCAACAGACGTTGGTGGATCAGAAGAGTGACTGGCAGTTTTGGTGCGTTAAGGTACATAAGGACCTCTGGGCTTGGTCTGGAGGCTCTGAGGGAGTAAGGGCTAGGGTGGATGCCACCTTATGCAAGAATTTGGGGTATGTGAGGTCCTCCGAAGGTGGTGCTGCTGGGGGCAGGTCTGATCCAGCGCCTGAAGCCGCAGCAGATACCCCCCGCTGAGTTTCTCATGGTGCCAGGGTCCTTGCCTGGGGAGTCAGAGCCCAGCAGGGTTGTCTCCTCCTCCTCTCCCATGGTGAGGAAGGATGGAGGCTCAGAGTCATCGGTAGCGTAATCGATGTGCTGCGTGTCACTGCAAGTAGTGGTATGGTCTCACCTGGGGCTCGTGGTCTGGTCATCCGGAGGTGCCAGGGCAGCCTGGAGACCTTCCTGCAGGAGGTTGGTGAGGTTGGAAAGTAGTTGTAGTATGGCCCCTTGATTAGGAAGTGCTGACCTGACACTGCCTGTGTTGCTCACCGAATGGCCTCCCTTGCTGGTAGAGGGGTTAGAGACAGGAGGAGCTGGGCTGTTGCTTGCTCTGAATCTGCTACCTGAATTGTCTAGCCTGATGTCACCCTCCCCAGGACTGTTTGATGTGCGCCGTTTTTTTGTGATGGGACCTTCTGTCCTTTTTGCCGCTGTCCGGACTGTGGGAGTGCCTGTGCGGCCCCTATCATTGCTCCGCTCGCAGCTCCAATGCACTTTAGAACGGTGCTTCGGCACCGACGATGAATCTCTGCTTGCTGTGAGGGGAAAGCCTCGAGTTGGCATGAAGAGGGGAAGGAGACTCACTGTGATGCTGAGGAGACCTGTGGCCCTGGCCAATGGCAGTGAATGGGCAGGTCTTTGAGTTCCTCAAGATGGCAGCCCCCAGGAGAAGCATGGCTTGCCGGGGATCTCAATGCACCGAAGATGTCTTGAGGATGTATTTGGAGGCTGAGAAGGCAGTGGAAGTCTCCGGAATCGCACGATCGGGGATGGAGGCCTCAAGACTGCACATCCCAGGTTGCCAACAAGGTAGCAGCCATGTGTGAGATCTCCGGAGGCGGCAGATCCGCAAGGAAATCCTGCAGAGCATGGCCTCTTGATCTGCGGGCTCTGGGAGACATCCTGGTGTAGTGTTGGCAGTTAGTGACCTGGTGCTTGGCCCCTAGGCAACGCAGACACACGTCGTGGGTATCGGTGCAGCTCATCTTCCTTGAATAACGGGAGCATTTCTTAAAACCGGATTTCGCCAACTTAGGCATATTCTGCTCTGCAAGATCCACAGCTGGGACTTGAACCTGTGACCCTCTGCTCCAAGACACGCTGGCTGTGTGTACTGCACCACACAACTGCCACACCTGTAAGTATCTTTGAAGTATTTCTTTCTTCTCTGGCTTTATTAGAAGGAGAGCAAGTATCTGTGTGTGGTAGGCACAGCGAAAGAAAAAAAGACTGGCTGGCTAGGAGCGGGCTAGTGGGTTGGGCCTCTGGCTCATGCTCAGAAAGGTTTTCTGAGCTTTAGAGTTGCTCAAAACCAAACTATTCATTGAACAATTCAATGAAGACCCCCAATCACAAGGCGTGCCACAGGGATCCTCACTCTCGGCCCTGCTTTTCAATATATACATGCAGCCCAATTGCGCTCTCATCCGCTCCTTCAAAACTGCCTGCCTGGTATACGCTGATGATGTACTACTCTACATGCCGTTCTCAACCGATCAGCCATTTTTCGCCGCTAACAACCTGCTTTGATGCTGTTACCGACTGGCTCCATACACAAAACCTCAGAATAAATTTCAACAAAACTGAGGCCCTATTCATTACCAGGAACCAAGCATTTACTCCTCCAGCCTCACTAAAAGTACGAAACGTTGAGCTCCTAAGCAAGCCTACTGTATCCAGTATATTGAACATGTATATAGTTTCTAATACTGCAAATAGATTCCAATGTGTATATAGTTGCCAATGTGTATATAGCCTTCTAATATTCAGATAGACATCAAGCATCCTCGATCAAGGTGTACATCTGCGATCTGAATGAACAACCTGTATATAGTTAGACAACCTGTAAATACTGTAGTTGCCAGCTGATCCGGTCACCTGCGACCGGATCGCTCAGCCTATACATAGTTACCCTTATTAGTCCCAAGTTGTAACACCTGTACATTGTAAGGACAGCGCAGGTTCTGTCTGCACTGTACAAATTTTGTTGACTGTAAACTGCACTGATTCTAAAGAGCGCGGTATAGAAAAGACATTAAATAAATAAATAAAATATCACTCCACAAGCCGATTTACACAAGCCATGCCATCAACACCATTCAACCTCCCACTACTCTTATTAAAATGTATATAGTTTAGTCGATATTACAAGAGACTATCTAAATTTTTTGAAATTATAATGTTACAAGAGACTATCTAAGTTTTTGAAGTTATGATGTTACCGTTCAAACTTGCAAGTTCTTTGTAAAAGTTAAAGTTATTGCAAATCACCTTGATTAAATGAAAAGGTAGTATAGAAAAATTGTTAAATAAATAATTAGAGAGTACTTCCGTGTACGGTGCCGTCGGAGGACATCACCAGGTGTGGCTGACAAATCCTGCTTGTCCAAGGAGAAAGTCCCTTAAACTTATTTGGTATAGTTATATTAATACAAGTATCCCTAGCAACTTCAAACAACTTAAATAACTAAATAAAACTTTAAAACTAAGATGCATACAGCAGTCTAGCTGCAAGATGGGGGTTATCCAGTCTTTTGCATTGAGTATCACATGTATGATTTTCTCCCAGTTAGTGAGAAGTCTTACATGTGCACTAGGTGCACAGAGCTCTTTGCCCTCAGGGATGAGTGCGATCTCTGGAGGCTAGAGTAGAAGACTTGGAAGACATAAGGAAGTCAAAGAGGTACATAGATGAGACCTACAGGAATGTAGTAATGAAGCTCCACATCCAGTCTGGCAGCCTCTCAGTTGCCATGTAGGAGAGAGGTCTCGTGAGAGGAGAGCATCACGCCTTGCTGAGGCAGGAAGTGATCCTGTACTTAAGAACCTGTCCACTAGGAGATGTAACACCCTCTCGGACCAAGGAGGTTTCTCCAGGGCCAGGTGCCCATGAGGAAAGGGTTAGGACGGCCATTACAGTGGGCGATTCGATCATTAGGCATGTAGATAGCTGGGTGGCTTTTGGATGTGAAGTTCGCCTGGTAACATGCCTGCGAAGGTAGCAGATCTCAAGTGCCACCTAGACAAAGTTTTAGATAACATTGGGGAAGAGTCTGCTGTCTTGGTACGGGGAAGAGTCTGCTGTCTTGGTACATGTTGGTACTAATGACATAGGAAAATGTGGGAGGGAGGTTCTGGAGGTCAAATTTAGGCTTTTAGGTAGAAGTTGAAATCCAGAATTCCCAGGGTAGCATTCTCTGAAAATGTTTCCCATGCCATGTGCAGGACTCAAAAGGCAAGTGGAGCTCCAGAGTCTCAATGTCTGGTGCAAAGAGGGATTTCGATTTGTTAGGAAATGGGCAGGGAGGGGTTCTTCTGAAGGGATGAGCTCCACCTTATCAGCATAAACTATATTAAACTGAGTAGAAAAATACATACTCTTATAATTTATATTTGTCTACTCAGTTTAATATAGTTTATGTTTATATTTATTTAGTTAATTACTTAAGCAGTATATATATCAATAGATTGGACCTCTTATTTTCGTGAGTGTTATACACAAGCTCATGATGTCACAAGAACGAAAGCAATTTGATTTAATGTTACTTTAAATTTAAACCAAATGAAATGAAATAAGAAGTTTTATAATTTATTTCATAAATCTTGAATTTTAATAAGGGTTCTCTCAGTTCATTCTTCTTTGTTATTTATGTTAAATGAATCTAAGGCAATTTCAGTTCAGTCATCATTATCATCATCTGACTCCTGGAAGCCTTCAAAGTCCATTCCCTCCTCAATGTCATCATTGAAATATCTAAGAGACACCTGCAGACGTTCTTCTGTAATTTCTGAAGTGATGTCATGATCACTGTCACTGCTACTGGCATCTTCACCTTCGTCATCTATATCTGAATGTGTCTCATTATGCTGGCAGACAATCCCAGCCCTTCTGAAGCCATTGCAGATGGTTTCTAACGTTATTTTCCCCCAAGCAGAAGCCACCCACTTGCAGACTTCTAAAAACTCGCCTGCTTCAGTCGTTCTGATGGTGTGAATTTGTGAATCCCGGACTGCATCCATTTGTCCCACTTTCTTCTCACGAATGTCTTGAATGGATGGTTAACTGCTATATCTATCGGCTGTAGCCTGCAGGTAAGGACACCAGGTATAACAGCTATGTGGGCACCAGTGGAGTTTATGTAATTTTGAAAGTTTTTTTCATTGTGGGCAGCCATGACATCGAAAATTAGTAAGGACTTCTTTGAAAAGAATCCCTCCTGCTTGGCCCTATAACATTTATCTACCCATACTTTCATAAGGTCATTGTCCATCCATCCCTTCTTATTGCAGAGGACAATCACACCGGTGGGTAGTTTTTAATGGGGCATGGTAACTCTCTCAAAAACTACTATCAGCTTTAATTTCACCCCACTTGCAGTGCATCCAAAGACTACATTGAAGCAAGCCCTCTCATGCCAAGTGGTTGTAATGACTACAGTTTTTGTACCTGAAGCAGCTACAGTCCTGGTGGCTGGGATGTTGAAAGACATCAGAACCTCATCGATATTAATAACGCCCACTGCAGAGATACAGAGTTCAAAGATTTCTTTGAATTCACGGAAGTTGATCATCTTTTGCTCCCAGTCATCCAGAGGTCACAGGCCTACAGTGGTTCTCATTCTCACTGGACATCTATTTCTTTTCATGAATCTAGAAATCCAGGTGAAACCTGCTTTGAAAACTGGGATTCCTCTTATTTGCCAGAAGCTTTGCTTTGATCTGAATTGCGATAGTAGAGAGAGCTTGATTTTGTTCCCTTCAAGAAACAACCCACTCTTTCAAGTCATTCTCTAGTTGAGGCCATTTCGCTTTGGGCCCACGACATGCATGTTTTCGGCGGTTCATTTTCTCAAGCTCCTTTTTCTCCTTTCTCCATTTGCGAATGGATGCCTCTCCAACCTCAAACTTTCTTGCTGCCGATGTGTTGCTTGTTTCTTCCGGTCTCACAACCACTTTCAGTTTGAAGTTGGCAGTGTAGGATTTGTGTTTCATTCCTGGCATGGTTCCAAATGAATGAGGCCGAAATTCACTTCCGTAATTGTCATGAGACATGCACAGTGTATATGCATGGGCATGCTATACAACTATTTTATATAATTTCATCATTTCTGTGTGTTGTGTGTGTGTGGGCGTTATTTGCTATCTGTACTATCCTGGTTCTCCTCCTACCTCTCCCATAGCTCTTTCAGTGTGTGTTCTGGTGGCTCCTCCTTCTCTGCCACCCCGCTTCCAGTTGGTGTACCCCAGGGTTCCATCCTGGGACCACTCCTTTTCTCTCTCTATACCCAATCCCTTGGTGCCCTTATCTCTTCCCATGGCTTTCATTACCAGCTCTTTGCTAATGACTCTCAAATCTACCTCTCTACGCTTGAAATCTCTCCAGCTATCCAGACCAAGATCACTGCTTGCCTTTCTGACATTGCTACCTGGATGTCTCACCGTCGCTTGAAACTGAACATGGCCAAGACTGAACTCCTTATCTTTCCCCCCAATGCCTCCCCTCCTCTTCCCCCTTTCTCAGTCTCTGTGGATAACTCTGTAATCCTTCCTGTCTCCTCGGCCCGTAACTTGGGGGTTATCTTTGACTCCTCTCTCTCTTTCTCCACACATATCCAGCTCGTAGCAAAGACATGCTCGTAACCCACCCATGCTAACAGCTTCCTGGATGCCATGTCTGACCTTAGCTACTCACAGATAGTGAAATCTCCTAAACACCTCGGTGGAAATACTCTCGATCTCATTTTTGCTCCCCAGTCAGAATCCAACAACAATATTAACCCCCTCTTCTACCCCTGTTCCATGGTCCGACCATAATCTAATAACCTTCCAAATCCCACATCAACAAAGCGAAACCCCAACCAGCCAAACAACTACAGCCTCCTCAGGATCGTCAACACGATTCAAAGCCCTAAACAGAGAGGACTTCATTAACCGAGCTCTCCCAATACTCCGTCTACCAGCTCAAAACCTAGAGATGATCAACATATGGAACACCACACTAAACTTCTGCTCGCAGCTACCATCCTCTAGCAGATCAACAGCTTCCAATAAGTCACCAAAGAAAAGAAAACCAGCCCCCTGGTTCTCTGAAGAAAAACAGCCCCCTGGTTCTCTGCTGAATTAAGATCTTCTATTCAATCTCCAAGAAAGCAGGAACGAAAATGGCGCCAATCCCGTTCTGAATCCGACCGAACTTACAAAAACATGCTAAAGCAGCACCGTGAGAAGATAGCATAAAAATGAGAGAACACCACACGGAACTTCTCCTCCGCTCTCTAAACAAACCACATAACCTCTTTAGCATTGCTAAATCATTAACTAAGACACCGTCCCCCAATCAGACGGTATCAATTCAGCCTCAGCCCTATGCAGAGTACCTTCAATCTAAAATTATCAAAACAAACGTGGCACCAAATCCCACAACGAACTACATCCCTCAAGTACAGCCACAGCTAACAAACTTCACTCCTCCTGCAGAGAAATACATTGCTGACCTTATTGCTACCATCAACACCACTATAGCCCCAAACGATCCTTGCCCTGTTCACTGGATCAGAACAATGCGCTCCGACCTCAGCCCTACTCTAGCCCACATCATGAAGCTCTCCTTTGCAGCAGGAACATTCCCAGCAACCCTTAAGCAAACATATATACGCCCACTCCTGAAAAACAGCAAACTCGACCCGACAAGAACAGACTCCTACCGCCCAATCTCAAGTATATCTCTACTAGCCAAACTCATCGAGAAAGTTGTCCAAAATACAACTGCAGCAACACATAGACATATCAGCTCCTTTGGATCCCTGCCAGCATGGTTTCCGAGAATCCCACGGCGTGGAGACTCTACTCACCTTACTGACCAACAACCTATCCAGAGGGATTGACAAGATTGAAAAAACGGCTTTGTACTCATCTTCCTTGATATTGCTGCAGCATTTGACTCTTAACCATGAACAATTCTTCTATCGACTTCAGGAAAAGGGAATTCATGGCTTGGCCTGGGAATGGTGTAAATCCTATCTAGCAAACCGTTGGCAACATGTACGAATAGGATCCTCAACATCTAAACCATTTCATCAACAGCAGGGTGTACCCCAAGGATCCTCCCTATCTGCTCTACTTTTTAACGTATATATGCAACCGATCTGTGACATCATCCGATCATTTAATATATCCAGTCTGATTTATGCAGATGATGTGTTAATATTCACCCCAATTAAAATCAGACACCCCGACCTATCCTCACTAGTAGAGTGCTTTAACGTGATCACTGACTGGCTCTTATCCCAGAATCTGCGTATAAACTTCAAGAAAACCGAAGTCTTATTTGTAACTAAGAACAAGAACTTCTCTTCCCCTACATCTTTGAAGGTACGAGATGCAGAACTACCATGTAAATCGGTTATACGCTACCTGGGTGTCACAATTGACCAACAACTCAACTTCAAGGAACACAAAGAATACCACCAAGGCAATTTACAATAAGATACGGACATTAAGACACCTAAGACCGCTACTCGCCCCGGACAATTTCAGAACGGTATTCCAAACGCTTGTAACGCCGCATTTCGACTACGCTAACATTATCCTACAGGGCCTTCCTAAGAATACCCTCAATCCACTTCAGATGGCAATGAATACAGCAGCCCGCATTCTTTGCGGCATATCCAGAAGAGAACACATCACACCCATACTCATGGACCTACATTGGCTACTGGTGCAATCCAGGATCACTTACAAGGTACTACTACTAACATTTAAAGCAATTAACCAACTGTTCCCTCTTTCCCTCTCTGCACTTTTGACCATCACTCCTGCAAACAGGCTAAGAAGGTCAGTATCTGTCAATACGCTGACTACACCAATTGAATTCACTAAATGCTCTCAAACAACTAGAAACCGAAGCTTTGCTTTCTATGCCGCTAAATGTTGGAATGACCTCCCACCTCAACTCCGAATAATCAATGACCTTTCACAGTTCAGAAAAGCCCTTAAACACCACTTATCATCTGCCAACACTTTGTCAACCCTAATCCAACAATCATTCCACACACCACAACCTACACACGAAGCCTCGAATGCTCCAACAACGTAACCACCGACGAGACCCTAAACAGACCTACATCAGGAACTCCCCTAATGATCATAGATTTTTAAGGTCTTCTCCATTACGAATTACCAAGCTGATATATAAACTGTAAATAGTTCACAACTATTATTGTTAATTGTATATAGTTTCCCCTATTACATTCCCAAGTTACAGACCCTGTTACAATGTATGCAAAAGATCCTGTTCTGATGCAAGTTTCTATTATTTGTAAACCGCACTGATACCAAATAGCGTGGTATATAAGAACTGTAAATAAATAAATAAAATGCCGTATCTTTCTCTGCAACATCAGCAAAACTCATCCCTTCCCTTCTGAAGTCACTACTAAAACGATTATCCACTCCTTGATCACCTCCCGCCTTGATTACTGCAACCTTCTCCTTGCTGGTCTTCTTACAAACCACCTCTTTCCCCTTCGTTTTATTCAACATTCTGCTGCTCGACTAATTTTCCGTCAGCCTCGCCATACCCACATTACTCCTCTTCTCAAGTCACTTCACTGGCTTCCCATCCGTTTCCATATCCAGTTCAAACTTCTCCTCCTGACCTATAAATGCATTCACTCTTCAGCCCCCCAGTACCTGTCATCTCTTGTCTCTCCCTACATCACCTCTCGGGAACTTCGTTCTTCTATCAATCTACGTCTATCTATGCCCTTCACTCATACTGCTAATTCCAGACTTCGCTCCTTCCACCTGGCTGCACCCTTCGCCTGGAACAATCTACCTGTGTCAGTGCACTGGGCGCCCTCCCTGGCCCTCTTCAAGTCCAGGTTGAAATCTCACCTCTTCACTGTTGCTTTCAGATCCTGACTCCTGTGTTGTGACTTGACTAGATTATAAATGCCGTGTTTGTGTTTGTGCTTGTGCTTTTTGCCCTGTCTAGATTTCTCCCTGAATATTTGTTACTTTGTCTTACTAGATTGTTAGGTCTGATTTGTATTTTGTCTTAACAAGATTGTAAGCTCTGATGAGCAGGGGCTGTCTCTCCTACTTGTCTATACAGCGCTTCGTATGTTTGCAGCGCTACATACATGCTCAATAGATAGATATTTACATGGGCATGCTTTTGCATAAAAATACGGTGAACAGGATGGAGTCTATGCAGAGGGTGGCTATCAAAATGGTTAGAGGACTTCATCATAAAGCATATTGGGACAGACCTAAAGATCTCAATAGGTACAGTTTGGGAGAAATGTGAGAGAGAGGAGCTATGATAGAGATGGTTTAAATACCTCTGTGACATAAATGCACATGAGAGCCTCTTTCAGTTGCAAGAAAGCTCTGCAATAAGGGAGCATAGGATGAAGGTGAAAGGGGATAGACTCAGGAGTATTATACGGAAATATTTCTTTACAGAAAGAGTGGTAGATGCATGGAGGTAGTAGAGACCAGGACAGTATCTGAATTCAAGAAAGAACTCAAAAGAAAAAATAAGACTTTAGAAGTTGGTATCGAAGGGCCTGGATAGGCCATATGGTCTTTTTTTGCCGTCTTGTTTTTATGTTTCTAGTAATTCAAATTATAGGGAACATGATGGCTAATATAATGGACAATAATCATGTGCTGTTCTGTTTCACAGCATACAGGGCTGGTGCCCCATAATAACTTGCAAAGAAACACTTCTGCTTCTTGCTTTGTCCATTCCCTCCCCTCCCCTCCCAGGCAGGAGCCTGCCAAGATCAAGAGGACAGGAGTGAAACTGGAGCATAAAACAGAGCAGAGAGGAAAGCATGGCTACTCACCTGTAGCAGGTGTTCTCTGTGAACAGCCGGAATAAGGCCTCATGTATAGGTGACATCACCCATACGTGAGGACTTATTTCCTGCTTGTTCATTGAGAATTACAATGATCTCTAATCCAGTCCTGCCCCTCCTGCTATTTTCTAAGGACTGATGCAGAGGAGTAAAAAGAAGGCTACTAATATAAAGTACTGTCAAGTACAGGCAGACAAAAAAGGCCCCAGTTATAATTATTATTAACAGCCTGCATCAATGAGCAGGAAACAAGTCCTACAAACCCTTGATGTACTGTGCATAAAGCAAAGGAGAAAAAAAATACTCACTTTCGAGCTTGAAGTGGAGCATCAAGAGCATCAAACAATTTCACAATCGGAGGTAAAATTAAATGCAAATAATCATCCAGGTTAGCTCCAAACAGTTGAATGGCATTCAGCAGCTGTGGGACAAGCAGAAGACAATCCATTACAGAAAGCCTGATTACAAAAGGGGAGGGTCTTCTGCTCTAAGGAATCTGATGTTTCCACAGAGTAAAGCAGCCTGGGACCCCGGATTCCCTTTCCTCTCACCTTGACGGTGACTCCGCGGCCAACACTGCTGTCATGCATAAACACCCGCAGCATATGTGGAATGAGCTGGGGCAGGTACAGTTTGAATTCACCTCCGAGAGCCAGCACAATCTGCTCAATCAGGAGGATGATGGTGCTCTGGATTGGGTTATTCATAGTCCAATAATCCTGTACCTATTGCGAGAATTAAAAACAAGTTACAGACTAGCAGTGGCCAATCCATCTCAGCCAGAAAAAAAAAGGAAGAGAAAGATATGCATACAACACTCCCACTCCCCTGGGCCTAGAAACACACACATCACACAATCATACACTTGCAACCTCACGGAACGCAGAAACACAAACAGACAGGATACAGACAAATAAATACAGAACAGTGTAAGCAGCTACATAGACAATGCAGACACAAGACAGACGCAGCCATACAGCTTAAGCAAGCACGCAGTTCAGGCAGGCAGTGGCAGTAAAGGCAGGGAGAGCAGCATAGGCAGGACAGAGCAGACAAATATGACAGAACATCAAATGAACAGACACCACATAGACGAGACAGAAAAAAAAATAAGATCGACCCACGCAGACAGACGGGACCCACGCAGACAAAGAAGGAGCTCTTGCTCATCACACGTTACCAGGAGAGGAGGCCCGTTGGTCCTGCCCCTAGTACACCCTTTCCCAGGGCTGCTGGGGGAACCTTCACCCCCCCTTTCCCCCCTGGATTGCATTTCCTCACACGAATTTTCCATTTCCCACTGCTGCCTGGGAAGCCAAGAAGCTCTTTTCATTTCAAATAGCTCCAGATCAGCACAGGAAGCAGCCAGCTGGGATTTGGGCTCCAAAGCTTCCAGGTTTCGAGGGGCAAATTCCTTTCGCGTCATGGAGTGCCGCACTTCACTTGCAGTTAATTCTCTCTGACAAGAAAAACACTCAAGGCTTGAAACCATACTAGTGCCCAGCTCTCACCTGCCTGTGTTTTAAAAACTAACACTGTAGGCAGGCTACTGGCATAGGCCAAAAAGCACGAGTTAATGATAGAGAGAAATTCAAAGAAATTTCTTAAACTTCTTCCACCAAACTGCTCCAGTAAGAGGGAAGGGGGCAGGAGACTCAATGCTCCCTGCATTTTTAAATTGATAAGTTATAAAGATGTAAAGGCTGTACCTGTTTATAAACAAACAGCACTCCCGTCTCTCTCATGCACACTTCCATCCTCTTCCAAGGTACGTGAATAAACTTTCCAGTGCAGCAAGAGCAACAAGGTCTTTCCCATATGCAGGAATAGTCCCTCCACACAATGCATGACTTGAGTATGTTCTCCATGCCCCCCTCTCCCACTACATGGACAAACCTTCAACCCTTGGCAAAGACACAACACAATGATGTTCTTACCTCAATCCTTTGCATGCTGCATAAGGACACTCAGTTCTCTCCCTTACTTCCCCCTCCCCCAACAAGAACACACACTCCACCATGGTATGCAGTACAAAGACAATCTTCTGCTTAAACTCCATGGGGTAGAAAGACCCTCCTTTCCTCCCCAGCACATAATCCAGCAACATTATCTTCTCCATCCCCAGTACAAGGATACTCTATAGCATCTTCTCCACCATAGCACAGAAAATTCTCCATGGACAGCAGGGGAATGCAACTACATGACTGGGTGAAATTATCCTGCGACTTCTGAATCAGATAGATGCATTCCCTAAGTCAGGAGACACGCTCCTCCAGCACTTCCTTAGCAGTGGCCAAGTAAGGGAGATTTACCTACACGACTGGGTGACTGCAAAGCTAAGGACTGCCCTGAACAACCAGAAAACTTAGCAACCAGGGTTTAAACATGGGTGGAGGTATTGATGAGTAGGAAGACTTAAGCAAAGAGGTTACAAAAGCCTGTCCAAAAGCATTGTCTAAGCATTAATGCCTAATAAAGGCATAAGAAGATGACCATGTGGCAGCTTTACATATCTCCATAATAGGCAGTGATCTGAGATTGGCTACAACCTTTCCTTGCGCTTAGAGACCGTGATTGCTAATGCAACTGGATGATGGAATACCACTTTTGATGTAATGGAAGTCAATACAGTCTGATATTTATTTGCAAGCTTTTTTATACCGCCCCTTCCAGAGATAAGGGGTAGTTTACATGGAACTGAAAACAATAATAATGATGACAATGAACATAAGAAATATATAAAGAACATAGTAACTATTTACAAAGAACAATAACTTAGACTAGAGCTTTTGAACTAGCTGTTGAAAAGGAGAAACTATTTACAGCCAACACATATACAGAGAATTGATACATAGATTTCAAATACATTGCGTCACTTTAGTGGTTTGGGGTAAAGAAAGACTAGGTAAAGGGCAGTGGATAATGATCTTGTGTGTGAAATGTTAGGTAGGGTCGACTTGTGTTTGATAGTTGGTAAGATCTAGTGGGGTCTGATCCGAGGTGTTCTGAAGATTATGGTAATGCTGAGTGAAGAGGTATGTTTTTAGTTCTTTTTTGAAAGTTTGGAGGTCCTTCGATCTCTCTTAGGGTTATTGGAAGATTGTTCCATAGAACAGGTGCAAAGTAGGAAAATGCAGAATTGCTTGTTATCTGCTTTGTTCTTCGAATAGAGTCAGGAATTAGCAGCATGTTAAGGTTTGTCCTTCTCCTTGACCTGCTTACTGGGGAGGTTTGGATTAAGGTTGAGAGATGAGGGGGCTATTTTATTAATGAACTTGAAGGTGGTCACTATGACTTTATATTGAATCCTACTCGCAACAGGGAGCCAGTGAAGGGAGTATAGAATGGGGGAGATGTGATCCGATAGCTTGGCTTTAAAAATAATCTGGATGGTGACATTTCGAGCCATTTGTAGTATATGTAGGTTTTTCTTGGTTGTGCCTTGCAGTATATGCCATTGCAGTAGTCTAGTTGCGGTGCTATAAGAGTTTGGACAACTGTCCTGAAATCATCTGTGCTTATGAGGGGTATGAGCTGTTGAATGGTCCGGAGCTTAAAGAAGATAGCTTTAGCCATTTATTTTATATGGGAGGTTAATCTGAGTGTTTTGTCAATGGTCACTTCTAAGTATTTTACCTCCGATTTAACAGGGAGGATATGGTTTCCGAGCTTGACAACTGAAGGGGGAGTAAAGTTAGAGTTTCTGGATATGAAGAGTACTTCAGTCTTTTTGAAGTTAATGTTCATGTTCATTGAACAAAGTCATATTTCGGCAACAGCGAGACAGGTTGCTATGCTGTCATGGTTAGGGTTAGATATGTCAAACGGCGAGAACAACAATGTCGTCCGCATAGATGTGGTAGTTTATATTGTGGCATTTGAATATGGCGCAGATTGGTTGAAGATAAAGATTAAAAAGCAGGGCAGAAAGGGCAGAGCCTTGAGGAATACCTTCTTCTTGCGTGAATGGCCATGAGGAGACTTGATCCATTTGTACATATTGGATTCTGATAGATAGATGGGAGTTAAGCCAATCAAGGGCTTTTTCCTTTATGCCTAATTGTGAGAGTCTAGAAATGAGGGTGACATGGTTTACACTGACGAACGCTGAGGAGATATCAAGAAATATAAGAATAAAGGCTTGCTTAACGTTGTCCAAGCCTTTGATAAGTGAGTCTAAGAGAACTAAGAGTAGTGTCTCTACACCATGAAAAGGGCGGAGACCGTATCGATGCTCATCTAGAGGAGCAGTTGTACCTATATAATCCTGCAATTGAATTTGAACAACCTTCTTGATAATTTTAGCGAGGAAAGGTATATTAGCAATGGGGCGATAAGAGGTGGGGTCATTATTGTTTAGGGATTTGCTTTTTAGTAGAGGGCGGAGTGCTATAAGTTTAAGATCATTTGGCATATAGCCTTGAAGTAGGGAAAGATTCACTATATTTAAGATGTAAGGGGCTAATTCTGATTTTACTGCCTTAATCCAGGCTACCGGACATGTAGTGGTATTAAGTTTTATAATGGTCTCTAGCAGTTGCTTTTTTGTAATATGTAATAATATGTTAGGGTCATCTGCTATGGGAGATAAATGAAATGGTACTGAAGGGCTATTCTGCTTAAGCTTACTAGCAAAATGATCAGCTAGGATCTTGTGGGCATTGGGGACCGGAGCTTTAGTTAAGGTTTTAATGATCTCGAATAGCTCTCTTGGACGATTAATGGCTTTCGATAGAGTTTTTGTATGATACAGCTTTTTGGCAGTGTCTATAGCTTCCTTATAGGACTTGAGGGTTGCAAAATAGAGCAGTCTGAGCTCAGGGTTTTTTTTCTTCCTCCAATTAGATTCTAATTTCCTGAGTTCTTTCGTAAAAGTGGTTAGTTCCAGAGTATACCATTTTTCGGTGGCTTTACTTTGTGAAGCTTTCCTTGGAAGAGAGACTTCGGCTTCTGCCAAAATAGTAGAGTTTCAGTTTGTTACCAGCTTGTTGAGAATTTCTGAATCGTTGTCTAATTTTGGAAAAATAGATTCCAGGAATTTATCTTTGTTAAATTGACAGTATCTTTGCCTTTGAGGAGTGGTACTGGTATGGTGTGTGGCAGTATGTGGCAAATGAACAGAGAAACAAATCAAATAATGATCAGAGCAGGGTACCAGAGTTATGGTGGGTGGGCTATATTGGGATAGCTCAGTATAGTGTACCGGGAGGAATACCAAATCCAGGATGTTGCCTATGATGTGTGTTGGATGGTTAACCATTTGTCTGAAGCCAATTTCCTCCATTGATTCAAGGAATGATGTTTCGTGATTGTTGGATAGGGATGCAAGATTAAAGTCTCCCAGAATAATATGTGGTTTTCTTAAGGATGAGTTACAGGCAGATTCTAGGATTGCGTCTATGTTTTGAGGACTAGATGTGGGAGGTCTATATATAAGGCATATAGCTAGATTTGTATTTTCTATCTTGAGAATATCCATTCCATCTTGATCATCACAGATGGTGGGGGTGAGATTGAGGTGAGATTTTGCTATTGTGAGTACTCCACCACCTCTCTTGCGATCTCTAGTGCAGTTGAAAGTGGTGTTTCCTTGTATTTTTAGTTGATTTAGTAAGACTGAGTCAGCCTCGGTTAGCCAAGATTCAGAGATACAAAGGAGGTCTGGTTTCTCATCAGTGATGAGGTCAACTATAATTGGGATTTTATTTCTAATTGACCTGACAATGATAAGGATGAATTTTAGGTGGGCAAAGGGGTTAGAGTTTTTCTTAAGGTTCTCCCTTGGTGTTGGTTTAATGTGGATTAACCTTTGATTACGTGTCTGCTGATACAGGAGTGTTCTATCCATGAGTGGAGGTCCGTTAAAATGCTTATGATAGTCATGTCTGGGGCGGTAGGGGATGATATGGATGAAGGCAGAGTCAGGTAGATCCAAGGTGGGGGAGAGTGTGTGGGAGAGGGGGAAGGAAGTGGTTAGTAGTAGAATAGTGTAGAAAATTACATTCAGGGAGAGTGCAAACATTTTTCTCAGCTCCATTTCAGATAGATCAGAAATAACAAGGAAACGTGTCGTTGAGTAGCTGATATGCTTAATAGCGCTATCAAAATGATACCTAGTAGTAGTAGTAGTGATACCCACAGGGAAGCGATTCTCAACCTGTGGTGCTGGACAGAGAAAAAAAGAAATGGCGGGGAATGGCAGAAGGAGAACACAGAAACTGGTAGAAACTGGCTGGTGAGGAGAAGAGAGAGCGGGAGAGTGATGGAGACAGGAAGGGAAAGAAAAATAAAGACGACTAATGGTGACATGCTTGGGGCTGAAAAAAAGACGGGCCAGGAAGAGTGGTAGAGATTAACTGGGGATCCCTGAACCTTTTGGACATTAATAAGAGGGTCCATGCAACCAAAAAGGTTGGGGACCTCTGCCATAGGGAAAATATGTGTCTGTAATGAGGGGGCATAGGATGAAGGTGAAAGGGGATAGGGGTAATATGTCGAAAGATTTCTCTATGGAAAGAGTGGCAGATACATGGAACAGTCTCCCAGTGCAGGTAGTAGAGAGAGGACTGTATCTGAATTCAAGAAAGCATGGGACAAACGCAGAAGATTTCTAAAGGGAAAAAAATGGATTATAGTAGTTGGTATGGAAGGGCAGACTGCATAAGTTGTATGGTCTTTTCATGTTTCTATGTTTGGATTGAAGGAGATGAACAATTGAGCATACTTTCTGCTTTGCAGAGTGGCATGGAGATAATATATTCAAGCATGTTTATAGTTCAGCAAATGTAAACAACTCTGCAGGATCGGAATGTGGCTTTGGAAAAAATACTGGAAAGATAGTTGCTGTATTTAAATGGAAATCTGGCACCACTTATGAGTCCGGGTAGATTCTCAGTACTATCCTGTTTAGGTAGAACTGAATTTATGAGGGAGGGTTATGCACAAGAAGACGGCTTGCAGTTCACTGAGTCCTTCAGGTCCAGTCCACTCTCATAAGAACATAAGATATGCCATACTGGGTCAACCAAGGGTCCATCAGGCCCAGTATCCCGTTTCCAACAGTGGCCAATCCAGGACACAAGTACCTGTGAGGTTCCCCAAAAGGGACACAGATGCCATACTGTTTATCCCAGGAGTAAGCAGTGAATTTCCCTGGTCCTCTTTAATAATTTATGAACTTTTCCTCCAGGAACTTGCCCAAACCTCTTTTAAAGCCAACTACACTAAGAGCTTTACTACATCCTCTGGTAATGAATTCCAGAGTTTGATTACATACTGAGTGAAAATGGAGACTAAGAACCATTGGTTTGATGACATCATTCTATGAGGATCTTGTGCAGTCCCTAACCAGCCAGTATTTCTGTAAAAATGCATACTTAAATTTGAAAATCTTAAAACTCCAACGAAGAGGGCCTGGAGCTACTGAAACCAACCCAACAAGAAGCCCAAAGAGCAAAATTATTCTTGAAAACTGCAGAAGAAAGCAGAACGAACAAGGAAGTGGGGCACCCTTTCAAAAAATGTAATCCTTTCTTAAATCCCTGAGAGAACCAAACCAGATGCTAATAAAGGAAACTCCATGAGCAGGTTCTGGACTGGACTGAAGGGATTCAAGGAAAAGAAAATTAGCAGGTAAGGCCTAATTTTACCTTCTTCATCATCCCTCCAGTGCAGTCCAGTCCAGATGCGTAGGAAGTAACAAGGAGACAGACAGCCTAGCCTGTAGGACACTTGCTCCAAAGGCTGCATCATGTCTAGCCTAAATGTCCAGTCTATAATAGCACACAAAAGAGAGCAAAGAGAACCAAATCACTACCTTTCAAATGTCCTGAAGTGGAACTAGATCATGCTGTTCCCAGGAAGACGCCTGAATCCTCAGAGTGGGGACCATACACCTTTGTCAATATAAGCCTTCTTTATCTAACAAGCAATTAACACTTTTGAAGTAGCCTCTCCCTTCCTAGGCCCTCCGAAAAGCACAAATGGTCAGACTTGTGGAAACCTTTGATCCTTTTCAAGTACTTTTCTTGAAATCCTATGAACATCCAAGTCAATACAAGTCCTGTGCAATTCCACAGCTGTCTGTCTCCCAAAACACTGGAAGAGTAACAGATTGGTTAACATGAAAGGCAAAAACTACTTTAGGAAAAAGGAAGACACAGTTCATTACCAGAAAAGGTTCTAGGCATGAAAGAGCCTGCAACTCTGAAATTCTCCTGGATCAAATAAATTGCCACGAGGAAAACTGCCCTCAAAAACAGATCTTTTAACTTTATATCTCAAAGAGTGTTGACATCAAAGCAAAGAGCACCAAACTGAGATACTAAGGAGGCACTACTGGATGACAAGAAGGCCACAAATACTTCTAACCCTTCAAAAAATGGGCTTGACCAGGATGGAAAGAGCATCTTTCTCTGTATCCAACCCCTTTAACATTAAAGGATTGACACCTGAACTCTCGAGGAGCTCAAGACCAAACCCTGGTCCAAACCTCCCTGCAAAAAAGGCCAGGATGTCAAGAAGAGACATTCCAAATGGACAAAGGTTTCACTCCTGGCACTAATTTTTAAAAATCCTGCAAACACATATATTAAACCAGGGAGGCAGACCTATTTTTAGCCTGAAACAAGGTTGAAATCACCTGAGAAGAACGTGACATTTCACTTACCAATTAAATGTCCTTTCCTTGAGTCCTGTCCAGACAAGTGGGTTGTGTTCCCCTATTAGCAGGCTGGTTGAGACAAAGAACCAATGAAAAGCCCAGGTTTCAATGACATCACTCCCATGCAGCTATTCGTCTCAGCCACCAGAGGTTCCTCAGTATTCATCCCAAAGCATATGGGAGAAAACATGGCAAACTTCACACAACCTCAATCGTGGGCAACAAGGAGTAAATCAACAGTCAAGAATTATGTACAGGAAAGCATAAAAAGAAGGCTGACTGTAGAAGATGAACCTGTAGAGTCAAGTATAAAAATCATAGTGGATCCAAGGGTACTGCAGTAGAAGAGCAGAGTAAATAGTTTCAGAGCAGGCTCTGGACTGGTCTAGCAGGACTCAAGGAAAGCATATTAACTGGTAAGTAAAATGTCACCTTCTATATCATCCTGCAAGACCAGTACAGACAAGTGGGATGTACCAAAGCTACAATGCCACTGTGCAGGAAGAAGACAGAGTAGCTCGCAAAACTCTTGAGCCAAAGGCCATGTTTCCCCATGCATGGGCATACAAATGGTAATACTTGAGACAAAGAGTGGAAAGTGATGCCCATGTTGCTGCCCGACAAATGTCTGTAGGGGCTACAGAGCACTATTTCGCCCACAAGGACATTTGTGCTCAGGTAGAATGGGCACGCAAACCCTCTGAAACAGGCCGGTTCCACAACAGATACGCTGAGATAATAGCTACCTTATTCCAGCGTCCCAAAGTCAACCTGGCCGCCATTTCACCTTTGCACAGGCCAGCAAACAGCACAAAAAGATAGTCTGACTTACAAATGGAATTCGTAACCTCCAAGAACCGGAGAAGCACCCTTCAGACATTCACAAGGCAAAGATCCTTATTCTTCGCCCGACACTGCTCTTTAGAGAATGAGGGCAGGCAAACCACCTGGTTCACATGAAGGGAGACCACACCTTAGGCAAGAAAGAAGGCACAGGTCAAATGAAAACGGCCTCCTTTGAAAAAGACAGATAAGGATCTCGACAAGACAGAGCCTGAAGCTTGGAGATCCACCTTGCAGAACGAATCGTGACCTAGAAGACAGTCTTGAACATCAAATCCTTTAAGGCAGCGTGCTTCAATAGCTCAAAGGGGGCTGCCTTCAGAGTCCTGATCACCAGACATAGATCCCAGGAAGGAATCGGAAACTGAAGGGGATGATGCAGACGTTGAACCCCCTGGAGAAAATGCGAGACAGATGTGTGCAAGGCCAAAGACGTGCCTGCCACCAGACTACAGAAACAGGTCATAGCTGCCACCTGAACTTTCAGGGAGCTAAGTGAAAGGCCCTTCCATAGGCCATCCTGCAATAAGTTCAACGGGGAGGACACCTTGGCTCAGGAGTCAATTGCCATGCACTGCACCTTGGCTCAGGAGTCAATTGCCATGCACTGCACCAGCACTCAAGAGGCACCATATCCATACAAATATAGCTTGGTAGACCTCCTCTGGGTCCCAAGCAGAGTAGAGATCACTGCTGGACAATAGCCCTTACGCACTAGCAGTCTCCTTTCAAGAGCCATGCCACAAGCGAGAAGGGAACTGGGTCCTCCAGAACAATCAGTCCCTGCCGCCATAACCCCCGAAATGGAGGCAGCTGAAGAGGAGGCACTTGCAGGAGCTGCATCAGGTCTCCGAACCATGCTCTCCGTGGTCAATCCAGTGCTACCAGAACAATTCTGCCTAGGTGGCACTCTATACACCAAATCACATGCCCCACCAGGGGCCATGGAGGAAACACGTACAGCAGATGCAGACTTGGCCAAGGCTGGGTCAGGGTGTTGACGCCCTTGGATGCCGTCTCTGTGTGGCAAGTGAAGCAGCAGCAACCTTTGGTACTGAAGCAGTGCCATCAGATCCATTCCAGGGCAATTACAGTGGCACAGAATCAACTGAAATGCCTCCAGACTCAACTCCCCCGCTCCAGGATCCAGAGAAAGGCTGAGGAAGACCTCTTCCACACTGTCCACCCCGGCATGGTGCTGAGCCAACAAGGCTAGGAGGTTCTTCACTGCCCAGGAAAACAGAAGAGCCATCTCAAGAGCTCCCCTGACACTCCTTGTGCTGCCTTATTGACTGACATAAGCCACCACGTTGTCCGAAAACATTCAAACTGCCTGGTCCTTAACCACGGGCTGGAAATGCAAGATAGCCCTCACTTTGAGGTGGCTGATGGACCATACCGCTTTCCTGCGGTCCCAATGGTCTGGGCCATATGGTCTTGGTAATGGGCTCCCCAGCCTGAGAGACTAGCATTTGTCGTCACCAGGACCAGGAGAAATTGTCCATTGGCACACCCTTCCTCAGATGACAGGGTCGCTCCCACCACCACAAGATGGTCTTCACCATCACTGGGAGCAGGAGCCTGCATTCAAACTCCTGAGAACTCGGGGACCACCAAGTCAACAAGCACTGCTGGAGAGGCCACATGTGAGTGCACACCCACAGCACCATCTCTACGGTCACTGACATCAATCTGAGGAGCTGAAGATAATTCCAGAGTCTGGGAGTCTGCTGCACACAGAACAGCACAAAACAATCCAACAGTCTCCTCTGGCAGGAAAAACTCAAGTGTCAAAATGTATTTCCAGGAACGCAAGGGACTGGGAAGGCAACAGCTGGCTCTTTCTCCGATTGATCACTCAGTCGTGGCTTTCCAAAAAGGACACCATTTGGGATGACACTCAAGATGCCTCTCAAAGAGAATGGACCAGTCATCCAGATATGGATAGACACAGATTCCTTGGAGCCGCAGCTGCCACTACCATGACCTTTGGAGAATGTCCCTTGGGGTGGTGGAGAGCCTGAAAGGGAGGGCGGTGAACTGATAGTGGAAGCCAAGCATGGCAAAAAGCAGATACTTTTGCTGATCCACCCATATCAGGATATGAAAATACACTTTAGTCAGATCCAGAGAAGACAAGAATTCCCCCTTAGTGCACTGCTTGAATCACGGAATGCAAGGTTTCCATCTGGAAGCACAGGACATGCAAGTGCTCGTTGACACCCTAGAGGTCCAGAATAAAATAGATGGAGTATTCGCCCTTGCCCCGCTCATCCGGGAGAACAGGAACTACCACCGCCTTTAGGTGCAGCAACCTGTCCAAGGTGGTCCGTAGAACGGCGCTTTTGATCACAGACCCACAAAGGGAGATTTACAAAAGCATCTGGAAATCAGCTCTTTGTATTCCAGGACATAGCTGAACTGAAAGGTGTCTAGAACCCAGCAATCCTTGGTAATCTGGACCCAATTCCTGAAAGAAAAGGCGAAACCTGCCTCCAACCGGAGGAACCAGAGAATGAGGCCACGAATCTTCATTGCGCGGTCTGGTAGGGGCCTCCTCTGGAGGGGACCAAGTCCCTGGGACCACACGCTTCAAGAAAAGACCGAGAATGTGCCCAGAGTCTATAAGGGGAAGAAAGGCTCTCCAAGCTGGTAGTGATGGAATTCCCGAGGACCCCTGGGAGTGCGAACAGTGCTCCTATAGGGAGCAATCGGAGGCTGACAGGAACTCCTGGTCACTACACAAGCCCTCTGGACCTGTCCTCCAGAAGGCGGAAGACTTTGTCTCACCCACGTTCTTTACCTGCTGCTCCCAATCAGACCCAACAGAAGCACCCCTCTAAAGCCAGATGGGCAACTGGGCTTTGGAAGAGAAGTCTGCTGCCCCAAGTCAAAGCCAAGCCAATGCCATGTCACTGTCGATGGAGCACAATCTCTGGCTGCTAGACATACCACGTCGTACATGGCATCAAAAAAGAAAGGCCATAGTCTACTTCAAAATATCATCTGGTGGAAAACAAATCCACCTTTCAGCCCAGAGTATCTTTCAAGGCCAATATATCTTCCACGGGAATGGTGGTCAGTTTGGTAACTGCCGTAGCCTGCACATCCACCTTGGAAATATCAAAACATAAAAAGCACTCTCTCTGGAGAGCATGCATCTTCTTATACATCCTTAGCCCCTTAGGTGGGGAGAGAGTAGTTACTCACCTGTAACAGGTGTTTTCCAGGAGCAGCAGGAATCAGTCCTCACTTATGGGTGACGTCGGCGCCGATGGAGCCCTCGCGGAGCAATTTTCCCCAGCTTTCGCAGAAAGCCTTTGGGAATTGCAGCGCGCATGCGCGGTCCCCTTCCCGCCCAAGGGTGCCATCTTGCTCAGTTTGATGACATAGCGAAGAGACAGCAAAAAAGTTAGCAAAAAGAATGACTGCAACTCCAAGGGGAGGAGGGAGGGTAGTGAGGACTGATTCCTGCTGCTCCTGGAGAACACCTGTTACAGGTGAGTAACTACTCTTTCTCCAGGACCAAGCAGGAAGTCAGTCCTCACTTATGGGACTCCCGAGCTCAAGGCTACCGGAGACCTCAACCAAAAAATGAGCTCCCTCAAGCTCAACAGTACAGAAGGAAGGAATCTTCTCTGAATAGAAGTCCGGTTGGTAGCCCAACACCAGGGCCGGAGGGTAGGAGTTGCTTAGACCTCAAAGAGATTGTGGAGGACTGCCTGCCCGAAAGCACTGTCCCTGCGGGACTCCATCTCCAGGCAGTAATGAGCCGCAAACGTCTGGCTTGAAGACCAAGTAGCGGCCCGGCAGATGTCCGCCCACGGAACAGAGCGGAGGTGAGCCACTGACGCAGCCTTCGCTCTGACACGGTGAGCCGTGACTCGACTCTCTAAGGAGAGGTCGGCTGCTCCATAAGCCCAGGCGATACAGTCAGCTACCCAGATGGACAAAGTACGATTAGAGACGGGTACCCCCAACCGATTGGGGTCAAAAGAGACGAAAAGCTGGACAGCTTTTCGATGTTCTCGCGTGCGGTCAAGGTAGAAGGATAAGGCTCTTCTACAGTCCAGGGTATGCAGAAAAGTTTCAGCTCGGCTGGTATGCGGTCTGGGAAAGAAGGTCGGAAGAACCACCTCTTGATTGATGTGAAAAGAGGAGATCACCTTCGGAAGAAACTTAGGGTGAGTCCGTAAGTCCACCCTATTCTTGTAGAACCTAGTGTAAGGGGGCTCCGACACTAGGGCCTGTAGTTCACTAACGCGCCTAGCGGAGGTAAGGGCTACCAAGAACAGAGTTTTCCAGGAGAGGAAACGAAGAGGGCAGGTAGCCATGGGTTCAAAAGGCGGACAGGTAAGCCTTTGCAAGACCACACTGAGATCCCAGTCAGGAGCTGGAGGGCGCAATGGGGGCTTAAGCAGAAAATGCCCTTGAGAAAAACGCGCCATCAGGGGGTGCGCGGAAAGAGGCTGGCCCTCCACCGGCGAATGATGTGCAGAGAGAGCACTGAGGTGGACCCTGACAGAGTTGGATTTGAGGCCTAGATCGGAGAGGTGAAGCAAATATTGCAGTACCACCGATACTAAGCAGGCAAAGGGGTCCTCAGAGCGCTGAGAACACCAGACCGAGAAGCAACGCCATTTAAGGGCATAAGATTTCCGGGTGGAAGGTCGCCGAGACGCCAGGACGACAGCCTCCACCTCCAGAGGAAGTAAGAGCGGAGCTAGGACCACCCTTTCAGCAGCCAGGCCATCAGATGAAGGGCCCGGAGGTTGGGGTGGAGGAGAGTACCCTGATCCTGGGTCAGGAGATCAGGCTGAAACCCCAGAGGAAGAGGGGTGTCCACCGCTAGTTGTAGGAGTAGAGGGAACCAGGGTTGTCTCGGCCACCTGGGCGCTACCAGGATCACGGAGGCCCTGTCCTGGACAATTTTGAACAGCGTCCGGGACACAAGTGGCGTGGGAGGAAAGGCATACAGTAGGCCCGTGGACCACGAGATGAGGAAAGCATCCGGCGCTACTCTGAGAGGATGAGGGTGCCGGGAGCAGAACCTGGGAAGTTGCCGGTTTAGGGGACTGGCAAAGAGATTCACGGTGGGGAGGCCCCACCAGCGGAAGATCCGTTGGACCACTACGGGGTTCAACCTCCATTCGTGCGACTGCAGAATCCGGCTCAGTTTGTCGGCTAGGCAATTTTCCTGCCCAAGCAGGTAAACAGCCTTGAGGAGGATGTCGTGGTCGACTGCCCAAGAGCACAGTCTCCGAGCCCCCTGACATAGAAGGAGGGAGCCCGTGCCCCCCTGTTTGTTCACGTAGAACATGGCGACCTGATTGTCCGTCTGCACCAGTACAGACCGACGAGAAGTGAGGTGAGAGAAGGTCCGCAGAGCTAGGCGGATCGTCCGCAGCTCCAGGAAGTTTATCTGCTGAACAGCCTCCCAAGGTGTCCAAAGGCCTTGAGTGCATGTTCCTTGGCAATGCACTCCCCATCCCAGGAGAGAGGCATCTGTCGTGAGCACTTGAGAAGGTGGAAGAGACTGAAAAGTCATGCCAAGTACCAGATTGGGCAGGTGAAGCCACCACTGCAGAGAGGAGACCAGGCGGTCGGAGATCTGTATTAAGTCCGTCACTCACCCTGTGGCCTGATGCCATTGAGTGCGAAGGCTCCACTGGGCAGGTCGCATATGCAGACGGGCGTTCGGAGTGACATGGACCGTGGAGGCCATGTGACCGAGCAGTTGCAGGAATTGTCTGGCAGAGGCCGGTGAATCGCTATGGAACCTGCCGGCCAGAGCTATGAGCCTGTTGGCCCGTTCCAGAGGCAAGAAGGCCCGAGCCTGCAGAGTGTCCAGCCGTGCTCCTATGAATTCGAGATCCTGAGAGGGGAGCAAAGTGGACTTTTCGAAGTTTATGACGAAGCCCAAGTGCTGAAGCAGAGCCACTGTGTGTTGAGTGGCCTGAGTGACCTCTAGGGAAGACTGTGCCCGGATGAGCCAGTCGTCCAGGTAGGGGAAGACGAAGAGGCCTTGAAGCCTCAGGAAGGCTGCCACCACTGCCAGGCATTTCGTGAACACCCTGGGAGCGGAGGAGAGGCCAAAGGGCAGTACGCGGTACTGGTAATGATTCTCTGCCACCACAAATCTCAGACATTGCCGGTGGTCCGGATGAATAAGGATGTGAGTATAAGCATCCTTTAGATCCAAGGAGCATAGCCAATCTCCCTTCCGGAGGTAGGGCAGTAGGATTCCAAGGGTAAGCATCTTGAACTTTTCCCGCTGCAGGAACTTGTTGAGGTTGCGCAAGTCCAGGATGGGTCTGAGGCCTCCTGTTCTTTTCGGAACCAGGAAGTACCTCGAATAAAACCCGTGACCCCACAAGTCTTTGCAGCTCCTGAAGGAGCAAGTCCCTGTGCAGAGGGGGTCTTGGAGGCGCCCCTGGAAAGTAGGGAGGGGGTACCTGGTGAAAATGTAAGAAGTAGCCCTTTTGAACCATCTGCAGCACCCAGGAATCGGATGTTATGGCTGACCACCTGTGGGCAAAGTGGGTCAGCCGGCCCCCCGTGCTGAGCGAAAGTCGCGGAGGGGGAGAGGCTATGCCGGCATAGTCAAAAACCCCCACCCTGCTGAGCAGGGGCCTGTGTAGTGGGCTTGGGGGCCTTCTGCCTACGGGACCCATTGCCCTGTCCCTTAGCCTGCTGGCCCTGATGGGGAGTTGCTGAGGCTTGATATTGTGGGTGGTGCTGGTTATAGGCAGACACCTTCCTCGGGTAAAAGGGCTTTTTCCCCGAGCCCTTCCTCTTCTGTGAAGGGGCAGAGGTCTTTCTGGATAGGCGAGTTCTGGTGAGAGTCTCGGACTCGAGTTCTGCCGCCTTATCAGCCATGGGTTTGCCAAAGAGGTTTTCACCTCTGCAGGAGACATCGACCAACTTGTCCTGCACCCATGGCTCGAGGTCGGATGACTGAAGCCAAGCCTGATGGCGAGCACCGATGCCGGCTCCGGCTACTCGAGCCGATGCTTCTAAGCCATCGTAGGCTGCTCGAGAAATAAACTTCGAGCACTCTCGAATACCAGTGGCCAAGGCCTGGAACCTCTGCAAAGGTTCCTTGGAGAGACCAGCAGAGAACCCGGCAATTTCCTTTGCCAGGTCTCGAAGATACATGCCCATATATAGCTGGTATGTCTGGACTCGGCAAGCAAGCATAGAGCCCTGGAAGCACTTCCTACCGAGGGCATCCAGGTTCCGGGCCTCCTTACCCGGAGGCACCGAGGAGTGCATCTTCTGACTCTTAAGTCGATGCATGGCCGATTCCACCACCATGGAATGGTGCGGTATCTGTGCCTTCTGGAACCCGGGGCTCTTGCGGACTCGATACATGGAATCGACCCACTTGCTTAACACCGGCGTCGAGGCCGGGCTCTCCCACATGCGGAAGAGCAGCCGCTCCAGCATCGGAGGGACCGGCACAGTAAAGGCCTCCTTCGGGGGAGAGTCATACTGGAGGGCCTCGAGCTCTTCGGCTCGAGGCTCCTCCTCCGGGTCCGCGGGGAAGGCCAAAGCCTTGGCCATGTCCCTCACGAACTCGGAGAACCGGGTATCCTCCGGGGGGGGGACCGTCTCCGAGGCTCCGACTCGGGCGAATTGGAGGGGACGCACCGAGTCTGAAAAGAACCGGGTGACTCGTCCTCCTCCGTGTCCCAGCCCGACTCCTCCGTGGAGTAATCGAGTGGCTCCGTGCGGGCGAGGGCCGATGACCTCCGCCCCGACCTCGGTCCCGAACGGGAGGCCGAGGGAGACCTTGGCCGAGGATCGACTCGAGCTCGTATGGACTCGAGGATCGACTCGGCCTCCGGGGTCGACTTGGACGTCGACGTCCCGGTGGTCGGGGCAGATGCGCTGGCGATGCCGGCCATCAATGCCCGCTGCTGGTCCATGAAGGCAGCGATACTGCACTCCAAGGCCGTCAATCTGAGACCAAACTCAGAAGACCCAGCAGCCCCCGACTCGGGCCCCGACGGCGTCGGGCCCGACGTCGGTTCCCTGGGAGGTGAGTCCACGAGGACTACAGTACTCACGTGTCCAGGAGACTCCACTTCGAGATGAGGATGCTTCGACGACCTCTCCGCCTCCGAGGACCCGGGGCGGCTGGCGGGGCTATGCGACCTGGCCCTCGAGGGACCAGGAGCGTCCTCCGACGCCGCCCTTGCGGGTTTCCTCTTCCGACGATGTTCCTGGCCGGGAGACCCCCACTCAGAGGATGCTCGGGGCCGGAGTCACGAGACGTCGAAGCCTCTGACGAGGTCCGGGCCCAACCGGATGCGGACTCAGAGAAGATTCGTTCCTTTTGTGACTGTCGACTCCTCAATGCCTTCGAGGACGTTTTGTTGCACGGACCACAACCCACCGAGTCATGACTGGGTCCGAGGCAACGGAGGCAGCAGTCATGTGTGTCGGTAAGAGACATAAGTCTGGTACAGCGATCACACTTTTTAAAACCGCTGGCAGCCATCAGGGGAAAAAGGGCCCCTGCGAGGTCGAAAGACCGTGCTGCCAGGGAAAAAGAAAAAAGTGGCGGGAACGCCCGTTACAAAGAACAAAAACTGAAAAAAAACGTGAACGGACTCGATATTGGAGTATCGAGGCCGGGCGGGAAAGAGACACGGCGTCGAACCGAGAAAAACAAACGAAAGAAATCAACTTTTTCAGCGGCGATCACAAACTACGTCTGTAGGGCTCCGCGGAAAAAAGAAGACTGAGCAAGATGGCACCCTTGGGCGGGAAGGGGACCGTGCATGCGCGCTGCAATTCCCAAAGGCTTTCTTCGAAAGCTGGGGAAAATTGCTCCGCGAGGGCTCCGTCGGCGCCGACGTCACCCATAAGTGAGGACTGACTTCCTGCTTGGTCCTGGAGAACTGGCGGAATCCCACTCCAACCAGAACGGGCCCTTGAGCACCTCTGGGAACAGGAGATAGTAGTGGATTTCCGCACCCCTTGCAGGAGTGGATGCCTCTTCGGTTCCTGCTCCATGTCTAGAGCATCTGCCAAGTTCAAGGTGGAAAAGGACCCTGTGATCAATAATTCCACTTCCTATTCCTAGAACAGGTGGATAACATTGGCCTCCTCACAAGCCTCTGAGGACAAGAGTACTTCCCTTCATCCACATCAAACATCTCAATCCAAGTCAAAGTCCAAATCTCAGACAGATCCCAGCTGATCCCCATCTCCAGGGGGCACCCTCTGCTGGGGACACTTAGCCATCAATTGAACAGGGCTTCCACTCTCAGCCCACCCCTCACAAGAGAAAACCAGATGCTGCAGGGTCTGAATTTCCATGCCAGAATGACCAGGCCTGCTGTAAAAGAAAACAAATCCCAGGGAGGACAATCAGGACTCTGGAAGCTCTCCTTGTGGAAACAACCCCCACACTAGGGAGCACATTTGCCGCTGATCCCCTAAAGGATGGGGAGAGGCACACAGCACAATCACCGGAGCCTCTGGCTAGATGAATATCCCTATCCATAGTGCCATCCACCACCTTCTGCCCTGAGGCAGGCAAGGTCAGACTAACAGCATCCCCCGGCTGAAAGAAGGGGAGTAGGCCCTCCAGGGACGACTCAAACAGCCATGCAAGAAGGGCAGAGTCTAGAAACCAGAGATGAGGCTCCTTACTCTCCACAGGCCAAACAATGTTTCCTGGAAGAAGACAGTTAAGACAAGTATCATAAAACTGGATGCTAAGGCCGTGGTGAGCCGAAAGACACACATTAACTGTGATTTATTGCAATATGTGTTACAGGCACTAGGGTAGGAACTTCTACTACTACTGAGCACTTGTATAGTGCTACAAGACATACGCAGCACTACACAGACATGTAAGAGACAGTCCCTGCTCGTCAAGGCTTACAATCTAGTCAAACGCGCATTGGAGCCACTCGGGCAGAATACACGCAAGGACTGAATGACCGCCAGGCACACAATATTAAAAACACTACTAGAGCATGCAGAAAATGGTGGGAAACCCCCACACAGTCAACAGTTGCCAGCAGTCCACTCTGAATTGCATCCCACATAGACTGAATCGGGAGCCCCCAACAAGGACAATGACGAGGTCAAGGTTTGGTACTCACCTCCTGAGAAAACCAGGGAAAGGATCCATGCCAGGCTCAACTCTACTCCCCTGAAACTGTTTGTCTGGCTTGGCAGCACTGCGTTTAAGTTGGATGACAGACAGATTCTTCTGAGAGCCTTCAGCGATCTTTGGGAGAGAGCAGGGGACAGAGGAGGAGGGAAGATGCATTGAGGTTCTGTGAAGCTGCTGAATTTTAACATCCTTCCAGATCCTTCCAATTTTCTAGCTGTTCAACAGGCTGTTATCCAGGATAAGAGCATGGAGTTGAAAGCATAGTTACTCACCTGTATCAGGTGTTCTCCGGGGACAGCAGGAAACAGTCCTTACAGATGGGTGACATTGATGTTGACAGAGCCCTTGTAGAAGCATCCCCCCAGCTTTCAAAGAAAGCCTTTGGGAGATGCTACCACGTATGCATGGTCCTCTTCCCGCCCAAGGGTGCCATCTTGCTCAGTCAGATGACTTAGCTAAAGACAGCAAAAAGGAGGGAAGCAACTCCATGGGGAGGAGGGAGGGTTGTGAGGATTGATTCCTGCTGTCCCCGAAGAACACCAGTTACAGGTGAGTGAGTAACTATGCTTTCTCCAGGAATAAGAAATCAGTCCTCACATATGGGACTCCCAAGCTACAGGCTATTGAAAGCCCATAGAGAAAAATCATGCTTACTCTCAGGGGAAGCCGTGAGCAGCAGCAATTGAGTCTGCAAGTGCAGACTGCAGTAGGACCCATTTGTCCGATGCAAGTGACGCTCCAGTAGCCTGAGCATAGAAAGGTTGGAGGGTAGGAGTTGCCTACACCCCGAAAAGATTATGGAGCATGGTCTGGCCGAAGGTACTGTCCCGTCGGGGCTCTTTCTCCAGGTAGTAATAAGCGGCGAAAGTATGGACTGAAGACCAGGTGGTGACCTGGCAGATGTCCACCATCGGGACAGAGTGCAGGCTTGCCACAGAGGCCGCCATAGCCCTGTCACAGTGCGTCATGACCTGGCCATCCAGAGAAAGCCCCGCCTGCTCTTAGGCAAGGGTGATATAATCCACCACCCAAGTAGACAGTGTACGTTTGGTCACCGTCTCCCCCAGCCTACTGGGGTCATACGAGACAAAAAGCCGAGAAGCTTTACGGTGGCGCTGTGTACACTGAATGTGGAAGGACAGGGCCCTCCTACAGTCCAAGGCGTGGAGGACAGTCTCCGCCCTACTGGCATGAGGCCTTGGGAAGAAGGTAGGCAACACCACCTCCTGGTTGAGGTGAAAGGGCGATACTACCTTCGGAAGTTGTCCGGACTGGCAAACAGGTCTATCCATGGTTCGCCCCAGAGGCGAAAGACCTGGTTGGCTACTCTGGGGTCCAGCTGTTACTTGTGCAGCTGGAGGACTCCGCTTAATCTCTCGGTCAGTGAGTTGTCCTGGCATGGCAGGTATACTGCCCATAAGAGTATGCCCTGCTGGACTGCGTAGGAGCAGAGGGCCATCGCCTCACGGCAGAGGGTGCAGGACCCCGTGCCCCTCCTGCTTGTTCACACAGAACATAGCCACCTGGTTGTCTGTTTGGACCAACACTGGTTGGTGCCGTAGGAGGTGGCAAAAGGCTCGGAGGGCTAGATGTATCGCCCGCAACTCCAGGAGGTTGATCTGCTGGTTGTTCTCGTCCTGCGACCAGCTGCCCTGAGTTCCTCACAGTGGGCTCCCCAACCCAGCAGGGAGGCATCTGTCGTGAGAACCCTTAAGGGGCACGGAGTCTGGAAGGACATCCCTGCCTCGAGGTACTGGGGGATTTGCCACCAAGTCAGGGATTCCGCCAATTGGTGGGTCACTAAGACTCTGTCCCGGAGACGGCCTGTGTCCACTGGTCCCAAAGGTACTACTATGCGGCCCTCATGTGGAGGCGGGTATCTGGGGTGACCTGGACCGTGGAGGTCATGTGTCCAGGTAGGCACAGCAAGAGCCGAGCGGACACCGAGGGATGGTGCTGTATGTCCAGGGCCAGAGCCCTGAGGCGGTTGGCTCGATCCCCTGGAACGAAGGCCTTTGCCGGGAGGGTGTCCAGTTTTGCCCCTATGAACTCCAGACACTGTGTCGGGAGGAGGTGGGACTTGGGGTAGTTTATTATGAACCACAGATGCTGCAGGACCTGAATGGTATGTGCGGTTGCCTGCTGCACTTCTGAGGCTGTGCCTCTCTTTATGAACCAATTGTCCAGTAGGGGACAACAAAAAGCCCCTGGAGGCAGAGGAAGGTAGCCACGACTGCCAGGCACTTGAAGACTCATCAGGCAGAAGCCAAGCGAAGGGCAGCACCCTGTACTGGTAATGGCTGCCCCCCACCATGAACCTCAGGTACTACCTGTGTTTGGGGTGAATGAGGATGTGTGTGTAAGCATCCTTCAGAGATCCAAGAAGCATAGCCAATCTCCCTGCTGGAGGTAAGGCAACAATGTTCCAAGGGAGAGCATCTTGAACTTCTCCCTCACCAGGTATCGGTTTAGATTGCGCAGGTTGAGGATGGGCCTTAGGCCTCCTGTTCTTTTTGGTACGAGGAAGTACCTGGAGTAGAACCCCTTGCCCCTGAGATGGTGGGGAACTGGTTCTACTGCTCTGTCCTCAAGAAGACCTACAAGTTCCTTCAATAGAAGGTCCTGGTGAAGGGGAGACCTGGGGGGCTTTTCTGGAAAGAAAGGGGAAGGTGTCTGGGCCAGACAGAGGAGGTAGCCCTCTTTGACCATCTGGAGTGCCCAAGAATCAGTGGTGATGGCTGGCCACCTTTGGACATAGTGAATGAGACGTCCCCCTGTGGGCTGCTCACCTCCTTGGGGTGGAGAGGCTATGCCCAAGGAGTCAAAAGCTCCCCCCTGGCTGGGCTGGGGCCAACGCCTGTGGCTTGGGAGTCTTCTACTTTCAAGGGCTTTGCCCATGCCAATTGGCCTGCGGCCCTTGCTGGGGCACTAGGGAGGCCTGAAAAGGTGGGTAGTTACTGTAAGCAGACCCTTTCCTTGGGTAGAAGGGCTTTTTACTAGAGCCCTTCCATCAGGAAAGGGCAGCAGTCTTCTTAGAGAGCCTGGTCCTCGTCATGAACTCGGTCTCCAGCTCAGCAGTCTTGTTGTTCATGGGTTTGCCAAAGAGGTTCTCTCCCTGGCATGGGACATCAACCAATTTGTCCTGAACCCATTGCTCGAGGTCAGATGACTGTAGTCAAGCCTAGCATCGGGAACCAATGCCCGCTTCCACTACTCGAGCCGCTGACTCGAAGACGTCATAGGCTGCCTGAGACAAACTTGGGGCACTCACGGACGGCCTTGGCCAGGTTCTTGAACCGCTGCAGGGGTTCCTCGGCAAGACCAGCTGAGAATCTGGCAAGTTCCTTCACCAGGTCCCTCAGGTACATGCCCGTGTACAACTGGTAAGCTTGGATCCGGCCAATGAGCATCAAGCCCTGATAGCACTTTCTACGTAGGGCATCCAGGGTGTGTGCCGCATGGCCGACTCCACCACCACGGAGTTGTGTGGCAGCTGTGACTTCTGGTAGCCTAGGCTCTGGTAGACTCGATACATTGAGTCAAGCCGCTTGCTCACCACCAGCACCGATGCCGGTGTCTCCCACATACGGAGCATTAGCCATTCCAGGAGGGTGGGATGGGCACCGTACACCGTAAGAGATTCCCTCAGAGGGGCTTTGTATTGGAGGATTTCTAGCTCCTCCGTCTCCATTAAGAATGCTAGTGCCTTGGACATGTCCCTGATGAAATTAAGGAACACCATGTCCTCGGGTGGGGACCGACGCCTGGACTCCAAAGGAGGGGAGTCTAAGGGGATGTCACAGTGGTGATGGGTGTCTGGTGACTTCATGTCCTCTGTCTCCCACTCAGAAAAGTCCATTGAGAACTCGAGGGAAGGATGGCTCGCAGACTCCAGGATTGATCCTCACCCATGGCCCTTGGAAGCCCCACAGCTGGCACCAAGCACACTGGTTGGGGAAGATTGTGGCCCTGTAGAATGGGAACTGGATCAAGACCTCGGCCGAGGATTGACTCGAGGCCGAAAGACCATGAGGATTGGCTCCGCCTCTGGAGACATTTTCAACGTTGAGGGCCCAATGGTCTAGGCAGAGGAACCGGTGGTATCGGACAACAGCACCCGCTGCTGGTCCATAAAGGCAGACAAGCTGTGCTCCAGGGCCACCATTCTGGACTCCAGGCTATAAGGCTCTGCAGCCATTGGCACGGGCACTGAGGAATCGGGCCCGATGCTGGTTCCCCCGAAAGGGAGTCCTCACGAAGGATGGTGTCAGGCAACCAAGGTCGGCCCAAGGTTGAGTCATTTTGGGGGACCTTTGCAGGCCGTTCCTTCTTCAATCCCTCAGAGGTGAGTCTAGGGCTGCGGGACTTACCCGGCCTGTCGGAGCCGTCCAGAGATGCTGCCTTTGAGGCCGCCTTGTTCTTCTTGTGTTCCCTTGAAGGAGACCCCCTTTCCCTGTCCCTTGGGGAAACTGCTAGGTACATATGACCTAGATTGGCCACTGTTGGAAACAGAATACTGGGCTTGATGGACCTTGGTCTGACCCAGTATGGCATATCTTATGTTCTTATGTTTTCCAAGGAACCATGGCGTTGATTGAGATCCGTAAGGCTACCCTGAGATTCCGCAGTTTTGGAGGAGGTCTTGGCCTTCGGAGGTACTGTGGACTCTGGGAAAAACTTATCGTGCTGCTGCTGGCGGCTCTTGAAGGCCTTGGTGGACATCTTTTTATAGAGGACGCATGCCATGGGGTTGTGGTCCAGTCCCAGGCAATGAAGGCAGGGACATTATTTTGACATATCGATCACACTTCTTAAAGCCACTGGTAGCCATCGGAGAAAAAAGTATCCCAGCGAGGTCGAAGACCTGCGGTGCTGCCAGTTGGGAAAAAAAGCATGAAGGAACCAAGAAGGGAAGAAAAAAAAACTAAGAACCTGAGACTCGATGCCAGGGCAGCAGGCTCAGGTGGTGGGAAGAGTACCAGTGTACTACCGGAGGAGAGTATGAAACTCAGGTCGAGAAAATCAATTTTTTCCAGGGGAAGAGCAGACGGGCATCTGAAGGGCTCCGCGTATAAAAGGAGACTGAGCAAGATGGCACCCTTGGGTGGAAGGGGGCCAAGAATGCATAGTGGCATCTCCCAAAGGCTTTCTTTGAAAGCTGGGGGGATGCTTCCGCGAGGGCTCCGTCAGCATCAATGTCACCTATATGTGAGGACTGACTTCCCGCTTGTTCCTGGAGAACTAATTTTCTTTCCTCCTATGGTTACCGAAAAGAATGCAGTCTAATGAAGCCTCCCACGTCGCACTCAAGTGAGAGTGTCACCCTCAAAGTGGTCTGTCATGAGTATTTTTTATCAATCTTTTCCTCTTAATTCTTCAGATTTTCTTCAAAGTGGATAAAATTCATCCATCATCTGCTGGAGTCAAAAATACGCTGAAGGGACCTTTGGTAGCTGAGGCAAAGAGGGGCATGGGAATGATGTCATTGAAACCTAGGCTTTTCACTGGTTCTTTGTCTCCACCAATCTGCTGATAGGGGAACACAACCCACTTGTCTGGACTAATCTAGAAGGATGATATGGAAACCATTATTAAAGTGAACTGGGGGAAATCTACTGCCTATCCCTGGGATAAGCAGAATGGAATCTTTCTACCTTTTGGGATTTTGTCAGGTACTTCTGACTCGGATTGGACACTGCTGGAAAGGGAAAGTATTGGGATGGACCACTGGTCTAACCCAGTATGGCAAATATTATATTCTTATGTTGTTACCATGTGCCACTTTTCCTTGCAGATCCCAAGCCTTTCTTCAATCAGCAGGCAGTCAAAAATTAAATACAGGTTTTGATGGCCAGTATTAACGCTGACTTGCTACTTTCACCCACATAGTCTTTGATGCTGTGGCGACAGAGGTTATATGATTGATGTCATCATGTTGAGTAAAGTTCTGAGGCTACTATGCTTGGGACTGCCTTCGATACAAAGAGAACTGCATCTTTCAAGTAGAGAAGGACTGGTCCATCAGTTGCGAAGAAAATACCCAAAGCATGGAGCAGTGCTTCTTTATTATAGAGAATGTATCCTTGACTTTTTCTCCAAATAAGTTGCCTCTCAAACATGGAGCATCAGCCAAATGGACATGTAAATCATCCCTCAGACCTGATACTCTGAAGCACACTATCCTGTGTGTTTCTACAGTTATATCTGCTGCATGTGGAACATCATGGATGTAACATAGTATAAACCCTTCTGTGTATCAAACGCTGATTTGCACATGTAAAAGGCCTCTTACAAAATTAGGTTATGCCTAGAAGTATGCATGGTATGCTTAGGAGCATCTTTGTAGAATAGGCATGCTCAGGAGAGGAATGTAAGCAGTCACAATTTACTGCACATTTTATTTACATGCTAACATTTATGCCTGCTCCTACAATCCAGGAGCTACTTCTTCAGGATTTGTGCTAGCATTTTATATATATTAAAAAAACAAACAAAAAAAATAACAGACACATAGGTGCTTAAGAATCTTTATAAAATAGAACCTTCTCTGCCCTGCTATGAAATTGCCCTTCACATATAGACCAAATAAGGTAAAACTGTGTCTCATCCATATCCTGAAGGATGTTATTTGTGTTTCAATCCCAAGAAGGAAAGATTGACAGGGGCAAGAAGTTGCTATAACAGAGCAGGCTGGTATTTTATCTCTTGCAATTGATGACACACAATCTTTAGGTTTAACACAGAATTTTGGAAAAACTTCTTGCCCACTATATCTAGTGCCTTGGGGTCTCATTCTGGTGGAGTATTAATATAAGGTTTAGATATTTTAGAGCTTTTAAGGGCCACTTTTACCACTACTGATTGGGTGTGATCATGTCCCAGAGCTGATTGTACTTTGTGTTTTTGATTTAGCCTTCTGGAGGTTGACTGAGTGGAGAAAAGGGTCTGCCAAATCTACATTTGGAGATACTAAAAAATCTTATGAACTGGTAGAGTGCTAATTCCTTTTGCACACTGACAAATTACAGAATGGAAATGAAATCTTATCTGCTGAGTGGGCCCCGTAGGCTTAATGGAGAACATCTCTTCAAGACTTGTTGGGTTATTATGTATCTTCAGGCTAAGGTTCTGGTTCTGATGACTTTGCTGTATCCATATAGTCTATTTGCCCAGGGAATGAACATCTACTACTATTACTTATCTGTGTAGTGCTACAAGGCATACGCAGTGCTGTAGAGAGACATATAAGAAATATCTCTTCTGAGCAGACGCTGACAGTCTAATCAAGAAAGATAACACAACAGGGGACTATCTTTGTTCCTTGCACCAGATTATAGTAGGCTGACATCATCTGAGAAGGCAGCGATGGAACATCCAACTGGTGATCTCCAGACACTTTATGGAGGCTCAGTAGATTCCTGGAGATGGTAGGACCCAAAGAAGATATGATAGTCTCCTAATGAGGTGGTATGGTTACTGACGCATGATCCTGAAGTAGAGCAATAGTGTCCTGTAGGAATTTTCATTAACAGAAGCAATACATTTCCAACTCAGCTGACTGAGGAAATACAGTGGTAATTTTCCTCTGAGGAATAGGCATAAAGGGGTCAAAGAGGTCATCTGAGAAAATCCAACTTGCTTGTTTAGGAGGCAGTGTATGAACAGGCTCTTGGTCTCTCTTTTGAGATTTCACTAGCATTAGGGGAACAGATACTCGTTAAGAGTTATATGTTTATGTCTTTGGGAGGATTTTATAAGAGGAGTCTGTATATTGTTTATTTGCTCTGAGATTGTGAGAGACTGTCTTTGCATAGCCTAAGTGTGTTTAGAGATTGCCTTAGTGGATCGGGTCGATAAACAGGGGTGGTAAATGCCCATAGAGTAGAGAGAGTGTGTATCCCATTGTTGCTTTTATGTTTTGTCTCCCAACTGACATACTCTGGAGTCTGAAAGGACCACAGAACTTTATTCTTTCCCAACTAGTCCATGACTTTCTGCTTTACCGACATTCATCCACTCAGGTACCAGCTTTGAGTCTTTGGGGTTAGCAAGGAAGCACCAGGCTCACTGCCAGTAAGCCCCACAGGCAACTGTGAGCGGCCCATTGGACTATTGGAAGATTTACTGTCATTCATTTTTTTTCCTTTTCCTTGTCCTATAGTTTTTGTCAAGGGAACAAAGAGTAGCGACTGTTACAGTCAGTGGATAAATTAAAACTAATACAGCTTGAATGAGGGTATGTGTGCTGGAACCTCCAAGCATGTTCAGGGGGTCCTGAGGGAGGGGCTGTCCTGAGCTTTGGGAAAACATCTATTTGATTCAGATGCCACAGGATAATGTCAGCCAGTCATGTAAGCACATCTCCCCTGCTTGTCCATAGAGAATGCAGTCTATAACCTCCCTCTACACACACAGCACAAATTTACACATTTACCTCCCTCCAACACACATTATTTTGTAAAGCAGATATTCAAACTTTTTCATTTAGACAAGTTAGCATACTAAAAAGTGAATGCAGCCTCATTCCACCCCATCCAATGACATATGACATGGAAAAGCTCTCCCATCACACCCTCTTACCCTGGCAAATTGCACAGAGATGCTCTCTTTCCTGTACAGCAACCCAAAACTAACATATAATGGGATGCTTTCCTTTTTCATTCCCTTTCAATACAATATAAGGATGCTCTCTATCAGTGCAGGGCTTAGAAACACTTTCACACAGTCCTCTACATGACCCTCAGAAGTGAGGTAGCCAACTTACTCTCATAAGGGAGAAAATCTCTTCCATGTAGGGTCTGATATGACTCCTGACAAAAGACACAAGCATTCCCAGTTGTTGAAACATGAACTGCAAAAGAAAACAGGTTATAGTGATCATGAAGGATGGAGTTTTCCAACCTTATAAGATTGGTAAAAATCAAACATAAAACCAGAAGACACATGCAAGAAGCACACTCAAATTTGCAGCGAGAGGCTCAGACACATACAGTCTCTCCAAGATTGTACACCCACCAATGACATGTGAGTGCACACATGATCCAGAGCTTGCACATCCACCAATGACAAGTAGTGTACATGCTGTCTGGAATTCATACAAGTAATATGTAAAACTACAAATGTGAATAAACAGAAAATAAAGCGCATTTAGTATACTAAATAAAATTCAAGGTAGATGTTTTATGTAGAAAATAGTACTAGTCCTCTAGGAGAGCAGAGATGGATTCAGAGTGCAGAAATATCATCTTTACATTATCTGGCAAAGCCATCCAAGATGAAGTACATCAAATAAATTAGCAGCACTATGACAGATAGAAAGTGGCCCACTCTTTAAAACAATTGGAATGGGAATTTAGACAGAAGGGCTTAACTCTGGCTCTGCCTTAGACAAGTCACTTTATCTCCTATTACCTCAGGTTGCTCGGACGTAAACTCTCTTGAGCCGAGGTTCATTGCATCTGTGTGCAATCTGTTGTAAGGTGTCCCAGTTTACATAAATGAATATATAGGAAAGGAAAAATCTGGTTTTACCTAATTTTCTTTCCTTAAGTTCTATCATACCAACAGATGGAGACAGAGAACAAATGTTTATGAACACTATGCAGCCACTAGTTGCTCAGTATTTTCTGTAATAAAGCATATGTAGACTCCCTGAGACCACTCCAATCTAGGGAGGAATTGTTGCAGAGCTTCAGCTCAACCACCCAGAGAAATCATTAGGCAGGATGCCAAACTATGTCATCCACTGGCATCTATAATACTGGTCTGAGAGGAAACAAAATGCAACTTCAATTATAAGAATCCAAACCCAGAATTCCAGATGGAAATCAGGACTGATCTGCTAGGACCCAAGGAAAGAAAATTAGTATGTAATAACATTTTTTTTCTTCCTTATCATCCACCAGACCAGTCTAAAAAGGCTGTCCATTGGTGGTTAGTCTTGAGGAACCTTACTACCTGCACTGCAGATCCCTGTCCATCGTCATCATTGTGTTTGGATGGAGAAGTGATAGAGAAGCAACTTTGTCAGATGGTTAATACCTCTTTGCAAGAGGGTTTTTTTCCAGCTACACTAAAGTAAGCCTTTATTGTCTCTCTGCTTAAAGGGCCATCTCTGAAAATTAAGGGCGGTTTTCAACTTGCTGTTCTTGGGTAAGGTGATTGAGAAAGTCATCCAGAAAGGTAAAAGGAACTGGCTATCATGTTTTAGATGACTGTCATATGTCAGGTTCCTTCAGTAAAACAGCACAGAAACCTTGCTATTTTTACTTGTGGATGATATCTATTACATTCACAACAGAGATAGCGTAGTTACTCACCTGTAACAGATGTTCTCCAGGGACAGCAGGAATCAGTCCACGCATATGGGCGACATCGGCACCGACAGAGCCCTGGCAGAAGCATCCCCCAGCTTTTAAGAAAGTCTCTGGGAGATGCTACCATGCATGCTTGGTCCCCTTCCCGCCCAAGGGTGCCATCTTGCTCAGTCAGATGACATAAATAAAAGATGGCAAAATAAAAGATAGTAAAGGAGCAACTCCAAGGGGAGGAGGGAGGGTTGTGAAGACTGATTCCTGCTGTCCCCGGAGAACACTTGTTACAGGTGAGTAACTATGCTTTCTCCGGGAACAAGCAGGGAGTATGTCCTCACAGATAGGACTCCCAAGCTACAAGCTATCAAAAGTCCATAGCAAAAAAACACGGTCTTCCTCAAGGGGAGCCACAAGCAGCAGCAATTCAGTCCGTAGTTACAGACTACAGTAGAACCCATGTGTCTGGTGAACACCAGCACTCTGGTAGCCTGAACACAGAAGTGTCAGAGGGTAGGAGTTGCCTAAACCTCAAAAAGATTATGGAGTACAGCCTGGCCAAAGGCAATGTCCTGTCAGGACTCCCTTTCCAGGCAGTAATGAGCTGCGAATGTATGGACTAAAGACCAGGTGGCGGCCCGGCATATGTCCACCATGGGAACACAGCACAGGTTTGCCACAGAGGCCACCATGGCCCTAACACGGTGTGCCATGACACAGCATTCCAGCGGGAGCCCCACCTGCTCAAAGGTGAGGGCGATACAGTCTGCCACCCAGACGACTGGGGTCATACGAGACGGAAGGCTGAACAGCTTTGCGGTGGCCCCGAGTACGCTGGCTGTAGAAGGACAAAGCCCTCTTATAGTCCAGAGTGTGAAAGACAGTCTCACCCCTACTGGTGTGAGGTCTTGAAAGAAGGTAGGAAGTACCACTTCCTGGTTGAGATGGAAGGACGATACCATCTTCAGAAGGAATTTAGGGTGCATGTGGAGCACCACCCTGTTCTTATAAAACCTGGTATAGGGCGCCTCTGCCACCAAGGCCTGAAGCTCACTGACTCTGCAAACGGAGGTGAGTGCGACCAGGAACGCCACCTTCCACGAGAGGTATTGTAGGTGGCAGGTAGCCAGAAGCTCAAAGGGCGGGTGAGTAAGTTGCCCCAATACCACATTGAGGTCCCACTCAGTTGCCGGAGGGCGAACCGGAGGCTACGATAAGAGCAAACCCCTTAGGAAGTGGGTCAACAGCAGCTGGACCGAGAGGGATTTGCCATCCACCGAGTGGTGGTGTGCCACCAGGGCACTGAGATGCACCCTGATGGAGTTAGACTTAAACCTGGAGTGGAGGAGTGGCCTAGTGGTTGGGGCAAGGTACTTCAGGCCAGAGGGTCGGGGGTTCAAATCCCACTAGAGGACAGCAACCTTGGGCTGGAAGGACTGGGGTTTCTAGTCCCACAGGTGCTTCTTGTGGTCTTGGGCAAGCCACTTAACCCTCCATAGCCCATGTTCCCTGTAAAATAGTTATCTCCTAGTTATAATGCCCTGTTCAATGTAAACTGCCTTGATATCATGAAAGGCGGTATATAAGAAATGTTAAATAAATAAATAAATAAATCTGGATTGCAAGAGGTGGAAAAGGTACTGTAACACCAATCCCAATGGGCAGGAGAATGGGTCCGTCTCGTGCTCTGCACACCAAAGTTGAAAACCTGCATCATTTGAGAGCGTAAGATTTCCCAGTGGAAGCCTTATGAGAGGCCAGGAGGATCTCCTCTACCTCACCCGAGAGGTTGAAAGGGGCTAGGGTCACCTTTTCAGCAGCTACGCCGTCAGCGACAGGGACCCCAAGTTGGGGTGCAGAAGAGAGTCCCTCTTCTGAGACAAGAGCCCTGGAGAGTTCCCCAATGGGACGGGGGTCTCCCTCGATAATCAAAGCAGTAGCGGGAATCACAATTGCCCGGGCCATCAAGGGGCTATCAGGATGAGCGAGGTCTTGTCACGGAAGGTCATGAACAAGGTTTGGCAATCAGCAGCATGGGAGGGAAAGCGTACATGAGGCCCTCCGACCACGAGAAGAGGAAAGCGTCTGCTGCCACCCTGGAAGGATGGGCCTGCCGGGAGCAGATGCAGGGCAACTGGTAGTGGTCCGGCTGGCAAACAGGTCCATTACGAGTTCCCCCCAGAACTGGAAGAGCTGGTCAGCCACACTGGAGTACAGCTGCCACTCATGCGGCTGAAGGACCCAGCTAAACCTCTCGGCCAGTAGGTTGTTTTGGCCTAGCAGATATATTGCCCGCAGGAGTATACCCTGTTGGACTGTGTAGAAGAGGAACACCACCTCTTGGCAGAGGGCACGAGACTCCATGCCCCCCTGTTTGTTCACACAGAACATCGCCACCCAGTTGTCCGTCTGGACCAACACCGGCTGGTGACATAGGCAGTGGCAGAAAGCTCAGAGGGCTAAGTATATTGCTCATAGTTCCAGGAGGTTGATCTGCTGGATGCTTTCATCCTGAGACCAGCTGCCCTGGGTGCGGAGTTCCTCGCAATGGGCTCCCCAGCTGAGTAGAGAGGCATCCGTGGTGAGGACCCAGTAAGGGGCCCAGGGCTTGAAAAGACATCCCCACCTTGAGACACTAGGGAGTCTGCCACCAGGTTGGAGAGTCTGCCAACTGGCGGGTCACTGAGACTTTGTCCCGGATGCACCCCATGGCCTGTGTCCACTGGTCTCGAAGGCACCACTGTGCAGCCCTCATTTGGAGGCGGGCATCTGGGGTGATGTGGACTGTGGAGGAGCCATGTGCCTGAGGAGGAGCAAGAGGAGCCGAGTGGGTACCGAGGGATGGTGCTGTATATCCAGTGCCAGGGCCCTGAGGCAGTCAGCTCAGTCCTTGGGCAGGAAAGCCTTTTCCTGGAGGGTGTCCAGTATAGCCCCGAAGAACTCCAGACATTGTGTCGGAAGGAGGTGAGACTTGGGGTAGTTTATCACAAAACCCAACTGCTGCAAGAGCTGGATGGTGCACGTAGTCGCCTGTTGCACCTCTGAGGCCATGCCTCCCTTTATGAGCCAGTCGTCTTAGGGGAAGAGAAAGACCCCACGGAGGCAAAGGAAGGCGGCATAAATGCACAGGGGGAGAACCTCTTTCGACTGAAAGCAAGTACTGCTACGAGGGGACATGGGATAAGGGTGAAAGGGGATAGATTCAGGAGTGATACGTGGAAATATTTCTTTACGGAAAGACTGATGGATCCGTGGAATAGTCTCCCAGTGGAGGTGGTAGAGATGAGGACAGTATCTGAATTCAAAAAAGCATGGGGCAAACACAGAGGATCTCTACAGGAAAAAAGGGGACTGTTGTAGTTGTTCATATGGAAGGACAGACTAGATAGGCCATGTGGTCTTTTTCTGTCATCATTTTTCTATGTTTCTATGACTGCCAGGCATTTTGTGAAGACCCTTGGGGTGGAGGCCACGCCGAAAGGCAGCACCCTGTACTGGTAGTGCCCGCCCCCCACCATGAACCGCAGGTACTGCCTGTGGTTGGGGTGAATGAGGATGTGGGTATAGGCATCCTTCAGATCCAAGAAGCATAGCCAATCTCCCTGCTAGAGATAAGGCAGCAATGTTCAAGGGAAAACATCATGAATTTTTCCCTCACCAGGAATTTGAGATTGTGCAGGTCGAGGATGGGCATTAGGCCTCCTGTTCTATTTGGCACGAGGAAGTATCTGGAGTAGAACCCCTTGCGTTTCAGATTGTGGGCACTGGTTTCATCGCTTTGTCCTTGAGAAGACCTGCAAGTTCCTTCAGTAGAAGGTCCCGGTGGAGGGGAGACCTGAGGGGCTCTCCCAAAAAATAATGGGGAGGTGTCTGTCAGATGGAGGAGGTGACCACTCGAAGTGCCCAGGAAAGTGGTGATGGTTAGCCACCTTTGGGCACAGTGGATCAGACATCCCACTGTGGGCTGCTGACCTCCTTGGGGTGGAGAGGCTATGCCCAAGGAGTCAAAAGCGCCTCCCCTGGCTGGGCCGGGACCGGCGCCTAAGGTTTGGGAATCTTCTGCTTACAAGCGCGATGCCCATGTCCCTTGGCCGGCTGACCCTCCTGAGGAGGCCTGAAAAGACGGGTAGTTTCTGTAAGCAGCCCCTTTCCTCAGGTAGAAGGGCTTTTTACCCAAGCCCTTCTGTCGGGGAGGGACAGCAGTCTTTTTGGAGAGCCTGGTCTTTGTCATGAACTTTGTCTCCAGCTCGGCAGCTTTGTCAGTCATGGGCTTGCCAAAGAGGTTCTCTCCTTGACATGGGACATCGACCAATTTGTCCTGAATCCATTGTTCGAGGTCGGACGACTGTAGCCAAGCCTGGCATCGGGCACCAATGCCCGCAACTGCTACTCGAGCCGCTGACTCAAATCTGTCATAGGCCGCCCAAGACACAAACTTGGAGCACTCACGGACAGCCTTGTGGAATTGGGCAAGTCACTTTACCCTCCGTTGCCTTGGAAGAAAAGGCCTGGCAATCAACTTTCAGTCATCTGTGAGGGGCTTAGGGGGGTTGGCGTGATTGTTGGGGGGAGGAGATTAGGGGGTACTGTTTCTGTACTGTTGCTATGTGTTTATTTTGTTGCTGCCAAAAAAGCATCTTTCAGGAAATGGAAAAAAGAGGCAAACGACAAAAACTGGAAACAGCACAAGCACTGGCAAGTTAAATGCAAAGCATTGATAAGGCAGGCAAAGTGAGAATTTGAGAAGGAACTTGCTACGGAAGCAAAAACACAAAATAAAGACTTTTTCAAGTACATTCGTAGCAAAAGGCCTGTGAGAGAGTCAATTGGACTGTTAGATGATAGAGGGGTAAAAGGGTCAGTAAGAGGAGACAAGGCTATAGCGGAGAGACTGAATGAATTCTTTGCTTCGGTCTTTACTGAGGAAGATGTAGGGATGTTACCCAAGACTGAAGTGGTATTTAAAGGTGATACTGCAGAGGAATTGAGAGAAATATTGCTACAACGGGAAGATGTATTACAACTATTTGATAAACTGAATAGTAGCAAATCACCTGGATTGGATGGTATACATCCAAGAGTGTTGAAAGAACTGAAATATGAGATTGCAGACCTGCTATTAATAATCTGTGAACTTTCATTAAAATCATCTGTAATACCTGAAGACTGGAGGGTTCCAGGGGTGATCCGGGAAACTACAGACCGGTGAGCCTGACGTCAATACCGGGGAAAATGGTAGAAACCATCATAAAGAACAAAATTACACAGCATGTAGATAGTCATGGCCTAATGGGAGACAGCCAACATGGCTTTTGACAAGGAAGATCTTGTCTTATTAATCTGATATTTTTTTTGAAGGTGTGAATAAACAGGTAGACAAAGGTGAGTCAGATGATATAGTGTATCTGGACTTTCAGAAAGCCTTTGACAAGGTCCCTCATCAGAGACTTTTGGCAAAACTAAAAAGTCATGGAATAGGAGACAATGTACTATTGTGGATCAGGAACTGGATAAAAGATAGAAAGCAGAGGGTAGGGCTAAATGGCCAATTTTCCCAATGGAAAAAGGTGAATAGTGGAGTACCCCAGGGATCTGTACTGGGTCTGCTACTTTTTGACATATTCATAAATGACCTGGAAAAGGGAATAACTAGTAAGGTTATCAAATTTGCAGACACAAAACTGTTTAAAGTTGTTAAAACCCAAGAGAATTGTGGAAAACTGCAGGAGGATCTGGATAAATTGGAAGACAAGGCATCCAAATGGCAGATGAAATTTAATGTGGACAAGTGCAAAGTTATGCACCTAGGAAAAAACAACCCACACTATGGTTACACAATGCAAGGTTCCACATTGGGAACCACCACCCAGGAAAAAGATTTAGGAGTCATCGTGGATAACATGTTAAAACCCTCTGCCCAGTGTGCAGTGGTGGCCAAGAAAGCAAATAGAATGCTAGGTATCATAAGGAAATGAATGGAAAATAAAACAAAGGATATTATAATGCCTCTGTATCGTCCCATGGTACGACCGCACCTTGAATATTGTGTGCAATTCTGGTCGCCGTATCTTAAAAAGGATATAGCGTTATTAGAAAAGGTACAGATAAGAGCCACCAAAAATGGTAAAGGGGATGGAAGGCTACTCCTATGAAGAGAGGCTACAAAGGTTAGGGCTCTTCAACCTGGAAAAGAGACGGCTGAGGGGAGATATGATAGAGGTCTATAAATTAATGAATGGAGTGGAACGGGTAAACGTAGATCGATTGTTTACGCTATCAGAATATAGAAAGACTAGGGGACATGCAATGAAGCTACAGGGTAAACTATTTAAGACTAATAAAGAAATATTTTTTCACTCATTGTGTAATCAAACTCTGGAATTCGTTATCGGAGGATGTAGTGAAAGCTGTTAGTGTAGCTGGATTTAAAAAAGGTTTGGACTAGTTCCTGGAAGAAAGTCCATAAACCATTATTAAAGGGACCCAGGAAATCTACTGCTTTCCCCAATACAAGCATTGTGAAACCTGTGTCTTTTGGGGAAACTGCTAGGTACTTGTGACCTATATTGGACACTGTTGGAAACAGGATGCTGGGCTTGATGGACTTTGGTCTGACCCAGTATGGCATATCTTATGTTCTTATCTTCTATCAGGATGAGCCTCTGAACCAGAAACCTGTTCCATGTGGGAACCTAAAACTTTAACCCCCCAAAAGATCTTGACCAAGTCCATATACTACAAATAACTGGACCGCCCAGTGCCACCAACACTACAAGACCAGTAAGCACAGCAATCTGTTGCAAGATTCAGTCTAGAAGAGGTAACGGGGAAAAAAACATACATAACCCCATCAAAGGCCAGTGGACACAGGGGCAACCAGTTCAGCAGATTCCCCTGCTCTTTGGCAACTGAAGAATTGAGAGATCTACTACTCCAACCCATTGTCGTCAGGTCCATAACAGAGATGCCCCTGCGACCTAAACAAAAGAAACTGTCTCCACAGAAACTCCCCCATTGCTAGATGCAGGGATATGGAATCTCCGAGTCCTCAATGCACTTCGTTGCTCAATAGAACAGAAGAGACTTTCCAAGTGACTGCTGCACTCCATGCACTCCCCTGGTAGATGAGACAAACAATTGCCATGGCTCTGCCGCACATGAACCATACATGCTTGTCTCAAAGTAGGGGCTCAGAATGGTACAGCCCACGATTACTGTTTATTATTTCTATAGCGCTACTAGGCATATACAGCACTGCACCCATACATGTAAGAGACACAGCTTACAATCTCGATCTTATACTGCGAGGTTACCATGTAAAGGTACTCAGCAAGACCTTGTTCCCAACCAGTAGTCATCTAAACAGCCCTGAGCCAATTGTTCCTGACAATGAGCCCTGCAGCTAAACAGGTTGGTGCTTATAGTCCTTACCAGAACCATGTGGCTCTATAGTTCCATTCACTTCAACAAACGATGGCTAAGTCACCAAGGCAGACTACCCACTGGAAAAGTGTTCCTTCTGTTTTGACCACCTCTCCTTTTTGAAAAAGGAATCCTAGGCAATGAGACAGTTCTTACTTGCCGTTATCACAGTTACTGTGCCAAGCAACAATCTGCAATTCCAGAACTACATGAGAGGCAATCCATCGGCACTCCACCTCCAGGTATGCTTAAATGAGCCAGCTCTGCCAAGAAGGATGTAACAGAATACCACCTTGCTCAGAATGGTGGCCACTATCAACAAAAAGTTTGAGTAGGAAGGGGGAGCTATGGCTAAACTGAAGGAGAACATCTAGAACTGATAATATCCTCATGAACTGCATCCACAAGAATCTATGGAAATTCTTCAAACTGGGCTATGCGAATATTTCTCCTTGAGATCTGAGACAAAGAGCCTGATTCAGTAACAGCCACATACAAAATGGAAATGGGGTTGATATCTACCTGATTCCGAAACCGCAGATATAGACACACCCGCTGTTTCGGGATAAGGGAGATATATATCCCCATGCACACTGCATGCAGAGAAAGTAGATGTTGCAGAGGCTCCCCGTCTCTCCCTGCTGCCATGCCTCTGCTCTCAATATGTGCAGCTGCTGGGCCGATGGTCCCATCTGCATATGTCTACATAGCTGGTATTATGTCCCTAGCACTGTGTTATGTGCCATTGGGGTGGTCCTACAGGTTCACCAATGAAAACATGTCCCTCATCCCCGGACTCCATCAGGCAAAACTGCATCTTCTGCTCTCCATGGCAGCACACACCACCTCACCACAGCCCTGCCATATCCCATTCCCCCTATGGCAACCACTATAGGGCAGACCGGATTTTGCTCTAAGTCCTGCCCTTATTCCAGGGTCCAGCAGGAATAAGCTGTACATCAATGGGAATGTTGGGAGACATTCGGGGGGCTGTTCCCAAATACCCTTTCTTCATCTTGGCAGCTAACCATGCCCTTGCTCTGCCCCATCCTGCCCACCTTTGTTCTTTGTAAACCGCTTTTGATCTGCTGGAGAAACACGGTATAAAAATTTACAATAAATAACACATGGTGCAACAACAAAATGGCACAACATCTCAGAAGACTGGAAAGGGGGATCAGAGGATGGTAAATCCTCTAAGTGAGTAGCTCCCAAATGTAGGCAGTTGTCATTCCGGCCCCTGCTCTAGGGCCTCTTGTGCCTAAAAAGTGGTATCTCATGATGCTACTTGTAGCCCACTCCTGCTGGAGTTGATCTGTGATCTATGTTTTCCCAGTCAGCCCTGGACTTTGGTTCAATACCAGGGACCCTACAGCCAAGAGTCAACTCAGAATCCCAGAAGTCCTGCAAGCTTCCCTCACTTTTCTTTTTTTCCTTCAAGACCCTTTCCAGAGCAGAGGAATTGGAAGTGTGTGGCCTCTCATCAATTCCCCTGGCTCTGGGGTTGGAAGAGTTAAAATGATGGTCGATCCCTCACAAAATACCTGCCTCAGAAAGAACTGAGTAGGAGCAAATAGGACCTCCAGCTCGGCTTTGAAGAGCCTACTTTCGTCACTGGAGACAAACCTGAAAGTACTCCATCACGCACATGCTTTCTAGCACTGCTGTTACAAGAACGATTTGAACTTCCTAATGCTGAGAGCAGCAGGATCCTTGTTTGAGGCTGTAGATGGCGATCACTCTGACCATGCTGCAGTGGGTTGCTTCACAGACACATTTCTTCCAATATGCTGCTCGCTGCCCCGATTTGGGCCTGCTAAACTTGCAGATGCTTAAGCACATGCCAGGATTCTCACCACTGCTTCTGCAGCCTAACATTACCATACCGCTCCCAGCATTAGAAGTGAGGCTGCCAAACAGGCTGCCTGACAGGTATGAAAGGACTATTCCTTCTGCCTCAGCACCCGATTTCAGCTGAGCCACTCCCAGCGATGCTTCACTTCTCCCTCCCCTATGGCTGCATGCAAGTACAGCTCATTACAGCTGCCTCCATCAGAGGGCTCGACCAGTCCTGGTAATAGTGTCTCTTAACAGCCATCACAACTAGCCTGCCTTACCTCTCAATGATTTTTTCTGAGAGCCACTACTTCTGGTTCCTTTTTCTTTTTCTTCTCATCCAGAGATAAAGGACAAAGGGAGGAAAGAGAGGAAGTGGAGGTGAGGGAAAGGACCTGGACTCTTTCAGGTGTTCTCTGGAGCCAAGCAGTGAACCTTGATCTATATAATCTCAACTGGGTAACCAATTCTCCAACTATGTCCAGGAGACAAGACCAGCCATCTATCTATGGATACTGCGCAGTCTACCATCTGCTGGAGACAGAAAATACCGAGCAACTAGTTGGCTAGTTGATGCTTTGTATAGGGCAAGGCTCACAAGTATTTGCTCTCTGTCTCCATCTGTTGGTTAAGGGGCATAACCCATCCACTCTGAACTGGTCTGACTGATAATAAGGAAGCCTAGTTTACATGAGTTAATAGCGATTCTAAGAGAGAAACTGGTTATATCAATAGTACTTTCCATTTGTGGCACAGATGACAAGATAATCTGGCATTTTATCCGGTTGTTGCAACTCTGTTGTCCTTAGGGTAGGGAAAGAGATTGCCCTAGAAACGAATATGTCATATAATGGAATGACATTCTCCTTGACCAGTAGCACTGTCTGTAGGGGTGACAAATCGATTCAGCTTTCTGCATATGAGTGAAACACTCAGCTATGCTGAGAGGGGCATTCAATCCATTGTGCCCGAGTCATCAGCTATATTTAAGCTACACAACAGCCAAGAACTGATAGCCTTTCTGCAGGATCAACATCACGTTATCTGCCAATAGTAGGGTGTGAAAGGACTGATTCATTATTGAAACTTACTTGGGGAGAAGGCTGGTGGGACTAGAATGGAAACAAAGAGAGAAAAAAAAGAAAAGTTAAAAAACACTCTAAGAACTATACAAATCTTTCTGCAGGTTCATCCTTCATATATACACGGGACTAACTACAAACAAATCATTCATGCCCCCAAAATTTAATAAATATTATATTGCAGATGATGTATGATGAGAAAGAAGCAAAACTAAGAGAATTCTGATTTAGGAATATATATAGACTTATCAAAACCTTTTATTTTTATCTACTTCCCACCTCATCTCTTTCCATAATTTTACCTCTCTCTCTTTGTGTAACTTCTCCCTTTCTTCCCTATACTGCAGAGGAAAGAGGAAAACAAGCTAGGATCCCTACCAGGCAGGCAGTCTCAATTCCCCACCCTGCCAAGTCATGCTGAATAGGACAGAGTGAGTATAGGTCCAGTTCCCACAGATCAGATGCACAATGTGGGAAAAACACACAAGTTCAGCCCCCCCTCCCTGATGACAGAGCAGAACAGTTAAACTCAGCCTCCTATCTGTGCCCTGGCTAGTGTCACTATATAAGTGGTACACAGGACAACAGTAGCCGCACCTCTCTGACGTTGGCATCGCAGAGGCGGATGACGGTGAGGAAGATGGGCATGACCTGCGGTAGAAACTGCACACACTTGAGGCCAAGGGATTTGAAGATAAAGGTGATAGCCTGTACAACCATGGTGTGGTGATTGGACAGAGACTGATCCCGAAGGATTCGCATCAGCGTTACCACAGACACAGCTGGATAGAATTCATCCAAAGGCAGGTTTCCCATGTTCACCAGCATCTCACTGGTGCTGTAATCAGCTGCAGGTAATTAGGAAAGCATTATACACAGAAAAAGCACAAATGGGCATATACACAAGCACGCACAAAAGGGAACACAGATCTCCAAAAAGTCACAAGATTATATACAATCTGAATGTACATGACAAGAGCACACAAAAAAATGAAGCTCGGGTAAAAAGAGGCATGACCAAGTTTGAACATGTTAAGAGGAAATGTGAGAAAATTTTCACAGAGAATGAGGTGGATGCCTGCAAATATTTATCAGCAGAGGTGATAGCAACTAGACACTGACAATTCAAGAATACCTGGTATAGATATAACAGACAATGGCAGAAGAGAGGGAAAACACTGGGAGGTTGATATTTAAAATCACCTATGTGCCTTTTAAAAAAAATGTGGACTATTTACATATCTCTAGTCTCTGAAATCACTAAGGGGTAATTTTATAAAGGTTTGTTTACATGTGTAAAGTCTGTTTTACATGCAGAAAGGACTTTTATAAAATGTAGTTATTCACCTATAACAGATGATCTCTGGGAACAGCAGGAATCAGTCTTCACATATGGCTGAACGTCCCACTTGAGCCCGCACGACAATGCTCCCTTGCGTCCTATGGAGCCCGCATGACAATGCTCCCTTGCGTCCAATAGGAAAGCTTTTGGGAGCAGTCCACTGCACCTAAATCTCTGCCTTCCCAACTCCTCTCCTCAAAAAATACCCTACAACTCCTAGGGGAGGAGGGCAGGTTGTGAAGACTGATTCCTGCTGTCTCCAGAGAACACCTATTACAGATGAGTTACTGCGCTATTTCCAGGAAGAAGCAGGAATGCAGTCTTCACAAATGGGACTCACTACCTCCCAGGAACCAGGCTAGTATGGTGGAGAGTGGAATGATCCCCTAGTAGAAATGCAGGAGCCAAACAGAGTGAAACGTTTGAGGGCCATCAGACTCTGTTTCATGAGGGATAGTTCTGCAAAGGTAGTCTGGTATCCTGAGAAGTCTGGGACAGAGGGTAGGGATTGAGCTTACGTCCCAAAAAGGGGCTGGAGAACAGCCTGTCCAAAAACAGCATCCTGGTGGGAGTCTCTATTATGCCACAGCTTTTATTCATACCAGCTGTACCAGTCCTGTAATTTGCCACGCTTTTGCAGATGATAATCTCAATTTGGTCCACCTTGCTGCCACAGTTCCCTGCCACTCAGATTAATCATGACAACATCCCCTAAACAAATCAGAATGTTGCCTTCTCTTATAGGTGATGCAGGATCAAGTGGGACCTGGAGGCCCTTGAAACTTGCTTCAGGGGCATCCCTAGGATGGTGTATGGGCCAGCTGTGTAGAGATCCTTGGCACTAGTGATCATAATATGATCAAACTTAATAACTGGAGCAAGTACACAAAGGAAATCTACTGTCAGTATTTAATTTTCAAAAGAGATACATTGATAAAATGGTTATGGTTTATGGTTTATTTGCTATACTGCCTTTTCCAGTTACACAAAACTGTTTATAAAGAAATATTAAATAAAAGTAAAATTAACATATGAAAGCCAGAATGCCAATTACATATAGGACAGGAGAAAAATAGATAAGACAACACACAGCAGAACACACTGTGAAGACACATTCATTCTACAAGCATACAGCTGCTGAGCTCCGTGAATAGATCGCAGAGAGTGTGCTGGGTAGATAGGTATTCTGGAGCAGTCTGGCGAAATGCTTTGAAGGTCAGAATAAGAATTTTGTCCTGGATACCGGCTTTTACCAGAAGTCAGTGATGGCGAATAAGTAGGGGATTTACATGATCAAATCTATTGGCATGAGTGAGAATACAAATAGCAATATTCTGCATAGTCACAACATTTGGCAAGCCAGCATATACGGCATTATTTATTTATTTATTTATTTATAATCTCTTATATACCGCGCTATTCTGCATCAGTGCGGTTTACATTGAACAAACTGAAATTACATTGAACAGGGCATTATAACTTGGAGATAACTATTTTACAGGGAACATGGGCTATGGAGGGTTAAGTGGCTTGCCCAAGACCACAAGGAGCACCTGTGGGACTAGAAACCCCAGTCCTTCCGGCCCAAGGTTGAAGTCCTCTAGTGGGATTTGAACTCCCGACCTTCCGGCCTGAAGTACCTTGCCCCAACCACTAGGCCACTCCTCCACTCCAGTAATCAAGTTGGGATATAACAGTAATCAAGTTGGGATATAACTGTGACAAGAATAATGGTAGTCTGAGAGTGTGTATAGAGGAAAGAACAGATAGCCCAAACATGTCTGAGTAGAAGAAAACTAAAAAGAATAGCAGCAAAGGTCCAGAGTTTATATCGGTCATGGATATTGTTTAGAAATAGAATCTTGGAAACCCAGACCAGATATAGCCCACACATTAAAACAGACAGAAGGAAGGCCAAACGACAGCCAGTATGGTTAAAAGTAAAATAAAAGAGACTATCAGAGCCAAAAGACATCAGTCAAAAAATGGAAAAAGGAATTAAATGAAATAAGAAAAAGCTTAAATGCTGGCAAGTTCAATGCAAAGTATTGATAAAGAAGATAAAGAGAATTTAAAAAGAAGCTTGCCATAGTGGCCAACGCACAATAAAAATAAATTTTAGCTGTATTTGAAGCAAGAATCTGGCAAAGGAATCAACTGGACTATTAGATGATCAAGGGATAAGAGGGGCACTTGGAGAGAACAAGGCCATAGCTGGGAGACTAAACAAATTTTTTGCTTCGCTCTTTACTGAGGAAGATGCGAGGAAGCTACTCATGCCAGAAAAGGTATTTAACAGTGATAAGTTAGAAGAGCTGAATGAGATCTCAGTGAACCTGAAAGGGTGTAGCAGATCAAACTGACAAACTAAAGAGCAGCAAATCACCAGGATTGGATGGTATACACCAGTGGTTCACAAATTTGGTGTTGGAACTCCAAATTGGGTTCACATCATCAGTAGATGGGGTCACAGAAACATGGTTATTTTCCCATCTTTCTGGAGTTTCATTGTGACTTATACTTAGTCAACAGTCAGCATGTGCCAGTGAACATTCATATGCCCTTTCCTGCTCCTGGGTAAGCTTCCTTAGGCTGGAAACCCATGCTGAGTACTGGGGTCTGTAAGCACATACCTCACACTGACACAAAGGACCCTTTGCCGACTGCTGCTCTTGTTGCCACTATTATTGCTTATGCCTTCCTTCTTTAGACAAGTGGAGAAGGGGAAGGGGGCTGGAGATCTGCCAGTCTGATTTTATCATCAACTGAGGTCATGTGAATTTTCAGTTTAATATTTAATCTATCATTAAAATAATCTATGGAACCAGAAGATTGGAGGTTGGCTGATGTAATGCCAGTGTTTTTTTTTAAATGTCCCAGGGATGATCTGGGAAACTACAGACTAGTGAACCTAACATCTGTGTCAGGCAAAATGGTGGAAACCATTATAAAGAACAGATTTACTGAACACATGGACAGACCTAGGTTAATAAGACAGTCAACATGGGTTTAACCAGGGGAAGTCTTGCCTCAGCAATCTGCTCAATTTCTTTGAGGACATGAATAAGCATATAGCTAAAGGTGAGCCCATTGATAACAGTGTATTTAGACTTTCAGAAAGCAATTGATAAAGTCTCACATGAGAGACTCCTAAGGAAATAAAACATTATGGTATATGAGGCAATGTCATTTTGTAGATAAGAAACTGGCTGAGAGAGAGAACAGAGTAGGATCAAATGACCAATTTTCTCAACGGAGGAAGATGAAGAGTACAGTAGAGTACCCCATGGATCTGTACAGGGATCATTGCTTTAAACACATTTATAAATGGAATTGGGAACAAGCAGTGATTAAATTTGCAGATGACGCCAAATTATTCAAAGTTATTAAATCACATGCAGATTGTGAGAAATTTCAGGAGGACCTTGTAAGAATGGGCATCCAAATAGTAGATGAAATTTAATGTGGACAAGTGCAAAGTGATGCACGTAGGGAAAATTATAGTTCCATAGTGCTAGGTTCTGCATTAAGGAGACCCCACCCAGGAAAAGGATCTAGGTGTTATTGTAAACAAAACATTGAAATCTGTTCAGTTTGCAATGGTAGCTAATAAAGCAAACCGCAACTCAAAGATATAGCAGCATTAGAAAAAGTATACAGAAACAACCAAAATGATAAAGGGGATGGAACAGCTCTCCTGAGGAAAGGCTAAAGATGTTAGGCCTCTTCAGCTTGGAGCAGAGCCTGATGAGAACATAAGATATGCCATACTGGATCAGACCAAGGTCCATCAAGCCCAGTATTCTGTTTCCAACAGTGGCCAATCTAGGTCATATGTACCTAGCAGTTTCCCGAAGGGACACAGGTTCCACAATGCTTGTATTGGTTCAAGCATTGATATCCTGGGTCCCTTCTTAATAATGGTTTATGGACCTTTCCTCCAGGAACTTGATAAGAACATAAAAGCAATATTACCCATAACAGGTAATGCCTCAGCCAGCCTTGTTCATTAGGCACAGTGGGGGATTGAACCCATGACTCCTGCATCATTGGTCAGTGTCTTGACCATTGTGCTACACTGCTGCTCCAAGGGGAAAGAGGATTTTATAGGCCTCTATCATAAATGGAGTGGAACAGGTAAACGTAAATTCCTTGTTTACTTTTTCAAAAAGTAAAAAGACTAGGGGACATGCCATGAACTTACAAAGTAGTATATTTGAAACAAATAAGAGAAAATATATTTCTTCTCTCAATAAATGAATAAGCTTTGAAACTCATCTATTTAAAAGTTATTTGATATACTATGTGTTGCACAATAGTAGGCTTCACAGTGGTTCACATATCCAAATTCAATGGCCAGATGGCCTTCGATAAAACAGACTTGATGGGTGGACAATTACAGACAAACATCCCCATTAATATAATTTGTATAAAAGTCACATACAATAATTTGTGTAAAAGCCGCTACAACAAGGAATAATGGCCAAACTGCCTCACGCTATCCTCTATTCGCCCAATCTTAAAGAAACCGAGCCTCGATCCTTTAGACCCCGCATCATACCGACCCACTGCCAGTCTCCCCTTCCTAGCAAAAGTCATCGAGAAAATAGTCCAGCTCCAGCTTCAGGACCACATCGATGAGAATCATTTACTTGATCCACAACAGCAAGTTTCCGCCCACTGCATGGAGTTGAAGCTCTAATGACATCACTCAAATACACGGACACAAGGAATACAAGACCACTCACAAGCCTACCTACTAGAATTTCTGGACATCTCTGCAACATTTGATACTGTCGACCATGACATACTCCTCCAGCGGCTCCAGACATATGGCATACAAAATACTGTAATGAAATGGTTTCAGTCCTACCTCACTAACAGAGGACAGCAAATAAAACTAGGTACGAGCACCTCCATGCCATACCAACAAACACAAGGAGTACCCCAAGGCTCCATACTGTCCGCACCCCTCTTCAACTTATATTTCCTGCCCATCTGCTCAATCATTAAGAAGCGTAATGTCCACTTCCACATATATGCTGAGGACATTATGCTATTCAGTCCACTCCACACTAAACAGCCATCATACACTCAGATTCAAGACTGTTTCACTGACATCTCCCAATTGGCTTATAGCAAATAACCTATCAAACTATAAAAAAAACAGAAGCTCTTTTTATTATAAGGTACTCCTCATTCACCCCTCCAACTACAATAACACTAAACACCCAGATAAATGTTAGACCGGAGCTGAAATACCTTGGAATAATACCTGACCAACAACTTTCCTTCAAAGCTCATGTAACAGCAGCCAAAACAATCTACTTCAAGACTAAGACTTTACAACGACTCCGCCCCCTCCTAGAACCAGAAGGCTTCCGCTCATCAGTTCAAGCCCTCACCATCCCCCATGCAGACTACTGCAATTTTATCTACCAGGGATTACCACAAACCACCCTCCTCCCCCTCCAATCTGCACGGCACATACAATCCAGGGAGCCGCTAAATATGACCACATCACTCCTATCCTAAAACAACTTCACTGGCTGCTCCTCCCCAGCAGAATAAAGTATAAATCGTTACTAATAAAGCACAAAGCACTACACTCATACCCCACCACTCACCTCCAAACCGCCTTCAGATTGTTCAAATGGGCACCCCAACCCAGTTTGGACGCATCTGTCATCAGTGTGTACTGAGGTGAAAGCATCCGAAAAGGTGACCTGACAAGCAGGTTTTGGGGGAGAGCCCCGTTCCCTACATCCACTGAGAAGAGAGTGTCCACTGTGCGGATGCCTGTGTAAGCAAGCATAGAGGATGACATGGGCAGTGGAGACCATGTAACCCAAGAGGCGTAGCATCTCTCAAGCTGTTACTTGGGTTTGTTGTTGCATGTCTCCTGCAAGCTCGATGAGGTGGGAACAATGATCCCGAGGAAGGCAGACATTGGCCTATATGGTGTCTAGAAGTGCTCTGATGAACTTTAGCTTTTGAGCTGGAGTGACATGAGACTTTTGAAAGTTTATGACGAAACCCAGATTTTGGAGCACTGATATGGTATGGTATTACTTTCTGAGGGGATTCACCCCTTATCAGCCATCATCTAAGTAAGGGAAGATAAATATCCCCGATAGATAGGCAGTGACCACTGCATACATTCTGTAAAGACCCTTGGGTCACAGGCGAGGCCGAAGCGTAGAACACGATATTGATAGTGGTCATTCTGATATATGAAGTGGAAATACTGTCTTGTGAGATGGGTAGATCAGTATGTGTGTGCATGCCTCCTTCATGTGCTGCTGGAGGCATGGTAGAAAAGTTCCCAGAGAAATCATTTTGAATTTTTCTCGGACCATGAATTTGTTTAGGTCCCTGAGATGTAAAATGGGTCTGACTTCCCCTGTTTTCTTTGGGATGAGAAAGTAAGGGACATAGAAACCCATCCATTGTTTTGAAAGTGTAACTTTCTATGGCACCCTGTGTTAACAAGGTGGTCACCTCTGTGATTAGTAGAGCACTTTGGAGCGGTTGAGAGTAGTATTCCTCTTTGAATCTGGTGGGGGGATAGGTTTAGAAGTGAAGTTGATATCCCCTTTGGACAATTTGTAGCGTCCATTGTTCTGCTGTGATGAGGTGCTACCTGTGGGCAAAATGGCAAAGTCTGCCAGCTATATGGGTGGACTGGCAATGCTCTGCATGAAAGAATCAAAAGCAAGGCACAGGTTGGGGCTGCGCTGGAGACTGAAGCCCTGCGGCCTTAGGCTTCTTCTGCTGGCGAGGAGCCTGTTGCCTTTGTTGAGGCTGCTGAGGATGGTAGGGAATAGGTGTATAAGAAAGATAGTACTTCTCCTTCTTGGGGTAGAAAGGCTTTTAGGTAATGATTTCCTCTTGGAAGGATCAACAGTTTTTCTGGAGAGACATTTCAGGGTGAGATCATCATCTCAATTTCTCCTGCTTTCTCTCCAGCTCTTACCGAATAGATTCTCCCTCGTACAGGGAATGTTGGCTAATTTATCCTGTACCCATTGTTCTAGCTCTGAGTTCTGTAGCCAAGCCATCCTGCGAGCTCCAATGCAGACAGAGGATGCCCTACTGGTTGATTCAAAGGCATCAAAAGCTGCTCTTGTGAAAATTTGGATGTATTTTGACTATTTTGGATGAGTGCCTGATAAGCACTCCGCTTGTTGTCTGGAATCAAAGGATAAAAGCATCCAGATCCCTGTTGACGTCTTTGAGGAACATGCCCATACAGAGCACATAGGAGTTAATCCTGGATGTTAATATACATGCCTGGAAGCAGCATCTAGCAAAAGCATCAAGTGTTCTCGACTCTCGACACGGTGGAACTGGAAAGTGGTTCTTGGAATTCTTATTTGGCAATAATGATGTGGGAGTTGAGGGTTCTGGAAAACTGGAAACCCTGGTACCCGATACATTGTATTGAGCCTTTTACTGGTTGGTGACACCGTGAGTGGGGCCTCTCACATGTGGAGCATCAGATCTTGAAGGATGTGATGCCCCGGCAGGATAGCTGCTTCTTTGGGTGTCAGAGGGTATTGGAGAATTTCCAATTCCTTTGCCCTCAGTTCTTTCTTCGATGTCACAAAGCTGGAAAGACACACTACCATGACCGGATGAAGTCCTGAAAAGGCATGTCCTCTGGAGGGGATCGGTGCTGCTCGTTAGGCAGTTATAGGTCTGAAGGGACAATGACCTGGTTGACCACTCCCTTCTTCTAGCCCGTCTCCGTGAAGCTGGTATTCATGGCACTGTCTACAGGTGGTTTCATTCTTTTCTCTACGCCCAATCAGCCTCAGTCCTCTCTGCCTCTTCCTCTATACCGCCTTCCGCCCCCTTCCCTTTACCCTGTGGGGTCCCCCAGGGTTCTGTCTTGGCTCCTCTTCTCTTCAATCTCTTCTTGGTGCCCCTCACACTAGTCATCCAACAATTCGGGATCTCTGCCTTTTATTATGCGGACGATATTCTTCTCCTTCACCACACTTCCCCCTCCCATCCCGATCTCACTCCCTTAAATAACTGCCTCACAGCCGTCACTCACTGGTTGACCCAGAACTGCCTTCACCTCAACCTTGCCAAGACCACTGCCATCTGGTTCCCTCACGGTCATCCTTCCCCCTCTCTAGCTCCGTCCCTTTCCAACACTCCCATATCCTTGGTCACCACCTTCCGCTATCTCGGTGTCCTCTTTGATTCAGACCTTACCTTTCACGCTCATATCTCTCACATTACCAAAACCTCTTTCTATTTCTTACGTCAAATTTGCGCTATTCGTCCCTTCCTCTCCCCTTCCGCTCTCTCCACTCTACTTCTCTCTCTAGTTATGTCCCGGGTCGACTTTTCTAATTCTATCCTAACCGGCCTGGCCTCCTCCCAACTTCACCGCCTTCAGAGAATCCAAAACACCGCAGCTCGCCTTCTCTCTCATTCATCCCCCTATCACCACATAACCCCTCTTCTCATCTATCTACACTGGTTACCTGCTCCCTTTCGCTCCCAATATAAGCTACTCACCCTGGTTCATAAAGCCCTACACACCAGTACCCCACAATATTTAGCTGATCTTATTCACTTTCACACCCCCAGACATACCCCCCTCTCGTTCCATTTAAACCGTCTCACCCTTCCCCCCCTTCCGCCGCCCATCTTCAATCCACACGCTCCTCAGCTTTTTTCTTCATAGGCCCCGCACTTTGGAACTCCCTTCCCACTTCTCTCCGCCTAGAACCCTGCTACGCAGCATTCAAACAACAGCTAAAAACCCACCTTTTTTCCCTAGCCTTTAACCTCCCCACTTCCCCTCCCCCCTTGTAGCTCTACTCTCCTTCCTCTACTGTTCCTTAACCCACTTTGCTTTTACAAATTGTAATTTCTTTTCCTTTTCCGGCCTTGTGCCTTGCTTTTATTGGTTTTTACTTATTGTAAACCGCTTTAATTTTATTTGAAGAGCGGTCAATCAAGTTTTAATAAACATAAACACATTGGCAAGGTCCCGGGAATCAAGCGATTCTTGCTCAGATTCAGATGAAGTGGAGTCTGAGTCTAGGAGGAAGTCGAAGTATCAATGATCCTTGAATGTGGTTTGATGTCGATATTGGTACTCAGATACGTCAGTATCCAGCGATTTGTCAGCTTGAGGTTGCTGTGCAACACCGGCATCGATCAGTGCCAGAGAAGGCATCAATATTGATGCTGAGGGTTCTGGTGGCATCGATTCCAGTATATGTAACAGTGGTTGAGTCAATGGCTGGAGGTTGGGTGCCGACAGTTGCACTCCCGGTGCTCTCGATGATATTGGTATTGAGGCTGCCAGGAGTGCTGCTAAACCTCTTTCGATAGTCAGCATGTGCTGATCTAAGGAAATTGTCGATGCCTGGATAGAGTCAGCAACAGTGCTTTGGGCCACTGTTCCAGAGCATGGCACTGATAGGTCTCCGGAGGTCGATGCCTTGGAAGCATCCCAGAATCCCACCTGTGCTTTGGAGGAAGTATCCTCCAGCCGGGGATGTTTGGCTGGCCAGTCAGCATCTGAGGCATCTGTGGGGAGTCTTGATGCTTATGGGACTTTCCTGTAATATCGGTATTGGACTTTGATGCAGATATCAATGATTTGGACCTACCCTTGTGCTTGGACTTCAGGGATACCTGCAACGCATGCAAGGAAGTGGAGGCCTTCAATGATGTGGAAGCCACTGAACAGAGCCCAAGGCAAACAAAGTCCCATATTGTCTGGCTCTGTTTTTCAGGCCCCACTTTATTTGTTTACAGAGGGAGCAGGCAATGGGTTGGTGCTCGGGACTCAAACACTTTAGACACCATTCATGTGTGTCTGTGATGGAAATTGTGGCCAAGCACTTTGTACATTTTTTTAAACCCACTATGTGGTTTACCCATGCCTTACTGGTGAACTTGTGTGTGAAGTAAAGGCTTTGTAGACCAGTAGGCCTAATTTGACAGTAAAAACTGCAATGAAAAATAAAAAGGAAGGAAAGAAAAAAATTAAAATGGGACCGGTAGCGGCTATGCTGTTACCGGTGTCTATGGGAAGGCAGAAGCACAACTATTAAAGAGCATTAAACGTTTTTCAGCGATGACAGAAACAGAGTGACCTAATGGCTCTGTGGAAAACGAAGAACTGAGGAATGGAGTTGGGAAGGCAGAGGTGCAGGACTGCTCCCAAAAGCTCTCCTATTGGATGCAGGGAAGCAGTCCCACGCGGGCTCTGTCAGTGACATTCACCCATATGTGAAGACTGCATTCCTGCTTGTTCCTGGAGATAATTGTGATACACATGACAACAGCTGGTGTATATGTATATGTGTGTGAAGTGTTCCTGGGGCATATACTGGGCAGAGAAGAGGCAGAACTGCAATGTACAGTATATATAGAGAGTAATTTTATAATAGGGGGGATATCTGAACATGCCAAAAAAGCGCATATTCCAAGTTAATTTTATAAAGCCATATAGACAACTATGGGTTTTTAAAAAGTACTCGCAGAAATTGTGGCAGAAAGCGTAGTTACTCACCTGTAACAGGTGTTCTCCAGGGACAGCAGGAATCAGTCCTCACTTATGGGTGACATCGGCGCCGACGGAGCCCACGTGGAGCAATTCCCCAGCTTTCAAAGAAAACTTTAGGGATTGCTGCCACACATGCGTGGTCCTCTTCCCGCCCAAGGGTGCCATCTTGCTCAGTCAGGTCCTTTAGCTCGAGCCCTACCAAGCAGATGGCAAGGGAAGGACAAAAATGTAGTAACTCATCAGGGGAGGTGGGAGGGTAGTGAGGACTGATTCCTGCTGTCCCTGGAGAACACCTGTGAGTAACTACACTTTCTCCAGGAACAAGCAGGAAGTCAGTCCTCACTTATGGGACTCCCAAGCTACAGGCTACCGAACCTGTAACCAAAAATGCCTTGCGAGGCCATATGCAGAAGCCAAAGCCTGAAGGAACCCAAGACCTCAGGTCCCCGGGACAGAACCCTCAGTAGCCGTGAAGAAGGGTTGGAGGGCAGGAGTTACTTATACCCGGAACAGATTACGGAGTACAGCGTGGCCAAAGGCGATGTCCTGGTGGGACTCCCTCTCCAGGCAGTAGTGGGCAGCGAAGGTGTTTGTGGAAGACCAGGTTGCCGCCCGGTAGATGTCCATCATGGGCACAGAGCGTAGCGAGGCCACCGAGGCCGCCTTGGCTCGGACTCCATGAGCAATGACCAGATGATCCAGAGGGACGCCCGCCTTCGCATGAGCGAATGCAATGTAGTCCGACAACCAAATGGAGAGGGTGCACTTGGTGACTGCCTGCCCCTGCCTATTGGGATCGTAGGTCACGAAACGTCTGTCAGACTTGCGGTGAGTCTGAGTGTGCTGCAAGTAGAAGGTGAGGGCCCGTTTGCAGTCGAGAGTGTGGAGAGCCGCTGATGCCTGATTGGTATGGGGCCTCGGGAAGAAGGTCGGGAGCACAATCTCTTGGTTGAGGCTGACAGGTAAGAACTTAGGATGGGTCTGGAGGACTGCTCTGTTCCGATAAAACCTGGTGTAAGGGGCGCCAGCCATGAGTGCCTGAAGCTCACTGACTCGGCGAGCAGAGGTCAGCGCCACCAGGAAGGCCACCTTCCAGGATAAGTGCTGGAGTGAACATGTCGCCATCGGCTCGAAGGGTGGACGAGTGAGCTGCGTGAGCAGCACGTTCAAGCCCCACTCCACCGGCGGGGGATGGAGAGGCGGCTTGGACAACAGAAGGCCCCGCATGAAGCAGGAGACTGGTGACTGCCCTGAGAGAGGCTTTCCCTCGATAGGGAGATGATTAGCCGATATGGTGCTCAAATGAATAACAGAGTTCAACTTCAGCCATTCCCTCGAGAGGTGGAGAAGCTATTGGAGAACGGGTCAATCTGGTGATTTGAGCACCAGACGGAAAAGCGTTTCCATTTGAAGGCATAAGCCCACCTTGTGGAGTCCTTCTTTGAGGCAAGGAGAATTTCCTCGACCTCCTCTGGAAGGGCCAGGGGAGCTAGAGAGACCCGTTCAGCCACCAGGCCGTGAGGGATAGGGAGGGTAGATTCGGGTGCAGTACCCGACCTTCCTCCTGTGTCAGCAGGTCCCTGGCAGAGCCCAGGAGAATCGGAGGCTCCGACGACAGCTGGAGCAAGAGTGGGAACCAAGGCTGCCGAGGCCACGAGGGGGCCACAAGGATCAGTGATGCCCTGTCCAATTGGGCCTTGAACAGAGTCCTTGCAATGAGGGGAAAAGAAGCGAATGCATATAGGAGACTGAAGGATCAATCCAGGAGAAATACATTGGGGCCCTCTCTGCCCAGGTGCGGCACCGGGCCGCAGAAGCGGGGCAGTTGTGTGTTCTAAGGGCTGGCAAAGAGATTCACCACTGGGGTGCCCCAGCAAAGGAACAGCCGGTCTACCACTTTGGGGTCGAGGCGCCACTCGTGGGGGCGAAGGATTCTGCTGAGCCTGTCCGCCAGGCCATTCTCCTGACCCAGGAGGTACATCGCCTTGAGGGACATTCTCTGCCAAGCAGTGAAGGAGCAGATGTGGACTGCTTCCCTGCAGAGGCGGGCGTGACCCCCTCTTTGTTGATATAGAACATCGCTACACGGTTGTCGGTCTGCATCAGGACCGATTTCCCATTGAGGATATTCTCGAAGGCCTTCAAGGCCCACCAGATGGCCCAGAGCTCGAGCAGGTTTATCTGCTGCTGAGCCTCCACAGACGACCATTGTCCCTGCATGCAGAGGGACCCGCAATGGGCTCCCTTCCCTAACAGGGAAGCATCCGTGGTTAGCACCACGTCGTGCTGTGGGGACTGGAAGGGCGATCTCTGCAGGAGGTTGCGGGGGTTTTGCTACCAGTTCAGGGACAAGCGGAGTTCGGGAAGAACCCTGACGGGGTCCCTGAGGTGTCCAAGGGACTGGCTCCACTGGGTGCTGAGACTCCACTGAGCCGCCCGCATGTGCAGGCGGGAGTGAGGAACCACATGCACGACTGAGGCCATGTGGCCCAGGAGGCGTAGCATGGACCGAGCAGTGACCTGGTGAGCACTTTGGACACGAGCCGCTAGGACCCGGAGGCAGGTGGAGCGGTCCACCAGCAAGAAGGCCATGGCTTGCCAAGTATCGAGGCACGCCCCGATGAATTTGAGAGCCTGCGTCAGCTTGAGATGAGACTTTGGGTAGTTGACCAAACTCTCTAAGAGGAGGACAGGGCTTGACATGTTTGCCGGGCCTCCTCGATGGATGAGCCCGTGACGAGCCAGTCGTCAAGGTAGGGAAACACTGACACGCCCTGGCACCGAAGGTAAGCGGCGGCCACGATAAGACACTTCGTGAAGACACATGGGGCGGATGCCAGGCCGAAGGAGAGCACCCTGTACTGGAAGTGCTCTCCCTGCACCCTGAAAGGCAGGTACTGCCTGTGTTGAGGGTGAATCAGAATATGGGGATAAGCGCCCTTTAGATCCAAGGAGCATAGCCAGTCGCCCTGCCGGAGGAAGGGCAGCAGCATGCCAAGAGATAACATCCTGAATTTCTCCCACACCAGGAACTTGTTTAACCTGCGGAGGTCGAGGATAGGCCACAGACCCCCCCCCCCCCGCCCATCTTTTTTTGGGACGAGGAAGTAGGAGGAGTAAAAACCCCGACCTTGAAGGTGGGGAGGGACCTTCTCGACTGCCCGCTGGGCAAGGAGAGAGTGTAATTTCCGCTGCAGCAAAAGCTGGTGTGCGAGGAGTCGAGGAGGCTCCGCTGAGGGGAAAGGAGGTGGGAGCCTGTTGAAGTGGAGGAAATAGCCCTCCCGGATGACCTGGAGGACCCAGGAGTCCGAGGTGATAACCGCCCAGAGCTGGGCGAAACTGGACAGGCGTCCCCCTACGGGGTGCTGTATCACCGGAGGGCGAGGGGCTATGCCGTTGGCATCAAAACCCTTGAGAGGGTTGCGGGGAAGCCGGCGTCGGGGCCTTTGGTCCCTTAGGTTTCTGGTGACCTTGGCCAGACTTCCCTTGTGTGGGGATGGCCGGCTCCAGGGTAGCTGGGTACGGTGGGTAGCTGCGGTACTGGAGGCCTTTTCTGGGGAAGAAGGGCTTCTTGGTAGGCTGCTTCTTTCGAGGTAGCATAGAGGTCTTGCAGGAGAGACGGGTCCTAGTGACATACTCCATCTCGATCTCCGCAGCCTTCTCCATCAGCTTGCCAAAAGGTTGCTCGCCGAGGCAGGGTACGTCCAGGAGCTTCTCCTGCACCCACTGCTCCAAATCTGAGGTGGGCAGGCTCCGATGCCCGTGGCCACCACCTGAGCCGAAGTCTTGAAGCCATCGTAGGAGACTTGAGAGATATACTTGGAGCAATCAGCTATTGATTTCAACAGTGTGCGGAACCTATCGAGGGGCTCGCCCTCGAGACCCGCGGAAAAACCTCCAAGTTCTTTCGCTAAGTCACGGAGGAACATACCCATATATAACTGGTATGCCTGGATGCGACAGGAGACCATGGACCCCTGATAGGCCTTGCGGCCCAGAGCATCGAAGGCTCTCAATTCTCGGCCCGGTGCTACCGATGAGTGGGACTTTGGGATTTTCTGCTTCCTCATGGCTGATCCCACCACCATCGAGGTGTGTGTAAGTTGTCTTACGGAAACCTGGCCCCCGCTGCACCTTGTACATTGTGTCAAGGCGCTTGCTCACGATGGGGATCGAGACCAGTGCATCCCACATGCAGAGCAATAGACGGGAGAGAATCGACGGCACTGGTACGGTGAGGGATTCCCTGGGTGGGGCCTCGTACTGAAGAATATTGAGTTCTTCAGCACGAGGCTCTTCCTCGGCCTGGGTGACCAGGTTGAGGGCCCGAACCATGTCCTGGATAAACACCAGAAAGGAAGTGTCCACGGGTGGTGAACGCCGTTGGAGACCAGGCGGCGAGGGGTCCGACGGAAGATCCCAGTGAGTGCGGGTTTCTGCGGATGTGTCCCTGTCGGATTCGCAGTCCGAGAAATCAGTCGAGGGATCCAAGCCGGGCGGTTCACCCTGTCCAATGGCTGGTAGCCTGGAGTTGGAGGCCCTGGAAGACTTTGCCCCCGAGGAATGGGAGAGCAAGCAAGACCGACGTCGAGGACCAACACAAAGCCCGTGGCTCTCGGGGGTTTACTGGACAGATTGGGGTGTCCCACGCGAAGGACCCATGGTCTCTGGGCGCAAGTCAGCGAAGCTGGCCATGAGCACCTGCTGGGAAGCAATGAACGCAGAAACGCTGCATTCTAGCGCCAGCATATGGGACTCCCACGCAGGCATGGGGCCCTGGGATGCCGATACCGGGGTCACCAGATCGGGCATCGAGGAGAAGAGGGGGTCCTCACCGGGATGGCCCTCAGGAGACTGGGCGCCTTCACCGGAAGCCTACGTTTTTTTACGAGGTACCTTGTGTGGCCGCTCCTTGTCCGACTCTCGGGCACACTGAATGGGCCTAAGCGACTGGGCGCGAGAATGCTCACGCTTGTCGGGGGCCCCAGACAGAGACTTCAAGGCCTTCTTCTTTTTGCACCATTCCACCTTGGGGGACCCCTGGTCAGAATGCCACCTGGAACGCAGTGCCGCAGGGGGAGAACCCACCGGAGGGGAGACGACAGAGGGTGCCACTGGGGACTCCGAGGCAGCCTTTCGAAAAATGTCTTCGGACTTCTGCTTATGGCCGAGCAGGACCTTGGAGGACATTTTCTTACAGAGCGAATAGAGCTCTGGGTCATGGTCAGCTCCCAGACACCTCAGACAGCAGTCATGAGTGTCCGTAAACTACATATTCCCAGAGCATCTATCGCATTTTTTTAAAATCGGTGGCCATGGGGGCGAAAACGGCCCCTGCGAGGTCAAAGACCCCCCTCGGCCAGCGGTTGGAAGAGAAAAAGGGCACGAAGCCCAGGAAGAAAAAATTTATGAAGGATATTCCAGCAAGCTCCAAAAGGGAGCAAGGGGAGGACAGGTAGAGGACCGGTGCAACCAGAAAAAAAGAGATATAGCCTGCTAAGATGAAGAAAATGAAAACTTTTTCAGAGGGATGAGGACGTGCGTCCGAAGGGCTCCGCGGAAAAAGGGAGACTGAGCAAGATGGCACCCTTGGGCGGGAAGAGGACCACGCATGTGTGGCAGCAATTCCAAAAGCTTTCTTTAAAATCTGGGAAATTGCTCCGCACGGACTCCGTCGGAGCCGACGTCACCCATAAGTGAGGACTTCCTGCTTGTTCCTGGAGAAATGAAGCTATGGACATTTATGCCTGCTTGGAACTAGTGTAAATGTTCATGTGTATAAAATATGCACCTACATCATGTCTCCGCCTGCACTCTGACCAAACCTCTCCCCTGAACACACATATTTGGCTCATGTAAAAGTCCATACATTCTTTTCATCATGCATATTTTTGTGCAGGATATTCTTAGAAGAGGCCTTTTATGCATGTATAATGGCATATATGCATAACAAAGGTTTTATAAGAACATAAAATATGCCATACTGGGTCAGATGAAGGGTCCATCAAAGTTCAGTATCCTGTTTCCAACAGTGGCCAATCCAGGTCACAAGTACCTGTCAGGTTCCCAAAACGTATGCCTATATTTTATAAAATATGTGCAGAGTATATGCTCACATTTATACCTATTTCGGAACAGGGGCAAACTTGTGAAAGAGGATTTATGCACTATTAAGAGTCATTGTAGGAACCTATTTTTATAGACGGCATGTAGGTATCTATGTTGCCTTTATAAAATAAGCACCCTGTTATGAAAATTTACCCCCAAATGGAAAATGTATCTATTTAAATAGTTCCATGCAAATAGCTGATATAAAAGTCAAATGCATTCCACTTAACATTACCTGTGGATTTTCAGCAGCACCACTTACATGAATACACCACTGAAAACTGACTTCTAAAAATCAAGTAGGTCAGCAGTGACATACTGTAGATATGGACATTTTGTCAGGCTAGGTAGTTGAAAAGTCCTTCTCTGTCAACAATTTCAATATTTCAATGTTTTTCCATGGCAGCAGAATTGCTACAACTACACAAGTAGTGGTATCACTGGACAGAGCCGTGGGGACTACACAGAGCTCAGAAACCCAAGCCTGTGCAGGTCTTCCTGTGCTCCCCTTCCTCCCAGTCACCTCAGTCTTTATTATACCACACATTGTGGCCAGATGGGTCTTAATTCCTATTTTCAATAGTGGTAAAAATAATAAATTCAACCTTCAGTTCAATGTATTTTCTATGACAATGTAATACTGTACATAGTTATTAATGTTACCATGCTTATACTTAATATTGTTATATAAGTTGTATGTACATAGCTATTGAAATGTCAATGTAAAGTTCTGTTCCATTGTAAAGCGTCCTGATCTTGGGAAGGAGCGGTATATAAATTCATGATAAATAAATAAATACATAAAATAAACCTAGCACAGCTAATATTTAACATGCCTGACAAAAAAGAACAGTGTTCTAAGAGGTCGAAGATGTCAATGACCAACACTACTGATTTGTAGATTCAGTGTATGAATCTTTCATACAATCTACCTAATTACCACAAGTGCGGCCAAATGTCGCCTAGAGCCAGAACAATCCATGGTAATAAGTAAAATGACTTCTGATATGAAGAAGAAAAATAGGTACCTTCTGAGAAATCAAAGGAAAAGAAGGTTGGAAAAACCTCTTCTGTACAAACGCGAAGTCATTCTAAAAACAAGAAAGCCCATAAACACACTTCTAAATCTTTGCCAAAAAGCATAGTTACTCACCTGTAACAGGTGTTCTCTGGGGACAGCACGAATCAGTCCTCACATATGGGTAACATCAGCACTGACGAAGCCCTCACGGAAGCATCCCCCCAGCTTTCAAAGAAAGTCTTTCAGAGATGCCACCACGCATGCGTGGTCCCCTTCCCTCCCAAGAGTGGCATCTTGCTCAGTCAGATGACATAGTTAAAGACTGCAAAAATAAAAGATGGTAAAGAGCAACTCCAAGGGGAGGAGGGAGGGTTGAAAGGACGGATTCCTGCTGTCCCCGGAGAACACCTGTTACAGGTGAGTAAAGAGTAGTTACTCACCTGTAACAGGTGTTCTCCAGGAGCAGCAGGAATCAGTCCTCACATATGGGTGACGTCGGCGCCGATGGAGCCCCCGTGCGGAGCATTTCCCCAGCTTTCAAAGAAAGCCTTTGGGAATTGCAGCGCACATGCGCGGTCCCCTTCCCGCCCAAGGGTGCCATCTTGCTCAGTCTGATGACATAGCTAAAAGACAGCAAAAAAATTAGCAAAAATAAAGCATATGACTGCAACTCCAAGGGGAGGAGGGAGGGTTGTGAGGACTGATTCCTGCTGCTCCTGGAGAACACCTGTTACAGGTGAGTAACTACTCTTTCTCCAGGACCAAGCAGGAAGTCAGTCCTCACATATGGGACTTCCCAGCTTAAGGCTACCGGAGACCAGAAGCCGAAAAAATGAGCTCCCTCGAGCTCGTCAGTACGTAAGGAAGGAATCTTCTCTGAGAACGCCCCCGACCGATAGCCCAACACCAGGGCCGGAGGGTAGGAGTTGCCTAAACCCCAAAGAGATTATGGAGTACTGCCTGTCCGAAAGCACTGTCCCTGCGGGACTCCCTCTCAAGGCAGTAATGGGCCGCAAAAGTCTGGCTTGAAGACCAAGTAGCGGCCCGGCAGATATCTGCCAACGGAACAGAGCGGAGATGAGCCACTGACGCAGCCTTCGCCCTGACACGATGAGCCGTGACTCGACCCTCCAACAAGAGGCCGGCTGCCCCATAAGCCCAGGCGATACAGTCAGCGACCCATATGGACAAAGTACGCTTGGAGACAGGTAGCCCCAAACCTATTGGGGTCAAAAGAAATGAAGAGCTGAACAGCCCTTCGATGCTCCCGCGTACGGTCAAGGTAGAAGGACAACGCCCTCCTACAGTCCAGGGTATGCAGGACCATCTCAGCCTGGCTGGCATGCGGCCTGGGAAAGAATGTCGGAAGAACCACCTCCTAATTGAGGTGAAAAGGGGAGACAACCTTAGGGAGAAACTTCGGGTGAGTCCGTAAGACTACCCTATTCCTGTAGAACCTAGTGTAAGGGGGATCAGACACTAGCGCCTGAAGTTCACTCACTCGCCTAGCAGAGGTAAGAGCTACCAGAAACAAGGTTTTCCAGGAGAGAAAACGGAGAGGGAAGGTAGCCATAGGTTCAAATGGCGGACAAGTAATCCACTGTAAGACCACATTCAGATCCCACTCAGGGGCTGGTGGACGCAAAGGAGGCTTAAGCAGGAGGAGGCCTCTGAGGAAACGAGCCAACAAAGGGTGGTTGGAAAGAGGCCTGCCGTCCACCGGCGAGTGGTGCGCTGAGAGAGCACTGAGGTGAACCCTGACAGAGTTGGACTTAAGGCCTAGATTGGAGAGGTAAAGCAAATATTGCAATACTACCGCTACCAAGCACGAGAAGGGATTCTCGCTGTGCTGAGCACACCATGCAGAGAATCTACGCCACTTAAGAGCGTAGGATTTCCTGGTGGATTGCCGCCTAGAGGCTAAGACTATGTCTTCCACCTCTCTAGGCAGGAGTAGGGGAGCCAGGACTACCCTTTCAGCAGCCAGGCCATCAGATGAAGGGACTGGAGGTTGGGGTGCAAGAGAGACCCCTGGTCCTCAGGAGACAGGAGATCGTGTTGAATTCCCAGAGGCAGGGGAGTGTGCACCGCCAGTTGCAACAGGAGTGGGAACCACGGCTGCCTCGGCCACCGGGGGGCTATCAGAATCATTGAGGCCCTGTCCTTGAGGACCTTGAACTAGTGGCGTGGGAGGAAACGCATATAGTAGGCCTTGGGACCATGGAAGCAGAAAGGCATCCGCTGCTACTCTGAGAGGATGCGGTTGTCTAGAACAGAATCTTGGGAGTTGCCGGTTCAGAGGGCTGGCGAAGAGATCCATGGTGGGGAGGCCCCACCTGAGAAAGATCTGCTGAACCACCAATGGATTCAATCTCCATTCGTGTGGTTGCAGGATCCTGCTCAGTCTGTCCACCAGGTAATTTCCTTGACCGGGGAGGTAGACAGTCTTGAGGAGGATGCCGTGATTGACGGCCCAAGAGCACAGCCGTTGTGCCTCCTGACAGAGAAGGAAGGAGCCTGTGCCTCCCTGTTTGTTCACGTTGAACATGGCAACTTGATTGTCCGTCTGGACCAGTACAGACTGGTGAGACATGAGGTGGGAGAAGGCTCTCAGAGCTAGGCGTATTGCCCGTAGCTCCAGGAAGTTTATCTGCTGAGCAGCCTCCCAAGGAGTCCAGAGACCCTGAGTACATGCCCCTTGGCAATGTGCTCCCCAACCTAGAAGAGAAACATCTGTCATCAGCACTCAAGAATGCGGAAGGGATTGAAAATCCACTCCGAGTACCAGATTCGGAAGATGAAGCCACCATTGTAGAGAGGAGACAAGCAGGGTGGATACTCTCACCGAGTCTGCAAGGCTCCCTGTGGCCTGATACCACTGAGTTCGAAGGCTCCACTGAGCAGGCCGCATGTGCAGGCGGGCATTGGGGTGACATGAACCGTGGAAGCCATATGGCCGAGAAGTTTCAGGAATTGCCTGGCGAAGACCAGGGAATTGCTGTGAAACTGCCTGGCTACATCCATCAACCGGAGGGCCCTGTCCACTGGCAGAAAAGCCCTCGCCTGAAGAGTGTCTAGCCTTGCTCCTATGAATTCCAAGTTCTGGGACGGGAGCAAAGTGGACTTTGCGAAGTTTATGACAAACCCCAAGTGCTGAAGCAGAGCCACAGCGCGAAGGGTGGCTTGACTGGCCTCCTGGGAAGATGGGCCCCTTATGAGCCAGTTGTCCAGGTATGGAAACACAAAAAGACCTTGAAGCCTCAGGTAGGCCGCCACCACCGCCAGGCACTTGGTGAACACCCTGGGAGCGGAGGTTAGGCCAAAGGGAAGTACTCTGTACTGGTAGCGGTCTCCTCCACAACAAATCTGAGATACTGTCTGTGGTCTGGATGAATAAGGATGTGAGTATAAGCATCCTTTAGATCTAAGGAGCATAGCCAATCTCCCTGCTGGAGGTAGGGCAGCAGGATTCCAAGGGTAAGCATCTTGAACTTTTCCCTCTCCAGGAACTTGTTGAGGTTGCGCAAGTCTAGGATGGGTCTGAGGCCTCCTGTTCTTTTTGGTACCAGAAAGTACCTGGAATAAAAGCCGTGACCTCTCAGGTGGTGGGGCACCGGTTCAACAGCCTGTTCCTTTAGCAGACTTGCTAACTCCTGAAGGAGTAGGTCCCTGTGCAGAGGGAGTCTTGGAGGCTCCCCTGGAAAATAGGAGGGAGGTACCTGGTGAAAATGGAGAAGATAGCCCTTTTGGACAATATGGAGCACCCAGGTATCTGATGTGACGGCTGACCACCTGTGGGCAAAGTGGGCCAGCCGGCCTCCTGTGCTGATGTGAGCCAGCTGAGGAGAAGAGGCTATGCTTGCTGAGTCAAAAACCCCCACCCTGCTGAGCAGGGGCCGGTGGTGGTAGCTTGGGGGCCTTCTGCCTACGGGGCCCATGACCCTGCCCCTTGGCCTGTTGACCCTGTTGGGGAGCTGCAGAGGCCTGATAATGCGGGTATGGTTTATAGGCAGATGACTTCCTCGGGTAAAAGGTCTTTTTTCCCGAGCCCTTCTTCTTCTGAGAAGGGGCAGAGGTTTTTCTGGACAGCCTAGTCCTGGTTAGAGTCTCGGTCTCGAGTTCTGCAGCCTTTTCAGCCATGGGCTTGCCAAAGAGGTTTTCACCTCGGCAGGGGACATCGACCAACTTGTCCTGCACCCATGGCTCGAGGTCGGATGATGACTGTAGCCAAGCCTGTCGGCGGGCACCGATGCCGGCCCCGGCTACTCGGGCCGAAGCCTCGAAGCCATCGTAGGCTGCTCGAGAGATAAACTTCGAGCACTCTCGAATACCAGTGGACAAGGCTTGGAACCGCTGCAAAGGTTCCTCGGAGAGACCAGCAGAGAACCCGGCAATCTTCTTTGCCAGGTCTCGGAGATACATGCCCATGTAGAGCTGGTAAGTCTGGACACGGCAAGCAAGCATAGAGCCCTGGAAGCACTTCTTACCGAGGGCATCCAGGTTCTGGGCCTCCCGGCCGGGAGGCACCAAGGAGTGCATCTTCTGACTTTTCAGTCGATGCATGGCCGATTCCACAACCATGGAGTGGTGCGGTAATTGTGCCTTTTGGAACCGGAGTTCTTGCGGACTCGATAGATGGAATCGACCCGCTTGCTTAACACCGGCGTCGAGGCCGGGGTCTCCCACATGTGGAAGAGCAGCCGCTCCAGCATCGGAGGAACCGGTACAGTAAAGGCCTCCTTTGGGGGAGAGTCATACTGGAGGGCCTCGAGCTCCTCGGCTCGAGGCTCCTCCTCGGGATCCGCGGGGAAAGCCTTGGCCATATCCCGCACGAAGTCCGAGAACCGGGTATCCTCCGGTGGGGATCGTCTCCGAGGTTTGGACTCCGGCGAGTCCGATGGGACACACTGAGTCCGATAAGTGTCGGGTGACTCTTCGTCCTCCGTCTCCCAGCCCGACTCCTCGGAGGAGGAATCGAGCAGCTCCGGTCGGGCAGGCACTGATGCCATCCGCCCCGACGCCGAGGGTACCGGCATCGACGACCTCGGTCCCGAACGGGAGGCCGAGGGAGACCGTGGCCGAGGATCGACTCGAGCCCGCATGGACTCGAGGATCGGCTCGGCCTCCGGGGTCGACTTGGACATCGAGGTCCCGGTGGTCGGGGAAGATGCACCGGCGAGACCGGCGATCAATGCCCGCTGCTGTTCCATGAAGGCAGCGAGGCTGCTCTCCAAGGCCGTCAACCTGAGTCCGAGCTCAGGAGACCCAGCAGCCCCCGACTCGGGCCCCGACGGCGGCTCCTTGGAGGAGAGTCCACGAGGACTACAGCACTCACGTGTCCATGAGACTCCATCTCGATACAAGGATGCTTGGCAGGCCTCTCTGATTCCGAAGACCCGGGACGGCTATCGGGGCTCTGCGACCTGGCCCTCGAGGAACCAGGAGCGTCCACTGACACCGCCCTCGCGGGTTTCTTCTTCCTGCGATGTTCCCGCAAAGGAGACCCCCGTTCAGAGGAACCCCGACGCTGCTCGGGGCCGGAGTCCCGAGACGTCAAGGCCTCTGACGAGGTCTGGGCCCGTCCGGACGCGGAGTCAGAGAAGATCCTATCCTTCTGGTGCTGCCGACTCCTCAACGCCTTCGAGGACATTTTGCCACACGGACCACAGATCATAGGGTCATGATCGGGTCAGAGGCAGCGGAGGCAGCAGTCATGTGTGTCGGTAAGAGACATAAGTTTCTTACACCGATCACACTTTTTAAACCTGCTGGTAGCCATCGGGGGAAAAAGGGCCCCTGCGAGGTCAAAAGACCGGGCAGCCAGTGAAAAAAGAAAAATGGCGCAAACGCTAGTCACAAAGGACAAAAACCGAAAAAGAGAGTGGACTCGATACCGGCGTATCGGGCCAAGGCGGGAAAAGGATCCGGCATCGAACCGAAGGAGAAAAAAAAGGGAAAATCAACTTTTTCCTCGGGGAAAAACGAACAACGTCCGTCGGGCTCCGCGGAAAAAAGAAGACTGAGCAAGATGGCACCCTAGGGCGGGAAGGGGACCACGCATGCGCGCTGCAATTCCCAAAGGCTTTCTTTGAAAGCTGGGGAAATGCTCCACACGGGGGCTCCGTCGGCGCCGACGTCACCCATATGTGAGGACTGACTTCCTGCTTGGTCCTGGAGAACTACGCTTTCTCCGGGAACAAGCAGGAAGTCAGTCCTCACATATGGGACTCCCCAGCTACAGGCTACAAAAAGCTCTTAGAAAAAAGCGCAGACTCCTCCACATGGAGATCCGCGAACAGCAGCAATTAAGTCCGTATCCCCTGTGTCCGATGAAAAACAACACTCCGGTAGCCTGAACACAGAAGGGTCGGAGGATAGGAGTTGCCTAAACCCCAAAAAGGTTAGGGAGCACAGCCTGGCCAAAAGCATTGTCCCTTCGGGACTCTCTTTCCAGGCAATAATAGGCTGCAAAGGTATGGACTGAAGACCAGGTGGTGGCCTGGCAGATGTCCACCATAAGGACAGAGCGCAAGTTTGACACAGAAGCTGCCATGGCCGTGACACGGCCTTCCAGCGGAAACCCCACCTGCTCATAGGCGAGGGCGATACAGTCCACCACCCAGGTGGACAGCATACGCTTGGTCACCACCTCTCCCAGATGACTGGGGTCGTACGAGACAAAAAGGTGCAGAGCTTTGCGGTGGCCCCAAGTACATTGGATATAGAAGGACAAAGCCCTCTTGCAGTCCAAGGTGTGGCGTTCTGTCTCCGCCCTACTGGAGTGAGGTCTCGGAAAGAAGGTAGGGAGTACTACTTTCTTGTTGAGATGGAAGGATACTACCACCTTCGGAAGGAATTTCGGGTGTGTACGGAGCACCACTCTGTTCTGATAGAACCTGGTATAAGGCGCCTTCGCCATTAAGGTCTGAAGCTGACTCTGCGAGTGGAGGTGAGTGCAACCAGGAAAGCAACCTTCCAAGAGAGGTAGCATAGGTGGCAGGTAGCCAGAGGCTCAAAGGATGGGCAAGTGAACTGCCCCAACACCACGTTGAGGTCCCATTCAGTTTCCGGAAGGCAAACCAGGGGCTTCGATATGAGCAGACCCCTAAGAAAGCGGGTCACCAACAGCAGGACTGAGAGGGGCTTGGCATCCGCTGGGTGGTGGTGCACTGCCAAGGCACTAAGTTGCACCCAGACAGAGTTAGACGAGCCCGAATTGCGAGAGGTGGAGAAGGTACTGTAACACCAAATTCAGTGGGCAGAACGGGTCAGCCTCACGCTTAGCACACCAGGCCAAAAATCTGCGCCATTTAAAGGCATAAGCTTTTCTAGTAGAGGCCTTGCAAGAGGCCAGCAGGATCTCCTCTACCTCACCCGAGAGGTTGAAAGGGGCTAGAGTCACCCTTTCAACAGCCACGCTGTCAGTGACAGGGACCCCAGGTTGGGGTGCAGAAGAGAGCCCTCTTCCTAAGATAGGAGTCCTGGAGAGGTCCCAATGGGATGGGGGTCTCCACCGTTAATTGGAGGAGCAGTGGGAACTGAGGGGCTATCAGGATGAGCGAGGCCCTGTCATGGAGGGTCCTGAACAAGGTTCTGTCAATCAGCAGTATAGGAGGAAAGCGTACATGAAGCCCCTCGACTATGAGATGAGGAATGCGTCTGCTGCCACCCTGGAGGGGTGGCCTGCTGGGAACAGAAGCGGGGCAACTGGAAGTTGTCAGGGCTGGTGAACAGGTACATCACCCATTTCCCCCAGATCTGGAAGAGCCGGTCGGCCATCCTGGGGTCCAGCTGCCACTTGTGCGGCTGGAGGACTCTGCTCAGCCTGTCGGCCAGTAGGTTGTTCTGACCTGGTATATATACTGCCTGCAGGAGAATACCCTGTTGGATTGCGTATTAGTAGAGGACCACCGCCTCCCAACAGAGGACATGAGACCCTGTGCCCCCTTTTGTTCACATAGAACATCGCCACCTGGTTGTCCAGCTGGTGATACAGGTAATGGCAAAATGCTCACAGGGCTAAGTATGTCACCCGCAGTCTGATCTGCTGGGTGCTCGCCTGGTGACCAGCTGCCCTGGGTGCGGAGCTCCCCCTAGTGGGCTCCCCAGCCAAGCAGGGAGGCATCCGTGGCGAAGACTCTTAAGGGGTTTGGGGCCTGAAAAGGCATGCCCGCCTTGCGATACTGGAGAGACTGCCACCAGACCAGAGTCCACCAGTTGGCAGTTACAGAGGCGCCCCATGGAGGTGAACATCTGGGGTGATGTGGACTGTGGAGGCCATGTGCCTGAGAAGGCAAAGAAGCTAAGCGGGCACAGAGGGACGGTACTGTACGTCCTGTGCCAGAGTCCTGAGACAGTCGGCTCTGTCCCTGGACAAGGCGGCCTTTGACTGGAGAGTATCCAGCTTTGCCCCAAAGAACTCCAGACATTGTGTTGGGAGATGGTAAGACTTGGGGTAGTTTAGGACAAAACCCAAGTGCTGCAGAACCTGGATGGTGCATGCCTCCCTTTCTGAGCCAGTCGTCCAGGTAGGAGAAGACCAAGACCCCCTGGAGACAGAGGAAGGCGGCCATGACTGCCAGGCATTTTGTGAAGACCCTTGGGGCAGAAGCGAAGACAAAAGGGAGAACTCTGTACTGATAGTGCCAGTCCCCCACTATGAACCGCAGGTACTGCCTGTGGTTGGGGTGAATGAGGATATGGGTATAAGCATCCTACTGGAGGTAGGACAGCAATGTTCCAAAGGAGAGCATCTTGAACTTCTCCCTCACCAGGAATTTGTTGAGGTTGCGCAGGTCGAGGATGGGCCTTAGGCCCCCTGTTCTTTTTGGCATGAAGAAGTACCTGGAGTAGAAACCCTTGCCCTTGAGATGGTGGGGCACCTGTTCCACCACTTTGTCCTCAAGAAGACCTGCCAACTCCTTCAGTAGAAGGTCCCGGTAGAGGGGAGACCTGAGGGGCTCTCCCTGAAAATAAGGGGGAGGTGTCTGAGTCAGATGAAGGAGGTAACCCTCCCTGACCACTAGAAAAGCCCAGGAGTCTGTGATAATGGTCAACCACCTCTGAGCATAGTGGACCAGACTTCCCGCTGTGGGCTGCTGATCTCCTTGGGATAGATAGGCTATGCTCAAGGAGTAAAAAATCTCCCCCCTGGCTGGGCTGGAGCCAGTGCCTGGGGTTTTGGAGCCTTCTGCTTACGAGGGCCATGCTCATGTGCCTTGGCCTGCTGACCCTTGGCCTGTTGGGAAGCCAGGGAGGCCTGAAAAGGTGGGTAGTTTCTGTAAGCAGCTCCTTTCCTCAGGTATAAGGGCTTTTTACCCGAGCCCTTCCAGCGGGGAGGAGCAGCGGTCTTTTTTGAGAGCCTCGCCCTCGTCATGAACTCCAGCTTGGCAGCCTTGTCAGTCATGGGTTTACTGAAGAGGCTCTCTCCTGGGAATGGAACATCAACCAATTTGGTCTGACAACTGTAGCCAAGCTTGGCGCCAGGCACAGATGCCCCCCACCGCTGCTACTCGAGCCACCGTCTCAAACCTGTCATAGGCCGCCCGAAACATGAACTTGGAGCACTCATGGACTGCCTTGGCCAGGTTCTTGAACCACTGCAGGGGTTCCTCGGAGAGACCAGCTGAGAACCCAGCGAGTTCCTTCACCAGGTCTCTCAGGTACATGCCCATGTACAGCTGTTAGGCCTAGATGTGGACGATGAGCAGCCAGCCCTGGTAACACTTTCTGCCGAGGGCGGCCAAGGTGCTCCCTTTTTAGCCAACCATGGAGTTATGCGGCAGCTGTGATTTCTGGAAGTACAGGCTCCAGCGGACTCGATACATCAAGTCGTGCCATTTGCTCACCACCGGCACCGATGCCTGTGTCTCCCACATCCAGAGCTTCAGCCGTTCCAGGATGGGAGGGGTGGGCACCATTAACGATTCCCTTAGAGGAGTCTCGTACTGGAGGATTTCCAACTCATCTGCGTGAGGGTCCTACTCTGACTCTGTAGAGAACACCAGGGCCTTAGACACATCCTTGACAAAATCAAGGAAGCCCATATCCTCCGGCGGGGACCGTCGTCGGAAGGGTCTGATGGGACATTGCTGTGGCGATGGGTATTGGGATAGAGTAGTTACTCACCTGTAACAGGTGTTCTCCAGGAGCAGCAGGAATCAGTCCTCACATATGGGTGTCATCGGCGCTGATGAAGCCCCAGCGGAGCATTTCCCCAGCTTTCTATGAAAGCCTTTGGGAATGCAGGCACGCATGTGCGGTTCCCTTCCCGCCTATAGGTGCCATCTTACCTCAGTCAAATGACATAACTAAGAACAGCACACAAAAATGAAAAATAAACTATGTACAACTGCAACTCCAAGGGGAGGAGGGAGGATTGTGAGGACTGATTCCTGCTGCTCCTGGAGAACACCTGTTACAGGTGAGTAACTACTCTTTCTCCAGGACCAACCAGGAAGTCAGTCCTCACATATGGGTGACTCCCAAGCTCTGGGCTACCGAGGAACCCAGGCTGAACAAGAGAACTCCCTCTAGTCTCAGCAGCAAAGAAAGGCTTTTCAAGGACACAACCTCCACCGGTAGCCCAACAGAAGGCAGGAGGGCAGGAGTTGCCTAAACCTCAAAGAGATTCCGGAGTATTGCTTGGCCAAAAGCACTGTCCCTACGGGACTCCCTCTCCAGGCAGTAATGGGCCGCAAAAGACTGGCTTGAAGACCAAGTTGCAGCCCTGCAGATGTCTACCAAGGGCACAGAGCGGAGATGAGCCACTGAGGCAGACATTGCCCTGATATGATGGGCCGTGACCCTACCCTGCAAAGGAAGGTCAGCCGCCTTATAAGCCCAGGTGATACAGTCAGCTACCCAGATGGACAAGGTACGCTTGGACACAGCCAACCCCAACTTATTGGAGTCAAAGGATACGAAGAGCTGAGTAGCCCTTCTATGCCCCTGCGTACGGTCAAGGTAGAAGGATAAGACCCTCCTACAGTCCAGGGTATGCAGGACTGCTTCAGCCTGACTTGCATGAGGCCTAGGGAAGAATGTTGGAAGAACCACCTCCTGGTTGAGGTGGAAAGAGGAGACAACCTTAGGGAGGAACTTTGGATGAGTCCTAAGGACTACCCTGTTCCTATAAATCCTGGTGTAAGGCCCATCACAGACCAGGGCCTGAAGCTCACTGACTTGCCTAGCCGAGGTAAGGGCTATCAGGAAGAGTGTCTTCCAGGAGAGGAAGCGTAGTGGACAAGTAGCCATCGGCTCAAAAGGTGGGCGAGTCAGTTGCTGCAAGACCACATTCAGCTCCCACTCAGGGGCAGGAGGACGGATGGGAGGCTTGAGCAAAAGCAAGTCCCTGAGAAAGCGGGACATCAAGGGGTGACCAGCCAGAGAATGTCCCTCCACCAGAGAGTGGTGAGCTGCTAGAGCTGAGAGGTGGAACCGAACAGAATTGGACTTAAGTCCCTGATTTGATAAGTGCAGTAAGTACTGAAGCACTACTGGCACAGTACAAGAGAAAGGGTCCTCTGTACGTAGCTGACACCACACAGAAAACCGTTTCCATTTGAGAGCATAGGTTTTCCTAGTGGACTGTTTCCTAGAGGCTAGGACAACCTCCTCAACTTCCTGAGGTAGGCCCCAGGGAGCCAAAACTACCCTTGCAGCCTCCAGGCCATCAAATTGAGAGCTCGGAGATTGGGGTGCAGAAGGGAACCCTGCTCCTGTGAGAGAAGGTCGGGTTGCAACCCCAGAGGTAGTGGAGGATCCACCGCCAGTTGAAGCAGAAGAGGAAACCAAGGCTGTCTCGGCCACCTGGGAACCACCAGCAGGACCGAGGCCTTGTCTTGAAGAATCTTGAAGAGAGTTCGGGCCACCAAAAGGAAAAGCATACAGGCGTCCCTGAGACCAGGATATCAGAAAAGCATCCACTGCTATCCGCAGAGGATGCGGTTGCCTGGAGCAGAACTTTGGCAGTTGCTTGTTCATTGGGCTGGCAAAGAGATCTATCAAAGGGAGGCCCCATTTTAGGAAGATCTTCTGAACTACTGAAGGATGCAGCTGCCACTCGTGGGGCTGCAGTATTCTGCTTAACCTGTCTGCCAGGTAGTTGTCCTGGCCTGGAAGGTACACAGCCTTGAGGAGCATGTGCTTGAGGGCAAATGAACAAAGGTCCTGAGCTTCCCGACAAAGGATCCTGGACCCAGTTCCGTCCTGTTTTTTCACATAAAACATGGCTACTTGGTTGTCTGTCTGAATCAGGACAGATTGGTGAGCCAGGGTAGGAGAGAAAGCTTTGAGTGCTAAGCGAATAGCTCTGAGTTCGAGGAGATTGATCTGCTGTGCAGCTTCCCAAGGAGACCACAGGCCCTGGGTGCACTTGCCCAGACAATGAGCTCCCCAGCCTTGCAGGGAGGCTCCTGTGGTTATCACTACTGTGTACTCCGGAATCTGAAAAGGCACCCCCTTCAGTAGATTGGATGGGTGCAGCCACCAGTTGAGGGAGTGCAGAAATTGCCTGGACACCCTTATCCTGTCTCTGAGGCTGCCTGTGGCCTGTGACCACTGAGTCCGAAGGCACCACTGCACAGGCCTCATATGGAGCCTGGCATGGGGGGTCACATGTACTGTTGAAGCCATGTGGCCAAGAAGCCTCAGGCAGAGTCTGGCGGAGACCAGTGACCTGCTGAGAAACTGATTTGCCAAAGCCATCAACCTTTGGACCCTGTCTGCTGGCAAGAAAGCTTTTGCCAGTAGAGAGTCCAGCCTTGCTCCTATGAACTCCAAGTTCTGAGAGGGGAGCAAAGTGGACTTTGCGAAGTTTATGACAAACCCCAGCCTTTGGAGAAGAGCAATAGTGTTGAGGGTGGCTTGTTTGGCCTCCTGGCACATCTGACCCCTGATGAGCCAGTTGTCCAGATAGGGGAAGACAAAGATGCCCTGGTTTCTCTCAGGTAGGCCGCCACCACTGCTAGGCACTTTGTGAAGACTCTGGGGGCGGAGGTGAGGCCGAAAGGCAGCACTCTGTATTGATAATGGTTTCCTCCCACAATGAACCTGAGGTACTTTCTGTGGTCTGGATGAATGAGGATGTGAGTGTACGCATCCTTTACATCTAAAGAGCATAGCCAATCTCCCTGCTGGAGGTAGGGCAGAAGTGTCCCAAGAGTAAGCATCTTGAACTTCTCCTTCACTAGGAACTTGTTGAGGTTCCTGAGGTCCAGAATGGGTCGAAGGCTACCGGTTCTTTTGGGCACCAGGAAATACCTGGAATAGAAACCGTGACCCTGTAAGTGGGGAGGCACAGGCTCCACCGCCCTGTCCACCAACAGACCTTGAAGCTCTTGCAGGAGAAGGTCTGTGTGCAGGGGAGGCCTTGGAGGCTCCCCTGGAAAATATGGTGGAGGCAGTTGGTGAAAATGCAGGGCATAACCCTTGTGGACTATGTCCAACACCCAACTGTCCCCGGTGATAAGGGGCCACTGGTGGGCAAAGAGGGCGAGGCGATCTCCTGTGCAGGGTTGGGAGAGCAGTGGAGGAGAGGCTATGCTCAAGGAGTCAAAACCCCCCACCCTGCTGAGTGGTAGCAGGGGCCGGTGGCTTGGTGGTCCTCTGCCTACGGGGCCCATTACCCTACCCCTTAGCTTGCTGACCCTGGGGGGCAGCTTGGGCAGCCTGATATTGCGGGTACTGTTTGTAGGCAGTGCCCTTCCTCGGGTAAAAGGGCTTTTTACCCGAGCCCTTCTTTTTATGAGAAGGGGCAGAGGTCTTCCTAGACAGCCTTGTCCGTGTGAGGTGCTCAGTTTCGAGCTGAGCGGCCTTCTCAGTCATGGGCTTGCCAAAAAGGTTTTCACCTCGGCACCTCGGCTGTTTGCCCGCCCTCCAGCCCAACTCCTGCCCAATCGAGGCAGTGGGAGTCCCAACCGCGGCAGCCAGAAACCCTCATAAGCGGCGTCCCTGCATCGAGGGAGCCGCTGTTTGCCCGCCCTCCAGCCCAAAGATACAACAGCAACCAAAGATCTCATCGCTCCAAAAGAACCAACGCCAAAACCCAGCTTGGCCCCCAAACTCCAGGCACTCTCGAAGATCATGCCACCTTTCTTAGCCCCCATCTACCTCCTCACCCCCCTCCTGACCCTTTACACTCCCCCCCCCCCCTCCCCGCCAAGCACACTCACTAACCCTCTCTGGCCCACTTTCCCAGCAGCACAAACAGCACACACTTACAAACCAAAACAGAACCACTCCAACACACAGCACACGCAAACCGACATCCCCAACCCCCCAACCCATCACCACATCACCATCTCACTTATTAACGCATGCTCTGTTCGAAATAAATACCACATGCTCCAAGACCTAATCACAACTGAGCAGATAGACCTCCTTTGTGTAACAGAAACCTGGATGACAGACACTGACACGGTGCTAATGAACCAACTAACCCCAGAAGGATATATCCTCCATCACTGCTCCCGAGCACACACCAAAGGAGGGGGTGTCGCCATCATCACAAAAATCGACCTCCACCTCAGGACCCTTTCTTCAGAAACCACCAATGAAGCTGACCTCCTCACTCTCACCAATAAACACCTCTCAATATGTCTAATCTACCGGGCACCTACCACCCTCCACAAACCTACCAAGGATACTACAATTCATATCAGAAAGCACCAGTTCGGCAAAAGAACAAATCATCCTAGGAGACTTTAACCTCCCATCGCTAAAAGAAGAACAAGCAGCAACCTTCCACACTGCCATGACTGCGATGGATCTGGTACAGATCATACAAGAACCTACCCATGATAAAGGCAACACCCTAGACCTCATATTCCTAAACCCCACAACCACTGCTTCAAAAATGAACCCACAGTTCTCGCCAGTACCCTGGTCTGACCACCACCTCATCACCATATCCTACACCTACCAACATAAAACCAACAAGGAAGATGGACCCCACATGAGAAGATTTAAAACATTTAACAAAGAGGACTTCTTAGCACAAACCCTACCCAATCTACAACCAAACTCCAGGAACATCAATGATCTAATACACAACTGGAATACCACGATCGCCACAGCGTCCAAAGCAACAACAAACAAAGCCATCACCAGACCCCCTTCCTCAAGGGCCAAATGGTTTACTCCCAGTCTCCGGAAACTAAAAACGAAACTCAGACGAACTGAAAGAAAATGGAGAAAAACCAAAGACGAAAACGACAAAACAGAATACTTATATGAACTCAATGCATATCACTACGAGACCGACAAAGCAAAGAAAATCACATGAAAATCATAAATACCTTCATAAACAAACCTCGAGAACTCTTTCAGATTGTCAAAAAACTGATGAAATCACCCCAAAACTCTGACCAACTACCGAAGATCCCACCAGAGATTCTAGCCCGCCAATACAAAAAACTACAACCGCAGAACTCACAGCTAAACGTAGAGACAACAACAACAGACCTCCACCCCAACTACCACAGTGAATGGACCACATTCAAAGAAACCTCACCAGACGAAATATCAACCACCATCTCCTGCCTCAATACCACCACCTCCCCGCTAGACCCCTGCCCCACTGACTGGATAAAGAAATCCAAAAATGAACTGAGCACGCCACTAGCCCATATCGTCAATGAATCCTTCTCCCAAGGTCTCATGCCAGATGCCCTCAAAACCTCAATCATCCGACCATCCTTAAAAAAGCAAAACCTGGACCCCCTAGACTCCGCATCCTACAGACCCATTGCAAGCCTACCTTTCACTGCCAAGATAATCGAGAAGATCGTTCAGCAGCAACTACAGGAACACCTGGATGTCAACAACATATTGGACCCACAACAACACGGCTTCCGCCCTCTACATGGAGTTGAGACCCTCATGACCACACTGATGAACACTCTCCTCATAGGAACACAAGAGAAACACTCTGGATATGCCATGATCTTCCTAGATATATCTGCAGCTTTCGACACCATCTCCCACAACATCCTCATACACAGACTACGGACAATTGGGATCAAAGACACCGTACTAAGATGGTTCCAATCCTACCTAACCAACAGAGAACAATTAATCCGTACCAGCACCTCGACATCCCCCCATTCCAGCAGCACCAAGGAGTACCCCAGGGATCCACACTGTCAGCCATGCTCTTCAACATTTACCTTCAACCACTCTGCTCAATCATACGCACTCACGTCGTCAGCTTTCACATATATGCTGACGATATCATGCTCTACGCCCCCATTATAACCACAAACCCAACAAACACCCATCTATCAGCATGCTTCTCTCCAAGCTGTCCGACTGGTTACAAGCAAACAACCTATCCATAAATATAAAGAAAACTGAAGCTCTGATAGTGACAAAGGACCCAGACTTCTCACCTCCTACACACCTCAACATAGGAACCACAAGCATTCAAATATAACCACAAATAAGATACCTGGGCATTATTATCGACCAAGCCCTCACCTTAAAGCAGCAAATCACCAAAACCTCCGGAACTATATTCCACAAGGCAAGAACAGTGCAACGTCTCAGGCCCTTCTTGAACATCAAGACTTCCGAACTGTAATGCAAGCCCTGACGCTCCCGCAGCTGGACTACTGCAACATAATCTACCATGGCCTTCCAGCCACACAGACTAACCCCCTCCGAACAGCATTGAACACCACAGCGAGAATCATTCAGAGAGCAAAGAAAACCAACCACATCACCCCAATTCTGAAAGACCTACACATACTTCCACTCGAAGCAAGGACTAAATACAAAGCCATCCTACTCACCCACAAAGCCATCCATCAAACCCAGAACACCCAACTTCACACCCTACTGTCTCGTCCAGCCCATGGCAGAACCACCAGACAAGCCTCCAGCAATTCCCTCACCGTCCCTCACAAAAGAACCAAATGCTCGCAACGGACATGCAATCGAGCCTTTGAACTTTACGCTTCATCCTTATGGAACTCTCTACTGAACTGTCTCAGGAACAATGCCGATCTACTATCCTTCAGAAAGCAGCTAAAAACAATCCTTTTTCAAGAATACCTCAACATGACCCCAACAAAAAAGCGCACTAACCCCTGATCTCGCCCGCCATGGACCTCTGACTCAAAGACATACTAACCTGTCCATGTCTGATGTCTGTCCCATGTCCAAAGTCTATCCTATGTCAAAATCATCAATGTTGCCTCCCCGGTGATGGCCCCCCTTTACTTAATTCCCCCACCCCCTTTTATGTGACGCCGCTTTGACCTGGTGAAAAGCGGGATACAAATACAGCTAAATAAATAAACAAGGGACATCGACCAACTTGTCCTGAACCCATGGCTCGAGGTCCGATGACTGCAGCCATGCCTGGTGTCGAGCCGCGATGCCGGCTGCCGCAACTCGGGCCGAAGCCTCGAAGCCATCGTAGGCGGCGCGGGACATGAACTTCGAGCAGTCCCGAATCCCCGAGGACAAGGACTTAAATCTCTGCAAGGGTTCCCCGGAGAGACCAGCAGAGAACCCGGCCAACTCCTTGGCCAGATCCCGCAAGTACATGCCCATGTACAGCTGGTAGGACTGGACACGGCAAGCAAGCATCGAGCCCTGGAAGCACTTTCTACCGACACCATCGAGGTTTCGGGCCTCCCTGCCAGGAGGCACCGCGGAGTGCATCTTCTGGCTCTTCAGACGATGCATGACCGATTCCACAACCATAGAATGGTGTGGCAGCTGTGCCTTCTGAAAACCAGGGCTCTTTCTGAGTCGATAGATCAAGTCGACTCGCTTGCTGAGAACCAGGGCCGAGGCCGGTGCCTCCCACATATGGAAGAGGAGCCGTTCGAGCATCGGAGGAACCGGAACAGTAAAAGCCTCCTTTGGAGGATTGTCATACTGTAGGTCCTCGAGCTCTTCAGCTCGAGGCTCCTCCTCGGGGTCCGCCGGAATAGCCAAGGCAGTGGCCATATCCCGGACAAACTCCAAGAACCGAGTATCCTCCGAGGGGAACCTACTCCGGGGCTCAGACTGCGGTGAGTCCGACGGGACGCACCGAGTCTTGAAGGTATCAGGAGACTCCTCGTCCTCCATCTCCCAAGCTGACTCGTCCGAGGAGTCAGACCCCGTGGGGCCCTGGAGCACCCGCCCCGATGCCGGAAGCACCGGCGTTGACGCCCTCGGTCCCGAACGGGAGGTCAAAGGAGACCGCGACCGAGGTCGACTCCGAGCCACGATGGACTCGAGTATCGGCTCGGTCTCCGGGGTCGACTTCGAGGTCGATGTCCCGGTGGTCGGGGCAGATGCGCCAGACAGGCTGGCCATCAGTGCCCGCTGCTGCTCCATGAAGGCAGACAATCTGCTCTCCAAGGCTGTCATCCTGAGACTCAGCTCAGGAGACGCAGCAGCCACCGACTCGGGCCCCTGGCCGCCGTGCCCGACGTCGGCTCCCTGGGAGGAGAGTCCTCAAGGACTACGGGGCTTACGTGTCCAGCAGACTCAGGCTCCACGCAAGGAACTTTTGCAGGCTTCTCGTGTTCCACGGGCACGGGGCAACAGTCGGGGGTCTTAGACCTAGCCCTCGAGGAGCCAGGGATCTCTTCCGACGACGCCCTCGCGAGCCGCTTCTTCCTCTTGCATTCCCGGTCGGGGGACCCCCTGTCCGAGGAGCTTCGACGGCGCTCGGGATCAGAATCCCGAGATGTCGAGGCCTCAGACGAGGTCCGGGCCCGGCCGGAGGCTGAGTCCGAGAAAAGCCTTTCTTTTTGCTGCTGTCGTGTGTGTCGGTGAGAGACATTAATTTCTTACACCGATCACATTTTTTAAAACCACTGGAAGTCATCGGGGAAAAAAGAGTCCCCGCGAGGTCAAAGGACCGGCCTTCCAGGGAAAAATGGAAAAAAGGGCGCGAACGCCAGCCACGAAGGGCACCGAACCCGGTGGGAGGGGATCCGGCGTCGAACCGGGAGAAAAAATAGCGAAAATCGCCGGAAAAAAATCTAATTTTAACCAGGAAAACAGGACACACGTCCGGTAGGCTTCACGGAAAAAAAAAGAGACTGAGGTAAGATGGCACCTTTAGGCGGGAAGGGAACCGCGCATGCGTGCCTGCATTCCCAAAGGCTTTCATAGAAAGCTGGGGAAATGCTCCGCTGGGGCTTCATCGGCGCCGATGACACCCATATGTGAGGACTGACTTCCTGCTTGGTCCTGGAGAATTGAGTCTTCTGAAACCCAGGACAAGGAGGAACTCGATACATGGTGCCGAGTCTTCGAGAATGAGGAGATGTGGTTAGAAGTGTTTCCCACATCCTTAACATAAGATCATGCAAGATCTCATGAATAGGTAAGGTAGCTGTCTCCTTGGGAGCTTTAGGGTATTGTAGGATTTCTAATTCCTTCGCCCTAGGCTCTTTTTCAGGAGCCACTGTGATGGAAAGACCTCGGGCCACATCTCGGATAAAATCCTGGAAGGACATATCTTCTGGTAGAGACATCCTACGCTGAGGAGAAGAGGAATCCTCGGGAAGAAGTACTCTGGTATCGGCAGAGCCTTCGGAGTCTTCAGACTCATCCGAGTATTCGAAGTATCTCCGATCCGGGTGATCGTGCAATGCATGGTACCGGTACCGATCGAAGTCGGCATTGGAGTGGTCCAGTAGCGACTTGTCGATGCCGGATAGAGACGCATGACTCGGTCCCGGTAGAATATCTGCCAATGTCGATGCAGTCGGTGCTGGTACCGGTTGAATTGTCTGAAGCGGTTTCAGTGGCATCGAGGCCATGAGAAGAGCCGCCAGACTCTCGTTGAATAGCCAAGAATCTCTGGTCTATCAATGCTGCCGATGCTTAGGTATCGGCCAGAACCCCACAGCATGGAACCAGTAGTTCTGTCGAGGTTGAAGCCTCGAGAACATCCTGGAGCCCCGTTAGTGCTTTGGAAGCCGAAGCCTCCCGCCGGGGCAATTTTGCCGGTGAAAGTCCCTCAAGGGCAACGCCAGAGGCATCTCGATGCCTAGAAGGAGATCTACCCTTTGAGGACCGGCTAGATTTATGTTTAGTTACCTGAGATCCATGGGAGGAAGAAGCAGCCCTGGAGGACGTCGATGCCACAGAGGCTGCATCAGAGGGAAAAAGGGTGCTGAGCTTGTCAACTCGGTTTTGCCAGCCCCTTTTTGACATCATTCCACAGGCAACACACTCTGAAATAGAGTGGTCAGGACCTAAACATTTGAGGCACCACTCATGGGTGTCAGTGACGGAAATTGTTCCGCCACACTTAAAACATTTTTTAAAACCGGAAGCGGGTTTTTCCATTTTGAGGGAAAAAGTAGGGCCTAGTGCCCAAAATGGCACGTGGCACCCAAGAAGAAAATTACTGGAGAAAGACTCCAGAAACAAAGGTTTTTTTTTTCAGAAAAAAGAAAAGAAGAACCGGCAGTACCGGTATAGCGTCGAGGGAAGGCAGACGCGACCACAAAAAAGAAGTATAAGAAGGGAATTTTTCTGCGGTGACAGGATTTGCGACCTGTCGGCTCCGCGGAAAATGAAGAACTGGAGAGGGACAGTTGGGAAAGGCAGGAAGGCAGCACGCAGGCGCTGTGGGATGCTCCCAAAAGCTTTCCTATTAGACGCTGGGGAGCATTCCCGCGCAGGCTCAGTCGGTACCGACGATACCCGTATGTGAAGACTACACTCCTGCTTGTTCCTGGAGATTACCATCATACCACTCACCACAACATCCAAAAAATGAACTCTTACCTGAAAACACATCCTATCCGAAGTTTCTACAGCAGGTTCTCAGGGGGTTCTCTCTCTGCTCAGGTGAACCTGGACCCCAAATCTCTGGTTTGCTTAAGGCAGAGCTCGACAAAGCCCAGTTGCCAGGTCACCATGGGAACCAGAAATGTAAAACTGGCACCTGGAATTTGCTCCATTCACCGCCACGGCTCCTGATCACAATAGAAAACCCCTTCTGTCTGCCCGCAGGAGATCGAATCTCCACAGGCAGAACTTGAGGGATCTTGCCGCAATCGGGGGTTAGATACAGCAGACAGTCCACGGGAATCCGATTCATGGTTTATCTGCTGCATCTAACCCCCGATTGTGGCAAAGATCACTACTGTTCTGTCCACGGGAGATTGGATCCCTGCAGGCAGAACAGGAGGGGAAGCTCAGGGCAGCCGCGGGGATCAGAGCTTTCATTAAAAAAAAAATAAATAAAAGACCGGGAGAGAGGAAGAAAAACTGTAAAGAGGCAGTATCTTAAAAAAAAAACAAACTTAAAAAAAGGTACAGAGGATGGGTGAATGGAGGGCATGGGTTGGGAATGCTGGGGATAGGGAGAAGGAGGGGTTAGAGTCCGGATGGGGAACAGAGAGTGGGAAGGGGTTAAAGTAGGGAGGGAAAAGTACAAGGTGGAGGTTAAAGGGATGAATGTATGGGGACAAAAATGACAATCTGTATATGCCAAAGGGTGAATTTCCACCCCCCCAGAAGATATCAGCAAGCACCCTACCCCCACACTACACACATTCATACACGCACACACCCCCCCCCCACTACACACATGCACGTACTCCACCTTTGCATGACAGACACACATAGAGGCACTACCCATGCGCACACATACACCTCACTTCTGCATCACACATCACATACGCACATACAGGCAACCCACTTCTGTGCCACAAAGAGAGGCTCCCCAGCTCTGCAGCACACACAAACACACACACCCCACAGCCCTGCACCCACCACCACCACGTTCCATACATAGACAAGCACACCACTGTTGTACCACACACCCACAGAGACACTTACTATCTGAAGCTATAACTATTGTTATCTAAAGATGATGCATGGTGTAGGAACTCTGCCACTGGTCTCATAAGAACATGAGACCAGTGCAAGAGAACTGGGGGGGGGGATGGTCACAAGCACTGGCTTCCAAGATTTTGCTCTGACTCCAAAATCCACACAAAATGTGTCAAGACCTGGCTTAAGGGGTCAAATAGCAGCTGTGGAGTGCCCACTGAACCAACTGATGATGGACAAGAATAAACCTGATCTCAAAAAGAAATCACACTCACAAGCTTGGTCAGGAAGGGTCTGGTGTGCCAAGCTTCCCAAAGTAAGATGGTGTTTGCTGAATTGGTACTGGAGGAGGAGATAGCGTGGCACAGCATAAAAAAGAATTTCACCAATGTTTTGCTGAGCTAGCGGGTGAGTTTTGCATTATGCACAAGGATGTACTTGCCAAAACTGAGGTTAACAACAAGAAGCAAGTCAGTGAAAAACAGTTCAGGAACTTTATTCAGGGATACAGTGTAGGCCACACCCAACACAGGTCGTGTTTCGGCACTTGCCTTCTTCAGGGGGTAATGGCACAGATACTGCAGCACTCTGCTTTCCTAAATCGAATGAACCAGTCTTTTATATGCACTCTGAAAAGTGAACTCTGGTATCTCACAACATGACAGAATGGAATAACGAGCAGGCTATCATGTTATGAGATACCAGTCGCAGCTGGAGAAAAAACAAATCACTACAGGATGAAATTTAAATGTTTTTTTTCTGGAGAAAATCGGACACACGTTCGATGGGCTCCATGAAAAAAAGGAGACTGAGCAAGATGACACCCTTGGGCGAGAAGGGGACCACGTATGCATGATGCATCTCCCAAAGGCTTTCTTTGAAAGCTGAGGAGATACTTTCGTACAGGGCTCTATCAGAGATGACATCACCCATATGTGAGGACTGACTTCCTGCATGTTCCCAGAGAAAGGCAGATAACTCACTGCAACCTAGTGATCAGAGGAGAGCCTGTCAGTACAAGTGATGCCGTTCCATCCTAGCACTAGATGAAGGTCTCCATAACTGCTTTTAAAAACAAAAAGGGCTGCTTCCTGGCTTTGGTGAGAGTACTGACGGCTCCCGGTAAGGGCTCAACAGGTCCTCCTGACCAGGAGCCCCTCCCCCTCTTCGTATCAAGCGTAGTTACTCACCTGTAACAGGTGATCTCCGGGAACAGCAGGAATTTAGTCTTCACATATACGTATCGTCGGTACCAACGGAGCCTGCGCGGGAACGCTCCCCAGCATCCAATAGGAACGCTTTTGGGAGCATCCCTCAGCACATGCACGCTGCCTTCCCACCTTTCCAACTGTCCCTCTTCAGTTAAGTTTGTAGCTGAAAGGACAGAGGGAGAGAGGAAAGAGACAGAGAGATAGAAAGACAACTCCTAGGGTAGGTGGGTGAGTTGTGAAGACTAAATTCCTGCTGTTCCCGGAGATCACCTGTTACAGGTGAGTAACTACGCTATCTCCAGGAACAAGCAGGAATGTAGTCTTCACATATGGGGACTCCCTAGCTGAAGATGCCAGGGAGATAGCCCCAGGAAGGTGCCAACCCAGAAAGATAGGCATCTTTCCTGCCATGGATCTCTGGCATTCCACCAGGGTTGGTGGGTAGGAGTTGAATTAGGTCTGAAAGAGATTTCGAAGAACAGCTTGGCCAAAGAAGGCATCCCGACGGGAGGCTTTATCTAGGCAGTAGTGGGCTGTGAAGGTGTGTACCGAAGCCCATGTGGCTGCTCGACAAATGTCATCGATAGACACAGAGTGGAGATTAGCCATGGAAGTAGCCATGGCTCTCACATTATGAGCTGTGACATGGTCCTGAAGAGGAAGACCCTTACTCTCATAAGCAAAGGATATGCATTGGGCAATCCATTTAGATAAAGTTCTTTTGGAGACTGGAAGTCCCAAATGACTAGGGTCAAAAGCTACAAGGACTTTCTATGTTGCTGTGTTCTTTGTATGTAAAAGGCTAAGGCCCTTTTACAATCCAAAGTATGAAGATTTCTTTCTACATTAGAGGCATGAGGCCTCAGAAAAAATACAGGAAGATAAATTGATTGATTCAAATGAAAAGGCAAAACCACCTTTGGCATGAAGTGTGGATGAGTTCTAAGAACAACCTTATCATGATGAAACCTAGTATAAGGAGGATCAGCCACTAAAGCTTGCAGTTCACTAATGCGACGTGCAGAGGTGATTGCAATTAGGAAGATGACCTTCCAGGTCAAAAGCTTAAGGGCTGTAGTGGCTAAAGGCTCAAAAGGCGGCTTCATAAGCTGCTCCAGAACTAGGTTTAGATCCCATGCCACCAGAGGTGGCTTGATGGGAGGTTTGGTTAATAAAAGGCCTCTCATAAATCTTGATATGAGTGGATGAGAGGAAATTGGTTGTCCATTCAGAGGCTTATAAGAAGCTGCAATTGCACTAAGATGGACTCTTACCGAATTGGTCTTTAGACCAGGATTTGATAAATGAAGGAGATACTCTAGTATCAATTCCAAGGGTATTTAATCCCTTCTTGCAGCACCTGTGGTACCGAAAGCATTCCTGAGCAGACAGAAGGGGAAAAGGGTGAGCACTGCACCTTTAAAAGCCAGAGCAAGCCAGGTTTCCATGACAGCAGGAAGCTTTCAGAGAGAATGCAGCTCAGTCAGATTCATGACGTAAGAGCTGGAAGCAGCCCTAACGAGGTGCACCTGGATAGTCAGAAGGGCGTGCCTGAACAAGGAAGCCGTTTTAAACCAGCTTCAGGGCTAGTCTTGCAGAGCAGCACTGAGAATCAGGACGTACAAGAAGGCAGGGAAAAGCCTTTACAAGTGTCTATTCCACTTCAGCAAGGAAGGTAGCAACTGAGGGAGTCTTGGAACCCAGCCCCAGGCAAGAAGGATTCTGGTGGGTCCGTTACTGGTTACCTTGAAGCTAAACCTAAGCCGTTGTGGGAGCTTCCTGAAGACAGGGCAAAGCCATTTCCCTGTAGAGAGGAAGAGAGCTCGGAGCACAGACAAGGCAAGGTCAGCAGAAAAGGTACGTCAGGGTTACTGCCAAGCCAGAGTTTTGTGGAAGACGTTGTGAAACAGTTAAGAGCAAGTGCTAATAGGTGCCAGGGTAGCACGGCTGTGAAAGCACCTATCAGATACTCTTTTGACAAATGGTTTAAAGCTGTGACAACCATAAGGAAGAGCTTACGTTCTAACCCATTTCCTGAACTAGAAGAAGTCACGGTCAGTGAGAGTGGAGTCTTCTTAGAACAGCTGCAAATAGCTATCCCAGGATTGCAGCCAAGAAGTTCTCCTAAACAGAGCTGTGAGAATGCAAGCAAGGAGATGTTTAATGACGTAGCTGATATTCCTGACTCACCTGATTACTATAAGAGAGACTGTTCCATGTATAATGTAGAAAGACTGCTCCTAAGATAAACAAGCTTTGGTAAGAAGAATTACAAAGTTGTTTGGAAGTTTTGTGCTGCTGTGAAGAAACAGTTTTTCCACTTTTATTTGATGCTTTTCATTTGCTCCTGTTTTTCTGTCTATTCTGGAAAAGAATTATATTACTTTGCTTATTTGCCTGAGAACCTCTGTGAGGGGAAAAACCAAACAATAATAATAAATTTATCTGTTCCAAAAAGACCCTTGTGCCACAACACATTTTTGTGAGAGTGAAACCAAAAACTACATATCCCAGCAACCCTTGCTGCTAGATAGTATAAAGGACACTCAGAAGCAAAACAGCGGTCACCCCTACTATGAAGCCTTCGGCCAGTAGCAGGGGAGCGTGACACACCATATAGTAAAACGTTTCCACTTGAAGGCATAAGATTTTCTTGTGGAAAGTTTCCTAGAAGCCTGAAGGATATCTTTTACCTGTTGGGACAGGTTGAGATCCTGGAGGTCTAAGCCTTCAGCAACCAGGCCGTGAGGTGCAGGGACTGGGGATTCAGGTGCCATAGTGCCCCGTTCTCTTGAGAAAAGAGATCTGGAGCATGCCCTAACTCCAAAGGTGCAGCTTGAGAGAGATGTAGAAGCAGGGGATACCACGCTTGGCGTGGCTATCATGGCGCTATGAGAATCTCTGAAGCTTGAAGAGTGTTTTGGGGATGAGTGGAATGGGTGGGAAGGCATAAAGGAAGCCCTGACCCCAGTGAAGGAGAAAGGCATCCCTTGTCTGACAATTGTGAGCCGGAATCCTGGAACAGAACCGAGGAAGTTTGGCATTCAGTGGACTTGCAAAGAGGTCAGTCTGGAGTGCCCCAGAGATGAAATATCTTTGCCACATGGTCCAGGCGGAGAGACCACTCGTGAGGCAGCAAAACTCGACTGAGTTTGTCTGCCCAAAAGTTTTGAATGCTTGGAAGATATACCACTAGAAGGTGAATCTGATACTCTCTGGCGAGGGCCCACAGTCGTAAAGCTTCATTGCATAATGACAGAGACCCTGTCCCGCCCTGCTTGTTTTTTTTTTTTTTTTATAACTTTATCTTTATTGGTTTTTACAGTATTTTAGATTGCACACAATGTAAGAACATCAGAACAGGTGGAGCACAAACCAAACCCAATTAAAACGTACCTCAAACATCAATCATCAAACAGCAAAACAAAACAAAACATCCCCCAGAGCCATACCCTACAGCAAAAACAATCTATACACCACAGAGCAAGCAGACCCACTCTACGCTCCACCCGTGACCCCCCCTCCCCCTCTGGCTCTCCCTGCCCCCTCCCCACCCTTCCTTCACCCACTGGACACCCCCTTCTTGCCCCCCAACCCCAACCTCCCCCCCACAACCTCCACCAGTTACCCTACCCAGTATGCCCCACTCCCTGCCATTCCTGCAGCCACACATCATACCCTTGCCACATGCGCCGAAAGCTCTGCACCTTATGCGCCCCAAAGGCCGCAATTTCACACATACCCCTCAACCCATTCAGTCGCGCAACTATAGCCCGCCTAGTTGGTACTTCTCTACTCTTCCATTTCGACAAAATCTCCCCCCGCGCCGCTGCAATACAGTAGCCAATCATCTGCTGCAGCCCCCACTCCCCCTCACCCTCCAACTCATTCAACAATGCCATGGCCGGGGTCAGTACCACAGGAACCCCCGTCACCTCCCGAATGGCCTCCTCCCAATCCACCCACATACTCCGCACCACAGGGCAGTCCCACATAAGATGATACAAGTCCACCCGCCCCTTACACCCCCGCCAACACTCCCCCGTTTCCTCCTTACAAAAGCTCCTCATTTTCCACGGTGTCCAATAAGCCTGATACCTAATCTTGAGGCTGCTCTCCATGTAAATCGTACCCGGGGCCACCCGCTTAGACCACCCGTAAATACTTCGCCATCTCTCTCGATCCCACTCCCCCCCAAGTACCTGCTCCCATTCCACCTCTCCCCTTATTCTCCCCCCCCCCTGCCCCCTCCTGCTGAGTCAATGCCCCATATAATTGAGCTATAACTCCCTTCCTCCCACCTCGCGCCATAAGGGTCTCAACCACCGTTACCACTCGACCGAAATCCTCTTTAACCTTCCTCAAGCCCAAAAAAGAAGCTACCTGTAGATATGCAAAAAATCCTCCCCCCTCCAACCCAAATTCACTTTGCACTTCCCCCCCATCTTTTCAAGGCCCCCGTCGAAGGGAGTAGCTGCCCCATAAACCGCAACCCCTTCCCCCACCACTCCCCAAACACCCCCCCCCCCTCTCTCCCTGGAGCAAACTCCCGAACCCCCATAATGTACATACCCCTAGTATAACGCTTCCCCCCTAACAACTGATGCCGCGATCTTAACCAAAGCTCTTTTGTCAGCGCCCTGAAAGGGTTCCCCCCCCCTTCCTCCTTCCGCTACGGCCCCTGGATCCCAAATCCACGCTGCCAAACTTCCCCCATTCCTGTGCTCCTGCTCCAGATGTACCCACCGGGGAGTCTCATCCCCCCCCCCCCCCTGCCAACTTTGTAGCGCCCGCAACTGAGAAGCTAAATAATACTTCTCCATCCAGGGTACCCCCATCCCCCCCTCCTTACTGTGCTGAAACAGCGTATGCCGCGCCACCATCGGGCGTTTCCCTGCCCAAATAAACTCCATCATGATCCGCTGGACCCGCTTCAAATATGTCTGGGGTACCTTGCACGGTAAGGAACTAAATAGAAAAAGAAAACGTGGTAGGACATTCATTTTTAAAACAGCTATCCGCCCCAACCACGTAAGATACAACCCCTTCCACTTTTGCAAATCCCGTCGCACATCATTCAACAACACACCGTAGTTTGCATCCCCCAACCCCATCAAATTTTTTCCCATCTGGATCCCCAAATATCGATAGTTCCCTTCCACCCACTTAAACGCAAACGCCCCTTTCAACCCAGCTACCATCCCCTCACTTAGGTTAAACCCCCAAATTTTCCGACTTACTGTTATTAATCTTATAACCCGCCACCTTACTATAATGCGCTATTTCCCTCATTAAAACCGGGAAGGTTAACACGGGCTCCCTAAGCGTGAAGATTACATCATCAGCAAACAGCGTAATTTTCACTTCCTGGGAATTCATTAGGACCCCCTTAATATCCTGTAGCCCTCTAACCCGCTCCGCCAGCGGCTCAATCACCAAGGCAAAGAGTAAAGGGGACAAGGGGCAGCCCTGCCTAGTATCCCTACCCAACCAAAACACATCAGAGTAGCTGCCATTAATCCGCACTCTAACCTGCGGCGCCTCATACATCGCCTGAACCCACTGGACAAAGTTAGGCCCCAACCCCACTTTCTCCATCACACTAATCATAAACGGCCATTCCACCCGATCGAACGCTTTTTCCGCGTCCACCGACAAAAAGACAGCCTTCTGTCCCGAGCACTGTACCTCCCAGGTAAGATTACAAATTTTTCGTATATTATCTTCCCCTTGCCGCCCTACTATAAAACCCGTTTGGTCTGGATGCACCAGAACTGGCATCACCACAGCCAATCTAGTGGTCAATACCTTCGCCAACAGTTTAGCATCAACGTTCAATAATGAGATGGGCCTATATGACCCACAGACCATTGGGTCCTTACCCGGCTTAGGGATAAGAGTGATCCCTGCTTCGCGCATCGAGCGGGGAATCTCCCCTCCTGTCAACACCCCATTAAAGACTTCCACCATCAAAGGCCCCAGCAACGATCGGAACACTTGATAAAACCTCCCCGTCAACCCGTCCAAACCGGGAGCCTTACCCCTTTTCAGTGACCCTATCACCATATCTACTTCCCCCCCCCCCCCCCCGATATGGGTCTATCTAACCACTCCGCCTCCTCTTTCGACAAGGACGGCATTGCACAGTCTTTCAAATATTCTTCGCACTGAGCTTTCCCCCCCTCCACCTCAATACTATACAACTGCTTATAATACTCTGCAAAAGTCGCCTGATTTCGTTGTTGCCATGTACCAGCCTCCCCCCCGCTCCCCTGACACCCCCAATATTCGACCGCATTGCCCTACTTCGCAATCTCTGAGCCAACCGACGCCCCACCCTGTTCCCCCCCTCAAACCAACCTTGCTTCAATACCCGCAGTTCATACGCTATTTCGCTCGCGCGCAACTGTTCTATGCCCCGTCAAGACCTTCAATTGCTCATGAACCCCCCCCCCCCCTCCGCCCCCCTTGTGACAGCTTTTCTAGTCTACTAATGTCCTGCAGCAACCAATACTCCTTTTCACCCTTCCGGCGACGCTCCCGGGCCGCTTCCTGAACCAAATGGCCCTGCACCACAGCCTTCAGCCCATCCCACACCATCCCTAGCCCCACCTCTCCAGTCAAGTTATGTTCCTGATACTCCTTCACCACCTTCCCCAACCGCTCAATGACCTCCGGCTCCTCTAGCAGAGCTTCATTAATCCTCCAAAATTTAAGCCCCTTATCCACATACCCCAAGCTAAACTTAACGCGCACAGGTGCATGATCCGTCCAGGTGATGGAGCCATGTTCTGCCTCCATCACCCTGTTAAACCCATCCCCCACCCGCCCATACCATATCTATCTGGCTGTACATGCCATGTGGTGCGGAGTAATAAGTATACTGCTTACAACCGGGGTTCTGACTCCTCCACGCATCTACTACCCCCAACCTCTCTCTCAAGTGCAGCAGTTTTACCCGATCTGCCCGCTTACCCAGACCACTGCCCCCCCCCCCCCATTATCTAATCGCGGGTTCACTGTCAAATTGAAATCCCCCCCCGATAATGAGAGGGGCATCACTCAATTCTCCCAAGTCATTCTGCATCCTCTCAAAAAACTCCCCTTGTTTCTCATTGGGGCCATACATGCTGACAATCCACACCTGCTCCTTCCCTATTTGAACTTTAATACCCACCGCTCTACCCTTTTTATCTCTATATTCCCTCACCACCCTATCCACCCACTCCGCCCCCACCACGATACCGACTCCCCCCTTCCGGGCCTCTGCTCTCTGCCCCGCCAACACCCCCCGGGGGTATTTTTTCGTTTGCAGCATCCGCGCTTGTCCCACCTTCAGATGGGTCTCTTGGAGGCATAGAAAGTCCGCTCTCATCCTCTCCCCTTCCCGCTCCACCATTCGGCGCTTCCTCCAGGTGCCCAACCCTCGCACATTCAGCGTAACTACTACCATATTCTGTTGTCCCACTTTTCGCCCCCCTCCATCTCCCTTCCCTCCCCACTCTCCCCCCCTTCCCTCCCTGCACCCCCCTCCCCTCTCCCCAACCCCGTCCCCCTCCCCCCCTCCCCCTCCACATTCCCCCTCCAACCCTTGGAGGTCTCCTGCAGAGTAGTGCCCATCAACCAGAGGCAACTTCTTAATCCCTCCCTCCCTCCCTATTTACTCCCACGTCTCCCCCCATCCGACCCTTCTCCTCCCTCACCTCCCGCCCAGCCCCCACCACCATCCCTCCCCCCGCCACAGCAATCCCCCTCCTCACTCACTACTTCCCCCACCCCAACCGCCACCCTGACCACCCACCCCACTCCCTCCCCCCTCCCACATCCCTTACCAACACACCACCCCACACTTAAAACACTTCACAAGAAACAGATTAACAAAGTCCTGCACATTGAGGTGTTGAACCAGCAATATCTCCCGGCTCCTCAGGTGTCCACACCCCTGTCATCACTATCAAGCTGCTCCTCCACTACCACCTCCTGGCTTCGACGACGCTTCTCTCCACTCTTCCGAGACACCGTCGCTTCCTCTCCCCAACTGCCCTCTGGCCGGTCACTCTGCAGGCCGCTGTCCAGCCCCGCCACTTTCAAAGCTGCCAGTGCCTCCGATACTATATGAACCTTCCAGTTCTTAAGCCCAACAGTAAAAAGAAGGCCAAAAGAGTACAGCCACCTATAGCGAACATTTTCCTTCCGCAAAATAGTCGTGACTCGCTGCATTTCTCTCCTCCGCTGCAAAGTTCCCGCAGCCAGATCCGGGTAAAGCTGTAAATTGTACCCCTGCCACACAAAGTCCTTTCGGGTACGCGTCAGAGTGAGAATCCGCTCTTTAAGTTTGTAGTCCTCCATGCACAGGACAATGTCCCTTGGGCGATTCGGCCTGCTGGGGCCTAAGGCACGATGGGCTCGTACCGATTTTAGCCCCACCTGCTCAGTCTCATTCCCCAACTCCGTTAGGATAGACCGGAGCACCACTTGCGACACCTTCTCTCCGTCTAGGAACTCCTTCTCCTCCGGCACCCCGCGGATGCGCAAGTTATTTCTGCGGGACCGATTTTCCAGGTCCTCCACTTTCAGCAGCACCTGATCCTTCCAGACCTCTAGCTCCTTAATCGAACGTTCCACTCCGGTCTGCCGCGTTTCCAGGTGCCCCAGCTGCTGTTCCTGCACCTCCACTCTCTTCGCCAACTCGCCCATCTCCTCTTTCAATGCGGCGCACATGTCTCAGACTTCAGCTTTTACCGCCTGCAGTTCTGTTTTGAGTTCACCAAACCAGCCACACAACTCCTCTCGGGTCACATTTTGAACCATCGTCTCCGCCATCTCATGGGCCTCGCTCCGCTGCCCCTTTCTCTCCGGAGCCACGCCGTTTCCCGCGCTTTGCCCCACCATCTTTTTCTCACCGCCCGCAGGCTTAGCACTACTATATGCGAACTCCTTCAGGTCCGCCGCCTTCTTTCTCGTCGCCATACGGCGCGGCAGACGTTCCTCCACCACTGCCTGCGGCTGCTCACCGTATCCCGGGCTCGGATAAGGGGGAAAAACTCCAAAGTTTAAGCTGCCCGCCGGAGCTCACCACCTAAGCTGCCATTCCAGCCAATGATGGCACTTCCTCCCCGCCCTGCTTGTTGACATAGAACATTGCTACTTGATTGTCCGTCTGGACTAGGACGGTCTTGTAGCTGAGCTGGGCGTGGAATACTCGAAGAGCTAAATAGATTGCTCTTAATCCCAGGAGGTTTATGTGTAAACCAACCTCCTGTAGAGTCCAGGTTCCCTGGGTAGAGAGATGATTCAGGTGTGCTCCCCAACCCACCTGTGATGCATCTGTTGTCAGGGTGGCCTGAAAAAGGGGTTGATGAAAGGGAGACCCCACTGTCAGGTTTTCTAGTGATTGCCACCATTGGAGGGACAAAATTAGTTGGTGAGAGTTTATTATTTTGTCCGACAAATGACCTGTGGCCTGTGTCCACTGTGTGGATAGGGTCCACTGAGCTGCTCGCATGTGGAGGCGAGCATATGGGACTACATGAACTGTGGATGCCATATGTCCCAGCAATTGTAGTAGCTCTCGAGCAGTTAGGGAGGATTTCCCTGCTGCTTGAGAAGCTAGTTGCATTATACGAAGACACCAGGCCTGTGGAAGGAAAGCCTTTGCCTGTCTGGTATCTAGACAGGCCCCTATGAATTCCAGGCATTGGGAAGAAACAGTTGGGATTTTGGGAAGTTTATTACCAACCCCAAGTATTGGATGATTCGCACTGTGCGAGACAGTGCAGTGCTGGCCTCTGCAACTGTAGGGGCTCGAATGAGCCAGTCGTCTAAGTAAGGGAAGATGAATATCCCCAGGGTTCGTAGAAATACAGCTACTACTGCAATGCATTTCGTGAATACCCTTGGTGCTGAAGCTAGATCAAAGGGAAGAACCCTGTACTGGAAATGTTTTCCCCTGAAAAGGAATCGCAAGAATTTCCTGTGATCTGGATGGATCAGAATGTGAGTGTATGCATCCTTTAAGTCTAGAGAGCAAAGCCAATCCTGGCTTTGAAGGTATGGCAGAAGAGTTCCTAGAGAAATCATTTTGAACTTCTCTCGAAACAGGTATTTGTTCAATTCTCTGAGGTATAAAATGGGTCTGTGTCCTGTTTTCTTTGGAATATGAAAATAGGGGGAGTAGAACCCTGCACCCCATTGAAGAATGGGTACCTCCTCTATTGCCCCTTGGGCAAGAAGTGTTGAGACCTCGTGATCTAACAGATTGTCTGCAGAGGTTTGAGAATTGAATTGTTATTTATTTTATTTATTTATTTAGCTGTATTTATATCCCGCTTTTCACTGGGTCAAAGCAGTCAATTGGGGGATACGTTTAACACGAGGGGATATGAGACATATATGCTAATACTTACAGGGAACATGGGCAATGGAGGGTTAAGTGGCTTGCCCAAGACCACAAGGAGTGCCTCCAGCCTGAGATTGCTGTCCCCAGGTGGGACTTGAACCCCCGGCCCTCTGGCCTGAAGTACCTTGTCCTAACCACTAGACCACTCCTCCCATTTGCTTTAGAATTGTAGGAGGGGGCATGCTGTGAAAATGAAGCTTGTACCCTTCTCCTACAATTGACAAGGTCCAATCTTCTGCTGTTATCTGATGCCATCTGTTGGCAAAGTGGCATAACCTGTCTGGGATATTGGGGGGTTGGGGAACCCTCAGAGGCAGGAAGGCTAAGCTCTCTAGGAAGGAGTCAAAGCCCTTGAGAGGGCTGAACCTGCAGAGCTGGTTGGGCTCTTGGACCTTTTGGCTTCTTTTGTTGTCTAGTTTGTCCCTTTTGGGCAACCTGACCCTGGGATTGACTTTGCTGGGTATAGGAGGGATAAAACTTCCTCTTTTTGCTGAAAGAGGGTTTTTTATAAGGCTTCTTTTTGGCTGGTGTGGCTGTAGACTTTGACTATCTAAAGTAGTATTGTCAGCATCTAACTCGTTAGCCTTTTCCTGCCAGTTCTTGCCGAAGAGATTCTTCCCCGTGCAAGGAATGTTGCCTAACTTGTCCTGTACCCAAGTCTCCAAGTCTGATGCCTGTAGCCAGGCAATCCGTCGTGCGCCAATGGCAATAGCAGAGGTTCTGCTGATGCATTCGAAGCAGTCAAAGGCTGCATGATTAACAAACTTGGAGACATCTTGAGCATGCTTAACTTGAAAATGTCTCTTGTCATCTGGGAGAAATGCGCTCATAAGTTCAAAGTCTCCTGTGACTTCCTTGAGGAACATTCCCATATATAGGATATATGAACTGGTCCTAGCTGAAAGCATGGAAGCTTGAAAGGCTTTGCGCCCAAAAGCATCCAGAGTCCTGCATTCATGACCTGAAGGATTGGATGCATGCCTCTTTGCACTTTTCATCCTACGCATGGCTGATTCCACTACCATCGAATGGTGTGGCAGCTGAGTTTTCTGAAATCCAGGACATGGCGGCACTCGATACATAGTATCAAGTCTCCTAAAGTGAGGAGAAGTAGTCAGAGGTGTCTCCCACATTCTGAGCATCAAGTTATGCAGAATTTCATGGATAGGCAGAGTGGCTGCCTCCTTAGGAGCTTTAGGATATTGGAGAATTTCCAATTCCTTTGCTCTGGGTTCCTCTTCAGGAGCTACTGTGATTGAATGGCCATATCACGGATGAAATCCTGAAAAGACATGTCCTCTGGAGGTGACATTCTGCGTTGGGGAGAAGAGGGATCTTCTGGGAGAAAACCTCTAGTGCCAGCAGAATTGTCAGTGTCTTCGGAATCAAAGTATTCCTGACCCGATGCTCCCGCAAAGCACAGTCCCGGTACCGATCGAAGTCGGTACCAAGCTGACCCGATACCGATCTGTCGATTCCAGCCAGAGATGGCATGGGAAGAGTTCCCACCGGGGCCGGTACAGTTGGTACCGGCATCGGTGTCGATGTCGGTACCGGTGCCCGTTGGACCACCGGTACCGCACCTGAAAGAAGAGCTGCGATGCTGTGCTCGATAGTGAGGAACCTCTGGTCTATTGACACTGCCGATGCCTGGGTGTCAGTACCGGTAAAAACGGCCGGAACCCCTGAGCATGGCAGGGGTAGTTCTTGCAAGGTTGAGGCCTCGAACATCCTGAAGCCCCATCGATGCTTTGGAAACCGAAGCCTCCCGCCGGGGCTGTTTTGCCAGTGTGGTTTCCTCAAGGGCAATGCCAATGGCCTCTCGATGCTTAGCAGGAGACCTACCCTTTGAGGACCGGCTTTTATGTTTAGTTACCTGAGATCCATGGAAGGAAGAAGAGGCCCTTGACGATGTCGATACAATGGATCTGGCATCCGAAGAAAAGAGGGTACCGAGCTTTGCAGCCCGGTTCTGTCTTCCTCTTTTAGGCGTCCCCATACAGGAGAGACATTCAGTTGGAGAATATTCAGGTCCTAAACATTTAAGACACTAATCATGGGTATCAGTGACGGAGATGGTACCGCCACACTTAGTACATTTTTTAAAACTACTAGTTGGCTTTTTCATGTTTTAGGAATATGGGGCCTAGAGCCCAAAATGGCGCCTAGAGCCCAAAATGGCGCCTAGCACCAAACAGAAAAGTTTCTAAAGAGAAACAGTCTAAAGCCTAAGTTTTTTTTTTTTATGCAAAGAAAAGAAAAGAACCGGCGGTACCGGTATGCGTTGTGCAGTAGGAAAATGCGACCACAAGAAAGAAATTTAAAGACGGAATTTTCTGTGGTGACAGGGAATAGATCCTGTCAGCTCCGCAGAGAACAAAGAACTGTAGAGGAACAGTTGGAAAGGTGGGAAGGCAGCGCGTATGTGCTGAGGGATGCTCCCAAAAGCGTTCCTATTGGACGCTGGGGAGCGTTCCCGCGCAGGCTCCGTCGGTACCGATGATACCCATATGTGACGACTACATTCCTGCTTGTTCCTGGAGATGCAGGTAGCTGCACTGACCCTTGTGATCAGAAAGTGAATCCTATACAGTGGAAAGGACCTCAGGGAAACACCTCTTGTATATCCTGGAGGCAACCACTGCTACAAAAGGAACAGAGTTGGAAGCAAGTTGAAAAGAAACTGCTAACAGGGAACCCTCTTGATGACCGTCAGGAGAAAAAGAAAATGCATCCGCATTGTAAAGCATTGGAGACAGAGAATAAACTGAAAGCGGCACCTGGGGGTACAGCTACATGTACCAGGGCATGATCCTTGAAGCCTTTGGTACTTTGTCTCCAACATCTGCTAGCAGAGGAACAAAGCGTAGGTACTCTCCTGTAACAGGTGATCTCCGGGAACAGCATGAATTTAGTCTTCACATATGGGTGACTTCTGTACCGATGGAGCCTGTGTGGCAACGCTCCGCAGCGCCCAATAGGAAAGCTTTGGGGAGCATCCCACTGCGCCTGCGCTGTTCCCTTCCCTTATTTGTGACTCTCCCTCCTCAGTTGAGTTTGCAGCTGAGATAAAAGGAGAGAATATATATATACTCTCTCCCTCTTGCCAATTCCAACCCCTCCTGCCACCCCAATCACACTCCTCCCTCTCCTTCGAAGTCCACTCCATCCGCCTCCTCACACCACTTCCCCTCCGAGTAGATGTTATTTATCGCCCACCCGATAATTCCAAATCAACCTTCCTCACCAACTTCGACTCCTGGCTCTCTGCCTTTATGGATCCCTCCTCCCCCACTCTTATTCTTGGCGATTTCAACATTCACATCGACAACCCCTCCGACCCCCATGCCTCAAAGTTCCTCGATCTTACCTCCTTGTTTGACCTCCAACTTTGGTCCACTGCCCCCACACACCTACACAGCCACTGCCTTGACCTAATACTCTTCTCCAATTCCTCTCCCTCAAACTTCCGCAAATCAATCCTTCCCTTATCTGACCATCACCTCTTAACATTTACTCTTCAGCTCCCCCCATTCCAACCTCGTCCTGTCTCCTCTGACCTATTTAGAAATCTTCATAATATTGATCCTCTGACTCTCTCCTCCACCATCTCTCCATCTCTTTCCTCCATCTTATCCTCCAAGTCCGTCGACGAGGCATTATCTTCATACAATACTACACTATCCTCAGCCCTTGACACTCTTGCCCCTCCCACCCCACGTCCTGTTAAACTATCTACTCCCCAACCCTGGCTTTCACCCACAATCCGTTACTTACGCATCTGCGCCCGTTCTGCCGAACGAGCCTGGTCCAAATTCTGCTCCCCAGAAGACCTTCTACACTTCAAATTCATGCTTGGCTCCTTCCAGTCAGCCTTGGCACTTGCCAAACAAAACTACCACATCCATTTGACTAATTCCCTTGCCTCTGATCCTCGCCGTCTCTTTAACACCCTCAATTCTCTCCTCAAGGTCCCCCCGCCCCCGATCCCGCCCTCCCTTTCTGCCCAATCCCTATCCGACTTCTTCCATGACAAAATCCTCAAAATTACCCTCCAATTCCCTACCCCCTCATCTACCTCCCCTCCTCCCCATTTCTCCTCCCCCATCCATACTCCCCCTGCCACCCTCTCCTCCTTCCCTCCGATCTCTGAAGAAGAAACTGCACCCCTTCTCTCCTCCTCCAAACCCATCACCTGTTCTTCAGACCCTATCCCCACCCATCCTCCTACGTCCCATCTCCCTCACCATTGTCCCCTCCATCACTCATATCCTCAACCTTTCACTCTCCACTGCAACTATCCCCGCTGACTTCAAACATGCTGTTGTCACACCTCTCCTCAAGAAACCCTCACTTGATCCCACATGCCCCTCTAACTATCGACCCATCTCCCTCCTTCCCTTCATATCCAAACTATTAGAACGAGCAGTCCACTGTCGCTGCCTCAACTTCCTCACCTCCCAGGCCCTCCTGGACCCACTACAATCCGGCTTCCGTCTCCTACACTTCACTGAAACGGCACTCACAAAAGTCACAAACGACCTGTTCCTGGCTAAATCCAAGGGCCTCATCCTTCTTGATCTTTCTGCTGCCTTTGACACCGTTGACCATGACCGTCTCCTCATCACCCTCTCCTCGCTTGGCTTCAAGGATTCTGCACTATCCTGATTCTTCTCCTACCTCTCCCATCGCTAATTCAGTGTATGCTCTGGGGGCTCCTCCTCCTCCCCTACCCTGCTCCATGTTGGTGTACCCCAGGGATCTGTCTTGGGCCCCCTCCTGTTCTCTTTCTATAACCAAGGCCTTGGTGCACTTATCTCCTCTCATGGCTTTCAGTACCATCTCTATGCCGATGACTTGCAAATCTACCTCTCTACACCTAATATTTCTCCGGCAACCCAGTCCAAGATCTCTGCCTGTCTTTCGGACATCGCTGCCTGGATGTCTCATCGCCATTTAAAATTGAACATGGCCAAAACTGAACTCCTTGTCTTTCCATCTAACTCCTCCCCCCCCCCCCCACTTCCCCCTCTCTCAATCCATGTGGATGGATCCACTATCCTTCCTGTTCCCTTGGCCCGCAATCTAGGGGTTATCTTTGACACCTCTCTCTCCTTTTCCGCTCATATCCAGCTTGTTGCTAAGACCTGAGCTTCTTTCTCTACAACATCAGCAAAATCCGCCCCTTCCTCTCTGAACACACTACCACTCCTTAATCTCCTCTCGCCTTGATTACTGCAAACTACTCCTCGCTGGTCTTCTAGTGAGCCACCTCCTTCCCCTCCAATCTATACAAAACCACGCTGCTCGACTAATCTTCTGCCAACCTCGCCGTGCCCACATTTCTGCTCTTCTCAAGTTGCTTCATTGGCTCCCTGTCCAGTTCCGCATCCAATTCAAGCTTCTCTTGATAACCTATAAATGCATCCACTCTATGGCCCCTCAATACCTCTTATCTCGCCCCACGTCCCCTCTCAAAATCTGCGCTCCGCTAACAAATTACTTCTATCAATGCCTTTCACCCGCACCGTGAACTCATGACTGCGCTCCTTTCACCTTCCTGCACCTTACGCCTAGAACAGCCTACCTGCATCTGTGCGCCAGGCATCCTCCTTGGCCCTCTTCAAATCCAAGCTGAAGACCCACCTCTTCACCGTTGCATTCAGATCGTGACTCCTTCCTCATCTCACCCTAACCCCCTTCATCGTTTATGACCAAACTTATACCACACCGTACCTTGCGCAGAACTGACTAATGCTCTGTACTGCTCTAACTAATGTACTGTTCTAACTAGATTGTAAGCTCCGAAGAGCATGACTCTGACGGGCAGGGACTGTCTCTTGTATGTTGGCTACCTCTTGTAGGCTAGCTGTGCAGCACTGCGTGCGTGGCGCTTTACAAATGCTGAATAGTAGTAGTAGTAGTAATATAGTGGCCCAAAATTTAAGGCAGGTATCTTTTTCTACAATTTATTGTTAAATAATGTACTGTGGAGATGTCACACGTGCTTACTTATTTAATCAGCATGGCAAATAGTCACACCATGCGTCTGGTGTCCATTTTAGTTTACTTAAACTCTGTAGTAGATTTCTTGGATGAAGTTTTGGATTTTTACAACTAGGAAAAGATTGAAAGTTACATGTAAAATATACAATCAAGATGGGTAGAAAGTGTGATATTAATGACTTTGTAAAGGGACAAGTTGTCACACTCCTTGCTGAAGGGTATTCACAATGTGCTATTCCAAAACATTTGCATATATCAAGGTGTGCAGTTCAGAATGTTCTGAAATCAGGTGGCCGTACACGTCATTCGAAATGTGAGTGCAGATGGATAACTACTGGATGAGATGATTCCTCAAAAGCATTATTACATCTAGTCCACATACTTCATCTCAACGTGTGGCTCAGTTAGCTAATGATCGAGGAATAAAGATAAGTGCCAGATCTGTCCGACGACGGCTTGTGGATGAATTCAAACTCGTGGCCAGAAGACCTGCCAAGAAGCCTATGATGACCAGGAAACAAATTGCTGCCCGCATACAGTTTTGTAGCAAGATGAAAGACAAATCTGCTGAATGGTGGGAGAGGGTAATGTTCACAGATGAAAGTACATTTCAACAAGTACATGGGAGTGGTTACAACTACGTCCGTCGACCAGCAGGCGAGAGACTAAATCTGAAGTACACGATCAAGACTGTTAAACACCCACCATCGGTCATGGTATGGGGTGGTATTTCGGCGAATGGACGATGTGGCCTGCACATTTTTGAGAAAGGTGAAAGAGTAAATGCTGCAAAATACATATCTGTGCTGAATACTAAAGTTAAAATACACATGAATGTTTCTGGCACAACTATATTTCAGCAGGACTCGGCACCGTGCCACACTGCAAAAACAGTCAAAAAATGGTTCGTGGACAACAAGATTGAACTGCTACCAAGTTGGCCATCAAACTCTACGGATCTCAATGTAATTGAAAACTGTTGGAATCTTATGAAGAAAAAGGTGGCAGCACACCGTCCAACTTCAGAAGCAGATTTAAAGGACATACTCAAGCATGTATGGGTCAACAAAATCACTTCAGCATACTGTAAAACGCTAGTTAACAGTATGCCTACAAGAATCCAGGCTGTGCTGAAAAATCATGGACACGCTATCAAATATTGACACATATATTGTTTCCTGAATAAAACTTTGAAAATGACATATATATCTTTGGTTCTTAAAGCTTTTGACCATGAAAGTGACAATAACACATACTTTTCTAATAAAATTCTGATATTTTGGACTCTGTCAGCGTTTTGGGCACTACTGTAGATAGAAACTCTACAACTCCTAGGGGAGGAGGATGGGTTGTGAATTCCTGCTGTTTCCGAAGATTACCTGTTACAGGTGAGTAACTATGCTATCTCCAGGAATGTAGTCTTCACATATGGGACTCCCTAGCTCCCAGATGCCAGAGAAAGGTCCCCAAAATTGGTAGATTTGCCTCAGAGCAAGCCTCAAGAGGGCATGGATCTTTAATGGACATCTGGCAATGAAAATTCTGGGACGGAGGGTAGAAGTTGACCTAAGACTGAAAGAGGTGTTATACAGCCTGACCAAACATGTCATCCTGGCAGGAGTCCTTGTCCAAACAGTAATGTGCAGCAAAGATATGCACCGAAGACAGGAGGCTGCTTTGCAGATTTCATCAATGGCTACAGAACGCAGGTTTGCCATCGAAGTAGCCATGGCATGAACATTATGAGCAATGGCATGACCTTCAAGCGATAGTCCTGCTTTAGCATAAGCAAATGAGATGCAATCTGCTATCCATTTAGATAGGGTACGTTTGGATACTGGCAACCCCAAATGACGGGATCAAAGGAGATGAATAACTGAGAGCTCTTATGGTGCTCAGCTGTCCTTTGAAGATAGAATGCCAAGGCACGCTTGCAGTCAAGAGTATGAAGGGTTGCCTCTGCCCTAGAGGCATGGGAAGAAGACAGGCAGGTAAACTGATTCAAATGGAAATGAGACACCACCTTGGGCATGAAATAAGGATGAGTCCTAAGGACCACCTTGTCAAGGTGAAAACAGGTATAAGGTGGGTCAGCTACCAACACTTGGAGCTCACTGATGTGTCTAGCTGAAGTGAGGGCAACAAGAAAGATGACCTTCCAAGAGAGAAACCTTAGCGAGGTGGTGGTTAAAGGTTCAAAGGGTGGCTTAAGGAGCTGACCTAACACGGCATTAAGATCCCATGCCACCTGGTGGTGGCCTGATGGGGGGCTTGGTTAATAAGAGCCCTCTAATGAAACATGTCAGAAGCACTTGTAAAGAAATAGGCTGCCCATCCAAGGGATGGTGAACAGCAGCAATTGCACTGAGGTGAGCCCTTACCAAGTTCATCTTGAGACCAGAGAACAAAAGATGGAGGAGATACTGAAGGAGAGCGTTCACCGGAGCTGAGAAGGGGTTAAGATCCCTTTGGGTACACCAAGTGAAGTACCTATGTCACTTAAAGTCATAGGAATGTCTGGTTGACAGTTTCCTGAAGGCTAGTAATAAGACTATGCTTTCAGCAGCCAAGCCACGAGATGGAGAGACTGCGGAATGGGATGGAGTGGCGTCCCCTCCTCCTGTGATAGAGGGTTGGGCGTTGATCCGAGACCGAGAGGGCAAGTCTGTGACGGACGCAGCAGGAGAGGAAACCACGGTTGATGTGGCCAGCATGGGGCTATGAGGATCATGTGGCTCCTGTCTGCTTGAAGCTTGAAAAACATTTTGGGTATCAGGGGTATGGGAGGAAAGGCATACAGGAAATCCTGACCCCAGTGAAGGTGGAAAGCATTGACCTGCTGGTGACTTGACATCGGCGTTCTGGTGCAAAAACGAGGTAGTTTGGCATTCTGCGGAGTAGCCCAAAAGGTCTATCTCCTGAGTTCCCTAATTCTGAAAGATGAAGGAGATTGTCTCCTGATGGAGACACCACTCATGTGGAAGGAGGATCAGACTCAATCTGTCTGCTAAGACATTTTGGTGTCCTGGCAGATATACTGCTTGAAGATGCATCTGATGAGCAATAGCAAAGGACCAAAGATGGAGAGCCTCCTTGCAGAAGGCCCAAGAGTCCTCTTCCCCCTGCTTGTTCATGTAGAACATAGCTACCTGATTGTCCGTCTGGACAAGAACTCTGTGGCCCTGCAGTTGTTGTTGAAACACTTTGAGGGCATTGAAGATAGCATGAAGCTCTAGAAAATGTATTTGGAGTTGCAACTCCTGCTCTGTCCAGAGGCCCTGAGTGGAGAGAAGAGTCCAAGTGGACTCCCCAACCCAGTTAGGAGGCATCTGAAAAGATGACCCAATGAGGAGATTTCCCGGAGTAGACCACCAGAGCAGGGAGTTCATGAGAATGCCTGTGACTTTGATGTTGTCTTTGAGGGTCCTAGAAGCCTGTTTCCACTGGAAGACAAGAGTCCATTGAGTTGTCCGCATGTGTAGGCGAGCATATGGCATTACATGAACCATAGAGGTCATATGGCCTAACAGTTGCAGCATCTCTCTGGCCGAGAAATTGTCTTTAAACCATACTTGAGATGCTATCTGTACTAGGCGGGTGTCTAGAACAGCCCCTATGAATTCTAGTGTTTGAGTAGGAACTAGATGGGATTTTGGAAGATTTATCACAAATCCTAGATCCTGTAGTACTTGAATTGTACAACGGAGGGATAGGTGAACTTCCTGAGAAGTGGTTGCCCTTATTAGCCAATTGTCTAAGTAAGAGAAGACGAATATTCTGAGAGTCCTTAGATATGCAGCTACGACCGCCATACACTTTGTGAAGACTCTTGGGGGCAGAGGAGAGTCCAAAGGGAAGGACTGTATTAATAGTGATTTCCTTGGAAGATAAAGCATACATACATCCTGTGTTCTGGATGAATGAGGATATGGGTATATGCTTCTTTGAGATCCAGAGAACAGAGCCAGTCCTGACTCTTGAGATAAGGTAGAAGGGTTCCTAGTGAAATCATCTTGAATTAGAAACTTGTTGAGGTTTCTGAGATCTAAGATGGGTCTCTACTCTTCATTCTTTTTTGGAATGAGAAAGTATGGAGAATAAAACTCCCTTCTGGGATGTTGGAACCTCTTCTATGGCACACTCTGACATTCCTCTTGCTGGAGGAGAGCAGTGAGTGAGGGTTGGGAATGATATTCCTCCACTAGAGTGGTGGGGGTATGTTTTGTAGATGAAGTTTGTACCCCTCTCGCATTATGGTTAGTGTCCACTGCTCTGAGGTTATGAGATGCCACCTGTGGGCATAATGGTGAAGCCTGCTTGATATGTGGAGGGGGTGGCAATGTTCTCTAGAAAGAAGTCAGAAACCAGGCAAAGACTGAGTCTGCGCTGCTGGTTGCAGTTTAGGAGCCCATGGCTTCTTCTGCTGCTTAGGAGGCCGTTGCTTCCTCTGGGTACCCTGGGGCTGGAATTGAGAAGTTAAGGGGTAAGAAAAGTAGAATTTCTTCTTCTTACCATAGAAAGGCTTCTTAGCAGCTGCTTTTTTCTTGGTAGGGTAGGCAGTAGCCTTTGAAAGCCAATTGAGGATGATATTCTCAGATTCTAACTGAGAAGCCTTATCTTGCCAATCCTTTCCAAAAGGATTCTCACCAGAACAGGGAATATTACACAGCTTATCTTGAACCCACTGTTCAAGGTCTGATGGCCAAAGCCAGGCAATTCTTCAAGCACCTATGCAGATAGAAATTGTTCTGCTAATGCATTCAAAACAGTCAAAGGTTGCCCTTCTGACAAACTTAGAAACATTTTGGGCATGTTTGACTAATGTAAGGTAGTCTGCCCTCTTATCGTCCGGGAAAAGAGGAGACATTGAGTCCAGATCCCTAGTCACCTCCCTAAGAAACATACCCATGTAGAATATGTATGAACATATGCGGGCAGAAAGCATGGAGGCTTGAAAGCACCGGCGGCCAAAAGCATAGAGGGTTCTCGATTCCCTGCCTGGGGGATTGGAGAGCGTCTTAGAATGCTTAATGCGACACACAGCCGATTCCACTACCATTGAGTGGTGTGGAAGCTGCGTCTTCTGGAACCCAGGGCTTTCCGGTACCCAATACATGGTATCAGGTCATCGGGTACTAGAAGAAAAGGTCCTGGAGTATGTGGTGTATAGGGAGAGTAGTCACCTCTTTAGGAGCTGTAGGATAATGGAGAATTTCCAACTCCTCTGCTCTGGGTTCCTTCTCCAATGCAGGAGTAATGGATAGGCTCCTCGCCATATCCTTGGATAAACTCCTGGAAAGACATGTCTTCCGAAGGGGACATGTGCCACTGTGGAAATGGAGAGGGATCCTTGGGGAGACTCCTCATCTCTCTGGTACCAATCGATTCATCGTCCGAAGAATCTGAATTGGTAGATTCAAAGTATCGACGAAAGCAATGCTCTTGTTCCTGAAAAGACCGGTACTGATCGAGATCGGTATCGGCGCGAGAGACCTGCCGTGTCGGTACCATGAAACCGGGGATGGACTCGAAGCCTGGCATGGGTGGGAGTGTGTTGAAGGGCACAAAGCCCTGGCACTGGCGGTAATGTCTTGACCGGTATCGACACCATTAATAGAGCCACAAGACTCCGCTCAATGGCCAGCATGTGCTGATCCATCAAGCTTGCCGATGCCTGGATATCGGTACCGGAAGCTTGGACTACTGTTCCAGAGCATGGTGCCAGGAGCTCTCCGGAGGTGGAGATCTCGGGAGCATCCTGGACCCCTTGTAAGGCTTTGGAGGGGAGGTCCTCCCGCTGGGGTAGTTTGGCCTGTTGATCCACCTCTAGGGCAACGCACGAGGCATCTCTATTTTTAGATAGAGATCTACCCTTAGGAGGACAGCCTGTATTGGAAGAAGGTTTGTGTTTTGATACCGAGATCCATGTGAAGAAGACGATGTCCTCGATGATGCTGAAGCAAGCGAGACTGCATCTGAGGCAAACAGGGAGCCGAGCTTTGCAGCCCGATTCTGTAGGCCTCTCTTTCTCGTTTTTTTGTATAGGGGATACTCAGATGGCTGGTGATCTGGGCCAAGGCATTTGAGATACCAGTCATGGGTATCAGTGGCAGAAATAGTACTACCACACTTGGAACATTTTTTAAAACCACTAGTTAGTTTTTCCATTGCGTCAGTAGATTGGTTGGAAGGTCTAAGGCCTGAAACGGCGTCAAAGCGCCCGAAAGAATTAAAGGTTTGGGGTTTTTTACAGAAAGAAGTAAAGATGAAAAGTTTGGCTCCAGCGTCGACAGGAAGGCAGACATGAACCACAAAAAATAATAAAGAAGAAATTTTCTGCGGCGGCAGGATTTGCTTCCTGCCGGTTCTGCAGAAAACAAAGAACTGAGGAGGGAGAGTCACAAAGGCGGGAAGGCAGCAATGCAGGCGCAGTGGGATGCTCCCGAAAGCTTTCCTATTGGAAGCTGGGGAATGTTCCCGTGCAGGCTCTGTCGGTACAAACGTCACCCATATGTGAAGACTACATTCCTGCTTGTTCCTGGAGATCCCACTTGTACAGACTGGTCTAGCAGGATGAATTGGAATAGGTATTTCCCTATTCCAGGAGAGCTTACAATCTAGGTTTGTATCTAAATAAGTGATCTACAGGGCTTAGTGCATTACCAGCCCTACATGCAAATCTTTAATCACATAGTTTTGCGCACACATCCCAGGTTTCTACCTAATGTGGTCTCCAACCTCCACCATCAATCAACTAATTGTCTTACCAGTATTCTTGCCTCCACTGCACAATAGCACAGAAGAGGAGCTTCTCCATATGTTGGACTGCAAATGTGCTATAGAGATATACCTTCAAAGAACTGGCTCTCCAAATAGAGCATTCCAACGTTTTGTGTCCTACAGGCCAAATGGAACAAGCAAACCAATTTCCAAAAGGTCTCTGTCCACACTGACATCGGACTGCATTTCCTTCTGCTACCACCAGGCCAATGTCCCGCTTCCTGATAAAGCAATTGTGCACCAGCTTAGAGTTATGGCAGCATCAATAGCTCAGCTGCACCTTGCTTCCATATAAAAACATATGTAAGGCAGCAATATAAGCCTCCATACACACTTTTACAAAACACTATTACTTTGATCAAGCTTCAAAAGGAGGCACTGCTTTTAGTCAGGCTGCAGTAAGTGACCAGTGTGTCTAAAGTGTCAACCTGCCACATCCTCTTATTTACTTGCATTGCAAGTTCTGGAGTAGAGGTGGAAATTTAAGCACAACCTCAGCTAGGGAGTCGCTACCAGTGTGACTGTAGCAAACCTGCTGTCCATGGAGAAAATGTTGCTGCTTAACATTAATGGGGGAGGTAGGGTTCTCCATGAACAGCATGATCCAACAGCCATAAATATCACACACCCATATCAGGGTTGAAGCTAGCTGATACAGTCTGAGGTGACTAGGAGGCAGAGGACATAGGTACATCCAAGGCAGGTTCAGAAAGCCTTTTAGAGGCTTCTGACTGCTAAGAAAACAGTTTCACTTGGACCCATCCATGACATCAACACTCGTGCGGTTGTAGGATCTAAAAAAGAAGCCCCATTACTGTAAGCATCTACACTTTCTATAACCAAAACTATGATTTAAAAAAAAAATCGGACTAAAAAAGTAAAGGAGAAATCACATGTTATACATATACATCACCATCTTTTATCAAGCTTACTGGCAAAAAGGGTCTGGTTCTTCAACCCCTAATCTCTTCCTCAATTCCTGAAGGTTTTAAATCCTTTAACCTACTGAGTTCTCTCCTTTCACTCCTCAGAGGGTTTCATTCCCCCCAATTGAACCCTCTTCCACCATCTTCTCATGTCAGCCATCAGTCTTTGACCTCTTCCCCACCCTCCTCCTACCAGCACAGACACTCCAGAGGGTTCAATTCCTTCCTGCCCCAAGTGCATTTATTCTCACCCTACTGCCAACCTTCCCTCCTCTTCTATTATAAACTTTAACCCTTCCCCTGTTGAACTCTTTACCTGAATCCTGACTGGACTTGGATTCAGAAAGGCTGACCGCTGATGCATCTCGGGACTGATCAATCATTCCAATATTGACCTTGTGCTTGTAAGGATCCAGAGCTCCCAGTAGCCCCAGGACACGGATGGCCTGGTTAGACAAAAATAAGCGTCATGAAGAATTGGCTTATGTAAGCATTTGCCTAATGGGGAAAAATATATGTTCCATAAACCAGACTGATCTGATAGACACAAGGCGGCAGGCAACACTTCATTTATGCCTTGCTTCCCCATGGTATGGCCTGCACAACCCCCAGTCTTCAATGCTGCACTCCTGTACCATGACAACCCCCATGCCTGTAGTGCTGTCTTGACTCCTTTCAATGCATACTTGCTCTATTTTCCTCAGTATCCACCAACATGGCTTCTCCCCATCCTCCCCTTATCCCTTCATTCTCTTTCCCCTAACTTCTTTCCCATCCAGCTTTTTACCTCTCTGCGGATTCCCTGATTCTGCTCGGTCTTGAGGAAATTTAGTAGGACTTCCAGAAGTGTTGGATATTTCCGGTATGGCTCTACTACATAACCTGTACTGGCCACCAGCTGCCCTAAGGTCCACAAGGCCACCTGAGGAGGAAGCACCAGAAAACATGTTAAAGAATGCAGGAAAGTGAAGCATGCAGGGAAGTGAAGAAGTCAAGACAGAGGTAGGATACTGACCTGCCGTTTAGCCAGCAGAGAGGAATCCTGTAGCATGTCCATGATTATAGGAAAGAGTTCATCCATCCACTTTCTCATCTCTAGTCCGCTTACCTGAAAAGACAGGCAAAAAAAAAAAATCAAGGGATAAGTAACTACCAAATAGTTGAGTTCTATGAGGGTCTTTCAGATCAAAGTAGATGGTGTCCTGACCTGTGCCAGCTCCCCGATTGTAGCCAAGACACTGGTAATTACTCCAGGGTTCGGATCTGGATCCTTTAGCTTTACAATCAGTGCCTTTAGATAGAAGAAAAGTCAGCAAATTAATCTAACACAGCATAAGCAATGCTTGCATGATATCTGACAATGCTGATAATACCTCCCAGAATATCACCCAATGAGAAGATGGTGGAATTTCACTTACCGTTAATTTCCTCTCTCGAAATCCTGCTAGACCAATCCAGACTAGTGAGTTATCTCCCCCTGCCAGCAGATGGAGAAAGAGAAAAAGCTAGAAGCATTAATGACATCACCGTCACTGGTAGATAAACCCTGGACACCTGGGGGTCATCTTCAGTATGCTAGTGGCAAACATGTGGAATGCCAAAAAAACCAGCCCCATAAAAGGCTAAACCAGCCCAAACATAGCAAAATCAACTATATATAAAGGCTAGAAGGCCAACTAACTATATACAAGGCAGAAAAGAGTTGAAGTTACCCAACACATATACAGGAGGAATATAGCCATCGGCACAGCAAGCTCATAAAACAGGGGTGGGTCCTGGATTGGTCTAGCAGGATTTTAGGAAAGGAAATTAATGGTACGTGAAATTTCACCTTCCAATACATCCTGCTAGACCAGTTCAGATTAGTGGGAAGTACCAAAGCTATTCCCCCCTCTGAGCGGGAAGATGCAGCTGCTGTCGTAATGGTGGCTCAGAAGTGAGCTGACTCCTGAACTTGGAGGTCCAAGCAGTAATGCCGAACAAAAGTAGATAGAGACGACCAAGTCGCTGCCCTACAGATATCTATTGGGGCTACCTGGGATCTTTCCGCCCAGGACGTCACCTGCAAGCGTATTGAGTGGGCTCGCAGCCCAGCGGGGACAGGCTTTCCCTGAAGGATATAGGCAGACTTGATGACCTGTTTAATCCAATGCATAGCTGCCCTGTAGGCGGCCACCCCTTTATGTGGACCAGAGATCAGGATAAACAGAGAGATGGCATGCAATGGCCGCTTTGAGATAGTGGCGCAACACCCTGCTAACATCAAGAAAGCAAAGGTCCTTATAGGAGTCCAAGCACTGCTCCTTCAAAAAAGAAGGCAGCGATAGTGCCTGATTTACATAAAAATCAGAAAGGACCTTTGGCAGAAAGGAAGGGACTGTCTGAATTGTAAACACAGCTGGGAAGAAAGACAGAAAAGGATCATGGCAAGAGATAGCCTGAAGCTCAGAAAGCTGCTTGCTGAAGTAACAACCACAAGGAGCACAGTCTTAAGAATTAAATCCTTCAGAGTAGCTGAGTGAATGGGTTTAAAGTGAGTGCGCGGAGGACCAGGGAGAGATACCAAGCCAGCAATATCTGTCGCACGCGAGGTTGGAGAGTGCGAACCCCGTGTAAAAACTAGGTGACATCTGCATGAGAGGCAAGGGAATGGCCACAGACCAGTCCCCTAAAGGATGTCAAGGCTGCAACTTGAACGTTCAAGGAATTGAGGGCAAGGACCTTATCGAAGTAGTCCTGGAGAAAGGAAAGGATGTCCGGCACTTGTGCCCTCCAGGGGGACAAGGCCTTCTGGGTGCACCAGGAAGAAAAGAGCCTCCAGATGCAGGCATACACATGAGACATTGAAGGACAGCGAGTTTGTACCAAGGTAGCCACGACCATCGCCGAGTACCCCTTAGGGACTAGCCTTCGTCTTTCAAGAGCCAAGCCGTAAGCAAGTGGGGAGCGGGGTCATCCATGACGACTGAGCCATAGTGTAAGAGCCGTTTGCTCAACCCAAGTTGAAGAGGTGCAGCTGCCAATAAGCACACAAAGTTGGCATAGCATGGATGCCGCAGCCAGTCTGGCACCACCAGGACTACCTGGCCGGAGTGCGCTTCTAGCTGTCACAGAACCCATCCAATCAGCAGCCACAGGAGAAAGACGTACAGACGCTCAGTAACTGGCCAGCGTTGGACTAGTGCATTGATGCCCTAAGATCATCGGTCCTTCCATCGGCTAAAGAAGTTAGTCGCCTTGGTGTTGGAGGAGGCGGCCATCAAATCCAGATTCGGACACTCCCTTTGATGCACAATGCGTGCATAATGTCCATGGAGCGAGCTCCCACTTGCTGGGGGTCCAACACATGACTACTAAGGAAGTCGGCCTGAACGTTGTCCATGCCCACTATGTGTTGTGCAGAGAGGGCCCAGAGTGTGTTCTCCACTCACAGGAACAAGAGGTCCATCTCTAGGGTCACCCCCAGACACTTGCCCCCCCTTGTTGACTGAGATAAGCTACTGTTGTGCCGTTGACAGATAGGACCCAAACTGCTCAATTTTGGAGAAGAGGTTTAAACCAAAGCAATGCTAGCTGGACAGCGTGAGCTTCCAGACGACTGATTGTCCACACAGCTTCATATTTGGACCAAGTCTCCTGTGCCAATTGTTACTGACAATGCGCCCCCAGGCCCATCAGGCTTGTGTTCATCGTCACAAGTATCCAACGAGGAATCTCGATGGGCATGCCGCGTAATAAGCAGCACATGCAGAGCCACCACTGAAGGCTGCAGCACACGTCGAGGCAAAGGGGAAGGCGGATCTGGCAGTCTTGGGGGCCGGGACCACATAGACAGAAGGGAACGCTGAAGAGAACGCATATGAGCTTGAGGCCAGGGCACTATCTCCAAGGTGGCTGCCATTGTGCCAAGGACTTGCAGGTAATTCCACACTCTGGGAGCTGCCAAGCACTGAAAATGATGGATCTGCGAACCTAGTTTCTCGCAACTGTTGTCAGTGAGGAAGACACACCCTGCCCATGTGTCAGAGAGCATCAAGGAACTGGAGAGATTGAATTGGACAGAGACAGCTCTTGGCATGACCGACTACCCACCCGAGGCTCTCCAGAAAATTGACAACTCAAGAGACTACTTTGTCATAGGACTTGGCCCTGATAAGCCAGTCATTCAGGTAAGGGTGGGACCATGATGCCTTGTCTGCGCAGGGTTGCTGTCACCACCATTATTACTTTGGAAAAGGTCCAAGGAGCCATGGTAAGGCCAAAAGGCAGGGCTCGGAATGGATAGTGCTTTCCCAGTACTGCGTAGTGCAAGAACCGCTGATGTTCCTTGCGGATCGGAATATGGATGTATGCTTCTACAAGATCCAGCAATGTCAGAAACTCATCTGGTCATACCACTTGAATGATGGACTTCAGTGTCTCCATCTGGAAAAGAGGGACACGAAGGCAGAGGTTGACCCCTTTGAGATCGAGAATAGGCCAGAAGGAGCCAGACTTCTTGGGGACCAAAAAATAAATGGAATAGCAACCGGAACCTCTTGAATGCATAAGAGCGTCTTGTAGAAGTTTTCCTGGAAGCATGAAGGATATCCTTTACCTGCTGGGAAAGGTTAAGACCGTGAAGTTCTAGGCTTTCAGCAACCTGGCCCTGAGATGCAGAGACTGGGGACTGGGATGCCACAGCATCCCGTCCTCTGGAGAAAGAAGATCTGGAGCAGATCCTAACTCCAGAGGCAGAGCTTGAGAGAGATGTAGGAGCAGAGGGTACCACGGTTGTCGTAGCCAACGTGGAGCTATGAGGATCATATGACCTCTGTCTCTCTGAAGCTTGAACAGGGTTTTGGGAATTAGGGGAATGGGTGGAAAGGCATACAGGAAGTCCTGATCCCAATGAAGGAGGAAAGCATCCCTGGCCTGACAACCTCGAGCTGGAATTCTGGAACAGAACTGGGGAAGTTTGGCATTCAGTGGACTTGCAAAGGGGTCTATGTCCGGGGTCCCCTAAATTTAAAAAATTTGGGCCACCTGGTCTGCATGGAGAGACCATTCGTGTGGAAGCAGAACTCGACTGTCTGCCGAAGAGTTTTGAATGCCTGGAAGATACACTGCAAGGAGATGAATCTGATGCTCTCTGGTGAGGGCCCATAGTCGCAAAGCTTCGTTGCACAGCGACAGAGAGCCTGTTCCACCCTGCTTGTTCACATAGAACATGGCTACCTGATTGTCCGTTTGAACTAGGACTGTCTTGTAGCTAAGCTGGGTGTGAAATATTCGAAGAGCAAGGAAGATTGTTCTGAGCTCCAGGAGGTTGATATGGAGATAGGCCTCCTGTGGAGTCCAGGTACCCTGGGTAGAGATGCCTTGCAGGTGGGCTCCCCAACCCATCTGTGAAGCATCTGTTGTTAGAGTGGCTTGGGGTGGGGGTTGCTGAAAAGGAGACCCCACTAGAAGGTTTTTGGGTGACTGCCACCACTGGAAGGACAAAATAAGGCGATCTGAGTCCACTGAGTGGATAAGGTCCACTGGGCTGCCCTAATATGGAGGCGAGCATAAGGAACCACATGCACGGTGGATGGCATGTGGCCTAGCAACTATAACATTTCCCGAGCTTGAGGTGGTGTTTTAGCACTGCTTGGGAAGCTAATTGCACAATGCGAAGGCAGCGGGGCTGTGGAAGGAAGGCCCTTGTCTGTCTGGTATCCAGAAGAGCCCCTATAAACTCTAGGGATTGAGTAGGAGCAAGGTTGGACTTTGGAACGTTTATGACAAGTCCCAAATACTGAAGGATGCGCATTGTGCGAGACAGAGCCATCCTAGCCTCTGGCTCTGAAGGGGCTCGAACGAGCCAGTCGTCTAAGTAAGGGAAGACTAATATTCCCAGGGTGCAGAGAAATGCTGCTACCACAGCCCTGCATTTTGTGAACACCCTTGGTGCAGAAGCCAGGCCAAAAGGAAGAACCCTGTATTGGTAGTGCTTCCCTTGAAACAGGAACCGAAGGAACTTTCGGTGAGTTGGATAGATGAGAACATGAGTGTACGCATCCTTGAGATCTAGAGAACAAAACCAATCCCGACTCTGAAGGTATGGCAGCAGAGTTCCTAGAGAAATCATTTTGAACTTATCTCTGAACAGGAATTTGTTCAATTCTCTGAGGTCTAGAATGGGTCTGTGTCCTCCTGTTTTCTTTGGAATAAGGAAATAGGGGGAGTAAAACCCCGTACCCCATTGGGGAATGGGCACCTCTTCTATTGCCCCTTGAGCAAGGAGTATAGTGACTTCTTGACCTAACCGGTCGTTGAGAGAGGTCTGAAAACTGAACCGTCTTACTATTGTAGGAGGGGGCATGCTGAGGAAATGAGCTTGTACCTCTCTCTTACAACAGACAGAGTCCAATTTTCTGCTGTTATCTGACCCCATCTGGGGGCAAAATGACAATCTTCCTGGGATGGTGGAGGTTTGTGGGCCGTTTAGGGCCAGGAAGGCAAAGTTCTCTAGACAGGAGTCAAAGCCCCTGTGGAGGCTGAGTCTGCTGAGCTGGTTGAGGCTTAGCTGCTTTTGGCTTCCTTTGTTGCCTAGGTTGTTGCTGCTGTCCGTTTAGGGCAGACTGACCTGAACAATGTCCCTGCTGGGTATAGGAGGGATAAAACCTTTTCTTCTTGCTGAAGAATGGTTTCTTAGAGGATCTTTTCCTCACAGGATCAGCTGTAGATTTGGACAATCTATCCAACGTGATATTGTCAGCATCAATCTCATTAGCTTTTTCCTGCCAATTCTTGCCAAAGAGATTCTCTCCTGTGTAAGGTATATTCCCTAGTTTGTCCTGTACCCAGATTTCCCAGTCAGATGCCTGGAGCCAGGCAATTCTACATGCACCTATGGCAATAGCAGAGGTTCTGCTTATGCATTCAAAGCAGTCAAAGGCTGCATGATTCACAAACTTGGAAACATCCTGAGCATGTTTAACAACAGCAAGATAATCTTGCCTTTTATCATCAAGAAGGAGAGGGCTCATAAGTTCTAAGTCTCCTGTGACTTCCTTAAGCAACATTCCCATATAAAAGATATAGGAACTGATCCTAGCAGAGAGGATGGAAGCCTGGAAGGATCGACGTCCAAAGGCGTCAAGAATCCTGCACTCACGTCCTGGAGGATTAGAAGCATGCCTTTTTGCACTCTTTATCTGTCTCATGGTTGATTTCACCACCATGGAATGGTGTGGTAATTGAGTCTTCTGAAACCCAGGACAAGGAGGAACTCGATACATGGTGTCGAGTCTTCGAGAATGAGGAGATGTGGTCAGAGGTGTTTCCCACATCCTTAACATAAGATCATGCAAGATCTCATGAATAGGTAAGGTAGCTGCCTCCTTGGGAGCTTTAGGGTATTGAAGAATTTCTAATTCCTTTGCCCTAGGCTCTTTTTCAGGAGCCACTGTGATGGAAAGACCTCGGGCCACATCTCGGATAAAATCCTGAAAGGACATATCCTCTGGTAGAGACATCCTACGCTAAGGAGAAGAGGAATCCTCAGGAAGAAGTACTCTGGTATCGGCAGAGCTTTCAGAGTCTTCAGACTCATCCGAGGATTCAAAGTATCTCCAATCCGGGTGATCGTGCAAGGCATGGTACCGGTACCGATCGAAATCGGCATCGGAGTGGTCCGGTACCGACTTGTCGATGCCGGATAGAGACGCATGACTCGATCCCGGTAGAATATCTCTGGTACCGATTGAATTCTCTGAAACGGTTTCAGGGGCATTGAGGTCATGAGAAGAGCCGCCAGACTGCGTTCAATAGCCAAGAATCTCTGGTCTATCGACGCTGCCGATGCTTGGGTATTGGTGCTGGATAAAGTGGCCAGAACCCAGAGCATGGCACCAGTAGTTCTGCCAAGATTGAAGCCTCGAACATCCTGGAGCCCCGCTAGTGCTTTGGAAGCCGAAGCCTCCTGCCGGGGCAATTTTGCCGGTGAAAGTCCCTCAAAGGCAATGCCAGAGGCATCTCGATGCCTAGAAGGAGATCTACCCTTTGAAGACCGGCTAGATTTATGTTTAGTTACCTGATCCATGGGAGGAAGCTGAAGCCCTGGAGGACGTCAATGCCATGGAGGCTGCATCGGAGGGAAAAAGGGTACTAAGCTTAGCAACTCGGTTTTGCCGGCCCCTCTTTGACATCATCCCACAGGCAACACACTGTGAAATAGAGTGGTCAGGACCTAAACATTTGAGGCACCACTCATGGGTGTCGGTGACGGAGATGGTACTGCCACATTTAGAACACTTTTTAAAACCAGAGTGGGTTTTTCCATCTTGAGGAAAAAACTGGGCCTAGTGCCCAAAATGGCGCATGGCACCCGAGAAGAAAATTATTGGAGAAAGACTCCAGAAACAAAGTGTTGTTTGTTTTTTTGTTTGTTTGTTTTTAGAAAAAAGAAAAGAAGAACCGGTGGTACCAGTATAGCGTCGAGGGAAGGCAGACGCGACCACAAAAAAAGAAGTATAAGAAGGGAATTTTCTGCGGTGATAGGATTTGTGACCTGTCAGCTCTGCGGAAAACGAAGAACTGGAGAGGGACTGTTGGGAAAGGCGGGAAGGCAGCACATAGGTGCTGTGGGATGCTCCCAAAAAGCTTTCCTATTGGACGCTGGGGAGCGTTCCCGCGCAGGCTCAGTCGGTACCGACGATATCCATATGTGAAGACTACATTCCTGCTTATTCCTGGAGATAGAAGTAGCCGAGAAGGGAGCAAAAGAAGCACAAACAGACCTTCTCCTAAGAAGCAAATGGCAGCACCGCTATAGAAAAAATGGCAGGAAGGCACGGGAACTGCTACAGGAACTATTGAGCTGAAGGAAAAAAGTAGGAAACTACAGGATCTGAAAAGCAGCCGCGCAGGCAAAAAAAATCCAGTGATACTGCAAAGGGGTAGGCCCCCCCCCTGCTGCGGAGGCACAGCAAAAAACACAATCCCAATCCGAGGAAAGACAATGTAGTAAGGGAAAAAGGATGCCCTCCCGAGTCATTAAGATCAAGGTGGCTGCGGCAGTGAGAGGCCTGATGGCAGTGTGGGGTATGGAAATCTGCAAGGGCAGTGCTACCGAATGCAGAAACAATCAGCAGTACAGGACAAAGCATGGTAACCAGAGACAGGGTGGAGGGGGAGCTGCCCCAACAGGAAGCCACTCACTGTTTGCCGATCAGCTGCAGCCGGAAATGAATAGGGCTGATGGTGAAATTAGACCTTATCTGCTAATTTTCTTTCCTTTAGTCCTTCCAGGCCAGTCCAGACTACCAGGTCTTCTCTCCCTTCCAGCACATGGAGACTGAGAATTCCAGGTTTTTGGTGATGTCACACTACATAGGAGCCCGAACTCCTCCCACCAAGTCAGTATTTGATTAACAAAGCAGATGCAATGAGCGCCCACCAAACTAACCAGAACTATCCACACTCCACTAAAATCCAAGGCTGCCCAAGGTCTTGCAACTAACCCCAAGGCAGTGCCAATGGAAGCAGAATCCTCTTATGACCACCAGATGACGCAAACCCCAAGCTTTCCATCAGAACCAGGCTTGCCGAAAAGCACACACACAGATAACGTGCAGGTTCTGAACTGGAGGGACTAAAGGACAGAAAATTAGCAAGTAAGATCTAATTTCACCTTCCATAGCATCACTCCAGTCCAGTCCAGACTACCAGGATGTACCAGAGAAGTACTCAAATGTGGGTGGGACCTGCAAGCCCAGCCTCCAGGACACGAGCCCCAAAGCAGTCATCCAATCTCGCCTGCACATCCAACTGGTAATGTTTCACAAAGGTATGCAGCAACGCCCTGGTCGCCGCCCTGCAAATGTCCTGCGCCGTTGTTGAATGTGCATGAAGACCCAGAGGCAAGACTCTACACCTCAAGAGATAAGCGGAGGCAATCGCTTCCTTAAGCCACTTGGTAATGGTGGCTTTCAATGCAGCCTCCCCTTTACGAGGCCCTCCAAACAATCGCTTCCTGAACAGTTGGATACGCTTCAATTAATGCTGGAGTACACAACACATGTCCATACAGCGGGGGCTGCTCTTCCGTTCCTTCAGGGAATATGGGCAATGTCACTGTCTGATTCAGGAGGAAGACGGATAGAACCTTCGGTAGAAAGGATGGAACCAGCCATAAAATTGCCTGCTCTCTACAGAGTATAAGGAACAGCTCTCGACACAACAAGGCCTGTAGCTCCAAAATCCTCCTGGGCGAACAAGACCACCACCTTCAGAATAAGATCTTTCAATGTAGCCAAGCTCAATGGCTCAAAGAGTGCTTCCATTAACACCGAAAGGACAAGGTTAAAGTCTCAACTCAGAACCGGAGTATGCCACCAGCAGCGAATCTGTCACACTGCTCTGAGAAATCTGACATCGGGGCGTGAGGCCAGAGCCACACCTTGTACCTAACCCCGGTAACACACCAATGCTGCAACCTGTATCTGATGTGAAGCAAATTCAATGCGAGGCCCTTTTCCATACCTGCCTGCAAAAAGGCCAGAACCTCCAGAACGGAGGCTCGCAAAGACTCCGAAGCTTTCTCGGCACACCACTGCTCAAATAGACGCCACATCTGGACATAGGCTAAGGACGTGGAGTGCTTACGCGTCCTCAAGAGCGCAGCAATCACAGACAGCGAATAACCCCGCCCCCTCAGTTGTGCCCTTTGAAGAGCCAGGCCGAAAGCAAGAATTGACTCACCTGAGGCAACAGTAGAGTTCTCCTTGCCAGCAACATCCGATGATGTTCCGCATGAATTGGTACATGCAGATATGCCTCCGTTAATTCTAGATTGGTGAGGAACTCGTCCTTTCGTATCACTGAGATCTCAGAGTGCAACGTTTACATGCAGAAGTGTGGCACGTGAAGGGTGCGATTGACTTGCTTGAGATCCAAAATAGGATGAAACGAGCACTCTTTCTTGGGCACCATGAAATAGGGTCCAGTCGATACTCCATTTAACTGGTCCGCGGGCATGGGAACTAAATCCTGGAGCTGAAGAAGCCGCAGAAGATTTGAATTGACTGCAGCCTGCTCCTTGTTTGGAGCTTTGCAGGACGAGGACAGAAATACCTCCTTGAGTGGTCTGGCGAACTCCAATGCATAGATATTGAGAATCATCTCTAGCACCCACTGGTCAGAAATTATCTGGACCCAGGTGGAGAAAGACCGGTGCAGATGTCCCCGACCGGTGCTACCTTTACCTGAGCCCGCCACCCTTCATTGGGCTTTCTTGGCCCCAGCAACAGAGCCTAACAAGAATCCCCGATTGGTGCCTTGGCCTCCCCGAAAGGACTGACCCCTCGAAGGGTACCTAGCCCGTTGATAGGGAACAAAACAGGTCACCCAGTAACGATGAAAATCCTGGGGTTGACTCTTGGAGTTGCCTGAGAGCTTTGCCATCTTAGGCTTATCCTCCAGAAGGCAGGTCAGCGTAGACTTGCCCAGGGGGTCCTTCATCAATTCATCTAAGTTCTCTCCAAAAAGAAGTTTTCCCCGGAACAGGAGCTTGCTCAGCCGTGCTTTAGAGGACACATCAGCCGACCAGTTTCGCAGCCATAGCAGACAGGCTGCGATCGCAGATGCCAAACTCTTCGCCAACATTCTGACCAAATCACAGTGCGAGTCCAACTGAGCAACTTCTGCCATCTGAGGACATTAGGTCTGGGATCGCCTGCACCCATTGCAAGCACGCCCTAGCCACATAGGCCCCGCAGACTGCCACCTGCAGGGTCAGAACGCTAACCTCAAAGGTCTGCTTCAGCACTATCTTGAGCTTCTTGTCCTGTGGATCCTTTAGCACCACCTCTCCTTTCTCTGGAATGGTGATCTTCTTGGCGACAGCCATAACAAACTTCTTTCTAAGTCCCCTGGCTATTCTTATTCAGGACTTGGGAATTAATTTCTACATGTATGGAGACAACATTTTACTCCTCACCAGGATTAAAAGTATTTCTCCTGACCTCACAAATACCAATTCAGCTTTAATTAAGATATCCATATGGCTTTACGATAAGGCTTTAAGGCTAAACCCATCAAAGACCACAGCCACTTGGTTTACCAGACAATATGATCCCCCTAACATTGCCCCTATCTCAGATACAACTTCAATCACTCTTGTGCCCTCCTTCAGATATCTCGAGGTGTATCCAGACCCACTAACATACCCACAGATCTACCTACTAAGAGACTGATGTCCATTGTTTAAGTCCTTAATGTCTGTCCATATCATTAATGTTGGCCTCCCCGGTGACAGCCCCTCCACCCTAGAATTGATTACTGTCCCCCCCCCCACCTTTTTTTGATGTTGGGCCGCTTTGACCCGGTGAAAAGCGGGATATAAATACAGTTAAATATCTTGGTTTGGCAATTTTTTTTTCAACTCACATTAAGAGTAGTTACTCACCTGTAACAGGTGTTCTCCAGGAGCAGCAGGAATCAGTCCTCACATATGGGTGTCATCGGCACCGATGAAGCCCCAGCGGAGCATTTCCCCAGCTTTCTATGAAAGCCTTTGGGAATGCAGGCACGCATGCGCGGTTCCCTTCCCGCCTAAAGGTGCCATCTTACCTCAGTCAAATGACATAGCTAAGAACATCACACAAAAAGGAAAAAATAAACTATGTACAACTGCAACTCCAAAGGGAGGAGGGAGGGTTGTGAGGACTGATTCCTGCTGCTCCTGGAGAACACCTGTTACAGGTGAGTAACTACTCTTTTTCCAGGACCAAGCAGGAAGTCAGTCCTCACATATGGGTGACTCCCTAGCTCTGGGCTACTGAGGAACCCAGGCTGAACAAGAGTACTCCCTCTAGTCTCGGCAGCAAAGAAAGGCTTTTCAAGGACACAACCTCCACCGGTAGCCCAACAGGGCAGGAGGGAAGGAGTTGCCTAAACCTCAAAGAGATTCCGGAGTACTGCCTGGCCAAAAGCACTGTCCCTATGGGACTCCCTCTCCAGGCAGTAATGGGCCGCAAAAGTCTGGCTTGAAGACCAAGTTGCAGCCCTGCAGATGTCTACCAAGGGCACAGAGCAGAGATGAGCCACTGAGGCAGCCATTGCCCTGACATGATGGGCCGTGACCCTACCCTGCAAAGGAAGGTCAGCCGCCTTGTAAGCCCAGGTGATACAGTCAGCCACCCAGATGGACAGGGTACGCTTGGACACAGCCAACCCAACTTATTGGGGTCAAAGGATACAAAGAGCTGAGTAGCCCTTCTATGCCCCTGCATACGGTCCAGGTAGAAGGATAAGGCCCTCCTACAGTCCAGGGTATGCAGAACTGCTTCAGCCTGGCTTGCATGAGGCCTAGGGAAGAATGTTGGAAGAACGACCTCCTGATTGAGGTGGAAAGAGGAGACAACCTTTGGGAGGAACTTTGGATGAGTCCTGAGGACCACTCTGTTCCTATAAATCCTGGTGTAAGACCTATCACAGACCAGGGCCTGAAGCTCACTCACTCGCCTAGCCGAAGTAAGGGCTATCAGGAAGAGGGTCTTCCAGGAGAGGAAGCATAGTGGACAAATAGCCATCGGCTCAAAAGGTGGGCGAGTCAGTTGCTGCAAGACCACATTCAGCTCCTACTCAGGGGCAGGAAGACGGATTGGAGGCTTGAGCAAAAGCAAGCCCCTGAGAATGCGGGATACCAAGGGGTGACCTGACAGAGAATGTCCCTCCACCAGTGAGTGGTGAGCTGCTAGAGCTGAGAGGTGGACCAGAACAGAATTGGACTTAAGTCCCTGATTTGATAAGTTCAGTAAGTATTGAAGCACTACTGGCACAGTACAGGAGAAAGGATCATCTGTACATAGTTGACACCACACAGAAAACCGTTTCCATTTGAGAGCATAGGTTTTCCCAGTGGACTGTTTCCTAGAGGCTAGGACAACCTCCTCAACTTCCTGAGGTAGGCCCCAGGGAGCCAAGACAACCCTTGCAGCCTCCAGGCCATCAAATTGAGAGCTTTGAGATTGGGGAGAAAAGGGAACCCTGCTCCTGTGAGAGAAGATCGGGTTGCAACCCCAGAGGCAGTGGGGGATCCACTGCCAGTTGAAGTAGAAGAGGAAACCAAGGCTGTCTCGGCCACCTGGGAGCCACCAGCAGGACCGAGGCCTTGTCCTGAAGAATTTTGAAGAGAGTTCGGGCCACCAAGGGCGTGGGAGGAAACGCATACAGGAGGCCCTGAGACCATGGAATCAGAAAAGCATCTGCTGCTATTCTCAGAGGATGCGGCTGCCTGGAGCAGAACTTTGGCAGTTGCTTGTTCATTGGACTGGCAAAGAGATCTACCAAAGGGAAACCCCATTTTAGGAAGATCTTCTAACTACTGAAGGATGCAGCTGCCACTCGTGGGGCTGCAGAATCCTGCTTAATCTGTCGGCCAGGTAATTGTCCTGGCCTGAAAGGTACACAGCCTTGAGGAGCATGTTGTGCTTGAGGGCAAAGGAACAAAGGTCCTGAGCCTCCCGACAAAGGATCCTGGACCCAGTCCCGCCCTGTTTTTTCACATAAAACATGGCTACTTGGTTGTCTGTCTGAACCAGGACAGACTGATGAGCCAGGGTAGGAGAGAAAGCTTTGAGTGCTAATCGAATAGCTCTGAGCTCGAGGAGATTGATCTGCTGTGCAGCTTCCCAAGGAGACCACAGGCCCTGGGTGCACTTGCCTAGACAATGAGCTCCCCAGCCCTGCAGGGAGGCGTCTGTGGTCAGCACCACCGTGCATCCAGGAATCTGAAAAGGTACCCCCTTGAGAAGATTGGGTGGGTGCAGCTACCAGTTGAGGGAGTTCAGAAATTGTCTGGACACCCTGATCCTGTCTCTGAGGCTGCCTGTGGCTTGTGACCACTGAGTCCAAAGCACTGTTCCCTCTAAGCTGTGCGCGTGTGCGCGCGCACACACCTCACCGAGCGAGCGCACATACTTTACAACAGAGCGCACAAAAATTACTGTTCTGATTCTGATAGAAAACAACAAAGATGTCTTAAAATTTAAAAGTTGTTGTGTATTTACGGTTTTCACAAGTTCTACAATATTTTCTAGTGCAATCAATGTGGTGTGCATACTGTATTCTGACGTGTAGTCAAATTTTAAAGTATATTACTCCGAGTGTCGTTATGTGGCGCACAAAAATTTAACCTTCCTTCAAAAGCTGCACAACTGATATTTTATGCCCACACAGCCTACAGAAAATTAGAGGGAACATTGGTCCAAAGGCACCACTGTGCAGGCCTCATATGGAGCCTGGCATTGGGGGTCACATGGACTGTCGAAGCCATGTGGCCAAGCAGCCTTTGGCAGAGCCTGGCGGAGACCAGTGTCCTGCTGAGAAACTGATTTGCCAAGGCCACCAACCTTTGGGCCCTGTCTTCTGGCAAGAAAGCCTTTGCCAGCAGAGAGTCCAGCCTTGCTCCTATGAACTCCAAGTTCTGGGAGGGGAGCAAAGTGGACTTTGCGAAGTTTATGACAAATCCCAGGCCTTGAAGAAGAGCAATAGTCCTGAGGGTGGCCTGTCTGGCCTCCTGGCATGTCTGAACCCTGATGAGCCAGTTGTCCAGATAGGGGAAGACAAAGATTCCTTGATTTCTCAGGTAGGCCGCCACCACTGCCAGGCATTTGGTAAAGACTTGGGAGCGGAGGTGAGGCCGAAAGGCAGCACTCTGTACTGATAATGGTTTCCTCCCACAATGAACCTGAGATACTTTCTGTGGTCTGGATTAAAGAGGATGTGAGTGTACGCATCCTTTAGATCTAAGGAGCAGAGCCAATCTCCCTGCTGGAGGTAGGGCAGAAGTGTTCCAAGAGTAAGCATCTTGAACTTGTCTTTCTCTAGGAACTTGTTGAGGTTCCTGAGGTCCAGAATGGGTCGAAGGCCACCAGTTCTTTTGGGTACCAGGAAATACCTGGAGTAGAATACGTGACCTTTCAAGTGGGGAGGCACAAGCTCCACCACCCTGTCCACCAACAGACCTTGAAGCTCTTGAAGGAGTAGGTCTGTGTGCAGGGGAGACCTTGGAGGCTCCCCTGGAAAGTAAGGAGGAGGCAGTTGGTGAAAATGCAATGCATAGCCCCTGCGGACTATGTCCAACACCCAACTGTCCCCGGTGATAAGGGGCCACTGGTGGGCAAAGAGGGCTAGGCGACCTCCTGTGCAGGGTTGGGAGGTCAGGGATGGAGAGGCTACGCTCAAGGAGTCAAAAACCCCCACCCTGCTGAGTGGTAGCAGGGGCCGGAGGCTTGGGGGTCCTCTGCCTACGGGGCCCATTACCCTGCCCCTTGGCTTGCTAACCCTGAGGGGCAGCTTGGGCAGCCTGATATTGAGGGTACTGTTTGTAGGCAGTGCCCTTCCTCGGGTAAAAAGGCTTTTTACCCGAGCCCTTCTTTTTATGAGAAGGGGCAGAGGTCTTCCTAGACAGCCTTGTCCGTGTAAGGTGCTCTGTTTCGAGCTGAGCGGCCTTCTCGGTCATGGGCTTGCCAAAAAGGTTTTCCCCTCGGCAAGGGACATCGACCAACTTGTCCTGAACCCATGGCTCGATGAACTTCGAGCAGTCCCGAATCCCCGAGGACAAGGACTTAAATCTCTGCAAGGGTTCCCTGGAGAGACCAGAAGAGAATCCGGCCAACTCCTTGGCCAGGTCCCGCAAGTACATGCCCATGTACAGCTGGTACGACTGGACACGGCAAGCAAGCATCGAGCCCTGGAAGCACTTTCTACCAACGCCATCAAGGTTTCGGGCCTCCCTGCCAGAGGGCACCGCAGAGTGCATCTTCTGGCTCTTCAGACGATGCATGGCCGATTCCACAACCATAGAATGGTGTGGTAGCTGTGCCTTCTGAAATCCAGGGCTCTTCCTGAGTCGATAGATCAAGTCGACTCGCTTGCTCAGAACCGGCGCCGAGGCCGGTGCCTCCCACATACGGAAGAGGAGCCGTTCCAGCATCGGAGGAACCGGGACAGTAAAGGCCTCCTTCGGAGAAGAGTCATACTGCAGCGCCTCGAGCTCTTCAGCTCGAGGTTCTTCCTCGGGGTCTGCTGGAATAGCCAAGGCAGTGGCCATATCCCGGACGAACTCCGAGAACCGAGTATCCTCCGGAAGGGATCTACTCCGGGGCTCAGACTGCGGTGAGTCTGACGGGACGCACCGAGTCTTGAATGTATCGGGAGACTCCTCGTCCTCCGTCTCCCAGGCGGACTCGTCCGAGGAGGAGTCAGGGTCCGACCCCACGGGGCCCTGGAGCACCCGCCCTGACGCTGGAGGCACCGGCGTCGACGCCCTCGGTCCCGAACAGGAGGTTGAGGGAGACCGCGACCGAGGTCGACTTCGAGCCATGATGGACTCGAGTATCGGCTCGGTCTCCAGGGTCGCCTTCGAAGTCGATGTCCCGGTGGTCGGGGCAGATGCGCCAGACAGGCTGGCCATCAGTGCCCACTGCTGCTCCACGAAGGCAGACAGTCTGCTCTCCAAGGCTGTCATCCTGAGACTCAGCTCGGGAGACGCAGCAGCCACCGACTCGGGCCCCGGTGGCACCGGGCCCGACATCGGCTCTCTGGGAGGAGAGTCCTCGAGGACTACAGGGCTTACGTGTCCAGTAGACTCCGGCTCCACACGAGGAACTTTGGCAGGCTTCTCTTGTTCCACAGGCCCGTGGCGACAGTCGGGGATCTTAGACCTGGCCCTCGAGGAGCCAGGGACCTCCTCCGACGACGCCCTCGCGAGCCGCTTCTTCCTGTTCTGTTCCCGGTCGGGGGACCCCCTGTCCGAGGAGCTTCGACGGTGCTCGGGATCGGAATCCCGAGATGTCGAGGCCTCAGACGAGGTCCGGGCCTGGCCGGAGGCTTAGTCTGAGACAAGCCTTTCTTTCTGCTGCTGGCGACTTCGGAGTGCCTTGGAAGACATCTTCCCACATGGTCCGCACGACTTAGGGTCCTGATCAGGACCGAGGCACCGAAGGCAGCAGTCGTGTGTGTCAGTGAGAGACATTAATTTCTTACACCTATCGCACTTTTTAAAACCACTGGAAGCCATCGGGGAAAAAAGAGTCCCCGCAAGGTCAAAGGACCAGCCTTCCAGGGAAAATGGAAAAAAGGGAGTGAACGCCAGCCACGAAGGGCAAAAACCGAAAAAGAAGAATCGGGCTCGATACCGGTGTACCGAACCCGGCGGGAGGGTAACCAGCGTCGAACCGGAAGAAAAAAATAGCGATAATCGCCGAAAAAAATCTACTTTTAACCGGGAGGACAGGACTCACGTCCAGTGGGCTTCTTGGAAAAAAAGAGACTGAGGTAAGATGGCACCTTTAGGCGGGAAGGGAACCGCGCATGCGTGCCTGCATTCCCAAAGGCTTTCATAGAAAGCTGGGGAAATGCTCCGCTGGGGCTTCATCGGCGCCGATGACACCCATATGTGAGGACTGACTTCCTGCTTGGTCCTGGAGAAATTATCTTACACGGTCTACCTTTACAGCACTGAGAAGACTTTGTGCCCTTCATCCACTACTTAATCAAACTGCTTTTACAACAGTTCTCCTTAGCACCATAATAACACATTTGGATTACTGCAATATAGTTTTTGCTGCTTTCCCCAACTCTCAGATTAAAAACCTCCAGACTGTTCAGAATACTGCTCTTCATAACCTCGCCAATGCAAAACATTACGATCATATCACTCCATTATATATTCAATTTCAATGGCCCCCATATCCACAGCATATTCACTTTAAAATCCTTACTTTGACCCATAAAGCACTCCATAATGCTGCACCCAATACCTAATTGTCATGACCATTCCATATACCCCAAATCGTTGCCTAAGGCCCTTATCAGATAACAGCCTAGTTCTTCCTCCAGCCAATCGGATTTGTTACAAGTCTACTTACAGTTCGGCTTTCAGCTGCCTAGCTCTAGCCCTGTGGAACTGTCTTTCCATGTATTTGTGCCTTGAAACCTCTTTTTCGCAGTTCAAGACCCAACTGAAAACATTTCTATTCAGACAAACTTTTGACTTGGAGAGCGCCCGGGATACTGCCTGACAATACGATAACCATTTTAACTGTATCTTTGTCTCCTTTATACTATCTATCCTATCTGAAACTGTAGTTCCTATCTAGTTTTAATTTTTTATTGCTAATTATTTTATTGATGTACACTGCTTTGTATGCCTTTGCAAAGAACGATATATTAAATTTTAAATAAACGATAAGGCATTCACCTTAGGCAACCACAGAAACTCCTCCTTGCCTGACAGGATCGGGTAAAGACGAGCCATAGCCCAACCACCTCATAACCCAGCCTCCAGCACCTCCCACTAGGCCTCAATCATCTGTTTGATGGCCCTGTGGACCAGGAATGCAGTTTCAAAGGAACGGAACTCCTGAAGCAGAGGGTCCTCCAGAGATGGATCTGTGTTCTGGGGTTGAACAACAATACTGAAGGCTGCTAGTGAATGAGCTATGGGCCCACCCAATTCTTCCCTGTGGAAGACTCATATAACCAGAGGGTCCTCCCCTGGAAGAATGTGACCTTAGCACCTCCTGGGCCGCCCCAGAGGGCCCTGGAACCAAATGAGCCCTAAGCGTATCTCCAGTGGTGCCTCTCTTCATTAAGTAGGCCTTGTGCATTAGCAGCACGAAAAAGGAGTCCCATCCGATTCCAAATCAACCCCCAGACTTGTCTCTGTACCCTTCAGAACCAAGTCCTGATCCCCTAGAGTGTCTATTGTAGAAAGGGCCTCTGCCCCGAAATGGCCGTGGTTCCCACCAAAATCCGGCTCTGAGGCTTCCCCCACCTACAATGGATCCCCCTGCTCACTATCTTTCCCGCTGGCAGAAGAGCACCAAAAATGCGCCCCCGCTTCTAGATCTACCTTCTCACATGGTTGGCCCCGATGAAGGCTGCAGCGGACACACCTGCCTTGAGGAAAAGCATCAGGACACAGCAATTTCGGCGGGAAAAAACAAACAAGAGATGGTGCCACACTGAAAAGTCGAAAGAAGTGAAAGGCAGAAGTAAAGTAAAAGTAACAGTATGCAAATATAAGTCAACCGTCCCCCTCCCGTGGTCTCTCGTAATCAGCAGCAGGCTTACCTAGCACAAATCTCCTGACCATAGCAGAAATCAACAAAAGGACCCTCACTTACACACGTGCAAAATGGTCCCATGGAACCAAGATCCTGCCTCTGCAGCCGCTGCCTCTCACCGATGGTGAGGCTAGGTTTAAAAGGGCTAACTGCCAGATCACCAATTACAGATACTGAAGGCTGCAAACAGGAGATGGGGAAAGCAGGGACCCAATCTCCACTAGGTAGACGATCAGGCCCTTTCTCTCCCCCAACTAAACAGACTTGGATGCCAGTAGAGTACGCCCTCCTCCGCGGTTCTAGAGCAGTCCAGTCACCTCAAGAAAAAACCCAACTAACCTCCTTGCTCCTTTGGATTTTTTTTTTTGTAAAGGAATTCCAAACAGTGTACTCCAGGCTACACAGAACTCTTTCCTATCTGCTAGAGACTGAGAATACTGGCTCCTATATAGTGCAACATCACCAAAAGCCTGGAATTCTCAGTCTCCATCTGCTGGAAGGCGGAGAAGACCCGGTAGCCTGGACTGGACTGGAGGAATGGTACAGAAAGAGCCAATGCTATGGAGCTTACTGAATCTTCACGCATTATGGAAGGCTGCACTGCTCCTCCTGAGCAGGAGCCCTTCCCTTCAGAAGTGCTACACAGATCTTTCTGACCAACTCCAAATGAATACCTCTTGTGTGCTTTGGAGAAGGAACCCCACCAGGAAAGGCTACACCGATCAGAACTCTGCCTTAGAGACTGTCAGGAGCTAAGAGGAAGAAGTCCATCATTTGCTGGAGACAGAGACATACTGAAAATGACCCCTAGCGGCCCAGGGTTATCTACCAGTGATGGTGTTGCCACTAAAGCTTCTAGCTTTTTCTCTGTCTCCAACATCTGCTGGCAGGGGGGGATAACCCACTAGTCTGGACTGGTCTAGCAGGATGTATTGGAAACAGAAATTACTCCATCCTTTATCAACAGAAGTCAAAACTCCTCCTCCATTCATTTAACATAATATCAATAACCTTTGCACAAGAGCTAGGTTTAAAGAAGGATTGGACAAATTCCTGGAGGAAAAGTCTATAAGCCAGTATTAAAAAGGACCAGGAAAATCCACTACTTAACCCTGGGATAAGCAGTATGGAATCTGTGTATCTTTATGAGAACCACAAAACTTACTCGTGATCTGGATTGGCCGAAACAAGATGATGGACTCTTGGCCTGACCCAGTATAGCATACCTTATGTTCTTCTTATCGTCAACATACAGGATTCCAGTGAATAAGGAAAAAATGGTGAAACCTGGAACTTCATTTCCTGACAGACCAGTCCAGTGGCAACAAATAGAGAGAAAAAAACCAGCCTTCGGGACTCTCCAGTATTGGCATCCGAGAGCTCCCCAGGCAGTACTGTCTAAAAAGCAGTAACTACAAAAAAAAGAGATCCTGGGCAACAGCGCCCCTAGTACCCTGAACAATGATAAATATTTAATCACATAAAAGAGAAAATAAAAACTCAGTGACACCCCATAACCAATGTTCCCTCTAATTTTCTGTAGGCTGTGTGCGCATAAAATATCAGCTGTGTGCAGCTTTTGAAGGAAGGTTAAATTTTTTTGCACCACATAACACTCGGAGTTATATACTTTAAAATTTGACTACACGTCAGAATACAGTATGTACACCACACTGATTTTAATCAAATTAAATGAAAATAGATGATTACTAAATGAAACGGGAAATTTCTAGTAATTACAATCATAACTTTTAAATTTTAAGATGTCTGTGTTGTTTTCTATCAGAATCAGAGCCGTAATTTTTGTGCGCTCTGTTGTAAAATATGTGCGCTCGCTCGGCGAGGTGTGTGCGCGCGCACACGCGCACAGCTTAGAGGGAACAGTGCCCATAACCATCCCTCCCAGCTAACCATGTGACTGTAGGGCTGAAACCGCTGCCTAAAAATCAACACTTTTTTAGGATCCAGCTTCCACCAATGTAAAAGATACTAAAGAGAGTCACTGCTAGCTTAGTAGGGGACCTGGACCAGTGCAAATTAATTATCAAGCAGACCAGCAAGCAATGAAAGATTTACAGGAGAAGTTAATCCTTTTTGAGGAGATATACTGTAAACATTAGGGATACAGGTGTTTTGTTATCTAGGATTTATTGCTACCTACTCCAACTGACTCTAAGGCACACTTTGCATTTTACTCCCTCGAGAAAGGGGTAAGGCAGCATTTATCAGGGTGCAGGAAGAGGATCTTCAGGAGGAAATGGAGGAGAGGATACAGAGGAAAATATTTAGTTCTACTGCTAAACTGTCTATATTTACATGGCATATTCTACTTGATTTCTTTCCACTGTATTCTGTTTTGCTTAGATCTAGCAAGTGTGGGCCTGTGGTGAGGGGTGGAGGGGTGTAAATGGAAGAATCTTAGGGAAATTGTTTTTGGGGGAAAAAATAAAAAGAGATAAAATGCAGATTGTTTATTCTTTAATGATGTACTGTATAAGTTGTCAATATTATTATATGGTGAAAGGTGAAATTAGGCCTTACCTGTTAATTTTCTTTTCTGAATTCCTTCCGGTCCAATCTAGATGCATGGGTTATGCTCACCTACCAGCAGGAGACCAAGACACACTGACTTGAAACATCCTCCCATAAAAAGGTGGCTACTCACCTATATCAGATGTTCTCCGTGAACAGCAAGAATAAGTCCTCACATATGGGCGATGTACAGACGGAGCCCCACGTGGGAACGCTCCCCAGTTCTATATGAAGCTTCTGGGAGACGCCACCATGCCTGCATGCCTGCCTTTCCTTCTGCCACAGCACCATCTTCTCCAGTATGATGATAAAGCTGTAGCAGAAGACAACTCTTCAGGGAGATGAGAAGGTTGTGAGGACTTATTCCTTCTGTCCACCAAGGACAACTGCTACAGGGGAGTAACTACCTTTTCTCCATGGACAAGCAGGAATGAAGTCCTCATGTATGGGACTCCCAAGCTACAGGCTACCAAAAACCAAGGAGCCCAAAAAGCCCAACGGGGCAAAATGAACAAAGAAATGGAAAATCAACTATGTACAGCACTAGTGGTCTCCAAAGGGAAACTAATCGGATACAGCTTCTTCACCATATAGTTTCATTCATGCTCTGTGATTTTTTGTATTTTTTCTTTTATTTTTGGTAGTAGGGCCTTGGGGGGGATGGCGTTGGATTCTAATCCTCAAACAGATGCTGGAGTACCGATTGGCCGGTGGCTGTTGCAATGGGAATCCCCATTAGACAATAGCGAGATATGAATGTGTGGACAAAAGACTATGGAGATCAAGCATAAGTTGGCCATGGATGCAGCCATGGCTTTGACATTGTGAGCTGTGACATAACCATCAAGGCTCAGACCAGCCTGGGCATAAGCGAAAGAGATGCAGTCTGCCAGTCAAACGTAAAGAGTACATTTGGAAACAGCAGCCCCTAGCTTGCTGGGGTCAAAACAAAAAAACAGCTGGATGGGCTTTTGGTGGGTCTTCATCCACTCTAGGTAGAAGGTAAAGGCTCGCTTGTAGTCCAGTGTATGCAGTTTGGCTTCCCCTTGACAGGTGTGAGGCCTCAGAAAGAAAGTCGGCAGAATGACTGACTGATTAAGATGGAAAGCTGAGGAATAAAGGATGACGGCACAGGACCACTCTATTATAATGGAACCCGATGTATGGTGGATGAGCCACTAGAGCCTGGAGCTCACTAACATGGCATGCTGAGGTAACTGCCACCAGGAACAAGACCTTCCAGGTCAAGAACTTCAAAAGGGAGGAATTGAGTGGCTCAAAGGGAGTTAACATGAGCTTCACCAGAACCACACTGAGATCCCAAACTACCGTCAGAGACTTGAAAAGAGGTTTTGAGAGGAGCAAGCTTCGCATGAAGCAAACCACTTAAGGCTGAATCGATATGGACTTTCCCTCCAAACTGCAATGGTATGCCTCAATCATGCTGAGATGGACTTCAGACTTGACTCCAAGAGATGTAGGAGGTACTCAAGAAGTCGGTCGATGAAGCAATTAAAGGGATCCAGCGCCTTTGCTGTGCATCATGAAGCAAATCTCTTCCATTTGAAAGCATAAGACCTTCTCCTAGAGGCCAACAGAACACACCGTCAGGCAGGTTAAGTCCAACAGGACTAGCCTCTGAACATCCATGTAAAGAGGGACAAGGGTCTGATGTTGGGGTGCAGCATCTCTCATCCTCCTGTGAGATAAGGTCTGAGACAGAGCCCAACTGCAGAGGTTCCCACTAGGAGAGTTGAAGCAGAGGGGAAACCATGGCTGCCTGGGCCAATATGGCATGATGAGGGTCATCAACCTCCTGTCTGTCTAGAATTTCAGCAAGGTTTTCGCTATGAGAGGTATGGGAGGATATGCATATAGCAGGCCCCCCCCCCCCCCCAGTACAGGAGGAAAGCATCCGTAGCTAGCCTGCTGTGGCAGGTGACCCTGGAGCAGAACTGATCCATTTGGGTGTTGTGCTGAGTGATGAACAGATCTATTGAGGGGGTATTCCACTTCCAAAAGATCTGGGCTGAGACATCCCTGTCCACAATCCACTTATGCAGCTCAAGAACGCGGCTCAGCTGGTCCGCCAGGACATTCTGCTCCCCTGGCAGATATGTGGCCCTTAACTCCATACTGTGAGCAATGGCAAATTCTACAACCAGACTGCCTCCCAGCACAGGATGTATGACCCCATGCCCCCTTGCTTGTTTATGTAGTACATTGCAATCTGATTGTCTGTCTGAAACTGAACAATCTGGTTGGCCAGGCAATTCCAGAAAGCCTTGAGGGCATTTGCTGTGGCTCATAATTCCAAAATATTGATCTGGTGCAGGCTCCACTGTTCCCTCTAAGCTGTGCGCGTGTGCACGCGCACACACCTCGCCGAGCGAGCGCACACAACTTACAAAGGAGTGCACAAAAATTCCGGAGTTCCTGGGTTTTCAAATTAAACCTTGAGTTTTTTTAAGGCCGCGGCTGCACCGCCGATCTACTGGCATTCTGTAATTTCCGGGTAATTCCGAGACTCGTGACGTCACTTCCAAATCTCTCCTCTATGCTCTGAGTCCTCACTCCTCTCACATGACACAGGCTAAAGAGAGAAGCGCCAGCTCCGGATCTCTCTCTTTGGCCCTGCACAGCTCCCAGGAGGGAGATTGCCGCGTGCTCAACAAGGGCTGCAACGCCGGACGTCCCATCGGCTCCCCTATCCAATCGGGGCAGTGCTCCATCCTTAAAAAGAGAAGCGCCAGCTCCGGATCTCTCTCTTCGGCCCTGCACAGCTCCCAGGAGGGAGATTGCCGCGTGCTCAACAAGGGCTGCAACGCCGGACGTCCCATCGGCTCCCCTATCCAATCGGAGCAGTGCTCCATCCTTAAAAAGAGAAGCGCCAGCTCCGGATCTCTCTCTTCGGCCCTGCACAGCTCCCAGGAGGGAGATTGCCGCGTGCTCAACAAGGGCTGCAACGCCGGACGTCCCATCGGCTCCCCTATCCAATCGGGGCAGTGCTCCATCCCTAAAAAGAGAAGCGCCAGCTCCGGATCTCTCTCTTCGGCCCTGCACAGCTCCCAGGAGGGAGATTGCCGCGTGCTCAACAAGGGCTGCAACGCCGGACGTCCCATCGGCTCCCCTATCCAATCGGGGCAGTGCTCCATTCTTAAAAAGAGAAGCGCCAGCTCCGGATCTCTCTCTTCGGCCCTGCACAGCTCCCAGGAGGGAGATTGCCGCGTGCTCAACAAGGGCTGCAACGCCGGACGTCCCATCGGCTCCCCTATCCAATCGGGGCAGTGCTCCATCCTTAAAAAGAGAAGCGCCAGCTCCGGATCTCTCTCTTCGGCCCTGCACAGCTCCCAGGAGGGAGATTGCCGCGTGCTCAACAAGGGCTGCAACGCCGGACGTCCCATCGGCTCCCCTATCCAATCGGGGCAGTGCTCCATTCTTAAAAAGAGAAGCGCCAGCGGGCGGGCCCGCGCCTGGCGGGCCCGCGCCTGAGGGCCTCGCCAGAGGGCCCTTTGGCGTGGCCCTTAGGCAGTGGCCTCCCCGAAAACACCCATCTAATCACCGCGTCGACTGACCAACTGCTTGAGCTCCTTCAGGGTTGAGCTCGCTATCCTCATCAGCGATAACTTTCCTGACAGCAGTACCTTTCCCAGCCGCCTCAAGGTAACCAGCAGCAACTTCTTATAACCACTTAAACTGTAGCCAACAGCTCGAACTCTTCTCCACTGTTGCTAGAACCACATCTTACAAATCCCGTCGGCTAGCACTACAGTATACTGGTTTCATCAGCTTGTTGCTAATTCACTTACCCCCTATCTATCTAAGGGCTACTGTAACCAATAACTTGTTGCCAAGAACTTTACTGCCTGTCCACATCATAACTACTGTAGCCAGTAACCTGTTACCAGTGTCTACCTCATAATTACTGCTTATCTACCTCATAATTGTCTACCTCATAATTACTGTAGTCAGTCAGTATAATTGTCTACCTCATAATTACTGTAGTCAGTATATTGTTACCAATTGCTAAGAACTTTACTGCTTGTCTACCTCATAATTACTGTAGTCAGTAACCTGTTACCAGTGTCTACCTCATAATTACTGTAGTCAGTATATTGTTACCAATTGCTAAGAACTCTACTGCTTGTCTACCTCATAATTACTGTAGTCAGTAACCTGTTACCAGTGTCTACCTCATAATTACTGCTGATCTACCTCATAATCACTACTTATCTACCTCATAATTGTCTACCTCTTAATTACTGTAGTCAGTGTACTGTTACAGTATACAGTGTACTGTAGTCAGTATACTGTTACCAGTATACTGTTACTGTAGTCAGTATACTGTTACCAATTACTGTTACCAATTGCTAAGAACTTTACTGCTTATCTACCTCATAATTACCGTAGTCAGTAACCTGTTATCAGTAGCCATACTGCTTGCCTACCTCTCAATTACTGTAGTCAGTAAATTGCCACCAACCGCCCACACTAAAGGCTCAACCTGACCCTCTACGATCTACTAACAACACGGCATCCTACGCCATGGCCGCACTATCACTTGCATTGCCACACCACAACATCATGTTTCTAAGAATATCATACACTTGTATACTTTTAGCAATATTAATAATTAATCTATCACTAAGCCTAAACATCAAAAATTACATGACCATTCCCATAATACACACCCAACCTCGATATGACAACTATATTGGACACAATCACCCAAATAACTATCCAAAAATAAACTATCATAGACTAATACACATAAAACAAACAAACTCATCCCAAATTTACAAGGAAACCTGCTCAAACACATCCTCACTGTCATGCATACTTATTAATGCTCGCTCAATGAAAAACAAACTCCCTATATTTAATGATCTAATAACAGACACTAAACCAGACATATTATGTGTCACAGAGACTTGGCTTTCTGAAACGGACACAGTCTACCTAAACCAACTTGATAATGAAAACTACGACCTGTTTTACAAACATAGATTCAACAAAAAAGGTGGAGGAGTCTTAATGATGACAAAAAGATACTAAAAGCCAAATCAATTCAATCAAATATCTCTAATAACATAGACACATTATTGATAAAAATTGGCCTCATGAAAATCTGTTTAATTTATAGACCTCCAGACCAAAGTGCAGATTGTCTGGACTCATTTATTGATCTCCTTAGCTCATCTACCGAACAAAACCCTATAATCATGCTAGGTGACTTCAACTTACCATCACTATCAACACAAAACTCCAAATTATTTATGGATGCCTTATCAGATATAGATTATCATCAAATAATAAATACCGCAAATCAAATAAAAGGAGGAACACTAGACCTGATCTTTCTTCCCGATTCACTCTTCAAACTAATGAATCTAAATTCCATAGTACTCACAGAGACACCATGGTCTGATCATTATTTAATCAAAACAAACTTCACATATCATACTACTAATGTCAAAAGCTATACATTAAGTGGCCCCACATCAAAATTTAAAAAATTTAATGAAACGGAATTCCTCGATTTAACAATTCCCCACCTTCTACCATCCACATCAGATCTAGATGATGCTGTTAAAAATTGGTATGATACCATCAATAATGCAGCCAAAATCAATCACATAAATAAACAAAGGATACTTGCTGGTCTTTATCTGCCGTCACTTACTATGTTACTATGTTACTATGTTACACCCCAAAATCAACAACACACCATGGTTCAATAACACATTAAAACAAATGAAAAAAGAACTAAGAAAACACGAAAGTAAATGGCAAAAATCTAAGTTAACTATACATAAGGAAATATACAATAACCATCTCATAAAATATAAAGAAACACTCGATAGTACAAAGAAAAACTACTATGCTGCAACCTTATCAAAATCATATAACAGACCTAGAGAACTATTCTCTATTGTCAGAAACCTTACCAATAACGCTCAAAATTCTAGCAACGAAATCACCGACATCTCAGTACAAACACTAGCTAATCACTACCAAGATAAATCAAAAAAACCTCAAATGCCTTTTGATACAATCAACAACTCTCACCAATCTGTTGACCAATGGTCAGACTTTTACCCCATTTCAAGAACAACATTAAAAACTATCATATCAGGACTCAACACTACCACCTCTTATTTAGACCCATGCCCAGTGTCATGGATAAAAAACACTCTGCCTACCTTACTATCCTTCATTCTCCCAATAGTCAACCTCTCATTATCCCAAGGTTACCTCCCTCAATCACTCAAACATGCACAAATACGCCCAATCCTAAAGAATGGCAAACTAGATAAAACATGCCCAGCATCATACAGGCCCATTTCTAGCATCCCATTTTTGGCCAAAATAATAGAAAAAGTAGTGCAATTACAGACACAGGAATACATAGACACTTCTTACCCACTTGACGAACAACAATATGGATTTCGGCCCCGCCACGGAGTAGAAACACTACTAACAGTATTAATTGATACTCTACTAAGAGGAATCGATAATCATAAACAAGCATTCATCCTCCTCTTTATCGACATATCAGCAGCCTTTGATAGTGTTCATCATTCAATAATGCTCAGCAACCTAAGACAGATAGGCATAAACTCCACAGTACATAATTGGTTCACTTCCTATTTAAACAACAGAACACAAAATGTACGAATAGGTAATCAAACTTCAACTACATATAACCAAGAAATAGGTTTACCACAAGGATCTGCTCTTTCAGCCCTACTCTTTAACATTTACATAAAGCTGGTTTGCAATATCTTTAAAAAATTTGGAGTACATTATCACCTCTATGCAGACGATATTATGATGTACATTCCATTTACAATCCCTAACATACCATTACAACTCCTCTCAGACTGCTATAATGAAATCACAATTTGGCTAAAAACTCAAAACCTTCACATAAACCATGCCAAAACTGAAGTCCTAATCGTAACAAAAAATCAATCATTTATCCATCCTACCCATATAACACTACAAGAGCAAGAAATTAAAATAAAAAATGAAATAAGATATCTAGGTGTTATCCTAGATACACACCTTACAATGGAAACCCATATTAGAAACACTTTAAAGAAATCTATTTCAAGCTTAAAATTCTCAAACAACTACGTCCGCTTGTATTTGTACAAGATTTCATTAATATAACACAAGCTATCATAACCCCTCACTTTGATTTCGCCAACCTAATACTTATAGGCATTTCAAAACAGAACATTAAAAGAATTCAATTAGCCCAAAATGCAACAGCAAGAATTATACTAAAAATAAACTCTCTCCAACACATAACACCTATACTTGCATCACTTCACTGGTTACCAATACAAAGCAGGATAATATACAAAACAATAATAACCTCATTTAAAGCATTAAACGACATGGCGCCGATTACTCTATGTAATCTAATATGCAAAGAAACACCTAAGCCTACTAATAGAAAAGAACAGTTAAATAAAATAAAGACCCCGAAGGACTTTATAAAAGCACATAAATTGACCAACAGAGCCTTCTCACACATAGCCCCAACTATCTGGAATTCCCTACCAGAGGATCTACGTTCACTAACAGAGATCTTGGAATTCCGCAAAAAATTAAAAACTTATCTATTCACTAAACACTACAATACCATGGAAAACCTTGCATTCAACATAGACAAAGGATAATCAGGTAAATGACCACTTAAAGCACAATCCTCCCACCTAAACGGACAACACTCAGCTCTAACGAATTGACGATCCTATCTCTTATGCCTAATACCTACGCATGTATATAGTTGTATCAGTTATGTACTGTCTTACGTATATAGATACTCCACTTTGTTAGTAAACTGTTTTTACACGGTCCCAGTTCAAAATCTCACCTTGTTTATTTTTGATATGTTAAGATGTTCTATGTAAAATTAAGATGTTCTATGTAAAACAAACTTAGCTTTGTTAAATGTTGTTGTTTGTACACCGCAACTGATCTCTGGAAGATGCGGTATAAAAATGAATGTTAAATAAATAAATAAATAAATAAATAAAAGGGAGGGACAGCCAGCTAGCCAGCCTCTCTCTGCTCTTGTGCCTGCCTGCTAGTGTCAGCCATGCGCCTCCTTTGATCCCTCCCTCAGCCAGCCTCCAGTGCCACGTGCAGAGAAGGGAGAGCAACACACCGCACCGGCGAAGAGGAGGAAACCGGTGCTCCGGGACTGCTGCCTGAAGATTGTGTGGGGCTACGCCGGGGACGGGCTATCGGCAGCGGAGCAGGTGAGTGAAACGGGGATGGTGGTGGCGCCGCCCGCGCGCACGGTCTCAGCCCCCCTCTGGAGAGTAGGGAAGGCCGGCGCTGGAGGAGGAGAAAGGACGGGGGGGGGGGGGGGGATAGAAACCCCGTACCACCAGAGTTGCAGGCAGGGTACCCAATTCTAAGAGGGAGAACAATTTTCCCAGTCCTGGTTTTGAAGCACTTTAGTTATTGTAATCAGTCCTGCAGATGCCAGACTGCATCAGGTCATTTGTCAGATTTAATGATACAAGTAAAGCTTTTTTTAGTCTACCTTTCCTGCCGTGGCAATATAACTTCAGGCGAACAATTCTATGTGCAAAATTCTTGACCCGATCACATAAATTAGTGGAAGCACGATATGTATTACATAAGAATGATCAAATACAAATACGGTGGCATTCTGTGATTCGTAGTGTTTTTGTAATCACCATATATGTTGAAACATTTGCTTTTGATTTTTATGACCACTATTGTTCATATAGGTGTATAACATCTGAAGAGCACTTCTCAGTATATTGATATCCTCTCAGGACTGTAGTATCTCAATAGCCTGAAAGCAGGCTTGTCTTTCTTTGAGTTTGCAATGTACTACTATTTGATGGGGATAAGACTCCACCCATTAGATCAGATTTCCCCCTCTTCCCCTCTTTTTTTGGTGCGAACCTCGGCGTCTAAGTGGACTAACAAGGCAACTACAGTTTTCTGCCCCTGTGTATATAGAATGAACCTAATTTGAATTTCCTTCCCTGTTGAACAGATTACTGTTGCCTTTCAAATATTCCCCTTCTTTCTCCCAGCAACTACACACTGGGGCATGTTAATCATTTCTTTGTATGGTTTTACTTGCAAGCCTTGTGCCATTTTGATAGTCCTCTCTGAACGGTGTCCATCCTTTCAAAGTCTAAAGTTCAAGCTATACTTTCTTGAACTGAACAGAGTAGGGATCTAACTAGTAATCTACACAAATGTTATAACCTCCTTTTCCCAAGAATGATACCTTTTATTTAGGAAATCAAGTATGCTGTCAGCTTTCTCTAATGCTTTATTATATCAACTGGTAGCTTTCTGGTCATCTGAGATCATTACTCCCAAATCTTTGTCATGTTCTAGATCAGCGATGGCGAACCTATGGCACGCGTGCCAGCTGTGGCACGCGAAGGCCTTGCAGCTGGCACGCGGGAAGGTCCGCCATCGAAAAAAAAAACAACAACCCTGTCTGCTGCCGTTGTCGGGGCCGCCGCAGCAGAATCGAGCGTGCCGCGGGGCCCCCCTGTACCCACCGGCAGAGCCTGTCCTCCCCGTAGCAGCTCTCTCTTTGGAGCTGCAGTCAGACTCGCCGGCTTGCAGAGCGCGAAGGGAAGAGTTTCCCTTTCGCGACTCTGTTAAGCCCGCGGGGGCTGATGGGAACTTCCCATCAGCCCCCGCGGGCTTAACAGAGCAGCGAGGGAAACTCTTCCCTCGCGCTCTGCAAGCCGGCGCGTCTGACTGCTGCTCCACAGTGAGTGATGCTACGGGGTGGACTGGCTCTGCCGGTGGGTTCTGGGGGGCCCCGCGGCACGCTCGTTTCTGCCGCGGCGGCCCCGACAGCGGCAGCAAACAGGTTTTCTTTTTTTTTTTTTAATTTTCCCTGGGCTGGGCTGGGCTGGGCTGGGGTGGGGGGTGGGGGTTAGGAGTGGTGCTGGGCTGGGCTGGGGGGCTTAGGAGTGGTGATGGGCTGGGCTGGGCTGGGGGGGGTTAGGAGTGGTGATGGGCTGGGCTGGGCTGGGCTGGGGGGGGGTTAGGAGTGGTGATGGGCTGGGCTGGGCTGGGGGGGGGTTAGGAGTGGTGATGGGCTGGGCTGGGCTGGGCTGGGCTGGGGGGGGGGGTAAGGAGTGGTGATTGGCTGGGCTGGGCTGGGGGGGGTTAGGAGTAGTGATGGGCTGGGCTGGGGGGTGTTAGGAGTAGTGATGGGCTGGGGTGGGGGGTTAGGAGTGGTTGATGGGCACTGGGCTGGGGGGTTAGGAGTGGTGATGGACACTGGGCTGGCTGGGGGGGGTTAGGGGTGGTGATGGGCACTGGGCTGGCTGGGGGGGTTAGGAGTGGTGATGGGCGCTGGGCTGGGGGGGTAGGAGTGGTGATGGGCACTGGGGGGGGTTAGGAGTGGTGATAGGCGCTGGGGGGGCTTAAACTAAAAATTGAGTGATGGGGGATTAGGACTGGGAGTGGGCTGATGGGGAGGTTAGGACTGGAAATGGGCTGGTGGGATTAGGACTGGGAGTGAGCTATGGGGGGCTAGGACTGGTAATGGGTTGGGGGGTTGCTAGGACTGGAAATGGGCTGAGTGGAAGGGGGCTTGAACTGCAAATAGCTGTTGGGGATGGGGCTTGGAATGGAAATGGGCTGAGGGGAAGTGGGGGGCTTGAACTGCAAATAGCTTATTGGGACGGGGCTTGGAATGGAAATGGGCTGAGGGGAAGTGGGGGGCTTGAAGAAGGGAATGGATGCTGGGTGAGACTGGAACTAGAAGGGAGCTGATGTTGGGGGAGGATTAGAATGGGATGGGGCTGGGAGAGTAAAATGGAGAGGGGAAAAATATTTTGTGTAGGAGGGATGAAAAATCTACAATTGGCCAGGTATTGGGAGAGTAATTGGGGATTGAGGATGGAGGGGTAAAATTTGTGTGGATGAAATAGAAATGAGGAAAGAGCAAAAGGAGAAAGATTAGTATGTTAAAGCAGATGTAGAGAGAGAGAGAATGGAAAAAAAACTAGAAGAGAGAAGAAAGGACAAATGGACAGCAGACGATGGAGAGTTAGCAGAAAACATGAAGAAACCAGAAGAAAATGGCTGGACCAATTGCAACTGAAAAAAAATGCACAAAAGGTAGAACGATATCTCTTTATTTTGAATTTATTAACTGGAATATGTCAGCTCTGGGAAATGTGCATCATTAACATCTGCGCTTTGTTTGGTACAAGAGGAAATTCCTATTTGACGTTGCCACTTGTTCTCTTTCCCCAGTATTCACTGAAATGTATTGGTTTAATATTTGCAGTGTTGCCTTTTGATAGGTAGGGTATGGTGCTTTGTGAGTCCTGGTAATGCTGTCAGGATACGGTGGGTTTGCTATGGGTTTCTAAATGGGCAGCGTTTGTAGTAGTTCCTAATGTGCCTGGCGGTTGGCACTGGATTATAGTAATGTAGAAATCTTTTAGTCTTTCTTTATCCATACACTCATTAAGAGACATGTTACTAAAAGTTAGTGTATGGTAACATTATGCAAATATTTATGCAAATAAGACCACTTATGCAAATGACGTGCTGGCACTTTGAGGAAATTCTTTGGTTTTGTGCGGCAGTTTGGGCACTCGGGCTCAAAAAGGTTAGCCATCACTGTTCTAGATGATAGGTAGCTAATGGATTTTTCTAGCCGAAATACATGAAAGAGAAAATAATGCAAAAAATTGTAAAATCAAGTACTCTTTCTTTCAGTTCTTGTATTTCTATGGTTGCAGATTTTTGTTAACCATTGTTTTCCTCTATACTGAAAGTGAGTCCTCACACTGAGCTCTGGGGAAGTCTATTGGTGGTTTTATTTTCACAAGAGTGGCTTTCATTGGCCACTACTTTCCATGTTCTGTCACATTTGTTTAGGGTGGAATGATAACTGTGGTGGGTGCCTTGGAGGAGGGGGGGGGTGGATAGAGGTGAAGAAGGCTCGGTGGGACTGATGGAGATGGAAATCCACAGTTTAAAAATTAAGTCACTTTTCTGGATTTGTGTTAAACTGCTAATCCATGTAAGTAATACTGTGCCTTCTTTTTTACTATGTATACTTATGGTTCTTTTTCTCTGTTACCACTATAACAATATTGTTATATTGCTTGCAGTTCCAACTTCCAAGCCCATCAGGCTTTGGATGAAATGTGTTGGGGCATTTCTTTTGAATAATAAAGCACCTGCTGTGACCACCACACCACTTTTAAAATGTTGAAACCAATAGCAATGAGAGGTGCAAAACGTAAGAGAACGGCCAGAGCTTTTAAGCCTGAATGGCTTGAAGAAATTGTTGAAACGGAGATACCGAAATCTCGGGATAAAATGTGCGTTCAACTGCGTGAAATATTCACTTACGAAGAGGATGACGGAGTAGTCTGTTTATACTGCCGAGATGCAAAAACCATCGGAGAGTTTTCGAATGGCAAAATTTGGGATGATGTGTGGAAACTGGACTTTTTGAAACGACATGTGTCTAGTAAGACTCATACTGAAAGTGTTAAGAAACTTAGAGCTAAAAATCCAAATTTAAGAGGAGGATTATTTAACTTGTTGCTTGAGAGCACCGCTGAAAAAGAGAAAAGGCAAATTAGTAATGAATGGAAGCGTTCTACACCAGAAGAAATTAAAATTCTAATTGATAGTGTTTTGCTGGCTGTTCGGATGAATATTTCCATGCTCTCTGTTCAAGATATTAATGAACACATGTCCAAGTACATAACCATACCTGAAAGCTGGAGAAGCAAAAACTATTCATTTGAATTTCTTGAAATTATAAACATGAATGTCCAAGATAAGCTCATGGCAGATGTTGCATCAGCAGCGTATCATACATTAACTAGAACACAGGTCTGCAAAAATATTTTTTTTCGAGAGCTGTTTTGGATATTCCACGTAATCTTTATGTTTTTTGGTGCGCTGAATCCGAAAATGACCTCCATTTTGTCATAGGACATCACGTTTCCTGACAATTTAGGTAACTATGTTAAATAAGGCAATACCTCAAAATAAATGGAAATAGACTTATAAAATTAAAGTTTTATTACAATATTTTCATGAAAATCCTTTTTTTTTTAAAATTTTTTATTTATATGAATTTAATAAATTTTGACATCCAGACAATATCCATGAATGAAATGGAAAAAATAGAAACATCAAATACAAAAGGAAAAAAAATAAAGCCATCACATACTCATTTTTCCCCATTATCAGACCACAAAAAAAAAGGGGGAAATAGGAGAGTACTAGGAAACAAATCAAACAATATAATGACAGATATCGTAGCCATTAATCACACAAATTCAAACAGGCGAATGAGAGACTCACACGTCAGCTGTATGAGAAGTTACAACAACCTCAACATCACTCACTTCCCTGGTCTCCAAGAAAGCTAACAACTGCTTGGGCTCAAAAAACAAATACATCTTTTGTTTAAAATTAACATAACATTTCACAGGAAATTTAAGTTGGGAGGAAGCGCCCAAGGCCAAAGTCCTGGGGCGAAGAGTCAAAAACTCCTTCCTTCTCAACTGTGTAATTCGTGATAAATCAGGAAATACTCTTACTCTTGAGCCCATAAAGACTTTGTTAGCATTTCTAAAATACATTTTGAGAATAAACACTTTATCAGTCTCCAAAGCAAATGTGGCAAGGAGGGTAGTTCTTTCCATAACAATCTCCAGAGAACTCTCGAGGAGACCTGTAAGACCCCCCAACCCCGGGTATGAGGGGGGAGCCTCATCTACTCCACCTCTACCACCCAGGGATAAGTACTGGGCCCTAGTCAAAGGGGGATACTGCTCTGGGGGGATTTTTAACACCTCCCCAAAGTACTTCCGCAGCATCTCAACCGCTGATAATACTGGGGGACCTAGGAAAACTCAGGAACCGGAGATTACAACGCCGGGCCTGGTTTTCCAGGTACTCCATCTTCCTAGCAGCCACAGTACTATCCCTTAGCTGAGCATGAACCAGACCGCGCACCTCCCCCATCTCCTGTTCAGGCAGAGAGACTAACTGTTCAGGCAGATTCAGGGGGAGTAACCAAGATGGCGGATGTGTGCGCGGAGCGGTGAGCCCCTGTCTCGAGTTTCACGAGCCTGTGGAGCGGCGACCACGGGATGGGTCGGAGAAAGCGGAAGCAAGTTGCCTTACCTCCGGGCGAGAGAACATCGAGCTCTACGGGTCAGCGTACGCTGGGGCAGTGTGGCTTTGAGCCCCGCGTTGGAGCGGCGTCTTTGGCTGGGGCAGAGGGAGGAGTGTCGCCCCAGAGCGTGTCGGGTGTCTGGCTCTCACCTGAGGAGCGGACACTGCCGCCGCATCCCGGAAGCCTATCCTCGGTAGTTGCTTTGATCCCGGAGTTGGTTACAACAAGTACGCCGACTTTGGAGGGCATAGGAGGTGCAGCTACTGAGTTGATTTCCCCTTCGGTGGATACAAGCCGGGGTCGGAGGTGTGAGATGGGAGTGTCAGCGGAGCGACCTGTTCCTGAAGTCCCAGTGATGCGGGAAGAGCTTCCTGTGGTTCCAGCTTTGGTGAGACCTGCGGTATTTACTATGGAAACGCTATGGGAAGGATTGGCGTCCTTGAATCACTCCATGAATAGGCTTTGTGGGACGGTTCAAATGGAACTTAATGTGGTTAGAGACTCTTGTGATTCTCTTTCTAAGGCTCATGAAGTGCAAGTTAGTAGGGTTACCACCATGAAAATCCTTTTTTGAACTGAAATGAGCTCACCTACACACACTAAACTCGATTCTTCTTCCTTGTGAGGCTCCTCTTGGTGCATTTATGCTTGTGAGTAGCATCTGGAATGTCTCTCTGAAGCATCCAACAGTAGTCTGCCATCATTGTAATGCTCCATTTTCCCTGGTATCTCCTTTCCATCTCTTTAATGTCTTGGTGGAATCGTTCACCTTGTTCCTCACTCACAGCTCCCAAATTTTCAGGAAAGTAGTCAAGGTGGGACTGGAGGAAATGCACTTTCAAACTCATCAGGCAACCTAAAGCTTGAAATGCTTTCAGCATTCGTCCGATGATCTTTTTGTAGTGAGGATCTTTGTTATTGCCTAAATATTTCTGTACGACTTCTTTAAATGCAATCCACCCTTCTTTTTGAGGATCCGTCATGGCATTGACAAACTCTTGATCAACTATAAGCCTTCTAATGTCTGGCCCAACGAACACACCTTCCTTCAATTTTGCCTCCAACAGGCCTCGAAACTTGGTGACCAAGTATTTGAAGCATTCTCCATCTCTTGGAAGTGATTTTACGAATTGCTTCATCAATCCCAATTTTATGTGGAGAGGTGGTAGAAGAACTTTATGGGAAGGTACCAAAGTTTCTTGGAGGACATTTTTTTCACCGACTGTTAGCACCCTCGGCTGGCAACTCTTCTTGGTCCAGTGATTTTGTCGGTCTCGACTGTCCCATAGAAACAGAAAACAAGGATATTTGGTATACCCAGCTTGTTGCCCGAGCAGCATGCACAAGACCTTCAAGTCCCCAAACACTTGCCAACCATGGTCTTCATATTTAAGTTTACGAAGAAAATATTCCAAGTTCTCGTAGGTTTCCTTCAAGTGTACGGAATTACCTACAGGTATGGAAGCATAAAAACCGTTGAGGAGTAAAACTGCTTTGAGACTTCTTTTTGAAGAATCTATAAAGAGACACCATTGCTCTGCATCATATTGGATTTTAAACTGACCCATCAGACCTTCGACATCAATGCAATAAACCAACTTGTCTTCCTGGGCGAAGTAAGGAACAAACTCCTTTTCACGATGTCTGAACCATGAAGATGACACTCCTGGCAACAATAAATTCCTGCTTTTCAGCCTTGATCCGAGTAACTCAGCGGCATATTTGGGAAGATTCAAGTCTCTTACCAAATCATTCATCTCCTCCTGAGAAAACAATTTTGGTCTTGTATCATCTTCAAAGTCAGAACTTGATTCGTCATCTGGTTCAGGTATGACTTCACCTTCATTGGAGCTAGGAATCTCTTCCAAGGTAGCAGGGGGCTTGGGTACTGGTATATCTGTGCCATGGGGGAGGGGACGAATTGCCGAGTGAAGATTGGGGTATGAAATGGAATGCTTCCATTTGGAATTAAACCCTTTCACATCATAAGAACATAAGATATGCCATACTGGGTCAGACCAAGGTCCATCAAGCCCAGTATCCTGTTTCCAACAGTGGCCAATCTAGGTCATACGTACCTAGCAGTTTCCCCAAAAGACACAGGTTCTGCAATGCTTGTACTAGGTCAAGAATTGATATCCTGGGTCCTTTCTTAATAATGGTTTATGGACCTTTCCTCCAGGAACTTGTCCAACCCTTTTTTAAACCCAGCTACTCTAACAGCCTTTACTACATCCTCCGGTAACAAATTCCAGAGTTTGATTACACGTTGAGTGAAAAAATATTTTCTTTTATTAGTCTTAAATAGTTTACCCTGTAGCTTCATTGCATGTCCCCTAGTCTTCCTATATTCTGATAACGTAAACAGTCGATCTACATTTACCCGTTCAACTCCGTTTATTAGTTTATAGGCTTCTATCATATCTCCCCTCAGCCGTCTCTTTTCCAGGATAAAGAGCCCTAACCTTTTTAGCCTTTCTTCATAGGAGTATCCTTCCATTCCCTTTACCATTTTGGTGGCTCTTCTCTGAACCTTTTCTAATAACGCTATATCCTTTTTAAGATACGGCGACCAGAATTGCACACAATATTCAAGATGCGGTCTCACCATGGAATGGTATAGAGGCATTATAATATCCTTTGTTTTATTTTCCATTCCTTTCCTTATGATACCTAGCATTCTATTTGCTCTCTTGGCTGCCACTGCACACTGGGCCGAGGATTTTAACATGTTATCCACAATGACGCCTAAATTTCTTTCCTGGGTGGTGGTTCCTAATGTGGAACCTTACATTGTGTAACCATAGTTTGGGTTGTTCTTCCCTAGGTGCATAACTTTGCACTTGTCCACATTAAATTTCATCTGCCATTTTGATGCCCAGTCTTCCAATTTATCAAGATCCTCTTGCAATTTTCCACAATCCTCTTGGGTTTTAACAACTTTAAATAGCTGTGTCATTTATTTATTTATTTATTTTTATTTATTTTATTTATTTAACAGCTTTTATATACCGCGCTATTTGTTATCAGTGCGGTTTACATACAACAAGGGTGCACAGTCAGAAAACTGTTCTGTGCTTACATTGTAACAGGAGTTTAAACTTGGACAGTACATCTGCAAATTTGATAACCTCACTCGTTATTCCACTTTCCAGGTCATTTATGAATATGTCAAAAAGCAGCGTACCCAGCACAGATCCCTGGGGTACTCCACTATTCACCTTTCTCCATTGGGAAAATTGGCCATTTAGCCCAACCCTCTGCTTTCTATCTTTTAACCAGTTCTTGATCCACAGTAGTACACTGCCTCCTATCCCATGGCTCTTTAGTTTTGCCAAAAGTCTCTGATGAGGGACCTTGTCAAAGGCTTTCTGAAAGTCCAGATACACTATATCAACCGACTCACCTTTGTCCACCTGTTTATTCACACTTTCAAAAAAACATAACAGATTAGTAAGACAAGATCTTCCTTGTCTAAAGCCATGTTGGCTGTCTCCCATTAGGCCATGACTATCTACATGCTGAGTAATTTTATTCTTTATGATGGTTTCTACTATTTTTCCTGGTACTGACGTGAGGCTCACTGGTCTGTAGTTTCCCGGATCACCCCTCGAACCCTTTTTAAAAATTGGTGTTACATTGGTGATCCGCCAATCTTCAGGTATTAGAGATGATTTTAATGATAGTTCACAGATTACTAATAGCAGGTCTGCAATTTCATATTTCAATACTTTCAACACCCTTGGATGTATACCATCCGGCCCAGGTGATTTGCTACTCTTCAGTTTATCTAATAGTTGTAATACATCTTCCCGATGTATCAATATTTCCTTCAATTCTTCCGCACCTTTAAATACCACTTCAGTCATGGGGTAACATCCCTACATCTTCCTCAGTAAAGACCGAAGCAAAGAATTCATTCAGTCTCTCCGCTATCGCCTTGTCGCCTCTTAGTGCCCCTTTAACTCCTCTATCATCTAATGGTTTATGGACCTTTCCTCGAGGAACTTGTCCAATCCTTTTTTAAACCCAGCTACACTAACAGCTCTTACTACATCCTCCGGTAACAAATTCCAGAGTTTGATTACACGTTGAATGAAAAAATATTTTCTCTTATTTGTCTTAAATAGTTTACCCTGTAGCTTCATTACTTGTCCCCTAGTCTTTCTATATTCTGGTAGCGTAAACAATCGATCTGTTTACCCGTTCCACTCCATTCATTAATTTATAGACCTGTATCATATCTCCCCTCAGCCGTCTCTTTTCCAGGTTGAAGAGCCCTAACCTTTGTAGCCTCTCTTCATAGGAGTAGCCTTCCATCCCCTTTACCATTTTGGTGGCTCTTCTCTGTACTTTTTCTAATAACGCTATATTTATTTATTTATTTATTTACATTCTCTTATATACCGCACTATTCTGCATCAGTGCGGTTTACATTGAACAAACTGAAATTACATTGAACAGGGCATTATAAACTTGGAGATAACTATTTTACAGGGAACATGGGCTATGGAGGGTTAAGTGGCTTGCCCAAGACCACAAGGAGCACCTGTGGGACTAGAAACCCCAGTCCTTCCGGCTGAAGGTTGCTGTCCTCTAGTGGGATTTGAACCCCCGACCCTCCGGCCTGAAGTACCTTGCCCCAACCACTAGGCCACTCCAGAAATGGCGACCAGAATTGCACACAATATTCAAGGTGCAGTCATACCATGGAACGATACAGAGGCATTATAATATCCTTTGTTTTGCTCTCCATTCCTTTCCTTATGATACCTAGCATTCTATTTGCTTTCTTGGCTGCCGCTGCATGAACAAAAGTAACAGTCATCACTATGGTTCTTTTGCTTTCGCCATACCATAGGAATCCCATAATGGAAAGATTTTTTCTTACCCTTGAACCAGTTTCGGAGGTCCACAACACACCGTTTGCACACTTTATGAGGCGCCCAGACTTTATCTTGATCTCCAATTTTTAGTTCAAAGTATGCAAAGTATACTTTTTTCACAAAGTCTGTAATATTCTGCTTTGCTTCAACACTGTATATTCACCACAGATGAAACAGAAACTGTCTGGCGAATTAATACACTTTCGCGGAGCCATAACATAACGGTTGAAGAATGACGAGCTAATACGAATTGCGATGAAAAAGTGTGAACAGCCTAGAACTAAGAACCTGATGATGATTCGTGCACAAGTGTGGCATGCAGGAGAGAGCAGCTCTGTGTCTGTACAAGAGACGAGACGTCACAGTGCTGGCCACGCCCCCCTGTACTGACCGGAGCTGCTGCTATCTGCCCTGCGTCTCCCTCCCACTGGATTCTTCAGGAAAGATTAACCCCTTCTACCATTAGAAGCACGGACTTAAAACTTGCTTAGCTTATGTATATATTGCTGACCATCAGATTTACAGTGCTATATTTTTTTTTTTACAGAACTCGGACAACCCCTTTAAGGTTTTTTTGGCATTTTATATCTTAAATGCACTTATGTGAATTAATTAATAGTAATTTGAATTAATTAATAGTAATTTGAAAAAAATTGATAAATTTGAAGACAATTTTGCATGTTGTGGCAAATCATGACATCTAGGAGTTTTTTCAATATTTTATTTGTTTTCAGCACACCAAAATACATGGAAATTAGATGAAAATAATCAAACATCTTTTTAGTCGCAGACCTGATGAAAGCACAGACATTTCTGTCAATACTTAATACTGTACTTCAAATATCAGCCAGTAAATTCATGTCTGTATAAACTTCATTTGGTGGGATGCTACAGTTGGAAGCATGCGATGCTGCATCAATAGTCAGTGCACTCCAGGAATTCTATGGGAAATACAAGCTTGACCTTAACAAAATGGTCATGTTTACTTCGGATGGTGCCTCTGTCATGTCAGGCAGAACAAATGGTGTTGCTGCGCAGCTCAAACAAAACGTTTCGCATTTAGTGCAGCAGCATTGTGTTGCCCATCGTGAAGATTTGGGAATCTCTGAATCATGGAAGGAAGTAAAGTTGATGAAAGAAGTTGAAACTTTCATGAGAACTGTTTACACAACCTTCTGTCGATCTTTTACTAAAAGATCACAATTTAAAGAATTAGCAGATGCTTCTGAATGCGAGTCAATTGCTTTTAGACCTCTGAACAAAGTGAGGTGGTTATCTATACATTTTGCTCTTCAAGCAATTATTTGAAATTATGATCCATTATTAAAATACTTTGAAGAAGAGAAGGATAATGATCCCATTGCAAAGTACTGTTATAAAAAGCTAAACAGCCATCAATTCCATATAACACTGCAAATTTTGAATGATGTTTTATCTGAACTAGCTTCATTAACAATGGCATTTCAAAAACGTGGGCTAACACCACTGGAAGCATATCATCTTGCACAGGGTAAGCTGAACAAAATCCGAATGCAATACTTGGGTGACACAGTAAAATGGACTGATAATGTTAAATCTTCGACAAGATACCTGGAGACGTTTCAGTGGATACTGGTTTCACACTTACTTTCATTAATATGCTGTGTCTGCATTTAGGGGAAAGATTTCCTGAAAATGAACTTGAGGAATGGTCTGCTTTTGACTTGACAGCAATAGCACAGTGATTATGAATATGGAAATGAAAACGTCCGATCACTCTGCTTAAAGTACAAACAATTTCTTATGGAGGAACATATTGTTGTTCAGCAGTACAATGACTTCAAGTTTTTAGTTGCAGAAAAAATCAAAAGCAAACTGATAAACAGTTTTACGGATATGGTGACTCTGGCGTTTCAGAATGCTCAGTTTGCAGATTTAGCGAAATTGATGGATATTGGTGGAACATTTTTGGCTTCTAGTGCAGATTGTGAGCGTGGTTTCAGCTTGATGAACAGTTTAAAAACCAAAATAAGGAATCGCTTACATTTAAAACATTTGGAAATGCTGATGCGTGTTAAGAGTCATCTTCAAGATGACAGATCAGTAGACCTTGATAAAATTTATTCAGACTGGGTACATTTGAAAGATCGAAGAGAAAGATTTTGAGAATGAACTCTTCTTCCATACATAAATTATTTACATGGAATAACAATGGCTTTCAATAAAAATTAACTGAAATAATACCACATTTGTGACTGTAATTACTAGAAATTTTCCGCTTCATTTAGTAATCGTCTATTTTCATTTAATTTGATTAAAATCAATGTGGTGTACATACTGTATTCTGATGTGTAGTCAAATTTTAAAGTATATAACTCCAAGTGTTATGTGGCGCACAAAAAATTTAACCTTCCTTCAAAAGCTACACAGCTGATATCTTATGCGCACACAGCCTACAGAAAATTAGAGGGAACATTGGCAGGCTCTCCTGTTTGGACCAGATGCCTTGAGCATGGAGACCATCCAGATGCGCTCCCCAAATCAGCTTGGATGTGTCCATAGTCAGTGTCTTCTGCGGTGGTGGCTTCTGAAAAGGGAGGCCCCTTCTACTGAGTATTCAGTGTCCATTGAACTTGTCGCATCAACAGACGAGCCAGGGGAGTGACGTGCACCGTAGAGGCCATGTAGCCAAGCACAGTCAGCATCCTGCGAGCTGTTGTCTGCCAACTGTGCTAGGTATCGCAGACCAAAGCCATCAATTGTTGGAGTTGGTCCAGCAAAAGAAAGCCCTTTGTTTGAGTCGTGTCGAGGAGAGCCTCTATGAACACCAGTCATTGGATGGGCTGAAATTGGGACCTTGGGTGACAATGAAACCCAACAGCTCTAGCACCTGGATGGTCAACTGTGTTGGATGCTGGACTTCGTCTGGAGTGGTGCTTTTCTTTTTTTTTTTAATCAGCCAGTCATCCAGGTAAGGGAAGACAAAACCCCCCAGTGCTCTGAGATAGGCCGCTATCACTGTGAGGCCAGTCCGAAGGGTAACACTCAGTACTGAAAATGCTGCCCTCCCAAAATGAATCGGAGATATTTCCGGTGGGCAGGTTGGATAGGTATGTGGGTATACGCATCCTTTAAATCCGGGAAGCATAACCAATCGTCTTTCTAAAGAAAAGGGATCAGGGACCCTAGAGAGATCACCTTGAACTTTTCTTGCACCAGGAAGGTGTTGAGATCTCTAAAATGGGCCGAACACCCCCACTCCTGTCTTCTTGGGACCAGAAAATACCTGGAGTAAAATCCCTGTCTGATCTGCTCCTGAGGCACAGGCTCAATGGCGAGATCAGCCAGAAGGGTAGAGGTTTCCCACTGAAGGAGGTTTAGATGCAGAGGGTCAAGGGGAAACACCCTTGGGGGGTGGGGCAATGAGGTGGCAGTTCGGAAAAGTGCAACAAGTAGCCACTTTGGACTATTTGTAGTACCCACGTGTCCAAAGTGATGACAGGCCACCTGTGGGCAAAAAGAGTGAGCCATTCTCCCACCAGAGGATTCCCCCTCTGGGGTCACTGATAGCTTGACTATGCTCTGAAGGAACCAGTCAAAACTCCGTTGCTGGCTTGGGCTGCGGGGCAGGCTGAGCCTTTTGGGGCTTCTCCCGACATTGCAGGCGAGGAGCCTATGACTTTGCTGGGAGGCTTGAGGACCAGGAAAGTAACTACGTTTATGCAGGTAATAGGCCTTCTTCTGACCTCTCCCCCCCCCCCCCCCCGAAATTTTCTGCAATAGGGATGGGATGTGCGTCTCAAGAACCTGGTGAGGATAATCTGCTGCTTCTCTATGATTCCAGCTTTTTCTTCCTCCTGCATTCTAAAGAGGCTCTCTCTCAGACACATCTGCCAGCTTATTTAGCACTGACTGCTCCAGGTTGGAAGACTGAAGTCAGGAGAGGCAACAGGCTCCAATACCCACAGCCACTGCTCTGGAGACGTCTCAAAGGCATCATATATCGCCCTGACCAAGAACCTCAAGCAGTCTTTGCCATGGCCCATCAGGGTACGATAATGCTTCAGTTTCTCTGGAGGGAGGAATAGGCACAAGTCAGAGAGATCACATATGATGTCCTTCAGGAACATTCTCATGTAGAGCTGGTAAGAGAGCACTCTAGCCGTGAGCATGAAGCTTTGGAAGGACCTCCTGCTGAAGGAGTTCAACGTCCAAGCTCCCTCCCAAGGGTGTTGAGGAATGAGTCTTGGTGCTCTTAATCCTTTTAAGGGTGGACTCTACCACTAAAGAGTGGTGCAGAAGCTAAAGCTTCTAGAAGCCTGGGTTTTTTTGAACCCGGTACATTGAGTCCAACCTCCTACTGATTGGGCACAGTGAGAGGAGTTCTCCACATCCCACGTCTGTAGGAGACTTCTGCTGTTCGTGAGGGGTTCTGATGAAAGCTCAAGGGACCTGACTTCCAATAGGTTCTCTAATTCAACATCCGCAACCCAGCATCAGAGTCAGATTCCGACAGGAGTCAAAGTACCTCTGAGACTCGGAAAAAGGAGCATCAAGAGGATAGATGATGCATCAAGTGCTTTCGGGGCTTCGTAGGGACATTAAATCCCAATACACGAGAGCGAGAGAGAGAGATGGCCCCGCCAGGAATCAGCATTGGATCTCCTCGATGTCCCAATGTTGATGCCTCCGCAGGCAGAGCATGTGCAAAAAGGTCAATGACAATGCCCTGAGCACTGAAGGACCTGCCAGCTGTTGTTCCAGCATTGATGCAATGCAAGCCTTGAGCATCTGAAGGCATTCTTCCATGGTTGCCAATTCCGAAGGCCTTGGGGCCAGAGCAGCTTTGACCAATGTCTCTGGCATCCTCGCAAGGGTATTGATATGGCCTCCGTCCTCGGAAGACAGCCAGTGCCCCTCCAAAACTATGGAGATTGAATTCTCTCTCTGGGACACCTTGGCAGACCGTTCGTGGCCATCACTCTTGACATCACGTCAGGAAGTGCTCCGATGCCAATGTCCATGGGGCTTCACCCAGTGCTTGGAAGGGTCCCCATTCAACGCCAATAGAGTCGAGGTCTTCTTCGATTCCATGTGGAGACCAATCGATGGCCGATGCTCCAGGGCACTACGGGCCCTCGGCTCCAACGGAGCCCAGGAACCTCTATATGTCAATGCACCTTTGGCAGAACCAAAGGGAACCATCAAGACCGATGCAGGTACCGAAGCTGCTGAATCAGACCTCTGGCCAAAGAGGGATTCTCTCTGCTTCTCCTGACCCTTCAGGCCTCTCCTTGTCATCTGCAAGCACAAATTGCAAAAGCAGGGTTGATGTTCGGGACCCAGACACTGGAGGCACCAATTGTGCTTGTCGGTGACAGAAGTGATCCTGGCACATTTGGTGCATTTCTTAAAACCACTGGCCAGTTTCTGGGAAGATAGCCATGATAAAATTAAATGGCTCAACTGCAGCCATAGGCCCAGCCGGGCCACGGGAAAAACAATGAGAAATAAAGGTACTGAAAAAAGCATCAGAACAGACAGAATCATGATTGACAGACCTGATGCTACCGACAGCAGGCAGAAAAGTGAAATACAAGCAAAAAGGAGACCTCCGGAGGGGAAAAAAAAAACCCTTTTACTGGTGATCAACCGATTCACATCTATGGAGCTCCACGAAAAATGAACACTGGGGAAGATGGCACTGCAGCAGGTGGGAAGACAGGCATGCAGGCATGGTGGAGCCTCCCAAAAGCTTCTAATAGAAGCCGGGGAGCATTCCTGTGCAGGGCTCTGTCAATGACGTCACCCATACGTGAGGGCTTCATTCCTGCTTGTTCACAGTGAACTATTAATACTACTACTAGTACTGCTACTACCAATCATTTATACAGCGCTACAAGGCGTACGCAGAGCTGTACAGACACAAGTAAGAGAAAGTACCTGCTCTTAAGAGCTTACAGTCTAATCAAGACAAACACCACAACAGGGGACTAGGATATATCATAAGAACATAAGAAATGTCATACTGGGTCTGACCAAGGTCCATCAACCTGTTTCCAACAGTGGCCAATCCAGGTCACAATGCCTTGCAGGTTCTCAGGGGAATGGTAAGGAAACACATAGGAGGTGACAAGGAGATCTGGGGGATCAGGATCCAAAAGCAGTCTCAAAGAAGTGGAGTGGAGGAGTGGCCTAGTGGTTGGAGCAAGGTACTTCAGGCCGGAAGGTCGGAGGTTCAAATCCCACTAGAGGACAGCAACCTTGGGCCAGAAGGACTGGGGTTTCTAGTCCCACAGGTGCTCCTTGTGGTCTTGGGCAAGCCACTTAACCCATCCATAGCCCATGTTCCCTGTAAGCACAGTTACTTACCTGTAACAGGTGATCTCTGGGAACAGCAGGAATAAGTCTTCACATATGGGTACGTCGGTACCGACGGAGCCTGCGCGGGAATGCTCCCCAGCGTCCAATCAGAAAGCCTTTGGGAGCATCCCTCAGCGCCTGCGTGCTGCCTTCCCGCCTTTCCAACTGTCTCTCCTCAGTTGAGTTTCATAGCTGAGACAAAGAGAGAGAAAGAGGAAAGGAAAGATAGATAGAGAAATACAACTCCTAGGGGAGGTGGGTGGGTTGTGAAGACTTATTCCTGCTGTTCCCAGAGATCACCTGTTACAGGTAAGTAACTGTGCTATCTCCAGGAACAAGCAGGAATGAGTCTTCACAGCATAATGTCAAATACCACATCTATGCGGATGATATGATATACACGCAACTGGATACAGTCGACCCTAACTATACGCTACTCGAAACATGCCTGAATGCAATGTTGCAATGGTTAAAGCAAAACAACATGACGATAAACCATAAGAAAACAGAGGTGATGTTTATCTCCAGCAAACCAAATTTTGAACCTCCCGCGACAATTACACTCTGTAACAATACATACCACAAAAGAAAGAGATCAAATACCTGGGAGTCACATTGGACAACAACCTAAAGATGGAAAAACACCTACGCAAAACCAACAAGGCCATTTTCCACAAACTTAGAGTTCTACAACCTCTACGGAATATCCTCGAACCCCACGATTTTAGGACTGTGGCACAAGCACTCATCATTCCACACCTAGACTACTGCAACGCCATCCTGCAGGGTCTCCCAAAGAAAACACTAAACATCCTACAAATGGCCCAGAATGTGGCCGCAAGGATCATCATGCGAAAAAGCATAGCCGAACACATCACGCCTGTGCTAATCGAACTGCATTGGCTCCCTATCACTGCCCGGATACAATACAAAACATTGATAACCACACAAACTCATACAAAACATAGCTCCATCCTTTCTCTCCACCCTTATCAGCACGCAACCACCCAACAGAGTCAGAAGATCTATCAACTCAGACACCCTACACGTTCCGCCCGACATCAGAGCAGTCAAATCTAGTACTAGCCGCCGAGCATACTCTTACTCTGCCCCAACCCTCTGGAACCAACTACCGCCTGAGCTCAGAATGACCAAAGACCTTAATGCGTTCAGGAAACAGCTAAATACCCATCTATTCCAGTGCTATTACAACTTGATGTAAATCCCAGGGAATACAAGATGTCACAATTTGTGACAAGAATTCTGTTAGGTGAAATGTACATATGTAAATTACTGTCTCCTCTACTAGGACCTTATTACTGTGTGCCGTGCTTGTCTTTCTAATCAATGTAATGATACTCCAAAATTTTTGTCTCAATTTGGCAATTTTCAATCTATAATCAAACCGCTGCTGATCGCTGAAAGCTGCGGTATATAAATATTCTCTAAATAAAATAAATAAAATAAAATATGGGGACTCCCAAGCTAAGATGCCTGGAGCCCTAACATGTTGGAGATTGAAACATGCTACACCTCATATGGCCAGGCATCCTGAGGATGGAGGGTAGGAGTTGAAAAGAGAGGAGCTGTAGAAAAACAGCTAACCTAAGAAAGGACTATCAACAAGGAGTCCTTGTATGTATGATCATTATCATAAAATATATTGAAATGAACAATCACCATATGACGCTCACCTACTGGATTGCAGGAAGTAGCGAGGCTGATGGAGTCTACTGGGGATCCAGCAGAATAATGTTCAAGGAGACCTCACTGGAGTGAAGGTGGAGGTCAACATCTGGAAGTGAGAGGTGACCCCAGGATTCAATTGGGGTAGCACAAAAACGGCAGGTCTTCAGTGGGAAGCTTCATGGAAAGCTGAAAACTTTTTTGGCTACAGAAGTATTCAGAGGTAGGAGCAAAAGAGGAAGACTGACCGATCTGGACAAACAGACTTAGTCCTTGAGGGAGGGAAGGGTATGAGGAGAACCCCATACTCCCAAGAAAGGACAGATGTTTGAGGAATTGAATCTGACATCCACTGAAGATCCACCATGTCTTTCCTAACTGGTGAGAGGTAGGAAGACATTGGGGCATGGAGCTTCAGGGATACGTAAACCTAGGATACGGTAGGGCTGTCAGTACCACAGCAGTGGTTGTGTGCATAATATCCGAAACATACTGTGGAACAGTATGAAGCTGAGCAAGCCCACTGTCAGGAACATACAGGAAGGTAAAAATCTTTATGAACATAGACAGTCAGAGAGATAAGTATGGAAATACATATCTACCTATAAGAAGCATCTGGACAGATACACATATATATGTAGATATATGCACATATATATATATATATATATATGGGTATATAGAGATATATAGATCTATAATGAGATCTAAAGGGCATAGCATATGCACACTTAGCTGACAGACAGATACATCTACAAAGATGTATAGAGGTGTATATATATATACAGATATATATACCTGAATATATAGGTCTAAAGATAGATGCCTGCAACTAAGCAGACAGAGCTATGCATATCAGGACATTCACATGGAGATGTGAAGGGAAAAGATTAATCTAAGAACAAGGAGGTGAAACCTACTTGGGAAGATATATAGGGAATCTATTCCCCCAGAGATGATGGTAAAGGAATGCTATCCAGTGAATAACCAGGATGGTTACGTGAAAAAACAGAGGATAATATCAGTCTGTAAACAGCAAGTCCGGAGTCCTGTGGAACTCCAGCATGGTAAAAGGACAGAAACGCATAGAATGAGATACCAGGTTGACCTACGTGAGGGACAAGGAGGTATCAGGCATTTTCCAGATTAATATGTGCTGTCCTTGAAGGATTAGGATACCATGAGGACAAGCTGCAAGAAAAAAAAAAAAAAAAGAGTATATTCCCTGTAGGAATGGGATAACTCCGAGACTTTCACGTGGAGAAGGCTTATGTCCTGTTCCCTCTTCTTCTTTTTTTTTTTTAAAAGGAGATAGTAGGGTGTGAAGAACCCTCACAGTCATAGGGGATGACTGAGGAAGCCTTTTTCAACCATGATGGATAACCATTAGAGAAAACTCTATGCTCTCTAGCAAGGCCCATAGTGGAAAGCTTCTCAGTAGGATTGCAGAGAGCATTATGCAGGAAAACTGGGATGTAGAATTGGCTGATGGAGAAAACTCACAGCCACGTCTACTACGTTGCCAAACCCAGGGATTGGAGATGGCAAAGTGTAAGAAGCCGGAAGTGAGAAGGATTATCCAAGAAAGATGTAGAAAACTGTCTTGGAATCACTACTAAGGCCAGATAGAAGTGGTGGAAGACAAGACTGGAACTTGTGGAAAAGTACCAGTAGTCAATTACTGGAACTCCTGCATGGGCAGCTACTGAATAGGACAACAGAGAGAGTCGGTCTGTGTCAAACAGAGAGAACAGACTGAACAAAGAGAGCAATCTGTCTCTGTCTGCAGAGCTGCCCAGATAAAGAAGGGAGTTTACTCAGGAGAAGAAACTCTACAGTGAAAAGAAAGACAAGAAAAGTCCTTCAATGGTATGGTACCACTCTTACAGGGGAAACCCTGGAGAAGAGGGTAGAGATAGAAGCTGAAGAAGGACTTACCACATGGTAAATCCCTGGAAGGAAAAAATTCATGCTGGTACAGAGAAACTATCATGTGATAGTTGTTAAACCTCTCTTCTAGTCAGGAAGAGGTGGAAAACCCTGTAACTTATAGACATGAAAAACCTGACAGTTCAGCATACTGAAGAGTAAATGGAGTTCCTGAGAATAGGAATCCCTGAGCAAAGTTTTGAATGGAAAAAACTGAAAAACCTTTGCTGAAAAGAAGTTAACTGTAGTTATAAAAAGATTAATCAGAAACCTATGGTTCTATCTCTCTGTCTGTCTCACTTGATCTCTCTGCTGCTTTCGATGTCGTTGATCACCGTACTCTCCTCTCAAGGCTTCGCTCTATTGGTCTTTCTGGTTCAGTCCTTCGCTGGTTTCACTCTTTTCTTTTCGATCGGTCTTTCTCAGTCCTATCAGGTATTACTTCATCCTCTCCTTCACCTCTGCCCTGTGGTGTCCCTCAGGGTTCTGTATTGGCCCCTCTGTTTAACATTTTTCTGGCCCCTCTTGCTTTACTTATCCAACAGCACGGTATCTCTGCGTATTATTACGCAGATGATATCATTCTTCTCTATCACACTTGCCCTCTCTCTCCCAATATTGGTCCCCTCAATGTCTGTCTTTCCGCTGTTTCTTCCTGGTTTTCTGAGAACTTTTTGCATGTTAATCTGTCTAAGACCTCTGCCATCTGGTTCACTGCTGGTGCTCCTCTTCCCTCTCTTGCTCCCTCTGTCCGTTGGGCCTATTCCCCTTGTTTCCTCTATGCGATATCTTGGTGTTACCCTGGACTCGGCTTTAACTTTCCAAGAGCACGTTTCCTCTGTTGTCCAGCGTTCCTTCTATACACTGCGTCGACTTCGTGCTATCCGGCCTTTTCTTTCCTTCTCTTCCTTGACCACACTTCTTCTTTCTCTTGTAGTTTCTCGTTTAGACTATTGTAACGCTTCCCTGGCTGGCCTTCCTCTTTCACAGCTTCGTCGTCTTCAACTGAACCACCATACTGCTGCTCGTCTTTTGACCAACTCTTCCCGTTCTGCTCATATCACTCCTCTTCTTATTCGTTTGCACTGGCTGCCTATCCCTTTCCGTATTCAATATAAGGTTCTGATTTTTGTTCACAGGGCTTTGTACACCGGTGTTCCTCTTTATCTTTCTGATTTGGTGCACTTCCACTGTCCCTCCAGAGCACTTCGGTCGATTCACGCTAACCGTCTTTTTCTTCCACCCCCTTTCAGGGCTCATCTTGAATCAACACGTTCTTCTGCCTTTTTCTTCCTCGGCCCCCGCCTTTGGAATTCTCTCCCCCTTGCTCTACGTTTGCAGTCATCCTTTAGTACTTTCAAGGCTTCCCTCAAAACTCACCTTTTCTGTACTGCTTTTGATCTCCCTTCCCTCCCTGCCCATAGCTGATTGGTCTATATCTCCGATTTCCTTATTCTATCCTCTGCTGTCTCTTATGAATAATTGGCGTTCCTTTCTGTTTCTTCAGTAGCCTTGTTTTATTGTGCACCGCTGTATGCCTTTTTGGTTCAGGCGGTATAAAAAGTTTTATAATAAAGATAAAGATACTGTGTTTATTCAGCCTGGCTGGAGTTTGGATTCTTCAGACCAGGGCGAGACTTCCCCTGCTTGGGAACATCTGAATGATGGGCAGGAGAAGAGGAAAACCTCTTTCTTTTAGGGAAAGAAGGTTTGGTAAGGCATTTCCTACCTGTTGAGGAAGGAGAGGGCTTAGAATGGCCCTCAGAAACAGAAAAGTCAGTGGAGCAATGAGCAACCTGACGTAAGGACTCCTTATTGAAGAGATTTTCTCCAGTACAAGGAGTATTACCCAGTCTTTGTTGTGCCCATCTATTCAAGTCTGATGCTTGGAGCCAGGCTTTACGACGTGCTCCTATGGCTATAGCAGAAGTTCTGCTAACAGACTCAAAAGTGTCTAGGGAAGCACGAGAAAGAAACCAAGAGATATTTTGGCTATGACTAAGAAGTAAGGAATAGTCTGCAGCCTTGGGCTCTGATAGAAAAGGAGTCAAAAGAGTTAATTTCTTTGTGATCTCCTGAAGGGATAGACTCATATAGAAAATATATGAGAGAATCCTTGTTGCCAGCATAGATGTTTGGAAGGTTTGCAGCCCAAAGGCATCCAGTGTTCTAGATGCACGCCCTGGCGGGAAAGAAGAATGTTTTTTCTTGCTTTTTACCTTCCTCATTGCTGATTCCACTACAATGGAATGATGGGGAAGTTGAGGCTTTTGAAATCCTGGAGAGGGGGACACCTGATACAGAAGATCAGTTGCTGTAGGAGGTGAAGAAACCCTTAAGAGGTTTTTCCCATATTCTCAGAAGAAGATGCTGCAAAGAGTGATGTAAAGGAAGCATTATATTTTCCTTTTCTGCAGAAAAACCTTGAGAAGACTCATAGCCAGGGATAGGAATATTAAGGAAGGTTGCCATGTCAAGGAGAAATTTCTTAAAAGAAGGATCTCCGATGGAAACCATCCCTGGACAGGCTAAGTCTAAAAAGTAGCCTGGGCACCGGAGCATGTACCTGTCCGGTGCAGAACAGGATCTGTAATGGATGGATACTGGAACTGGCAGTTTTGAGTTGAGACAGTAAGTAGTGCATCGTCCATGCCAGGTATCGACTCCAAACTAGGTATAGAGAGGAGCGATCCAGGTGAAAAAAGCATGGAAGGAGCTGGTCCCGATGATACTGCAGGTACCGGCATCGATACCGATACCGGTAGCTGTGCCGGAATCGAAGGCGAAACCGACACCGAAGCAGTCATCGGAGGCTGCTCAAGCGGTACCGAGGTAACCAAAAAGCCTTGGTGATTATCCTCGGTGCGGAATCGGCCGAGACGCGTCGGTACCCAGTCTTCTAGACTAGATATCGATTCTAGACTCGGCATCGAAGGAAGCAAGTCTATCGATGCATGCCTAGAGGGCACCGACGTCGGTGGTGGTATCGGTGGTATTGCCGATACTGGAAAGTCAATCTGGAACGTACCGAGAACGCCAGATGACGATCTCTGGTGAAGAGTGGATCACTCAACACCTGTGCCGATGCCTGGGTATCGGTACCGCTCGAAGCGGATGCCACCATCGAGCATGGCTGAGATACTGGAAAGTCAATCTGGAACGTATCGATCGGTCCCGAAGGTACCGAGGACGCCAGATGACGATCCCTGGTGAAGAGCGGATCACTCAAAACCGGTGCCGATGCTGGGGAATCGGTACCGCTCGAAGCGGATGCCACCACCGAGCATGGCTCAGGTATGTTCTGTGAGGGGTGAGCCCCAGGAACAACCTGAAACCCCTGAAATGCTTTGGAGCCCGAAGACTCCCGCCGGGGTTTTAATGCCAATGGAGTCTTGAGGGCAAGGCAGGGGCCGTCAGCATGCCTCCAGTGACGTCAATTTGCAACATAACAAAGTGCAGTTTCAGACAACATAACAAAGTGCAGTTTCAGACAGTGCACTATTGATGCAGTTTTCCTTGTTATGTGCTTTTCTTCTTGTTTTTTTTTTCTTTCAAGTTGCAGGGATGGAGGGGGTGATCGTAGCTGCATACCCGATGTCTACGAGAACTCCCGTTACAGGTAAGCAACTACGTTTCTCCAGAAAGAAGCAGGGGGATGCAGGGCCACTCCGATGGTGAATCCAAAGCTGAGGGCAAATTCTTTGATGTATATATGCAGCAGATATGGTCCGAGCTTGGAGAAGGGAGGCAGAGAGGAGGACTGGAATTAAGTTGTGAAGAGGTTGCAGAGGACTGTCTGTCCAAAAGCAGAGTCTCGTGCCCAGGAACGGTCCAAACTGCAGTTTTTGGTTATGGCAGGGGTGGCCAAATCCGGTCCTGGTGCATCACAAGCCAGCATGTTTTTCAGGATGTCCCTAATGAATATTCATAACCAAACAAGCTACCAAACCCACTGGTCTGGAGAAAAACAAATCCTACTCCCCACACTCAGAGACCAAAAACCCTTCTCCCAACATATAATTCAAAAAATATTTTTAATAAATATAAATCACTTACTATGAACTTAATCCCAACTACAAACAATCAGCAGAGACTCAGTAGTGAGTAGATAAACAGACTAAACAATGGTTAGGAGAAAAAGCCTCATAACCTCTCTCTATGTGACTACTCAAAGCCATAGGGGAACAAACAGCTCTACATCATAGGCTGAAAAAACTCCTCCCAACAACAAATTCAAAAATGTTTTTATTACAAAATACTTAAAAATCTCCAAGAAAGCACAGTTACTTACCTGTAACAGGTGATCTCTGGGAACAGCAGGAATAGGTCTTCACATATGGGTATTGTCGGTACAGATGGAGTCTGCGCGGGAACGCTCCCCAGCGTCCAGTAAGAAAGCTTTTGGGAGCATCCCACAGCGCCTGCGCGCTGCCTTCCCGCCTTTCCTAACCGCCCCTCTCTAGTTCGAGTTTTAAAGCTGAGACAAAGAGAGAGAGAGGAAAGGAAAGATAGATAGAGAGATACAACTCCTAGGGGAGGTGGGTGGGTTGTGAAGACTTATTCCTGCTGTTCCCAGAGATCACCTGTTACAGGTAAGTAACTGTGCTATCTCCAGGAACAAGCAGGAATGAGTCTTCACATATGGGGACTCCCCAGCTAGAGATGCCAGGGAGATCTCCAAAGTTATGAGTCCCTGAGAAGGGCTCTACCTCACCCATGGATCTCGGGCATCCAACCAGGGATGGGGGGTAGGAGTTGATTAGGTATGGAACAGGTGTTTGAGAACAGCCTGACCAAACAAGGCATCCCGGCGGGGGTCCTTGTCCAAGCAGTAATGGGCTGTAAAGGTATGAACCGAGGCCCAGGTGGCCGCTTGACAGATTTGGTCGATGGACACAGAATTTAGATGAGCCATAGAGGCTGCCATGGCCCTCACATTGTGAGCTGTGACATGGCCCTCCAGAGAAAGGTTCTTACTCTGGTAGGCGAAGGAAATACACTGAGCAATCCAATTGGACAGAGTTCTCTTAGAGACTGGAAGTCCTAAATGAGAAGGATCAAAAGCAACAAATAGTTGAGAGGACTTTCTATGTTGCTGTGTCCTTTGTAAGTAGAAAGCAAGTGCTCTCTTACAATCCAGGGTATGAAGATTCCTCTCTGCATTTGATGCATGGTTCAGATGGAAAGGTGAGACCACTTTAGGCATAAAGTGTAGATTAGTCCTGAGGACTACCTTGTCATGATGGAACCTTGTATAAGGAGGATTAGCCACCAAGGCTTGCAGCTCACTGATACGGCGAGCTGAGGTGACTGCAATGAGAAAAATAACCTTCCAGGAAAGGAATTTCAAGGAGGTAGTGGCTAAGGGTTCAAAGGGTGGCTTCATAAGCTGGCCAAGAACCAAATTCAAATCCCATGCCACTGGAGGTGGTCTAATGGGAGGTTTAGTTAAAAGAAGGCCTCTCATGAATCTTGCAATAAGAGGATGAGAGGAAATAGGATGTCCATTGAGAGGCTTAAGGTATGCTGCAATAGCTCTCAAAGGGACTCTTACTGAATTTGTTTTAAGGCCTGCATGGGATAAATGCAGCAAATACTCTAATAAAAAATTCAGAGGTATTGCAAGAGGGTTAAGATCCTTCTCTGCACACCAAATAGTAAACCTTTTCCATTTAAAAGCATAGGAACGTCTAGTGGAAGGCTTTCTGGAAGCATGAAGGATATCCTTCACCTGCTGAGACAGATGACAATCTTGAAGGTCTAAGCCTTCAGCAACCAGGCTCTGAGATGAAGAGACTGGGGATTTGGGTGCCATAATGTTCCCTCCTCCTGGGACAGGAGGTCTGGAGCAGATCCCAAGTCCAGGGAGGGAGCTTGAGAGAGATGGAGAAGTAGAGGGTACCACACTTGGCGTGGCCAACGTGGAGCTATGAGGATCATAGACCCCTTGTCTCTCTGAAGCTTGAACAGTGTCTTGGAAATTAGGGGAATGGGTGGAAAGGCATAGAGGAAGTCTTGCCCCCAGTGAAGGAGGAAGGCATCCCTGGCCTGAACTCCCTGACACGGAATCCTGGAACAGAACCGGGGAAGTTTGGCATTCCATGGACTTGCAAACAGGTCTAAGTCTGGGGTTCCCCAAATTCGAAAGATCCTGGCTATCTGGTCCCCATGGAGGGACCATTCGTGTGGAAGCAGAACTCGACTGAGTCTGTCTGCCCAAGAGTTTTGAACCCCTGGAAGATACACTGCCACGAGATGAATCTGATGCTCTCTGGCGAAGGCCCACAATCTCAAAGCTTTGTTGCAAAGCGACAGAGAGCCAGTCCCGCCCTGCTTGCTCACGTAGAACATGGCTACTTGGTTATCCGTGTGGATGAGGACTGTCTTGTAGCTGAGCAGGGTGTGGAAGACTCAGAGCTTGAAGAATTGCTCTGAGCTCTAGGAGGTTGATATGTAGAGATGTCTCCTGTGGAGACCAGATGCCCTGGGTGGAGAGATCTTGTAGATGAGCTCCCCAACCCTTTGGGGAGGCATCTGTTGTAAGGGTTGCTTGGGGTAGCAACTGTTGAAAGGGGGACCCCAGCAACAGATTTTGAGTGGACTTCCACCACTGGAGGGACCAAAAGAGGCGACTGGAGGTTGCTATTTTATCTGACAGGCAACCTGATGCCTGGGTCCATTGGGTGGACAGAGTCCACTGAGCTGCCCTCATGTGAAGGCGAGCGTAAGGAACCACATGCACGGTGGATGCCATGTGGCCTAACAGTTGTAAAATCTCTCGAGCAGTTAAATGGGATTTTAACTGAATTTGAGAGGCTAACTGCACCAAGCGAAGGCAACGGGCCTGGGGAAGATAGGCCCTTGCAGTTGTGGTATCTAGCAAGGCCCCTATGAACTCAAATGACTGAGTAGGGGTGAGTTGTGATTTTGGGATGTTTATTACAAGTCCCAGATACTGAAGAACACGCCTTGTGCAGGCTAGGGAAGCCTGGGCCTCCGACTGGGATGGTGCTTGGATGAGCCAGTCGTCCAGATATGGGAATACAAATATTCCTAGAGTGCGTAGAAATGCAGCTACTACTGCCATGCATTTTGTGAACACTCTTGGAGCAGAGGCCAGACCGAAAGGAAGCACTCTGTATTGGTAGTGCTTTCCCTGATAAAGGAACCAAAGGAACCTTCTGTGTGTTGGATGGATGAGGACATGGGTGTACGCATCCTTGAGATCTAGAGAACAAAGCCAATCCTGACTCTGAAGGTATGGAAGGAGAGCACCGAGAGAAATCATCTTGAATTTCTCCTTGCATAGAAACTTGTTCAATTCTCTGAGATCTAATATGGTTCTGTAGCCCCCTGTTTTCTTTGGGATAAGAAAACAGGGGGAGTAGTACCCTGAACCCTGTTGAAGAAGGGGTACTTCTTCTATTGCCCTTTGGGCAAGAAGGGTAGCAATCTCCTGACCCAGAAGGTCGAGGAGAGATGTTGGAGAATTGAACTGTTTCACCATAGTGTGAGGAGGAAGGTTTAAGAAATGAAGCTTGTACCCCTCCCTTATGATGGAGAGGGTCCATTGGTCTGCTGTGATTTGTTCCCATCTGGGAGCAAAATGAGCTAACCTTCCTGGAATGGTGAGAGGCTCTGGTACTTCTAGAGCCAGAAAGGCTAAGTTCTCTAGTTATAGGTCAAAGGCCCGGAGGAGGCTGAGGCTGAGGCTGTTGGGCCATAGCAGGCCTTGTAGCCTTAGGCTTGGCTTGTTTAGGTTGTTGCTGACGCTTTGCAGCAAAACAACCTGCAGAAGATGCCTGGAGACCATAACCAGGATAATATTTCCCTTTTTTGGGAAAGAAAGCCTTTTTGAATAACCTTTTTCTAGCAGGAGCAGAAGTAGACTTTGAAAGTCTATCTAAGGCAGAATTTTCAGCATCCATCTGGGTGGCCTTTGCTTGCCAATCCTTACCAAAAAGGTTTTCACCTGTACAAGGAAGATTTCCTAATCCATCCTGGACCAAGGGTTCCAAATCAGAAGCTTGTAACCAAGCAAGTCTGCGTGCACCTATGGCAATAGCCGAGGCTCTGCTGGCACACTCAAAAGAGTCAAAGGCTGCACGTTTGGAAAATTTGGAAACATCCTGGGCATGTTTAAGCCAGGTGAGAAACTCTTCCCTTTTATCTTCTGAGATAAAAGGAGATAAAGTTAGCAGATGATCTGTAACTTCTTTTAGAAACATCCCCATATAGAGACTATAGGAGTTGATTCTGGCAGTAAGCATATTTGCTTGGAAAATTCTCCTGCCAAAAGCATCTAAGGTTCTGCATTCTCTTCCTGGAGGATTAGATGAGTGTTTTTTTGCACGCTTTATCTTTTTCATAGCAGACTCCACCACAATAGAGTGGTGAGGAAGCTGAGTCTTATGAAAGCCAGGACAAGGAGGAACACGGTACATGGTGTCCAACCTGCGAGAATGAGGGGAAGTAGTAAGAGGTGTCTCCCATATGCCCAACATGTGATCAAAAAGGATCTCATGAATTGGTAAAGTAGCTGCCTCTTTAGGAGCCTTAGGATATTGTAAAATATCTAATTTCTTGGCTCTAGGCTCTGGTTCAGGGGCCACTGAAATAGAGAGGCCCCTGGCAACTTCCCTAATGAAGTCTTGAAAAGACTTCTGGAGGAGACATTCTTCTTTTTGGAGAAGAGGGCTCCTGAGGAAGGAGTACCGATGCTTCGACAGAAGCCTCTGATTCATCAGAGTCGTCGGAGGAATCGAAGTATCGCCTGTCTGGATGCTCTTGCAGAGCCCGATACGCGTACCGAGTGGTATCAACATCGGGAGTGATCGGTACCGATTCGGTACCGATGGGCATCACAGGACAGGGTATCGCTGCAGTCGACACCGAAGCCGATGTCGATGCAATCAGTAACGGCACCGGAACCGATATCGGTGCTGGAACCGGTACCGACAACGGAGTTTGTTGCGGTATCGGAGGCGTCGCAGCTTGTATGAATGCCGTGATGGCACGCTGCATGGTCTGAATATTCTGATCCATCGACGCAACCAATGTCTGGATGTCGGTACCAGTGGAAACCACCAGTACCCCAGAACATGGCAACAGGTGATCGGTCAAGGCCACGCCATCGATGTCAACCTGTGACCCCAAAGATGAAGCTTTGGAAGCCGGAGCTTCCCGCCGGGGTAATTTTGCCGGTGCCGGATCCTCGAGAGCAAGCCCGGAGGCATCTCGATACTTAGAGGGAGATCTACCCTTCGAGGACCGGCTGGACTTATGTTTGGTTACCTGAGATCCATGGGAGGAAGAAGAAGCCCTGGAAGATGTCGATGCCACCGAAGCTGCATCAGAGGGAAACAGGGTACTGAGCTTTGCCGCTCGATTCTGTCGACCTCTTTTAGACATCATGGAACAGGACTCACAATCGGTGATGGAGTGGTCAGGACCCAAACATTTTAGACACCAGTCATGGGTGTCGGTGATAGAAAGGGTACCGCTGCACTTCGTGCACTTTTTAAACCCGGAAGCGGGCTTTTCCATGAGGAAAAATCTTCTAGGCCTAAGGCCCAAAAGAAAAAATTGCACAGAAGTGGGAAACGGTAGGTTTTGGTTTTTTTTTTTATTTTAAAGAAGAAAAAAGAAAAGACCGGCGGTACCGATCCGACGTCGAAAAAGGCAGACGCGCGACCAAAGAAATAAAGAAAAATAAAGAACTTCTTCAGCGGTGACAGGAACACGACCTGCTGGCTCCGCGGAAAAGAAGAACTGGAGAGAGGCGGTTAGGAAAGGTGGGAAGGCAGCGCGCAGGCGCTGTGGGATGCTCCCAAAAGCTTTCTTACTGGACACTGGGGAGCGTTCCCGCGCAGGCTCCGTCGGTACCGACGATACCCATATGTGAAGACTCATTCCTGCTTGTTCCTGGAGATCAGGTGTTTGAGAACAGTCTGACCAAACGAGGCATCCCGGCGGGAGTCCTTGTCCAAACAGTAATGGGCTGTGAAGGTATGAACCGAGGCCCAGGTGGCCGCTCGACAGATTTGGTCGATGGACACAGAGTTTAGATGAGCCATTGAGGCTGCCATGGCTCTCACATTGTGAGCTGTAACATGGCCCTCCAGAAAAATGCTCCTACTCTGGTAGGCAAAAGAAATACACTGAGCAATCCAGTTGGACAGTGTTCTCTTAAGAGACTGGAAGTCCTAAATGAGAAGGATCAAAAGCAACAAAGAGTTGGGAAGACTTTCTATGTTGCTGTGTTCTTTGTAAGTAAAAAGCGAGAGCTCTCTTACAATCCAAGATATGAAGATTCCTCTCTGCATTTGATGCATGAGGTCCTGGAAAAAAGACAGGTAAATATACCTCTTGGTTCAGATATAAAAGGTGAGACCACTTTAGGCATAAAGTGTGGATTGGTCCTGAGGACTACCTTATCATGATGGAACCTTGTATAAGGAGGATTAGCCACCAAAGCTTGCAACTCACTGATGCGGCGTGCTGAGGTGACTGCAATGAGAAAAATAACTTTCCAAGAAAGGAATTTCAAGGAAGTGGTGGCTAAAGGTTCAAAGGGTAGCTTCATAAGCTGGCCAACAACCAGGTTTAAGTCCCATGCCACTGGAGGTGGTCTAATGGGAGGTTTAGTTAAAAGAAGGCCTCTCATGAATCTTGCTATAAGATGAGAGGAAATAGTTTGTCCATTGAGAGGCTTGAGGGACGCTGCAATAGCACTCAAATGGACTCTTACTGAATTTGTTTTCAGACCTGCAGGGGATAGATGCAGGAGATACTCTAGTAGAGAATTCAGAGGTATTGCAAGAGGGTTTAGACCTTTCCTTGAACACCAAATGGTAAATCTTTTCCATTTGAAAGCATAGGAACGTCTAGTAGAAGGCTTTCTAGAGGCATGAATAACATCTCTGACTTGCTGAGAGAGATGAAAATCTTGAAGGTCTAGGCCCTCAGCAACCAAGCCCTGAGATGGAGCGACTTGGGGGTTTGGGTGCAACAAAGTTCCCTCTTCCTGGGACAGAAGGTCTGGTGCAGAGCCCAAGTCCAGGGAAGGAGCTTGAGAGAGATGCAGAAGTAGAGGGTACCACACTTGGCGTGGCCAATGTGGTGCTATGAGGATCATGGTCCCTTGATCTCTCTGAAGCTTGAATAGTGTTTTGGGAATTAGGGGAATTGGTGGAAAGGCATAAAGGAAGTCTTGACCCCAGAGAAGGAGGAAGGCATCCTTGGCCTGAACTCCCTGACACGGAATTCTGGAACAGAACCGGGGAAGTTTGGCATTCCACGGACTTGCAAAGAGGTCTATGTCCGGGGTTCCCCAAATTCGAAAAAGCCTGGCTACCTGGTCCATGTGGAGGGACCACTCGTGTGGAAGCAGAACTCAACTGAGTCTGTCCGACCAAGAGCTTTGAACGCCTGGAAGATATACTGCCAGAAGATGGATGTGATGCTCTCTGGCGAAGGCCCACAGTCGCAAATCTTCGTTGCAAAGCAAAAGAGAGCCAGTCCCGTCCTGCTTGTTTACATAGAACATGGCTACTTGGTTGTCCATATGGATGAGGACTGTCCTGTAGCTGAGCAGGGAATGGAACACTCTGAGAGCTAAGAATATTGCTCTGAGTTTCAAGAGATTGATATGCAGAGAAGTCTCCTGTGGAGACCAGATGCCCTGGGTGGAGAGATCCTGCAGATGAGCTCCCCAACCCATTGGAGAAGCATCTGTTGTCAGAGTTGCTTGGGGTAGCGACTGCTGAAAAGGGGACCCCAGCAACAGCTTTGGAGGGGACTTCCACCACTGGAGAGACCAAAATAGGCGACTGGAGTTTGCTATTTTGTCTGACAGGCAACCTGATGCCTGAGTCCATTGGGTGGACAAAGTCCATTGAGCTGCCCTCATGTGAAGGCGAGCATATGGAACCACATGCACGGTGGATGCCATGTGGCCTAATAGTTGTAACATCTCTCGAGCAGTTAAATGGGACTTTAACTGTATCTGGGAGGCTAACTGCACCAAGCGTAGGCAACGGGCCTGAGGAAGATAGGCCCTTGCAGTTGTGGTATCCAGCAAGGCCCCTATAAACTCCAGAGACTGAGTAGGGGTGAGATGGGATTTTGGGATGTTTATTACCAGTCCCAAATACTGAAGGACACGCATTGTGCAGGTTAGAAAAATCTGGGCCTCTGACTGGGATGGAGCTCGAATGAGCCAGTCGTCCAGATATGGGAAATCGTATATTCCTAGAGTGCGTAGAAATGCAGCTAACTACTGCCATGCATTTCGTGAACACCCTTGGTGCAGAGGCCAGACCGAAAGGAAGCACCCTGTATTGGTAGTGCTTTCCTTGAAAAAGGAACCGAAGGAACCTTCTGTGTGTTGGATGGATGAGGACATGGGTGTACGCATCCTTGAGATCTAGAGAACAAAGCCAGTCCTGACTCTGAAGGTATGGCAGCAGAGTACCGAGAGAAATCATCTTGAATTTCTCTTTGAATAGAAAGTTGTTCAATTCTCTGAGATCTAATATGGGTCTGTAGCCCCCTGTTTTCTTTGGAATAAGAAAATAAGGGGAGTAGAACCCTGAGCCCTGTTGAAGAAGGGGTACTTCTTCTATTGCCCCTTGGGCAAGAAGGGTAGCAATCTCCTGACCCAGAAGGTTGAGGAGAGATGTTGGAGAATTGAACTGTCTCACCATGGTGTGGGGAGGAAGGTTTAAGAAATGAAGCTTGTACCCTTCCCTTACAATGGAGAGGGTCCATTGCTCTGCTGTAATTTGCTCCCATCTGGGAGCAAAGTAAGCCAACCTTCCTGGAATGGTGAGGGGCTCTGGTTCTTCCAGAGCCAGAAAGGCTAAGTTCTCTAGTTGCAAGTCAAAGGCCCTGAGGAGGCTGAGGCTCCTGAGCTGTGGGAGGCCTGGCAGCTTTTGACTTGGCCTGTTTAGGTGGTTGCTGACGCTTTGCAGCAAAACGACCTGCAGAAGATGCCTGCTGACCATAAGCAGGATAGTATCTTCCCTTTTTAGAAAAAGTTGTCTTTTTGAACAATCTTTTCTTAGCAGGAGCAGAGGTAGACTTTGAAAGTCGATTCAAAGCAGAGTTCTCAGCATCCATCTGAGTGGCCTTTGCTTTCCAATCCCTGCCAAAAAGGTTTTCACCTGTACAAGGAAGATTTCCCAGTTCATCTTGGACCCAAAGTTCCAAATCAGAGGCTTGTAACCAAGCAATTCTGCGTGCACCTATGGCAATAGCCGAGGCTCTGCTTACATACTCAAAAGAGCCAAAGGCTGCACGGTTGGAAAATTTGGAAACATCTTGGGCATGTTTAAGCCAAGTGAGAAATTCCTGCCTTTTATCTTCTGAAATAAAAGGGGCTAAAGTCTGCAGATGATCTGTGACTTCTTTTAGAAACATCCCCATATAGAGACTATAGGAGTTGATTCTGGCAGCAAGCATATTAGCCTGGAAAACCCTTCGGCCAAAAGCATCAAGGGTCCTGCATTCACGTCCTGGAGGATTAGATGAGTGTCTCATTGCACTCTTTATTTTCCTCATGGCAGACTCTACCACAGTAGAGTGGTGAGGAAGCTGAGACTTATGAAAGCCAGGACAAGGAGGGACACGGTAAATGGTGTCTAACCTACGAGAATGAGGAGAGGTGGTAAGAGGAGTCTTCCACATGCTCAACATGAGATCATAGAGAATCTCATGAATAGGTAAAGTAGCTGCTTCTTTAGGAGCCTTAGGATATTGCAAAATATCTAGTTGCTTGGCTCTAGGCTCTGACTCAGGGGCCACTGTAATGGAGAGGCCCCTAGCCACTTCCCTAATGAAGTCCTGAAAAGACAAGTCTTCTGGAGGAGACATTCTTTGTTTTGGAGAATCAGACTCCTGAGGAAGAAGTACCGGTGCATCGACAGAAACCTCCGACTCATCAGAGTCTTCGGAGGAATCGAAGTATCGCCTGTCTGGATGCTCCTGTAAAGCCCGATACGCGTACCGAGTGGGATCGACATCAGGAGTAAGCGGTACCGATTCGGTACTGATGGGCATCATAGGACAGGGTACCGTTGCAGTCGACACCGAAGCCGATGTCGATGCAATCGGTACCGGCAATGGAGACTGTTGTGGTACCGGGGCACAGCTCTCCACTTAAAAGGAGAAGCCACAGGCACAGGATCCTCTCTTGCTCTGCTTAGCTCCAGGAGGAGCTGAGCCATCTACCCGAGTCGAAGCCTCATCGAAGGGAGCCTGCCCTGCTCCAGAAGATCGGCGGCAAGAAAAGAGCAAGCCAGCTACAAAAGACCTTGCTGCACACAAAAGAGCTCTTCGGGGGAAGCTGCTTTTTGGCTCCACCCCTCCAGCAGCGTGTCTCAGAGCATCTCTACCCAATCGGGGCACAGCTCTCCATTTAAAAGGAGAACGCCACAGGCGCACCCGCGCCTTGCGGGCCCGCGCCTGAGGGCCGCGCAAGAGGGCCCTTTGGCACGGCCCTTAGGCAAAGGTACCCCCAAGATCGTCACAGAAACATAACAGAAAAAACGACGCTGAGACTACACCTCCCTCTTGGTACAGCTGAGCTCCCTCGGGGTCGAGCTCGCGTACAATCAAGGAACTGACAATCCACCAACTCACAGTGGAAACGCAGAATACCAACTCCGAAGACGCCGAACTGCCTAAAGAGCTGAAACTCTGGGGCACGTAAGTCACACTCATTTGAGTGATTTTTAAACTATCAACACTGCTTCATTACTTATATGATTTAACTGCACTCCTAACAATAATTGAATGTATAGTTCTGTTTAAATCATCTGATTGCAGCAGCACCACTCTCTACAGCTAGGATTATCCTCCTGCCTCTCATAAAAATACTAATTTAAAGGGTAGAAATTCATGTTTGGGACTAGAATCCAAGATCAGCTGTTGGGCACTCTAGTGACTAGTTCCCTCTGGATACTGTTGTTAGCTTCCAGCGTTTACAGGCCATATTAGGTATTACCATGTTTGTCCAGATCGATACTGTAAACCCAGGGATATGCCAGTGCTGATGCTATGTTAGAGCAATGTCATCTTTAGCTAGATAAGAACATAGGGACTTGGGATGTACCATAGTGGGTCAGACCAAGAGTTCATCAACAGATCCAGCTGCACATACACGAAACAGGCTCCCTCCACGGGACAGGCTCCCGCACCGCGACAAACCCAGCTCCACATCCACGGGACAGACCCCCGCAACAGGGCGACCACCACAGATCCGGCTCCACCTCCACGGGACAGGCTCCCTCCACGGGACAGGCTCCCGCACCGCGACAGATCCAGCGTCACATCCACGGGACAGGCCCCCGCACCAAGACGACCGCCACAGATCCAGCTCCACATCCACGGGACAGGCTCCCTCCACGGGACAGGCTCCCGCACCGCGACAGACCCAGCTCCACATCCACGGGACAGGCCCCCGCACCAAGGCGACCAACACAGATCCAGCTCCACACACACGGGACAGGCTCCCTCCACGGGACAGGCTCCCGCACCAAGGCGTCCGCCACAGATCCAGCTCCACATCCACGGGACAGGCTCCCTCCACGGGACAGGCTCCCGCACCGCATCAGATCCAGCTCCACATCCAAGGGACAGGCTCCCTCCACGGGACAGGCTCCCGCACCGCGACAGACCCAGCTCCACATCCACGGGACAGGCCCCCGCACCAAGGCGACCAACACAGATCCAGCTCCACACACACGGGACAGGCTCCCTCCACGGGACAGGCTCCCGCACCAAAGCGTCCGCCACAGATCCAGCTCCACATCCACGGGACAGGCTCCCTCCACGGGACAGGCTCCCGCACCGCATCAGATCCAGCTCCACATCCAAGGGACAGGCTCCCTCCACGGGACAGGCTCCCGCACCGCAACAGATACAACTTCACATCCCCAGGACAAGCCCCTGCAACAAGTACAGCTCTCCTCAAAAAAGCAAACAACAGACGAAAACCTAAGGACACAGGCGTCGCCCTATCAGAACATCACAAGCTATCAACATGCACACCACATACTTCCTCCCACTATACCTACTAGTCACACAACTCCTCCCACCAACTACACACCCCCACTACCCCCAAACAAACACACCATGGTACCCACCAACTGCACTGCCATATCTCGGTCCACAACACACACACAAAGAGACACTCGCAACCTCCCAAACAAACAAAGAGACAAAACAGACACAAATCAAACCCCAACACCGGCCCTAAGGAAGCACACGTCGCAACAACCTCTTCCACAAAGAAAACATCAATTGAGCTCATAAACGCCAGATCCATCTGCAACAAGATACACACTCTGGTAGACCACATTGAAGAGCGACAGCCAGACATAATATGCATCACAGAGACATGGCTCAACCCTACCGACAGTGTACTACTCAACCAACTAGTACCGAACAACTACTCAGCATACAACTGCCCACGCATCCACAAGCGTGGAGGAGGAGTCCTAATAATAGCAAAAACAGAACTCAAGTTCAAGACACTGAATCTCACAGATACAAAGCAGTGTAACACAATTAGCATCAAGAACAAGAATATTGCAATCTGCCTAACCTACAGAGCACCCCGTGCTCCACCCGACGAACTAGCCTTCATACTCGAAGAAGCCTGTGCCATAACGTCAAACAACGAACCAGCACTACTAATCGGAGACTTCAACCTCAAGTCCGCCAATACAAAAGATGCAGAGGCCTTCCTTCAGGCAATGTCATCACTTCAATTCACACAGATAGTCAATGCACCAACACACAGACTAGGATCATCCCCAGACCTCATCTTCGCATCAAACTACCTAACTTCAAGAGACCTAATCTCTACACCCACCATCACCCCAGTACCATGGTCTGACCATTACTTAATCGAGACAAATCTGCAATCACAAGAAGACTGGACAAGCGAAAGAGCGAACTTCCCACACACACAAAGACGATTCAAGTCCTTTGACAAGGACGAATTCATCCAGGACACAATACAACACTTGAACATTGACTCAGAGGACCTGGAGGAACAAGTTTCCAACTGGAACAATGTCCTAGCTAACGCCGCCAAACCATCCGTTGACAGGACCAAGAAACAACACCACAACAAGAGACAAAACAAACCATGGTACTCAGCAAAAATACGACAGGAAAAGAGGGAGCTCAGGAAAATTGAACGGAGATGGAGAAAAAACAAAACTACTTCCGACCAACATCTTTACCTAACAAAGCAAAAACAATACAATGAACACATCAACCAATCAAAAAGAGAATTCCACACAAACCTGATAAATTCTTCCATCAACAAACCCAGAGAACTTTTCGAAATAGTAAAAACCCTGACAAAAGAGCAAGCAGCAGAAAGAGAAATACAAGTGGATCCAAAGATATTCGCCGACCACATCAAAGACAAATTTCACTCCACAGAGCGCACAACACCCAGTAGAACCAACAGAACGAACGTCCACCCCAAAACCTGGGGCACATTCCACTCACCCTCAAAAGAGCAGATATCAGACATCATCTCCACAATCAACACAAGCACTGCTCCTACAGACCCTTGCCCAGTGTCATGGGTCAAAGCCACCAAAGCAAGCCTCATACCAAACATTCATAAAATGGTACACAACTCACTCACTCAAGGACTCATGCCACAGCAATTAAAGCTTGCCTCAGTAAGACCAATCACAAAGAAAACTTCTCTCGACAAAAAGGACCCAGCAGCATACCGACCAATCTCCAGCATACCCTTCCTCGCAAAAATAATCGAAAAGACGGTTCAACTACAACTTCAGGAACACATTGACGAACACGGAACTCTCGACAACAACCAACACGGATTTCGTCCCAACCATGGAGTCGAAACTCTCCTGATCTACCTCTTCGACAGCATCATAAGAATAATTGACGACATCAGGAATGGAATTATAATGATCTTCATCGACATCTCCTCAGCGTTCGACACAGTTGATCACAATATACTCCTGGAGAGACTGAAGAACACTGGTATACACGGTACCACTCTAAAATGGTTCCACTCGTACCTAACAGAAAGACAGCTACAGGTCAAAGTGGGACAGGACACCTCCCGGCCCATAAACGTCCAACAAGGAGTACCACAAGGATCCGCACTCTCAGCACTCCTTTTTAACATCTACATCCAACCAATATGCAACATTATGAAAGAGAACAACATCCAATACACAATATACGCAGACGATATAATGGTATACTCCCCGATATCAATCGAAAACCCGGACTTCTCTAAGATAGCAGACTGCCTTACCCAAATGGCGAAGTGGTGCCAAAACAACAATCTAGCTATAAACTACAACAAGACTGAAGCTTTAATCATCACTCGAAACCAAAGCTTCACACACCCACCAAACATAAAGATACAAAGCACCACGATACCGATAAGATCGGAGGTGAGATACCTTGGGGTTACTCTGGACAGTAAACTCAACCTCAAACCACACATAGACAAAACAATCCAAAAAGCATATTACAGGATGCGAATCATCAGGAGACTGAAACCACTCCTCGCTCCAGAACACTTCCGTACAGTCTGTCAAGCACTGATAACCCCAATACTGGACTTCTGCAATCCGATATACCTCGGACTACCAAAACAAGCTCTCAAACCACTACAGCTGGCACAAAACACTGCAGCTCGAATCATATCCGGAGCCGCAAGGCAGGAGCACATCACACCTACACTAAAGGACTTACACTGGCTCCCAATCATTGCTCGCATCAGATACAAGACTATCATAAACCTATTTAAGATAAAAGAACACACATCAGCCAACAGCCTCCACCTGCTCATACAACCGGAAACCAGCGCACGTCCCAGAAGAAGTCAAACACGCAACCGAGTCAGCACCCCAAATGAGTACAAGCACACACGCAAGGACACAACAGACAGAGCTCTCTCCATGGCTGCTCCAACAATATGGAACAATCTACCGGACGATCTAAGGGCAACTCCAGACCTCAAAGACTTCAGAAAACAACTGAAAACCATGCTGTTCATAGAGCACTATGGTCACATCACATAACCTAAGAGAATGGATAACAGCACTCCAATCCTCCCAAACAACTGAATATATATAAAATATGATTCTAGCACCACTGTAAATAGCCCACCCTGTATATAGCTCAAACAAATCAAGCACCCAACACATCCCTCACACAACTAAGTTTTATCCTCACTGCATGTACAACACACACACTTTACCTGATTGCTTGCTGTGATACCACCTTGATTATTAAGATAAGGCGGTTTAGAAATACTGTTAAATAAATAAAATAAATAAATAAAATAAACGCCGTTAGGGTGCACTGCATGGACAGAATCTTCTGATCCATCGACGCCACCAGAGTCTGGATGTCGGTACCAGTGGAGGCCACCGGTACCCCAGAACACGGCAACAGGTGATCGGTCGAGGCCGAGCCATCGATGTCAACCTGTGACCCCACAGACAATGCTTTGGAAGCCAGAACTTCCCGCCGGGGTAATTTTGCCGGTGCGGAATCCTCGAGGACAAGCCCGGCGGCATCTCGATGCTTAGAGGGAGATTTGCCCTTCGAGGACCGGCTAGATTTATGTTTGGTTACCTGAGATCCATGGGAGGAAGAAGCAGCCCTGGAAGACGTCGATGCCACCGAGGCTGCATCAGAGGGAAACAGGGTACTGAGCTTGGCTGCTCGGTTCTGCCGAAATCTTTTAGACATCATGGTACAGGACACACAATCCGTGATGGAATGGTCAGGACCCAAACATTTTAGACACCAGTCATGGGTGTCGGAAGAAAAGAAAAGACTGGCGGTACTGGTCTGATGTCGAAGATGGCAGACGCGCACAGGAAAAGAAAGAAAAAAATAAAGAATTCTTCTGCGGTGACAGGAACACGACCTGCTGGCTCCACGGAAAAGAAGAACTGGAGAGAGGCGGTTGGGAAAGGCAGGAAGGCAGCACGGAGCGTTCCCGCGCAGGCTCCGTCGGTACCGACGAAACCTATATGTGAAGACTCATTCCTGCTTGTTCCTGGAGATACAAATACAGCAGAAGGTACCCCCAGGGCACCCTGATAGTAACAACCACTCAAATGAAATTATAACACCAATTATATAGGAGCTATTTAAACAGGAATTACAGACCAACACAATGGCCACCTATAAAGGGATAAAGGAGCAGTCACAAAACTTCTCAAACACAATTCAAAGGCCTGCCCGTAGCTCCATACTTAGCTCAGGACAGCAGCTCTTAAAGCTTGTAGCACTCCAAGCTTCAAACACTCCTGTACAGGACGCCAAATTACCAGGCACCGCTGCTACACTCACCAATGAATCCACCGCCATGCCATGTCTCAGAATAACTCTACAAAGAACTTTGTTTCACTAAAAACAGCTTCTTCAGGGGTTACACTACCAGTCAAAGTTCTTCGTGCAAAGAAACTGACACAAAAAGCCAACACCATTTAAATACCCGACTCCACCCAATCAGAAGCATGCTACCCTCTGATTGGATGAGCCCCACACATTCACTCTCCTGTTTGTAACATACAATAAACTCAAAGCTAAAATCACAGAAACACACTCCAGTCAATTTTGTTATTAAGCCCTACTGGCTCAAGAATATTCAATTTAAATATCCATTTCTGTTCACGCTGGACTAGCAATCTCCCACGATCACCCCCCTCCCCCTCCCCGGAGGTATCAGGAACAGAGTCCAACACCAGACATTATAGATCAGTAAACTGATGATTAAACTGTAAGCAATGTAGTACCAAAGGTGCTTCTTCACTGGCTTTAAAAATGTTGTTCTTATCTGAAACAGCCTCATCTTTAATTGATGCACTTGTCTTCCCCACATAATATTTATTACATGGACAGTACAGGTTATATACAACAAACTGAGAAGAATATGCCATACTCCCATAAATATGCAATGTGTAATGACTGATTACAAAGGTAGATCCATTTTCCATAATCCCACAAAAGATGCAACAGCCACATTTATAATGTTCCATTAATTCCATATCAGAAAAATGTCTTGGAAATGTAGGGCAGAGAAAAACTCTAAAATTCCACCCACGATTATATGCCATTCGAGATCTAATTTCAGCTAAACAAGGGATAGCAGACAGTACACAGCAATGTTGTTGTTATGGAAGGACAGACTAGATAGGCCTTGTGGTCTTTTTCTGTCATCATGTTTCTATGTTTCTATGTTAATGTCGACATATCGAAGATCGATATGCAAAAAAACCTCTGCACCACACCTTGAAAGTATAAAACGTAACTTTCCTAAGACTTGATAGAATTTCATTAATCAAATAATATCTTCATTTTCAATTACCAAACACTTTTGAAATAGTAGCAGAAGGTCTCAGTATATATGGGCAGCCGTTAGACTATCACTTTATCATCTAATGGACTCACAGCCCTATTAACATCAACGACCTTTTTTTGAGTAACTACTACCAAAAGCATATGTAAAAAATTGATTTGGAGAATGGGTCAAAAACTGTTGTTAGATTTTAAGAAAAAAGTGCTTAACTTTAAAAGAGGATTTCAACTTGAATTTTCCCAACGCTGACAGACGCGCCACTTAGTGCGTTTTACCTTCACAGGTTTCGTCAGGGGAATCTTGTAAAGCACTAGAACAATATACAAGACAAGTTAATGAGTTACCAACTTTCGATAATGATAAGCAAACACTGAAGATATATTATGTTACTTCACCTCAAACCCTGAAGATCCACTTTCTCTCACAGACGATTTCTCATTGATAGTTGTAGGACGCCGCGCATGCGGAGTAGTTTTATAAGACACATTTAAAACTGACAGCAATTATCGCCAAACAGCCTCCTTCTCACAGACACACCTCCCACTCAACCCGAGCATTCAGCCCATCTGGGGCCACAGACTGCAACTTATGGATCCAACGTTGTTCATTAAATAACAAAGTCTGCTCCATAGTTTTCCCACTGCGCGCTGCAATAATATGCATGATACAGAAACAGCGCAAATCAGAAAAAGCATGATGATATTGAAGACAATGGTCCACCATTGGTGCTTCTTTTCGCTGACATTTAAGTTTACTCTTATGCTCAAGCATACGTACTCTGAATGTGCGGCTAGTTTTCCCGACATATAATAGGGCACAAGGGCATCGGACAGCATACACCACGTGTGTGGAAGTACAGGAAGTCGTGCTTCGCAATTGATACGATCTACCATGATAGCTAAATTCTGGCAACAGGAGCCTCTGAAATCAAACTGGACACCTCCGGGTCCTTTACATCCTCCTTTGGTGCTTTATCGAGATCTGATCTTGCATGATATACAACAAGTAGAATCTGTCCATTTTGGATCAAAAAATGTTATCAGTCCTAAGGAGCGAACAGTGTTAATGGCTCTGCAGTCTAGGTCTGCTATTGTTATACGGCGGGCCGACAAGGGTGGAGGAATTGTAATATGGAGCCGAGATCAATATTGTGGAGAGGCACTCCGCCAACTTATGGACAATGATGTATATCATGTTTTAACAACTGATCCTACAGCTTCATTGCAGGAACAAATTAAATCCCTCACTGTTGGAGCTCTTGAATTGCGCCTCATATCTAAAAAAAGAGTATGCTTACTTGAATTCACCGGACCCAGTTGTGGCCAAATTTTACCTAGTCCCAAAAATCCACAAGGATGCTATTAATCCACCAGGGCGACCAATTGTTTCCACGCGTAACTCTGTGTTAGTACCATTGTCAGTGTATCTAGATTCTTTTTTACGACCTTTGATGACATCTATTCCAGCATTTATAAAAGACACCACTCATTTTTTGTGCATTTTGGAAGATTATCAACAATTTGCTAGTCAACCGGATGTCATTTTGGTAACATTAGATGTCACCTCACTTTATACGGTTATTCCCCAATTGCAAGCTCATACAGTGGTGATGGAAGCTTTGAGAAATGGGGGTGATCTATCTAGCGCCCAGTTATATTTTCTGTCAGAATTAACCAATCTTACCTTGCATAATAATTTTTTTGTATTTGAGCATGTTCTCTACCATCAGATATCAGGGGTAGCGACGTGCGCCCCGTCGATTGCAAATCTATATATGCAATGGTTTGAGAGTAAGTGGCTAGAAGCTTCCCCATATAAAGCTTCTTTGAAGCTGTGGAAAAGATACATTGATGACATCTTTATTTTGTGGTGTGGCACCGCAACAGTGTTACAATCTTTTTTTGCCTGGCTTAATGAGAGAGAAAGTAATGTCAAGTTTACACTCACCTATAGTGCGGAGCAAGTTACTTTCTTGGATGTGCTGGTTCAGAAAACTATAACTGGGTGGCGTACCTCTATATATCGGAAACAGACTGACAAGAATACCTTTTTGCACTATTCTAGTGCACATCCGACTTCACTGAGGAATAGTTTACCATTGTCACAATTTATCCGGTATCGCCGCAATTGCTCAGATACACAAGATTTTAAGAAGTATTCTAAGGAACTAAAAAATCAGTTCCAACGGAGAGGCTACCCCGATAAGATTGTTAATAGGGCATATAAAAGAGCATTATATACCAATCGGGACTTGTTGCTTCGCCCAGCTTGTAATTGTGGGTTGGGGGCAGATGAGTGGCAAGTTAATTTGATTACATCTTTTTCCCCATATAGTTACTATTTACAGCGTAGTATTAAGCGGCATAAAAATGTTCTCAATAGTATCCCGGGCATTGAACATTACCACGTCCGTAGTGTTTGGACGAGACAGAAGAATCTTAAGGAGCTTCTAAGTCCGGCGATTTTGAGAACAATACCATCAAGGGGAGGATCTTTGGAGGTAGGTCATCGGAAATGTGGATCCTGTACAGTTTGTGCGGTTACGGAGGAGTTGTCAGAATTTAGCTATCATGGTAGATCGTATCAATTGCGAAGCACGACTTCCTGTACTTCCACACACGTGGTGTATGCTGTCCGATGCCCTTGTGCCCTATTATATGTCGGGAAAACTAGCCGCACATTCAGAGTACGTATGTTTGAGCATAAGAGTAAACTTAAATGTCAGCGAAAAGAAGCACCAATGGTGGACCATTGTCTTTAATATCATCATGCTTTTTCTGATTTGCGCTGTTTCTGTATCATGCATATTATTGCAGCGCGCAGTGGGAAAACTATGGAGCAGACTTTGTTATTTAATGAACAACATTGGATCCATAAGTTGCAGTCTGTGGCCCCAGATGGGCTGAATGCTCGGGTTGAGTGGGAGGTGTGTCTGTGAGAAGGAGGCTGTTTGGCGATAATTGCTGTCAGTTTTAAATGTGTCTTATAAAACTACTCCGCATGCGCGGCATCCTACAACTATCAATGAGAAATCGTCTGTGAGAGACAGTGGATCTTCAGGGTTTGAGGTGAAGTAACATAATATATCTTCAGTGTTTGCTTATCATTATCGAAAGTTGGTAACTCATGAACTTGTCTTGTATATTGTTCTAGTGCTTTACAAGAGTCCCCTGACGAAACCTGTGAAGGTGAAACGCACTAAGTGGCGCGTCTGTCAGCGTTGGGAAAATTCAAGTTGAAATCCTCTTTGAAAGTTAAGCACTTTTTTCTTAAAATCTAACAGTTTTTGAACCATTCTCCAAATCAATTTTTTACATGTGCTTTTGGTAGTAGTTACTCAAAAAAAGGTCGTTGATGTTAATAGGGCTGTGAGTCCATTAGATGATAAAGTGATAGTCTAACGGCTGCCCATATATACTGAGACCTTCTGCTACTATTTCAAAAGTGTTTGGTAATTGAAAATGAAGATATTATTTGATTAATGAAATTCTATCAAGTCTTAGGAAAGTTACGTTTTATACTTTCAAGGTGTGGTGCAGAGGTTTTTTTTGCATATCGATTATATTCCTCTAGCAAAAGAGACCATTTATTGTGTTGACATATCGAAGATACCAAAATTTTTAGAGGCACCTGAATAAGGAAGCACACAAGTAATAGACTTCGGTACATCATCATCTGATGTAGAAATAGGGACTGGAGCAAGTAGCCATTCACAATGATTAGAAAAGGTTATGCAATACAGAAGATGGAGCCATGGTCACAAAATTTAAAAAGAAGCTTCCGTGCCTGATGATGAAACTCTGCATCAGTAGAACAAATATGGTGACATCTTAATAGCTGTGAGAATGGGAGGCTATTCTTCAAATATAAAGGATGGAAACTCCGATATTGTAACGTGTTCCGGTCCATTGGTTTGGTATACAATGTAGTCTCAAAGGATACCCCAACTTTCAAAACATGCATATCTAAAAAATGAATTTCAGTTTGGTGACAATGCATCTTAAAAGCAATGGCCATATTACAACTATTTAAATAAGACGAAAAGTCCTGCAGTAGGTCAAAAGACCCATTCCATAACAAGAAGTTGTCATCAATATAACGCCACCATGCAACGATATCAGAAAAATATACTGAAGAATATACCCTATGAGTTTCAAAAGCAGCCATATAAAGGTTAGTCAGAGAGGGAGCAAACGTGGCACCCATAACTGTCCCAGAAATTTGTTGGAATAAATTATGACCAAACAAAAAAAATTCCTGGTCAGTGTCAACTCAGCCACACTAATCAAAAATGAAGTAGGGACACGATGGGGTGAAGGTCTTGCTTCCCAAACTACATGAAGGACATCCAAAGCCTTACTCTGTGGGATGGAAGTGTAGAGGGAAGCAACATCCAGGGTTACAAGTCACTGTATTGAAGATACTGACGTAACCTGCTGTAAAAGCTGTAGAAAACATGTCGTATCCTTCAAGTAAGATGTCATCTTTGGAACTTCATTACACAAAAAAAGATGAATATATTTCCCCACATACTCAAGCAATGAACTATTACTAGAAAGAATAAGACGACCTGGAGGATGATTCAATGTCTTATGAATCTTGGGGAGGAGACAGAGAACAGGAATCTGTGAGAACACTGGATTACAAAAATCCTCTCTTCTTTTGTCAAAAAACCGGCAACCACAGCCACTTCAGTTAGCTGCCTAATCGCAGTCTAACTCCTCAGTAGAGTCCACTGTCAATCTACGATAACAAGACACATCATTAAGTTGACGATGGGCCTCAGCTTTGTAATCAGACGTATTCATAACGACAATGGCACCCCCTTATCTGCACGCTTAATAGTTATTCAGCTATTAGATCTTAATTCCTGAAGAGCCAGAAACTCATTCCTCTGCAGATTAGATGGGTGATAAGGACGATGATCTTCAAAAGCTTTCAAATCTTTGAAAACCAAAGTTTTAAAAGTGTACAAGACTCAATTCAAAGGGCCAGGTGGAGACCAAGAGGACCTCAGACGCACCACTGAATTATCTACCATAGATGGTTTAACAGCAAAGAAAACATGAAGTTTAAAGAGCGTAACAAACGTTCCACTGCTAAGTAGTCTTGAAAAGGATCAAAAAAAGGACTTCAAACAAAGGAGTGGTTGTTTTAGTGATTTATTAGACCAACTCTGCCTGAGGTCTATCTCACCTGGACCTGGAAGCCTCCTACCTGGCAGCCACAGTGACACTGGGAGGCAACCGTTCAAGGCGTACTCCACCAGGGGACAGAACTCTGTACCCTGTGAGACAGCGAGGGTCATCCTCAACCAGGGATGGCAGCCTTAAGACCACCACCTTGGAAGGGTTTCAGATCCAGCTCCACAGAGGACAGCCCTCAGACTACAGACCCAGGAACTAGCCAAAGAAGTTGCACCAGTCCAGTCACAGCCATCTTCACTACTCCTTATACCAGTGATGATGTCACTGTAAAGTCCTAGTTTCTCTGGCTCCAACATCAGCTGGCAGGGGGGCATAACCCATTTGTCTGAACTGGTCTAGCAGGATGAGAAGAAGATTCTAGTTTTTCTCCATCTCCATTATCTGCTAGCAGAGCGATACTACCCACTTGTCTGGACTGGTCTAGCGGGATGAAAAGGAAAATATTTTCTGCATTTGTTCCTGTATCTAAATTCTTGGAGCCTCATATCATAACCCCTGGTTATAACGTCCTTTCCATAGAAAAGGTGAAACTGGGCCTTACCTGCTAACTGTCTTTCCTTGAGTCCCTCCAGTCTACCAGCAATGCAGACTGAGAAACACTGGCTTGATTTTGACTTTATGGTAAAAAGGGGTCTATGCAGCCTCGATCTCGCCCATATTTCTGTAACAAAGCAGATTCGCCAACACAAACACATTAAATGCTTACTCAATACATGCAAAATGCTCAGAACATACTCACCACCGAAGCTGTACTGCTTCCATAAGCGTGAAGAACAGGAGATAAAAAACAGCACCCCATCCGAAAACTCCATGATATGCACCAGCACAAAACTGTAAGAAACTGAGAGCCTCCAACTGAAACATACGAACCGAGCAGAATATCGTCTGGCTTTCATACCGATCACAGCCTCCAAAACAAAAAAGGAATATTGACATATAGGGAGGGTCCTAGACTAGACTGGACTGGAGGGACTCGAGGAAAGATAAGCAGCAGGTAAGGCCTAATTTCACCTTCCTTATCATCTCTCCAATCCAGTCCAGACGCATAGAATAGTTACTCACCTGTAACAGGTGATCTCCGGGAACAGCAGGAATAAGTCTTCACATATGGGTAACGTCAGCACCGACGGAGCCTGCGCAAGAACGCTCCCCAGCGTCCCAAAAGGAAAGCTTTTGGGAGCATCCCACCACGCATGCGTGCTGCCTTCCCGCCAAACTACCTCTCTCACTTCAGTTGAGTTGAAAGTTGAGACCAAAGGAGAGAAGCAGAAGAAAAATAGAAGAGAAGACAACTCTTAGGGGAGGTGGGTGGGTTATGAAGGTTTGCCTCTTTGCGGATGATACCAAAATCTGTAATAGAGTAGACACCCAGGAAGGTGTAGACAACATGAGGAAGGATCTAGCTAAGCTTGAAGAATGGTCTAGAATTTGGCAGCTGGGATTTAATGTTAAAAAATGTAAGGTCATGCATTTGGGCTGCAGCAATCCAAGGGAGCAATACAGTATAGGAGGTGAAGTACTTTTGTCCACTAAAGAAGAGCGGGACCTAGGCGTGGTTGTGTCTGATGATCTTAAAGTAGCTAAACAGGTAGAAAAGGCGACGGCAAAAGCTAGAAGGATGCTTGGGTGCATACGGAGAGGAATGGCTAGCAGAAAAAAGGAGGTGATAATACCTCTGTATAAGTCTTTGGTGCGACCTCATTTGGAGTATGGTGTGCAATTCTGGAGACCGCATCTTCAAAAGGATGTGAACAGGATGGAGTCGGTGCAGAGGGTTGCTACTAAAATGATTAATGGGCTTCATTATAAAGCATATGAGGACAGACTTAAGGATCTTAATATGTACACCTTAGAGGAAAGGCGGGATAGAGGTGATATGATTGAGATGTTTAAATACCTCCGTGGCATAAATGTTCAGGGAGAGAGCCTCTTTCAATTGAAAGCAAGTTCTGCTACGAGGGGACTTGGGATGAGGGTGAAGGGAGATAGATTCAGGAGTGATATGCGGAAATATTTCTTTACGGAAAGAGTAGTGGATCCGTGGAATAGTCTCCCAGTGGAGGTGGTAGAGATGAGGACAGTAACTGAATTCAAAAAAGCATGGGACCAACACAGAGGATCTCTAAAGGTAGAAAGTGGACTGTTGTAGTTGTTGTTATGGAAGGACAGACTAGATGGGCCTTGTGGTCTTTTTCTCTCATCATGTTTCTATGTTTCTATTCCTGCTGCTCCCGGAGATCACCTGTTACAGGTGAGTAACTACGCTATCTCCAGGAACAAGCAGGAATGTAGTCTTCACATATGGGGACTCCCCAGCTAAAAATGCCTAGGGATGACCCCAGCATGTTGCGGATCTATGTAAGATGGGCCATGCTTCCTCCCAGGGACCTCGGGCATCCAAGAGTGGATGGTGGGAAGGAGTTGATCTAGGAATGGAAGAGATGCTGTAGAACAGCCTGACCGAACAAGGCATCCCGACGGGAGTCCTTGTCTAAACAATAGTGGGCAGTGAAAGTATGTACAGAAGCCCAAGTTGCTGCTTTGCAGATCTCATCAATAGCAACTGAACGAAGATTAACTGTTGAGGCTGCCATGGCTCTAACATTATGAGCCGTGACATGGCCTTCAAGAGGGATTCCTTTACTCTGATAGGTAAAGGAAATACAGTCTGCAATCCACTTAGAGAGAGTTCTCTTAGTGACTGGAAGTCCTAAATGACTAGAGTCAAAAGCCAGAAAAAGCTGAGAAGACTTTCTAAATGGCCGAGTTATGTGAAGATAAAAAGCCAGAGCCCGTTTACAATCTAGGGTATGAAGATTTCTTTCCGCGCTGGAGGCATAAGGCCTAGGAAAGAAGACTGGGAGATAAATTGATTGGTTTAAATGAAAAGGTGATACTACCTTTGGCATAAAATGAGGATGAGTCCTTAAGACTACTTTGTCATGATGAAACCTCGTATAAGGCGGGTCAGCCACTAAAGCCTGCAGTTCACTAATGCGTCTTGCAGAAGTGATAGCAATTAGGAAAATGACTTTCCATGAAAGAAACTTTAGCTCCAAAGTAGCTAAAGGTTCAAAGGGTGGCTTCATGAGTTGACCCAGAACAAGATTAAGATCCCATGCCACTGGAGGTGGTTTGATGGGAGGTTTAGTTAACAGGAGACCCCTCATGAATCTTGAAACAAGAGGATGAGAGGCAATTGGTTGTCCATCAAAGGGTTTATGAGATGCAGCAATAGCACTAAGATGGACCCTAACAGAATTGGTCTTGAGACCAGAAGCAGATAAGTGAAGGAGATAATCCCCTCTTGGTACCGGTAGAGTACCTTCTGGACTAAGTCCCCTCTGGGAACACCAGATTGAGAACCTCTTCACTTGTTGTGAAAGGCCTAGATCTTGAAGTTCTATGCCTTGAGTAGTCAGGCCTTGAGATGAAGGGACTGGGGATTGGGGTGCAGTAGGGATCCGTTGTTCTGGGACAGAAGATCCGGAGCACTCCCCAACTCCAGAGGAGTGGCTCGAGAGAGACCTAAGAGAAGAGGATACCATGTTTGTCTTGGCCAGCAGGGAGCTATGAGTATCATGCGACCTCTGTCTCTCTGGTTTGAATAAGGTTTTGGGGATTAGGGGAACTGGTGGGAAGGCATAGAGAAAATCCTGGCCCCAATGGAGCAGGAATGCATCCCTCGCCTGACAATTTTGAGCTGGGAGTCTGGAACAGTACCGGGGAAGTTTGGCATTCTGTGGACTTGCAAAGAGGTCTATGTCTGGTGTTCCCCAGACTTGAAACACTCGGGCAAGTTGATATGAGTGGAGAGACCACTCGTGTGGCAACAGGACTCGACTGAGCTTGTCCGCCCAAACGTTTTGAATGCCTGGAAGGTATACTGCCAACAAATGAATGTGATGCTCTCTGGCAAAGGCCCACAGTTGCAAAGCTGCTTTGCATAATTGCAGAGAGCCTATTCCGCCTTGTTTGTTTAGGTAAAACATGGCCACTTGATTGTCGGTTTGCACCAGAACTGTTTTGCTTACGAGATGAAAGTAAAAGATTCGAATAGCATTGGAAATGGCCCTTAGTTCTAGGAGGTTTATTTGAAGAGAAGCCTCCTGTGGGGTCCAAAGACCCTGGATAGACAGATCGCCCAAGTGGGCTCCCCAACCCAACTTGGATGCATCTGTCGTCAGTACAGCCTGAGGTAGGGGTTGCTGAAAAGGAGAGCCCACTGTAAGGTTTTCCAGAGGTTGCCACCAATGCAGAGACACAATCATGCGTGTGGCAACTCTGATCTTGTCTGACAGGCATCCAGAGGCCTGGGACCATTGGGAAGCTAAGGTCCACTGGGCCGCTCGCATGTGAAAGCGTGCATAAGGAATCACATGGACTGTATATGCCATGTGTCCTAGAAGTCGAAGCATCTGTCGAGCAGTGAGGAAGGTTTGTAGCACTGCTTGAGATGCTAGTTCGATGATGCGCAGACAACGAGGCTGAGGCAGGAAAGCCTTTGACTGCTGTGTGTCCAAGTGAACCCCTTTAAACTCGAGGGATTGAGATGGGGTGAGCTGGGACTTTGGAAGGTTTATGATCCATCCCAAATACTGTAGTATGTGCATTGCTCGGGAAAGAGCATGACTTGCCTCTAGAGCTGACGGTGCTCAGATGAGCCAATCGTCTAAGTAAGGGAAGACAAAAATTCCCAGAGTCCTCATAAATGCTGCTACTACTGCCATGCATTTTGTGAAGACCCTTGGAGCAGAGGCCAGCCCGAAAGGAAGGACCCTGTATTGAAAATGTCTTCCCCTGACTAGGAATCGAAGGAATTTTCTGTGATCTGCATGAATAAGGATATGCATGTAAGCATCCCTTAAATCTAGAGAACATAGCCAATTTGCTCGTGAAGGTATGGAAGAAGAGTGCCGAGGGAGACCATCTTGAACCTCTCTCGGACTAAATATTTGTTCAGTTCTCTGAGGTCCAGAATTGGCCTTAGTCCCCCTGACTTCTTTGGAATGAGAAAATAGGGGGAATAGAATCCTGTGCCCTGCTGGGACTTTGGAACCTCTTCTATAGCCCCTTGAGCCAGAAGAGTGGTGACCTCTTGCCACAACAGGTCTGAGACCGGTGGTTGAGATTTGAACTGTTTTATTAGCGTGGATGGGGGCAAGCTGAGGAAATGGAGCTTGTATCCCAGACTTACAATAGAAAGAGTCCAATTTTCTGAAGTGCTTTGTTGCCATCTTTTGACAAAATGGCAAATATGGCCTGGAATATTTAAAGGTTCTGGGGCTAGAACAGGAAGAATGGCTAAGTTCTCTAGACAGCAATCAAAGACCCTGAGGAGGCTGGGTCTGTTGAGCCTGCTGAGCCTTCTGAGCTTGTGTCTTTCTTTGTCTAGTTTGCTGTTGCCCCTTCTGGGGAACATGTATTTGCTGGGTGGAAAATGGATAGAATTTCTTTTTCTTAGAGAAAAAAGGTTTTTTGAAAACCTTTTTTCTTGGCTGGGTTAGCTGTAGATTTTGACAACCTGTCTAAAGTTGTATTATAAGTGTCAATTTCATTAGCTTTAAGTTGCCAATCCTTGCCAAAAAGATTTTCTCCTGTGCAAGGAATGTTACCCAGCTTATCTTGCACCCATTCCTCCAAGTCTGAAGCTTGGAGCCAGGCAATACGACGTGCTCCTATGGATATAGCAGAGGTTCTGCTAATACATTCAAAACAGTCAAAGGTAGCACGATTCATAAACTTAGAGACATTTTGAGCATGTTTGACCAGAGTCAAATAATCTGTCCGTTTATCCTCTTGAAGAAAAGGGCTCAAAAGCTCCAAGTCTTTTGTAACCTGCTCAAGAAACATTCCCATGTATAATATATAGGAACTGATTCTTGCTGATAGCATGGAGGACTGAAAGCATCGACGACCAAAGGCATCCAGTGTTCTAGACTCACGACCTGGTGGATTGGAAGAGTGTCATTTAGCACTCTTAATTCGCCTCATGGTGGACTCTACCACCATAGAATGATGTGGTAATTGAGTCTTCTGAAACCTTGGGCAAGGTAGTACTCGATACATAGTGTCAAGATGTCTAGAATGTGGAGATACTGTTAAAAGAGCTTCCCACATTCTTAACATTAGATCATGTAAGATCTGGTGTATAGGAAGCATAGCTGCCTCCTTTGGAGCCAGAGGATATTGAAGAATTCTCAATTCTTCTGCTCTAGGCTCCTTTTCTGGTACTACTGTGATTGGAAGACCCTTTGCCATATCACGTACAAAATCATGAAAAGACACATCCTCAGGAGGGGACATTCTGCGTTGAAGAGAAAGAGTTGAATCTTGTAAAAGGTCAGCTCTGGTACCGGTGGAATCATCTGAGTCATCGGAATCGGAAGACTCAAAAGGAGGAAGCACCAGGTTCTCCTGAAGCAGATGGCGTCGGTACCGCTCGATGTCGGTACCATAACGAGTTGGTACCTGATCCCCCATGCTGGAGAGAGATTCCAAACTCGGCATCAGGGGAAGCATGCCTGTTGAAGCAGGTACTGAGGGCACTGGCACCGGTATCGGTACCGGTGCCTGTGGAACCGTCTGCAGCGACTTTAGTGGTATCAAAGTAGCTAAAAGATTTGCTAGACTGCGTTCGATAGCGAGAAGTCTTGTCCACTACCGATGCCGGGGTGTCGGTACCGGTGGTAGCGGCCACAACCCCCGAGCATGGTACCGGCAGTTCCATCGAGGCCGAGGACTCGGGAACATCCTGGAGCCCTGATAAAGCTTTGGAGCCCGGGTTAGTATCCTCGAGGGCAACGCCAATGGCATCTCGATGTTTAGAGGGAGATCTACCCTTCAAGGACCGGCTAGTCTTAGAAGACTTGTGTTTAGTTACCTGAGATCCCTGGGAAGAAGTAGAAGCCCTGGAAGACATCAATGCTACAGACATCGTGTCTGAAGCAAAAAGGGCACCGAGTTGATTCGCTCGATTCTGACGTCTTCTTTTAGTCAACTTCCTACAGGAGAGACACTCCGCAGGGCAATGGTCAGGACCTAAACATTTAAGACACCAGTCATGGGTGTCGGTAATAGAAATTGTACCGCCACATTTTGAACATTTTTTAAAACCAGTGGCTGGTTTTTCCATGGTAAGGGAAAAGAGGGCCTAATGCCCAAAATGGTGCCATACACCAATGCAGGGAAAAAAATCCCTGAGAAAAGCACTAAAATTTAAATATTTTTAGAAGAAAGAAAAGCACCAGTGGTACCAGTAGGTGTCAACGGAAGGCAGACGCAACCACAAAAAATATAAAAATAAGAGAAGATTTTCTGCGGTGACAGGAAACACGTCCTCTCGGCTCCGCAGAAAACGAAGAACTGAAGTGAGAGAGGTAGTTGGGCGGGAAGGCAGCACGCATGCGTGGGGGGATGCTCCCAAAAGCTTTCCTTTTGGGACGCTGGGGAGCGTTCCCGCGCAGGCTCCGTCGGTGCCAACGGTACCCATATGTGAAGATTACATTCCTGCTTGTTCCTGGAGATGGGATGTAACAAAGCAGTACCCCACAACGGGTAAGGGTAGAGAAGAGCCCGGCCTGAAGTCTTGGAATACAACAGCTTTGTACAGGAGGCTCGGAATAAGAGAAATAGGCAAAGAAGAATGCACCTATCCCTAAGGCAAGATCTGCTGACCAAGCCTTGCCTCTAACTAGTGGTGCAAGGACCACCCTTACTCATCAGCACAGAACCTCTGTGCCCTAAACAGCAGGCCTCCTGGAAAACTGGTACAGACTACATTAAAAAAAGAAGTCCTGCAAGAAAGAAGCAGATACCAGAACAGTGAGTATCCAGAAATATAGTTGCCAGAAAGAAACATATCCTTCCGGCACTGAAGACCACCATCACAGGTATACGACTACAGAACAGAAATCTTTGCTTATTTTAAACCATTCTGTTTCTCCTTGTTCCGTTCAAACTGTTGCTTCAACACAAACCACAACCATACATGGAACAAGAACCACCTGAAGTGCAAATGGGGTTCAGGAAAGGGCAGGGTACGAGATACGATATTGCAGATGTGAGATGGATCCTTGATAAGACTGAAGAATACCAAAAGGATAACTATTTGTGCTTTATTGACTACAGCAAGGTTTTTAACTGTGTAAACCATGAGAAACTCTGGGCCACATTAAGATGGATGGGTATACCAGAACACCTGATCGTTCTCTTACACAATCCTTTACATTGACCAAGAAGCAACAGTTCGAACGGAACAAGGAGAAACAGAATGGTTTAAAATCAGCAAAGGTGTACAACAAGACTGCATACTTTCCCCCTACCTGTTTATTTTATATGCAGAACAAATCATCAGGGAAGCAGGATTGTATAAAGACAACAGAGGTGTGAAGATTGGTGGCAGACTCATCAACAACCTTTAATATACTGATGATACCACTTTACTAGCTGAAAGTGAAGACGATCTGAAACATTTGCTTCTCAAGATCAAGGAACATTGTCTTCTTTACATTAAGGTGCAAGCCCATTTTTTTAAGACTAAGATCATGACAACTGGCAAAATCAGTAAGTTCATCGTTGATGGAGAAGAAATTGAAACAGTAGACAACTTTAACCTACTTGGATCAAAACTATCAATAAAGAAGCAACAAGCAGTCAAGAAATCCAATGATACATTGCTCTTGGTAGAATGCCTATGAAGGACCTAGACAAGATTCTCAAGAGCAGAGACGCCTCTCTCCATACAAAGATTCAACTCATTCAAGCAATGGTATTTTCAATAAAGTCATACAGATGTGAAAGTTGGACAATGAAAAAGCTAAGCAGGAAGAAAATCGATGCCTCTGAATTATGGTGCTGGCGATGAATATGGTGTATACCATGGACTGCCCAAAGAACAAACTAGTCAGTACTAGAGGAGATCAAACCTAAGCTTTCTTTAGAAGCTCAGACTTTGACTCTCATACTTTGGACACATCATGCTTGGCAAGGCAGAAGGTCAACGCAAAGGAGGAAGGCCAGTAATGAGATGGATCGATACAATAACAACAGCTAAAGGTGCCAGTCTGTCAACAATGAGCCACCTGACTGAAGACAGAACACAATTTAGGACAACTATCCAGAGGGTCGCCATGTGTCGACACCAATTCGACAGCACTTAACAACAAAGACAAAAATAGGGGACAGCCGACAGTCGCCAAAGAGCGCATGGTTTAAAACAATGTATCCTTGAAGGATATTAGCAAAACACTAAAGTTAGGGCATATCAACGTAGAGGTTCCAATAAAGACAAAAGTAACCCAAATGCCCTTGAGTATAGAGCAGACAGAGCTTACAGATTCCAAATTACCCCTGCCTATCGATAACCAGATTAATATGAACAAAATACAACCTCTAAAATGCTTGTATGCAAATGCTAGGAGTCTAAATAATAAGACGGGAGAGTTAGAATATGTAGCACTAAATGAGAGGTTAAATATGATTGGTATCTCAGAGACACTGCGGAAGGAGGACAACCAGTGGGACACTGTGATACCTGAGTACAAACTATATCGTAATGATCGAGCAGATCAAATTGGTGGAGAGGTTGCATTCTATGTTAGAGAGAGCATGGAGACAGAAAGGATTAAACTTTTTGCAGGAAACAATATTCACTGTAGAATCTCTATGGATTGAAATTCCATGTAAAAAGGGGAAGGGGAAGGCGATGGCAGTGGGGGTGTACTACCAACCGTCTGGCCAGAATGAACAAATGGATGATGAAATGCTAAAAAAAAAACAAAAAACAGGGCATTGTCCTGGCCCAGTAGGTAGACTGTCCAGAGGGCATGCCATTGCAAGTCACAAAGAAGCAGAAGGCACCTCCTGGCACAGGGAATATGACCCCATGCCCCCTTGCTTATTGTCATAGAACATTGTGACCTGGTTGTTGGTCTGGACCAGTACCGTCTGGTGCTGCAACTTATTGTGGAACGCCTGAAGGGCCAGGGAGATCACCATGAGTTCCAGGAGATTGATCTGTAGCTGAGCTTCTGCCTGAGACCAGCAGCCCTGTGTTCGAAGATCCTCGCAATGGGCTCCCCAATTGACGAATGAGGCATCCGAGGTCAGGACTCTCTGTGGCAGTGTGTGGGGGTGGTGTTGTCTGGAAGGGCATTGGGCCTGGAGGTGGAACATAGAAACATAGAAAAATGATGACAGAAAAAGACCACATGGCCTATCTAGTCTGGCCTTCCATATCAACAACTACAACAGTCCCCTTTTTACCTTTAGAGATCCTCTGTGTTTGTCCCATGCTTTTTTGAATTCAGTTTCTGTCCTCATCTCTACCACCTCCACTGGGAGACTATTCCATGGATCCATTACTCTTTCCGTAAAGAAATATTTCCGCATATCACTCCTGAATCTATCTCCCTTCACCCTCATCCCAAGTCCCCTCGTAGCAGAACTTGCTTTCAATTGAAAGAGGCTCTCTCCCTGAACATTAATGCCACGGAGGTATTTAAACATCTCAATCATATCACCCCTATCCCGCCTTTCCTCTAAGGTGTACATAATAAGATCCTTAAGTCTGTCCTCATATGCTTTATAATGAACCTGCTTTAGGTAAAACCCTTGATCAGCGACTTCTTTACAAGGAACAGAAATGGATTTACACATTGGCCGCAGTGCAACCCACAGGCTTAAATCAGAGCATCGATTGGGCAGCATGCATCGTCTGATCAACCAATAGGACGCTCTAGTCCGGGACATTTAAACTGTGACGTTGCAGTCGCGAGCTCGCATGCGCGGCGTTTATTGAGTCTTCTGGGTGCATCAGCAGGAGACCAAGTTTTGAGTTGCAGAGCCGCGCTATTCACAGGTTTTTTGACTTCTTCAATCTTTTATTAAACTGTTTCCAGTTGATATAGTACATTTGGATGTAGCACTATACTATGTTATGCTTTGATTGAATTGTTTTTGCACAGATCAGTCATTTTTAATGTCTTTATTCACAGAAATAAATTCCACTCCATGCTATAGTCCCTTGAAAAACCCATTTGGCGAAACGCATGGGCGCCTTAAGAAATTAGTGTTGGGACGCGGTCTACACTAGCAACTATATGTGGAAGAACGTTTTCTATATAAATAATAAAAAAACAAAAAAAGAAAAAGAAAGAGAGAGAGAGAGAAAATTTTTTACAAATAACGAGTGAAATATTCAGCACAGTCCCATGGTTCAGCATGAGCTAAGTACTTTTTTGATTATCATTTTTGATATTATTGCTCAACATAAGAACTTGTGATATGATTAATATAACATAACACTCAGCCATTGATGTAAAAACCGGCACGAGTCTGGGAGTACCATATACTTAACCCAGAATAATTGAGTGCCTGTGGTTGTTTTCTGAGGCTGTGCTGTGACATTTTTTGGTATTATTGAATCTGTTAGCATTGTTGAAGAGTTGAATGAGGAGTTTATATTTTTTATAATGAAGACCACTAATCATTTTAGTAGCCACTCTCTGCACCGACTCCATCCTGTTCACATCCTTTTGAAGGTGCAGTCTCCAGAATTGCACACTATACTCCAAATGAGGTCGCACCAAAGACTTATAGAGAGGCATTATCACCTCCTTTTTTCTGCTAGCCATTCCTCTCCGTATGCACCCAAGCATCCTTCTAGCTTTTGCTATCGCCTTTTCTACCTGTTTAGCTACTTTAAGATCATCAGACACAACCATGCCTAGGTCCCGTTCTTCTTTAGTGGACAAAAGTACTTCACCCCCTATACTATATTGCTCCCTTGGATTGCTGCAGCACAAATGCATGACCTTATATTTTTTAACATTAAATCCCACCTGCCAAATTCTAGACCATTCTTCAAGCTTAGCTAGATCCCTCCTCATGTTATCTACACCTTCCTGGGTGTCTACTCTATTGCAGATTTTGGTATCATCCGCAAAGAGGCAAACCTTACCCGACAGCCCTTACGCTATATCACTAACAAAGATGTTAAAAACAATCGGACCAAGGACAGATCCCTGGGGCACACCACTGGTAACATCCTTCTCATCAGAGTGAGCTCCATTTACTTGTACTCTTTGTAGCATCCCACCCAACCAATTTCTAACCCAAGCAGTAACTTTAAGGTCCATCCCTACGGTGCTCAGTTTGTTTATAAGTCGCCTGTGAGGAACAGTGCCAAAGGCTTTACTGAAATCTAAATACACCACATCTAGAGCTCTCCCTCGGTCCAACTCCCTGGTCACCCAGTCAAAGAAATCAATCAGATTTGTCTGACAAGACCTGACTCTGGTGAATCCATGCTGCCTCGGATCCTGTAATCCGCTGGACTCCAGAAACCTCACTATTTTCTCTTTCAGCAGCGTTTCCAATAATTTACTCACCACCGAAGTTAAACTAACCGGCCTCTAGTTTTCAACCACATCCTTACTTCCGCTTTTGTGTAAAGGCACCACATGAGCCTCTCTCCAGTTCTTTGGCACCACTCCCGACTCCAACGAGGCATTGAAAAGGTCAGTCAGTGGAGCTGTTAGAACGTCCCCAAGTTCCCTCAGTATTCTAGGGTGTATCCCATCCAGTCCCATTGCTTTGTCTACTTTAAGTTGAGCTAGTTTCTCACGAACACAGTCTCCTGAAAATTTTTCAAGATACACCTCGCTTCTGTTCCTATTTGTGGGTGTTTTCTGAGGTCCTGCTCCTGGTTCTTCATCTGTGAACACAGAACAAAAATATTTGTTAAGCAATTCTGCTTTATCCTTATCAGCTTCTACATATTCCTCCCCTGCACCCTTGAGTCTGACAATACCACTTTTGCCCTTCCTCTTCTCACTGATATATCTGAAAAATGTCTTATCCCCCCATTTTATTGCATTGGCTATTTCCTCCTCCTTTTGAATCTTTGCCTTCTTGACTACTTTGCTAGCTTCTCTAAGTTTTTCCAAATACAGATGCCTGTCTGCCTCTGTCTGATCTCTTGTATTTCATGAAGGCCTCCCTCTTTTTCTTCACTTTTACAGCTACTTCTTTCGAAAACCATTGCGGTCTCCTTTTCCTTTTACTTTTATTTACCATTTTAACAAAAAGGTTGGTTGCCCTTAAAATATACCCTTTCAGTTTTGCCCACTGTTTTTCTACATCCCCCAGCTGTTCCCAACCCACTAATGACTCCCTGAGGTATTGGCCCATCTTCACAAAGTTAGTCTTCCTAAAGTCTAAGATCTTCACCTTGGAATGGATTCTAACAGCCCTAGTCCTAATACTGAACCACACCATCTGGTGATCACTGGATGCAAAATGATCTCCCACTACAACATCAGAAACACTTTCACCATTGGTAAGCACCAAGTCCAGTATGGCCCCTTCACGTGTGGGGTCTGTTACCAATTGCCTGAATAGTTCTCCCTGTAGAGAATCCAGGATCTCCTTACTTCTAGATGATACTGCAGCAGGAATGTGCCAATCAACATCTGGCATATTGAAATCTCCTATCAGTAGCACTTCCCCTTTCCTAGCAATGCTGCGTATGTCTTCAATTAACTCTCTGTCCACCTCCTTCCTCTTGTGAGGGAGGTCTGTATATCACACCAATGCAAATAGATTTCTCTTTCCCTCTTTCTAGTTTAACCCACAATGCCTCCTCTCTCCCTTTTAAACTCTGTAATTCCAAAGCTTTAATATTAGTTTTTACATATAGTGCCACTCCTCCTCCCCTTCTTCCTACCCTGTCTTTTCTGAACAAAGTATAGCCAGGTATAGTTACATCCCAATCATGGTTTTCTGTGAACCATGTTTCTGTAACTGCCACTAAATCCAAGTCAGCCTCTCCCACCAAAGCTTCAACATCAGGGATCTTATTTCCCATGCTATGGGCATTTATACACACTGCTTTCCATTTGTTACCCCTGTTACCCATTCCATAAAGGTATTTAATGTATCATTTACCTGGGGGCTTTCTTCACCCATCCCCAACAAATCTAGTTTAAAGCCCTTTTCAGTAGATTAGCCAGTCTACTACCGAAGATGCATTGACCTTTCTTGGACAGATGGATACCATCTCTGCTCTGCAACCCTTGGAACAGCATCCAATGGTCCAGGAAACCAAAACACTCTCGATGACACCATCCACGCAGCCATGCACTCATCTCCAGGATGCGAGCCTCTCTGCCTTGGCCTTTACCCTCAACAGAGTCCCTCAATTGGTGGAAAGAGTAGTTACTCATCTGTAACAGGTGTTCTCCAGGAGCAGCAGGAATCAGTCCTCACATATGGGTGTCATCGGCGCCGATGAAGCCCCAGCGGAGCATTTCCCCAGCTTTCTATGAAAGCCTTTGGGAATGCAAGCACGCATGCACAGTTCCCTTCCCGCCTAAAGGTGCCATCTTACCTCAGTCAAATGACATAACTAAGAACAGCACACAAAAATGAAAAATAAACTATGTACAACTGCAACTCCAAGGGGAGGAGGGAGGGTTGTGAGGACTGATTCCTGCTGCTCCTGGAGAACACCTGTTACAGGTGAGTAACTACTCTTTCTCCAGGACCAAGAAGGAAGTCAGTCCTCACATATGGGTGACTCCCAAGCTCTGGGCTACCGAGGAACCCAGGCTGAACAAGAGACCTCCCTCTAGTCTCAGCAGCAAAGAAAGGCTTTTCAAGGACACAACCTCCACCGGTAGCCCAACAGAAGGCAGGAGGGCAGTAGTTGCCTAAACCTCAAAGAGATTCCGGAGTATTGCTTGGCCAAAAGCACTGTCCCTACGGGACTCCCTCTCCAAGCAATAATGGGCCGCAAAAGTCTGGCTTGAAGACCAAGTTGCAGCCCTGCAGATGTCTATCAAGGGCACAGAGCGGAGATAAGCCACTGAGGCAGCCATTGCCCGGACACGATGGGCCGTGACCCTACCCTGCAAAGAAAGGTCAGCCGCCTTATAAGCCCAGGTGATACAGTCAGCTACCCAGATGGACAAGGTACACTTGGACACAGCCAACCCCAACTTATTGGAGTCAAAGGATACAAAGAGCTGAGTAGCCCTTCTATGCCCCTGCGTACGGTCAAGGTAGAAGGATAAGGCCCTCCTACAGTCCAGGGTATGCAGGACTGCTTCAGCCTGGCTTGCATGAGGCCTAGGGAAGAATGTTGGAAGAACCACCTCCTGGTTGAGGTGGAAAGAGGAGACAACCTTAGGGAGGAACTTTGGATGAGTCCTAAGGACTACCCTGTTCCTATAAATCCTGGTGTAAGGCCTATCACAGACCAGGGCCTGAAGCTCACTTACTCGCCTAGCCGAGGTAAGGGCTATCAGGAAGAGTGTCTTCCAGGAGAGGAAGCGTAGTGGACAAGTAGCCATCGGCTCAAAAGTTGGGCGAGTCAGTTGCTGCAAGACCACATTCAGCTCCCACTCAGGGGCAGGAGGACGGATGGGAGGCTTGAGCAAAAGCAAGCCCCTGAGAAAGCGGGACATCAAGGGGTGACCAGCAAGAGAATGTCCCTCCACCAGAGAGTGGTGAGCTGCTAGAGCTGAGAGGTGGACCCGAACAGAATTGGACTTAAGTCCCTGATTTGATAAGTGCAGTAAGTACTGAAGCACTACTGGCACAGTACAAGAGAAAGGGTCCTCTGTACGTAGCTGACACCACACAGAAAACCGTTTCCATCTGAGAGCATAGGTTTTCCTAGTGGACTGTTTCCTAGAGACTAGGACAACCTCCTCAACTTCCTGAGGTAGGCCCCAGGGAGCCAAAACTACCCTTGCAGCCTCCAGGCCATCAAATTGAGAGCTCGGAGATTGGGGTGCAGAAGGGAACCCTGCTCCTGTGAGAGAAGGTCGGGTTGCAACCCCAGAGGTAGTGGAGGATCCACCGCCAGTTGAAGCAGAAGAGGAAACCAAGGCTGTCTCGGCCACCTGGGAGCCACCAGCAGGACCGAGGCCTTGTCTTAAAGAATCTTGAAGAGAGTTCGGGCCACCAAGGGCGTGGGAGGAAACGCATACAGGAGTCCCTGAGACCAGGATATCAGAAAAGCATCCGCTGCTATCCGCAGAGGATGCGGTTGCCTGGAGCAGAACTTTGGCAGTTGCTTGTTCATTGGGCTGGCAAAGAGATCTATCAAAGGGAGGCCCCATTTTAGGAAGATCTTCTGAACTACTGAAGGATGCAGCTGCCACTCGTGGGGCTGCAGTATTCTGCTTAAGCTGTCTGCCAGGTAGTTGTCCTGGCCTGGAAGGTACACAGCCTTGAGGAGCATGTTGTGCTTCAGGGCAAATGAACAAAGGTCCTGAGCTTCCCGACAAAGGATCCTGGACCCAGTCCCGCCCTGTTTTTTCACATAAAACATGGCTACTTGGTTGTCTGAATCAGGACAGATTGGTGAGCCAGGGTAGGAGAGAAAGCTTTGAGTGCTAAGCGAATAGCTCTGAGTTCGAGGAGACTGATCTGCTGTGCAGCTTCCCAAGGAGACCACAGGCCCTGGGTGCACTTGCCCAGACAATGAGCTCCCCAGCCTTGCAGGGAGGCGTCTGTGGTTATCACTACCGTGTACTCCGGAATCTGAAAAGGCACCCCCTTCAGTAGATTGGATGGGTGCAGCCACCAGTTGAGGGAGTGCAGAAATTATCTGGACACCCTTATCCTGTCTCTGAGGCTGCCTGTGGCCTGTGACCACTGAGTCCGAAGGCACCACTGCACAGGCCTCATATTGAGCCTGGAATGGGGGGTCACATGTACTGTCGAAGCCATGTGGCCCAGAAGCCTCAGGCAGAGTCTGGCGGAGACCAGTGACCTGTTGAGAAAGCACAGTTACTTACCTGTAACAGGTGATCTCCGGAACAGCAGGAATTAGTCTTCACATATGGGTACGTCGGCGCCGACAGAGCCCGCACGGAAATGCTCCCCAGCATCCAATCAGAAAGCTTTTGGGAGCATCCCTCGCGCCTGCGCGGCGACTTCCCGCCTTTCCCACTGCCTCTCCCCAGTTGAGTTTCATAGCTGAGACAGAAGGAGAGAAAGAGGAAAGGAAATAGATAGATACAACTCCTAGGGGAGGTGGGTGGGTTGTGAAGACTAATTCCTGCTGTTCCAGAGATCACCTGTTACAGGTAAGTAACTGTGCTATCTCCAGTAACAAGCAGGAATGAGGTCATCACATATGGGGACTCCCTAGCTGTGGGTGCCAGGGGAGATCCCATAAAATGTGTATCCCTGGAACAGGACGGCATTTCCCAAACCTGGATCTCCGACATCCCCTGGGGGATGGAGGGTAGGAGTTGAATAGAGCAGAGCTGTAGAGTAACAGCGAATCTAAAGACTACAGGGAAAAAAGTCTTTAGAAGGTATTCAAGTATCATCAAAATATTTAATGAACTAGCACAATATAGAGCTTACCTACTGGATTGTAGGAAGTAGACTGTAGATGCAGTAGCGGAATCTTCAAGGTGACTCCACAGCAGTGAGGAAGAAGTTCCAATCTGGAATGGGCAGGTGACCCAGGTGTCAGCCGGGGCAGGAGAAGATCGGCAGGTCTCCAATGAAAAGCTTTATGGGAAAAGCTGAGAACTCATTTAGGTACAGAGTCATAAACACTGAGGACTAAAAGAAGAAGACTGACCGATCTGGAAAATTAGCCCAGTCCGGAAGGGAAGAGAGGGTATGTAAAAAAAACCCCTATTCCCAAGGAGAACAGAGTGTACTCAGGAACACTGAAGATGTACACTGTCCTTCCTGGCTGTTAAGCGATAGGAAGACATTGAAGTTTGAGACTGCACAGATAGGGAGATGTATAACAAAAATAGAAGCTGCTGACGTCACAGCAGTAATGGTTAGTATAACCCATCCCAGTCACTGAGCCGTATGAAAATAGGCAAGTTGACTGTCCGGACCCCATAAGAAAATAAAAACCAAAGCACCGACCGTCAGGGAGATAGGTAGACATAGGGTGCTATGGACATCTCCCAATATGCGTATGCATATATATATAGATAGATAGATAGATAGATAGATAGATAGATAGATAGATATGGAAGACATACATATCTATACCTATGAGAATATATGTATGTAGACAAGTAGGGGTTTTTTTTTTGTTTTTTTTATATATATCTACATATAGACATGTAGATAGATATATGTATAGATAGAGGTGGGATGGCTGATGCCCACCCAGGGCACAAAAACATGTATGCCCACATACATGAAAATAATGTTTCAGAATACATGCCTACAACTGAGCCACAGAAAAAAACATTCACATGGGGAATGTGATGGGAAAAAATTCATCCATCAATAGGGGGTGAAACCCACCTGAAGAAATATAGAGAATCAATTTCTGTGGAGCAGGAATGTAGGTCAGTGGAAGAACCAGTATGGTTGCGTGAAAAACAGAGGATAACAGCAGTACTTTAGGACTCTGATACGTCCAAAGGACAAGAAGAACGCATAGACGAAGATACCAGAGTGACCCAGCCAAGGGGTTCAGGGGTATCATGTACGATAAAGGAGTATGCGTTGTCCAGTGGAGTAGAAAAACATAATGCCAAGCTGTAAGGAACAGGAGCATATTCCGGTCAGATTGGGAACTCCGTGGACCTTTACGCGGAAAAGTTTGTCTGCTGTATATGAAAGACCCTCAGAGAAAAAGGTCAATGCTCTGTAGTAAGGGCCCAGAGTAGAAGCTTCTCTGAAGGCTGCCGAGAGCATTGCACAGGAGAATGATAAGATAAAACTGACAGAAGTCAGGCGTGTTGCCTCATCCGAGGAAAGGATATGGCTAGAAGAAGATAAGCTGCAGTGAATAGTATTATGCAAGATAGTTGCTAGCAGCTTGCAACGAGCATTAAAGTAATCACTGGAACTCCTGCATATACAGCAACTGAACAAAACAACAGAGGGGATTCTCCTGTAGAAAACAGAGAGAAAACAGACAAAGGCAGCGGAGAGAAACTCCGTCCCTGTCCGATGAGTTGTTCAGAGCACGCAGTGAAGGAAAAACAAACAGGCTACACTGGAATAAAAAAAGTGTTTCAGTATGGCACCAACTCAAGCAGGGGAAACCCTGGAAGAGAGGGAGTCGGAAAGTGCCTTACCATAGGGTAAGGCAGCTGAAGGAAAAGAAGCCCATATGGGGACAGAAACTATAATGGGATAGTTGTGACCTCCCTTCGTGGTAGTAAGAATGGGAGAATTCTGCAACCCATGGACAAAAGTATCCGAGAGCATAGCATACTGGAAAAGAAACCAGTGTAGAGTTTGAAGAATAAACTTCTGCTAAGGGGAAGTTAACTGTAGATTGCAATACACAGGAACCTATGGTTGCTGGTTATGAGCAGACTGGGTAGAGTCTGGAGACTTCAGACTAGGATGAGATGTCCCTTGCTTGGGTACACTGGGAGGATGGGCAGAAGAAGGATGAAACTTTCTCTTCTTCGGGAAAGAAGGTTTGGTAGGACATTTCCTACGTCCTGGGGAAAAAGAAGGCTTAGGATGGTTTCCAAAACTAGGAAAGTCAGTGGAGCACTGAGCAACCTGACATAAAGCTTCCCTATTGAAAAGATTGTCTCCAATACAAGGAGAATTACCCAGTGTATGTTTTGCCCATCTGCTCAAGTCTGACGCCTGCAGCCACGCTGTACGACGCGCTCCAATGGCAATAGCAGAGGCTCTGCTAACAGACTCAAAAGAGTCTAGAAAAGCACGAGAAAGGAACCAAGAGATATTCCTGCTATGATTAAGAAGCAAGGAATAGTCAGAGGCCTTGGGTTCTGACAAAAAAGGAGACAAAAGAGATAACTTCTCTGTGACCTCCTGAAGTGTGAGACTCATATAAAAAATATATGAAATAATTCTTGAAGCCAACATAGAAGTTTGGAAGGTTTGACGTCCAAAGGCATCAAGTGCTTTAGATGCACGACCTGGTGGGAAAGAAGAATGCTTCTTCTTGCTTCTGATCTTCCTCATTGCTGATTCCACTACATTGGAATGATGCGGAAGTTGGCTTTTCTGAAACCCCGGAGAGGGAGGCACCTGATACAGAACATTCATGGCTGTAGAAGGCGCAGGAACCTTTAAAGGTGATTCCCAAATCCTCAGAAGAAGGTCCTGCAAAGACTGATGCAAAGGAAGCATTATGGTTTCCTTTTCTGCAGGATCCTGGTCAAGAGTAGGACCAGGAATAGGAATGGCAAGAAAGGCTGCCATGTCAAGGAGAAATTTCTGAAAAGAAGGATCTCCCAGAGGAACTATTCCTGGGTAGGCTGAGGTTGAATGAGCAGCGTGAACACCAGAAGACCTACTGGACTGGTGCATACAAGGAATCCTGCTAGATGGAGAACGATACTGACAGTTCTGATTTGAGGCAGTTAGTACTGAGTCGTCGGTTCCCGGTATCGATTCCAAGCTAGGCATAGAAAGGATCGATGGCACCGATGGGACTGCAGGAAACGACGTCGACACCGTTACCGGCATCGGGGACGGTAATGCCATCGTAGCAGGTATTGGAGGTTGCCGAAGCGGTACCGAGGTAACCAGAGAGCTTTGGTGATTATCCCCGGTACTGCGTAGTCGGAGGCGACATGGATTGGCTCCGAAACGCGTCAGGACCAAGTCATCTAGACTGGATACGGATTCCAGACTGGGCATCGAACCGAGCGTCGGTTGGGGAATCGGCGATGCCGCTACCTGAAGGTCAATCGGAATCATATCGATCGGTACCGAAGGCACCGAGGACGACGCCCGGTGAAGAGAGGAACACTCGACACCGGCGCCGATGTCGGGGTATCGGTACCGCTCGAAGCCGGTACCCCCCCAAGCATGGCGTAGATAAAGGAAAGCCCATCCGGGGTGCATCGGTCGGCCCCGAAGGTACCCAGGGCATCAGATGACGATCCCCGGTGAAGAGTGGAACACTCGACACCGATGCCGACGCCGGGGCATCGGTACCGCTCGACGCCGGTATCAACCCCGCAGTTGGCTGGGATACAGGAAATCTAGACTGGGTCATATCGATCAGCCCCGAAGGCACCGAGGACTCCCGACGACGATCCCTGGTGAAGAGCGGAGCACTCGACACCGGTGCCGATGCCGGGGGAGCGGTACCGCTCAAAGCCGGTACCAACCCCGCGCATGGCGGGGACGCAGGAAAGCCAGGCCGGGTCGCGTCGATCGGCCCCGAAGGTACCGAGGACACCAGCTGACGATCCTCGGTGAAGAGTGGAGCACTCGACATCGGTGCCGATGCCGGGGGATCGGTACCGCTCGAAGCGGATACCACCCCCGAGCATGGCTCAGGTATGTTCTGTGAGGAGTGAACCCCAGGAACAACCTGAAACCCTGTAAATGCTTTGGAGCCCGAAGACTCCCGCCGGGGTCTTATTGCCAATGGGGTCTTGAGGGCAAGGCCGGAGCCGTCATCATGCTGGGCACGAGACCTACCCATCAAGAATTGGCTAGTCTTAACAGACTGTTTGTGGGTTACCTGATCCTGGAGAGAAGAATAAACCCGCGTCCTCACCTCAGGAGGAAAAACGGCATCGAGAGATACCCGAAAAAGGGAAGGTCTTCTCCCGATACTAAAGCCCGATGGACCAGGGGAAAAGGGGTCAGGACCCAAACAGGTTAGACACCAGGTACTGGAGTCTAAAAAGAAAACTAAGTTTCCGCAGTGAAGGCACTTCTTAGGGGAAGAAGGCTCCATGTTGGAAAGGCCTGTTAGGCCTCAAAAGGATAAAAGAAAAAACTGAGGAGAGTTATTTCTCTAAGTTGGAAAAGAAAAAAAAAAAGCACCGGTGGTGCTGGTATCGGCGGGAAAGACAGCCGCGACCACAGGAAAACAAGAAATTAAGGATTTTTAAAGAAAAATGTTTCTGCAGTGACAGGAGGTACATCCTGTTGGCTCCGCGGAAAAACGAAAACTGGGGAGAGGCAGAGGAAAGGTGGGAAGTCACCGCGCAGGCGCGAGGGATGCTCCCAAAAGCTTTCTGATTGGATGCTGGGGAGCATTTCCGTGCGGGCTCCGTCGGCGCCGACGTACCCATATGTGAAGACTCATTCCTGCTTGTTCCTGGAGATACTGATTTGCCAAAGCCATCAACCTTTGGGCCCTGTCTGCTGGCAAGAAAGCTTTTGCCAGTAGAGAGTCCAGCCTTGCTCCTATGAACTCCAAGTTCTGGGAGGGGAGCAAAGTGGACTTTGCAAAGTTTATGACAAACCCCAGCCTTTGGAGAAGAGCAATAGTGTTGAGGGTGGCTTGTTTGGCCTCCTGGCACGTCTGACCCCTGATGAGCCAGTCGTCCAGATAGGGGAAGACAAAGATGCCCTGGTTTCACTCAGGTAGGCCGCCACCACTGTTAGGCACTTTGTGAAGACTATGGGGGCAGAGGTGAGGCCGAAAGGCAGCACTCTGTATTGATAATGGTTTCCTCCCACAATGAACCTGAGGTACTTTCTGTGGTCTGGATGAATGAGGATGTGAGTGTACGCATCCTTTACATCTAAAGAGCATAGCCAATCTCCCTGCTGGAGGTAGGGCAGAAGTGTCCCAAGAGTAAGCATCTTGAACTTCTCCTTCACTAGGAACTTGTTGAGGTTCCTGAGGTCCAGAATGGGTCGAAGGCCACCGGTTCTTTTGGGCACAAGGAAATACCTGGAATAGAAACAGTGACCCTGTAAGTGGGGAGGCACAGGCTCCACCGCGCTATCCACCAACAGACCTTGAAGCTCTTGCAGGAGAAGGTCTGTGTGCAGGGGAGGCCTTGGAGGCTCCCCTGGAAAATATGGTGGAGGCAGTTGGTAAAAATGCAGGGCATAACCCTTGAGGACTATGTCCAACACCCAACTGTCCCTGGTGATAAGGGGCCACTGGTGGGCAAAGAGGGTGAGGCGACCTCCTGTGCAGGGTTGGGAGAGCAGTGGAGGAGAGGCTATGCTCAAGGAGTCAAAAACCCCCACCCTGCTGAGTGGTAACATGGGCCGGTGGCTTGCGGGTCCTCTGCCTACGGGACCCATTACCCTACCCCTTGACTTGCTGACCCTGGGGGGCAGCTTGGGCAGCCTGATATTGCGGGTACTGTTTGTAGGCAGTGCCCTTCCTCGGGTAAAAGGGCTTTTTACCCGAGCCCATCTTTTTATGAGAAGGGGCAGAGGTCTTCCTAGACAGCCTTGTCCGTGTGAGGTGCTCAGTTTCGAGCTGAGCGGCCTTCTCGGTCGTGGGCTTGCCAAAAAGGTTTTCACCTTGGCAAGGGACATCGACCAACTTGTACTGAACTCATGGCTCGAGGTCCGATGACTGCAGCCATGCCAGGCGTCGAGCCGCGATGCCGGCTGCCGCAACTCGGGCCGAAGCCTCGAAGCCAGCGCGGGACATGAACTTTGAGCAGTCCCGAATCCCCGAGGACAAGGACTTAAATCTCTGCAAGGGTTCCCCGGAGAGACCAGCAGAGAACCCGGCCAACTCCTTGGCCAGATCCCGCAAGTACATGCCCATGTACAGCTGGTAGGACTGGAAACGGCAAGCAAGCATCGAGCCCTGGAAGCACTTTCTACAGACACCATCGAGGTTTCGGGCCTCCCTGCCAGGAGGCACCGCGGAGTGCATCTTCTGGCTCTTCAGACGATGCATGGCCGATTCCACAACCATAGAATGGTGTGGCAGCTGTGACTTCTGAAAACCAGGGCTCTTTCGGAGTCGATAGATCGAGTCTACTCGCTTGCTGAGAACCGGCGCCGAGGCCAGTGCCTCCCACATACGGAAGAGGAGCCGTTCGAGCATCGGAGGAACCGGAACAGTAAAAGCCTCCTTCGGAGGAGAGTCATACTGTAGGGCCTCGAGCTCTTCAGCTCGAGGCTCCTCCTCGGGGTCCGCCGGAATAGCCAAGGCAGTGGCCATATCCCGGATGAACTCCAAGAACCGAGTATCCTCCGGGGGGACCTACTCCGGGGCTCAGACTGCAGTGAGTCCGACGGGACGCACCGAGTCTTGAAGGTATCAGGAGACTCCTCGTCCTCCGTCTCCAAAGCTGACTCGTCCGAGGAGGAGTCAGGGTCCGACCCCGCGGGGCCCTGGAGCACCCGCCCCGACGCCGGAGGCACCAGCGTCAACGCCCTCGGTCCCGAACGGGAGGTCGAAGGAGACCGCGACCGAGGTCGACTCCGAGCCATAATGAACTCGAGTATCGGCTCGGTCTCCGGGGTCGACTTCGAGGTCGATGTCCCGGTGGTCGGGGCAGATGCACCAGACAGGCTGGCCATCAGTGCCCGCTGCTGCTCCATGAAGGCAGACAATCTGCTCTCCAAGGCTGTCATCCTGAGACTCAGCTCAGGAGACGCAGCAGCCACCGACTCGGGCCCCGGCGGCGCCGGGCCCGACGTCGGCTCCCTGGGGGTCGTCCTCGAGGACTACAGGGCTTACGTGTCCAGCAGACTCTGGCTCCACGTGAGGAACTTTTGCAGGCTTCTCGTGTTCCACAGGCCCGGGGCGACGGTCGGGGATCTTAGACCTGGCCCTCGAGGAGCCAGGGATCTCCTCCGACGACGCCCTCGCGAGCCGCTTCTTCCTCTTGCATTCCCGGTCGGGGGACCCCCTGTCCGAGGAGCTTCGACGGTGCTCGGGATCAGAATCCTGAGATGTCGAGGCCTCAGACGAGGTCCGGGCCTGGCCGCAGGCTGAGTCTGAGAAAAGCCTTTCTTTTTGCTGCTGTCGACTTCGGAGTGCCTTGGAAGACATCTTTCCACATGGCCCGCACGACTTAGGGTCATGGTCGGGGCCGAGGCACCGAAGGCAGCAGTCGTGTGTGTCGGTGAGAGACATTAATTTCTTACACCGATCACACTTTTTAAAACCACTGGAAGTCATCGGGAAAAAAAAAGAGTCCCCATGAGGTCAAAGGACCGGCCTTCCAGGGAAAAATGGAAAAAAGGGCGCGAACGCCAGCCACGAAGGGCAAAAACCGAAAAAGAAGAATCGGGCTCGATACCGGTGTACTGAACCCGGCGGGAGGGGAACCAGCGTCGAACCGGAAGAAAAAAGAGCGATAATCGCCGAAAAAATCTAATTTTAACCGGGAAAACAGGACACACGTCCGGTGGGCTTCACGGAAAAAAAGAGACTGAGGTAAGATGGCACCTTTAGGCGGCAAGGGAACTGCACATGCATGCCTGCATTCCCAAAGGCTTTCATAGAAAGCTGGGGAAATGCTCCGCTGGGGCTTCATCGGCGCCGATGACACCCATATGTGAGGACTAACTTCCTGCTTGGTCCTGGAGAAAGAGCGCTGCCACCAATTGAGGGACTCTGCTAGCTGGCGGGTTACTCTGACCCTGTCCTGTAATGTGCCAGTGGCTTGGGTCCACTGAGAGCGTAGGCAGCACTGAGCTGCCTGCATGTGTAAGTGTGATAGTGGGGGTCACGTGGACCGTGGAGGCCATATGGTCAAGCAGGCTGAAGAGGAGACAGGCCTGGACCAAATGCCGGTGCTGTAGTTGAGCTGCTAGCTCCTTGAGTCTTTCTGACCTCTCTCTGGGAAGGAAGGCCTTGGCCTGGGGAGTGTCTAACTGAACACCTATGAACTCCAGGCTTTGGGCTGGTGTCAGGTGAGACTTGGGGTGGTTGATGACGAACCCCAGGTGCTGCAGTAAGAGGATAGCGTGCTCTGTGGCCTGGTGTGCCTCTATGGCAGTGCTGCCTCTTATGAGCCAGTCGTCCAAGTAGGGGAAGATGAGGGCCCCTTGTGGACTGCGGCCACTGCTAGGCATTTGGTTAACACCCTTGTTGAGGAAGCCAATCCTAAGGGCAGCATCCTGTACTTGTAGTGCCCTCCTTCCACCACGAGCCTTAGGTACTGCCTGTAGGAGGGATGGATTAGGATGTGTGTGTAAGCATCCTTTAGGTCCAAGGAGCAAAGCCAGTCTCCTTGATGGAGGTAAGGCAGCAGTGTTTCCACGAGAGAGCATCTTGAACGTCTCCCTCACCACAAATGTGTTCAAATTTCACAGGTCTAGGATGGGCTTAAGACCTCCAGTCCTTTCTTGGACAAGAAAAGTATCTAGATTAGAAGCCCTTGCCCCAAAGGCGCTTGGGTACCGGCTCTACTGCCTTGTCCTTGAGGAGACTTGGGAAGTCTGTAAGGAGCAAGGTCTGGTGAAGGAGAGGCCTCAGTGGCACTCCTGGGAAGAAGTCTGGAGGTGTCTACTGTAGGTGGAGGAGGTAACCCTCCCTGACCACCTGCAGTACCCATAGGTCTATAGAGACTGAGGCCCACCTGTGGGCAAAGAGTGCCAGGTGTCCCCCTGTGGGCTGAAGAAAGCCTCCTGGGAGACAGGGGGCCATGCCCTGGGAGTCAAAAGCTCCCCCCCAGACTGGGATGGAGCCGGAGTCTGTGGCTTAGGGGGTTTTGGCCTTCTGGGTCGCATGCCCTAGTCTTTTGGGCTGGGTAACCTGCAGAGGCCCTGAGTAGCCTTGGTATTGTTGGATATGAGAGAAGGCTCCCTTCTTTCATGGGGAAAAAAGGCTTTTTCCCCCGGTGGTTTTCTGCGGGGAGGCCCCAAGGTCTTTTTGGAGAGCCTCTGTCGAGTCACCAACTCTTTTTCAATCTTGGCAGCCTTGTCAGACTTAAGGTTGGCCAAAAAGATTCTACCCAGTACAGGGGACATCAAGTTGTTCGTCTTAGATCCACTGTTCGAGGTCAGATGATTGCAACCAGGCTTGGCACTGGACCCTGATGCCGGCAGCCGTGACACGAGTCAATGACTCAAAGCCATCATAAGCCACTTGAGATGAGGAAATTTGAGCAGTCCTGTACCACCGAGGTCAGGGTCTTGAATCGCTAGAGCGGTTCTCCATCAAGGCCTACTGTGGACCCAGCAAGCTCCTTGGCTAGTGCCTTGAGGTGCATGCAGATGTAGAACTCATAGGCCTGGACTCTGCACCCTAGCATCGAGCCCTGGAAACATTTATGCCCGAGGAAGTCAATGGTTCGAGCATCCCTATCCGGGGGGATGGAGGAGTGGGTCTTCTGGCTCTTTAGTTTGGTGCATGGTTGACTCGACGACCATGGAGTTATGCGGTAACTGGGTTTTCTGAAACCCTGGACTCTTGTGGGCATGGTACAATGCATCGAGCTGGTGGCTGACAGTGGGCACTGATGGCAGTTTTTCCCATATCTGGAGGAGCAGCCACTCAAGCACTGGTTGTACCGGCACTGTGAGGGTCTTCTGGGGAGGAACCTGATACTGGAGGATCTCCAGTTCCTCGGTGCGCGGATCCTCCTTGGCCTCAGTCTGGACCGAGAGCGCCTTAGTCATATCCCATACGAAGTCATGGAAGGCCATGTCCTCGGGCACAGACCAGCGTTGTGGTGCCAATGGAGACGGGTCCAAGAGGACATCTCGGTGTCTCTGGGTGTGCGGGGATGCCTCGTCCTAGGTCTCCCACTTGGAGTCCAGTGGTGACGAGGATTCAGAGGCCCTGCGACTTCACTGGTCGAGGCTTGTGCCTGGGGGCCGGAGGCCTGTTGAAGACCTGAGGTCCAAATTGAAGACTCTAGCTGGTGATGATTGGATACCCAAGAACGGGACCGGGCCCGGTACCTCAATCGGCGCCGAGGGCTTACTCGAGGCCAGCAGTACTCTATGCTCAGCTCAACGACCAGTGAACCCCTCGCAGTTGAGGGGCCGATTTGTCAGGGCGGATGAGCTGGGCAAATTGCCATCATCGCCTGCTGCACCCCAGGATAGCAATGATGTTCTGTTCCAAGGTCGTCATTCTGGTCTCCATGCCAGAAGGCTCCACGGCTTTTGGCGCGGGCACTGACAGCTTCGGGCCCAGATGCCAACACTCCGGAGAGTGTATCCTCAATAACCACCATGGCCTCGAGCGCCCTTGGCCAATCTCTGCCTGACAAAGGGTCCCTTTTGGAAAGCTTGGCCAGGTGTCTCTCTGACTCATCCAAGTCTCTCCGGTGCGATTTACCGGGTTTCTCCGGATCTTCGAGGACTTCCTTTTCTTTCACTCCTGCTCCAGGGTCCTTTCGGAGGATCCACAGCCACGGAACTCAGAGGACACCTAGGCGTTGCAGGATGTGCTTGCCTTGGAGCTGGACGCTGGGGACAGGGGCATGAAGTCGGACCTCAGGAATATCTTTCCTGCAACTCCAACCTCTCTTTATTATTTTTTGCCGAGATGGCGTGGCAAAGGTCATAATTGGAACTGTCATGGTTCAGGGTCGCAGGCAACGCAGGCAGCAGTCATGGGTGTCGATGATGGACATAGTAACATGGTATATGACGGCAGATAAAGACCAGCATGGTCCATCTAGTCTGCTCAGCAAGGTGGCAAGAGTAGGTGCACTTGCCCCTCCGTGCAGGTTTGACTGCAGCAGTCACATTTTTTGAACCCACTAGGGAAACATGGTGGAAGGCACCCGGACGAGGTTGATGACCCCCGGGTGAAAAGGGCGTGAAGAATCGGTCGAGAGAACCTCAAGGAAAAAAGTAGAAAAAGGATGGGCCCGAGGATGGCGTTGAAGATGCCGGTGCGGAAAGCTAAACTGAATTACAAAGCTTTTAAAGAAAATTTTCTGGGGACACTGGACGTGCGTCCGTTGGGCTCCGCGGATAAAAGGAGATGGAGCAAGATGGCACCCTTGAGTGGGAAGGGGACCACGCATGCATGGTGGAATCTCCAAAAGACTTTCTTTGAAAGCTGGGAAGATGCTTTCACTTGGGCTCCATCAGCACAGAAGTCACCCATATGTGAGGACTGACTTTCTGCTTTTTCCTAGAGAATAAAAAATTCATCGTTGATGGAGAAGAAATTGAAATAGTAGACAACTTTAACCTACTTGGATCAACTATCAATAAAGAAATGACAAGCAGTCAAGAAATCAGACGACGCAATGATCTTGGCAGAATGGCTATGAAGGACCTAGACAAGATTCTCAAGAGCAGGGAGGTCTCTCTCCATACGAAGATTCGACTTATTCAAGCCATGGTATTTTCAATAACGTTATATGGATGTGAAAGTCGGACAGTAAAAATGACAGACAGGAAGAAAATCGATGCCTTTGAATTATGGTGCGGTGACAAATACTGTGTATACCATGGACTACCTGAAGAACAAACCAGTCAGTACTAGAGGAGATCAAACCTAAGCTTTTCTTAGAAGCTCAGATGACAAGACTGACTTTCATACTTTGGACACATCATGCGAAGAGAGAGACCGTTAGAGAAAAACAGCATGCTTGGCAAGGTAGAAGGTCAACGCAAGAGAGAAAGGCCAGCAATGAGATGGATAAATACAATAACAGCAGTTATAGGTGCCACTCTATCAATAATGAGCCGCCTAACTGAAGACAGTATAGGACAAGTCCAGAGTGTCGCCATGAGTTGACACTGACTCGACGGCACTTAACAACAACAGCCATCGTTTAATGATTTCCATACTTTTTATATACTTTTTAGCATCACAATGATCAGCTGTTCACTATCTGCCAAGGACCTTTTGTGTTCCTTATCATCATTGAAACTTATGATTAGCACCCAAAGTTTGTTTTAATCATTTTCCGCACAATTCATGCCTAACATTTTTTAACCTTTACTGTTGTTTATAACAATTTTCTCTACACCAAGTTAGCTATTGAGTTTTGTTTCTTGCTATCAGGTTTGTGTTTTTCCATCACTATGGCAACCGGAGTTTGATGCCAGAACTTGCTTTTAAAAGCCAGTTCAGCATACTGGCTCCCCTGACATTTTGTTACAATTGGCGCTACTTGAAAGGAGTGTCGGAGGATTCCTCTGACAAAAGAAACTCCTCCTCTTCTTCATTTTTACACTGAGCAGGAAATTAAGTATTTAACACATTTTTTTTCATATTAACTCCCACCCCTCAAGATACTCACCTTTTGTATATGTTTTTAAAGTCCCTGCTTCATGCTTTGGTTCTGGATTTTCTTTTTAATGGATTAGTTAGGAAAATTCTTATTTTTAACAACACTCCTCAGTCGTTTTACATAACCTATACAGCATCTTTTTACCTTACTCTTATTTTGATGTTCAAAAGAGTGCATTTAGTCTACTCATTACAGTTGGGTTCTATAAGAGACAGCACTCACCTCTACAATTCCTTAATGACATTGACATGTGAGTCCAGTATATTGCCTCCTTTCTTGTTTATTTTTACTCCTTGGATAAAGCATAGTTACTCACCTATAACAGGTGATCTCCGGGAACAGCAGGAATTTAGTCTTCACATATGGGTATCGTTGGTACCGACGGAGCCTGCGCAGGAACGCTCCCCAGCGTCCAATTAGAAAGCTTTTGGGAGCATCCCACAGCGCCTGCGTGCTGCCTTCCCGCCTTTCCCAACTGCCTCTCTCCAGTTAAGTTTTAAAGCTGAGACAAAGAGAGAGAGAGAGAGGGAAAGAAAAGAAAAGAGAGATACAACTCCTAGGGGAGGTGGGTGGGTTGTGAAGACTAAATTCCTGCTGTTCCCAGAGATCACCTGTTACAGGTGAGTATCTATGCTATCTCCAGGAACAAGCAGGAATGTAGTCTTCACATATGGGGACTCCCTAGCTACCGATGCCAGGGAGAGACCCCAGAAGTTGTGTGCCCCTGTGAAAGCGCTCCACTTCCCCCCATGGATCTCTGGCATCCTACCGGGAAAGGTGGGTAGGAGTTGATTAAGTATGGAACAGGTGTTGTAGAACAGCCTGACCAAACAAGGCATCCCAGCGGGAGTCCTTGTCTAAGCAGTAATGGGCTGTGAAGGTATGAACTGAGGCCCAAGTAGCTGCTCGACAGATGTCATCGATAGACACAGAGTTGAGATGAGCCATTGAGGCTGCCATGGCTCTCAAACTGTGAGCTGTGACATGGCCTTCCAGAGAAAGGTTCTTACTCGGATAGGCAAAAGAAATACACTGTACAATCCAGTTGGACAATGTTCTCTTGGAGACTGGAAGTCCCAAATGAGAATGATCAAAAGCAACAAAGTGTTGGGAGGACTTTCTATGTTGCTGTGTCCTCTAAGTAAAAGCCAAGTGCTCTTTTACAGTCCAAAGTATGAAGATTCCTTTCTGCATTTGAAGCATGAAGCCTTGGAAAAAATACAGCCACTTGAAGGCATAGCATTTCCTAGTGGACTGTTTCCTTGAGGCCAGCAAAACTTCCTCTACATCCTTCGGTAAAAGGAGAGAAGCCAGTACTACCCTTTCAGCAGCCATGCCATCAGATTGAGCGATCTGAGGTTGGGGTGGAAGTGAGAGCCCCGCTCCTGAGAAAGGTCGGGCTGCATCCCCAGCGTGAGTGGGGTTTCCACTGCTAGCTGAAGGACAAGCAGAAACCAAGGCTGTCTCGGCCATCTGGGGGCTACCAGGATGACCGAGGCATGGGAGGAAACGCATACAGGAGGCCCACTGACCAAGAGATCAGAAACGCATCTGCAGCCACCCTCATAGGATGTGGCTGTCTGGAGCAAAACTTGGGCAACTGGTGATTCTGAGGGCTGGCAAAGAAATCGATGGACAAATGACCCCAGTGGCAGAAGATCCGCTGGGCCACTTCCGGACTCAGTTGCCATTCGTGAGGCGGAGAATCCTGCTCAGCTTGTATGCTAGGAAGTTCTCCTGGCCAGGCAGGTAAACTGCTTTGAGAGACATACCCTGCCTGACTGCAAAGGAGCAGAGGTCCAGTGTCTATTGGCATAGAATTTGTGACCCTGTGCCACCCTGTTTGTTCACATAGAACATTGCTACCTGATTGTCTGTTTGCACCAAGACAGACTAATTTGAGAGAACATGACAGAAGGTTTGAAGAGCTAGACGAATCACTCGCAGCTCGAAGAGGTTGATCTGGAGCGTGGCCTCCTGAGGAGACCACAGATCCTGAGTGCATGAACCTTGGCAATGGGCTTCCCAGCCCAGCAAGGAGGCATCTGTCGTTAGCACTCGTGTGTGTGAGGGAGGCTGAAAAGGTACTCCCTCGAGCATGTTGAGTGGCTGGAGCCACCACGCCAACGACTTCACCAGTCGTTTGGACACTTTGATTCTGTTTTGGAGTCGACCTGTGGCTTGTGTCCACTGATCTCTGAGGCACCACTGAGCTGTCCTCATGTGGAGACGAGCATTTGGGGGTCACATGTACCGTGGAAGCCATGTGGCCCAGGAGGCGTAGAAGTGTCTCGCTGAGACCTGAGACTTGTGACTGATCTGGTGTACTAGCGCCAGAAGTCTTTGTGCCCTGTCTTCCGGCAGGTAAGCCCTTGCTTGCAGGGTATCTAATCTTGCTCCTATAAACTCTAAGTTCTGAGTGGGGAGCAACGTAGACTTTGCTTGATTTATGACAAAGCCTAGATGCTACAGAATGTTGATAGTGCGAGAAGTGGCCTGTTGGGCCTCCTGAGGCGACTGGCCTCTGATGAGTCAGTCGTCCAGGTAAGGAAAAACAAAAATCCCTTGGCTTCTGAGAAAAGCCGCTACCAATGCCAGGCATTTTGTGAACACCCTGGGAGCAGAGGCTAGGCCAAAGGGGAGCAATCTGTATTGGAAATGGTTTCCTCCCACTACAAATCTCAGATATTGTCTGTGGTCTGGATGGATGAGGATGTGTGTATAGGCATCCTTCATGTCTAAGGAGCATAGCCAATCTCCCTGGTGGAGATAGTGTAGTTACTCACCTGTAACAGGTGATCTCCGGGAACAGCAGGAATTTAGTCTTCACATATGGGTATCGTCGGTACCGACGGAGCCTGCGCGGGAACGCTCCCCAGCGTCCAGTAAGAATGCTTTTGGGAACATCCCTCAGCACATGCAAGCTGCCTTCCCGCATTTCCAACTGTCCCTCTTCAGTTAAGTTTGTAGCTGAGTGAAAAGGATAGAGGGAGAGAGGAAAGAGACAAAGAGATAGAGAGACAACTCCTAGGGGAGGTGGGTGGGTTGTGAAGACTAAATTCCTGCTGTTCCCGGGGATCACCTGTTACAGGTGAGTAACTATGCTATCTCCAGGAACAAGCAGGAATGTAGTCTTCACATATGGGGACTCCTTAGCTGAAGATGCCAGGGAGATAGCCCCAGGAAGGTGCCACCCTGGAAAGGTGGGAATCCTTCCTCCCATGGATCTCTGGCATTCCACCAGGGTTGGTGGGTAGGAGTTGAATTAGGTATGAAAGAGATTTTGAAGAACAGCTTGGCCAAAGAAGGCATCCCGACGGGAGGCTTTATCCAGGCAGTAGTGGGCTGTGAAGGTGTGTAGCGAAGCCCATGTGGCTGCTCGACAAATGCCATCGATAGAAACAGAGTGGAGATTAGCCATGGAAGTTGCCATGGCTCTCACGTTATGAGCTGTGACATGGTCCTGAAGAGGAAGACCCTTACTCTCATAAGCAAAGGATATGCATTGGGCAATCCATTCAGATAAAGTTCTTTTGGAGACTGGTTGTCCCAAATGACTAGGGTCAAAAGCTATAAAAGGTTGCGAGGACTTTCAATGCTGCTGTGTTCTCTGTAGGCAAAAGGCTATGGCCCCTTTACAATCCAAAGTATGAAGGTTTCTTTCTGCATTAGAGGCGTGAGGCCTCGGAAAAAATACAGGAAGATAAATTGATTGATTCAAATGAAAAGGCGAAACCAAATTTGGCATAAAGTGTGGATGAGTTCTAAGAACAACCTTATCATGGTGATACCTAGTATAAGGAGGATTAGCCACTAAAGCTTGCAGTTCACTAATGCGACGTGCAGAGGTGATTGCAATTAGGAAGATGACCTTCCAGGTCAAAAACCTAAGGGTTGTAGTGGCTAAAGGCTCAAATGGCGGCTTCATGAGCTGCCTGAGAACTAGATTTAGATCCCATGCCACCGGTGGTGGCTTAATGGGAGGTTTGGTTAATAAAAGACCTCTCATAAATCTGGATATGAGTGGATGAGAGGAAATTGGTTGTCCATTCAGAGGCTTATAAGAAGCTGCAATTGCACTAAGATGGACTCTTACCGAATTGGTCTTTAGACCAGAATTCGATAAGTGAAGGAGATACTCTAGTATCGATTCTAAGGGTATGACAAGGGGGTTTAATCCCTTCTTCGAGCACCATATGGTAAAACTTTTCCACTTGAAGGCATAAGATCTTCTTGTGGAAAGTTTCCTAGAAGCCTGAAGGATATCTTTTACCTGTTGGGACAGGTTGAAATCCTGGCGGTCTAAGCCTTCAGCAACCAGGCCGTGTGATGCAGGGACTGGGGATTCGGGTGCCATAGCATCCCGTTCTCTTGGGAAAGGAGATCTGGAGCATGCCCTAACTCCAGAGGTGCAGCTTGAGAGAGATGTAGAAGCAGGGGATACCACGCTTGGCATGGCCATCGTGGCGCTATGAGAATCATGCGACCCCTGTCTCTCTGAAGCTTGAAGAGTGTTTTGGGGATGAGGGGAATGGGTGGGAAGGCATAAAGGAAGCCCTGACCCCAGTGAAGGAGGAAGGCATCCCTTGTCTGACAATTGTGAGCCGGAATCCTGGAACAGAACCGGGGAAGTTTGGCATTCAATGGACTTGAGAAGAGGTCTATGTCTGGAGTGCCCCAGAGATAAAATATCTTTGCCACCTGGTCCAGGTGGAGGGACCACTCGTGAGGCAGCAGTACTCGACTGAGTGTCTGCCCAAAGGTTTTGAATGCCTGGAAGATATACCACTAGAAGGTGAATTTGATAGTCTCTGATGAGGGCCCAGTGTCGTAAAGCTTTGTTGCATAACGACAGAGAGCCTGTCCCGCCCTGCTTGTTCACATAGAACATTACTACTTGATTGTCCGTCTGGACTAGGACTGTCTTGTAGCTGGAGCTGGGCGTGGAATACTCAAAGAGCTAAATAGATTGCTCTTAATTCCAGGAGGTTTATGTGTAGACCAGCCTCCTGTGGAGTCCAGATTCCCTGGGTAGAGAGATGATTCAGGTGTGCTTCCCAACCCACCTGCGATGCATCTGTTGTTAGGGTGGCCTGAAAAAGGGGTTGATGAAAAGGAGACCCCAGTGTCAGATTTTCTAGGGATTGCCACCATTGGAGGGACAATATTAGTCGGCGAGAGTTTATTATTTTGTCCGATAAATGACCTGTGGCCTGTGTCCACTGTGTGGATAGGGTCCACTGAGCTGCTCACATGAACTGTGGATGCCATATGTCCCAGCAACTGTAGTAGCTCTCGAGCAGTTAGGGAGGATTTCCCTGCTGCTTGAGAAGCTAGTTGCATTATGCAAAGACACCGGGCCTGTGGAAGGAAAGCCTTTGTCTGTCTGGTATCTAGACAGGCCCCTATGAATTCCAGGCATTGGGAAAGAACAAGTTGGATTTTGGGAAGTTTATTACCAAACCTAAGTATTGGAGGATTCGCACAGTCGTCTAAGTAAGGGAAGACGAATATCCCCAGGGTTCGTAGAAATGCAGCTACTACTGCCATGCATTTCGTGAATACCCTTGGTGCTGAAGCTAGACCAAAGGGAAGAACCCTGTACTGGAAATGTTTTCCCCTGAAAAGGAATCGTAAGAATTTCCTGTGATCTGGATGGATCAGAATGTGAGTGTATGCATCCTTTAAGTCTAGAGAGCAAAGCCAATCCTGGCTTTGAAGGTATGGCAGAAGAGTTCCTAGAGAAATAATTTTGAACTTCTTTCGAAACAGGTATTTGTTCAATGAGGTCTAATATGGGTCTGTCTCCTCCTGTTTTCTTTGGAATAAGAAAATAGGGGGAGTAGAACCCTGCACCCCATTGAAGAATGGGTACCTCCTCTATTGCCCCTTGGGCAAGAAGTGTTGATACCTTGTGATCTAGCAGATTGTTTGCGGAGGTTTGAGAATTGAATTGCTTTAGAATTGTAGGAGGGGGCATGCTGTGAAAATGAAGCTTGTACCCTTCTCCTACAATGGACAAAGTCCAATCTTCTGCTGTTATCTGATGCCATCTGTTGGCAAAGTGGCATAACCTGCCTGGGGGGTTGGGGGCCCCTCAGAGGCAGGAAGCTAAGCTCTCTAGGAAGGAGTCAAAGCCCTTGAGGGGGCTGAACCTGCAGAGCTGGTTGGGCTCTGGGGCCTTTTGGCTTCTTTTGCTGTCTAGTTTGTCCCTTTTGGGCAACCTGACCCTGAGATCGACTCTGCTGGGTATAGGAAGGATAACATTTCCTCTTTTTGCTGAAAAAATAAGACTTCTTTTTGGCTGGAGTGGCTGTAGATTTCGACAATCTATCTAGAGTAGTATTGTCAGCATCCAACTCGTTAGCCTTTTCCTGCCAGTTCTTGTCAAAGAGATTCTCTTCCGTGCAAAGAATGTTGCCTAACGTGTCCTGTACCCAAGTCTCCAAGTCTGATGCCTGAAGCCAGGCAATCAGTCGTGCGCCAATGGCAATAGCAGAGGTTCTTCTGATGCATTCAAAGCAGTCAAAGGTTGCACGATTTACAAACTTGGAGACATCTTGAGCATACTTAACCAGAGCAAGAAAGTCTTGTCTCTTGTCATCTGGGAGAAATTGGCTCATAAGCTCCAAATCTCCTGTAACTTCCTTGAGGAACATTCCCATATACAGTATATATGAACTGATCCTAGCTGAAAGCATGGAAGCCTAAAAGGTTTGGCGCCCAAAAGCGTCCAGAGTCCTGCATTGACGACCTGGAGGATTGGATGCATGCCTCTTTGCACTTTTCATCCTACGCATGGCTGACTCCACCACCATTGAATGGTGTGGCAGCTGAGTCTTTTGAAATCCAGGATATGGGAGAACTCGATAAATAGTATCAAGTCTCCTAGAGTGAGGAGATGTAGTCAGAGGTGTCTCCCACATTCTGAGCATCAAGTTATGCAGGATTTCATGGATGGGCAGAGTGGCTGCCTCCTTTGGAGCTTTAGGATATTGGAAAATTTCCAATTCCTTTGCTCTGGGTTCCTCTTCAGGAGCTACCATGATTGAAAGACCCTTGGCCATATCACAAATAAAATCCTGAAAAGACATGTCCTCTGAAGGTGACATTCTGCGTTGGGGAGAAGAGGGATCCTCAGAGAAACCCTCTAGTACCAGCAGAATTGTCAGAGTCTTCGGAATCGGAGGATTCGAAGTATTCCTGACCATGATGCTCATGCAAAGCATGGTCCCGGTATCGATCGAAGTTGGTATCGAGTTGATCCGGTACCGACCTGTCGATTCCAGCCAAAGATGGCATGGGAAGAATTCACACCGGTGTCGGTACCGGCATCGGTGTAGATGTCGGTGTCGGTGCCCGTTGGACCAACGGTACTGCAGCTGAGAGAAGAGCGATGATGCTGCATTCGATAGCGAGGAACCTCTGGTCTATCGACGCTGTCGATGCCTGGGTATCGGTACCGGAGAAGACGGCCAGAAACCCTAAGCATGGCACGGGTAGTTCTTGCGAGGTTGGGGCCTCGAGAACATCCTGGAGCCCCATTGATGCTTTGGAAGCCAAAGCCTCCTGCCGGGGCTGTTTTGCCAGTGTGGTTCCCTCAAGGGCAATGCCAATGGCCTCTCGATGCTTAGCAGGAGAACTACCCTTTGAGGACCGGCTATTATGTTTAGTTACCTGAGATCCATGGGAGGACGAAAGGCCCTCGATGTAATGGATCTGGCATCCGAAGAAAAGAGGGTACCGAGCTTTGCAGCCCGGTTCCGTCTTCCTCTTTTAGTCATCCCCATACAGGAGAGACATTCAGATGGAGAATGTTCAGGCCCTAAACATTTAAGACACCAATCATGGGTGTCAGTAACAGAAATAGTACCGCCACACTTAGTACATTTTTTAAAACCACTAGTTGGTTTTTCCATGTTTTAGGAATATGGGGCCTAGTGCCCAAAATGGTGCCTAGCACCAAAAAGAAAAGTTTCTGAAGAGAAACAGCTCAAAAGTATAAGCTTGGGGGTTTTTTGGAAAAGAAAAGAACCAGTGGTACCGGTAAGCGTCGTGCGGCAGGCAAACGCGACCACAAGAAAACAATTTTAAAGACGGAGTTTTCTGCGGTGACAGGGTATGGATCCTGTCGGCTCCGCAGAAAATGAAGAACTGAAGAGGGACAGTTGGAAAGGCGGGAAGGCAGCGAGCATGTGCTGAGGGATGCTCCCAAAAGCGTTCTTATAGGACGCTGGGGAGCGTTCCCGCGCAGGCTCCGTCGGTACCGACGATACCCATATGTGAAGACTACATTCCTGCTTGTTCCTGGAGATAAAGCAGCAAAATTCCAAGGGAAAGCATCTTGAACTTTTCCCTCACCAGGAACTTGTTTAAGTTTCGCAAGTCCTCGTTTTTTGGCTCTTGAGCCTGTGTATGGCCAATTCCACAACCATGGAGTTGTGCGGCAGCTGCGCTTTTTGGAACCCAGGGTTCATGCGGACTCGATAGATGGAATCGACCCGCCTGCTAAGAACCGGCATCGAGGCCGGGGACTCCCACATGTGGAGCATCAGCCGTTCCAGCATCGAAGGAACCGTAACAGTAAGGGCTTCCCGTGGGGGAAAGTCATAGTGGAGGGCCTCGAGCTCCTCAGCTCAAGGCTCCTCCTCGGTGTCCGCCAGGAATGCTAAAGCCTTGGCCATGTCCCTGACGAAGTCCGAGAACCAGGTATCCTCCGGGGGGGGGGGGGGGGGATCTTCTCCGAGGCTCTGAACCCGGTGAGTCCGATGGGATACACTGGGTTGTATGGGTGTCTGGGTACTCTTCATCCTCTGTCTCCCACGCCAATTCCTCCTCGGCTCCGGCCGTGAGGGCTTTGATCTTGAACGCCCCGACGCCGATGGCACCTGCGTCGACGACCTCGGTCCCGAACGGGAGGTCAAGGGAGACCCTGGCCGAGGATCGACTCGAGTCCGAAGAGTTGAGGATCGGCTCGGCCTCCGGGGTCGACTTGGACATCGAGGTCCCGGTGGTCGGGGCAGATGGACTGGTGAGACCGGCTATCAGCACCCGCTGCTGCTCCATGAAGACAGACATGCTGCTCTCCAGGGCCGCCAACCTGAGACCGAGCTCAGAAGGCTCTGCAGCCACCGGCTCAGATCCCAACACCGTCGGGCCCGATGCCAGTTCTCCTGGAGGAGAGTCCACGAGCACAACAGCCATTACCTTTCTCGGCGTCTCCGGCTCCGTGCGAGGAAGCTTGACAGGCCGCTCCGACTCAGAGGACCCGGGGCGGCAGTCGGGGCTCCACGACCTGTTCCTCGAGGGCCCAGGTCGATCAGAGGCCTCCAAGGACGCTGCCTTCATGAGCTTTTTCTTCCTTCAGTGTTCCAGCGAGGGAGACCCCGCTCAGAAGACCCCTGACGATGCTCGGGATAAGACTGCTCCAGAGATGTCGAGGCTTCTGAAGAGGTCCGGACCCGGAAGGATGTGGACTCAGAGAAAATCCTTTCACGTTGTTGCTGCCGACTCCTAAGTGTCTTGGAGGACATCTTCCCACATAGGGCGCAGTCCTTCGGGTCATGGTCGAGCTCGAGGCAGCAGTCGTGTGTGTCAGTGAGGGACATTAACATTTTACACCGATCACACTTTTTAAACCCGCTGGCAGCCATCGGGGGAAAAAGGACACCTGCAAGGTCGAACGACCGGGCTGCCAGATAAAAGAACAAAAAGAGCATGAACGCTAGTCACTAACGACAAAAAACGAAAAAAACTGATCCGACTAGACACCGGTGTACCGAGCTGAGGAGGGGAGGAGAACCAGCATCGAACCGGATCCAAAAAGGACAAACTTTAACAGGTTTGACGCACTTTTTCTACGACAGAATTGGAACAATGTCCGTTGGGCTCTGCGGAAAAAGAGAGACTGAGCAAGATGGCACCTTTGGGTGGGAAGGGGACTGTGCAAGCGTGATGCAATCCCAAAGGCTTTCTTCGAAAGCTGGGGAATTGCTCCGCATCAGGGCTCCGTCGGCGCCAACGTCACCCATATGTGAGGATTAACTTCCTGCTTGTTCCTGGAGAATCAATGCTACATAGTTAGTGCTCTGCGCCTTAAAGATAGGCATAGGAAAACAACAACACCCAGATTTTGATGTCAGGGCCGCGTATGACCTCGGTATAGAAAATACGGGTTAGGCAGGCTATGTGCCGATGCGACACATAGCACCGCCCAGCTCAAAATGAGACCCAAGGTTCATAATGCTTCAGTCCATTTTATATGTCCCCTTGTCCATTTCTTTTAAGATATTTTATATGCATTTTATATTCTGTTCTTATTTTGATTTTAATTTTGTTTATGTGGTTGGTCTGTAGTCTTAAACCCTGAAGAAGGCTCTGCCGAAACACGAACTTGTGTGTTCTTAATAGGAATTGGCTTTCCAGTGCATTATCAATACATTTTGTTTGGTCTACTCACTCTAGACTGGTTTGTTTGGCTGCTGCGAGTATACTTGTGCTTCCTTTGGTTGGATTGTCCTGGTGACCTTGCCAGTGTTTTAACCACTAGGCTTTCCCCTCTCTCACTGTCTCTCTTTTTTTTTTTTTTTTTCAACTGCACCTTCATTGTTTTTTTTTTTTCTTTATACTCACCAAAGTGCCCTCCAAGAAGTGAAATTAGATACCCCCACTCAGGAAAGCCATACAGCTCAATACACAATGGCAGGAAGCAGCGAAAATTCAGCCAGGAAGCTCCAACCCACTTCCAAGATTCAACAATGGCCACCATTTGCATCAAAAACTTTCTGGTGAATAGGAACGGCTCAGCTCCATCATACCGAGCTAACAGCAAGGGAACAGCTGCCTGCTGGAGACACTCCAGGTATTGAGTGGCCTTTTGCAGCTGTAATTAGAAGTTTTTCCTTTTCCTTTACTTTCCGCCATTAAAATAAAAACAAATGCCCAAGTCCTGTCCTGGCTCAGAAAACAATTAACGCCCCCATATTTGAGTAAAAGGTTGATAGAGGAGAGAGAAGAGTATAGCAGCAAACAGACTTCTTAGCCATACACAAGCGTGAAGGGGCCGCGCTACAAGCGACTGCTCCAAAGTAGTAGAAAGCATTGTTTCTTTGGATTCTTTGCGTTTATTCAATTACTGCTTAATACATTTCATGTTTTTTTTTGTTTAAGTATACTGACAGCGAGAAAAAGCGTAGTTACTCACCTGTAACAGGTGTTCTCCAGGAGCAGCAGGAATCAGTCCTCACATATGGGTGACGTCGGCGCCGACGGAGCCCTCGCGGAGCAATTTTCCCCAGCTTTCAAAGAAAGCCTTTGGGAATTGCAGCGCGCATGCGCGGTCGCCTTCCCGCCCAAGGGTGCCATCTTAGCCAGTCAGATGACATAGCTAAAAAAGATAGCATAAAAATTTGCAAAAAAACTTAAGCAGATGATTGCAACTCCAAGGGGAGGAGGGAGGGTTGTGAGGACTGATTCCTGCTGCTCCTGGAGAACACCTGTTACAGGTGAGTAACTACGCTTTCTCCAGGACCAAGCAGGAAGTCAGTCCTCACATATGGGACTCCCAAGCTTAAGGCTACCGGAGACCCTAAGCACAAAAATGAGCTCCCTCTAGCTCAGCAGCACAGAAGGAAGGAATCTTCGCTGAATTATTACCCCCCGGTAGCCCACATCCGGGATGGAGGGTAGGAGTTGCTCAAACCTCAAAGAGATTACGGAGGACTGCCTGTCCGAAAGCACTGTCCCTGCGGGACTCCCTCTCGAGACAGTAATGGACCGCAAAAGTCTGGCTCGAAGACCAAGTAGCGGCCCGGCAGATGTCTGCCAGCGGAACAGAGCGGAGGTAAGCCACTGATGTAGCCTTCGCCCGAACACAATGAGCCGTGACTCGACCTTCTAACGAGAGTCCGGCTGCCCCATAAGCCCAAGCGATACAGTCAGCAACCCAGATGGACAGAGTACGCTTGGAGACCGGGAGCCCCAATTTATTGGGGTCAAAAGACACAAAAAGCTGAGCAGCTTTACGGTGCTCCCGCATACGGTCAAGGTAGAAGTTCAGGGCCCTTCTACAGTCCAGGGTATGCAGGACCATTTCAGCTCGGCTGGAGTGTGGTCTGGGAAAGAAGGTCGGAAGTACCACCTCCTGATTGATGTGAAAAGGGGAGACCACATTTGGAAGAAATTTTGGGTGAGTCCGTAGGACTACCCTATTTTTGTAGAACCGAGTGTAAGGGGGATCAGACACGAGGGCCTGCAATTCACTTACGCGTCTAGCGGAAGTGAGGGCTATCAAGAACAATGTTTTCCAAGAAAGAAAACGGAGAGAACAGGTAGCCATAGGTTCAAAAGGCGGACAGGTGATCCGCTGTAAAACCACATTCAGATCCCAGTCAGGCGCTGGCGGGCGCAGAGGTGGTTTAAGTAGAAGGAGACCTCGGAGAAACCTCGCTACGAGAGGGTCGCTGGAAAGAGGTCTGCCGTCCACCGGTACATGATGTGCTGAAAGAGCACGGAGGTGAACTTTGACGGAGTTGGACTTAAGTCCCAGATTAGAGAGGTAGAGCAAGTACTGCAAGATCACCGACACCGAGCAGGAGAAGGGATCCTGAGACTGCTGGGTACACCAAACGGAAAAGCGACGCCATTTAAGGGCGTAGCATTTGCGGGTAGAAGGTCGCCGAGAAGCTAGGACGACCTCCTCCACCTCTGCCGGCAGGAGAAGGGGAGCAAGGACTACCCTCTCAGCAGCCAGGCCATTAGATTGAGAGATCTGAGGTTGGGGTGTAGCAGAGACCCCTGATCCTGAGTGAGGAGATCCGGTTGAAACCCCAGAGGGAATGGATCCTCTACCGCTAATTGCAGCAGGAGTGGAAACCACGGCTGTCTGGGCCAGCGAGGGGCCACCAGGATCATGGAGGCTTTGTCTCGGAGAACCTTGAAAAGAGTTCGAGAGACTAGCGGGATGGGAGGAAAAGCATACAGAAGGCTCTCCGACCATGAGAGTAGAAAAGCGTCTGCCGCAACTCGAAGGGGATGTGGCTGACGAGAGCAGAAGCGAGGAAGTTGCCGGTTGTGAGGACTGGCAAAGAGATCCATCGTGGGGAGGCCCCACTTTAGAAAGAGCTTCTGAACTACCAAGGGATCCAGGCGCCACTCGTGCGGCTGGAGGATCCTGCTGAGTTTGTCCGCCAGGCAATTTTCTTGGCCTGGGAGATAAACTGCCTTGAGAAGAACGCCGTGACTGACGGCCCAAGAGCAGAGCTTCTGTGCTTCCCGACAGAGAAGGAAGGAGCCCGTGCCCCCCTGTTTGTTCACGTAGAACATGGCAACTTGATTGTCCGTCTGGACAAGGACGGACTGGTGAGAGGTCAGGTGGGAGAAAGCCCTGAGAGCCAGGCGGATCGCTCTGAGCTCCAGGAAGTTGATCTGCTGAGCAGACTCCCACGTGGTCCAGAGGCCCTGAGTACGTGCCCCTTGACAATGTGCACCCCAACCCAGGAGGGACGCATCTGTCGTCAGCACCTGGGCCGGCTGAGGTGACTGAAAAGGCATGCCGAGTACCAGGTTCGGCCGATGAAGCCACCACTGGAGAGACGAGGCCAGCGGCTCGGAGACGCGCACTAGGTCTGCTAGGCCGCCTGTGGCTTGGTGCCACTGCTTGCGAAGACACCATTGAGCAGGCCGCATATTCAGGCGGGCATTGGGGGTCACATGGACGGTGGAAGCCATATGGCCGAGCAGTCTCAGGAAGCGCCTGGCGGAGACCAGGGACTGGCTGCGAAAACGGTCGGCTAGGTCCATGAGCCGTTGAGCCCTGTCGAGAGGCAGGAAAGCTCACGCCTGAGGAGTGTGCAGTCTTGCGCCGATGAACTCGAGATCCTGTGAGGGGAGCAAAGTGGACTTTGCGAAGTTTATGACAAAGCCCAAGTACTGCAGAAGAGTCACCGTGCGGTGTGTGGCGTTGGTGACCTCCGGAGCGGACGCTGCTCTGATGAGCCAGTCGTCGAGGTACGGGAAGACATAGAGGCCGTGAAGCCGGAGATGGGCCGCCACCATCGCAAGACATTTTGTGAAGACTCGCGGTGCGGAGGACAGGCCAAAGGGCAGTACCCTGTACTGGTAATGATTTCCTGCCACCACAAACCTTAGGTATTGGCGGTGGCTTGGGTGGATGAGGATGTGCGTGTAGGCATCCTTTAGATCCAAGGAGCATAGCCAATCTCCCTGCTGGAGGTAGGGCAGAAGGATTCCAAGGGTAAGCATTTTGAACTTTTCCCGCACGAGGAACCTGTTGAGGTTGCGCAAGTCCAGGATGGGTCTGAGGCCTCCTGTCCTTTTTGGTACTAGAAAATACCTGGAATAAAAGCCTTGACCTCTCAGGTGGTGGGGCACCGGTTCCACCGCCTGTTCCTGTAGAAGACCTGCTAACTCCTGAAGGAGTAAGTCCCTGTGCAGAGGGAGTCGTGGAGGTTCTCCCGGGAAATAGGAGGGAGGGACCTGGTGGAAGTGGAGAAGATAGCCTTCTCTTACGACTTGAAGCACCCAGGCATCTGAAGTGATGTTGGACCACCTGTGGGCGAAGTGAACCAGCCGGCCTCCGGTGCTGGGAGGAGCCAGCGGAGGGGGAGAGGCTATGCTTAAGGAGTCAAAAACCCCCACCCTGCTGAGCAGGGGCTGGTGGTGCAGGCTTGGGGGCTTGCTGCCTACGGGACCCGTTACCCCGTCCCTTGGCCTGCTGGCCCTGTTGGGGAGCTGCGGGGGCCTGATATTGGGGGTAGTGTTTATAGGCAGCCGCCTTTCTCGGGTAAAAGGACTTCTTTCCCGAGCCCTTCTTTTTCTGGGAAGGGGCGGAGGTCTTCCTAGAAAGCCTAGTCCTGGTGAGAGTCTCCGTCTCGATCTGTGCAGCCTTTTCTGCCATAGGTTTGCCAAAGAGGTTTTCACCTCGGCAGGGGACATCGACCAACTTGTCCTGCACCCAGGGCTCAAGGTCAGACGACTGAAGCCAAGCCTGTCGGCGGGCACCGATGCCGGCTGCGGCCACTCGAGCCGATGCTTCAAAGCCATCATAGGCTGCTCGGGATATGAATTTTGAGCATTCCCGAATGCCAGTGGACAAGGCTAGGAACCTCCGCAAAGGTTCCTCGGACAATCCAGCGGAGAATCCGGCTAGCTCTTTAGCCAGGTCTCGAAGATACATGCCCATGTATAGCTGGTAGGTCTGGACACGACACGCAAGCATAGAGCCCTGGAAACACTTCTTACCAAGGCCATCCAGGTTACGGGCCTCCCTGCCAGGAGGCACCGAGGAGTGCATCTTCTGGCTCTTAAGACGATGCATGGCCGATTCCACTACCATGGAATGGTGTGGTAGCTGTGCTTTTTGGAAGCCAGGGCTCTTGCGGACTCGATAGATAGAATCGACCCGCTTGCTCAGGACCGGCTGCTCAGGACCGGCGAGGAGGCCGGACTCTCCCACATGCGGAAGAGTAGTCTTTCCAGCATGGGAGGAACCGGTACAGTAAAGTGTTCCCTGGCGGGAGAGTCATACTGGAGGGCGTCGAGCTCTTCGGCTCGAGGCTCCTCCTCGGGGTCCGCAGGGAAGGCCAAAGCCTTGGCCATATCCCTGACGAAGTCCGAGAACCGGGCATCCTCCAGAGGGGACTGCTTCCGAGGTTCGGACTCAGGCGAGTCCGAGGGGACACACCGAGTCCGAAAAGAATCAGGTGACTCTTCCTCTTCAGACTCCCAGACCGACTCCGAGGAGGAATCGGTGGGGTCGGCTCGGGCAGGCTGCGGCACCCGCCGCCCCGGGAGTCGGCGTTGGCGACCTCGGTCCCTAACGGGAGGCCGAGGGTGACCTCGACCGAGGATCGACTCGAGTTCGCATGGACTCGAGGATCGGCTCGGTCTCCGGGGTCGACTTAGACGTCGACGTCCCGGCGGTCGGGGCAGCGGCGCCAGCGAGGCTAGCGAGCAGTGCCCGCTGCTGGTCCATGAAGGCAGACAGTCTGCTCTCCAAGGCCGTCAACCTGAGTCCGACCTCAGGTGACCCAGCAGCCCCCGACTCGGGCCCCGACGGCGTCGGGCCCGACGTCGGCGGTCTCAGAGGCGAGTCCAGGAGGACCACAGGACTTACCCGAGCAGGCAGCTCCAACTCCATGCGAGGTCGCTTCGAGAGGTGCTCCTTCTCCAAGAACCCGGGACGGCTATCGGGGCTATGCGACCTGGCCCTCGCGGAGCCAGGAGCGTCCACCGACGCCGCCCTCGCGGGTTTCACCTTCCGTCGATGGTCCCCGGAGGGAGAACCCCTGTCGGAGGAACTCCGGCGACGGTCCGAGCTGGAACCTCTGGACGCCGAGGCCTCCGACGAGGTCCGGGTACGGCTGGGGTCAGCGAAGATCCTATCCCGCTGATGCCGCCGACTTCTCAACGCTTTGGAGGACATTTTGCCACAGGCCCCACAGATCATTTCTTCATGATCCGGGCCCAGGCAGCGGAGGCAATTATCGTGTGTGTCAGTTAGTGACATATTTCGGTCACACTGACCACACCGCTTGAAACCACTGGCAGCCATCGGGGGAAAAAGGGCCCCTGCGAGGTCAAAGGACCGGGCTGCCAGTGAAAAAACCGAAAACGAAACTGACTTAATCAGAAAAGCCGAAAAAAGAAGAAGAGGACTCGTGACCGGCGTCGCGAGTCCGGGCGGGAAAAAGACCAGCGTCGACCGAAGGAAAAAAGAGAATAAAATCAACTTTTTTGCGGGGACACGACGGGTACGTCTGTAGGGCTCCGCGGAAAAAAGAAGACTGGCTAAGATGGCACCCTTGGGCGGGAAGGCGACCGCGCATGCGCGCTGCAATTCCCAAAGGCTTTCTTTGAAAGCTGGGGAAAATTGCTCCGCGAGGGCTCCGTCGGCGCCGACGTCACCCATATGTGAGGACTGACTTCCTGCTTGGTCCTGGAGAACAGATGATGCTAAGGAAAAAATGCCTGACAGTCCTTCCCGCCAGAAAAGAAGAGCACTAACCGTGCCATTACCACCACAAACCCCAAAGGCTTTTTACTTCAGGTAATTCTATTAAGAATCACAATTTTGCAGCAGCCCAAAATTGTACTAGTCTCAATACAGAGAGAGAGAGAACCGTCCCCTGTCCATCAGTCATCTCCCCCACTCAAGGGGACGTCAGACTACAATCCCCTCTAGAGGATCTCTTTTGTTTTTTCCCCAAGAGCTTTGACTGCTGCAACTACCCCATGCGGCCCTACCTCAGAATGTTTCTACGGAGAAGCAGGAAAGAAAGGCCACTTTCAGAAAGACATTTATCCCCAAAACAAATACAGAATTATGGTACAGAGAGCCAGCAGGGGGAGAGGGAGAGGGACCTGGCACCTCCAGGTTTTGCACCCTGGGGCTTGGTACCAGCTGTAGTTGACAAAAGCCCCTTCCCTTATCTTTCTTCCAATTCAGTTCAGACTGCATAGGCTGAGAGAATCTCCATCTGCTGGAGACTGAGAAATACTGGCAAGATCGAGGCTGCATAGACCCCTTTGTACCATGACGTCAAAATGAAGCCGATGGTTCTCAGTCTCCATCTGCTGGTAGGAGTGCATAACCCACACGCCTGGACTGGAATGGAGAGATAGGGAAAGTTTTGTTTCTTGACACTATTAATACCTTCATGCATTTAGTATTTAATCTTTTTATTTATTGTAAATAGTTTACATATTAGACAGCATACATTTTGATTCCATTGTAAGAAGCTAACATATTGAAACATTATAGACAATATACACTTTAAGATAACTTAAAAAGCATACATATTGAAACAATGTAAACAGCATACATATTAACAATGTTAAACATATTTTATTTTTCTCCCCTTCCTCCCCCTTTATCCACCACCCCCATCCCATACTCCCTCCCATTCCTTACCTTTATCCCCTTCCCCCCCCCATATACCACCACCCCCATCCCATACTCCCATACTCCCTCCCATTCCTTACCTTTATCCCCCCCTCCCACTCAATAATAATTCATTAAAAAAAAAAGTCAATTAATACATTATAATTTCCCCTTCTCCTTCCTGCACCTTCACCCTTTTACACTTTCCCCTTCCAATCCCCATCCTCCCTACTAAACCAATTCTAACCTAACCCTTATGTAATTCTAACTTAGCCAATTTAAATTGTTAAAATATCATTCCTTGCCCTTGCTGAAACCCCATCAAGATAAGGAGACCAAACATTTAAAAAATAAGCTCTTTTACGCACATGTTTCCTAGTAGATACTCCTTCCCATAAAATCAATTGATGTAATACGTTCTCCACTCCACCCAAAATTCTGGACCTTTAGGATCTCTCCAATTCCGAAGTATACATTGTTTAGCAAGCAGACAACATTTCCTCACTAAATGTCTATTCCCTGATAATGAAAGCCCTAAAGAATCTGGAACATCAAGAATTGCAAACCCTGGAGTCAAATTAAAGATTGCCTCAATATACCACTTAGAAATTTTTGAATATTAATCCAAAATTTCTTCACACATATACAAGTCCAGAACATATGCCCCAAATGTGCCTTCTCCATTCTACACCTTGGGCATTCACTACATTGAGCAAAGCCCCTTCTCCATGCTCTATATGGTGATATGTAAGCACGTTCTATTATCTTAAATTGCATTTCACGTAATTTTGCCCCCGCTATTTGTCTAGGAATACACCCAATGGCCTTTTCCCAGGCAAACCTTTCAAGATTGATTCCTAATTCTTTTCCCCAATGCAAACTCAAATGGTCAAAATTCTTGACATGAACTAAATTAAATAAAGCCTTATTATATTCTGCTACAGTTATCCTTTCCTTGTCCTTCAACGTAAACCAATCTTCCAATTTTCTAAAATTTTCTGATCTCAAACCAATTCTCCTATCAGCTATGGAAATCAAATAATATTTTAAATGTAGATATGCATAAAAATGCCCCTGAGACAAACCATAACTTCTTTTTAATTCACTAAATGGTTTAAGTACACCCTCTTCATTAATTACTTGATACAGCAGAAAAAGACCCTTTTTCTCCCAACCTTTAAATAAAATTGACTTTGTACTCAGATGAAAGTCAATATTACCCTGCAGTGGCAAATAACCTGAAATTTCACTTGAAACACCCAATATTTCACAAAGCTTCTTCCAACTCCATCGAACCCCCTGCCATAATATATTACTTTTAAATACTTTAGGAAACTTCATGCTCGATACATGTAACATTGACCGAAGAGAATAAGGAGCAACTAATGCTGATTCAAAATCATAAGGAGTATAAACCGAAGTACCACCTATCCAATCACGTACGTGACGAAGTAAACAACCCATATTATATAATTCTATACAAGGTAACCCCATACCACCTTGTTGCCATGAACCATACAAACGATCAATTCTTAATCTTGGATGTTTCCCTCTCCAAAAAAATCGCTGCAACAATCTCTCTAATTTCTGCACATCCTGTCTTAAAAGTCGCAACGGAATTAATTGTAAAATATACAAAATTTTGGAAAAAATCATCATCTTATATGCAGCTATCCTACCACCTAATGAAAGTGGCAAAGGTGTCCAAACCTGTAATTTATTTTGTATATCTCGCATCAAAGGCCTAACATTCTGCCTATACAAATGGCTCGGATTTTTAGGCAACCAAATTCCTAAATACTTAAATTTGTTAATAGCCCATTTTAATGGAAACTCATCACCCCATTTTCTCTGTAACCCCCCATTAATATCCAAAGCTTCTGATTTAGTCATATTCAATCTTAAACCAGCAATTTCCCCAAATCGTCTAATCATATCTAGAAGTCTTTTTAAAGATTCACAAGGATTTAACAACATGACTAATAAATCATCTGCAAAAGCAGAAATCTTAAATATACATGTCCCAACTTTCACTCCTTGTATTTCATCACAAGCATAAATCAATCTCAGTAAAGGATCCAAAGAAAGCACAAACAACAATGGTGATAAAGGACAACCCTGTCTAGTTCCACGTGTAATATAAAAATTATTTGTAATCTGTCCATTAACCCCACTTAACCCTCCATAGCCCATGTTCCCTGTAAAATAGTTATCTCCAAGTTATAATGCCCTGTTCAATGTAATTTCAGTTTGTTCAATGTAAACCGCACTGATGCAGAATAGCGCGGTATATAAGAGAATGTAAATAAATAAATAAATAAATAAATAACTCCTATTACTGCATTTGGTTTATAATACAAAGCACTAATTCCTTTTATATATCTTTCACCTATGCCATAGGTTTTTAATATTTCAAATAAATATTTCCATTCTACTCTATCAAAAGCTTTTTCTGCATCAAAACTTACCAATAAAGATGGGACATCCATTTTTCTAACCCAGCTCAATGCTCCTAATATTTTTCTTACATTCTTTGAAGGGTACCGTTCTCTCACAAATCCAGTCTGACAATCATGTAATAAAATAGGCAGATAACCTGCCAACCGATCTGCTAAAATCTACCTTCATGCATTTAAATGCCTCCATCATGTCCCGTATCTCTCCTCTAAGATACACGTTAGGTAACTTTTTTTTTTTTATGAACTTTATTTAGAAATTAATCAGACATGCCAAAAAAAAACCATCACACAACTATAAGCCTCCAGCCAAGGTGTATTCTTATCCTCGGCAGGAGGCAAATGACCGATACAGGCACATATGAATAGCAAAGGGCAAACAACCACAGCAATATAATTTTATACTTTTAATACTCTACCCCCCCTCCCCTCCCCCTCCACCCAGTCGCAAACCACACCCCCATGTACTTTACCAGCAGTACCTCCTCTGTCTCTCCCCTCCAGCTTCCCTCCTACCATCCCGACGGTCACTACGCTTACCTAATACCCCACATTCAATATTTCATTACGACATCGCGGGCCCAGTATTTGAATATAGGGTTCCCACTGCCGCATAAAAATTAACCATTTCTGCGGGTTACCCCGCGCCCTCCATCGTTCTACTAACAGCTGCTGATGTAAGGAATTACGCCACTCCCAAAAGGAGGGCGGAGTCGGCTCTCGCCATCGACGAAGCACTGGACCCTTTCCCACCAGACATGCCTTACGCACCCATCGCCGAACCCACCTCCCCCTGGGAGAACCCTGGCTCAATTGATCCAGGACCACAAACGCGCCCGTCCAGGGAATCCGCTGGCACAAAACTCCCGCCAGCCAGTTGCTGATCCGCCTCCAGTACGGTCTAATGTACTTACATTCCCACCACATATGCAACAGATTAGCCAAGGGCTCCGCACATCTGGGACAGCTCCCGTCGGTAGTAATTTATTTATTTATTTTATTTATTTAGACAGTTTTGTATACCGCCTTATCCTTCAATCAAAGCGGTCACAACACATTTGGGGGATACATTTAACATGCAGGGATATGAGACACATACACTAATACTTACAGGGAACATGGGCAATGGAGGGTTAAGTGGCTTGCATAAGACCACAAGGAGCATCTGTGGGACTAGAAACCCCAGTCCTTCTGGCCCAAGGTTCCTGTCCTCTAGTGGGATTTGAACTCCCGACCTTCCGGCCTGAAGTACCTTGCCCCAACCACTAGGCTACTCCTCCCTATGATAATAATATGGCTACGTAATACGTTAGGTAACTTTATAAGAGCCTACCAGAGTGTATACATGCTCAAGTACTTACAGAATTACTCCCATATGACTTATCAAAATGTGTTCCCTAGAAGTCATATTTTTGAATGGAATCTTTATCCACTCTTGCTAGAACAAACAGAAGCTTTGAAGATTATCCTACCTTAAGGATGGGCTCCATGTAAGGACGAATAAGGCGAGGGGCATTGGAGACCAGATGGCCCAGCATCCTAGCACTTTGTTCTTTATTCCGACCAACCCCACTATGTTCCAGTTCTGTCAAAATCTACAAGGGTGAAAAATGGTGAAATTCTAATCAATGCTCCTTTTCTTGGAGATGGCTCTGGTTGATGCCAATAGCATTTCACCATCATACCTGGATTAACATCTTGCGCAGGAATGGCATGACAAAGGCAGGGTTCATACTGCTGAGTCTACCAATGGTACATATTGCAAGCTCTCGGATCTCAAACACCTCATCATTCAGTGCTACAAACAGGGCCTGCAAGTTCTCTGCCTGGGCTAGGTGTGTGTCAAAGCGCTCATCCAGAGAAGCCAAAACACAATAGCGAATATCAGGGTCTGCAAGAAGAAATTCTGCTTGGAGTACATACAAAACCGTGGTCAGTTACATTTCAGGCTATATAATCTTCCTGGTATTAATCTCTGCCATTAGTTCATGCTGCTGCTCCATACCTAGGGTTACCAACTGGTCAGTACTTGGCCAGCTTAGCTAGTTTTGCTGAAGGAAGTCTTATAGCTAGATGAACCTTAAAACATTCCCCACCATACAACTCCACTTCCTCCTCTGAAGGACTCCAGGTCTACTCACCACCCCTGAGGCTTCAACTATTATCCACTCCCCAAAAGCTTATCCTCTGAATAGTTCTCTCTTTCAAAGCTCTGGCAGCTAGGAGACAGCAGTATCTGCACTTACATTAGCACAGGGACTGCAAGTTCAGCAAAAGCGTAATGACAGACTCTGCAGTGACTCCATACACTCTTCATACATGGCTCCTTTGCAATGAAGAATGCCCAAAGAGGAAGCAGAGCCTCTATAGTGCTTGTGCCACACATGCTGGGCTTACAAGCTCCCAACATCACTATATCTTGTCAGTTACAATAGGGAGAAAGCTGAATTAAGAGACAGTATGATTGATCCAAGGTCTGTGGAGGAGGTACAGAGAGGTCATAAGAACCAAGCACAGGGAAACCGGAGAAAATGAAAGAGACCAGTTCCATGGGGCAGCTGGGGTTTGGTTGGTATTTTTTGCATTTTCCTCCTCCACTACCACATTACTAGCGTATATGCCTCTATCATAAACATGCTATACTGCTCCACACCGGTTGGTGTATTTATGAGTTATTTATTTTTATTTATTTAGACATACTTGTATACCACCTTATCCTACAATCAATTTTTTATACCGCTTTATCATTTCAGTCAAAGCAGTTTACATTGTAACTTAAACTTGGTAATGTACATTAAACAGGGACATTGTTAACTTGGATTTTTCTGAGCATTGGAGGGTTAAGTGACTTGCCCAAGGCCACAAGGAGTGCTAGTGGGAATCAAACCCTGGTCTCTTGGTTCCCAAGCCAGTGCTCTAACCTTTAGGCTACTCCTCCATTTATATTGTGCCCTTACTCAGGGTGCCTTACAAACAAATGCTCATGATAGGAAAAGCCAAAAAAGCAAAAGGTTGGCAGAATAAAAAATATACAATGGAACAGGGAAGGAGATGGAGTGAAGCATTTGAATAGATTAGGGGGAAGGCTGCTTGAAAAAGCAAGCCTTTAGGTGGAAGCCAAATGCAGGACAGTAAAGTAGAACCAAACAAGGGGAACTGTGGAAAGTAGAGGGATACAAGTAAAGGTGGGCACTAAGCTAAAGATAAACATCAATAACTTGAATTGAGAACATTACTGGATTGATAGCTAATGACAGGAAGTCAGAAAGGGGGTGCCTAAGGAACAATTAGGTACCTCCTTCCCCCATTACATTGTTACTGGTATCTGTCCCTGACCACATATTGCTTTCTAGCATCAATGTACATTACTGTTCCATTCCTATCCATAGAATACTCCCTCATCAACACTCCCACCAAGCTGCACTTGAGTCATCTGTCCTACCAGTAGAGAAAGATCCTGTGATATGGAAAAATTTGGTTTATCTGCTAATTTTCTTTCCTAGAGTTCTACCAGACCAGTCCTGAATGAATGGGTTATGCCCCTCTACCAGGAGATAGAGACATGGAACAAAAGGTTGTGATCTTCTTTCATATAGGACACCACACAGCTACATGCACCTCAATATTTTCTGTAACAAAACTAATTAGAGAACCAAGTGTAAAAGTTTCACAAAACTCTAGGAGGTGGGTCGGAAATCATTCACCTGTTTCTTGGCAAATTATTCAAGAAAAACCAAGAACTTTAGGCTCCAACACTAACGAGATGTTCAGGAAGCACAAGGCTTTTGATAAACACTTACTACATAGCGACAACTCTAGGGTGGGACTCTGGACTGGTCTAGTAAGATTTATGAAAAGAAAATAGGAATGTAAGACCAAATTTTTCCTTCTTTATAATCCAACAGACCAGTCCAGAACGAGCAATCCAATACACTGGACAGGAACGTGTCATTCTATTAAAAAAAAAGTCCTCCCTCAAAAGACAAACAATATATTGTACCTTGATAAAAATGCAACAGCCATCCTCTATCATTCTCAGGAAAAGGCATGCTGCGACTCCACCAAGGAGGTTGCCACCCTCTGGCAGAACACCACAACAATCAGATTATTCATCCCCTCCATAGAAAGAGAAAGAAAAACCTACTTTAAGCCATCAAGATAAAAGACTGTGAAGCAAAATCTTCTTTCTTGGACCACCTGAAGAAAAACAAAACCCAAGCTCAACAGATATCTGCAAATCCAGTACAGGATATTTCATACCTCCAACATACGAAGAGTATGGAAGAAGTCCCTGCAACCTTCTTATTTAAAGGGAGTATGTCCAGTAGGTAGAAAATACAGAATTGCTAGAATAGAACCTCCCACCATCACGAAAAGCACAAACAGTTTCCAGTCATCTAGAACCTGGACCTTAGTCAACCTTCAAGCTGACCAAACCTTGAACCAGGAACACCATGCACAGGGCAAGGTGTTCCAGGGATGTCCTTCAAAATGGCACCAAGTGGGGTCTTCTCACAAGAGCCCAGATAATGTTTGAGCCAAAATTAGCTGAATCATTAGAGTTCAAAGAAGCATGACTCCCCATCAAACGCACCCCATTTAGTGAAGCTCATGAAATGGCACTACTCTGTCTTTGAACATCTGTGAACACTTCCATCTGGACCCTAAAAAAAAATGAATGTATGCCTCCCTGAAGACATTCCAGCAAGAAGGCCCAAACATGTGACAGACTTCTCAAACAATGAGCAGACTCGCTCTGTATATCACTGTTACACACCTTCCAGGGACACATATGAGGAGAAATAAAGCCTCCTATTGCCTTTAGAGCGAAGAAAAGGACTTCAGCCAAGGTCCCATTCCATGTAAGATGTGACCTCTCAAGAAACCATGCAGATAACTGTTCCCTTTTAACAAAACGTCTAAGCAGACCATACCACAGGCACCCAGGCAGAATGGCATCACAAGGCCCACTAGGACAAGTCAATCCTCAACAAAAAACATGATCTGACAGGGATTAAGGAAAACATACATAAATAATGACTGCCTTCGACTCCACCTGCCATAGAGAGAATTCTGGGCCAACCCTTTACTCGGTGTAGACTGAAGAGATGAGGCAATTCAAGATCCACATTGATGTTACCATGCCCTGCTTTGGAATGTTTTAGCAAGCTCTATTGAGAGCAAAGATGTGCCCCAAGTAAGTCCCATACCCTGAGACCCACAAGACAATTGCTGAAAACAAATCAGTGTGTGTCCTTCTTCAATACCCGCCAACTGGTGCCACAAACTAACACTCAGGAATGGAACTCTAACCCTGGAACCAACGATGCAGTTTTCTTGGGCACCAGCAAGTTCTTTGTGTCTGGCTAAGAAACTATAGCGAAAAAAAATGTGACTAAACCCACAAAATATAAACCCAACAAAACAAAACAAAAAATAAAGATAAAGGGTAATGTGAAGGCATCAGAAGGCATTTAAAGAAAGCACAGTTACTTACCTGTAACAGGTGATCTCAGGGAACAGCAGGAATTAGTCTTCACATGTGGGTACGTCGGCGCCGACGGAGCCCGCACGGGAATGCTCCCCAGCATCCAATCAGAAAGCTTTTGGGAGCATCCCTCGCGCCTGCGCGGTGACTTCCCGCCTTTCCCGCTGCCTCTCCCCAGTTGAGTTTCATAGCTGAGACAGAAGGAGAGGAAGAGGAAAGGAAATAGATAGATACAACTCCTAGGGGAGGTGGGAGGGTTGTGAAGACTAATTCCTGCTGTTCCCTGAGATCACCTGTTACAGGTAAGTAACTGTGCTATCTCCAGGAACAAGCAGGAATGAGTCTTCACATGTGGGGACTCCCTAGCTGAGGGTGCCATGGGAGATCCCATAAAATGCGTATCCCTGGACAGGACGGCATTTTCCCAACCTGGATCCCCGGCATCCCCTGAGGGACGGGGGGTAGGAGTTGAGGAGAGAAGAGTTGCAGAGGAACAACAAAAAACTAAAGACCACAGAGGAGATGAGTCTTTAGAATGCATGTCAGGTATCATTAAAGCATTTAATGAACTAGTACCATATAGAGCTTACCTACTGGATTGTAGGAAGTAGAACTGTGATGGAAGGTACTGTAGACGCAGTAGCGGAATCTTCAAGGGAACTTCACAGCAGTGAGGATGAAGTTCCAAATCTGGAATGGGCAGGTGAAGAACGGCAGGTCTTCAATGGAAAGCTTTATGTGAAAAAGCTGAGAACTCTTTTAGGCACAGAGTTAACATTGAGGATTAAAAGGAGAAGACTGACCGATCTGGAATTAGCCCAGTCCGGAAGGGAAGAGAGGGTATGGAAAAAAAACCCTTTCCCAGGGAAAACAGGAGGGTACTCCGGAACACTGAAGATGTACACTGTCTTTCCTACAAGACAAATGGGTTCAGTTTCTATAGAGCAACTCTGGTATGACCCGTAAAAGAAAATTTGCTGCCCCAATATTGGGGCAGCAAATTCACTGTCTTTCCTAGCCAATAAGAAATAGGAAGACAGTGAAGTATGATACCTCATAGATAAGGAGGTATAACACAAAAATAGAAGCTGTTGACGCCACAGCAATAATTGTGAGTATAACCGGACCCAGTTACCAAGCCATATGATAATAGGCAAGCGGACTGTCTGGACCCCTTAGAAAGTAAAAAAAGAAACTTTAGTACCGACAGTTAGGGAGATAGTGGGTAATACACAAGGTGCTATGACCATCTCCCAAAAAGCGCATACCTACATAGATATATGAACTATATGCATATCAAGACAGATGTGAACATATATGTCTAGACAAGTGTGACATATATATCTATATATAGATATAGATGGGCATGGTTTATGCCCACCCAGGGTACAAAAAAAAACATGTATGCATAGGACACATACATACATGAAAACAATACTGCCTGCAACTGGGCCACAGAAGAGTATAGAGAATCCATTTCTGTGGTACAGGGATGCAGATCAACGGAATTAGCAGTATAGTTGCGTGAAGAACAGAGGACAATATGAGTCTGGGGAGAGCACGTCAGGAGCACTTTAGGCTGCTGATGCGTCCCAAGGACAGAAAACGCATAGACCAAGATACCAGGATGACCCAGCCAAGGGACTCAGGGGTATCATGTACAGTAAAAGAGTATGCGTTGTCCAAGTGGAGAAGAAACATAATGCCAAGCTGTAAGGAAAAAGGGGGGGGGGGGATTCCTGCCAGATTGGGAGCTCCTTGGACATTCACGCAGAACAAACTTGTCTTCTGCATCACAACGGAAGACAAGAGGGTAAAATTATCTAAATAGCCATGGAATGACTATATAAGCCTCTTCTATTATATGGAAGACCCTCAGACTCTATGGCAAGGGCCCACTGTGGGAAGCCTCTCTGACGATTGCAGAGAGCATCGTGCAGGAGATGGGACTGACAGAAGTCGACAGGTTGCCACATCCTCGATAAGGACACGGCCAGGAGAAGATAACCTGCAGTGAGTGTCAGCACGCAGATAGATGAGAGCAGCGTGCAGAAGCATTAAAGTACGCACTGGAACTCCTGCACACACAGCAACTGAACAAGATAGCAGAGGGGATTCTCCTGTATGAAACAGGGAGAAGACAGACCAAGGGAGCGGGGATATTCCGGCCCTGTCTGAGGAGTTGTCCAAAACATGCGTTGAAGGATAACAGGAAGTCTACACTGGAAAGAAAGAGAGAGAGAGACGTTCCAGTATGGTACCGGCTCAAGCAGGGGAAACCCTGGAAGAGAGGGGTTGAAGGTGACGTACCATATGGTAAGTCAGCAGAAGGAAAGAATGTCCATGTGGGGACAGAAGCTATCATGGGATAGTGGTGATCTCCCTTTATAGAAATAAGAAAGGGAGAATGCTGTGACCCATGGACAAAAGCATACTGAAAAGAAAACCCAGTGCAGAGTTGGAAGAAGAACTTCTGGTAAGAAGAAGTTAATTGTAGACTGCAGCATACAGGAGCCTATGGCTGCCGGTTATGATTATCCTGGTGAGAGCCTGGGAACTTCAGACCAGGATGAGATGTCCCTTGCTTGGGGACATCTGGAGGATGGGCAGAAGGAGGATGAAACTTTCTTTTCTTAGGGAAAGAAGGTTTGGTAGGACATTTCCTACATCCTGGGGAAAAAGAAGGCTTAGGATGGTTTCCAGAACTAGGAAAGTCAGTGGAGCACTGAGCAACCTGACGTAAAGCCTCGATATTGAAAAGATTTTCTCCAGTACACGGAGAATTACCCAGTGTATGTTGTGCCCATCTGCTCAGGTCTGAAGCCTGCAGCCAGGCTGTACGACGTTCTCCAATGGCAATAGCAGAGGACCTGCTAACAGACTCAAAAGAGTCTAGAGAGGCACGAGAAAGAAACCAAGAGATATTCCTGCTATGGTTAAGAAGCAAGGAATAGTCAGAGGCCTTAGGTTCTGACAAAAAAGGAGACAAAAGAGATAATTTCTCTGTGACCTCCCGAAGTGTTAGAATCATATAAAAGATATATGAAATAATTCTGGAAGCCAACATGGAAGTTTGGAAGGTTTGACGCCCAAAGGCATCAAGTGCTTTAGCTGCACGACCTGGAGGAGAAGAAGAATGCTTCTTCTTGCTTCTGACCTTCCTCACTGCCGATTCCACTACAATGGAATGATGCGGAAGTTGGTTCTTCTGAAACCCCGGAGAGGGGGGCACCTGATATAGAACATGCATGGCTGTAGAAGGTGCAGGAACCCTTAAAGGCGACTGCCAAATCCCCAGAAGAAGGTCCTGCAAAGAAGGATGTAAAGGAAGCATCATGGTTGCTTTTTCTGCAGGACCTTGGTTAAGAGTAGGGCCAGGAATAGGAATGGCAAGAAAGTCTGCCATGTCAAGGAGAAATTCCTGAAAGAAGGAACTCCCAGAGGAACTATTCCTGGGTAGGCTGAGATTGAATGAGCAGCTTGAACACCAGAAGACCTACCGGACTGGTGCACCAAAGGAATCCTGCTAGATGGAGAATGATACCGACAGTTCCGATTCGAGGCAGTTAGTACTGCATCGTCGGTTCCTGGTATCGATTCCAAGCTAGGTATAGAAAGGATCGATGGCACCGATGGAACTGCAGGAGTTGACATCGATACCGACACCGGCATCGGGGACGGCAATGTCCTCGGAGCCGGCAGCGGCGGCTGCCGAAGTGATACCGAGGCAACCAGAGAGCTTTGATTCCGATTCGAGGCAGTTAGCACTGCATCGTTGGTTCCCGGTATCTATTCCAAGCTAGGCATCGAAAGGATCGAAGGCACTGATGGAACTACAGGAGTCGACATCGATACCGTACTGCGTAGCCGGAAGGGACAAGGATCGGTTCCGAAAACCGTCGGAACCAAGTCATCCAGACTGGATATCGACTCTAGACTCTAGACTGGGCATCGAACCGAGCGAGGTTATCGACGCCCGTCTAGAGGGCACCGACGTCTGTGGTGGTGTCGGCGATGCTGATCCCGGAACGTTAATCGGAATCGCATCGATCGGCGCCAAAGACGCCCCTCGGCGAAGAGAGGAACACTCGACACCGGTGCCGATGTCGGGGTATAGGTATCGCCCGAAGCCGGTACCCCCTCCGAGCATGGCGTAGCAAAAGGAAAAGCCATCTGGGGCGTATCGCTCGGCCCCGAGGCCCAGGATACCCGACGCCGAGCCCCGGTGGAGAGTGGAACACTCGACACCGACGCCGATGCCGGGGCATCGGCGCCGCTCGAAGCCGGAACCAACCTCGCGGCTGGCTGGGACAGAGGAAAGCCAGTCTGGGTCGTATCGATCGAAGGCACTGAGGACCCCAGATGACGATCCCTAGTGACAAATCGAGCACTCGACACCAGCGTCAATGCCGGGGAATCGGCCCCGTCCGAAGCCGGCACTAACCCCGCTCGTGGCTGGGATGCAGGAAGGCCAGTCTGGTCGAATCGATCGGTCCCGAAGGCACCGAGGACACCAGTTGACGGATCCTTGGCGAAGAGTGGAACACTCGACGCCGGCGCCGATGCCGGGGAATCGGTACCGCTCGAAGCGGATACCACCCCCGAGCATGGCTCAGGTATGTTCTGTGAGGAACGAACCCCAGGAACAACCTGAAACCCCGTGAATGCTTTGGAGCCCGAAGACTCCCGCCGGGGTTTTATTGCCAAAGGGGTCTTGAGGGGAAGGCCGGAGCAGTCGTCATGCTGGGCATGAGACTTACCCCTCAAGAATTGGCTAGTCTTAACAGACTGTTTGCGGGTTACCTGATCCTGGAGAGAAGAATGAATCGATGTCCTCACCTCAGGAGGAAAAACAGCATGGAGGGATACCCGAAAAAGAGAGGGTCTTCTCCCAACCCTAAAGCCCGATGGACCGGGGGAAAAAGGGTCAGGACCCAAACAGGATATACACCAAGTGGTGGAGTCTAAAAAGAAGACTAAGTCTCCACAGTGGAGGCACTTCTTAGGGGAAGAAGGCTCCATGCTGGAAAGGGCTGGAAGGCCTCAGAAGGGACTTGAGGAGAAAAAGACCTCTAAGTGGTTAAAAGAAAAAAACAAGGCACCGGCGGTGCCGGTATCGGCGGGAAAACGGCCGCGACAAGAAAATAAAAATAAGGATTTAAGAGAAAACGTTTCTGTGGTGACAGGAGGTACGTCCTGCCGGCTCCGCGGAAAAACGAAAACTGGGGAGAGGCAGTGGGAAAGGCGGGAAGTCACCGCGCAGGCGCGAGGGATGCTCCCAAAAGCTTTCTGATTGGATGCTGGGGAGCATTCCCATGCGGGCTCCATCGGCGCCGACATACCCACATGTGAAGACTCGTTCCTGCTTGTTCCTGGAGATGACCCATAACCACAGGTCTACATTAGCCCAAGCCTCATCATTTGGCTGCACTACCCAATAATCTTCATTCAATTTGTATCTTTTGTTTTTGTAAAACATGTCTTGGGTTTGTAAGTGCCTTGTTGCACTATTTAAAGGTCATCTCAGGTGATGATGTAATTTTCCGGCACAAAGGAGATTTAAATGCCGGTTTCTTCGGCTTTGTCATAGTATCTTATTCCTTCAGTTGAGGTGGCAGGTCTCAGTTATCACTCCTGAAGCAAGCCCAGTGTGGGTTGAAACACTGATGTCGAGTGTGCTGGAGTACTTGCTGTTGCCCCTTGAGCCGTGGTAAAAGGTTGTAGTAGCAGGCGGGGTTTTGCTGCCTTCTTTTGGAACTGTTTGAAGGCTGCTGTTGAGATGCCGCTGAAGATATTGCTTAATCATCTTAAAGGTGGTGAAATTAGACCTTGCCTGCTAATTAGCTTTCCTTGAGTAACTCCAGTCCAGTCCCATACCTCTGGATAGTCAACTCCTACCAGCAGCTTAGAGACTGAGCATGTCATCTTTTGATGAAACAGGAAACTTAGACAGCTGGCACTGCCTACCAGCCCCAATAATCTATTAACAAAGCAGACTCACACGAGAAACAAATAAGCAGATAAAATTTACAAACCAAAAACTTGGCTGGATCCGCCCCCCAACCAGAGGTCCATCCCCAGAATGAGGAAGCTTACCTGTCCATTCTGTACTTGAAAGTACTAAGGCATTACTCAAAACAATGCAGTGCTCTCGCAGAGTCTCCCAAGCCTCTAACGCTGCTGCCTTCATCCCGTAAACCCCCTACACCAAAACATAATGCTGACCCATCTTCATGTCTAGGGTCGCTAACTCCACTACAGGGAGGGTTCTGGGACTGGACTGGAATTACTCAAGGAATGCCAATTAGCAGGTAAGGCCTAATTTCACCTTCCTTATCGTCCCCTCCAGTCCAGTCCAGTCCTGTACCTTTGGGATGTAACATAGCCGTCCTAATGCTGGGAGGGACCCGTGAGCCTGGCCTGAATTACTGTCGTACTGAACCTCGCGTCCCCCGCCTTTTGCACATCCAGGTGATAATGCTTCACAAAAGTATGTAGATGGGACCATGTGGCCACCCTACAAATATCTCCCGGCGGAACTAAACCATACTCCACCCATGAGGCAGCTTGAGCCCTGGTCAAATGAGCCTGCAGCCCCACTGGCACAGTTTTTCTTCTCAACAAATGTGTGATGCGATAGCCTCTTTAATCCACCTAGAGAGAGAGACCTTAGCTGCCACCTCATCCCTACATAGACCTCCAAACAGAACGAACAAATGATCTGACTTCCAAAACGAAGCCGTCCTCTTCAAATAACACTGCAACACCCGCCGGACATCCAAGAGGCGCAGCTGGGGATCTAAACCCCCCCCCCCCCCCCCATGACACCTCTGAGCGCGACAGCAGAGTAACTGGCTGATTCAGGTGGAACTCGGATAGTACCTTGGGCAAGAATGAGGGTACCGGACGGAGCACCACCCCTTCCTTTGAGATAGAAAGAAAAGGCTCCCTACATGACAGAGTTTGGAGCTCCGAAATTCTCCAGACGGAACAAATTGCAACCAGGAGAAGCATCTTAAGCATTGTCCTTCAGAGAGCATGAGCTTAGAGGCTCAAACGTCTCTTCTGCCAACACTGACAACACCAAGGAGGGACCACTGACTGAAGTGGTGGGCAGAGCTGCCGCACCGCCCTCAGAAACTGGATCATGCCCTGGTGCATCCCCAATGACACCGCTTGGATCCGACCTTGATAACAAGTAATTGCTACTACTTGCACCCTTAAGGAACTACATGCCAAACCTTTCTCCAAACCTTACTGCAGGAAAGGCAGCACTTCTGGTACAGTTACCAACAAAGGTCTACACTGTTGTTCTGCACACCAGGCCTCAAAGATCCACCACACCCAGATATAGGACAATAAGGTAGACCGTTTCCGAGCCCTCATCAACGTTGAAATTACGGTCCCAAATAGCCTAGCTTCCTCAACCTAGTCCTCTCAAGAGCCATGCTGTAAGCGAAAATCGATCCATCTGAGGCAGTCGAATCGGCCCCTAGATCAATGGATCGGCTCGGCATGATACGACAGCCGCCACAGGCAGTCTGCCATCTGCTGAACCAGATCTGCATACCATGGGCACTGCAGCCAGTCAGGGGCAAACAGAATGACCATCCCCCGATGAGCTTCTATGCACTGTACCACGCGGCTGATGAGAGCCCACAGGGGAAAAACAGAGCAGCCACTCCATGGGCCACCACTGCACCAGGGCATCCAGGCCTTCCAATATTCTCTCCTCCTGTGAAGAATCTCCCTGCTTTGGTTGTAACAAAAGTTGCCATCAGGTCCATGTTCGGTGTGCCCCACGGTTGCGTTATCTGCAGGAAGACCGCATAGCTGAGCTTCCATTCTCCAGGGTCCACATGAACCCGACTTAGACAATCGGCCGTCACGTTTTTGGTTCCCGCAGCATGGGCCGCTGAAATTGCTTGAAGATTCCAACACTACCACGGCCTCTATTTGCAGGCATACACTGCCCATGCCCCCTTGCCAATTGATGTACACCACTGTGGTTGCATTGTCCAAGAAGATCCGGACTGCCTTCCCCTGCAGCCAAGAGTGAAAACGCTACAGAACCAGAAAGACAGCCCGCATTTCCAGCCTGTTGATGGGCCAAGCAGATTCCCTCCAGGTTCCACTGCCCCTGAGCAATGTGTCCCTCGCAGTGAGCTCCCCAGCCTGCAAGGCTCCCATTGTTAAGCAGAACCCAGTGTGGAGATTCCAGCGGCATCCTCGCCAAGAGCTTCTTGGCTGTAACTACCACCAGAGAGCTCTTCTGGTCACTGGTGGACAAGGCAATTGTGCTATCAGGGGATGCAGTTGAAGATAATGCCACACTGTTGGCGCCTGCATATTGAGGAACTGGCGTACCAACTGACGCAGAGCCTGCACTCTCTGCTGTGGCAGAAAAACTTTGCTTCTGCAGGTGTTGAAGTGGGCTACCAGGTACTCCAAGTCTTGCGACGGTACCAGAACATTACAGTGAAAATCATCTGTAAAGCCCAATTATAGACCACATTACACCCATATTACACAAACTACACTGGTTACCAGTTTCAAGTAGAATAAAGTATACAACATTAACTATAGAATTCAAACAATTCAATAACATAGCACCCTCATACAGGGCAGTACCAAGGGCTGTGCGAGCAGTGCAGCTGCACAGGTGCAAGCACAGAAGGGGGCTCTGATATCATCACTGGGCTTTGAGGAAGCACGAAAGGCATGAGTTACTGCACATGGCTGGATGGAGAGGGACACCAGATTAATTCGTCACACAGGGCCCATTTCTAGCTTGATACAGTCGTGCCCTCATACCTCTCAACATTAATTACTTGCACAATAGTCACAAGATCCAAAAGAGGACATGCACAGAACATTATACTAATTCCACCGACCTTCCATAAAACAAAACAAGTCACAAGCAACAGAGCGTTCTCATATGCTGCACCCATCCTATGGAATGCACTACCAGACACGTTAAGATCCATCAAAGAAATTCAAACATTTAGAAAGGAAATAAAACACTCATTCATTGAACACTATGGCAAAAACTATGGTATTAATGGCATATATACAACTACAACTTGATCCCCTCAGATATTATGGTAACTATTTTCAAAACAACTGTAACTATATCCAAGATAAACGCAAAACGTAACTCTGCTAAACCTGTAAATAGTTCTATATGTAAATAGTTGTGTTTAATGTTCAAATTATGACATTGCTCTATGTAATTTGTTCATTCATTATAAACCGCCCCTGGAAAAACACTGAAATAAATAAACCAACTCTTGGTCATGTTGATAACCCATCTGAGACTTTGCAGAACTCAACCACCCTTGCTGTGGCTTTTTCGCTCTCAGTTTGATTTTGCGTGAATAAGCCAGTCGTCGAGGTAAGGATGCACCAGGATTCCTTCCTTGTGAAGTGCCACTGCCACCAGACCATCACCTTGGTGAAAGTACAGGGGAGCAGTTGAGAGCCCGAAGGGTAACACTCAAAACTGGTAATGCCCCACGGGCACTGCAAAGTGGAGAAACTGATGATGCTCTGGCCAGATAGGAATGTGTAAATATGCCTCCGTTAGGTCGAGTAATATCAAGAACCCTCCTTTTCGCACGGCCACAATGATGGATTGGAGAGTCTCCATGTGAAACCGGGGAACCCACAGACACCGGTTCCCTTCCTTAAGATCGAGGATGGGCCAAATGGAGCCTTCCTTTTTGGGCACCACGAAATAAATGGAGTATCTACCGCAGCCATACTGGTCCCGAAGAACCAGCCCTACGGCTCCCAACTGCAAGAGTCGCATCAGGGTGTTTCACACGGCAGCGGGAGTCAACGGACTGGCAAACTCCAATGCATAGCCCACCCTAAAACCCACTGATGAGTCGTGATCTGGACCCAGGCAGGGTAAAACTCCCACAAACGATCTCCCACGGGTTGCACCCCCCACCTGGGCCCCCCTCGCTTCATTGTGTCTTTTTTGGGCTAGAGGAAGAAGCGGCAGAATAACAGCCCCACCCTGCTCCTCGAAACCCATGAAAAGCCTGCCCCCGAGGGGTAAAATGACCCTTCTGGTAAGGCGCAAACCACATGGCATGGAATCATTGAAAGTCCCTCGAATGACCCCTTGCCAGCACCAACAAATGCCCCTGCTTCTGCCTGTCCTCAGGGAGGCATCCCCCTTTGGACTATCCTAAGTCCTTCATCAACCTTTTAAACTCCTCCAAGAAAAAGCTTATTCTTAAATAGCAGCTTACTTAAACAGGACTTCGAGGAGACATCCGCCATCCGTAGCCAAAGATAGTGGCAAGCTGCCACCACCGACAGAAGAGATCATAGAAGGCATCCACCAAACACGTGACCCCCGACTCCAGTCACCGCAGCTGCTGAAGGGTCCTGGGATCCTTCGCCAGGCTCTAGCGCCCCCTGCACCCACCGCAGGCAGGTCCTGTCCACGAATGCACCATGCACAGACGTCTATAAAGAGGGCATTGATATCAAACGCCTGCTTCAGAAAGGTGTCCAACTTCCTATCCTGCATTTCCCCGAGTGCCATGCTGCCCTCCACAGGGATTGTGGCCTTCTTAGCCACCTTCGGAGAATGCAACATCTCCCGCTCAGGCAGCAGGTAAAGTTGGGCCATGGTCGTAATTCCCCTAAGCCCGGACTCCGGGAGATCCCACTCATCCTGGATCATCTGCTTGATCACCCGATGTAAGGGAAACACCCTCTGTGTTTTTCGGACGGCCTGAAACAGCGGGTCCTCCAACGCTTCCTCCTCCGGCAGCTGCCCTGCCGGTACATAAAAGCATTTTCAATGACACAGTGATGAGCGCCACCAACTCCTCCTGGCAGAAAAGATGGACTATTCGAGACTCCGCTTCCTGCAGATCTCACCTTCCTCCAGCTTCTCTTTATCCGCATCCAACTCTGTGTCCTCCCAATCTACCTCCTCCGAATGAGGGGGACCCCCGGTCCTCGAAAGAGGCGCAGTCGAGCCTATACCTACTCAAGACCGGCTCCTCATCCGTTGTCTGACCCGTCCAGACATGTGGGAAGGATGTTCCATCCTCTGCTGCTTCATGCGGCATGAGGAGGATGAACTCCGGTGAAAAGCCCCCTGGGGTATTCTCTCCACCCAGCCCCTGGGAAGTTGAGGACCTTGATGAGGCGAGCTCTGCGCTGTATGGCTCTAGAAAGGGTGATACAGAACAGACTCCCCTGCCACCGGTACGGCCAAGCCATTACCCTCCTTGGACTGCAAGCTGGCCCCAGCAGCTCCTGAGGCGCCCACATGCCTGGAAACATCCACATTCACCTCTTGCAGCCCCCTCTCTGCCGTTCGGGCTTCCGCCTCACACTCGCAGCAAATACCCATGGCTAATAGTATTCCATGCCGGGCCCCGCAAGCCACACACTGCAGCCTCGCCGGCATGTCCTGGCTAGAGAAGAAGGAAGGTCGTACCATCCCTTCCAAGCTTCCAGCCCAATTCTCTTATCACTGTTCTTTCTTCTTCTTTGAATGTTTTTTGTTTTGTTTTTTTAATATTGCAGGCAAAAATCAGGCTCCAACACCCCCTAATTGCCTAGAGAAAAACAAAATATCGCGAAGGACTAGACCCCAGCATCCGAAGATTCCTTCCCCGCTCCTTACTGCATACTTAAAGGTGCTCCAAAATTGCATGGCTTCCCACACTGCCGGGCCCAAGGCAAACCACGCAGCTGCAGGTCGACAGCCTGAGCCATGAAGAGGATGGACTAGAGGCAGCCCCTGTTCTTCCCCGCTGCTTGCCCCAGTGCCCACAAGAAAAGCAAGTATGCTGGCTCTCCCTTCCTCATGCTCAGCCCCTTCTGCCGGCTTCAGCGCTGAGGCAGGAGTTCTGTCTAAGAGCGCAACTGTCGGGACTTAGTTAGGTTGCAGCTCCTCAACCGAAGACGGGTTTGGGAGCTGCTTCTGCCTGAAACCCTAGGACTGGCCAAATCCCCTCGTTATGCTCAGGGGGAGAGTCCATTACAGACCGCAAGCGCTGGTCTCAGTCCCTGCAGCTGCCCTTTGCTTATGTCATCTTCTTTCTTCTTTTTTTTTTTTCAAAAACCTTAATGTTTCAAACAGAGCTCGCAGACCAATTCCAATGCACCCCTATTCCAACTAGGGAGAAACCCAAAACAACACTACTCCTTAGTTGTCCCTATAGTGAGTTCAGCTGAGATCTCTGGGATCACCTGCTCCAGCTGCTTGGAGACTGAGCTTACTGGGGCTGGTAGGCGGTGCCAGCCGCCTAAATATACTGATGTCAACAAAAGATGACATGCTCAGTCTCCAAGCTGATGGTGGGGGTTGACTACCCAGAGGTACAGGACTGGGCTGGAGGGACAATAAGAAAAAGTGACTTTACTGTTTTGGAACAGTTTTAGAACAAGCATTTTTTCACTGAAATACACTGTTCCATAAAAGTTTGGGAAAATTCACATACGATACAAATTGAATGAAAATTATTGGGTAGTGAAGTCAAAAGATGAGGCTAGGCTAATATAGACCCGTGGTTATGGCTCTTCGTTAAATGCCTGTTGATGTCTCCACTTTACCCTTTATCTTTATTTTTTTAAATCTACCCATTTTTTGTTTTGTTATGTTAAGATAAAGCGTAGTTACTCACCTGTAACAGGTGATCTCCGGAAACAGCAGGAATTTAGTCTTCACATATGGGTATCGTCGGTACCAACGGAGCCTGCGCGGGAACGCTCCCCAGCGTCCAATAGGAAAGCTTTTGCGAGCATCCCACAGTGCCTGCGTGTTGCCTTCCCGCCTGTCCCTCTCCAGTTGAGTTTATAGCTGAGACAAAAGAGAGAGAGAGAGAGACAAAAGAGAGAGAGAGATAGAAAGATACAACTCCTAGGGGAGGTGGGTGGGATGTAAAGACTAAATTCCTGCTATTCCCAGAGATCACCTGTTATAGGTGAGTAAAGCACAGTTACTTACCTGTAACAGGTGATCTCTGGGAACAACAGGAATAAGTCTTCACATATGGGTATCGTCGGTACCGACGGAGCCTGCGCGGGAATGCTCCCCAGCATCCAATAAGAAAGCTTTTGGAAGCATCCCACGGCACCTGCGTGCTGCCTTCCCGCCTTTCCCAACCGCCTCTCTCCAGTTCGAGTTTTAAAGCTGAGACAAAGAGAGAGAGAGAGAGAGAGAGAGAGAGAGAGGGAAAGATAGATAGATACAACTTCTAGGGGAGGTGGGTGGGTTGTGAAGACTTATTCCTGCTGTTCCCAGAGATCACCTGTTACAGGTAAGTAACTGTGCTATCTCCAGGAACAAGCAGGAATGAGTCTTCACATATGGGGACTCCCTAGTTGCAGATGCCAGGGAGAGACCCCAGGGTTGTGTGTCCTTGAAAAGGGTCCAACAAGGGTAGGTGGGTAGGAGTTGATTAGGAATGGAACAGGTGTTTGAAAACAGCCTGACCAAACAAGGCATCCCGGCGGGAGTCCTTGTCCAAACTGTAATGGGCTGTGAAAGTATGAACCGAGGCCCAGTTGGCCGCTCGACAGATTTGGTCGATGGACACAGAGTTTAGATGAGCCATTGAGGCTGCCATGGCCCTCACATTGTGAGCTGTGACATGGCCTTCCAGAGAAAGGTTCTTACTCTGGTAGGCGAAAGAAATACACTGAGAAATCCAGTTGGACAGTGTTCTCTTAGAAACTGGAAGTCCTAAATGGAAAGGATCACTTTCTATTTTGCTGTGTTCTTTGTAAGTAAAAGGCAAGAGCTCTTTTACAATCCAAAGTATGAAGATTCCTCTCTGCACTTGATGCATGAAGTCCTGGAAAAAAGACAGGTAAGTATACCTCTTGGTTCAGATGAAAAGGCGAGACCACTTTGGGCATAAAGTGTGGATTGGTCCTGAGGACTACCTTATCATGATGAAACCTTCTATAAGGAGGATTAGCCACCAAGGCTTGCAACTCACTGATGCGACGTGCTGAGGTGACTGCAATGAGAAAGATAACCTTCCAAGAAATAAATTTCAAGGAGGTGGTGGCTAAAGGTTCAAAGGGTGGCTTCATAAGCTGGCCAAGAACCAGATTTAAGTCCCATGCCACTGGAGGTGGTCTAATGGGAGGTTTAGTTTAAAAGAAGGCCTCTCATGAATCTTGCTATAAGAGGATGAGAGGAAACAGGCTGTCCATTGAGAGGCTAGAGGGACGCTGCGATAGCACTCAAATGGACTCTTACCGAATTTGTTTTGAGGCCTGCATGGGAAAGATGCAGAAGATACTCTAGTAAAGAATTCAAAGGTATTGCAAGAGGGTTAAGACCCTTCTCTGAACACCAAATGGTAAATCTTTTCCATTTGAAAGCATAGGAACGTCTAGTGGAAGGCTTTCTAGAAGCATTAATAATATCTCTGACTTGCTGAGAGAGATGGAAAACTTGAAGGTCTAGGCCTTCAGCAACCAGGCCCAGAGATGGAGAGACTGGGGGTTTGGGTGCCACAACGTTCCGTCTTCCTGGGAGAGAAGATCTGGAGCAGAGCCCAACTCCAGGGACGGAGCTTGAGAGAGATGCAGAAGTAGAGGGTACCACACTTGGGGTGGCCAATGTGGTGCTATGAGGATCATAGAACCTCGGTCTCTCTGAAGCTTGAACAGTGTTTTGGGAATTAGGGGAATGGGTGGAACGGCATAAAGGAAGTCTTGACCCCAGTGAAGGAGGAAGGCATCCTTGGCCTGAACTCCCTGACACGGAATCCTGGAACAGAACCGGGGAAGTTTGGCATTCCACGGACTTGCAAATAGGTCTATGTCTGGGGTTCCCCAAATTCAAAAAATCCTGGCTACCTGGTCCCTGTGGAGGGATCATTCGTGTGGAAGCAGAACTCGACTGAGTCTGTCTGCCCAAGAGTTTTGAATGCCTGGAAGATATACTGCCATAAGATGAATCTGATGCTCTCTGGCGAAGGCCCACAGTCGCAAAGCTTCGTTGCAAAGCGACAGAGAGCCAGTCCCTCCTTGCTTGTTCACATAGAACATGGCTATTTGGTTGTCCGTGTGGATGAGGACTGTCCTGTAGCTGAGCAGGGAGTGGAACACTCTCAGAGCTAAGAAAATTGCTCTGAGTTCCAAGAGATTGATGTGTAGCGAAGTCTCCTGTGGAGACCAGATGCCCTGGGTGGAGAGATCTTGCAGATGAGCTCCACAACCCATTGGAGAGGCATCTGTTGTAAGGTTTGCTTGGGGAAGTGACTGTTGAAAAGGGGACCCCAGCAACAGGTTTTGAGAAGACTTCCACCACTGGAGAGACCAAAAAAGGCGACTGGAATTTGCTATTTTGTCTGACAGGCAACCTGATGCCTGAGTCCATTGGGTGGACAAAGTCCATTGAGCTGCCCTCATGTGAAGGCGAGCATATGGAACTACCTGCACAGTGGATGCCATGTGGCCTAAGAGTTGTAACATTTCTCGAGCAGTTAAAAGGGGCTTTAACTGTATTTGGGAGGCTAACTGCACCAAGCGTAGGCAACGGGCCTGAGGAAGATAGGCCCTTGCAGCTGTGGTATCCAACCAAGCCCCTATAAACTCGAGGGACTGAGTAGGGGTGAGATTGGATTTTGGGATGTTTATTACTAGTCCCAAATACTGAAGGACACGCATTGTGCAGGTTAGACAAGCCTTGGCCTCTGCTTGAGATGGAGCTCGAATGAGCCAGTCATCCAGATATGGGAAGACGAATATTCCTAGAGTGTGTAGAAATGCAGCTACTACTGCCATGCATTTCGTGAACACCCTTGGTGCAGAGGCCAGACCAAAAGGAAGCACTCTGTATTGGTAGTGCTTTCCTTGAAAAAGGAACCAAAGGAACCTTCTGTGAGTTGGATGGATGAGGACATGGGTGTACGCATCCTTGAGATCTAGAGAACAAAGCCAGTCCTGACTCTGAAGGTATGGAAGCAGAGCACAGAGAAAAGTCATCTTGAATTTCTCCTTGAATAGAAATTTGTTCAATTCTTTGAGATCTAAGATGGGCCTGTAGCCCCCTGTTTTCTTTGGAATAAGAAAATTAGGAGAGTAGAACCCTGTGCCTTGTTGAAGAAGAGGTACTTCTTCTATTGCCCCTTGGGCAAGAAGGATGGCAATCTCCTGACCTAGAAGGTTGAGGAGAGATGTTGGAGAATTGAACTGTTTCACCATGGTGTGAGGGGGAAGGCTTAAGAAATGAAGCTTGTACCCTTCCCTTATGATGGAGAGTGTCCATTGCTCTGCTGTGATTTGCTCCCATCTGGGAGCAAAGTAAGTCAACCTTCCTGGGATGGTAAGGGGCTCTGGTCCTTCCAGAGCTAGAAAGGCTAAGTTCTCTAGTTGCAAGTCAAAGGCCCTGAGGAGGCTGAGGCTGCTGGGCCGTGGAAGGTCTAGCAGCCTTTGACTTGGCCTGTTTATGAGAAACGCCTGTCTTTTATCCTCTGAAATGAAAGGGGTTAAAGTCTGCAGATGATCTGTGACTTCTTTTAGAAACATTCCTATATAGAGACTATAGGAATTGATCCTAGCAGCTAGCATAGCAGCTTGGAAAACCCTTCGGCCAAAAGCATCCAGGGTCCTGCATTCACGCCCTGGAGAATTAGATGAGTGTCTTTTTGCACTCTTTATCTTCCTCATGGCAGACTCTACCACAATAGAGTGGTGAGGAAGCTGAGTCTTGTGGAAGCCAGGACAAGGAGGGACACGATACATGGTGTCTAACCTGCGAGAATGAGGAGAGGTGGTGAGAGGTGTCTCCCACATCCTCAACATGAGATCATACAGAATCTCATGAACAGGTAAAGTAGCTGCCTCCTTAGGAGCTTTAGGATACTGTAAAATATCCAACTCCTTGGCTGTGGGTTCTGACTCAGGGGCCACTGTGATAGAGAGGCCCCTAGCCACTTCCCTAACAAAGTCTTGAAAAGACAAGTCTTCTGGAGGAGACATTCTTCGTTTAGGTGAAGAAGACTCCTGAGGAAGAAGTATCGATGCTTCTACAGAACCCTCAGACTCATCAGAGTCCTCAGAGGAATCGAAGTATCGCCTGTCTGGATGCTCCTGTAAAGCCCGATAACCGTATCGAGTGGGATCGACATCGGGAGTAATCAGTACCGGTTCGGTACCGATGGGCATCATAGGACAGGGTACCGTTGCAGTCGACACCGAAGCCGATGTCGATGCAATCGGTACCGGTACCGGGAGCGATGCCGGTACCAGCAACGGGGATTGTTGCGGTACCGGAGGCGTCGCAGCCTGTATGAAAGCCGTTAAGGTGCGCTGCATGGTCAGAATCTTCTGATCCATCGACACCACCAAAGTCTGGATGTCGGTACCAGTGGGAGCCACCGGTACCCCCAGAACACGGCAACAGGTGATCTGTCGAGGCCGAGCCATCGATGTCAACCTGTGACCCCATAGATAATGCTTTGGAAGCCGGAGCTTCCCGCCGGGGTAATTTTGCCGGTGCGGAATCCTCGAGGGCAAGCCCGGAGTCATCTCGATGCTTGGAGGGAGATCTGCCCTTCGAGGACCGGCCAGATTTATGCTTGGTTACCTGAGATCCATGGGAGGAAGAAGAAGCCTTGGAAGACGTCGATGCTACCGAAGCTGCATCAGAGGGAAACAGGGTACTGAGCTTGGCTGCTCGGTTCTGCTGACCTCTTTTAGACATCATGGTACAGGACATACAATCCGTGATGGAATGGTCAGGTCCCAAACACTTTAGACACCAGTCATGGGTGTCAGTGACAGAAATAGTACCGCCACATTTTGTGCATTTTTTAAACCCAGAATCGGGCTTCTCCATGAGGAAATATTTTTAGGCCTAAGGCCCAAAAACTGAAAATGCACAGTAAAGATAAAGCGTTTTTTGTTTTGTTTTTTTTAAAGAAAGAAAAGAAAGACCGGCGGTACCGGTCCGACGTCGAAGAAGGCAGATGCGACACAAAAGAATAAAGAAAAAATAAAGAACTTCTTCTGCGGTGACAGGAACACGACCTGCTGGCTCCGCGGAAAAGAAGAACTGGAGAGAGGCGGTTGGGAAAGGCGGGAAGGCAGCACGCAGGCGCCGTGGGATGCTTCCAAAAGCTTTCTTATTGGACGCTGGGGAGCGTTACCGCGCAGGCTCAGTCGGTACCGACGATACCCATATGTGAAGACTCATTCCTGCTTGTTCCTGGAGATCTATGCTTTCTCAAGGAATTAGGAGATTGTGAGCTTACAGTTACATCTGAATCTGAATGCTCCATTCAGAGGTTTGGATCTGAGTCACAGGTGAGTAACTATGCTATCTCCAGGAACAAACAGGAATGTAGTCTTCACATATGGGGACTCCCTAGCTGCAGATGCCAGGGAGATGGCCCCAGAAAGTTGTGCCCCCTTGTGAAAGGGCTCCACTTCCACCCATGGATCTCTGGCATCCTACCAGGGATGGTGGGTAGGAGTTGATTAAGTCTGGAACAGGTGTTGAAGAACAGCCTGACCAAACAAGGCATCCCGGCGGGAGTCCTTGTCTAAGCAGTAATGGACTGTGAAGGTATGTACCGAAGCCCAAATAGCTGCTCGACAGATGTCGTCAATAGACACAGAGTGAAGATGAGCCATTTTGGCTGTCATGGTCTCACATTGTGAGCTGTGACGTGGCCTTCAAGAGGAAGGTTCTTATTCTCATAGGCAAAGGATATGCAATGAGCAAACCAGTTAGATAGAGTTCTTTTGGAAAATGGAAGTCCCAAATGACTAGGATGAAAAGCAACAAAGAGTTGAGAAGATTTTCTATGTTGCTGTATCCTTTGCAAGTAAAAGGCCAAAGCTTTTTTACAGTCCAAGGTATGAAGGTTCCTTTCTGCACTGGAGGCATGAGGCCTCGGAAAGAATACAGGAAGATAAACCGCTTGGTTTAAATGGAAAGGCGAAACCACCTTTGGCATAAAGTGTGGATGAGTCCCAAGAACTACCTTATCATGGTGGAACCTTGTATAAGGAGGATCAGCCACTAACGCTTGCAATTCACTGATGCGACGTGCTGATGTGATTGCAATGAGGAAGATGACTTTCCAAGAAAGGAATTTCAAAGATGTAGTGGCTAATGGTTCAAAGGGCGGTTTCATGAGCTGCCTGAGCACCAGATTCAAGTCCCATGCCACCGGTGGTGGCTTAATGGGAGTCTTTGTTAAAAGAAGGCCTCTCATAAATCACGCTATGAGAGGGTGAGAGGAAATAGGTTGTCCACTTAGAGGCTTGTAAGCTGCTGCAATAGCACTAAGATGGACTCTTACTGAATTTGTCTTGAGACCCGCATTTGACAAATGAAGGAGATACTCCAGTATCAATTCCAGAGGTATCGCAAGAGGGTTAAGACCCTTCTGTGAGCACCATATGGCAAAACGTTTCCACTTAAGGGCATACGAGCGTCTTGTGGAGGGTTTCCTAGAAGCATGAAGGATATCCTTTACCTGCTGGGAAAGGTTAAGATCCTGAAGTTCTAGGCTTTCAGCAACCAGGCCCTGAGATGCAGAGACTGTGGATTTGGATGCCAGAGCATCCCGTCCTCTTGGGAGAGATCTGGAGCGGATCCCAACTCCAGAGGCAGAGCTTGAGAGAGATGTAGGAGCAGAGGGTACCACGTTTGCCATGGCCAACATGGAGCTATGAGGATCATATGACCTTTGTCTCTCTGAAGTTTGAATAGGGTTTTGGGGATGAGGGGAAAGGGTGGGAAGGCATATAGGAAGTCCTGACCCCAGTGGAGGAGGAAGGCGTCCCTTGCCTGACATCGAGCCGGGATTCTGGAACAGAACCGGGGAAGTTTGGCATTCAGTGGACTTGCAAAGAGGTCTATGTCCGGGGTTCCCCAAATCTGAAATATTTGGGCCACCTGGTCTGCATGGAGAGACCATTCGTGTGGAAGCCAAACTCGACTGAGTTTGTCTGCCCAAGAGTTTTGGATGCCTGGAAGATTCACCGCAAGGAGATGAATCTGATGCTCTCTGGCGAGGGCCCATAGTCGCAAAGCTTCGTTGCATAGCAACAGAGAGCCTGTTCCACGCTGCTTGTTTACATATAACATAGCTACCTGATTGTCCGTTTGAACTAGGACTGTCTTGTAGCTAAGCTGGGCGTGAAATACTCGAAGAGCAAAGAAGATTGCTCTTAGCTCCAGGAGGTTGATATGAAGACAGGCATCCTGTGGAGTCCAGGTACCCTGGGTAGAGAGATCGTGCAAATGGGGGCTCCCCATCCCACCTGTGATGCATCTGTTAGGGTGGCTTGGGATAGGGGTTGCAGGAAAAGAGACCCCACCAGAAGGTTTCTGGGTGATTGCCACCATTGGAGGGATGAAATAAGACGATTTGAGTTTATTATTTTGTCCGACAGGCAGCCTGAGGCCTGTGTCCACTGAGTGGATAAAGTCCACTGGGCTGCTCGCATATGGAGGCGAGCATAAGGAACCACAAGCACAGTGGATGCCATGTGGCCTAGCAATTGTAGCATTTCCTGAGCAGTGAGACAAGGTTTGAGCACTGCTTGGGAAGCTAGTACTATGCAAAGACAGCGGGGCTGCGGAAGGAAAGCCCTTGTCAGTCTGGTATCCAGATGAGCTCCTACGAACTCTATGGACTGAGTGGGAGCAAGATTGGATTTTGGGAGGTTTATGACCAGTCCCAAATACTGAAGGATTCGCATTGTGCAAAACAGAGCAGAGCTGGCTTCTGGCACTGTAGGGGCTCGAATGAGCCAGACGTCTAAGTAAGAGAAGACGAATATTCCCAGAGTGCGGAGAAATGCTGCTACCACAGCCATGCATTTTGTGAACACTCTTGGTGCAGAAGCCAGGCCAAAGGGAAGAACCTTGTATTGGTAGTGCTTTCCTTGAAACAGGAATCGGAGGAATCTCCTGTGATTTGGATGGATGATTATATGAGTATACGCATCCTTGAGATCTAGACAACAAAGCCAATCCTGACTTTGTTCTCTAGATCTCACGGAGTGGAGGAGTGGCCTAGTGGTTGGGGGGCAAGGCACTTCAGGCCGGAAGGTCGGGGGTTCAAATCCCACTAGAGGACAGCAACCTTGGGCCGGAAGGACTGGGGTTTCTAGTCCCACAGGTGCTCCTTGTGGTCTTGAGCAAGCCACTTAACCCTCCATAGCCCATGTTCCCTGTAAAATAGTTATCTCCAAGTTATAATGCCCTGTTCAATATAATTTCAGTTTGGTCAATGTAAACCAATCATCAATACCCCTCTATTTATTTATCTTTTCTACCCCGGCTTTTCTTCCCTTTTCTTCTTTCCTTTTTCTTACAATTGATGGCGTTCCTTTCCTTTCCGCAGCCGAGTGCTTGTTTTAATTAACTTGCTTATTTTATTTTATTGTAAACCGCTCAGACGCCTATGGTATTGAGCGGTATAACAAGTTTTAAATAAACCTAAAACCTAAACCTAAACCGCACTGATGCAGAATAGCATGGTATATAAGAGAATGTAAATACATAAAAAAAATAAATAAATAATGGCAGCAGAGTTCCTAGAGAGACCACTTTGAACTTCTCTTGGAACAAATACTTGTTCAATTCTCTGAGGTCAAAAATGGGTCTGTGTCCCCGTTTTCTTTGGAATAAGGAAATAGGGGGAGTAGAACCCTGTACCCTGATGGGGAATGGGTACTTCTTCTATTGCTCCTTGAGCAAGGAGCATTGTGACCTCTTGACCTAAGGGACTGTCAAGAGAGGTCTGAGAATTGAACTGTCTTACAATTGTAGGAGGGGGCATGCTGTGAAAATAAAGCTTGTACCCCTCTCGTACAATGGGCAGAGTCCAATTTTCTGCTGTTATTTGGTACCATCTGTGGGCAAAATGACATAACCTGCCTGGGATGGTCGAGGGTTCTGGACCGTTCAGAGGCAGGAAGGCAAAGTTCTCTAGAGTGGAGTCAAAGCCCCTGAGGAGGCTGAGCCTGCTGAGGTGGCTGAGGTTTTGCAGCTTTTAGCTTCTTTTGTTGTCTAGGATGTTGCTGTTGTCCCTTTTGGGCAGTCTGACCTGGACGGGGTCTCTGTTGGGTATAGGAAGGATAAAACTTATTTTTCTTATTGAAAAATGGTTTCTTAGAGGATCTTTTCCTTGCAGGATCGGCTGTAGATTTGGACAATCTATCCAAGGTGATATTGTCAGCATCTATCTCATTAGCCTTCTCCTGCCAATTCTTGCCAAAGAGATTTTCTCCTGTGCAAGGAACGTTTCCTAATTTATCCTGTACCCAAATTTCCAAGTCAGATGCCTGAAGCCAGGCAATCCAACGTGCACCAATGGCAATAGCAGAGGTTCTGCTTATGCACTCAAAACAGTTAACGGCTGCACGATTTACAAACTTGGAAACATCCTGAGCATGTTTGACTAGAGTAAAATAGTCTTACCTTTTGTCATCAGGAAGGAGGGGGCTCATAAGTTCCAAGTCTCCTGTGACCTCTTTAAGGAACATTCCCATATATAAGATATAGGGACTGATCCTAGCTGAGAGCATGGAAGCTTGGAAGCATCGACGCCCAAAGGCATTGAAAGTCCTACATTCACGACCTGGAGGATTGGATGCATGTCTCTTTGCACTTTTCATCCTTCTCATGGCTGATTCCACCACCATTGAATGGTGTGGTAATTGAGTTTTTTGAAAGCCAGGACAAGGTGGAACTCGATACATGGTATCGCATCTTTGAGAATGAGGAGATGTGGTTAAAGGTGTTTCCCACATCCTTAGCATAAGATCATGTAAAATCTCATGAATAGGCAGAGTAGCTGCCTCTTTGGGAGCCTTAGGGTATTGGAGAATTTCCAACTCCTTTGCCTTAGGCTCTTTTTAAGGAGCTACTGTGATGGAAAGGCCTCGGGCCACATCACGGATAAAGTCCTGAAAGGACATATCCTCTGGCGAAGACATTCTGCGCTGAGGAGAAGAGGAATCCTCGGGGAGAAGTACTCTTGTATCGGCAGAGTCTTCAGACTCAGAGGATTCAAAATACCTCCTAGCCTCGTGATCGTGCAAAGCACGGTACCGGTATCGATCGATGTCGGTATCAGGTTGTTCCGGTACCAATCTGTCGATGCCGGAGACAGATGCATGACCCGGTATGGGTGGCATACCCGCCGATGCTAATGCAGTCGGTACCGGTATCGGTTGAGGTGTCTGAAGCGGTTTCAACGGTATCGAAGCCATGAGAAGAGCTGCTAGACTGCGTTCGATAGCAAGGAATCTCTGATCTATTGACGCTGCCGATGCTTGGGTGTCGGTACCGGTAGAAGCGTCCAGAACCCCAGAGCATGGCACCAGTAGTTCTGCCGAGGTTGAGGCCTCGAGAACATCCTGCAGCCCCATTAGTGCTTTGGCAGCCGAAGCCTCCCGCCGGGGCAGTTTTGCCGGTGACAATTCCTCAAGGGCAACGCCAGGGGCATTTTGATACTTAGAAGGAGATCTACTCTTTGAGGACTGGCTAAATTTATGTTTAGTTACCTGAGATCCATGGGAGGAAGATGAGGCCCTGGAGGATGTTGATGCAACAGACGCCACATCTGAAGGAAAAAGAGTGTTAAGTTTAGCAGCTCAGTTCTGCCGGCCCCTTTTTGATATCATTCCACAGGAGTGGCACTCTGAAATAGAGTGGTCAAGACCTAAACATATGAGACACCAATCATGGGTGTCTGTGACGGAAATAGTACAGCCACATTTAGAACATTTTTTAAAACCTGAAGTAGGTTTTTCCATTTTCAAGGAAAAAAATCGGGCTTAGTTCCCAAAATGGCGCCTAGCACCAAGGAAAAAAGTTTCTAAAGTAAAACACCTCAGAAACTATATATATATTTTTTTTTTTAAAGAAAGAACCGGTGGTACCGGTATGGTGTCGAAGGAAGGCAGACACGACCACAAAAACAAAGATTAAAGACAAAAGTTTTCTGCGGTGACAGGGTATGTGACCTGTCGGCTCCGCGGAAAACGAAGAACTGGAGAGGGACAGATGGAAAGGCGGGAAGGCAGAATGCAGGTGCTGTGGGATGCTCCCAAAAGCTTTCCTATTGGACGCTGGGGAGTGTTCTCACACAGGCGCCGTTGGTACCGATGATACCCATATTTGAAGACTACATTCCTGCTTGTTCCTGGAGATACCATAGCCATGGTACTACCAGACAGCCCCTGATCCTGCCTTGGATTAGATGCTCAAATGCTTACAAGGGATTTTGAATGGCTCTCGATTCCAACTGCTCTATAAACAAACTGGCCTGGGAGGTCATCAACTCTGAACTTCTGGGCCCTAACAATGGGTTCCCTAAGGATATACCTTTTGGGAACCTGACAGGTACTCGCGACCTTGATTGAAACACGATACTGGAGCTTGATGGACCTTTGGTCTGACACAGTATGGCGTATCTTATGTTCTTAAGGACAAACTGACAAGCAACATCACACCCCTCAGTAGGGACTATGCAGATTCTTTTGAAATAAGGCATATTTCACAACCAGACTGCTCGATTGGTCGTGGCCTGTACTATACAGGAGCGATGCAGCCTGAGATGCGACACTATACTGAGCACTAGTTCAGCAATGACTTCTTTAACTTGCATAAGTACAGCACCATACATGACACCTGGTGGATTATGACCATCGTTTAACTTCATGTCTGAGAAGCTCTCTCTGCTAAGTGATCTCTCACAGGATTTTGCAAGTTGATTTTTCTCTGATCCATGAAAAACAATATGAGATCCCTTCCAAGTGCAAAAGCTCCAGCTTCCCCGCAAAAAGTTGGTAACTTAATCAATAACTGGCTAGATCTACATTACCCACACCATCACTGTGGATTCGAGATCTCCAAATTGCACAAAGTAGTATGTGTTCAGATAGAGATGCACCAGACCACCTTCCTTGCATAAGAATGCCCACTAGTAACAACTAGAAAATGTGTAAAACCATGGCAAGCCCAGTCAACAATGCCCGTAATTTAAAATGGCCTTCCAGCAAAGAGGAGCCCAGACAACTATGGTGCCCTTGCCCAATGGAATTATGTGGGTACACTTCTAACGCTGCCCAAAAATGTTAGGCATTAACTCTACCTAACAAATCAAATTACTAAGGGCAAGGTTTCCATAAACGGGGAAACTGTAGACCTGATCATCTAAAGGAAGGACCCCTACTTGAGGATGGTCCAGTAAATGGAATACTGGCCCTCTGTGCCTCTCCTTTCCATGACAGAAATGGTATCTTAAGTCTGCAGGCTAACTAAGGTGCCACATAACTGTAAAGTTTCAATTAGACCAAAACAGAGCCTGTGACAGGGAGGAACAAACTCGACACACCACATCCAGTGCCCCAGGATCCCCGTGAAAAGAGACCATTCAGAAAGAGAACCAGACAGCAGCTCCTATCTGGGCAACCAAAGCAGGTACCACAACCTAACAATGACAAACCTGGTGAGACAGAGAACATAAGAACATAAGATATGCCATACTGGGTCAGACCAAGGACAATCAAGCCCAGTATTCTGTTTCCAACAGTGGCCAATCTAGGTCATATGTACCTAGCAGTTTCCCCAAGGGACACAGGTTCCACAATGCTTGTATTGGTTCAAGCATTGATATCCTGGGTCCCTTCTTAATAATGGTTTATGGACCTTTCCTCCAGGAACTTGTCCAAACCTTTTTTAAATCCAGCTACACTAACAGCCTTTACTACATCCTCCGGTAACAAATTCCAGAGTTCAGGATTCACCCTATTTGGGAAACTGGTCTGCCATCATGAACCCTTCACAGGACAGAAATAGGCAGAGTCCTGAGCACGGGACCTCCCTTCATCAAACCTGTGTCATTTCTGGGTTATATCTCTGGAATCACTGTGGTCTGACCATTCCAAAGCCATTAACCTAATCTTCCATGTTCTTGCCAAATAGGAACCTCTCCCTGGAGTAAACCTGTATATTACAGGCCAATTTTCCCAATGGAGAAAGGTGAATAGTGGAGTACTCCAGGGATCTGTGCTCGGTCCGCTGCTTTTTGACATATTCAAAAATGACCTGGAAAAGGGAATAACTAGTGAAGTTATCAAATTTGCAGATGACAAAACTATTTAAAGTTGTTAAAACCCATGAGGATTGTGGAAAATTGCAAGAGGATCTTGATAAATTGGAAGACTGGGCATCAAAATGGCAGATGAAATTTAACATGGACAAGTGCTAAGTTATGCACCTAGGGAAGAACAACCCAAACTATGATTACACGATGCAAGGTTCCACATTAGGAACCACCACCCAGGAAAAAGATTTAGGCGTCATTGTGGATAACATGTTAAAACCCTCGGCCCAGTGTGCAGCGGCAGCCAAGAGAGCAAATAGAATGCTAGGTATCATAAGGAAAGGAATGGAAAATAAAACAAAGGATATTATAATGCCTCTGTATCGTTCCATGGTACGACCGTACCTTGAATATTGTGTGCAATTCTGGTCGAGGTATCTTAAAAAGGATATAATGTTATTAGAAAAGGTTCAGAGAAGAGCCAACAAAATGGTAAAGGGGATGGAAGGATACCCCTATGACGAAAGGCTAAAAAGGTTAGGGCTCTTTAACCTGGAAAAGAGATGGCTGAGGGGAGATACGATAGAAGTCTATAAATTAATGAACGGAGTGGAGCGGGTAAACGTAGATCAATTGTTTACGTTATCAGAATATAGAAAGACTAGGGGACATGCAATGAAGCTACAGGGTAAACTATTAAGACAAATAAGAAAAAAATATTTTTTCACTCCACATGTAATCAAACTCTGGAATTTGTTACCGGAGGATGTAGTAAAGGTTGTTAGTGTAGATGGGTTTAAAAAAGGTTTGGACAAGTTCCTGGAGGAAAGGTCCATAAACCATTATTAAAAAGGAACCCAGGATATCAATGCTTGACCCAATACAAGCATTGTGGAGCATGTGTCCTTTGGGGAAAATGCTAGGTACGTATGACCTAGATTGGCCACTGTTGGAAACAGGATACTGAGCTTGATGGACCTTGGTCTGACCCAGTATGGCATATCTTATGTTCTTACTCTTAACCCAGAGGCGAAGCTGTAATGCAATCCAGGTCCTCACTGTTGCAGGATCAGCAAAGGGGCAAGAGGGCAGACTAGAACTATTTTATCCAGCATGCCAGGATATGAACACATTGCCTCAGGAATCAGAGACAGAAGGCATGTGGTTAAAACTTCATAGGATACTCCAGACTACCACATCCATCCCTGACAGAAATCCTACTAGATCAGACAAACTTCAAACTATCCATCAATTTGGTCCACCTTGAAGACTGCCCTGACACAAGAGCACCCCTTGTCCGAAGGGGCCACTAGAAGTTGGAGGGCCAACTTAATTAGGCTTCGAATAAGAACATCTTCATATCAAAGCATGGAGAATAAAGCATAGTTACTTACCTGTAACAGGTGTTCTCCAGGGACAGCAGGAATCAGTCCTCACTTATGGGTGACGTCGGCACCGACGGAGCTCACGTAGAGCAATTCCCCATCTTTGGCTTCTGCTCATGGCCTCACGGAGGCGGTTTTTGGTTACAGGTTTGGTAGCCTGTAGCTAGGGAGTCCCATAAGTGAGGACTGACCTCCTGCTTGTTCCTAGAGAAAGCGTAGTTACTCATCTGTAACAGGTGTTCCCCAGGGACAGCAGGAATCAGTCCTCACTACCCTCCTGTCTCCTCTGATGAGTTGCTGAATTTTTGTCCTTCCCTTGCCATCTGCTTGGCAGGGCTCGAGCTAAGGGACCTGACTGAGCAAGATGACACCCTTGGGCGGGAAGAGGACCACCCATGCGTGGCAACATCCCAAAGGCTTTCTTTGAAAACTGGGGAATTGCTCCGCGCAGGTTCCGTTAGTGCCGACGTCAACCATAAGTGAGGACTGACTTCCTGCTTGTTCCTGGAGAAAGGCCAAGTCTCAAACACTGGCCTATTGAGATCCTCCGTTTCTACAGCTCCTCAGGGTTAGAGTATACCACCTACCTATGCTTCAGTAACACTGAGCCCAGGCCTAATGGACACAAAGTTCCAGAGACAGTATCCATAGACATGGATTCTTCCTGTCCAGGATATTCAGCTTTGCTGAAAGCGTCTATAGTGTGAGTTGACATGACAGAGAGCCCCTCTCAACCAAACAGATAAACCACAAAAGGGAGCATGCCATGTCCTACAGAAATGCTCTGATGTTCAACAAATTTCTGGAGGAACCTCATTGGACTGATCCAGATCATCTCCACAGAACATCTCAGCTCACCGACTCCCTTAACCGAGCCAGTCCCATAGAAAATGAAAAGTCACACTCGTTCTTGACAGGTTCCTAGTGTTTCTACCAGAGTTAGCTGGGAGGCCACACACATCACCACTTCTTAACTTCTCCGGGGCTGTGGTTGTGGAATCCATATCTGGTCTCCATACTGACCATCTCCCAAAATGGCATCTGTTCTTGCGCTAGCTGAGTCTCTGCCATCTGCTGAAGTAACACAACGTGATATCTTACGCTCAACTTTAAAATGAATATTGCTGCACTCCCCCCAATCCAAACATCTCCATGTGCCCTGTGACCTCATGACTTTGCACTTTGCTATGTTAACAACTGCAGAAAAAGTAAACATTACACTCTATTGGCACCTCCATGCTCCCATTGGGCCACTGATGCTACTAACATGGCTGCTGCTCCCGATGGATAAGAAAAACTGGCCCCTCATCAGAAAATTACCAGAAGTAGAAGCTCTCTGCTATAGACCTTCTCTTAGGTCATCCTGTATCTGTCGACTCCAAGAAAAATTCTTGTACTCAAGAAGCATGGCAGGTACCGAAGCGCCCCACTGCTTATAAGCACGAGCCCACACTGCTCCCAGCATCTTGGAGAGGCATTCTCGCTTGCTGCTCATTGCTACTTAAACCAGGCACAGAAAGGAATGTCCCTGCCTTAGACTGTTGCCACTCCCAATACTTGCCCCTCTCTGTGTCTCTGTCTCTCTCTCTCTCCCACTCCCAAATGTATGCCCATGTGGGAATTCTTAACCACCTTGGTTGCTCTAGAAGCTAACCTTTTCAAAATCTTACCTGCAGACTCCCCCACTGCCTGTCTGCCCTTGGTTCTTCTGTTTTGTTTTTTCTTTATTCTTTTCGTCAGTCAGTGTAGGGGGAGAGAAGGAAGAGATGCACCAAAATAAGAAATGGGGAAAACAACAGCAAGGAAGAAAGGGAAGGGACATGGACTTTTCCAGATGTTCCACAGGTACCAGCAAACAGCTCCCAGTCCCTCTTCTGTCAGATTTCAACCAAGTTAGAAGCTCTCCAACTAAGCTAGGCATTCTGACAAGAATCTTTCATCTACAACAGCCAGTACTGCCTGTTTACCATTCACTAGAGACAGAAAAATACTGAGGAGCATGTAGCTGCACAGTACTGCATATAAAGGAAGATCACAACCTTTTCTTCTCGGTCTCATCTACTGGTACAACAGCATAAGCCATTCATTCAGGACTGGTCTAGTGGATGATAAGGAAAACAATTTTAGTCTATGTCCAATCGGAATGGTTTCTATCGATGCTTGATCTTGAGATTGATTGATGAACCTTCAATGTTGATGCATCCTCAGCGTCCAATGTAGCACCTCCCCCTACTAGCAGCAGCAATGGCAGATGACTCCCATGCAGCTAGACAGGAACATTGTCCCCCATCATCTCAGAACCAGTGCACATTCTTGCATCATCAGCTCTTCATCTGATGCCTTATCAAACTTGCATCTCACTCTTTTAACGGCAAGAAAGTGTAGTTGCTCACCTGTGACTGGTGTTCTCCAGGGACAACAGGAATCAGTCCTCACATATGGGTGACATTGGTGCCGACGGAGCCCTCGCGGAAGCAACTCCCCAGCTTTCAAAGAAAGCCTTTGGGATGTACCACGCATGCGTGGTCCCCTTCTCGCCCAAGGGTGCCATCTTGCTCAGTCAGATGACATAGCTAGAGCTGACAAACGAAGATGGCAAAAATTGTACAGCAACTCCAAGGAAAGGAGGGAGGGTTGTAAGCAATGTTCCCACTAACCTGCGCTGGGTCCGCCACTAACATTCCTGCCGGCGGGAGAAGTACAGAGGAATCGACAGAGTCTAACACACGCCACAGCACCCTCACAATGTTCTCTTTAATCTGCGCCGGGTCCTCTGCCGGCATTCCAGCCGGTGGGGGGAGGGGCAGAGCAATCGATCGCTCTGCACCTCCCCCCGCCGGCAGGAATGTTGGCGGCGGACCCAGCGCAGGTTAGCGGGAACATTGGTTGTGAGGACTTATTCCTGCTGTCCCTGGAAAACATCTATCACAGGTGAATAACTACGCTTTCTCCAGGAACAAGCTGGAAGTCAGTCCTCACATATGGGACTCCCCTAGCTACAGGCTACTGATAACCATTAGACAAAAAGCATGGCCCAACCGTGAGCAGCCGCAAGCAAATCTGAGGACCGACTCTGAGGACCACAGAGTCCAGGGAGAAACATGGCTCCGGTAACCTGAACAAGAAGGGTTGGAGGGCAGGAGTTTCCTAAACCCCGAACAGAGTACGGCCTGACTGAAGGCACGGTCCCATCGGAACTCCCTCTCCTGGCAAAAGTGGGCTGCAAAAGTGTGGACAGAGGACCAGGTGGTGGCCCGGCGGATGTCTGCCATAGGCACTGAGCGGAGGCTCGTAACTGAGGTCACCATTGCCCTGACACTGTGCACCGTGACCTGGCACTCCAACACAAACCATCTTGGCCATGGGTGAAGGCGATGCAGTCCGCCACCTAGATGGATAGGGTCCGTTTGGTGACAGCCTCCCCCAGATGGCTGGGGTCGTAGGAAATGAAGAGCTGTGGGGCTTTGCAGTGGGCCTGAGTCCGCTGCAGGTAGAAGGACAAGGCTCTTTTGTAGTCCATAGTGTGGAGAATGGCCGACGCCTTGTTGGCATGGGGCAGTGGGAAGAAGGTAGGAAGTACCACCTCCTGGTTGAGGTGGAATTCAGAGACCACCGTCGGAGGGAATTTCGGGTAAATGCGGAGCACGACCCGCTTTTTGTAGAATATGGTTTAGGGTGGGTCGGCCATCAAAGCCTGACGTTCACTGACTCTGCAGGCAGAGGTGAGTGCCACCAGGAAGGTCACATTCCAGGACAAGTAACGCAAAGGGCAGGTAGCCAAGGGGTTCGAAGGACAGCTTGGTAAGCTGCACAAGGACCACACTGAAATCTCATTCCACTGGAGGCTGCCGAATGGGAGGCTTGGAGAGCAGCAAGCCCCGCATGAATCGGGTAACAAGGGGCTGCACAGAAAGAGGCTTGCCTTCTATAGAGTGATGGTTCGCGGAGAACGCACTCAGGCGAACCCTGACTGAGTTGGACTTAAGTCCAGACTGCAGGAGGTGAAGTAAATATTGTAACACTGAGTGTACCAGGCAGGAGAATGGATCCACAGTTGTTCCATGCACCAAACAAAGAACCTGCACCACTTGAACGCATAGGCCCATCTCGTGGAGTCTTTACAAGAAACTAGGAGGATTTCTTCCGCCTCCTTGGGAAGGTTGAGGAGTGCTAAAGCGACCCGTTCACCAGCCATGCCGTGAGAAACAAAGATCCCAGGTTGGAGTGGAGGATCGAGCCCTCCTCTTGATTCAGTAGTCCCAGGGAGCTCCCGAGAGGGACCGGGGACTCCGTCGACAGACAAAGCAGAAAGGAAACCAAGGCTGCTTGGCCACCTCGGGGCCACAAGGATCACAGAAGCCTTATCTCACTGGATACTGAATAGGGTCCGTGCAACCAGTGGTATGGGAGAAAAGGCATAGAACATACCCATAGTGACCACAAGATGAAGGCATCTGCTGTTACCTGGGACGGGTGCAGTTGGGGACTGCAGAAACGGGGTAGCTGAGCATTGGTCGGGGTGGCAAAGGGTCCAGGTTTGGGGTGCCCCATAACCCGAACAGCCTCTGCGCCACCCTGGGGTCCAGGTGCCATTCATGTGATTGGAGGACCCTGCTCAACTTGTGCGCTAAGGCATTGTCCTGGCCTCGGAGGTAGACCACCCTGAGGAGCATGCCCTGGCTGATCGCGTATGAGCAGAGGACTACTGCCTTCTGGCAAAGGCGGTAGGAGCCTGTGCCGCCTTGCTTGTTCAGGTAGAACATCATGACCTGGTTGTCCATCTGGACAATCACTGACTGATGCTGCTGAAAGTGCCAGAAAACCTTCAGCGCAAGGAAGACAGCCCTGAGTTCCAGCAGATTGATCTGCTGTAGCTCTCCTCGGGGAACCAGGCACCCTGGGAGCACAGTTCCTTGCAAAGTGCGCCCCAGCCCAGCAGGGAGGCATCCATTGTGAGGACCCTCTGGGGGTTCAGGAATTGGAAGGGCATGCCCACTTGCAGGTGTTGCGTATCCTGCCACCAAGTGAGTGACTCTGCCAGCTGATGGGATATTGAGACACTGTCCTGGAGCCGGTCTATGGCCTGGGCCCATTGGGAAGCAGCGGTATATAAATGTGTTCTAAATAAATAAATAAATAAAATAAATAAGAGGCACCACTGAGCTGCTCGTATGTGGAGTCAGGTGTCTGGAACCACATGGACCATGGAGGCCATGTGGCCCAGGAGGAAAAGCATTGACTGAGCTGACTCAGTTTGGCGGCGTTGCACCTTGGCTGCTATGGGCTGTGAGGCAAACCGCCCTGTCTAGAGGGAGAAAAGCCCTGGCCTGGAGGATATCCAAGCGAGCCCCTATGAACTCCAGGACTTGCGTTGGAGTAAGGTAGGATTTTGGATGATTTATCACGAATCCCAGATGTTGTAAGAGCTTAATGGTGCGTACTATGGCCTGCAGGGTCTCTGAGACCGTGTCCCCTTTTACCAGCCAGTTGTTGAGGTAAGGGAAGATGAAGGCTCCTTGGAAGCGAAGATAGGTGGCCACCACTGCTAAGCATTTGGTGAAGACCCTTAGTGCAGAGGCCAGGCCGAAGGGAAGTACTCTATACTGGTAGAGGTCGCCCCTGACCATGAATCTTAGGAACTGCCTGTGACTGGGATGAATAAGGATGTGAGTGTACACATCTTTTAGGTCCAAGGAGCATAGCCCATCTCCCTGCTGAAGGAAGGGCGGCAATGTTCCAAGGGAGAGCATCTTGAATTTCTCCCGCACCAGGAATACATTCAGGTTTCTCAGGTCCAGGATGGGCTTTAGCCCTCCTGTTCTTTTTGGGACCAGAAAGTACCTGGAGTAGAACCCCTTTCCTTTCAAGTGGTGTGGTATGGGCTCAAACAGCCCTGTTCCTGAGAAGGCCTGCAAGTTCTTGCATTAGCAGGGCCTGGTGCAGGGGAGACCAAGGGGACTCCCCAGGCAAGAAGGGTGGAGGTGGCTGGTTCAGGTGGAGGAAGTAACCCTTCCTGACCACTTGAAGTGCCCACAAGTCGGTGGTGATGGACATCCACCTGTGGGCAAAATGAATTAGGTGCCCCCCCTGTTGGTAGCTAATCCTCCAGAGGAAGAGAGGCTAGGCTGGAAGCATCAAAACCCCAACCCAGTTTGGGCTGGGGCTGGTGCCTGGGGTTTGGGGCCCTTGGGTTTGTGTGGGCCCTGGCCCGCACCCTTACCCTGGTGACCCTGCTGAGGGGTCTGGGTGGTTGGGTATGGGGGGTAGCCCTGATAGGGTTGGCTCTTTCTGTGGAAGGAAGACTTCTTTCCTGGTGGTTTCTTCCTTGGGAGAGTGGAAATCTTCCTCGAGAGCAGAGTCCTAGTGACATACTCAGTCTCAATTTTGGCTGTTTTGTCTTCCATTGGCTTTCCAAAGAGTTGCTCTCCGAGGCAAGGGACATCGAGGAGCTTCTCTTGGACCATTTGCTCAAGGTCCGATGTCTCAAACCAGGCTTGGTGCTGGGTGCAGATGCCAGCAAGCTGCTACCCTCGCGCTGGACTTGAAGCCGTCATAGGCGGCTCGAGACAGATATTTAGAACACTCTCTGACTGACTTCGTAAGCACCTGATAGCATTGGAGGTAGTCTCCAACAAGGCCAGCCGCGAAGCCTCATACTGAGGTCTCGGAGGAACATGCCAATGTACAGTTGGTAAGTTTGTATTTAGGACACTAGCATTGAGCCTTGGTAGCATTTCCGCCCGAGGGTGTTGAGGGCACAGGACTTCCTGCCCGAGGGCACTGATGATGTATCTTCGGGCTCTTCTGTCAACACATGGCTGACTCGACCAAGATGGAGGTGTGAGGGAGTTGTGCCTTTTGGAAGCCTGGTCTGCGCTGGACCCAGTACATAAAGTCCAGACTTTGGCTGACAATTGGCACCAATGCCGGTACTTCCCACATTCGGAGCAGGAGTCGACTTAGGATGGAGGGGACGGGGACAGTAAGGTTCTCCTTAGGTGATGCCTCGTACTGGAGGATGTCTAGTTCCTCTGTACAGCATCCTCCTCCGACTCGGTGTTGAGGGAGAGTACCTGTGCCATGTCCCGGACCAACTCGAGGAAAGAAGCATCATCGGGTGGGGATCGACGCTTCACAGCCAGTGGAGATGGATCCAAAGGGAGGTCTTGGTGAGCTTGGGTCTCTGAAGACGTCTTGACATTGGACTCCCAGTCAGAGTAGTCCGAGGAGGACTCGAGGCCCGACGGCTCCAATCTTCTGTGTCTCGAGGCTGGGGCATGGCCGGAGCTAGAGGCACTCGCCTAAGAGGACCTTGCCCCCGAGGATCGGGAGTGAGATCGAGACCCTCACCAAGGATCCTCACAAGGTGTCTGGCTTTCAGGGATTGCTTCGGCAGCCCGAGGAGTCCTCGGAATTGAGGTCCCTGTGGTCTCAGGTGAGCTCCGGCGGGGCTGGGCATCGATGCCTGCTGGAGGCGATGAATGCAGAAAACACAGTATTCCAGTGCCAGCATTCGGGCTTCCCACTTGGGAGTGAGTACTGACGCTGGGATCACTGGGTTGGGTGTCGAGGAGAAGAGGGATCCTCGATGGGACGGCCCTCGTGAGACCAAGCTCCATCGCCAGAGGCCTCTGCATTGGTCCTGGGTACCTTTTGCGGCCACTCCCGCTCTGACTCCTCGGATGCTTGTCGGGGGCTGAGGGACTGCACAAGGGATTTGCCAGGCTTATCCACTTCCCAAGACAAGGTTCGGAGCTCCTTCTTCTTATGCCCATGCTCCGGGGACCCTTGTTCAGAGTGCCTGCGAGCCCACTCGGGAACTGCGGGGGCTTTACACAACTCAGAGTTGCGGGGCCTTTGAGCGCAAGCCTATCAGGGATACCAGGGTCAAGTCAGCCTTGTGAAAGAGGTCGTCCTGCTTCTGCTGGCGGATCTGAATGGCCTTGGCTGACATCTTTTTATACAGGGAGCACTCCTTCGGGTCATGGTTGGCGCCCAGAAACCAGAGGCAACAGTCGTGTGTGTCAGTGAGGGGCATGTTTTTGAAGCACTGATTACACTTTTTGAAACTGGTGTCCATTGGGACAAAAAGGACCCCAGCAAGGTCAAAGACCCTCGATACAGCCAGTGGTTGAAAAAGGCATGGACCGCAGTCGAAAAAGAACCTAAAAATAAGGTATTGAGACCCAATGCTGGGGCAGTGGGGCTAAAGAGGCGGGAAGAGGACCGGCGCTAGCCAGAAGACACACAAAAATGCACAAGATCATCAACATTTTTCAGGGGGGGACAAGACGAACATCTGTAGGGCTCCATGGAAAAAGATGGCACTCTTGGGCGGGAAGGGGACCACGCATGCATGATGGCATCTCCCAAAGGCCATATATGAGGACTGACTCCTGCTTGTTCCTGGAGAAATGCTATATCTAGGCAACTCCAGGTTATTACAATTTCCTAAAAAAAAAATAAGAGAAGAAATGCTCATGAAGCCTGTATCTTCTTTTACTTGCTCCTCAGTCCATTTCAGTGCTGCATTGAAATGTACAAGAAGTGGTGTGATACATACAAGGCTCAACATGGCTTCTGAAGATATCATCCTTACCTGGATCTGTTATCCCAACCACAAGCAATTTACTGAGCACGTCAGCTACCACCTGCACTGCAGTCTGGCTGACCACATGTCCATGACCAGTTATCAGGTGGATTGAGGGGGTCAAAAGACGAGAACAGGTCCGTGCAGCTTCCATTCGAATCTCTTTGTGCTCACTGTTCAGGAAATGGTCAGCACAGTGCCGGACAAACTGTGTTAAGGAATGACCTATAGTGGGATGAAGAGACTTTTTTTCATGTTTAAATCTTCAAACTTCTACACAATTGATCCTTGTACAGTAAATGAGAATTCAAATCCTCACAGATAATAAGACCTTCCTTTAAGTAAACAGCATCTGTTACAAAGACAAGAAACCACTGTTAGTGCATCGCCTGCAGCACTGAAGCACTTAGTACTAGAACATGACAATTTGTCAGCGAACACCCTGCAATAAAAAAAAAAGGAAAAGAAACAGAGAACCATTTCTTAATGCTAAACTATGTTCTCTGTGTCTTTACATCTTTTGCCACATTACCTTCAAATTCAAAGCTGCCCAGGGTGCGAAGAGCAAGAGTTATGCTGCCCACATCGCTTGCCTCTGGGATACTGGTGAGGCTTGGGGAGGCCAGCTGATGTGCCAGGCCCTTGGGCATTCCAGGGTGCCGCAGAGGTTTGTGCATGAGGACAAAGGACAACATTTTCAGCAGGCCATCCTGAATGTCCTTCTTCAACTGGGGAATCTGACGGTTCAAGTCGTACAGAACAGCTGTCAGAGCAGGGCTGAGGGCAAAAGGCAGTGACTGAGAAATACGTTACTGTAAAAAAATAAATCAAGAAAAGACAAGGAGCAAACCAGTTATCTTTTACATCTTCTGTGAACCAGCGAGATAGGAGAGAGTGATCAATAGAAATCAAATAAGGTGAAATTAGACCTTACCTGATAATTTTGTTTCCTTGAGTCCCTCCAGTCCAGATGCATGGGTTTATACTCTATCACCAGCAGATGGAGACTGAGAACCCCTGGTTTTGATGATGTCACACGACAAGGCACCTGTGCATATCTGAGCAAGACAGTTTTCTGTTGACAAAGACGACTTCACATACAGAAAGTTCTGTAAATATAAACAAATTTTAAATTATGTACATTAAAACCGATAGGAATTGATATTAGAGGTCCCAAAAGGACTGAGAACTGTAAAATCAACAGCAAACTTTTCAATATTACAGAAAATTCAGAAAGTAAAATCTTAAGACGCAACACTATCATGCGCTTAAATTCTTCCATGTTCGGACTCATTAATGAGTAAATGGGCGGGTTCTGGACTGGACTGGAGAGACTCGAGGAAAGAAAATTAGCAGGTAAGGTCTAATTTCACCTTCCATATTGTCCCTCCAGTCAAGTCCAGCCCAGATGCATGAGATGTACCAGAGCAGTAATCAAACTTGGGTGGGACCTGCAAGCCCGGCCTACAAAACCCACACTCTAAAACACGCATCACCTCTTGCTTGCACATCCAAATGATGCTGTTGTTGTTGTTGTTAAGTGCCGTCGAGTCGGAGTCGACTCATGGCGACCCTCTGGATAGCTATCCTAAATTGTGTTCGGTCTTCAGTCAGGCGGCTCATTGTTGACAGACTGGTATCCATAGCTGCTGTTATTGTATCGATCCATCTCAATGCTGGCCTTCCTCTTTTGCATTGACCTTCTATCTTGCCAAGCATGATGTCTTTCTCTAATGATCTCTCTCTTCGCATGATGTGTCCAAAGTATGAAAGTCGAAGTCTTGTCATCTGAGCTTCTAAAGAAAGCTTAGGTTTGATCTCCTCTAGTACTGATTGGTTTGTTCTTTGGCCGGCCATGGTATACACAGTATTCGCCGCCAGCACCATAATTCAAAGGCATCAATTTTCTTCCTGTCTGCCTTTTTCACTGTCCAGCTTTCACATCCATATGATGTTATTGAAAATACCATGGCCTGAACAAGTCGAATCTTTGTATGGAGAGAGACATCTCTGCTCTTGAGAATCTTATCTAGGTCTTTCATAGCCATTCTGCCAAGAGCAATGCGTCGTCTGATTTCTTGACTGCTTGTTGCTTCTTTATTGATAGTTGATCCAAGTAGGTTAAATGATAGTGCCGCACAAAAGAATGAAATGACAACAAGTCGCTGCTTTACAAATATCAACTGGAAGTACTAGACTGCCCATGATGCCGCCTGAGTTCTCATCAAATGAGACCTTAAGCCTTCTGGAAGTGACCTATGCTTGAGTAAATACGCTGAATCAACAGCCTCTTTCAGCCATCACGCAACAGATGCTTTCGAAGTCGCTTCCCCTTTACATGGACCTACAAATAACACAAAAAGAAATCCGACTTCCTAAATGCTTCTGTACATTTGAGGTTGCAATGAAGAATCCTACAAACATCCAAACGATGTAACAGACTTGACTTTGTTCCCTGTTCCGTACCAGAGAACACAGGAAAAGTCACTGATTGGTTGAGATGAAAAGCCAAAACTACTTTTGATGAAAAAAAAAAAAAAAAGAGGAAACTGGACAAAGAACTACCTTCTCTTTGGGTAATAAAAAGAAAAGGTTCCCTACAAGACAGCACTTGCAGCTCAGATATCCTATGCACTGAACTGATCGTTCCCAGGAAAACTACCTTCAAAGTAAGGTCCTTCAGAGAAGCATGACTAAGAGTCTCAAAAGGAGCTTCCATAAGTGCTGATAACATGAGATTCAAGTCCCACAGAGGAACAATTTGGCATGACAGAGGCAGAACGAGCTTGACTATCCTCAGAAAACAAAGTACATCACGATGAGAAGCCAGGGAGGTACCTTGCAATCGCCCTTTATAACATGCTAAAGCTGCCATCTGAACATGCAAAGAATTCAGAGTGAGCCCTTTATCCAATCCGGCCTGGAGAAAGGCAAAAATATCCAGCAGCGAGGAAGACCAAGCTCGCAAACATCTCTCCTCACACCAGTGCTCAAAAATACACTAACAAAAGCTAGAGAGACAGATCTTTTAAGTGCTCTAAGCAAAGTAGCAATTACCTGTCCCGAGTAGCCTTTCTTTTTTAATCAAGCCCTCTCAAGAGCCAGGCCGTAAGAGAACCGAGCCACTTCTGACCTGAGTATCGAGCCCTATAACAACAGACTGCCTTAGTAGAGGAAGATGCTAAGGGGCTCCCACAGACATATGAACCAGATCCGCACACCATGGTTTTTGAGGCCAGTCGGGCACTACCAAAATTATCTGACCCCAATGGGTTTCTAACTTCTGAAGAACCCGGCCTATGAGAGGCTAAGGGGGAAACACATACAGGAGCAGGTCGATTGGCGAGTCAGAGCATCCAAACCTTCTGACCTTCTTTCTTGCCTGAGGCTGAAGAACCATTCCACTGGCATTGGAAGAGAATGCCATCATATCTATGACTGGTGCGCCCCAATGACAAATGATGCTCTGATTTCTCCACTCTCCCAGGTCCATCCGATATCGATGGAGAAAATTATCCTGTACATTTTCTTTTCCTGCCACGTTAGCTAACGACAGAGCGAACAGGTGAACCTCCACCCACTGGAGCAGGGGCATCAACCTCCTCCGCCAACACAGCACTGCCTGTGCTGCCCTGGCAATTTGAGGTAAGCTACTGTAGTTGTATTATCTGAAAAGACCCTCACAGCTCTGTGTTGCAACAGCTGAAAGAACTGTACAGCCAGAAAAAACGCTCTCATCTCCAAGCGGTTTATGGACCAGCTGCTCTCCTTCCTGGGACCATCAGCCTTGCATCACCTTGGACTGGCAATGTGCTTCCCAGCCATAAAGACTGGCGTCTGTGGTCAGTATCATCCATTTGAGTGGTTCCAACGGTATCCCTGCAAATAGCTTGGTCGAACCCAGCCACCAGGTCAGGCTCTCCTGTGTTTCTTGCGGACAAGGCAATTTCTTCCACAGAGTGCATTTGTGGAGCTCATTGGGATAATAAGGCCTTCTGCAGTGGCCTCATATGCACCCTGGCCCATGGCATGAGATCCAACGTCACACCCATGAACCCCAGGAATTGTAGATAAAGTGTAGCTACTCACCTGTAACAGGTGTTCTCCAGGGACAGCAGGAATCAGTCCTCACTTATGGGTGATGTTGGCACCAATGGAGCCCAGCTTTCAAAGAAAGCCTTTGGGATTGCTGCCACACATGTGTGGTCCTCTTCCCAACCAAAGGTGCCATCTTGCTCAGTCAGGTCCCATAGCTAGAGCCCTACTCAGCAGATGGCAAGGGAAGAAAAACAAAAATGGCAACTTTTAAGGGGAGGTGGGAGGGTAGTAAGGACTGATTCCTGCTGTCCCTGGAGAACACCTGTTACAGGTGAGTAACTACACTTTCTCCAGGAACAAACAGGAAGTCAGTCTGCACTTATGGTTCTCCCCAGCTACAGGCTACCGAAACCTGCAAGCCAAAAACGCCTCTGCAAGGTCGTGAGCAGAAGCCGATGACTGAAGGATGCCCGAGTCCTCGGGCCCTTGGGCCTAGCTCTCGGTAGCCGCAGAAGAAAGGTCGCAGGGCAGGAGTTGCTTATACCCCGAACAGATTCCGGAGTACAGCCTGGCCAAAAGCGCTGTCCCAGCAGGACTCCATCTCCGGGCAGTAATGTGAAGCGAAGGTATTCGATGAAGACCAGCAAGTGTCTGTCAGAGGCACTGAGCGCAGCGAAGCCACCGATGCCACCTTGGCACGGATGCCATGTGCGGTGACTCGGCAATCCAGCGCCGCCCCAGCCTTTGCCTGAGCAAAGGCGATGCAGTCAACCACCCAGACGGAGATGGTGCACTTGGTGACTGCGAGCCCCAGGCGATTAGGATCGTAAGCAAGGAAGAGCCGGTCGGACCTGTGATGACCCTGGGTGCGTTGCATGTAGAAGGCGAGAGCCGTCTTGCAGTCGAGCATATGAAGGACCGCCGATGCCCGGTCGGTGTGGGGTCTCAGGAAGAAAGTCAGTAGGACGATCTCTTGGTTGAGATGGAAATACGAGACAACTTTCGGTAAGAACTTGGGGTGAGTTCGAAGGACCACTCTGTTCCCGTAGAACCTTGTGTAGGGAGCAGCAGTCATGAGGGCTTGCAGCTCGCTGACCCGCCAGGCTGAGGTGAGCGCCACCAGGAAGACTACCTTCCAGGAGAGGTGACGAAGCGAGCACGTCGCCATCGGCTTGAAGGGAGGCTGTGTCAGCTGCATGAGCACAACGTTCAGATCCCACTCCGCCGGTGGAGTCCGGACGGGAGGCTTGGAAAGTAAGGGGCCCCGCATGAAGTGGGAGACTAGAGGCTGGCCCAAAGGGGTTTACCCTTGACGAGGAAGTGATTGGCTGAGATGGCACTCAGGTGAACTTGGACCAAAATGGATTTCAGTCCCACCTGAAGTGGAGGAGTGGCCTAGTGGTTGGGGCAAGGTACTTCAGGCCGGAAGGTCGGGGGTTCAAATCCCACTAGAGGACAGCAACCTTGGGCCGGAAGGACTGGAGTTTCTAGTCCCACAGGTGCTCCTTGTGGTCTTGGGCAAGCCACTTAACCTCCATAGCCCATGTTCCCTGTAAAATAGTTATCTCCAAGTTATAATGCCCTGTTCAATGTAATTTCAGTTTGTTCAATGTAAACCGCACTGATGCAGAATAGCACGGTATATAAGAAAATGTAAATAAAAATAAACCTGCAAGAGGTGGAAGAGGTACTGGAGAACCAACTGGGTAGAGCAGGAGAATAGGTCAAGCTGGAGCTCGGAGCACCAGACCGAGATGTGCCGCCACTTCAGGGCGTAGGCCCGTCTCGTTGAGTCCTTCCTCAATGCAAGGAGGACCTCCTCGATCTCCTCTGGAAGGTGCAGCGAAGCTAGAGACACCCGTCCAGTCACCAGGCTGTCAGTGATAGCGAGACCAGGTTCGGGTGGAGCATCCATCCCTCCTCCTGCGTTAGCAGACCCCGCGTACTGCCCAGGGGGACCGGAGGTTCCGATGAGAGCCGGAGCAGAAGCGGGAACCAGGGCTGTCGAGGTCACAAAGGAGCCACGAGGATCACTGAGGCTTGGTCCCGTTGACTCTTGTGAAGGGTGCTCGCAATGAGAGGAGCGGGAGGAAATGCATACAGAAGCCCAGAGGTCCAGTCCAGGAGGAACGCATCTGGGGCTACCCTGCTCGGGTGCGGTATCGGCCCACAAAAGCAGGGAAGCTGCTTGTTGGTCGGGCTGCCAAACAGGTCTAAGGACAGAGTCCCCCAGTGGCGGACCACCTCTGGACTCAGGCACCACTCGTGTGGGTCAAGAAGCCTGCTGAGTCTGTCCGTGAGGACATTGTCCTAGCCCGGGAGGTAGACCACTCTCAAGGCCATGCCCCGACATATGGTAAAGGAGCAGAGAAGGACTGCCTCCTGATAGAGGAGGCGGGAGCCCGTACCCCCTTCCTGTTTATGTAGAACATCGCAACCTTGTTGTTGGTTTGCATGAGCACCGACTTGCTGCGCAGGCGATGCTCAAAGACCTTCAGGGCCAGCCGGACCACTCGAAGCTCGAGCAGGTTGATCTGCTGCCAAGATTCTTTGGGTGACCACCGCTCTTGCGTACGGAGGTTGCCACAGTGGGCTCTCCAGCCCAACAGTGAGGCATCCGTCGTCAAGACAAGCTCGTGTTGTCGAATCTGGAAGGGCATGCCCTGAAGAAGCCTTTGGGAGTTCAGCCACCAATTCAGGGAACTGGAGAGACTGCGGGAGACCGACACAGGATCCTGGAAGCAGCCCACGGCTTAGGTCCATTGCACACTGAGGCAACATTGGGCCGCTCACATGTGCATGCGAGCCTGGGGGACGACATGGACAGTTGAGGCCATGTGCCCCAGAAAACGCAGCATGGCCCGCGCCGAGACTCTAGACCGGCTTTGGACCTCGGTGGCCAGAGCGCGGAGCCACTCCGCGTGCGCTTGAGGGAGGAATGAAGTTGCCCGTCCCATGTCGAGAAGAGCGCCGATGAACTCCAGGGTCTGCACCGGCTCGAGGTAGGATTTGGAGTAGTTGATCAGGTAACCGAGGCACTTGAGGAGGACCGTGCGTGACGCCGAGAAGTGAGCATCCTCTGCCGATGTGCCCATGATGAGCCAGTCGTCTAGGTAAGGGTAGATGGATATGGCCTGTAGACGGAGGTGGGCTGCGGCCGCTGACAGGCATTTAGTGAAGACACACATTTCGTGAAGACACGCAGGGCAGATGCAAGCCCAAAAGGGAGCACTTTATTGGAAGTGCTCCCCTTGCACTCTGAAGCGCAGGTACTTCCTGTGCTTGGGATGGACCGGAATGTGTGTTTAAGCATCTCTGAGATCCAAGGAGCATAGCCAATCGCCCTGCTGGTGGAAGGTCAGCAGGACGCCAAGCGACAGCATCCTGAACTTCTCCTGTACCTGAAATATGTTTTCTGAGATCAAGGATGGGGCACAGGCCTCCCGTCCTCTTCAGAACGAGGAAGTACTGGGAGTAAAACCCCTGACCTCGGAGGTGCGGCGAACTCTCTCGACTGCCTGTTGACTGAGAAAGTTGATCAGCTCTTGCTGTAAGCAAGCCTGGTGCGAGGGAAGCCGAGCAGTCCCCGCTGGGGAGAAGGGAGGAGGGAGTCTGTCCAGACGAAGACGATAACTGTCCCGGATTACCTGAAGGAATCAGGTGTCCGATGTAATGGCCACCCATTCAGGGGCGAAAAGGGATAGACGCCCTCCCATGACATCTCCCACGGAAGTGCCGCCGGGAGGCGAGAGGCTATGCACTTGGCGTCAAAACCCCGGAGCTGGCTGGGGCGGCACCAGTGGTTGAGCTTTGGGCCCCTTCAGTTCTCCAGTGACCCTGAACTACTCCTTTGTCCTGGCCACTTGGCGTCAGCGCTGGGGCGGGTGGATAGGGTGGGCATCCCCGTTAAGGGAGACCCTTCCTCTGGAAGCAAGGCTTCTTGCTATGTTGTTTCTTCCGCAGAAGAGAAGAGGTTTTATGAGAGAGATGGGTGTGGGTCGGCTGCCTTGTCCTCTATGGGCTTGCCGAACAGTTGTTCAGCAAGGCAGGGGACATCCAAGAGCTTCTCCTGGACCCATTACTCCAGGTCTGAAGACTGGAGCCACGCTTGACGCCGGGCTCTGATGCCGGCCGCTGCTGCACGGACGGAAGACTCAAATCCGTCATATGCGGTGCGGGAAAGGTATTTCGAGCAGTCTGCGACCGATCTCAGAAGGGAATGAAATCTGAGGAGGTGCTCGCCTCCAAGGCCCCCAGAGAAACCACAGAGCTCTTTAGCAAGGTCGTGAAGGAACATCCCCATATACATTGGTAAGCCTGGATGCAGCACGCCAGCATGGATCCCTGGTATGCCTTGCACCAGAGGGCGTCGAGGGCATGGGATTCCTTACCAGGCAGGACAGACGAGTGGGACTTCAGGCTCTTCTGTTTCCTTATCTCGGATTCAACTACTATGGAGGTATGGGGAAGCCGAGTCTTCTGGAACCCCAGGCCATGCTGTAGATGGCATTGAGTCTTTTACTGACAATAGGGACCGAGGTGGGCGCTTCTCACATGCGGAGGAGCAGTCGCATCTGGATGGATGGTACCGGGACCATAAGAGACTCCCTAGGAGGAGACTCATATTGCAAGATGTCAAGTTCCTCTACCCTCGGCTTCCTCGGTCTGCGTGGGAAGATTGAGGGCTCGAGCCATATCCCACACAAACACCAAGAAGGAGGTATCTTCGAGGGGCGACCATCTTTGTGAGGTGGGAGGGGATGGGTCAGAAGGAAGGTCCCTATGGGTGCGAGTTTCAGAGGACATGTCCCTGTCTGATTCCCAGCCCAAGAGGTCCAAAGAGAACTATAAGTCGGGCTGATCCCCGCACTCAGTGGTCAAGGCCCGCTTGGAGCTGGAGGCACTCTCTCTGGAAGACCTCGCCCCCGAGGAATGGGACGGCGAGCAAGACTGGTGCCGAGGACCCTCGCAAGGCCCGTGGCTCTCGGGGGTTTCCAAGGCAGTTTCCGGGACCCCCGACGAGAGAACCTCAGTCTCAATATGCGAGCCAGCCATGCTGGCTAAAAATGCCTGCTGGGCAGCTAGGAAGGCAGAAACGCTGCGCTCCAGTGCCAGCATATGGGAGTCCCACTCAGGAGTGGTCCCTGCGCCATCGACACCAGGGTTACAGAGTCTGGCGTGGAGGAGGAGGAGTGCGTCCTCACTGGCACGACCCTCAGAAGACTGGGGCACCATCGCCGGAGGCCTCTGTATCCATAGAAGGTACCTTTCAAGGCCGCTCCTTGTCTGACTCTCGGGAATGCTGAGGAGGGCTAAGAGAACGAGCGCGAGACTGCTCACGCTTGTCCGGAGTCCCCAACAGCGACTTCGAGGCCTTCTTCTTCCTTTGCCATTCCACCTTGGGTGAACCCTGATCGGAGTGATGCCTGGGGCGCAGGGTCACTGAGGGGGACCCAACAAAGGTGGATCGGTGGAGTGAGGAGCCACCAGGGACTCCGGGTCTGCCTTGCACAAGATGTCGTCAGATTTCTGCTTACGGCTTAGCAAGGCCTTAGTGGACATTTTCTTACAGAGCGAGCAGAGCTCCGGGTTGTGGTCGGCCCCCAGACACTGCAGACAACAGTCGTGGGTGTCCGTGAGCGACATATTCTTGGAGCATCTGTCACATTTCTTGAAGCCAGTGGCCATGGGGGCAAAAAGCACCCTTTCGAGGTCGAAGATCCTCGAAGCCAGCGGTTGGAAAAAAGGGTGCAAAAAGGGCCCGAAGGGAAAAAAACACTAAAAAGGAAAAAAAAAAAAAAAGGATCCCCTGGCCCACAGCCGAAGCAGGGGCAACGGGGAGGACGGGAGAGGACCGGTGCTACCGGAAAAAAAGAGCCAAAAGGCTGGAAAGAAAAAACTTTTCTGAGGGACAAGGAAGTGCGTCCCAAGAGCTCTGTGGAAAAAGGGAGACTGAGCAAGGTGGCACCTTTGGGTGGGAAGAGGACCACGCATGCATGGCAGCAATCCCAAAGGCTTTCTTTGAAAGCTGGGGAACTGCTCCGCGCAGGCTCCGTCGGTGCCAATGTCACCCATAAGTGAGGACTGACTTCCTGCTTGTTCCTGGAGAATGCTACGCAGTGGGAGCTCTCATCCGGGAAAACCTCCAAAATTTGGTCCTGGATCTTTGAGGCCCATTCTAGAGGCAGGGTCGCCAATTCTATTTCTGGTGTGAAAACGAGCCTCTAGATCAGGAGTGGGCAAACTACGGCCCGGCGGACCTTTTAATCCGGCCCCTCCCAACATTCATAAGCCTGTATGGACGGCATGGTAGTGGCTGGGCCGGCCAGCAGCTAGTGGGGGGGCGGGGCCGTGGGCGGAGTACGGATTGAGCCGTACGTGCAGGCGCAGGCAGGGAGTTGACGTCACGTCAGATGACGTCAACTGCCTTTCCGCGCGCCTGCTAGTGAGGAGCGATCCATACGGCGCCCGGCAGTCATTTTGTGATGTAGCTAGAAGAGAAGAAAGCGCTAGCCAACATAACAAGCAGCCTATGGGCAGATGCGTCTTATAAGGTGAAAAATATGGTAATCTCTTGCTTATTTTAATTTTTATTATTCTTCTGTTGTGTTTAGTAATTTCTGTTTTAAATCCTATTTTTATTTATAGATCTTTATTGCAGAATCCCAAAATTTATATTAATTCACACATACATACCGTCCATCTACTCTTGGTCCGGCCCCCGGGTCCAATATATGAACCCATTGCGGCCCTCGAGTCAAAAGGTTTGCCCACCCCTGCTTTAGATACATCAAATCCTGCATTGGCTCCATGTTGCTTTTGTTGAAATTGATAACCCATCACAAACACTGGAGAAGGGCTATCACTCGCCTCGTTGCTTCTCAATTTTCTTGAACAGACTTTGCACCTATCAACCAATTGTCTAGATACGGATGCACCAAAATACCTTCTTGTCAAGGAGTGGATGCTGCAGCCATCAGCACCTTCATAAAGGTCCGAGCCATGGAAAGGCCAAACAGCAGAGCTCAAAACTGGAAATGACTCATGGGCACCGCAAAATGGAGGTACTGTTGATGAACCAGATGGATAAGAATGTGCAGATATGCCTCGGATAGGTCCAGGGAAATTAAAAACTTGCCTTTTCTTACCGCCACTATGACAGACTGCAAAGTCTCCATATGAACGTGGGTCACCATCAAGGGCTGATTGACATGTTTGAAATTTAGAATCGATCGAAAGGAACCTTCTTTTTTGGGAACTATAAAATAAATTGGGTATCGACCGAGTCATTCTGTAGGCACTCGGACTACTGCCTTTAGCTGAATTAGCCTTACCAGTGTGTCTGCCACCACTCTGATTTTGAACTGAGCTTTGCAGGGCGACAACATAAAGGCGTCGGAGAGAGGCCTTGCCAGCTCCAAGGCATAGCCCTCCCAAATTACTTCTAGAACCGACTGGTTGGAGATAATCTGGAACCAAGCATAGTAAAACATTTGTAGCCGAGTGCCTACAGGAATCAACTCCACTTGGGTCTCCTTCGCTTTCTTGGGACTTTCTGGGGCCACCAGCAGACCCTCCATAGTAGTCTCTACCTCCTTCTCGACCTCCTCGAAAGGGCTGACCTCTAGGCAGATAGTGTGAATGCTGAAACGGCTTATAACGCGCTGCCTGAATCCTGTGGAAACCTCAAGCGACCTGTCTTAGGTTTGTCCTCCGGAAGTTTAGGAACCTTAGCTCACTTAATTCCTTCACCAACTTCTCCAGCGCTTCACCCAAAAATAGCTTCCCTTTAAAAGGAAGTTTACGAAGGCGTGTCTTAGAGGCTATATCCGAGATCAGTTACGGAGCCACAAAAGATGCTCCAAGTTACATATCCTATTAAAATGTAATCACAAGACAGTTTTGACTGAATTGAGCAAGAATTGTTAATTGTAAACCGCACTGATACTAAAGAGCGCGGTATATAAAAGCTGTTAAATAAATAAATAAAAATAATAAAAGACGTCATGCCGAGACCATATTCTTAGTCAAAGCCCTAATGAGGTCATAGATCGCATCTGCGAGGTATGCTGACCTGGATTCCAGCTTAGCTGCTTCTGACAAAGAACCCCGAATATCAGGGTTAGACTCCGGCAAACCTTGAACCCATCTCAAACATGCTTTGAGCAAATAGGCGCCACAAACGGATGGATGCCTGTAACACCAGAGCAGTAATCTAGAAAGACTGCTTCAGGAGAGTTTCCAACTTTCAGTCCTGAGCATCTTTCAGTGCTGCTCCTCCTTCTACTGGAATTCTCCTTTTCTTGGGTACAACTGAGACTAGTGCATCCACCTTCAGGATCCACATGAGGTCCTTCTGCTCCTGAGGCATGGCATATAGACAAGCCAGGGATCTGCTCAGATGCAAGCCCGCCTACGGCCTTTCCCACTCTGCTTCTATCATCTCCTTTATGGCACTATGAAGTGGAAAGGATTTCTGAGGTTTTCAAATGCCCTGTAACAAAGGATCCTCCAGGGATCCTTCCTTCACCGGAGAACCATGTAAGACATTGAATGCTGACAGTGGCTGTGCAATTCTTCATGCCTAAAAACCCTTATAAAGGTAGGGTCTTCTCCAGGAGGTATTTCTCCTTCCTCTAACTCCTCACCTAAGGGCTCTTCTCAAGGCCCAGAAGGACCCTCTAGAGAATCACTGGACCCCCCCCCCCCCCACTCCCAGAACATACCGAAGCTTGGTCGTCCCAGAAATCATGACAATTTTCAGCGTTTGGACGCCAGCTCTGTGGGTTCCTTGATCATGGGTGTCACAGACAGGGAATTTCTTATGGGAGCAGTTCCTCCAGGGGCCGCTAGCACCAGGCCCTGTTTCAAACAGTATGCATGGTGCAAGAGTAAAACAAATGCAGGTGAAAATTTCAAACTGGAAGCTACAGGCACTTACACTGGGGCTCCTGAGCAAAAACGCTGTTGTCCCGTCTGATTTGGAGCTGCCCCAGGCTATCCACAGGCTCTATTTCAAAAATGGCCGTGGTTCCCACCAAAACCTGCAACTGAGGAGAAAGCCAAATCTGAACAGCCTCAGTACACAACGGCAGTAAAGCCTCAGCTCTGAAAGCCCTGATGTCTTTTAAAAGTTGTTCCATGAAGCGGCTTTCCCCCTCACGACAATAACCTGCCAATGATAGTGGACTGTGGCTGCTGCTGCAGCATATTACCAGCCATGGTTTCAGCCGTTTTTGTCCAAACTGAAACGGCCATCTCTCACCTCAAAGCTCACCGGCAGCGGCTTAAGGGCAGGAGCACTCTCAGCGCCAGAAGGAAGCCTCCTGCCAGCACCTCCACCTGATCAGCGTCGGGGAGTGGAGCAGGAGAAGCGGGTCCTCCCCCTCCACACACTGAGGCCAATTGAGCCAACACCGGCAGCGGCTTAAGGGCAGGAGCACTCTCGGCAGGGACCAAAGGCGTCCTCGCGCAAGCCGTCACCCCAACACAAACCGATCACAGGAGAAACGCCAATGAGCCAAGCAAAAACAACTGCTCCTACACACCTGGCCACTCAGATCCCACATGAAGTAAGCACTTACCACCCCTAACCACAGCCTAGTGCCTCCCATGACCTCGCATATCCTGCAAGTAACTCTGCTTTGAACCTGCTTCCCATTGCTGCATAGAACTTACTTGCACAGAACGGGCACAGCGCTTGCTTACATAGAACCTGCTGAGAACCTATTTGCATAGAGCCTATTACCCATTGTTTGCTAAGAACTGCTATCCACTGCCTGCATAGAACTGTTACCCATTGTTTGCTTGGAACTGTTATCCACTGCCTGCATAGAACTGTTACCCACTGTTTGCTTAAAACTGCTATCCACTGCTTGCTTGTTTGCCTATTACTTGCTACACATTCTTTGTCTAGTACTTGCTACTCATTGCCTGCATAGAACTTGCTACCCATTGTGTGCTTAGAACCTGCTACCCACTGCTTGCTCAGACCTTGCTGCCCACTACCATGGCCCCACATCTATTGTCCTTCTCTTCCTCATCCTCCACAACTGCCTCCCCTCCTACCAACACCCTCCCCTCCCCCTACCTTCCTCACTTCTCCCTCCATTCTGCCCCTTAGACTAGCATCTGCTCTTGGGCTTCTTCATACCATCCCCCGCATTCAACCAGCCCCCCTCTCTTTGAGGCAACCCCACCCTCGCTTCCGCCGTATGATCTCCACTCTACCTCGCTCTCTAATACTCCTTCTCCTTCTCTCATCAGGTAATATCAACCCCAACCCTGCCCCCCCACCCCAATTTCTCTCTCACACTAAAAAAAGTTCCTCACGTACCCTATCTAATCTCATCCACATCCCGCTCCTCCCTCATTCATCCTACACTCACTCATCCATAGATATCAACTCCAACCCTACCCTCAAAAATAATCCCTCACATAACCTACCTAATACCATCAATCTACCCCTCATGTCCTTCTTGGAGAGCACACACACCCAGACATACCCACCCGCACCCTGCTCCCTCTAAATCTCGGTATTACCCTAGAAATAGACCCCCACGCTACTCTAACAAGAAATCCACATGTAACTTTGCCAACCTTATCCATATCCCTCTCCTCCCCCCTCCACTCTCCCGCTTTCTTGCGCCCTATGGAATGCATGCTCAGTCATTGAAAAAAACCCTTTTATTCATGATCTTTTTATCTCTAATGCCCTATACCTTCTTGTCTTGACTGAGACCTGGCTCCCCCCAGACGACACCGCATCCATTGCCTCTCTCTGCTATGGGGGCTACCAGTTCTCCCATACACCTCGATCTACTGGTCACAGTGGTGGCGTTGGCCTCCTACTCTCTCCCTCCTGCCAATTCCAACCCCTCCTGCCACCCCAATCACACTCGCCCCTCTCCTTCGAGGTCCACTCCATTCGCCTCCTCACACCACTTCCCCTCCGAGTAGCTGTTATTTATTGCCCACCTGACAAATCCAAATCAACCTTCCTCACCGACTTCGACTCCTGGTTTTCTGCCTTTATGGATCCTTCCTCCCCCACTCTTATTCTTGGCGATTTCAACATTCACATCGACAACCCTTCCGACCCCCATGCCTCAAAGTTCCTCACTCTCACCTCCTCGTTTGACCTCCAACTTTGCTCTACTGCCCCCACACACCTACACGGCCATTGCCTTGACCTAATATGTTTCTCCAATTCCTCTCCCTCAAACTTCCGCAAATCAATCCTTCCCTCATCTGACCATCACCTCTTAACATTTACTCTTCAGCTTCCGCCATCCCAACCTCATCCTGTCTCCTCCAACCTATTTAGAAACCTTCATAATATTGATCCCCTAACTCTCTCCTCTACCATTTCTCCATCTCTTTCCTCCATTTTATCCTCCAAGTCCATTGATGAGGCTTTATCTTCATACAATGCTACACTATCCTCAGCCCTTGACACTCTTGCCCCTCCCACCCCACGTCCTGTCAAATGATCTACTCCCCAACCCTGGCTTTCACCCACAATCCATTACCTACGCATCTGTGCCGGTTCTGCCGAATGAGCTTGGTCCAAATCCCGCTCCCTGGAAGACCTTCTACACTTTAAATTCATGCTTGGCTCATTCCAGTAAGCCCTAGCACTTGCCAAACAAGATTACTACATCCATCTGACCAACTCCCTTGCCTCTGATCCTCGCCGTCTCTTTAATACCCTCAATTCTCTCCTTAAGGTCCCCCCGCCCCCGATCCCACCCTCCCTTTATGCCCAAACCCTAGCAGACTACTTCCATGACAAAATCCACAAGATTACCCTCCAATTCCCTACCCCCTCATCTATCTCCCCTCCTCCCCAATTCTCTTCCCCCATCCATACTCCCCCTGACACCATCTCCTCCTTCCTCCTGATCTCTGAAGAAGAAACCGCACTCCTCCTTTCCTCCTCCAAACCCACCACCTGTTCATCAGACCCTATCCCACCCATCTCCTACATTCCATCTCCCTCACCATTGTCCCCTCCATCACCCATATTCTCAACCTTTCACTCTCCACTGCAACTGTCCCTGTTGACTTCAAACATGCTGTTGTCACACACCCTCCTCAAGAAACCCTCACTTGATCCCGCATGCCCTTCTAACTATCGACCCATCTCTCTCTTTCCCTTCATATCCAAACTATTAGAACGGGCAGTCCACCGTCGCTGCCTCGACTTCCTCACCTCCAAGGTCCTCCTGGACCCCCTACAATCCGGCTTCCGTCCCCTACACTCCACTGAAACGGCACTCACAAAAGTCACCAACGATCTGTTCCTGGCTAAATCTAAGGGCCTCTATTCTATCCTCATCCTTCTTGATCTTTCTGCTGGCTTTGACACCGTTGACCATGGCCTTCTCCTCACCACCCTCTCCTCACTTGGCTTCAAAGACTCTATACTATCCTGGTTCTCCTCCTACCTCTCCCATCGCTCATTCAGTGTATGCTCCGGTGGCTTCTCCTCCTCCCCTACCCCGCTCCACGTAGGTGTACCCCAGGGATCTGTCTTGGGCCCCCTCCTCTTCTCTCTCTACACCCAAGGCCTGGGCGCGCTTATCTCCTCCCATGGCTTTCAGTACCATCTCTATGCCGATGACTCCCAAATCTACCTCTCTACACCTAATATTTCTCCAGTAACCCAGTCCAAAATCTCTGCCTGTCTTTCAGACATTGATGCCTGGATGTCTCATTGCTGATTGAAACTGAACATGGCTAAGACTGAACTTCTTGTCTTTCCACCCAACTCCTCCCCCCCCCCCACTTCCCCCTCTCTTAGTCCATGTGGATGGATCTACTATCCTTCCTGTTCCCTCGGCCCGCAATCTAGGGGTTATCTTTTGACACCTCCCTCTCCTTCTCTGATCATCTTGTCACGCCCTTAGCCCCATACATTAGTATGGAGGGGCATGGGTTTATTTTTGTCACTGTGGTGCTTCAACGTTCTGGCCTTTTCTAACTGGATGCCTTTAAATGCATTCTGGGAAAGGTAGTTCAGTTAGATATCATTTGGGCTCAGATGAAAAAAACACCTTCATTGTAGTTGGGTTTGAGTGAGTGCAATTTATTCATTAGCACAAAAAGACATGCTAGGTTCACAGAGCCACCTTTTTAAGATATTTTCACCAGGAATTCTTGTAACTCTTTACAGGATAACTTGAACTGAAACAAACAGCTTTCCTCAGCTTAATTAACTGCACCTGCTTTCAGCAGAGCTTTGCCGTGCAGATCAAAACAAACAGAAAGAAACTTTTAAACCAGGTTTCTTTTCCCTTTCCAGTCCAGAACAAATACCTCGCTTTCTTGTATGCTTAAACTCAGCACTTCATACAGATAATCCACTTCACACAAGCAGATAAAAAAACTATTTTCCAGGTTTTCTCAGTAGATAATCAGGAAGATTCAGCTTTGCACTGCGTCACACTTTTCCTGAACTTAGAGCATTAACAAGCAAACACAGCTCTCAGAGCTTTGGACACTGGAGGCTTCTCTTTACGGTTGACATCCCCTTGCAACCATTCTTAACTGGCAGACTGGCATGCAGAGCAGTCCATGTAGGAGACCTCTTCATCACAAGGTAAATCTGGCTCCCCCAATTCCATGGGTTCACTCTCTGGCTCAGATTTAAATAGCTTACTTGACTGCCTTCGGCTATGATTAAGGCTGTCTCTGGCAAATACGTATTGCTCCTTATTAGCTAAGCTTCTGGGGCTCATACCTTGATCAAAGCCTGTAGTAGCTTCACTCCTTACATGCTCTGGCCACCATCTAGCACGTCCTGTTCTCCAATTAGTGCTTCTGGCTCTCACTGCTCCATTCCTTGAGTAGGCAAAACTTCTGCTCTCTCTTTCCCTCTGGTCAGCAGTTGCAGCACTCTCTGGTCTCAGGAGTCCTTCCAGTTTCTCTCCACGTGTCCTGCTTGTCTCTTCTTGTCCTCTTGCTCCTGCTTCTCCTCTTGCTGCTTGACTTCCTTCTCCAGCTCTACTGCTTTCTGGTCTAACTGAGCTAAACTTAAACCCCTCAGGCTCCTGCTCCACCCTCTCCCCTCTCAGGTGAGAAAGATCAAACTCCCTCGTGGCAGCTGTGTGATTAGGGGATGCAGTGACGTAAGGGTTCCTTACCCTGGGCCTGTATTCCCTATCCTTTCCACCACTAGGGGCACTCTGTTCCTCATTGTAGCCTGGAATTACTGGCTTTCTAGGAGCAAATGGAGTTTTAAGTCCTGGACCTTTTAAAATGGGTCCCTTTATTAAGGTAAATTCCTTGTTTTTACCCCTCTCTTCTAGGTCCTGATAAGCTTCCTTATCACAATATCCAGCTTGTAGCTAAGACCTGCCGCTTCTTACTGTACAACATCAGCAAAATCCACCCCTTCCTCTCTGAACACACTACTAAAACGCTTATCCACTCCTTAATCTCCTCTCGATTACTGCAACCTACTCCTCGCTGGTCTCCCCGTGAGCCACCTCCTTCCCCTTCAATCTATACAAAATCACACTGCTCGACTAATCTTCTGCCAGCCTCGCCATGCCCACATTATTCCTCTTCTCAGGTCACTTCACTGGCTCCCTGTCCAATTCCGCATCCAATTCAAGCTTCTCCTATTGACCTATAAATGCATTCACTCTATGGCCCCTCAATACCTCCTATCTCTTATCTCTCCCTACGTCCCCTCTCAAAATTTGAGCTCCGCTAACAAATTACTACTATCAATGCCTTTCACCCGCACCGCAAACTCCCGATTGCGCTCCTTTCACCTTGCTGCACCATACGCCTGGAACAGCCTACCTGCGTCTGTGCACCAGGCACCCTCCTTAGCCCTATTCAAATCCAGGTTGAAGACCCACCTCTTCACCGTTGCATTCAGATCCTGACTTCCATCCTCATCTTACTCTAACCCTCGTCAACGTTTATGACCAAACTATAAACCAAACTGTACCACACCGTACCTTGTGCTGAACTGACTTATGCTCTGTACTGTTCTACCTTAGATTGTAAGCTCCGATGAGCATGACTCTGATGGGCAGGGACTGTCTCTTGTATATTGGCTACCTCTTGTAGGTTAGCTGTGCAGCGCTGCGTGCATGGCGCTTTATAAGTGCTGAATAGTAGTAGTAGTCAAAGAACAGACTCACAGTAAATCAGAAACAATCACAGTCAAACCAGATTGCTCCATAAATGCACCACAGCCAGAAATGGCTTGCTTGCTGGTACTGCTCTCACTCACTGCCTCTTTTTTTTTTAATTGAACAATTTAAAGAGCCAGACAGCGTATTCCAAAAGTTCCTGGGCTCCCTTCCCAAAAGCTGGGGAGGAAGAACAGAAAATCTCAGGGGACTCTCAAAGAGGGGAGAAGGGACTCAGAAAAACAAGTTTATGCCCCACAGACCAGGAAGTGCCGAGGAAACAGGAACAATCCCAGGCAGAGCTCCAATATCTATTCCTCTCAGAATTTAAAATCTCTCCTTTGACTTTTTTTTAATCCATCTCAGTGGAGTCCAGATTTCACAGATCATCACCGTCTGCTGGAGACTGAGAAATACTGGCTTGCTCAGATGTGCACAGATCACTTATAGTGTGATATCATCAAATCCAGGAGTTCTTAGTCTCCATCTTAAACCCATGTGTCTGGACTGGACTGAAGAGGTGATATGGAATGAACTGTTCTCTTCTACAGAGCCAAATCTTGGTGCAATTCTCATGCAAATACTCCACACACCTCATGCCTACCCTTCTCTCTGCCCCATCCTGATCCCTTACTAGCAATGGCAAATATTTTTCTCGCTTTGCTCTCAGGTTATTGGCTACAGTTTTGTTACAGGGTACAGGGAGACAGCTGGTACACTGAAGACATTTTATAAAAATCATCATCTAGTGCTGTTTCTGAAAAATACCTGAGTCCCACTGCCAGCATGGGCTCCAGCAGCTCTTTGATGTCCTGCTGAATGCATGGACCCATGGCTCGGGCTAACATGCTGATGCAGGTGAACACTGTAGCATCCACTTGCACAGACTTCTGTCTCCTGAAAGGAAAAGCCCAGAAGAAAGTCAGGCAGGTACCATGCCTTTCACTCCTCCCCATCTACATTTGTGGCATGTCCCTTCTCAATGTGCCACCTCTGTGGAAATGAGAGATATGCAGAGGTAAAAAACATTCAGTTACTCATTAATTTTTCCAGATTTGTGAGTGTTTTTCAGCTAGTTTTACACATTAATTTTAATAGCTTTTTTTTTTTTTTTTTTGAAGTGCCATCAAGTCAATGCTGACTTCTGGCAACTCAGAAGTCCCTGGGTTTTTTTGGCAAGGTATGACTGGAAGTAGATTGCCAGGCCTTTTCTTCTGAGGCAATGAAAGGTAAAGTGACTTGCCCAAGGTCACAAGGAGTGCAAGTGAGAATCGAACCCTGATCTCATGAGTACTAGGCTACTCCTCTATTCCAGGGAAATTTTAATGCATGCTAAATTGATTAAAGTGCACTAAGATAATTAGTGTGTGTTAAGGTGAAATCAGTTCTTACCTGCCAATTGGTTTTCCTTAAGTACCTTCAGTCCAGTCCTGGACCCACCCTAAATTAGTTGGGAATAAAATAGTGAGATCCTAGACCTGAAGACGACCTTTTCATCCCTCCAGTCCAGTCCCGACAAGTAGGATAGCAGCACCAACGATGGGAGGGACCCACGAGCCCGATGAGAATGGACTGTCTCTTACATGTCTGTGCAACGCTGCATGCAACTTGTAGCGCTATACAAATGCTAAGTAGTAGAAGTAGACCTGTAGAACTGCCTCTGAACCACACATATACCACCACCTGCACATCCAACTGATAATGTTTCACAAATGTATGAAATGATGACCAGGTTGCTGCTTTACAAATCTCCACTGGCGGAATTAAACCAACCTCCACCCATGAGGCTGCTTGCGCTCTGGTCAAATGCGCTCAGCCCATTTGGCAATGCTCTCTGACGTAACAGATATGCCGAGGAGATAGCCTCAATTTCCCATTGGGTGCAGGAGACTTTTGAAGTCATCTCCCCCTTCTGGGGACTTCCAAATAGCACAAACAGACAATCCGACTTCAAAATTAGCGCTATCACCCGCAGGTAGCAGTGAAGCACCCGCTGCAAATCCAGCAGGCGTAGCAAAGGGATATCCCATCTCGCCCTCAGCTCCTGCAAAAACCAGCAACCTCACTGGCTGATTCATGTGACACACCAAAAGTACCTTGGGCAAGAAGGAGGGCACCAGTCACAAGACCACCTTTTCCTTGCTGATAGAAAGGAAAGGCTCCAGACACGGCAGTGCTTGAAGCTCCAAAATTCTTCTCTCCAAATAAATGGCCACCAAAAAGACCGTCTTCAACATCAAATCCTTCAGGCCCACAGACCTCTAACTCCATCCTCCATGGACTCCCAAAACAAACAATATACCACCTCAAGTTAGTATAACATGTTGCTGCCGGCATGGCGACTAAGGCAAATGCATTGGAACACGTTACCCCAATCTTATTCAAACTACACTGGTTGCCAATTCACAGCAGGATCAAATATAAAATACTCATGACCATGTTTAAGCTAATAAGAGAAATAGCCCCATCACACTTATCTGAGCTCATAAGTAGTCCCGCAAATGACAGACCCAGAAGGGAAGGGAGCCAAAACACCCTTCTCGTTCCCAATTACTTTAGAAAATTATCAAAGGTAACAACCAAAGGGCTTTTAGCTTCTCTGCACCTACATTATGGAATTCCCTACCAGATAAGCTAAGAGCCACAACAGACCTAACAACTTTCAGAAAGGACCTCAAAACACACCTTTTTATGGAGCACTTCGGAACACCAGAACCAATCAAAGAACTTTTTCCCACATAACATCTGACATCTAAACCCAGTCACCTAGCTCAACAGCCCCATTGATACAGCTGAACCAAATCTAATGAATATAATCACAAGACATAAGAGAATACACTAAAGTAAATACCTGCTTTCATGAAAAAACACACACATGTGCTACTAAGTAGATTCCCTGTAGCGACCTGTAAATACCGATCCACCTGTAAATATGTTGCATGTTAATCCTGTAATAAACTATAATTAGTCATCCTCCTGTAAATATGTTAGATACTATTCTTGGTAGTAGGCTTTTCGGTCCTACTAACCTACAACCTATATATACGCAAAGTTACCTGTTAAACCATAATTTGATGTAACAGTTCTTATTTTGTTGAATGTAAACTGCTTTGATCCTCTGAAAGGTGGTATATAAAACTGATCAATAAATAAATAAATCAGGACCACCATTCCCCGATGACCCTCAATTCATTGCACCACTCATCCTATGAGTGCCCATGGAAGGAAGACATAGAGCAACCCATCCATGGGCCAGGGCTGCACCAGGGCACCCAGGTCCTCTGACATCTGCTCTTCACCTGCTGTAGAACACAGGCACCGCTGACTTGAATGTTGCCATGAGTTCCATTAGCGGCAGGCCCCAATGTCTTACCAGTAGTGCAAACACCCATAGGTTGAGTGTCCATTCTCCGGAATCCACGTGGACTCAACCGAGGTAGTCCGCCTCCACATTCTCTTTTCCTGCTACATGGGCTGCCAACAGGGCAATTAAATTGTCCTCGGCCCATTCCAGCAATGGTTCCACCTTGCTTTCGAGGTGCACCCTGCTTGTGCTGCCTTGACAGTTGATGTAGGCCACCATTGTGCTGTTGTCTGAAAACACCCAGACCGCTTCCCCATGAGGAAAGAATTGAACCTCTGAAGTGCTAGAAACACCGCTCACATCTCTAATCAGTTGATCGACTATGTGCTCTTCTCCAGACACCAGCAGCCCTACGCAATGTGTCTCACAATGAGCCCCCCCACCCTGAGAGGCTGGTGTCTGCCGTCAATGGCACCCAATGGGAAGTCTCCAGCGGCATCCTGGCCAGAATCCTTTGCAGCCACATCCATCAACAAAGGACACTCTGGACTCCCCCGCACAGGATAACTGCATCGAGAGAGGATGTCACTGTGCCAACCATCTCCTCAACATCCCTCTCTGCAATGGTCTCATATGGGCTCGCGCCCACAGCGCCAAGTCGATGGCCACTGCCAAGGACCCCAGTATCTGCAAAAAATGCCATACCATCAGTACACTTAGCTGCAGAAACTGCTGAATCTGATCCTATACAGTGTGCATTCTGTCTAACAGTAAGGACATACTGCCCTTGGCTGTTTGAACAGAGCTCCCAGGTATGCCAGATCTTGAGACAGCTGCAGATGGCTCTTGGCATAATCGATGACCCAGCCCAGACTCTGCAGAAACTCCACAATCTCCTCTCTGGACTCTCTTTGGACGATGAGCCAATCATCGAGGTAAGGATGAATCAGAATCCCTTCCTGTCATAGCGTGGCTGCGACCACCATCATGACCTTGGTGAAGGTCCATGGGGCTGTGGCCAGACCAAAATGCAAAGCCTGTGAACTGGAAGCGCCCCAAGGGCACTGTGAAGTGCAGAAACTGTTGATGTTCTTGACGAATGGGGATATGCAAGTAGCCTCCGTGAGGTCTAACGAGATCAGAAACTTGCCCTTCCTTACAGCATGATGACCGACCACAGAGTTTCCATGTGAAAATGGAGAACTTTCAAGTACTGGCTTATCCATTTTAGATCTAAGATGGGCCTGTAAGTGCCCTCTTTTCTGGATACCACAAAGTATATTGAGTATCAATCCAACCCACACTGGGCTTGTGGTACCTCTTCCATGGCCTTTAATTTGCATAGCCTCCGTAGAGTGTCATGTACTGCTTTTACTCTGCAGGGAGCAATCGTACAAAGGCCTCCGGCAGAGTATGGGCAAATTCGAGCACATACCCTTCTCTGAAAATCTCCAATACTCAGCAGTCAGACGTAATCTGGACCCAGGTGAGGTAGAAGTCCAGAAGCTGACACCCCACAGGAACCATCCTTGCCTGGGCCTACTTCACTTTATTGAGACTTTTTGGCTGTCGATGAGGCGGCGGCGTAAAACCCTCTCCCAGTTCCTTGAAACCCGCAAAAGGCCTGTCCTCTAGAAAGAAAATGGCCATGCTGGTACAGAGCAAATCGCACCACCCAGAACCACTGGAAATCCCGCAGCTGACCTTAAGACAGAGCAGATGGTCACACTAGCTTCTGTTTATCCTCGGACAATCTATCACCCTTTATTTCCCCCAGATCTTTCACCAACTTGTCCAGCGTCTCCCCGAACAAAAGTTTAAGCAAGCTCCCATTCAAGGGTAATCATGATTTAGAGGTAACATCGGCTGACCAATTACGCAGCTACAAATACCACCGAAGCCATGCCCTTGGACAACCCCTTGATTAAGTCATAGAAGGTATCCACCAGATTGGCCGCCCCCGACTCTAGTTTTGCCGCCTCAGGGGATAACGGAACATTGTCCCCTGTTGCTTCCAGGACAGTCTGTGCCAATCACAAACACACCCTGGCCATGAAAGCACCACAGACAGGCACTTGCAAAGAGTGTGCATTGACATCAAATGCTTGCTTCAGCAGCATCTCCAATTTTCTATCCTGCACATCTTTCAGGGCCGAACTGCCCTCCACCGGAATGGCGGTCTTCCTAGCAACTGCCGAGACAGTCGCATCCACTTCAGGAGAGCAAAATAGCTCATTGTCCTGATCCAGAATTGGAGAGATTTGCCCCATTACACGTATTCTCTTAAGCCCCGCTTTGTGATGCCCCACTAATCTTGGATCATCTGCTTGATCACACTATGCAGGGGAAAAAATGTCTGGGTCATCCTGACCGCTAAGAAAAGAGGGTCCTCCAGAGGCTCTTCCTCCACTGGTACCCCTGCGGCTATATTATGCATCCTTAAGGAATGCGTAATCAAAGTTGCCAACTCTTCTCAGCAGAAAACTCGCATGATGCAAGATCCTCCCCTTACAGTATTTCGCCTTCCTCCAGCTCGACAGAATCCATTCCATCTGCCTTCGCTTCAGGGTCTTCCATGTCGCCTGAGTGAATAGAACCAGTTTCCTCCCAAGTATCAGGTTCTAGTAATCTGCGGCTTGTTGTCGGCTCTTCTACGTCCTTCTGATCCGACCAGAGAGCAGGTAGACCCCTTTTCATTATTCTCTCCCTGCTCCCTGAGGCCCCGTCCATCCTCTGCTGCTTCATGCAGAAAGCCTTATGCATAAGGAAGACAAACTCCAGTGAAAATCCCCTGGGATTCCTTCTGTGGGGGACTCCTGAGTGTAGAGAGGTGCGGGGACCTACTCCCTCTACCCCTTTCCTTCTGGAGCTGTCAGAGCAGGAGCCCTATATTCCTCTTGCTCAGCTGTTGCCTTCCCCATGAGACCATGGGTGAGCCTTGGAGACGGGATCGCCTGGCCTTAGATGCGGTAGCGGCTCCTCACCTCACCCCTCAACCCCACCCCCCCCCTCCCGAGAGTTCTGGAGCCTCTGTGGACAAAATCTCAGCTGTGTGCAGGCAAAACCTCAGCTGCTGTAGAAGAGCTGTGCCATCCGACCAAAAGAAAAAGCTCTGGCTGGTGTCTTTTTTTTTTTTAAGTTTATTACACACCAATTGAAACTAGGTTACTTTTATCTTATCCTATGAAATTTGACAAAGCAGGACCTCAATAAAAAAAATCCTTCTTAGTTGTCCCTTCAGTGAGTCCACCCTCCTGTGGTTCACCTCTCTCCAGCTGCTTGGAGACCGAGATACTGAAGGCTTGGGGTGTGTCCAGCTGGCTATGTATCGTGATGTTACCGATTTTGACATGCTCAGTCTCTAAGCTGCTGGTGAGGACTGAGAACCCCCACAGGTCTGGACTGAAATGGAGGGACAAAAAGGAAATCAATTTAGCGAGCACTAAAATAATTCATATCCCTCATGGAAAAACACACTGTGGGCTTCATGATTTGGGAATGTGTGCGAAAAGAAACCTCAACTCCCTGAATATGCCCCCAAAAAAGCACATTACAAAGATAAGTGGCAATTTTATAAAGCATTTCTTATATGTAAAGCATGTTTTACAGATGGAAAATAGCTATTAGTAAATTGTGTGGGAGTATAAAGGAAGAAGAAATTAGACCTTACCTGCTAATTGTCTTTCCTTGAGTTCTCTTCGGGCCAGTCCAGGCAAGTGAGGGTTGTCAACCTTCTCTAGCAGCTGAGGACTGAAAAACTGAAGTTTTACTGAAACAGTGTCTGGCTCCCTCTGCTGGCCGAACCTCAGTCTAAACTTACTAAGCAGCAGAACTAGAACTAAAAGAGAAACCAACTGGGCCCGCCTAAAACTACGTGCTCCATGCTCCTGACCCTTTTGTACACTAATCAAGGGACATCCCCTTGACTGTTCTCCTTTGATTTTTTTGTTTTGTTTTGTTTTTTTTATGTATCTGTATTGAATGTTGGAATTAACCCCCGCATTAAGCTGAGGGAGCCCCACAGACCATATTGATCAATGTTTTTGAGCGGAAGATCTAGTACTGACTCTTCGGAACCCCCCGCGCAAATCGCCATATGTCGTGGAGCAAAGCGGAGACTACCCCCAATGTCAGAAGACGCTGGACACGGAAAGAACGATACCTTGCAAATGTAACAGGGTGGGACCTGGACTGGCCCGGAGAGAACTCAAGGAAAGACAATTAGCAGGTAAGGTCTAATTTCTTTTTCCTCATCGTCTCTCCGGGCCAGTCCAGGCAAGTGAGGGAAGTACCAAAGCAGTAACTATCCCTGGGAGGGGCCTGCTAGACCCGCAATGACAGCCGACGCTCCCACATTTGCGTCTCCCCTGGCCTGAACATCCAACCGATAATGTTTCAAAAAAAGTGTGCAACGACGACCAAGTTGCCACCCTACATATATCCACCGGCGGAATCAGGGCCAGCTCAGCCCAGGACGTCGCCTGGCTACGTTGAATGAGCTCTGAAAAGCTCCGGCGGCAACTTGCCGCTCGCCTGATAAGCTGCTGCTACAGCACATTTAACCCATCTCACTATGGAGGCCTTGGAGGCAGCTTCCCCCTTTTGCGGCCCCCCAAACAACACAAACAGCCTGTCCGATTTGCGAAAGGGCTGTGTCCGGCGAAGATACCTTTTAAGTACCCTACTTAAATCCAACTTTCAGAGAACCGAATCGATGGGAGCCCCCTGGTGATCTTGAAAAGTCGGAAGGGAAATAGACTGATTCACATGGAAACTGGAGACCACTTTTGGGAGAAAGGAGGGTACTGGACGCAACACCACCTTCTCCCGCGTGAAGTGCAAGAAGGGCTCTCTACATGAAAGTGCTTGAAGATCCGACACTCGTCTAGCCGAACATAAGGCCACTAAGAAAGCGGTTTTCCAGGAGAGTTCTTTGAAGGACACCTCTCTTGCTGGCTCAAAGGGAGGCTTCGCTAAAGCCTCCAGTACCAAATTAAGATCCCAAGCTGGAATGACGGGGCGTACCGGAGGACGCATGTTCTTGACCGCTCTCAGGAACCGCAAAATATCTGGATGTCGAGAGAGAAGCATCCCCTTTATCCTACCCCGAAAACAAGCCAGTGCTGCGACTTGCACCTTGAGAGTTGCGAGGGCCAATCCCTTATTGAGACCGCTTTGCAGAAAGGACAATACTTCCGGCACCAGGGAGCTGCCCAGCCGCAGACCGCGCTCCCCACACCAGCGTTCAAAAATCCGCCAGACACGAACGTACGCTAGAGAAGTAGACAAGCGTCTGGCCCAGAGGAGAGTGTCGATGACCGACGGCGAATAACCTCTACGCCTCAACCTTTCCCGCTCAAGAGTCAAGCCGTAAGCGAGAAGCGGTCCACGTTCGGAATGAGAAGCAGACCCTGACTCAAGAGATTTGCTCACGCCGGCAGTCTCCAAGGATGGTCTACCAGTAAACGGACCAGATCCGCGTACCACGTCCTCCTGGGCCAATCCAGGGCCACCAGTATTACTTGTCCGCCGTGGCCCTCTATCCGCCGTAGGACTCGGCCTATTAAAGGCCAAGGAGGAAACACATAGAGCAGCCCTACCGACGGCCACGGCTGAGCCAGAGCGTCCAGACCTTCCGACATGCGTTCTCTCCTCCTGCTGAAGAACCGACTTGCCTTGGCATTGTCGTAGGTGGCCATCAGATCCATCGTCGGCTGTCCCCAATAGAGGATTAGGTCGTGAAACACTGCCGCGTTCAACTCCCACTCCCCTGGATCTACTACATGCCGGCTGAGATAATCCGCCAGCACATTGTCGCAGCCTGCCACGTGAGCCGCTGAAAGAGCTACCAGGTGGGACTCCGCCCAGCTCATCAACCGTTGACTCTCCTCCAAGAGAACAGCACTGCCTGTACCGCCCTGCTTGTTGATATAAGACACCGTCACTGAGTTGTCGGAGAAAACTCACCGCCTTGCCCTCGACGAGAAGACGAAACTCTTGCAGCGCTAAACCGCACCGTCCTGAGCTCTAGCAGGTTTATGGACAAACCCGACTCCTCCGGCGTCCAAACTCCCTGAGCTATGTGAGACAGGCAATGAGCCCCCCAGCCTGCGAGACTGGCATAGGTCGTGAGGAGTAACCAATCTGGGGACCGCAAGGGCATTCCTGCCCGGAGATGAGTGGGATCCAACCACCAGAGCAGACTGTCGCTCACGTCCAGAGCGCGAGGTAATCTGCGAGATAGGGGGTGATCCTGAGGAGACCACCTTGACAGCAACGCGTGTTGCAACGGTCGCATATGCACCCGAGCCCAGGGCACCAGATCGAGGGTTGCCGCCATGGAACCAAGCAGTTGCAAGTAACGCCATGCCGTTGGCGCTTTCAGGCGCAGAAACGTTCTCACCTGCCCCATGAGCTTCTGTATCCTGTTCTCGGGCAAGAACACTGCTCCTATGCTCGTGTCGAACAGCGCCCCGAGATACAGGAATCGTTGGGTTGGCCACAATTGACTCTTGGTCTGGTTTATTACCCAGCCCAACTGTTCGAGTAGGTCGACCACCCGAGCCGTTGCCACTTCGGATTCCGCAACCGACGGTGCCCGAATCAACCAATCGTCGAGGTATGGGTGCACTAACACACCCTCTCGTCTCAATGCCGCTGCTACCACCACCATCACCTTTGTGAAGGTCCGCGGCACCGTGGCCAATCCAAACAGCAACGCTTGGAACTGGAAATGACCCATGGGCACCGCAAAACGTAAAAACCTCTGGTGCTCTGGTCTTACTGGGATATGTAGGTAGGCCTCTGTCAGGTCTATGGAGGTGAGCACCTCCTTGGGTTGCACGGAGCAAATAACGGATCTGAGAGTCTCCATGCGAAAGTGCGGAATTCGCAAACAGTGGTTCACATGCTTGAGATCCAAAATAGGACGAAAGGACCCCTCCTTCTTGGGGACCACACAATAAATGGAGTATCGACCTGACCCTAACTGGTCGTGTGGAACCGGAACCACCGCACGAAGACGCAACAAGCGCTGAAGGGTCTCGGACACCGCCTTTGCTTTTTCCGCAGAACCACAAGGAGTCGCCACGAAAGCGTCCCGTAACGGACGAGCAAACTCGAGCGCATAACCGTTGCGTATAATTTCTAGCACCCAGAGATCGGTCGCTATGGTGGCCCAGACAGAAAGGAACCGCAGCAGCCGTCCCCCAACCAGAATTTCCGTCTGAACCAACCTCACTTCATTGTGGCTTTTGCTGGAGTTCTGCTAGGTTGGGAAATAACCCCTGCCGAACCCTCGAGCCCCTCGAAAGGATTGCCCTCGAGCCACAAAGCATCCCCTTTGATAGGGGACAAACCGAGAGCCCCTGAACCTGCGAGTCTCCCGCGACGTCACTCTGTGGCCCCCGGCAGGTCTTTGACCCTTCGGCCTGTCTTCTGGGAGGCGACCACCTTTGGAGTCTCCTAAATCCTTCACAATCTTATCCAAAGCAGCCCCAAAAAGCAAAGTGCCCTTGTAAGTTAGCTTACTAAGGCGTGTCTTGGACGAAACGTCCGCCGACCAATTTCGTAACCATAGGAATCTCCGAGCCGCAATAACCACAGCCATAGACGTCACTGAAATTCTGACAAGGTCATAAAATGTATCCGCTAAATAAGCCGCAGCTGACTCCAGCTTCGCGCCTTCCTCCTCCTCTCCTTTGGTCTGGACCCCTCCTTGAATCCATCTAATGGAGGCTCTAGACACATACGCCCCACAGAAAGCCGCTCTGAGCGACAGGGCGCAAGTCTCAAAAGTCTGCTTTAACAGAGTCTCTAAGCTTCCTATCCTGCAAATCCTTGAGGGCCGCCCCGTCCTCTACCGGAATTGTGGTTTTCTTGGTCACCACCGACACTAAGGCATCCACCTTAGGCATTTTAAGCATATCCAGCTCCTCCTGCGGCAACGGATACAAGCAGGCGATAGCCCGAGCCCCCTGAAGAGTCGCTTCTGGGCATTCCCATTCTGACTCCACCATCTGCTTCATAACTTGGTGCACCAGGAAACACTTCTGCTCCGTTTTAAACGCTTGAAGCAGAGGATCCTCTAAAGGCTGTTCCTGAGCCGGGGGCAGCACAATATTCAATGTCGTCAGCGTCTGGGAAATAAGAGCCCCCAATTCCTCCTTTCTAAATACCCTGAAAAGACTAGGATCCTCGCTGACCCCCAACTGCCCCTCCTCAAGATCAGCAGCCCACTGATCTAGAACTGGGTCCAGTAAAATCTCACCTTCTTCCACACTCTGGAGCTCTGGGACAGGTACACCGATGCTATCGGTAGCCCCTTGGGTCCCATGGACTAAGCTGGAGGTACCTTCCCCCGGGTCCAAAAGAGAAGCTCCTTTATCCAGGTTCTGGGAGGGGAGAGTGGCCGAGTCCTTAACCTGAGCCTGCTGCCACTTTAAACAATATGCCTTATGAAGAGCTAGAATAAAATCAGCTGAAAAGGTAGTTTCCAAATTCTCCTGAACTGCAGGCAATGAGAGTGAAGGAGCTTCCTCCACCTTAAATGGCTTTTTAGCCTTTGCCTTTTTCTCTTGGACGAGTTCTTGTGACCAGAAGGTAAAAGATTAGATGCAGCAGAAATGGCCGCCATTCCCACCATTTCTGAGGCAGAAGGAAGGCCCCCCAGGAGCGCAGAGGCATCTGGCCTAGTTTCCATGCCGGCGAATCGCCGCGCGGCAAAACTAAAATGAACAATGCGCAATAGAAATGCTCACAGAAAACCCCGGTGACACATGTCGTCCCGAATCCGCCGAAAAAAACTCTGATCGACGTGCGCAAACCGGTAAGCCAGGAAAAACAAACACTTCGGCGAGCTGACTGACCTGAGCCCGGGAGGGAGCCGGCGAGCGCTGAATTGTACCATCAAAGCAGCTGCCCCCCGCTGCTAGCGGTGGAGTGCTTGTGACTGCGGAGGCTGTCAGATGGTCTCTGGGGCTCCCAGAACCACTGTCCGCTTCCCACTTCGGGGCTGGAGCTGAATTTGAGGCAGGCTCTGCTGCTAGCGCTCCGTTGAACTCAAGCCGGCATGGATAAAATATTGCGGCTGAAGGGGAGAGCCCTGCTAGAACCCTTTCCCCTGACGGAGGTAACAGGAAAAATAAAAGGAAACTAGACCAAATATAAACCCTAAAACAATATTCTATCTTATTCTCCGGGAGCCAGACAACACACGTCTCCTTCAGCTGCTGAGGACTGAAAGAGTGAGGTTCGGCCAGCAGAGGGAGCCAGACACTGTTTCAGTAAAACTTCAGTTTTTCAGTTCTCAGCTGCTGGAGAAGGTTGACAACCCTCACTTGCCTGGACTGGCCCGGAGAGACGATGAGGAATACAAATATATGTGTCGACAAGAACATGAGAACATGCATACTTTTGTATGAAATGTGTGTAGACGTTTGTATCCCCTGTTTATTGTAAACTCAGTGTAACATGTTACATTGTTGTATACTTTGTTCAAATGTAAACAGCACTGATTGTAATAGCGCGGTATATAAGAAATGCAAATAAATAAATAAATAAAATAAATTTCTAGGGTTTCAGTTGCAATGTGTTCATGTGGCTATTCAAATACATTTGCAGATGCATAGCCCACGCCAGATTTAACCCTTTTTCAAAGCAAGAGTAAAAATAGGCTCTCAAATTTTCACACAAATTACACAGGTACACTACCAAAAAACTGCCTCCAGTTTTGCAACTGATTCCTATAGATTTTGGGGTGCTGAATCCAGGAAAAATAGCCAAAATGTTCCATCACGTCACGTTTTCTTGCAAAATTAGATTTCTTACCCATATAAGGAATGTTCACATAATTTCTTTTTAGCCGACTGCAGTTTATTTTCTTGGCCCAAAACAGAGGTTGTAATGGTTAACTAGAAACACTCCCTCATGATATTTTAGAGTGTTTTGTATTCATTTTATACATTAACAGGACAATTGGGAGGCGGGGGGCTAAATCCAGTACTCGCGCTGGCGCATGTTCTTTCCTGTTCGCCTCGCCTCGTTCGCTCGCTCAAACACGGTGGTTGCGACATGAACGTTCCTGTCAAATTTCAGTTTCTTGCAAGTTCATTATTACCTTTTGTTTGCTCAGTCGTAATCCAGCTTTATTCCGAAGTGGTTCACTACAGTTGTAGTTTGCAGTGCTGTGTATTTGTGATGGCTCACAGAGCCAGAGGTTGCGTCAACTCTCCGGACAGTTTTTGTTTTATTTGTGGGGAATATACCGTGAAAAAGCGGCAGAGGAACATTTCTGCATTTATTTAAAAAGTATATTTCGCCTATTTCGGTTTGAAGTTAGGCGATCAAGACAAACCGTGGGCTCCTCACAAAGTGTGCAAGACATGTGAGGAAGATCTACGCTTATGGATGAAAGGTAAAAAACAAGCATTTCGTTTCGGAATACCTATGATGTGGCGTGAACAAAGAGACCACAGCAGTGACTGCTATTTTTGCTCTTGCATTGTGAAGGGATACAACTTAAAAAATAAGAACGTAATAAGTTACCCAACCTTCCCTCAGCAATTAGGCCTATGCCTCAGAGCAACGAAGTACCTGTGCCTGAACCACCAAAATCTTTGGATCATATTTGTGTGGACGGTTCTGATCATGATGAGACTCATCAGATGGCTTTTCCCGGTGAGTCCAGTACTTCCAAGTTTGAAACTGAACCAGATCCGAAACCTGAACTTTTCTCTCAAGCTGAATTGAATGATTTAGTCCAGGATTTAGGACTCCCAAAAGATGCTGCCCAACTGCTAGGTTCTCGGCTTAAACAGAAAAATCTATTGTCACCAGGAACAACTTTTTATTGGTACCGCAACCGCGAGACACAATTTTTGAAGTATTTCAGCAAAGAGGAAGATTTGGTATTTTGCAACGATATATACGGAGTGATGGAAAAGTTTAAACTCAAGTATGATCCTGCTGAATGGCGGCTGTTCATTGATTCGTCAAAAGACAGCATAAAAGGTGTTCTTCTTCATAATGGCAACACATTCGCTTCAGTTCCTATTGCTCACTCTGTTATTCTCCAAGAAAAATATGAGAATTTGGCCCTGATTCTTCAGAAGATTCGTTATGATGAGCATAAGTGGATGATTTGTGGAGACTTTAAAATTCTATCCATGCTATTAGGGCAGCAATCCGGTTTCACCAAATATCCCTGCTTCCTTTGCTTGTGGGATAGCCGGGCCCGCGACCTACACTGGGGGAAAAAAGACTGGCCAATTCGGGAGTATTTGAGACCCAGTGAGAAAAATGTTCTTCATGAGAGCTTGGTACCTCGTGATAAAATTCTATTACCACCTCTCCACATTAAGTTGGGTCTCATTAAGCAATTCATCAAGTCCCTTCCAAAAGATGGTGAGTGCTTTCGGTACCTTTGCTCAAAGTTCCCCCGACTTTCTGAAGCAAAGCTAAAGGAAGGAGTGTTTGTTGGCCCTGATATAAGGAAACTCATTTCAGATGGAGCATTCGCTGAAACGATGTCTGAGAAGGAAAAAGAAGCCTGGGATTCCTTCAAGGATGTTGTTCTCAAATTCTTGGGGAACAGGCGGGATGAGAACTATAAGGATATCGTTGCCAGGATGCTCAATGCCTTCAAAGAACAAGGCTGTAACATTTATTTATTTTATTTATTTATTTCAGTTTTTTATATACCGCACTATTTATAATCAGCGCGGTTTACAGATGAACACAAAGACCAGAACAACAGGCTGTTCGGTATTACATATAACAGGAGTATAAACTTGGATAACATGGGAGAACTATATACATAGAATAAATATTCAATTAGTTCGATAGCATGAAAAAAACTATTTACATAAAATAGCAGTAGTGCAAGGGTCAGGAGGAGATTGTGGTTAAGTTTATGGTAAGACTATTCTTTTGAAATTTATGTAGGGTAAAATTTGATAAATAGGTTAAATTTTAGGGCTCTTCTGAACTGGGTTAAACCGGTTAAAGCACGTATGTCAGGTGGTAGGGAGTTCCAGAGTTTTGGGGCACAAAACATGAAGGCTCTACTCGCTGTTGATCGGCTGCAAGTTGTTATGGCCTTTGGCATTGTTAGAGTGTTTAGTGATGATTGTCTTCTGGATCTTATTGGTGGTACAGTTTGTATGAGGTCAGTTAGTGAATTGGCTGACAAGCCATGGATGGCCTTGTACGTGAGAATCAGCGTTTTGAATATGAGCCTGGCTTGTATTGGGAGCCAGTGAAGCTGCTTGAGGATTGGTGTCACATGATCATTTCTGGATGCTCCATGTAGAACCCTTGCAGCAGAGTTCATAGCAAGTTGTAGAGAACTTAGGGTGGATTGTGGGAGACCTTGTAGAATTGAATTGGCGAAATCAAAATGCGGCAAGATGAGCAACATGAGCCTGAAAGTCCATTTCTTGCACTCCCATGTGAACTACTTTCCCAAAAACTTGGGGGCGTACAGTGAAGAACAAGGTGAAAGGTTTCACCAGGACATCAAGGACGCAGAGAGAAGGTACCAAGGAAGATGGAACACCACTATGATGGCTGATTTCTGCTGGTTGCTGCTGCGGGAAACCCCAGATGAAAAATACGCCAAGCAGCGCACCAAGAGAAGCATTCGGGGGAAGAAGAAACGGGCCCACCAGGAGATTGATTGACCCAAGAATGACTTTAAAATCTAAACTGTGTTGACAAATATCGTGTTTTTACTAAACTTTGAAATAAAAATTTGCTAGTTATTACCACAGTGTCGGATCTCATTTATTAGAATTTTATTTTCACACCATCGGGGGTTTGTCTTCATGTATTGCAATGGTGCGGTTTGCGTTTTCTATTCTTACATACGTATACCTGTACAACATTTTTTGCACATTTCTTTGCTTTGCTTTGTGTCTAACCTCGCTCTTATATGCTCAATGTTTGTGCACATGTATGTGGCTGTTTTAAGTGCAGACAATTTTGCTACCATCACAGTGTGTTTTGTTGACATTACTCTATTCTTATGTGCTGCCTTGTTACAATTTTCTTTATTCTTATTTGAATAACTACTAAACAATTAGTATAAAGAATTCATCCAAGAAACTTTTATCTCGATCGCACTCTATCTGAAACGTTCACCTCAAACTGCTAACCCAATGTAGCAAAAAATCTGTACGTGATGGAGCAAATTGGTTACCAGATTTGGATTCAGCGCACCAAAAAACGTAAAAATCAATCGAAACATTAGAGGCAGTTTAAAAAAAAATTTTTTTAGTGTACCTGTGTTATTTTAAACAAACATCAAATCCCTGAACTCTAAATATACATACCAAAAAAAAAATTAACGTTATAATCAAATTTTTATCAGAACAGTTATCATGAAGTTACCGATTCTTAGGAACAACCTGGTCCTTTTTAACATATAAATCATTAGAAGTCCACCAAATCCAATTATATTTCATTAAACCACAAAATCAGTTTTCCTTACATCACGGTCATTAAGGCCAGTGAGTTGTCAAAAAATATTGCTCTGATGTAGATGAAAACCTGCGTAAATACTTAGATGCAATGATATAACCACAAAGTGAAGTTATTGGCACTGGATCAAAGAACCAACAAAGTATCACGTTTCAAACCAGTCTCTTTTCAATCAAGTTCTGTGTCAAGGTCCAGTCTCTTGATGACAATCAACTGCAGATTTAATCTATAGCTCCAACTGTATGCGGCGAACAAAGTAATTCCTTGCCAATAACATGCGCTTGGCTTTGGCATCAAACAATGGTGTCTGCATTTCCCGTAGTGGCATCTGTCTAACATGCTAAGTCCTAACAGCCATCCACCAATCAGCAAACTCAATAGTGTTGATAGCAATGCTTATAGAGTCTCTGCCTTTAGCGCTGCAATATTGTTCATGGATGTGTTTGGTGGATAGTTGTCAGGACTTTAAAGGACCCTCAAAGCATGTCGGGTAAATGCTGCTATAGGAAATGTGAAAGTCATTGGTTGATGCCAAAGCTAGGCGCAAGTTAATAGCAAGGAATTAGTTTGTTTGCCACATATAGTTGGAGCTACAGATTAAATCTGCAGGTGGTTGTCATCAAGGGACTGGACCCTGATGCAGAACCAAATTGAAGAGAGACTGGTTCGAAACGTGGTACTGCATCAGTTCTTTGATTCAGTGCCAATAACTTCATTTTGGGGATATAACATTGCAGCCAAGTATTTACACATATTTTCATCTACATCAGAGCAAAGCTTTTTAGACAACTGACATGCCTTAATGACAGCAATGTAAGGAAAAACTGATTGATTTTGTGGTTTTGATGAAATATGGTGAAATTAGACCTTACCGGCTAATTTTCTTTCCTGCAGACCCTCCAGTCGAGTCCAGACAAGTGGGTTATGCTCACCAATCAGCAGGTGGAGACTGAGAAAAGACACAGCTCAGTATAAATAGCCTGTGCCCTTTAACCAAGGCAGTATTTGACACTCACCAAGCAGAGACCAGAGCAATAGGCCCCAACTTCCAATCTCCACCAAGAGCCAAAGGACGTGCTCGCTATGCGGAAGCCTTGCCCTCCCCATGCTGCACCTCGAGCAGACATAGGAAGAACTTAAGTGGCACAAAACAAGCACCTCCTTCTATATACCAAAATTGTACTATATTTTTTGGGGTAGAATAACAGGCTAAGAGCCACATAAAAAAACCACACATAGCCAAGACATACACTTGCTGCATCACCAAAACTCTGAAATCGTGCATCGCATACTGAAAATATCCAGAATCCATAGGGTGGCTCCTGGACTGGAATGGAGGGACTACAGGAAAGAAAATTAGCAAGTAAGGCCTAATTTCACTTTTCAGGGCATCCCTCCAGTCTAGTCCAGACAAGTGAGATGTAGCAGAACAGTATTAACACTGGGCGGGGCCTGAAAGCACAGCATGCAACATTGCTGCCCTAAACCAGACATCCTGCCTTACCTGCAAATCGAGGATGTAGCGCCACACAAAAGAATGAAGGGAAGACCAGCTCGCAGTCCTACAGATGTCCAGGGGAGGAACCTTCCCCAGTTCTGTCCAGGAGGAGGCTGTGTCGAGTGAGCCCTCAAGCCCACGGGCGTCTACCACCCCTTCAACAAATAGGCAGATTCTATCACTTCCCGGATCCAATGGGCAATGGAGGCCTTAGAAGCCGTCTCCCCCTTGTGAGGGCCCCCCCAAAAAGGACAAAAAGCCATTCACAGTGCCAAAACAGCTGCGTCGCCTCGAAGTACCACTTGAGCACCCTTCAGACACAGTTTACGCAGGATAGCCACCTCCTGCGAATCTCGCTGCCCTTCAAAGGAGGGCAGTTTCACCATCTGATCGAGGTGGAAATCTGACACCATCTTTTCCTTGGAAAAGATCAAATAGGGCTCTCAACAGGAGAGCGCCTGCAATTCTGAAATCCGACGGGCCGAACAAATAGTCATCAGAACACTACCTTCAAAGTCAGATCTTTCACTGAGGCCCCTTCCAGGGGGGTTCAAAAGGTGGGCCGCTCAATGCGGACACCACCAGGTGGGGTCCCAAGCAGGAACCAACGGGCAGCCAGGCGGTCGCAACTGTTTAACTCCCCAAAGGAAACGCACCATATCGGTGTGGGCAGCCAGGGACACCCCCTGCATTCGGACATGGAAATAAGATAGGGCTGCCACATGCATGCACAACGAGCCCAAGCCAGGCCCTTATCCAACCCAGCCAGCAAAAATCCTAGGACGTCCGGAACGGATGCTCCCAGGAGTCGAGTGCCATGCCCCGCACACCAGGCCTCAAAAATCCTCCAAACTCACACATAGGCCAAGGAGGTGGAACGCTGCTGTGCCATCAATAAAGTCACAATCACTGGAGCCAAATAACGCAATGTCTCAGCTGCAGCCTTTCTAGAGCCAAGCCATAAGCATGCACACTGGCCCCCGAGTCAACAGATCCAGCCATGCTTGGAGTCGATAGGGTTTCTCCATCAGAAGTCTCATCAGATCTGCGTACCAGGGCCGACTAAGCCAGTCCGGAACTATCAGCAACACTCTCCCCCGGTGTGTCTCAATGCATTGCACCACCCATCCTATCATGGCCCAGGGTGGAACCACGTACAGCGGAGCCGCCCAAGGCCACAGCTGCACCAGGGTGTCAAGCCACTCAGATATTGGCAACTGTAAAATCGGGGCACCTAGGCATTCTCAAATCACACCATTAAGTCCATTGGCGGCATGCCCCAAAGGTCAACCAGAGACCGAAACATGTCCTCCATGAGGGACCACTCCTCCGCATCCAGGGTGTGATGACTCAGGTAATCTGCCTGTACATTCATCACCCCCACTACATGGGCAGCGGATAGTGCTTTCAGGTGTTTCTCAGCCCACTGCAGGAGCAGAATCGCTTCCGCCGCCACTAAGGAACTCCTTGTGCCCCCCTGGTGATTGATGTATGCTGCCATGATGGCATTTATCTGACAGAACCTGCACTGCTTTGCCCTGCACCAGTAGTTGGAAAGGCCTCCAAGGACAGCTGCACTGTCCAAGTCTCCAAGCAGTTGATGGGCCACTGCCCTTCCTCAGCTGACCACCGACCTTGTGCCACCTGGAACAGTCAGTGTCCGCCCCATCGGACAGACTCACAGTGCTTTTCAAACTTTTATCCTGTATGACCCCATTTTAACAACTGAAAATTCACGTGACCCTAGATGATGATGAAATCAAACTGGCAGATCTCCAGCGTCCTTCCCCTCCCTCCACTTATCTAAAGCAGGAAGGCAGCAGCAAAAGTAAATGGTAACAGCAACAAAGCATCCTTTGTGTCAGTGTACAGTGTGCACTTACAGACCCCAGTACTCAACATGGGGTTTCAGCCCAGGAGCGTAAGTGCCTATGAGTGTTCACTGGCTGACAGGATACATGTTGACTGGTAACTTGGCATATGTCACAGTGAAATCCAGACAGACCGGGAAATGGCCAGGTTTCTGTGACCCCATCCACTGATGATGTGACCCCATTTGGGGTCCCCACTCCAAGTTTGGGAACCACTGCTCTAGGGGCATTCAGATTTACAGAGTTCAGCCACCAACCCAAGATTGCCTGTACGCTGCCGGACAACAGGAGATGAACCTCCATAGCATGCAACAGAGACAACCAGCAAGTGAGCAGATTAGCTTGCAATGCCCTCATGTGCAGCTGGGCCCAAGGCACCAGCTCCAACGTGGCCGCCATGGAGCCCAGAACCTGCAAGTAGTCCCAGGCCCTGAACCTGGGTCTGCAACTTCACTATTTGACTTTCTAGGAGATGTACCAGCCCCTGGACAATGTCGAACCACGAACCCAGATACTCCAAGGACTGTGACAGCTGCAGATGACTCTTGGCAAAATTGATCACCCAACCGAGGTCCTGCAGACAGCTGACCATTGCATTTGTCACTCGCTGGCTCTCCTTGCGTGACTTCCCCTGAATCAGCCAGTCATCCAGATACAGGTGCACCATCACCCCTTGCTTGCAGAGATGCACCGCCATCAACACCATGACTTTCATGAACATCTGAGGGGCAATGGCCAGGCCAAAGGGCAACACTTGAAACTGAAAGTGCCCCCTGGGCACTGCAAAGTGAAGGAAAAGCTGGTGCTCCCGCCGCACCGGGATGTACAGGTACACCTCCATGAGGTCCAGGGAGGTAAGAAACTCACCCCTGCGCACTGCCACAATAACTGTCTGCAAGGTCTCCATACATAAGTGTGGGACACGCAGGTCCCTGTTGACGGACCTCAGGACCAGAATAGGCTGCCAGGACCCTTATTTCTTCGGCACCACAAAGTAGATAAAATATCTCCCGGAAATCCATTTGGCCTGAGGTAATGGTACCACTGCCCGAGTTGTAGCAAGCACTCGAGGGTCTCCTCCACCGCCCGCAGGGGGGAGAACAAAGAGGTCTGCCAGGGACCAGGCCAATTCGAGAGCATAGCCCTTGCAAATAACCTCCAAGACCCAAGTGTCTGAAGTAATATGGACAGCAACCTCCCACTGGCTGCACTCCTGCCAAGGCCCAAACCTTCATTGCGAGGGCTTGGTTTTACCAGTGGTGTTGGAGGCATATCTGCAACCACGCGGTTCTGCCCCTCAAAAAAGAGGGATCCTGAAAGTGGGTTGGGTGCCCAAGAGGGATGAAACCCCAGGAAATCTCTACCATAGCCCCATACCTGGCCGCCTCTACCTGCCTTAGGCTTGTCTTCCAAGAGGTGAGGACCATGGTCTACACCCCAGGGACTTCACCAGCTTTTCCAGATCTTACCCAAAGAGCATGCGGTACGTAAAGGGGATCTTACAAAGTCACGACTTTGACATCAAATCCGCAGAACTGTTGCGGAGCCATAGGAGGCGTTGAGCGGTCACCACCATGGCCATGCTCTTTATTTATTTGGCAGCTCTTTTACACTGCTTTTCACTGGGTCAAAGCGGTGTACATAAAACTTAATTAAACATTGCTTATTTATTTAACTGTTTTTATATACTGTTTTTCTACAAGGCAAAACGGTTTACATAGAACAGAAAATAAGTTTACATGGAACAGTTGGAACTATGTACAAGTAACTTTGATATAAAGATTTCAATTCAACACAAGAATGCTTACAGAGAAAAAAAAACAAACTATTTACATGCAGTATGGAGGCTATGTGACTAGGTGTTGTGTTCACCTACCAGCAGGGAGATAACTGGGTGGTGTAGGGGGGATAGGGGGATGGGGGGCAATGGGGTGGGATAAGGCGCGGCATAGGATGGAGGGATGGGTCATGGGAGTGGTGAGGAGGGGCAGGAGATGTTCTTGTAGGGGATTTGTAGCGGTGGATGTGTTAAAGTATTCATCAAAGAGAAAGGTCTTGAGCTGCTTTTTGAAGAGGGTGTGGGATTGGAGGCATCGTATTGTGGGGGGTAGCTTGTTTCAGTTGGTGGGGGCGTAGAATTGGAAGGCTCTTGTGCAGGTGCATTGAGGTTTCTTGGTACTCTGTTTATGTAGAACTATAACTTTGTGCATTAATTCATTAACATAACTATAATATTCTACATTAACTCTTTAACATGAACATGTGATCTTCAACTTATTTACAAAAGCTTCTTTAAGGATGTTGGGAAAAGGAGATCAGCAAGAGATCATAAAAGAGATCCACCAAATAGGCAGTTCTGGACTCCAGAAGAGCCTCCCGACTGGCCACCCCAGAACGCGCCTCCTCCCGCAGGCCCTGCCACCAGTGGAGAAAGGCCCGAGCCATGTACACTCCATAGATGCCTCCCTGGAGCCCCTGCGCTCACCTCAAAGGCCTGCTTCAGTAGCGCCACCATGCACGGGTCCTGTGGGTTGTTAAAAGTCGCACCACCCTCCACCAGAATGGTGGTCTTGCGTGTGACCGCAGTCACCAGCACATTCACTTTAGGAAGATGCAATCTTTCCTTCTTCTCTGCCAAAATAGGATAGAGGTGTGCCATGCTGCGCCCCACTCGCAGCACCGCATCGGGGACAGCCCACTCCTCATTGATCATAGCCCGGAGGGCTCTGTGGACGGGGAAAGATAGAGGGGTTTAGGGATCGCCTCCATCAAAGGGTCTTCAGTGGGCAAATGCCTTTATAAAATAGGTGGTCTGATAAGAAATTCCCCATGTGCATAGGAGAATATATTAACCACACTGGATGCTCAATGGAAGGTCTGTGCAGGGAGGCAGCAGCAGTAGTACTGGAAGACGTGTTATGATATATAAACTATAGAGATATCCTGCATATGATCCTCTGGGACTTAGGGCTGATACAAGGATGCTGGACACCCTAAGCAAATCTTCAGTCTTATGCCTGCCCTTCCTGCTATCCCCACGATTTTAATAGGATGATCATGATTGATTGAGTTCAACTAATACCACTCCTCCCATATCAACCCTGTAAAAATATATATTTAAAAATAGGATGAAATTAGGCCTTACCTGTAATTTTTTTTTCCTTGGTTCTCTCCAATCTTCCAGACATGTGTGTTTATACTTTCCTATCAGTAGATGGAGTCCGAGAACCACTGGTTTGAGAATTTCACCCTATACAGGTCCTCTGCAGCCATCTACTCACCAGTATTTCTGTAACAAAGCAGACTCCACAAAAACGGCTATTTAATTTTCAATAATTATACAACTCTTGCTTCAAAGAGAGTCAAGAGTAGAGAATATAGACCATTACCCTCCAGATCCCAGAAGCAACCTATAGCAATATGAAAACAGCACAGCAGCAACATGCTGGAAAGCACAAGGTGACAGAGCTGGAACCCATGAAGTAGATGCCCACCCTATAGTTCCAGTCCACCTAAGTAGCTGGGCTCAATAGAGTACTCAGAGCACATCCTAGACTGGACTGGAGGGATTTGAGGAAAGAAAATGAGCAGATGAAAGTGAAATTAGGTCCTATCTGCTCATTTTCTTTCCTCGAGTCCCTCCAGTCCAGTCCAGACGTGCAGTATGTACCAAAGTAGTACCTAATGAGGGGGGGAGGGGGACAGAAGAGTCTGGTCTGCAACCCTTGTGCCCCAAATTGCAGATCCCCTTGCACCTGAACAGCCAGATGGTAATGACATGTAAAGGAATGTAGGAAAGAATATGCTACTACTTTACAAATCTCGAGAGGCTGCCCAAGCCAAATTCAGCCCATGAAGAAGCCTGAGCCCTGATGGAATGGGACCTGAGCCCTGCTGGAACCAGCTATCTTTTAAGCAGATAGGCAGATACAATAACCTCTTTCAGCCAATGAGCAATCGATGCCTTGGAGACCACTTCACCCTTGCGTGGCCTCCCAAATAACACAAAGAGATGATCTGACTGCCGAAACAAGTTTGATCTCTTCAAGTATTGACAAAGAACCCGGCGGACATCCAACCTGTGCACAGCATGAGTCTCTGGATTGACACCCGAGTTTCCGGATTGATGCACAAGTTGGAGAACACTGGGAAAGGCACTGACCAAGGTGAAATGCTGACACCATCTTGGGTAGAAAAGATAGCACCAGCCCGAGGACCACCTTTTCCCTGGAAAACAACAGAAATGGTTTGCTGCACAATGCTTTACCTCCAAAATCCTATGTGCTGAATAAATAACCACCAAGAACACTGCCTTCAGTGTCAGATCCTTCAGAGAATTCTCCGGAAGAGGCTCAAATGGGGCTCCAGCGAGCACCAAATACCAAAATTAAGATCCTACAGTGGCATACATGCTTAACCTCTCTCAAAGCTGCACTACGTCTGGATGGGAGGTGAGAAACATATCCTGAATCCTACCTCTGAAACAGGCTAAGCACCGACACCTGCAGGGAATTCAGAGCAAACCCTTTCTCTAGCTCTGTTCGCAAAAAAAGCTAACACATCAGGCAGTGACGAACTCAAAAGCTGAAGATCCCTCTCCTTGCACAAACTCTCAAAAAGCTTCCGTACCCAAATCTAAGTCAGAGATGTAGAACAGTTATGTGCTTGAAGCAAAGTCACTATAACCTGAGGAGAATAACTTTTATGTTTATGTTTATTTAAATTTGATATACCGCTCAGACCAAAAGGTATTAGAGCGGTTTACAATGCTACATCATTTAGAGAAATATGAAAGGAACGTCAATTATAAGATAAGACAGAGTAGAGGACAGAAACAGTCAAACAGATAAGAGGAGAAGGATACCGAACAGCAAGTTACCCTGATAAATACACAGGACATCAATATAGGCTCCAGAAACCGACGCCACGGACCAACGCCGAAAATGAGAACTGAGCCGTCTCCAGCATGTGTATCAGTTCCTGGGACAAGTCATCGTCCACCATTGGCAGCAGGAACAGATTCTCCACTGCCAAGCACACCAGATCTGTATACCATGGTCTCCACGGCCAGTCCTGAGCCACCAAAACAACTAGGCCTGGATGGGCTTCCATTTTCTGGACCACACAGCCTATCGGGGCCACGGGGGAAATACGTACAGTAAGGCTGGCATTCTGTAACCCGAATAGCAGGGTTAAGACGTCCAGGGTGGACATCCAACCCGCATTCAGCCTCAGAACGCAATTCTGGTCCCAGCACTCCCCGCACGGAATTGCGTTCCAAGGCTGAGCACGGGGCATGCTGGACAGAGGTGGGAGGGGAGCGCTGAATGGGGATGGGAGGGGGGTGTGGCAAGGTGCCTGGATGTACAGGGCCTATTCAGGTCAACATCCTGTACATCCACCGGCACACAGCTGTATGTCTGGCTTATTCCACCCTGAAGGTGTCCCCCACAACACGAGCATCTGGCCACGCGATCCCTGTAAGGGGCAGTGCAAGTGCACTTGTGAGCCGATGGTGCTGTGAGCTCAATTAGTTTGGAGGAAGGGGTGGCCATCCCAGCATGCCACAATTCTCAGGCTTCAGTGAAAAGGGCCAAAAAACCTTGCGTCCATCTGCTGAGGCTGATCTGAAGATGGGGGAGAGGGAGACTGCTCAGGCAGGAGAACTGGAGGAGGATCACAGGAAGGAGAGCAGGAAGCTGAATCTCGGAACTGCCTTTCATGGGAAGTATACTAACGGCAACAGACGTCTCACCAGGATCCTCCGCACAGCTAGGACACATATTATCCTTAAGATTGCATAGTTTATGGCCGCAGACCAAGCAGTATTATTGGGGAGCCGACAAACGCGGCCAAGATGGCGTCGACTGTGTTCCAAACACGTTCAAAAAGGCAGTGTAAGCGCAGATGGTGGCACTATATGCGTTTCAATTGTGTGTTCCATGAGATGGCCCAAAATTGCTAGGCTTGCATGTCAAGAAAATGGCGCCAACAGATAGGGGCGTTTTCTGCTTGCGTGTCACTCACAAGCCTTCCACAGATGGCAGAAAAGGCGGAGAGAGCTCCTGTGGTCCAATATGCATTCCAAAGCAATGGCTGAGCATCGAGCCTAGCGTGGTGCACTTCTCTCACCCCCTAATTGTGATCGCCGGCCGCTGTGGCAGAAAACAGGAGACACACCCCCCACACTTATTCGCGATCGCTGAACACTGCAGAAAAAGACAGGCAGGAGCACACAAGGCGAAGGAACAATGGAGAGACACGGAGAGGAGCAGGTAGAAATGGAGTAGCTGGTGAGTACTTCAAGTTCCAGAGAATTAGGGAGGTGAGAACTTAACAACTCATTCTTCAGGCCTCTGAAGGTCTGCTATCACCAGCTACCCTTGGTAGATGTGCAAGAAAGAATGCCAACATGAAACTCAACTTAAAAATAAAAAACAAAAAAGTTAAGGGGCGGAGTTGCTACCAAGGCCAAGTCGTGCCCCACAGGGAAAAAGTCCTGCTCTTCATGAGTAGGCTCTCCCACTTTCTCCAAGGAGTTCATTGATCCTCTTGATCTGGAGCCCCTCGGAATAATCTCAGGGGGAAATCTGGTACTCAGGACCCCGGGGGAGCACCTTCTGTGCACCCTGAGAATCCCAAAACCAACAAGTGCAACACTGGCTAAACACCCTCAAGGTGACAGTTAGGAGCTGTTAGGGAAGCCCACCATCTGCTGGAGGCAGAAAATACTGAAGATGACCCCTCGGGGTTCTGGGCTAAGTACCAAGGGTGATGTCACTAAAGCTTCTAGAATATTCTCAGTCTCCATCATCTGTTGACAGGGGGTGATATCCACTAGTCTGGGCAGATTTAGCAGGATGATTTGGAATTGCTGTGTTAGACGCTGATGTTTATGAAATATTTCCCTCAGTCAAAAATAAAGCATGCCCCAGATGTAGTCCACTGGGAGAAACAAAGATCTTTGGCAGCTTATTAGATAAGTGGAGCAGTTTTCTGCCTTTGGGAAATTATTGTTTGGTTAATGCCCCTTCTGTTTATTCGTCTAGGATTTATGTGCTATTGGCTCTTCTTGTCTAGGAGTCGTGTTTCTGGTGGATTGAGAGCTGCTGTTGAGCACACGAATTAATGAGTTTTTCAAAAATCAAAAAATAAAATAGTATTAGTATAAATAAAGTATTACATATAAATGAGAAATGGAGAAATTAGGCCTTACCTGCTAATTGTCTTTCCTTGAGTTCACTCCAGGCCAGTCCCATTACATGTGGGTAGTCAGCCCCCTCCAGCAGCTGAGGACTGATCAAGACAGTTTTGTTGCATGAGTATAAGAGCTCTCCCTACAGGCTCCAGACTCCAAACGCCTCTTGACAAAGCAGATAAACCAAATGAAATTAACAAAACTAACGAAACCCAACCAAACTTATAACCAATTACCTCGACGAGTCCCTACCCTCAAGATCCTCAGTTCTGGCCTAAGGGATGGAAAACACGTTCGTTAGCATCATGTCCTAAACCATGTATCCAAAAGAACCTATGTACCATACACACAGAGTAAGGACCAGGCAGGAAAACAGGGCCCTACACCCCCATAGCCCTCTCATGTCACAACGCATTATCTTATCGTAGCCCCACTGAGAATCGAGCTGCTCCTAGCTGGACCCATGGCAGAACAACAGATTGGGTGGGTCCGGGTCTGGCCTGGAGTGAACTCAAGGAAAGACAATTAACAGGTAAAGCCTAATTTCTCCTTCCTTATCGTCCGTCCCTCCAGGTCAGTCCTATTATGTTTGGGACGCACCAGAGCAGTACCTAACCATGGGAGGGACCTGCCAGTCTGACTTGAAGCACCGAAGCTCCAAGCACCACATCCCCAGCCACCTGTACATCAAGACAATAGTGCTTTCTGAATGAATGAAGCGACGACCAAGCCGCCGCCCTGCAAATGTCCACTGGAGGAACTAGACTATGTTCTACCCAAGAAGTCACCCGAGCCCAGTCAAATGAGCCCCAAGCCTGGGAGGCGGAACTTTGCCTATGGCCTCATATGCTGTAAATATGGCACGCTTAACCCATCAGGCAATGAAGGCTTTTGAAGCCCCCTTCCCTTTACATAGACCTCTGAAAAGGACAAACAACCGGTCCGATTTACGAAAAGATTCTATAATCTTGATATAATGCTTCAATACCTTGCCGACATGAAGCCGATGAAGTCGCCGCTCTCCTTCGGAGCTTCCGAGGGGTGGAAAGGCCAGCAGAGAAATGATCTGATTTACATGAAACTTAGATACCACCTTGGGTAGGAAGAATGGCACAGGCCGCAACACCACCTTCTCCTTCCTAAACTGCAGGAAGGGTTCCCTGCACGAGAGAGCCTGCAGTTCAGAAAGGTGCCGAGCGGAAGAGAGCACTATCAGCAACATGGTCTTCAGGGTAAGGTCTTTGATGGACGCCCTTGAGATAGGCTCCAAAGGAGCCTCCGCCAGTGCCTCCAGCACTAAATTCAGATTCCATGGGGGAATCACCCTGTGGACTGACGGACAAATTAACTTAACAGCCCAGAGGAAAGGAACTACATCCAGATGTGTTGCCAGTGAATGGCCCTGCACCTGACCCCGGAAGCAGGACAAAGCCACCACCTGTGCCTTTATATCCCTGTCCGCATACTATGCTTTGAAGACACGCCACACCGTGATACAGGCCAGAGTTGTGAACTGCTTCTTGGATCTCAGCGTGGTGGCAATCATTGCAAGAGAGTAGCCTCAGCGACACAACCGTGCCCTTTCAATAGCCAAACCGTAATTGATCCACCTGCAGACAACAGAACCAGTCTCCTGAGCCAGAAGGTTAATCCTGTTGGGCAATCTCCATGGGCAATCTACCAGAAGTCGAGTGAGGTCGGCATACCACAGTCTCCATGGCCAATCCGACACTATCAGGATCACCGGACCCGTGTCTCTCTATCCTCTGCAACAGACGACCAATGAACACCCATGGCGGAAAAACATACAGGAGCCCTTCTGTCGGCTATTCCTGCAACAGTGCATCGAGCCCTTCCAACATGTGCTCTCTGCACCTGCTGAAGAAGCAACTGGCCTTGGCATTGGCCAGGATAGCCATGAGATCCATCACCGGCGTCCAACACACTGATGTCGTGAAGCACTGCTGCACTGAGCTCTAATTTGCTGGGATCCAACTTGTGCCAGCTGAGATAGTCTGCCAGTAGGCTGTCCTTTCCTGAGACGTGCGCTGTCGACATAGCCATCAAATTCTCCTCCGCCCACTACAGAAGGTACTAACTTTCTTCCAGCAGTTGTTGTCGCATTGTTGGAGAAGTCGCAGACCGTCTGCCCTGCTATAATCAACTGGAAGCTTTGCAGCACCAAGAATACTGCCCTCATTTCAAGCCAGTGGTTCAACCAAGCACTTTCCGTTTGAGATCTGGCGCCCTGAGTGGCCCGAGTGTGACAATACACCCCACATCCTGTGAGGGTGGCATCCATGGTCACCAGTATCCACTGTGGGATCTCCAACGGCAGGCCCATCCATAAGTGCATGACTTGCAGCCACTACCCCAGACTTGCTTGTGCCTCTTCGGAACACCTCAGCCGCCGAGACAAGGGGTGCTTCTGCGGTGACGTGACAGTAGCGCCTGCTGCAAAGGATGCATATAGGCCCTGGTCCACGGCACAAAATCCAGCATCACTGTCATTGAACCCAGCAGCTGCAAAGAATGCCATGCTGTCGGAGTGGTCCTGTCCAGGAAACTCCGCACCTGCATCACAATCTGTACCCTGTCCTCAGGGACACACACCACCCCCTTCTCTGTGTCAAACTGAGCCCCTAGATATACCAGACGTTACACCAGCTGAAGCTAGCTCTTGGTGACATTTACAACCCAGCGTAGCCACTGCCAAGAACCCCATCACTCGTCACGTTGCGGTGAGGGCTTTTGCTTTTGACATGGCCCTAATGAACCAATCGTCTAATTAAGGGTGCACTAGAATGCCTTCTTGTCATAGGGCCGCTGCCACCACCATCATAATCTTTGTGAAGGTGCGTGGCATCTTGGCTAGGCTGAAAGGTAACACTTGGAACTGAAAGTGGCCCCCAGGCACTGTGAACCGCAGAAAAGCATAGTTACTCACCTGTAACAGGTGTTCTCTGGGAACAGCAGGAATCAGTCCTCACATATGGATGATGTCAGCACCGACAGAGCCCTCGCGAAAGCATCCCCCAGCTTTCAAAGAAAACCTTTGGGAGATGCCACCACACATGCTTGGTCCCCTTCCTGCCCAAGTGTGCCATCTTGCTCAGTCAGATGACACAGCTAAAAGTCGGCAAAAATAAAAGATGGTAAAGGAGCAACTCCAAGGGGAGGAGGGAGGGTTGTGAGGACTGATTCCTGCTGTCCCCGGAAAACAACTGTTACAGTTGAGTAACTACGCTTTCTCCAGAAACAAGCAGGAAGTCAGTCCTCACATATAGGACTCCCCAGCTACAGGCTACCAAAAGCCCATAGCACAAAAACTGGACTCCCTCACGGGGAGCCACAAGCAGCAGCAATTAAGTCCGTGTCCACAGACCCCTGTGTCCGATGAAAACCAGCACTCAGATAGCCTGAACACAGAAGGGTCGGAGGGCAGGAGTTGCCTAAATCCTGAAAAGATTACGGAGCACAGCCTGACCGAAGGCACTGTCCCGCCGAGGCTCACTTTCCAGGCAGTAATGGGCTGCGAAGGTATGGACTGAAGACCAGGTGGCGTCCTGGCAGATGTCCACCATCGGAACAAAGCGCAGGTTTGCCACCGAGGCTGCCATGGCCCAACATGGTGCACTGTGATGTGGCCTTCCAGCGGGAGCCCCGCCTGCTCATAGGCAAGGGCGATACAGTCTGCCACCCAGGTGGACGGCATACGGTTGGTCACCACCTCCCCAAGTCTACTGGGGTCATAGGAGACGAAAATCTGAGTAGCTTTGCGGTGGCCCTGAGTGCATTGGCTATAGAAGGACAAAGCCCTCTTACAGTCCAAGGTGTGAAGGACTGTCTCTGCCCTACTAGAGCGAGGTCTCGGAAAGAATGCAGGGAGTACTACTTTCTGGTTGAGATGGAAGGATGATACTACCTTCGGAAGAAATTTTGGGTACATGCGGAGCACCACTCTGTTCTTGTAGAACCTGGTATAAGGCGCCTCCGCCACTAAGGTCTGAAGCTCGCTAACCCTGCGAGTGGAGGCGAGTGCAACCGGGAACGCCACCTTCAAAGAGAGATATCATAGGTGGCAAGTAGCCAGAGGCTCAAAGGGTGGGCGAGTGAGCTGCCTGAAAACCATGATGAGGTCCCATTCGGTTGCCGGAGGGCGAACCAAGGGCTTTGATAAGAGCAGACCCCTAAGAAATCGGGTCATCAAAGGCTGGACTGAGAGACTGAGCAAGATGGCACCCTTGACAGGAAGGGGAACACTCATGCGTGGTGGCATCTCCCAAAGGCTTTCTTTGCAAGCTTGGGGGATGCTTCCACGAGGGCTGTCGGTGCCGATATCACCCATATGTAAGGGCCGATTTCCTGCTTGTTCCCGGAGAACCACTGGTGATCTGGCCTGATGGGGATATGCAGATTGTCCTCTTTTAGGTCCACGCCAACAGGAACTCATCCTACCACACTGCTAAGATAACCGACCGCAAGGTCTCCATCCAAAAACGAGACACTCGCAATGCTTTGTTCACATACTTGAGATTGAGGAAAGGCCGAAAGGAGCCTTCCTTCTTGGGTACCATGAAGTAAATGGAGTACTGACCAGTACCACTGGTCTGGGGGTACCGGATGTACTGCATCCAGCTGCAACAAACGCTGGAGAGTGGAGTGTACGGCATCCCTCTTTAGCGGCGCTTAGCAGGGTGAGGCGATGAATGCATCAGACGGGGGTCTGGCAAACTCCAGCACATAACCTTCATGGACTATCTCCAAGACCCACTGATTGGATGTTATAGTGATCCAGACGGAATAGAACTGTTGCAACCGTCCTCCTATTGCCAGTTCTGCCTGGACTTCCATGGCTTCACTGTTGTTTCTTAGCTGAGGCTGGCCTAGAAGAGAAATAACCGCAGCTGAATCCTCTGGCCCCTCGAAAGGGCTGTCCTCTTGCCCTGTAGCGACCCCTTTGACAGGGTGCGAAATGACTAGCTCGAAACCTATGAAAATATCTGGGCTGTCCTCACAGTGGACACCCCCCCCCCCCCCCCGGTTTCAGTTTTTTGGGCTGGTCCTCAGGCAGCCATCCACCTTTTGAGTCGCCCAAGTCCTTATCCAAACCTTCCTCAAAGAGCAACTTTCCTTTAAATGGGAGCTTACTGAACCAAGCTTTGGAAGAGGTATCTGCCACCCAGTTGCGGAACCAGAGAAACCAGCGTGCTGCAATGATGAAGGCCATCGTCTTGGCCGTCATCCGAACTAAGTCATAGAAGGCATCCGCCATATATAAGCAGTGGCAGAGTCCAGCTTGGACCTCGCTGTCTACTGCCACCAAACCTTGGATCCAGCGAATGAACGCCTTATAGACATAGGCCCCACAGACAGCAGCCTGCAGAGCCAATGCACTCAAATCAAAGGCCTGCTTAAGAAGGGACTCAAGTTTTCTATCTTGCACATCCTTCAGGGCTGCCCCTCCTTCTATGGGGATTGTAGTCTTCTTCATAACCACCAACACCACGGCATCCACATTTGGCATGCACAGAAGGTCTCTCTCCTCTTGTGGTGTCGGGTATAAATGGCCAAAGGGTGGCTATCCCTCAGGGTAGCTTCTGGAAACTTCCATTTCGATTTGATTATCTTTTTGATCACTCTATGAACTGGGAAGCAAGCCTGTGCTCCTTTGAAACCCTGGAGCAGCGGATCTTCCAGTGGCTCCTCTACCTGAGGAGAGGCCTGCACAATACTGAGGGCCAAGAGCAAATTGGAAATAAGCACTGCAAGTTCCTCTTTGTGAAAGATGTGAAATACATTTGGGTCTTCTCCCTGTGCAATTTCGCCCTCCTCCAACTCTGGCGTCCAAAGCTCACCGCAGAGGTTTGATGAGCCTTCCTCCAACTCATCGGATGCCTGGGTACGAGGTGAAACAGGACTCTACCATACGTCCATATCACCCCTGGCTCTTTCCGCTGTGGAAGGGCCCTACCCTGGGTCCCTTTCCTATAATGCCTCCCCCATGGAAGAAACTGAAACCTTCCTGTGGACCAAAGGCCTCTGCTTGCTTTTTTTTTTTAGGCAATAGGCCTTGTGTTATGAAAAATAAACTCCGGTGCAAAAATGGGCTCCAGCACCTCCAGGACTCTCTGTCCGAGGCCTGAATCAGTCCCTGCAAGCTTCTTAGACTCAGACTTCCTTTTCTCTCGCTTCTTGTGCTATGCAGGGGAAATGGCTGCCGAATGCAAAATGGCCACAGTTCCCACCAAAACAGTGGGAGCAATGGGCCTCAAGGAATCCCCTCCTAACTTCATCGGATTACCTTCCATAAGCGCCATCAACCTCCGATGCACCCGACTACCATGCTGAACACACCATCTGCACCAGCTTACTGCTGACAAGCCGCGACTGCTGCCGCCACACTAATCACAGGCAGCAGGAGCCGCGAGCATGCAATCGCACCACTGGGAATAGATACAAATGAAAGTAAGGCACACCCCCCCCCCCCCCCGGCTCTACCTAACTCTGCCGCTTTACGCAAGCAATGGCCCGGTGCAAGTAAACCTTCCCCCCCTCACCAGAACAAGGAAGGGATGGTATATGGGGACCCCAAACACCCAAATACCTTTTGCTGTGACTGATGGCTAATGCCGGCGGTCGGATAGTAGAGTCCCTGTAGCTAACAGGATTCTTGCTATCCTGTTGGTAAGGGAATTCGAGAATCACTGCAGCCAACAGTGCTTCACCTCTTGCTGGGATTAGGGAGGGAGGGACCTGGTGCTCCCAGGTATCACACTCCCAGGCAGCCTCTGGTCCCTACAGACCCCAGTACTGGAGAAAGCCCTGCCTCTCTGCCTATTCTCACTCTGAGATTCCTTCTCTGTCTATGAATTTTTTTTTTTTTAAACGGGGTACCTCCAGCCTTCCCCTTACTAGTATTGAGGTTCTCACCGCAACCACAGCTTGCCTCACAACCGTCCCCCAAAAAACTCTTCCTAAACTTCCAGTGAAGGAGACTAACAAGCGAGAACTCTTTCCCAGCTGCTGAGGACCAATAGACTGGAGTCTGGAACTATAGGGGGAGGTCTTGTACTGATGCAACAAGACTCCGTTATGATTAGTCCTCAGCTGCTGGAGGGGGCCCGACTACCCACATGTAACGGGATTAGCCTGGAGGGACGATAAAGTGTAGTTACTCACCTGTAACAGGTGATCTCCAGGAATGGCAGGAATTTAGCCTTCACATATGGGTGACATCGATACAAACAGAGCCCGTGTGGGAACGCTCCCCAGCATCCAATAGAAAAGCCTTTGAGAGCATCCGACTGCACCTACGTAGCTGCTTTCCCACCTTCCCAACTCTCCCTTTTCAGTTGAATTTGTAGCTGAGAGAAAAAGGAGAGCAAAAGAAAACCTACAACTCCTAGGGGAGGAAGGTGGGTTGTGAAGACTAAATTCCTGCTGTTCCCGGAGATCACCTGTTACAGGTGAGTAACTACGCTATCTCCAGGAACAAGCAGGAATGTAGTCTTCACATATGAGACTCCCTAGCTCTCAGATGCCAGAGAAGCGACCTCAGAACTGGTGAAGGTTTGCCTCAGGGTAGGCTTCAAGAGGTCATGAATCCTTCATTGATGTCTGGTATCGTTAAGGTCTGGGACGGAGAGTAGGAGTTGCCCTTAAGTCTGAAAGAGGTGCTGGAGAACAGCTTGACCAAACATGGCATCCTGGCGGGAATCCTTGTCTAGACAGTAATGAGCAGCAAAGATATGGACAGACTAAGTTGCTGCCCTGCAGATTTCATCAATGGACAGAGAGCGCAGATTTGCCATTGAGTTAATCATGGCACGAACATTATGAGCAGTGATATGACCTTCAAGCAAGAGTCCTGGCTTTATCATAAGCAAATGAGATGCAGTCTGTTATCCATTTGAAGAGGGTACATTTAGATAATGGCAGACCCAGGTGACCAGGGTCAAAGGAAATGAACAACTACAAGGCTTTACGGTGATCTAGAGTCCTCTGGAGATAAAAAGCCAAGGCATACTTGCAGTCAAGCGTATGCAGGCTTGCCTCTGCTCTAGATGCATGTGGTCTAGGAAAGAATACAGGAAGGAAAATCGACTGATTCAAAGGGAAAGGAGACATCACTTTTGGCATGAAATGTGGGAGAGTCCTAAGGACTACTTTGTCATGGTGGAACCAGGTACAGGGTGGGTCCACCATAAAAGGCTGAAGCTCACTAATGCGTCTAGCTGAAGTGAGGGCAACAGGGAAGATGGCCTTCCATGAAAGAAACTTTAGTGGGGTCATAGCCAAGGGTTCAAAAGGCAGCTTGAGAAGCTGCGCTAGAATGACATTAAGATCCCAAGCCACCGGGGATGGTTTGATGGGAGGCTTGGTCAGCAAAAGACCTCTTATAAAGCATGCTACAAGCAGTTGTGAGGAGATGGGCTGTCCATCTAAGAGATGATGAGAGGCGGCAATCACACTAAGGTGAACTCTCACAGAGTTGGTCTTCAGCTCAATTGAGGAGAAGGGGAGGAAGTATTGGAGGAGTGCCTCCACGGAAGCAAAGAAGGGATTGAGATCCTTCTGGGAACACCGGGTAGAGAATCTACGCCATTTGAAAGCATATGAACCTCTGCTAGATGGCTTCCTGGAAGCTAACAGGATCTCCTTTACCTCCTGTGGAAAGTTAAGTCCTGTAATGCTGTCTTCAGCAGCCAAGCTGTGAGATGAACAGACTGAATTGGGATGGAGCAGTGTCCCTTCTTCCTGGGAGAGGAGATCGGGCACAGATCCCAGTCGTAGAAAGGCAGCAGCAGAGGCCAGTGCAGGGCTATGAGAATCATGTAGCCCCTGTCTGCATGAAGCTTGAAGAGCGTCTTGGGAATGAGGGGAATGGGAGAAAAAGCATAAAGGAGATCCCGACCCCAGTGGAGGTGAAAAACACCCACCTGCTGGTTTCTGGACATGGGAGTCTTGGTGCAGAAGCGGGGAAGCCTGGCATTCTGCAAAGTGGCAAACAGATCTACAGTATGTCTGGAGTTCCCCAGATCTGAAAGATGTAGGACATTTTGTCTGGATGGAGAGACCATTCATGGGAAAGAAGGATCCGACTTAACTTGTCTGCCAAGACATTGAGCTCCTCTGGGAGATACGCCACTTGGAGGTGTATTTGATGAGTAATGGTGAAGGACTAGAGATGAAGAGCTTCCTTGAAGAGGGGCCAAGAGCCTGTTCCACCCTGCTTGTTCACATAGAACATGGTTACTTGATTGTATGTTCTGACGAGGACCCTTTGGGTCCTTAGGTGATCTTGAAACACTCTGAGGGCGGAGATAGCACAAAGCTCCAGTAGATTGAGCTGGAATTGTGACTCTTGCACTGTCCAGAGGCCCTGTGTGGAGAATGTGCTCAAGTGAGCCCCCCACCCCAGTTTTGAAGCATCCATTGTTAGGATGCATTGATGTGGAGGCATATGAAAAGGTGACCCGATGAGGAGATTTTCTGGGGACCACCAGCACTTGAGGGATGTGGTGACGGATCCTGTCCCTGAGTTGACCTAAGGCCTGCGTCCATCAAGAAGCAAGAGTCCACTATGCTGTGTGCATATGTAGACGGGTATATGGTACCACATGCACTGCTGAGGCCATATGCCCTAGAAGCTGCAGCATTTTCCGGGAAGTCAGATGGTCTTTGAGTTGTGCTTGGGATGCTAACTCCATGAGATGAGTACAATGGGGTTGGGGCAGAGAAGCCCTTGATTGTTGTGCATCTAGGAGAGCTCCAATGAATTCTAGTCTTTGAGTTGGAGCGATGTGGGATTTTGGAAGATTTATGACAAATTCCCAGTGTTGCAGTACTTGCAAGGTGCGATGCAAAGATAGCTGAACCTCTTGGGAGGTGTCTGCCTTTATGGGCCAATCGTCCAAGTAAGGGAAGACAAATATCCTGAGAGACCTCAGGAAGTCAGCAATGACCACCATGCATTTTAGGGCTGAGGCGAGTCCGAAGGGCAGGACTCTGTACTGATAATGTTTCCCTTGAAAAATGAAGCATAGATATTTCTTGTGTTCTGCATGAATGAGGATATGTGCATATGCTTCCTTTAGATCTAGAGAACAGAGCCAGTCCTGACTGGAGGTAGAGATGCAGGGTCCCAAGAGAGATCATCTTGAACTTCTCGCAGACCAGAAACTTGTTGAAATTTCTGAGGTCCAGGATGGGCCTGTATCCTCCGCTCTTCTTTGATATGAGAAAGTATGGAGAGTAGAAGCCTCTTCCCTGCTGAGGTATGGGGACCTCTTCTATGGCACCCTGTGATAGAAAAGAAGACACCTCCTGTTGTAGAAGAGCAGCGAGAGGGGGCTGCATATGAAAAGGAAAAGAAAGAAAGAAGAATTAGGGAACCGACAGAGAGAGACAGTTCTGGCGTCGACGGGAAGGCAGACACTGACCACAAAAAAGGAATTAAAGAATTTTCTGTGGTGACAGGATTTGCTTCCTCCTGCTGGCTCTGCGGAAAATGAAGAGCTGAAGAGGGATAGTTGGTAAGGCAGGAAGGCAGCTAAGCAGGCGCAGTGGGATGCTCCCAAAGGTGCCATGCTCTGGGACTGTGGCGCAAGTTTCTCTTACCGATACCTAGGCATCGGCAAGCTCCATAGACCGCGTATCCTGGCCATCGAGCAGAGCTTGGCAGCTCTATTAACAGCTTTGGTTCCTATTGGATGCTGGGGAGCGTTATCGCACAGCCTCCGTCAAAACATTTTCAAGAGCCATTCCTTATCCAAGATTAAAGCAAAAGAGGCTAACAATGTAAAATGTACAATCGGCTAATCCTCAGCACTTTGTAACAGAGCAGAAAAATCGAGAGAATGTACCTGGCGTAACCCAGCCAATTCCCCTGCACCCACTGACTTTTTAGTAGTCAGCAAATAATAGACCTTTATCATAGGAGGATGCGACTCGGGAAGAACACCCAAAACTTCTGTCAAATAAGACCGAAACATGTCCTTTGCAGAAATTTCAGATCTAGGAAAGTTGATAAGATTTAAATTAGAAGATCTGGCAGCATTATCAAGTTGCTCAATTTTAGCTTTGACTGCAATAAAGTCCTTGACAAAAGAGTCAGAATGTCCTTCTAAAGAATTAACTTTCAAATGAGTCTCTAATAAAGAATTCTCAAGGGAAACCACTTTCTCTGCATTTTCTTGAAGAGCAGCAGAGTCACCTTGTACTTGAGGTTAGGGCTTGTACCTTTGGAACCAAAGTTTCACCTAACTTCAGAATGGCAGACCATATAATTTCAAGTGTGAAGACTTCCGGGAGAGCCAGAGGAAAAGACAGGGTCCCTCCAGCTAACATTAGTTTGCCTTCCATGCTGCTTAACGCTGGGTCCGGGCTCAGTAAGGCGGTGGCATTCGCAGCCCACTCTCCTCCAGATACTACTGGCAAAAAGCAGACACCATGATGTTCCGGGATAGCCAGAGCACTTTCCACACTTAGCCCTGGGATTGGCCCTCCCTGTCTGAAAGGGACACAGACAAGCTGAAAGCCCTGCTGCCACAGATCTCCAGAGCCTGGTGACAACAGTGCCATCTTTGGTCATTTCCGCAAATCAGAGGAGAGAGAATTGATGCCCAAAGCAGACACAAAGCCGCTCGACTCCAATGCCGACACAACCGGGCTCATCTCTCCCGACAATGCTGGCTGCCACTGCAGACAGAGAAGGAAAGAGTCCAAGAGTCCCAAAGGCACAACAGATAAAGGAGAGAAAGTTGTGGGGGTTAAAGAGGGCATCTTAGCTCCCTTAACTTTCCTCTTTTTCCCCACAGGGAAAGCCATCAGAGCACAACGCACCTACCTCGCACCATCTTAGAGTCACCCTCATACAGCTTTTTTTGAGAGTATTTTTTAAAAAGCATTAAGTAAAAAAAAAAAAGCTCAAAAAAATTGGACCATAAGCCCAGTAAACTTATAATGAAATGGTACAACACGGGTGCTGTGAGTATATTCACTTAACCCTGTAGTCTGCGTATGATGTCTCCCTGAGCATTTTTAAAATTATATTTCGGGGGTTTTAAGCTCCTGTTACCACTCTTATTCTTGGGGACTTTAACATTCATGTCGATAATCCCTCTGATCCTCATGCTTTAAAGCTCCTTTCCCTTACCTCCTCATTCGATCTCCAACTCTGCTCCACTGCCCCCACTCACCTGCATGGCCACTGCCTTGACCTGATATTCTTCTCTAACTGCTTACCCTCGAACTTCTGTAACTCAGTCCTTCCCTTATCTGACCACCACCTCTTAAGTCTTGATATTCATCATCCTCCGCTTCAGCCTCATCCTGTCTCCAACCTTTTTAGAAACCTTCATGCCATTGATCCCTTAGCTCTTTCTTCCGCCATTTCTTCACCTCTTTCTTACACTTTGTCATCCAAATCCGTTGATGAGGTGGTGACCTCCTATAATGCTGCACTCTCCTCGGCCCTGGATACTCTTGCTCTGCCCACCTCACGTCCTGGGAAGCGTTCTACACCCCAGCCCTGGCTCACACCCACTGCCCGCTATCTACGCTCCTGTGCCCACACTGCCGAGTGTGTGTGGCTTTAATCCCGTTTACGTACTGACCGTCTTCACTTCAAATTCATGCTTGTCTCCTTCCAATCAGCCATAGCTCTTGCTAAACAAGACTATTACGTCCATCCGACTAACTCTCTTGCCTCTGATCCTCGACGTCTCTAATACTCTCAGTTCCCTCCTCAAGGTGCCTCCACCTCTGATCTCTTCCTCCCTTCCTGCCCAAACCCTGGCTGACCACTTCCATGACAAAATCCATAAGATCACCCTCCAATTCCCCAATACCCCTATTACCCCTCCTCACTCCCAACTTTCCCCCCTACCTCTGCTACCCTCTTTTCCTTCCCTGTGGTCTTCTGAGGAAGAAACCACACTCTTTCTTTCTTCCTACAAACACACTACCTGCTCCTCTGATCCTATCCCCACCCATCTCCTATGCCCCATCTCCTCCACCGTTGTCCCTTCCATCTCTCATATTCTCAACCTATCGCTCTCCACTGCAACCTTCCCTGCAGACTTCAAGCATGCTGTGGTCACACCCCTCCTCAAGAAACCCTCACTTGATCCCACCTGTCCTTCTAACTATCGTCCCATCTCTCTCCTTCCGTTCATCTCTAAACTACTTGAACGTGCGGTCCACCGCCACTGCCTCGACTTCCTCTCCTCTCCTCTCATGCCCTCCTGGATCCTTTACAGTCCGGCTTTCGTTCCTTACACTCCATTGAAACGGCTCTTACCAAAGTCTCCCGTGACTTATTCCTGGCAAAATCCAAGGGCCTCTACTCTGTCCTCATCCTTCTTGACCTCTCTGCTGCTTTTGACACTGTTGACCACAACCTTCTCCTCAATACCTTGTCCTCACTTGGTTTTGGGGGCTCTGTTCTGTCCTGGTTCTCCTCCTTCCTCTCCTATCGCTCTTTCAGTGTGTGTTCTGGTGGCTCCTTCTGCCACCCCGCTCCCAGTTGGTGTACCCCCAGGGTTCCATCCTGGGACCGCTCCTTTTCTCCCTCTATACCCAGTCCCTTGGTGCACTTATCTCCTCCCATGGCTTTCAATACCACCTCTATGCCGATGACTCCCAAATCTACCCCTCTACGCCTGTAATCTCTCCAGCAATCCAGACCAGGATCTCCGCCTGCCTTTCTGACATCGTTGCCTGGATGTCTCACCACCACCTGAAACTGAACATGTCCAAGACAGCGTAGTTACTCACCTGTAACAGGTGTTCTCCAGGAGCAGCAGGAATCAGTCCTCACTTATGGGTGACGTCGGCGCCGACGGAGCCCTCGCGGAGCAATTTTCCCCAGCTTTCAAAGAAAGCCTTTGGGAATTGCAGCGCGCATGCGCGGTCGTCTTCCCGCCCGAAGGTGCCATCTTAGCCAGTCAGATGACATAGCTAAAAAAGACAGCATAAAAATTTGCAAAAAGAACATAAGCAGACGATTGCAACTCCAAGGGGAGGAGGGAGGGTAGTGAGGACTGATTCCTGCTGCTCCTGGAGAACACCTGTTACAGGTGAGTAACTACGCTTTCTCCAGGACCAAGCAGGAAGTCAGTCCTCACTTATGGGACTCCCAAGCTCAAGGCTACCGGAGACCCTAAGCACAAAAATGAGCTCCCTCTAGCTCAGCAGCACAGAAGGAAAGAATCTTCGCTGAATTATCACCCACCGGTAGCCCACATCCGGGATGGAGGGTAGGAGTTGCTCAGACCTCAAAGAGATTACGGAGGACTGCCTGTCCGAAAGCACTGTCCCTACGGGACTCCCTCTCGAGACAGTAATGGACCGCAAAAGTCTGGCTCGAAGACCAAGTAGCGGCCCGGCAGATGTCTGCCAGCGGAACAGAGCGGAGGTAAGCCACTGACGTGGCCTTTGCCCGAACACAATGAGCCGTGACTCGACTTTCTAAGGCGAGTCCGGCTGCCCCATAAGCCCAAGAGATACAGTCCGCAACCCAGATGGACAGAGTACGCTTGGAGACCGGGAGTCCCAATTTATTGGGGTCAAAAGACACAAAAAGCTGAGCAGCTTTACGGTGCTCCCGCGTACGGTCAAGGTAGAAGTTCAATGCCCTTCTACAGTCCAGGGTATGGAGGACCGTCTCGGCTCGGCTGGAGTGTGGTCTGGGAAAGAAGGTTGGAAGTACCACCTCCTGATTGATGTGAAAAGGGGAGACCACTTTAGGCAGAAACTTAGGGTGAGTCCGTAGGACTACCCTATTCTTGTAGAACCGAGTGTAGGGGGGATCAGACACGAGGGCCTGCAACTCACTTACGCGCCTAGCGGAAGTGAGGGCTACCAAGAACAGTGTTTTCCAAGACAGAAAACGGAGAGAACATGTAGCCATGGGTTCAAAAGGCGGACAGGTGATCCGCTGCAAAACCACATTCAGGTCCCAGTTCGGCGCTGGCGGGCGCAGAGGTGGTTTAAGTAGAAGGAGACCTCGGAGAAACCTCGCTACGAGAGGGTCGCTGGAGAGAGGTCTACCGTCCACCGGCACATGATGTGCCGAAAGAGCACTGAGGTGAACTTTGACGGAGTTGGACTTAAGTCCTAGATTAGAGAGGTGTAGCAAGTACTGCAAGATCACCGACACCGGGCAGGAGAAGGGATCCTGAGACTGTTCGGTACACCAGACTGCAAAGCGACGCCATTTAAGGGCGTAGCATTTGCGGGTAGAAGGCCGTCGCGAAGCCAAGACGACCTCCTCCACCTCCGCCGGCAGGAGAAGGGGAGCAAGAACTACCCTCTCAGCAGCCAGGCCATGAGGTTGAGAGACCTGAGGTTGGGGTGCAGTAGGGACCCCTGATCCTGGGTGAGGAGATCCGGTTGCGCCCCCAGAGGGATTGGATCCTCCACCGCCAGTTGCAGCAGGAGCGGAAACCACGGCTGCCTGGGCCAGCGAGGGGCCACCAGGATCATGAAGGCTTTGTCTCGGAGAACCTTGAAAAGAGTCCGAGAGACTAACGGAATGGGAGGGAAAGCGTACAGAAGGCTCCCCGACCATGAGATCAGAAAGGCGTCCGCCGCAACCCGAAGGGGGTGAGGCTGACGAGAGCAGAAGCGAGGAAGTTGCCGGTTGCGAGGACTGGCAAAGAGATCCACCGTGGGGAGGCCCCACCTGAGGAAGAGCTTCTGGACGATCAAGGGATCCAGACGCCACTCGTGCGGCTGGAGGACCCTGCTGAGTTTGTCCGCCAGGCAATTTTCTGGGCCCGGGAGATAAACTGCCTTGAGGAGAATGCCGTGACTGACGGCCCAAGAGCAGAGCTTCTGTGCCTCCCGGCAGAGGAGGAAGGAGCCCGTGCCCCCCCTGCTTGTTCACGTAGAACATGGCAACTTGATTGTCCGTCTGGACAAGGACGGACTGTTGGGAGGTCAGGTGGGAGAAGGCCTTGAGAGCTAGGCGGATCGCCCTGAGCTCCAGGAAGTTGATCTGCTGAGCAGACTCCCACTTGGTCCAGAGGCCCTGAGTACGTGCCTCTTGGCAATGGGCTCCCCAGCCCAGGAGGGATGCATCGGTGGTCAGCACCCGGGTCGGCTGAGGTGACTGGAAAGGCATTCCTAATACCAGGTTCGGCTGCCGGAGCCACCACTGGATAGACGAGACCAGTGGCTCGGAGACGCGCACCAGGTCTGCTAGGCCGCCTGTGGCTTGTCGCCACTGCCGGCGGAGACACCATTGAGCAGACCGCATATTCAGGCGGGCATTGGGGGTCACATGGACGGTGGAAGCCATATGGCCGAGCAGTCTCAGGAAGCGCCTGGCGGAGACCAGGGGCTGGCTGCGAAAGCGGTCGGCTAGGTCCATGAGCCGCTGAGCCCTGTCGAGCGGTAGGTACGCTCGCGCCTGAGGGGTGTGCAGCCTTGCGCCGATGAACTCGAGATCCTGTGAGGGGAGCAAAGTGGACTTTGCGAAGTTTATGACAAAGCCCAAGTGCTGCAGCAGAGTCACCGTGCGGCACGTGGCGTGGGTGACCTCCTGAGCGGACGCTGCTCTGATGAGCCAGTCGTCGAGGTACGGAAAGACAAAGAGGCCGCGAAGCCGGAGATGGGCCGCCACGACCGCGAGGCATTTTGTGAAGACTCGCGGTGCGGAGGACAGGCCAAAGGGCAGTACTCTGTACTGGTAATGATTTCCTGCCACCACAAACCTTAGGTATTGGCGGTGGCTTGGGTGGATGAGGATGTGCGTGTAGGCATCCTTTAGATCCAAGGAGCATAGCCAATCTCCCTGCTGGAGGTAGGGCAGAAGGATTCCAAGGGTAAGCATTTTGAACTTCTCCCGCACAAGGAACTTGTTGAGGTTGCGCAAGTCCAGGATGGGTCTGAGGCCCCCTGTTCTCTTTGGTATCAGAAAATACCTTGAATAGAAGCCTTGACCTCTCAGGTGGTGTGGCACCGGTTCCACCGCCTGTTCCTGCAGAAGACCTGCGAACTCCTGAAGGAGCAACTCCCTGTGCAGAGGGGGGCGCGGAGGCTCTCCCGGAAAATAGGAGGGAGGGACCTGGTGGAAGTGGAGAAGGTAGCCCTCTCGCACGACCTGAAGCACCCAGGCATCTGCGGTGATGCTGGACCACCTGTGGGCGAAGTGAACCAGCCGGCCTCCGGTGCTGGGGGGAACCAGCGGGGGGGGAGAGGCTATGCTGAGCGAGTCAAAAACCCCCACCCTGCTGAGCAGGGGCTGGTGGTGCAGGCTTGGGGGCTTGCTGCCTACGGGACCCGTTACCCCGTCCCTTGGCCTGCTGGCCCTGTTGGGGAGCTGCAGGGGCCTGATAATGGGGGTATGGTTTGTAGGCAGCTGCCTTCCTCGGGTAAAAGGACTTTTTTCCCGAGCCCTTCTTTTTCTGGGAAGGGGCGGAGGTCTTCCTAGAAAGCCTGGTCCTGGTGAGAGTCTCAGTCTCAATTTGTGCAGCCTTTTCCGCCATGGGCTTGCCAAAGAGGTTTTCGCCTCGGCAGGGGACATCGACCAACTTGTCCTGTACCCAGGGCTCAAGGTCGGAGGACTGAAGCCAAGCCTGTCGGCGGGCACCGATGCCGGCTGCGGCCACTCGAGCCGAGGCTTCAAAGCCATCATAGGCTGCTCGGGACATGAACTTTGAGCATTCCCGAATACCCGTGGACAAGGCTAGGAACCTCCGCAAGGGCTCCTCGGAGAGACCAGCGGAGAATCCGGCTAGCTCTTTAGCCAGATCCCGGAGATACATGCCCATGTATAGCTGGTAAGTCTGGACACGACAGGCGAGCATAGAGCCCTGGAAGCACTTCTTGCCAAGGCCATCCAGGTTACGGGCCTCCCTTCCAGGAGGCACCGAGGAGTGCATCTTCTGGCTCTTAAGACGATGCATGGCCGATTCCACTACCATGGAATGGTGTGGCAGCTGTGCCTTTTGAAAGCCAGGGCTCTTGCGGACTCGATAGATAGAATCGACCCGCTTGCTCAGGACCGGCGAGGAGGCCGGACTCTCCCACATGCGGAAGAGTAGTCGTTCCAGCATAGGAGGAACCGGCACAGTAAAGTGTTCCCTCGCGGGAGAGTCATACTGGAGGGCGTCGAGCTCTTCGGCTCGAGGCTCCTCCTCGGGATCCGCAGGGAAGGCCAAAGCCTTGGCCATATCCCTAACGAAGTCCGAGAACCGGGCATCCTCCGGGGGGGACTGCTTCCGAGGCTCGGACTCCGGAGAGTCCGATGGGACACACCGAGTCCGGAAAGAATCAGGTGACTCTTCCTCCTCAGACTCCCAGACCGACTCCGACGAGGACTCGGTGGGGTCGGCCCGGGCAGGGTGCGGCGCCAGCCGCCCCGACGCCGAGGGAGTCGGCGTCGGCGACCTCGGTCCCGAACGGGAGGCCGAGGGCGACCTCGACCGAGGATCGACTCGAGTTCTCATCGACTCGAGGATCGGCTCGGTCTCCGGGGTCGACTTGGACGTCGACGTCCCGGCGGTTGGGGCAGCGACGCCAGCGAAGCCAGCGAGCAGTGCCCGCTGCTGGTCCATGAAGGCAGACAGTCTGCTCTCCAAGGCCGTCAACCTGAGTCCGAGCTCAGGTGACCCAGCAGCCCCCGACTCGGGCCCCGACGGCGTCGGGCCCGACGTCGGCTGTCGCGGAGGCGAGTCCAGAAGGACTACAGGACTTACCCGGGCAGGCATCTCCGACTCCAGGCGAGGTCGCTTCGGGAGGTGCTCCTTCTCCAAGGACCCGGGGCGGCTGTCGGGGCTATGCGACCTGGCCCTCGCGGAGCCAGGAGCGTCCACCGACGACGCCCTCGCGGGTTTTTCCTTCCGACGATGGTCCCCGGAGGGAGAACCCCGGTCGGAGGAGCTCCGGCGACGGTCCGAGCTGGAGCCTTTCGACACGGAGGCCTCCGACAAGGTCCGGGTACGGCTGGGGTCAGCGAAGATTCTCTCGCGCTGATGCCGCCGACTTCTCAACGCCTTCGAGGACAGTTTGCTGCAGGGCCCACAGATCAGTTCCTCATGATCCGGGCCCAGGCAGCGGAGGCAAAAGTCGTGTGTGTCGGTTAGTGACATATTTCGGTCACACCGACCACACCGCTTAAAGCCACTGGCAGCCATCGGGGGAAAAAGGGGCCCCTGCGAGGTCAAAGGACCGGGCTGCCAGGGAAAACGAAAACGAAAGCTGACTAAGTCAGAAAAACCGAAAAAACGGAAGAGGACTCGAGACCGGCGTCGCGAGTCCGGGCGGGAAAACGATCGGCGTCGAACCGAAAGAAAAAAGTATAAAATAAAGAGGAAAATCAACTTTTTCGCGGGGACAAGACGGGGACGTCTGGAGGGCTCCGCGGAAAAAAGAAGACTGGCTAAGATGGCACCTTCGGGCGGGAAGACGACCGCGCATGCGCGCTGCAATTCCCAAAGGCTTTCTTTGAAAGCTGGGGAAAATTGCTCCGCGAGGGCTCCGTCGGCGCCGACGTCACCCATAAGTGAGGACTGACTTCCTGCTTGGTCCTGGAGAACGAACTCCTTATCTTTCCACCCGCAACCTCCCCCAAAATCTCCCCTCTTCCTTCCCTCTCTGTCTCTGTGGATAGCGCTGTTATACTCCCTGTTTCCTCGGCCCGCAATCTGAGGGTTATCTTTGATGCCTCTCTCTCCTTCTCCACTCATATCCAACTCGTTGCCAAGACCTGCCATTTCTTTCTTTACAACATTGGCAAAATCTGCCCCTTCCTTTCCGAACACACTACTAAAATGCTTATCCACTCTTTAATCACCTCTCGGCTTGACTACTGCAACCTACTCCTTGCTGGTCTCCCTCTGAATTATCTTTTTCCCCTTCAATCTATCCAACATTCTGCTGCGCGACTAATTTTCCACCAACCTCACTATACCCACATTACTCCTCTTCTCAAGTCACTTCACTGGCTCCCTATCCATTTCCGCATCCAAGTCAAACTACTCCTCCTGACCTATAAATGCATTCACTCTGCGGCTCCTCATTACCTTTCATCGCTTATCTCTTCTTACAACCCCTCTCGGGAACTTCGCTCTTCTGGCAAACTACTTCTATCTATGCCCTCCACTCGTACTGCTAACTCCAGACTTCGCTCCTTTCACCTTGCTGCACCTTACGCCTGGAACAGGCTACCTTTGTCTGTACGCCAGGCACCCTCCCTGGCCCTTTTCAAATCCAAGTTGAAAACCCTCCTCTTCACTATTGCATTCAGATCCTGATTTCTGTGTTTTGTCTTGACTTGATTGTAAGTGCCATGTTTTAGTGTTTTGCCCTGACTAGACTGTTAGCTCTGTGTTTTGTCTTGACTAGATTGTAAGCTCTGATGAGCAGAGACTGTCTCTTACATGTTTGTACAGCGCTGCGTACGACTAGTAGCGCTATATAAATGCTCAATAGATAGATCTGTTTTGCTGTATCTAGTGTTCCCACGTGAAGATAATTTGATACTATTTTGATAATTCGACACTATTTTGATAATTCCTCATTATAAAGGTAACATCATGGAAACAGTGGTTCTCAGTCTCCATCTGCTGGTAGGACGACATAGATCCACACATCTGGATTTGACTGGAGGAACAATAAGGAAGATGTCTATTTAAACTTTGCTTTATATGTATGTGCTTGCCTGCTCTCCTCCCTCCAGGTAAAAGAATGTGTTGATAGCTCTTCGAATTTGTGTGGCTATCAGATCTACTGTGTTGCTTTGACTGCTGCTGCTGCTCATTGCTGCCCCACAGAAGCCCCGACCCAAGGTAGCCACCTGGTCTTTCCTGCTGTTTTTTTTTTTTTTTACCTGCCCTGCTGGGACTCACTTGTGAGCAAAGTCTTTGGGTGGAAGAGCACTTTTGATGTGTTCAAGGATTTTATGCAGATAAGCTCTGATCTCAGATCTAACAGCTACAGATATCAGGCCAAGGGCTTGGAAGGCCACCATACGTTCCTTTTCCTTCTTCACGCAGCTTAGCAAATGATTCATGGTGTCTGGCAGGTATTGATCTGCTAAAGAAATGAGAAGGCAAAAAAACCATCAGAGACTCCCGCACCTGAGCTACTTAAGAACAAGGTGATGCCACCGCTACACAGACAAACATGACCACAGCTTAAAGTCCCCACCTGTGAATGCACACGGCCGGAACGCAGCCAGTCGTGGCAACACATTTAGGATTGTCATTTGAATCAATGGGTTCTTGCTGGATCGGCATTTCAGAACCCAACGGCACACCTGAAAAGAACAGAAAGAATATCAAATACAAAAAAAACAGACTGGCATGTACCATGTAGATCTATTGCGCATGGTTATAGGTCTGAGGAGGATGTAAAGACCATGAGAAACCAGAGGAAGGGACAAAGGACAGAAAAAAGAGATTTTTGAAAGATAATGGAAGGATGCGGACGAGAAGGGTAAAGACAGAGATTCTGGACAGACTAAGGGAAGAAAATGGGGGAAAAAAATACAAAAGGGCAACAAATCAAAAAAAGCAAGAGAGATTTAGTCTGTCTTTGCAAATTGCTTTAACAAAGAAATAAAGACCCAAACCCAATCACATAACCAAGACAGAAGGTATAGTGGGAATGAAAAATATTCGATATTGAACGAAGGAACAAGACTGAAGCAACCTCAAATATACTTCCTGACACAGAAAATGTGGTGGATACCTGAACGTCCTCCTAGATATGTTGACAAAAACCATGATGGAATGCAAAAAGGTATGGGATAAACAGATTCTCTTAATGGACAGAAGGATGGACATCCAGCATATGGGTAACATGCATGAAACAGTGCTTCCGTATAAAATTGCAGCCAAATTACTTGTTTACACTCCTAAGAAGACAGAGAGAACACTATTTCTTACCTATAACAGTTGTTTTCTGTAGAGAGCAAGACTGATTAAGCACACAAATGGGCAATGTCATCGCAATCATTGGGATGGAACAACTCTCCCAGAATTCAGAAGTGAAAATGTTCTGAGCTTGTACAACCTCTCCCGCCTGCAACAGTCTCCTCAGGACCTTGACTATTTTCATAGCTTAAAAAGAAATGCAACTCTCAGGGAGGTGGGAGGGACTGGGTGCCTGATCAATCCTGCTGTCTACAGAAAACACTTCTTATAGGTGAGAAACAAATAAAACAATCAGGCCAATTTTCAGCATCTGATAGTTGTCTTTTTTTTTTTTTTTTTTTTTTTAAATACCAGCTTCCACCGCTGAAAAAAATCCAAATATTCAGCACCAGTATCCAGATAATGCATAGTTACTCACCTGTAACAAGTTTTCTCCGGAGAGGACAGGAATCTGTCCTCACATACGGGTGACATCAGCACTGATGGAGCCCACGCAGAAACATCTCCCCTGCTTCCAAAGAAAGTCTTTATGAGATGCACCACGTATGTGTGGTCCCCTTCCCACCCAAGGGTGCATATCTTGCCTCATTTAAATGACAGAACTAAGATGACCAAGGAAAAAATACAATACGGTAAAGAAGCAACTCCAAGGGGAGGAGGGGGGATTGTTAGGACTGATTCCTGCTGTCCCCGAGAACATCTGTTACAGGCGAGTAACTACACTTTCTCCGGGAATAAGCAGGAAGTCAGTTCCCATGTATGGTACTCCCCAGCTACAGTCTACCGAGAACCTGTAAAAATGTCATGGCAACCAACAAAAGGCGAGTTGTGATCAGCAGCAGTTGAGTCCCTACTGAAAGACTCTAACGAGACCTAGGTGTTCAGCAGAGAACTAGCACTCCAGTAGCCTGAACACAGAAGGGTCAAAGAGCAGGAGTTGCCTACACCCTTTAGAGATTACTGAGTATGGCCTGGCCAAAGGCACTGTCCTTTTGCGACTCCCTCTCCAGGCAGTAGTGAGTTGTGAAGGTATGGATCGACGACCAGGTGGCAGCCCAGCAGGTTTCTGTCACGGAGACGGAAGGCAGATTTCCATCATGGGGATTGGATGCAGATTTGCCACGGAGGTAGCCATGTCGCTAACATGGTGCGCCGTGACCCCCTGGTCCAGTGAGATCCCCACCTGCTCATAGGTGAGGGTAATGAAGTCTGCCACCCAAGTGGACAGAGTTCGCATAGTCACTGGGAGCCCCAGATGACGGGGCTCAAAGGATACAAAAAGCTAAGGTGCTTTGCAGTGGCCCCCGAGTCCATTGCAGATAGATGGACAGAGCCCTTTTACAATCCAGGGTATGGAGAACGGTCTCTGCCCTACCAGCGTGAGGCCTCGGAAAGGTGGTGGGGAGCACCACTTCCTGGATGAGGTGGAGAGGCAACACCACCTTCAGCAGAAACTTTGGGTGTGTGCGGAGCACCATCCTATTTTAGTAGAATCTCATGTAGGGGGCCTCGGCCATCAGAGCCTGGAGCTTGACGACTCTGAGCTGATGTGAGTACTACAAAGAATGTGACCTTCCAGGAGAGGTACCGTGGGTGGTAGGTCACCAGAGGCTCAAACAGAGGCTTCGTGAGCTTCGAGAGCACCACGTTTAGATCACACTCTGCCGCTGGAGGGCGGACAGGTAATTTGGATAACGTGAGGCCCCGCATGAATTGGGACACAAGAGGCTGCACTGAGAAGGACTTCCCCCTCAACGGGATGGTGATGCGCTGCAATAGCGCTCATGTGTACTCTGACTAAATTGGATTTTAGTCCCACCTACGACAGGTGGAGCAGGTACTGGAGTACTACTTGTACCAAGCAGGAAAATGGGTTTTCCCATCTTTCTGCACACTACACCAAGAAACTGTGCCATTTGAAGGCATACACCCTTCTTGTGGGGGCCTTGAGGCCAGAAGAACCTCCTCCATGTCCCGTGGGAGACTGAAGGGAGCTAACGCTGCCCTTTCAGCAGCCAAGCCGTGAGTGACAGGGACCCCAAGGTGAGGTGTAGGAGAGAGCCCTGCTCCTGTGAGAGTAGCCCTGGGGCTCAGCCCAGGGGAATTGGCACCGCCCCTGATAGGGAGAGGAGCAGTGGGAACCAGGGTTGCCTGGGCCATCAAGGAGCAATCAGTATTAGTGATGCTCTGTCCCGCTGGACCTTGAATAGGGTCTTGGTGACCAGCAGTGTCTGTGGGAAGGCATGCAGGAGGCCCAGGGGATGAGGAATACCTCTGCTGTCCACGGGATGAGGAACACCTCTGCTGTCACCTGGGAAGGGTGCAGTTGGCGAGAGCAGAATTGGGACAACTGCGTGTTCAGGCTGGCAAACCGGTCCATCGAGGGGACACCCCAGAAACAAACAGATGGGAGGCTACTACCTGATCCAGGCGCCACTCATGCAGCTGAAGGACTCTGCTCAGTTTGTCCGCCAGGGTATTGTCCTGGCCCGGGAGGTAAACTACTACCCTCAGGAGCATCCTCCTGCATGCCGCATATGCGCAGAGGGCTACTGCCTCCTGGCAGAGGGGGTACAACCCTGTGCCCCCTTGTTTGTTCACATAGAACACTGTGACCTGATTATCGGTCTGGATCAGCACCAGGTGGTGCTGCAGATGGTGGCCGAAAGCTCGAAGAGCCAGGAATATCGCCCAGAGCTCTAGTAGGTTGATTTGTAACTGGAATGCCTCCTGGGACCAGCCTCCTGGAATGCCTCCTGGGACCAGCAGCCCATAGTAAGGACCCTCTGGGAAGTGAGTGCCTGGAAGGGCATCCCAGCCTGAAGTTGATGTGGACTCTGCCACCATCCAAGGAAGTCCGCCAGCTGACAGGTCACTCTGTCTCTGAGCCTGCTTGTGGCTTGTATCTACTGAGAGCGGAGGCACCACTGGGCAGTCATGTGCAGGCGAGCATAGGGGGTTACGTGAACTGCGGAGGCCATGTGGCTCAACAGGCGGAGTAGAAGACGGGCAGGTAGCATCCGGCATCGGTGCACCTTTGCGGCTAACTCCGAGTCGTTCTGACCTTTTCTAGGGAGAAAGGCTTTCACCTGAAGGGTATTTAGTTGCGCCCCTATGAACTCTAGGCGCCAGGCTGGAGTGAGGTGGGAATTAGGGTAGTTTATGATGAAACCTAGGTGCTGCAGGACGTTTATGGTGCATCCAGTGGGCATTGTGCCTCTGTAGCTGTGTCCCCCTTTATGAGCCAGTTGTCCAGATAAAGGAAGACAAGGCCCCTTGAAGCTGGAGATGGGCTGCGATCACCGCAGGGCACTTTATGAAGACCCTTGACAACGGAGGCCAGACCAAAGGGCAGCACCCTGTATTGGTAATGCTGTCCCCCACTACGAACTGGAGCCGTTTTCTGTGGGTGGGATGAATTAGGATGTGTGTCTAGGCATCCTTTAGGTCTAAGGAACATAGCCAATCTCCCTGCTGGAGGAATGGCAGCAGTGTCCTAAGGGACAGCATCTTGAACTTCTCCCTGACCAGAAACCTGTTGAGCTTTCGCAGGTCCAGGATGGGCCCGAGGTCCCCTGTCCTCTTGGGGATAAGGAAATACCTGGAGTAGAAGCCTGTGCCCCAGAGATGTTTCGGTACTGGCTCCACTGCCTTGTCCGTAAGAAGGTCCGCAAGCTCGGTGAGGAGCTGGTGAAGGAAAGTCCTTACAGGCTCTCCTAGGATGAACAAGGGTGGCATCTGTTGAAGGTGCAGGAGGTATTCCTCCTTGATTACTTGCAGAACCCCAGGAGTCAGTGGAGGACCACCTGGAGTAGACCTGCTAGCTCGGTGAGAAGCAGGATCTGGTGAAGGAGAGGTCTGGTGGGCTCTCCTGGGAAGTACAAAGGTGGTGACCACTGTAGGTGGAGGAGATAGCCCTCCCTGACCATTTGTAGCACCCAGGCATCAGTGGTGATGTCTGTCCACCTGAGGGCAAACAGGGCTAGGCGCCCCCTCTGTGGGCCGCAGAGGACCCCTGGGGGGAGGGGGGAGGAGGAGGAGGAGGGATGTTGCACCCAGGCAGTCAAAAGCTCCCCCCCAGGCTGGACTGGGGCTGGCGCCTGGAACTTCAAGACCTTCTGCTTTCAGGGACCATGTCCCTGGCTGTTTTGTTGCTGGCCCTGTTGAGGGACCAAAAAGGCCTAGAAATGCGGTGCACTGCCAAAGCCCCCCTTCTTCCTCAGGAAGAAGGGTGTCTTTCCCAGGGCTTTCTTCTGGGGTTGCACAGAGATCTTCTTCGAGAGCCTGGTTCTTGCAGGAACGCTGTTTCTATCTCTGCAGTCTTGTCTGCCATGGGTTTCCTGAATAGGTTCTCACCTATGCAAGGGACAAAAATCAGCTTGTCTTACACTCATTCTCCAGGTCAGGCGACTGCAAGCATTCTGCGGTGGCCACCCCGTCCGAAAACTCGAAGCCATCATAGGCACTCTTTTACTGCCGAGATCAGGGTCTTAAACCTCTATAGGGGTTCCCCATAGAGGCCTGCTCCTTCAGGTACATGCCGATATAGAGTTCATAGGACTGGATCCGGCAAGTTAGCATCGAGCCCTGAAAGGCCTTCCGGCCGAGGGCATTGAGGATTTTGGCCCCCCTGCCGGGTGGCACAGACAAATGTTTTTTTTGGATTTTGAGCCAGCGCGTGGCCGACTCCATGACCATCAAGTTATGGGGAGGTTTTGGAACCCAGAGTTTCAGCATACCCGGTACATGGTGTTGAGGTGCGCACTGACAATTAGTACTGATGCTGGTGTTTCCCACATCCAGAGGAGTATGTGGTCAAGGATCGGGGCACTGGTATCATAAGGGCCTCCTTAGGGGAAGCCTCGTATTGGTGTATCTGCAATTCCGCAGTGCATGGGTCCTCCTCAGCCTCGGTCTCAATAGTGAGAGCCTTGGCCATGTCCTGCATTCTTTTTAATTTTTTGATATAGTGCCACTGTCCTCCTAAGTTACCGTGCCTTCTGTCATTGCGGTTTGAGTGCCTCAGCTCTTCTTCCGGTTTTGGCCAGTGGATGATATAAGAGCGGTACTATGTTTTATTTCATATGACTTATTCTTATTAGATATTTATAGTGGGATGTTTTTTTACATTATATTTTTAGTTCCTTTGTTCATTTATGGTAGTTCACCGATGAAATAATATTGGACTATTTTTTATTGCCCCGCAGCTCTAACGGGGGATTGCAAGTGGTTTCATTTTTATTTTCACACCATTTTGCAAATCTGCCATTTTATCATCATGAGCCTAATACGTACGGCTCAACATTAATATTTAGATTATACAATTGGTTTAAAAATGTTTTTAATCTATCTGCTTTCCCCTTTGACCCTGATTGTTTGACGAGAAATGGAGTCCTCTGTATAGGAATGCTCCCAATCTAGCTTTTTCAACGCTACAGCAATTTGAAAGATTACCTTAACGGAGTAAGTCCATTTTGGTTTTGAAAATCAAGGATCCTTTTTACCAAGATACGAGTCTGTTTTATTCATATATACATATTATGTGATGCCATTTGATATAAGTATTCAGCAACAGTCAGAATTTTAAAGGGACACTTCTCACATTTGTTTGGATGAACTGTGGAAGCAACACTTAGTTTACTATTTGCTAGTAACTCCTATACTATAGCACTATGGCGATTGACTAGACCCAGTGTCGAGGTAAATTTAATCCTTATTTTTAATATATAGTATTCCCTTTGTTTAAAATAAATATTTACTCTTCTCAACATGTTTGGCTCTTTACATCGTTTTTTAAAAAAAAGGTACTATATGTTCTCACAAATATTGAATGTACAACATTGTTTTACATGCCATTGAATTCTGATACTCTCTAGGTTTGGAGAATTATGACACTGATACAATTATATATTCCTTGGCTTTATTCACATAGTTCAGACTGCAACCAGTTTTTATGAATAGTTCTTTCTTTATTTTCAAAAATACCCACAAAGATGTATTTCTTTAGTTCCCCCCCCCCTTTTCAGAGAAACAGTTAAGATCATGCTAGGAATGGTCTGATGTTTTATCAGTTTGTTTCATCTCTTACAGATACAACGTGCTATCTAGTTGCATACACAGTGTGTTCTAGTGAGTACATCATCTTCCCAATTAGCATTGTATATAACTATGTCCTCCTCAGCTCTCTTCTTTTCCTTATACGGCATATGCCAGTTAGAGTAGTTACTCACCTGTAACAGGTGTTCTCCAGGAGCAGCAGGAATCAGTCCTCACATATGGGTGACGTCGGCACCGACGGAGTCCTCGTGCGGAGCATTTCCCCAGCTTTCAAAGAAAGCCTTTGGGAATTGCAGCGAGCATGCGCGGTCCTCTTCCCGCCCAAGGGTGCCATCTTGCTCAGTCTGATGACATAGCTAAAAGACAGCAAAAAATTAGCAAAAATAAAACATATGACTGCAACTCCAAGGGGAGGAGGGAGGGTTGTGAGGACTGATTCCTGCTGCTCCTGGAGAACACCTGTTACAGGTGAGTAACTACTCTTTCTCCAGGACCAAGCAGGAAGTCAGTCCTCACATATGGGACTCCCCAGCTTAAGGCTACCGGAGACCCCAAGCGGAAAAATGAGCTCCCTCTAGCTCGTCAGCACAGAAGGAAGGAATCTTCTCTGAGAACGCCCCCAACCGGTAGCCCAACACCAGGGCCAGAGGGTAGGAGTTGCCTAAACCCCAAAGAGATTATGGAGTACTGCCTGTCCGAAAGCACTGTCCCTGCGGGACTCCCTCTCAAGGCAGTAATGGGCCGCAAAAGTCTGGCTTGAAGACCAAGTAGTGGCCCGGCAGATGTCTGCCAACGGAACAGAGCGGAGATGAGCCACTGACGCAGCCTTCGCCATGACACGATGAGCCGTGACTCGACCCTCCAACGAGAGGCTGGCTGCCCCATAAGCCCAGGCGATACAGTCAGCGACCCATATGGACAACGTACGCTTGGAGACAGGGAGCCCCAACTCATTGGGGTCAAAAGAAACGAAAAGCTGAACAGCCTTCCGATGCTCCCGCGTACGGTCAAGGTAGAAGGATAACACCCTCCTACAGTCCAGGGTATGCAAGACCATCTCAGTCCGGTTGGCATGCGGCCTGGGAAAGAAGGTCAGAAGAACCACCTCCTGATTGAGGTGAAAAGATGAGACAACCTTAGGAAGAAACTTAGGGTGAGTCCGTAGGACTACCCTATTCCTGTAGAACCTAGTGTAAGGAGGATCAGACACTAGTGCCTGCAGTTCACTCACTCGCCTAGCAGAGGTAAGTGCTACCAGAAATAAAGTTTTCCAGGAGAGAAAACGGAGAGGGCAGGTAGCCATAGGTTCAAAAGGCGGACAAGTAAGCCACTGTAAGACGACATTCAGATCCCACTCAGGGGCTGGTGGACGCAAAGGAGGCTTAAGCAGAAGAAGGCCTCAGAGAAAACGAGCCACCAAAGGGTGGTTGGAAAGAGACTTGCCGTCCACCGGCGAGTGGTGTGCCGAGAGAGCACTAAAGTGAACTCGGACAGAGTTAGACTTAAGGCCCAGATTGGAGAGGTAGAGCAAATATCGCAATACTACCGCTACCAAGCACGAGAAGGGATTCTCGCTGTGCTGAGCACACCATGCGAAGAATCTATGCCACTTAAGAGCATAGGATTTCCTGATGGATTGACGCCGAGAAGCCAAGACTACATCCTCCACCTCTCGAGGTAGTAGTAGGGGAGCTAGGACTACCCTTTCAATAGCCAGGCCATCAGATGAAGGGACTGGAGGTTGGGGTGCAAGAGAGTCCCCTGATCCTGAGACAGGAGATCGTGTTGAAACCCCAGAGGAATAGGTGTGTCCACCGCCAGCTGTAGCAGAAGCGGGAACCACGGTTGCCTCGGCCACCTGGGGGCTATGAGAATCAATGAAGCCCCGTCCCTGAGGACTTTGAACAGCGTTCTGGACACTAGTGGTGTGGGAGGAAACGCATACAGTAAGCCTGTGGACCACGAGATCAGAAACGCATCTGCTGCTACTCTGCGAGGATGCGGTTGTCTGGAGCAAAATCTCGGGAGTTGCCGGTTCAGAGGACTGGCGAAAAGATCCATAGTGGGGAGCCCACACTTGAGAAAGACCTGCTGAACCACCAATGGGTTCAATCTCCATTCGTGTGGTTGCAGGATCCGGCTTAGTCTGTCTGCCAGGCAATTTTCCTGACCTGGGAGGTAGACAGCCTTGAGAAGGATTCCGTGATTGACAGCCCAAGAGCACAGTCGTTGTGCCTCCTGACAAAGAAGGAAGGAGCCTGTGCCCCCTTGTTTGTTCACATAGAACATGGCAACTTGATTGTCCGTCTGGACCAGTACAGACTGGTGAGAGGCGAGGTGGGAGAAGGCTCTCAGAGCTAGGCGGATCGCCCGTAGCTCCAGGAAGTTTATCTGTTGAGTAGCCTCCCAAGGCGTCCAGAGACCCTGAGTACATGTCCCTTGGCAATGTGCTCCCCAACCGAGAAGAGAGGCATCTGTTGTCAGCACCTGAGTATGCGGAGTGGATTGAAAAACCACTCCGAGCACCAGATTCGGAAGATGAAGCCACCATTGCAGAGAGGAGACCAGGAGGTCGGATATCTTTACCGAGTCTGCTAGGCCCCCTGTGGCTTGATGCCACTGAGTGCGAAGGCTCCACTGAGCAGGTCTCATGTGCAGGCGGGCATTGGGGGTGACATGAACCATGGAAGCCATATGGCCGAGTAGTCTCAGGAATTGCCTGGCAGAGACCAGGGAATTGCTGCGAAACTGGCTGGCCAGATCCATTAGCCTGTGGGCCCTGTCCAGAGGCAGAAAAGCCTTTGCTTGAAGAGTGTCTAGTCTGGCCCCAATGAACTCCAAGTTCTGGGACGGGAGCAAAGTGGACTTTGCGAAGTTTATGACAAACCCCAAGTGCTGAAGCAGAGTCACAGTGCGAAGGGTGGCCTGGTTGGCCTCTTGGGAAGATTGGCCCCTTATGAGCCAGTCGTCCAGGTACGGAAACACAAAAAGACCCTGAAGCCTCAGGTAGGTAGGCCGCCACCACCGCCAGGCACTTGGTGAACACCCTGGGAGCGGAGGACAGGCCAAAGGGTAGTACTCTGTACTGATAGTGGTTTCCTCCCACAACAAACCTGAGGTATTGTCTGTGGTCTGGATGGATAAGGATGTGAGTATACGCATCCTTTAGATCTAAGGAGCATAGCCAGTCTCCCTGCTTGAGGTAGGGCAGCAGGATTCCAAGGGTAAGCATCTTGAACTTTTCCCTCTCCAGGAACTTGAGGTTTCGCAAGTCTAGGATGGGTCTGAGGCCTCCTGTTCTTTTTGATACCAGAAAGTACCTTGAATAAAAGCCGTGACCTCTCAGGTGGTGGGGCACCGGTTCCACAGCCTGATCCTTTAGCAGACCTGCTAACTCCTGAAGGAGTAGGTCCCTGTGCAGAGGGAGTCTTGGAGGCTCCCCTGGAAAATAGGAGGGAGGTACCTGGTGAAAATGGAGAAGATAGCCCTTTTGGACTATATGAAGAACCCAGGTATCTGATGTGTCGGCTGACCACCTGTGGGCAAAGTGGGCCAGCCGGCCTCCTATGCTGAGAAAGCCAGCTGAGAAGAGGCTTGGGGGCCTTCTGCCTACGGGGCCCTTGACCCTGCCCCTTGGCCTGCTGACCCTGTTGGGGAGCTGCAGAGGCCTGATATTGAGGGTATTGTTTATAGGCAAACGACTTCCTCGGGTAAAAGGACTTTTTTCCCGAGCCCTTCTTCTTCTGAGAAGGGGCAGAGGTTTTCCTGGAAAGCCTAGTCCTGGTTAGAGTCTCTGTCTCGAGTTCTGCAGCCTTTTCAGCCATGGGCTTGCCAAAGAGGTTCTCACCTCGGCAGGGGACATCGACCAACTTGTCCTGGACCCATGGCTCGAGGTCAGATGACTGTAGCCAAGCCTGTCGGCGGGCACCGATGCCGGCCCCGGCTACTTGGGCTGAAGCCTTGAAGCCTTGAAGCCATTGTAGGCTGCTCGAGAGATAAACTTCGAGCACTCTCGAATACCGGTGGACAAGGCCTGGAACCGCTGCAAAGGTTCCTCGGAGAGACCAGCAGAGAACCCGGCAATCTCCTTTGCCAGGTCTCGGAGGTACATGCCCATGTAGAGCTGGTAAGTCTGGACACAGCAAGCAAGCATAGAGCCCTGGAAGCACTTCTTACCGAGGGCATCCAGGTTCCGGGCCTCCCGGCCGGGAGGCACCAAGGAGTGCATCTTCTGACTTTTCAGTCGATGCATGGCCGATTCCACAACCATGGAGTGGTGCGGTAATTGTGCCTTTTGGAACCCAGGGCTCTTGCAGACTCGATAGATGGAATCGACCCGCTTGATTAACACCGGCGCCGAGGCCGGGGTCTTCCACATGCGGAAAAGCAGCCGCTCCAGCATCGGAGGAACCGGAACAGAAAAGGCCTCCTTTGGGGGAGAGTCGGCCTCGAGCTCCTCGGCTCGAGGCTCCTCCTCGGGATCCGCGGGGAAGGCCAAGGCCTTGGCCATATCCCGCACGAAGTCCGAGAACCGGGTATCCTCCGGTGGGGATCGTCTCCGAGGTGCGGACTCGGGCGAGTCTGATGGGACACACCGAGTCCGATGAGTGTCGGGTGACTCTTCGTCCTCCGTCTCCCAGCCCGACTCCTCGGAGGAGGAATCGAGCGGCTCCGGTCGGGCAGGCAGCGATGCCCTCCGCCCCGATGCCGAGGGTATCGGCGTCGACGACCTCGGCCCCGAACGGGAGGTCGAGGGAGACCGTGGCCGAGGATCGACTCGAGCCTGCATGGACTCTAGGATCGGCTCGGCATCCGGGGTCGACTTGGACGTTGAGGTCCCGGTGGTCAGGGAAGATGCACCGGTGAGACCGGCGATCAATGCCCGCTGCTGTTCCATGAAGGCAGCGAAGCTGCTCTCCAAGGCCGTCAACCTGAGTCCGAGCTCAGGAGACCCAGCAGCCCCCGACTCGGGCCCCGATGGCGTCGGGCCCGATGTCAGCTCCCTCAGAGGAGAGTCCACGAGGACAACAGCACTTACGTGTCCAGGAGACTCCATCTCGACTCGAGGATGATTGGCAGGCCTCTCCGACTCCGAAGACCCGGGACGGCTATCGGGGCTATGCGACCTGGCCCTCGAGGAACCAGGAGCGTCCACCGATGCCGCCCTCGCGGGTTTCTTCTTCCTGCGATGTTCCCGCGTAGGAGACCCCCGCTCAGAGGAACCCCGACGCTGCTCGGGGCCGGAGTCCCGAGACGTCGAGGCCTCTGACGAGGTCCAGGCCCGGCTGGACGCGGAGTCAGAAAAAATTCTATCCTTCTGGTGCTGCCGACTCCTCAACGCCTTCGAGGACATTTTGCCACATGGACCACAGATCATCGGGTCATGATCGGGTCTGAGGCAACGGAGGCAGCAGTCGTGTGTGTCGGTAAGAGACATAAGTTTCTTACACCGATCACATTTCTTAAACCCGCTGGTAGCCATCGGGGGAAAAAGGGCCCCTGCTAGGTCAAAAGACCGGGCTGCCAGGGAAAAAAGAAAAAAGGCGCGAACGCCAGTCACAAAGGACAAAAAACGAAAAAAGTGAAAAATAGGGAAAATCAACTTTTTCCTCGGGGAAAAACGAACTACGTCCGTCGGGCTCCGCGGAAAAAAGAAGACTGAGCAAGATGGCACCCTTGGGCGGGAAGAGGACCACGCATGCGCACTGCAATTCCCAAAGGCTTTCTTTGAAAGCTGGGGAAATGCTCCGCACGAGGGCTCCGTCGGCGCCGACGTCACCCATATGTGAGGACTGACTTCCTGCTTGGTCCTGGAGAAATAACAGTATTTGTTTCCTCTAGTCTTCAAATATTATAGAAGTTTACAGAATGGTTTTTAAACTCAGCCTTACTAAATTTACTATCCACCTTCAGGGCGTGTGGTTCAAGATGTAGAGGAGGGAGGAGGGATACAAATTGATCAATTGGTTTCTTCCACATTGGATGTTTCTGAGTTTTTGGAATCATCCAGTGATGAAATTCCTACACGTGCAACTTTATTAATCACTTTGGTATCTGAGTCGGATAAGGAAAACATTTTTTGTGCTTATTTTAAGAGAAAGTCTGAAAAATTCTGTGGTCATTGCATTCAAATTTTTCCAGATGTCTCCAGAGCCACACAACAGCGGCGTAGGGCCTTCTTGGAGGTTCGTCAACGTGTCTTGGCTCTTGGAGCTCTGTTTTATTTAAAATTCCCTTGTAAATGCCACATAATTTTTCAGGGAAAAAGATATGTCTTTGTTGAAGTTGAACAATTGTTGGATTTCTTGAAGGGTAAGGATTAGATCCTTTAATTTTATATTTGCCTTTTGACTATTAGAGGAATTTATCACGGGTCACGGTTGGGGTTTTTTTTTTTTTGCTTTCGCTTATTTGATGCCTCCTTGATGTGGACTATTGTTAATAATTGTGGTGTTACTTTTTTTCATATTGTGTTTTTTTGTTTTTTTATGTACTTTGGAATTATGATTGCAAAATAATAAATTTAAAAAAAAAACCTCAGCCTTACTCAACATTATTTGGTTTAAACCGTTATTCTGTTGTTCTTATTCTTTTATTTTTTTTTAATTTGTTATTTCTAACTTATCATTGTCAATATTTTTTTATTTTATTTGGATTTGTTTTATTTGAGGTTTTACCCCCTGAAGGAAGGCTTTGCTGACAAAACCTGTAGAAGTTGAATAAAGCACCTGTGACCTTTTACACTACTCATTTTTTTGTGTGGTCTGTTGTTTGCTTTACGAGTGTGCCCGTTCTGCTTGTGAAAGTTGGTATATGAGCAGAGAGCCATTGCCTCCTGGCAAAAGGAGTACGACACCGTGCCTCCATGCTTGTTCATTAGAACATTGCGATTTGGTTATCTGTCTGGACTAGCACCAACCGGTGCTGCAACTGGTGGCAAGAGGAAGGCCAGAAATATCGTCCGGAGCTCTAGGAGGTTGATCTGCAACTGACACTCTGTCTAGGACCACGTGCCTTGGGTGCGGAAGTCCTCGCAATGAGCTCCCCATCCTCGCAGGGTGGCATCCGTAGTGAGGACCCTCTGGAGGGTGGATGCCTGGAAGGGCATCCTGGCCTGAAGGCGGTGAGGGGATCTGTCACCAGTCAAAGGAGTCTGCCAGTTGGCAGGTCACTTTTACCCTGCCTCAAAGCCCACCTGTGGCTTGTGTCCACTGGGAGCAGAGGCACCACTGAGCCGCCCTCATATGCAGGCAGGCATATGGGGTTATCAGGACAGCGGAGGTCATATGGCCCAGCAGGTGGAGAAGGTCAGCGGGCACTGACTGCCTGTGTTGCACTTCTGCGGCTAGCGCCCTGAGGCACTCTGTCCTCTCCTGAGGAAGGAAGGCCTTGGCCTGGAGGGCAATGTTCCCTCTAATTTTCTGTAGGCTGTGTGCGCATAAAATATCAGCTGTGCAGCTTTTGAAGGAAGGTTACATTTTTGTGTGCCACATAACGACACTCGGAGTTATATACTTTAAAATTTGACTACCTGTCAGAATATAGTATGTACACCACATTGATTGCACTAGAAAATATTGTATAACTTGTGAAAACCGTAAATACACAACAACTTTTAAATTTTAAGACATCCGTGTTGTTTTCTCATCAAAATCAGAACCATAATTTTTGTGCGCTCTGTTGTAAAGTATGTGCGCTCACTCGGCGAGGTGTGTGCACGCGCACACACGCACAGCTTAGAGGGAACAGTGCTGGAGGGTGTCCAGCTGAGCTCCTATAAATTCCAAGCACTGCGCCAGAGAGAGGTGGGACTTGGAGTAGTTTATGACAAACCCCAGATGCTGCAGGACGTGGATGGTGTGCCCAGTGACGTGGTGCACCTCTGCAACTGTGCCTCCCCTTATGAGCCAGTTGTCCAGGTAGGGAAAGACGAAGGCCCCTTGGAGACAAAGGTGGACTGCGACCACCACTATTCACTTGGTCAAGACCCTTGGCAAAGACGCCAGCCCGAAGAGTAGCACCCTGTATTGGTAGTGACCTCCTCCCACCATGAACTGGAGGTATTATCGTTGGATGGGATGGATCAGGATATAAGTATAAGCATTCTTCAGGTCTAAGGAGCATAGCCAGTCTCCCTGCTGGAGGTAAGGCAGCAGTGTTCCAAGGGACAGCATCTTGAACTTCTCCCTCACCAGAAATCTGTTCAAGTCCCGTAAGTCCAGGATGGGCCTGAGGCCCACTGTTCGCTTGGGAATGAGGAAATATCTGGAGTAGAAGCCTTTGCCCCAGAGATGTTTGGGCACTGGCTTCACTGCCCTGTCCGTAAGAAGGTCCGCAAGCTCGGTGAGGAGCAGAGTCTGGTGAAGGAGAGGCCTTACAGGCTCTCCTGGGAAGAATAAGGGTGGCATCTGTTGAAGATGGAAGAGGTATCCCTCCTTGACTACTTGCACTACCCAGGAGTCAGTGGTGATGGAGGACCACCTGTGGGCAAACAGGGCCAGACGCCCCTCTGTCGGCTGCCAAGGGCCTCCTGGGGAAGAGAAGGGCATACACCAGGAGTCAAAACCTCCCTCCAGACTGGGCCAGGGCCGATGCCTGGGCGTTAGAGGTCTTAGGCTTGCAGGGACCGTGCCCTTGCCCTTTGGACTGTTGCCCCTACGTGAGGCAAAGAAGGCCTGGTACTGTGGGGCATTACCAAATACCCCCTTCTTTCTCAGGAAGAAAGGCTTTTTTCCTGGGGCCTTCTTATGGGGGGTGCACCGGGGTCTTCTTCAAAAGTCTGGTCCTGGTCAGGAACTCGGTCTCTATCTTAGCAGCATTGTCCGACATGGGTTTTCTGAAGAGGTTCTCTCTGGTGCAAGGGACATCGATAATGAGTTTGTCCTGGACCCACTGCTCAAGGTCAGATGACTGCACCCATGTCTGGCGTCAGGCCCCGATGCCCACAGTGGCCACTGAGGATTCAAAGGCATCGTATGCTGCTTGAGAAAGGAACTTCAAGCACTCCTTGACTGCCGAGGCCAATGACTTGAACCGCTGAAGAGGTTCCCCATCGAGGCCTGCAGAGAAACTGGCAAGCTCCCTCACCAATTCCTTTAGGCACACGCCAATGTACAACTGGTAGGACTGGATTCAGCAAACCAGTATCAAACCCTAGTAGCATTTTTGGCCGAGGGCATTCAAGGTCCAGGCCTCCCTATTCAGGGGCACCGAGGAATGAGTCTTTTGGCTCTTGCGTCGCCACATGGCTGACTCAACCACCACAGAACTGTGAGGGAGCTGGCTTTTTGGAAACCCCGTGCCTCAGCGGACTCAGTACATGGAGTCGAGCCGCCTGCTCACAATGGGCACCAACGCCTGTGTTTCACTGGTCGGTGCTGGTTCAGACGGACAACCAGAAGGCGCTCGAGGATCGGAGGGATAAGCACCATGAGGGACTCCTTCAGAGGAGCCTTGTACTGGAGGATCTCTCTGTGCGGGGGTCCTCCTCTGCCTCAGACACAAACACGAGCACCTTTGCCACATCCTGCATAAAGTCAAGGAAGGCAACGTCCTCGGGTGGGGAACGGTGCTGGCGCACCGGTTGAAACGGGTCTGAGGGTACATCTCGGTATCACCGGGTGTCCAGGGACTCCTTGTCCTCAGTCTCCTAGTCTGACTTGAAGTCAGAGGAAGAATCCAAGGCTCTGCAGCTACTATGGTCAGACTCCAAGCCCGAAGGCCTGCGACCCCCAGGGGACCTGTGGTCCAAGTCGCATGCACTTGCCGGAGAGGACCAGTGTCCCGAGGAACAGGACCTCGTCTGATGCCGATGGGTCTCTCGAGGTGGGTGGTGCTCGAGGATCGGCTCGACGACTGGAGAAGCCCTTGAGGTCGAGGGTCCGGTTGTCAGAACGGATGAACTGGAGGATCCAGACATCAACGCCTGCTGCTGTGTCAGGACAACAGTGATATTGCGCTCCAAGGCTGCCATTCTGGTATCCATGCCATATGGCTCTGCAGTCTTTGACGCGAGCACCGATGACTTCAGGCTCGGCGTCTGTTCCATTAAGGGGGAGTCCTTGACCAGGATGGCTTCAGGGGTCTGAGTCCAGTCGCCCGATGCAGACGACTCCTTCCACGGCAGCTTGTGAGGCTGCTCCTACTCTTACCACTCGGACTCATGCCAGAGACTGTGGGGCCTGGTGTGAGGTTTACCTACTTTTCCAGATCCGGCCTTCAAAGTTTTCAAGCTCTTCTTGCATTCCACCTCCGGGGAGTTCCTTTTGGAGAAGCTATGGCCACGAGACTCCTATGCAGCCTGGGCATCGCAGGGCACCGAGGTCCCGGAGAGAGCCCTGGAACATGGTATCACCGGGGACTCTGGGCAGAGTCTGATCTATGGAACAACTTCTCCTGCTGCAACTGGCGGCTCTTGATGGCCTTTGTGGACATGGACTTGCAAAGGTCGCAGTCCAAGATGTCGTGATCTGGCCCGAGGCAATGGAGGCAGGAGTCATGTAAGTCAGTGTGGGACATCATCTTACTGCACTGATCACATTTTTTAAAGCCACTAGATGACATGGGGAAAAATAGGTCCAAAGTCTATTGACCAAAAAAGGGTGCACCTCAAGAAAAAAAACAAGAAAATGAACATGGGGAGCAATGCAGAGGCGAGCTGGCTCAGGGGTGGAAAGAGAAACCGGTACCCATACTGGAAAGGATAATTTTAAGGTAAAAAAGAGAGAAACATTTCCGGGGAAACGGAACAGACTCCAGAGGACTCCGCGGAAAAAAGGAGACTGAGGCAAGATGGCACCCTTGGGCGGGAAGGGGACCATGCATGTGTGGTGCATCTCCCAAAGGCTTTCTTTGAAAGCTGGGGAGATGCTTCTGCACGGTATCTGTCGGCGTCAATATCACCCATATGCAAGCACTGACTTCCTGCTTGTTCCCAGAGAACCTAAAAACTACCTTGTTGTGATGGTAGCGAGCATACGGTTCACTTATTCTTGTTGCTAAGGTAACCACCGCTAGAAAGAGCACCTAAGTGAAGCAAATTCCATTGGCTCAAGTGGTAGCTTCATAAGTAAGGACAACGCTGAAGTTTCAGGGTAGAGGCGGCTTCTGGGATAGTCTATCTGGCATGAAGACATCCTTTCATGAAACAACAATATGCAAGTAGGAAACTTGAAGTCTATTAACAGAAGCATGATAAGTAGAGACAGCGCTAGGATGTACTCTGATGGAGCACAGTTGCATCCTAGATGATCGAGATGGTACAAGCAGAGCAATATCATGTCAGAATAACAGCAAATTGGATCATGACAATTTGTGCAACACCAGATGGAAACTCTTTACAACTTAAAAGGCAAAGGTGGCTTTCTTGCAACGACCAATGCATCTTGAAGAGGCACTGGGAGCACTAAGGTGGAAATTAAAAGCTGCTGAATTTCCATGCTGTAAAAGTCAGCGATTTGAGAATGGGATGAATAAGGCTGAATACTCTTAATGCTGTCCTATGGCCATGATAGCTATAGCTGCCGATATTCTCATAAGCTTTGTATGTGGTCTTATGAGATAAAATTGGCACTTATCAATTTCTTTGAGGAGAGGCAATATTTTTGTTGAAAACTCTGAAGGAAAAGCTTTGGCTACTGAGAGGGTTTGTTCGAGGTCAGGTTGGAATTTTGTCATCTGCAGTTGATGAGCTGCAATTTTTTAATTCAGCATGGCGCTTTAAAATACTTTTCTCCCGATAGTATCCAGTGCTCTCAAGTCTTTACCTGGAGGTATGTTTGCAAAAGCCTTAGGGTTTTTATTTTTCTTTAGAGCTGCTTCTATCACAATGGGATGATAAGTTGTGTATGCTCATAGCCCGAAATTGCCCCCTAGAAGTAGACTGCACCATGAATTTGAGATCTGGTCTCTTGAACGTAGCTTGGGTGGACAAGGATGTCTGCCATATCTTTATCTGCAGATCCTGAAAATCTGGTGAACTGGCAAGGCAATGGCTTCTCATTGAGAGTTTATTGATTGAAGGATGGTATTAAATCCTATTTATCATAAGAACCTCTACAGCCGTAAAAGATAGAGCTTTTGTGATTTTTTTTCAAGGATTTGGGGTAGAATGTATCTTCAAGCTATTCTGGTTGTTGTATGCCGTCCACTACTTGTTACCTCTTTGCATGCTGTGGAGAACTTGTATCATAAGCACCCTCTATCTCGCTTATTTCCAATAGGCTGGTTGGATTATCCTTTTCATTCTCTGAATAAGCAAAATATTCTGGGGAATCCCATACCTGGTCTCCCCTAATCTGGACAGCGCTGAAGTTGAGAAAGTCTGTATGATTTGAATGCTTAGACTTTTATGGAAGATCTGACAAAGAAGGTTCTGGTGCCATCTGAAGCACCCTTCAAGAACACACACTTGGCACTCTTTTTTACTGAGCTGCCCCCCTTGATCTCTCTGCTTCTTTCCCCTTTTCTCACCCCCTCCCTTTTCTTTTCTGTCCTCCCCTCACCTCACCCCACACCCTCCTGCTCTTCCTTCCCCACTTTACCTCATAGGTCCTTTTTTTGTGCCGGTAGGAGTAAGAACCTTGCCTGCAGTTCAATATTTACTATACCATAGCCATGTTCCCCCCTCCCCCAAAAAATATAAACCTTGCCCTGAGCCAATCCAGTCTTAGGCAGGGAAAGTCTGTCAGGCCAGAAGACACAGTAGTCTGCGAGCTATAGTCTGGGAATCTCTGGTTTATATCTTTGATACAGATTCTGTTTGCAACTAAGACATCAAATGGAATAATATTCATTACAGCATCGTTCAATTTGCAACCTTTATGACTTCAGGAGTCTGCCATATTTTTGCTGGGATGTTCTTGCTTCCTAATTTTTTTTCTAATCTTCCCTTTTTGCTTTGGATGCTATATATACCTACATTATTAGTTACTCTTGATATTGAATAACCAACCACTAACACCAATTATGGATCAAAAAGTGATATAACCAGGTAAATCTCTTAGCTGTAAGTTTGTAGAGATGAATGAAATAGACAGATGAACAGTTACCTGATCAAACTTCTCTTCCATCAGCTCTCTGCAGCTGCGACTCTCCACCAGGGTGGACTTGGCTGGAACTGGTGAAGTACCATAAGAGAGAATCCCCTGCTGACTACTGTAACCCAGAAGACCCAGCAGGGCATTGGAGGGCTGGGGCTGCACTGACTGAAAGCTGGTGAAAGGGGTAATGTGTCGTGGTTTTGTCCCAAAGCCCATCAGATCCTTGCAGTGCTTGTCGTGTACCAGTTGCTGCTGGGTGATCTCGTCCATCTCCTCTCTGAGACGCTACGTACAAAAGTCAGAAACAGCAATGAAAGACCTCCACAGTCACATCAAAACAAAAGAGCCTCACCATATCAATGCCCAAAAACAACCAAAACATTTATAGCTGCAATGGTGTCTGCCTTCACGTCTGCACACCATGGTACTGGCACTGGGGAGAGGGGAAGATTAGCAGTCGGAATCTGGTCAACACATCACAGCAGAGGCACAAGAGTGGGACACATAATGTTATGGTAACAGCACAGAAAAGGGAAGCATGATGCTACAACAGTTACACAGAAGACAGTGTATACAACTGCACCAATGGCACAGCATCATAGTGGTAGCATAGAAGAGGGGCCACAAAATATTGTAAACCGCTCTATGCCTTTTGGGTCTGAGCGGTATATCAAATTCAATAAACATAAACATAAACAAAATGCTCCTGTAGTAGCTTAGAAATTCAAAGACTGTGTGAGCAGGGGCAGGTGGCTCGCAATACTTCAGTGGGAGTGTGGAAGATTCAAGGAGCAGGGTCTTACCTCTCCTTCCATACTGCTGATCCTCACTAACTCATTGATGATGAGCAAGGCACCATGGATACGGTCATCACGGTTCATGCCCTTTTCCCTGGAGAATGTCTCATCAAAACCCCTCTCAGCCTCTTCATATGTTTGCTGCAGGTGAAGTAGGCAATAAATCATCCACAATTATTTTTAAATGGTGAAGTTAGACATCACCCCTTAATTTCTTTTCCTTGAGTCCCTCCAATCCAATACAGACGCATGGGTTATGCACACCTACCAGCAGGTGGAGACTGAGAACACACCTGGATTTGATGACACCACAGTATAAAGATCCCATGCAGTCCAGATTTCACCAGTATCTCTGTAATAAAGCAAACTTGACCACTAAAGACAATTAATCTTGTAAATACCGCCATAAGCAGAATTATCACAACTGCAACATACTAAGGTGTACTTACCGAGGTAGTGCGTCCCTTGCCGCTTGTAACAAAAATAGGAGATGCAAACTAAACTGGAATAGTGGGAACCACTTTGAGGCCTCCAAGGCATGCCCCAGCATTTCCTCACCACCTATAGGACCCTTAAACTGAAACAGGGAGCTAACAGCCAGCATCCCTCAGCTCCCACGCTACTCCAATGCTTGGCTTCTCTCCAGACTGTGCATGTATGCAGCCAAAGACAACAGGATGGCTCCTGGATTGGACAGGAGGGACTCAATGAAAGAAAATTAACTAGTAAGATCTAATTTCAGCTTCCTCCTCATCTCTCCAGTCCACACCAGACGCATGGGACCTACAAAAGCAGTCTCCTAGAAACCGGGTGGGATCTGCGAAGAGTCCGGCATACCACGAAGACTAGCCCAACTCTGCATGCAGCATCTTTGCGATGCTATAACAAAAACATGTATAACAGTAGGACACAGTCATCTGACCTGTTAGCAATGACAATTACGAATGGCACTAGAGTCCTGGCAGAGGCCAACTCAATCTGCCCTAAGAGTGTGTGGATGTTCATGTACCAACCACAGGTCAGGCCACAAAACCCCTGCAGACCAAAAAAAAAAAAAAGAGGAAAAGCAACAGGAAACACCATGTGTTACCAGAAAGGCAACCGAAAAGGAACTCCAAAGGCATTCAACCGCATAGCGCCTGACACGAGAAGCCTGCAACCAGCAAGGCCAAATCTAGAATCCTGCCAAGATTGACCAGAGGATCCACATAATTTCCATTAACACCAACATCCCTCAGACAGTAAAGGAGAGGAAGACGATCAGCTTGATAAAAACTTCATCAAGATGGCAAGCAGACTATCCCTGGAAACCAGCTGGCCGAAACTAATGGGAGCGCTTAGGGAAACCAAAAACCATCGCTACCTACTCCAAGAGAAAACTGGGTGAAAGGCAGAGCATCAAACTCACCACCGCTATTGACTGACCGAGCAGCCGGAAAAAGGACAGGAAGAGGCCCCCTTTGTCACCAAAACGACGAGGGAAGCCTACCCAAAAACACCGAGGCATAACAGAGTGCCATATCCTGTTGTCGCCTTTGTATTTGTTTTGTTTTTTTAAATATGTTGAGAGGCACACAAACAGTGACTTTTTAGCCCCAAGAGCAGGTGTTTGGCCAACCAAAACAAAATCCAACAGCGGAATTGAGAGTGCAACACTTGTAGATTCTATCGCTCAAAGACGCCGATGAAGAAATTCCATGAAACCGCAGAAACAAGAGTCATGCTCTGTGAAGCCTAGAGCAGAGCTAGCTGCCAACTGACCAAAATGAGAAAGAAAACACGGTCTCATAAAGAACCAAAGCTTGTGAAAAAACCCCACTGACAATCTGCTGGACTAAGACATAAGGTCAGCCAACAATGAGCCGAGAGGCAGACAATGGCAACCCCCCCCCCCCCCCCCAAAGTAAAGGACACCAAAAACACTGCTGAGTTTACCACCAGACTGCAATCCACACCACCAAATGGACTAGAGACTGCGAAGGCACAAATCCATCAACCTTCCCAGGTAGGACCGAACCTCCAAGATGGGCCTTCTGAAGGAACACCAGGCACTTCCTTCATACAAGCCCTAGTCCTATACAAGAATTAAGTGCCCCAAGGCTCCTGATTACGCCAACCAAGCACTTGTCAACAGCATCCAGTACTGTTGATCAGGGGTCTCCGAATCCAGTCCTGGAGGGCCGCAAACCAGTCAGGTTTTCAGGATATCCCTAATGAATATGCATGAGATAAAGTGTAGTTACTCACCTGTAACAGATTTTTTCCAGGGACAGCAGGAATCATTCCTCACATATGGGTGACGCAAACACCGACAGAGCCCTCACGGAAGCATCTCCTCAGCTTTCAAAGAAAGCCTTTGGGAGATGTATCACCCATGCGTGGTCCCCTTCCTGCCAAGGGTGCCATCTTGCCTCAGTCTAGTAATATAGATAAGATGGCAAAAATAAAACATGGTAAAGAAGCTACTCCAAGAGAAGGAGGGAGGGTTCTAAGGACGGATTCCTACTGTCTCTGGAAAACACCTGTTACAAATGAGTAACTACGCTTTCTCCGGGAACAAGCAGGAAGTCAGCCCTCGCCTATGGGACTCCCCAGCTACAGGCTGCCGTGAACCTGTACAAAATACCATGGCGGCCAGAGAAGGTGAGCCATGAACTGCAGCAATTGAGTCTCAACTGAGAGACTCTCGCATGACCCAAGTGTCCTGCAGAGAACCAGCACTCCGGTAGCAAGATTAGCCATCTATCGCAACTACTTTATGTTTGAAGGAATAGTGTATCAGCAGATAGCGGGGGTGGCGATGGGTGCTACTTGCGCCCCCTCCGTGGCAAATTTTTACATGGAGGGTTTTGAAGTAAGACACCTATCCCAGTTTCAGTTTAAGTCTAATGTTATTACATGGCGGAGATACATCGACGATGTTTTCTTATTATGGAAAGGTTCATTAAGCTCCTTGGAGCAATTTTTGGATTGGCTTAACTATCAGGACGAAAATATAAAATTCACTTCTGTACACCATAAAGACAGGATAACATACTTAGATGTACAGGTGACCAGGGGAGCTCATGGATGGCTTACGTCAATTTTTAGAAAGCCCACAGATAGGAATACGTTCCTTCATTTTTCTAGTAGACATCCTAAACAGTTGAAGGAATCTCTTCCGTTTTCACAGTTCCTTCGATATCGACGGAACTGTTCTGACGTTCAAGAGTATAAACAACAGGCCCGAGGTCTAAAAAAAGATTTTTTAAATAGAGGGTATCCAATATCGATAGTACAAAGAGCGTATCGTAGAGCTCTATACAATCACAGAGCTGCGTTAATAAAAATGAGGTCATCATCCCCAATAGGCTATAAGGAAGAGGATAACATCAACTTCATAACGGCATATACTCCCATGAGTTTTCACATACAAAAAAACTTTTAAATAAACACAAAAATGTTCTTACAGTGGTTCCAGGTTTGGAGACAAAACACATACGGTGTGTTTGGCAACGGGGACGTAATTTAAAGGAGTATCTTAGTCCCACGGTGCTCCCACCCGTGGAAAGGCAGAATGTGACAGGCAGTCATAAACAATGTGGTGCCTGTGATATGTGTGCTATTATGTTAGAGGTTTCACAATTTAGTCATCAGGGTAGGACGTTTCATCTCCGTTCAAATACTACATGCGCTTCGGAGGCAGTAGTTTATACTATTATATGCCCCTGTGGACTTAGGTATATAGGGAAAACGATTCGTCCTTTGAGAACCCGATTACGTGAACATAGGAGTCGATTAAAGTGTCGTAGACAGGAGGCCCCAATGGTCACACATTGCCTATCTCAAGGGCATACGTTTGAACAGCTCCGTAGCTTTGTTATTGAGCAAGTCTCACATACAATGGGAGGTAGAACGTTGGATGAGACGTTGCTACTGCACGAACAAAGATGGATCCACAAGTTGGATACTGTTTTTCCGGGGGGTTTAAATGTAGCTATAGAATGGGCATCATGCATTTGAAATCTCTAGTCTACCATTGGGGCTTTCGTTTCGTTTTCTTTTTACATATTGCAGTGTCCGATGTTAGTAAAATATCACTCAGAAAGAACAAAAATCAAGATGGATTAATAACATAATGGATCATAAGTTATATAAAGATAGGAATTTAATAGTATTACAACTTTGGGAATAAAAATCTGGGGACGTCATCCACATTAACTATATTTAAATAGTTTCTAAATTGTTTTAAAAGTGAACAGTTCGGCGAGATTCCTAATATATGAAGGCATGTATATGAGTATGGGGTACCATATACTATTAGACTGAATAAATCTGAGAAAGAGTTAATTCTGTTCAGAACCTTGCTTAGAAATAAAACTTCATATATTAGCTTACTAGGTGAAGGGTTACATGTCCTGAAATAAAGAAAGGGCACGTTGTACCCCAGGCCTCTCTGTCTCAGGGATACCAGATAGCAGTCTCAAGGTTATTAGCTAAAATACTTTCAGGGTTAGTAATTAGTAATTAGTAGATATCGAGAAGCGCTCAAGGTTAGATGATATCAAGTTATCAGCAGTAAACAATTATGTCAATTAGGTCATTCTATATCCTGGAATCCTGTATGTCTCCTCATAATGGCCATGTAACAGTAAACAATTATGTCTCGGACTCCATTTATGGCTCCACATTGACCCACACCGAATAAGTTGACCTACAATATGATAAACATACATGACGTATAATGATAAAGTGAAATTATGCTGTATCATCTACAAAAGCCTTATAAATAAAGTGAACCATGGCTGAGAAGTTAGAGTAAACAGGGAGAACGTGTGTCTCTCAGTTTCTCTCCCCAAAGCTTTGGTGTATTTTCTATAGAACTGTGTGCATTTATTGAGTATTTGATAACCTTCCCATTGTCTGTGAATGTAGTTCTTTGTAGCTTCAAGAGCCCAGTGAGGTTACTGGTGAGGGGAGAGTCAAGTAAGCTCTTCAGTTGGTGCCGTGACTCATCTACAGATTTCAGCATTCCTGGCAAGGAGGGAAGGTGTTTGTGAGTATTTTATGGTGCCAGCAATGAGCAATCTGTTAGGTGAACAGGAGTTGACTCAATTGTGTGAATGGCATGTTGAGGCTATGCGTTTAGCTCTCCAGAAAGGTAGCCCTTCTTGTTGTATGCGTGACAAATATGGAGATAGGGCTACCACTTCTGTTGTGCACTAGCATGCAGTAACTATTAATAATGTGCTGTTACAAGTTTCCTTTGGAAGGAACATTTTCTGTAGATAAGCTTTGTTATCTGAAATGTGCTTTGCAGACTAGACACAGAAATATGCGATGCTCGTGAAGGGCTAGTGTTTAGTTGGTGGCAGCGAATGGCACATAAATTGAAAAATGAATTGTTTGTATTAGTGAATGTTGATACAACGAGTGAACCACTGGAAAAAGCAGAGGTGGCTGCATTTGAAGATGTTCCAGGTGTATTTCCGTCGTCTTCCCCTGTGTGTTCTGAGAATAATGTAGTTTCAGAAGGGAAGATAGTCACTCGTTCAGCGAAATTAAAATATGAGATAAGAGATAAGTTAAGAATATTGGGAAATACACAGATCACGAATTTTGGGGCTTGCAATGTGTCCCAGCTCAGAGAAATGAATGACCTTCTTAGTCATGAAATGGAATGTACCGTACGTATCATAGAGTCCTTAGCGGAAACAGTGAGAAATAATATTTCTGCTACAAAGGAATTAGGTACTTCTAGTAAACTTGTTGATGATATTGAAAAGGGTCTGAATAAGCATTTTTATGACCTATGGAGAGAAATGTATTCAACTACATAGTGCTATAAGTTTTCTTCAAACTGTGTTGCGTCAGTATAATAGTTCATGTCCTACTTGGGCTGCTTTAGATAATTTGCTTAGAACTGCGTTCTATAACCCAGCTGATTTTTATTCAGTTTGTGACGTACCTTGTGATAGCTTTCCAGGAGAAAACTCAAAGTGATAATTTTGTTTTAGTGCTTAAAAAAAAAATGATTTTCTGTTAAAATCACTTACAGTAGTAGTAGTGCACTTATAGCAAACCTGTGAAAAGAACTGGTTGAGATTACACATCTTTAAGGCAGGATTCACTAATTATTTTTATAAATGTTTAATCCCGTGAGTAAAGGTATTTTACAACTTTAATAATAGATTGGCCAGCTAAAACAGCTGCTGTAAGTCTGAAAAAGTGCTTATGTAAGTCTGAAAAAGTGCCTGGTGCAGTGAGCTGACATTTGATGTGAAATGACTGAGTCGCTCAATCTGACGATTGCTCAACCTTCCAGGAGCAAGAGGAGGGGTAAGATTGGAGCGCGAGAAAGTCATAGGAATCTTCAGCGAGACAGTTCAGATACGCTTGTCATTGAACTTTTGCAAGCAAAGAAAGAAACTGTCCCTGGAATCAGAGCAGGGGGATGGTCAGAAGAAATGCTTTCCCTGCTACTGGTCAACTGTATTCTTTGCAGATGTCACAGCTATTCACCCTGATCTCAAAAGACTTCTATCTGCTCTGTGGGCTGCACCCGGATCCAATGTCGCACATTGTCAGTTGTGTTTCTTTCCTTTGAAGTGCTGTTTTCCTGCAGATGCAAGCATCGTTATCTTGGAAATTTTCATCTACAGTGCTGGGATGAGATATCAGATGCCTTTCGTTCTGCCTGTACGGGTCGGCGTGAGACCTGAAATTTCGTTTCTTAGACTGTCAGCTGTGTCCATTGCCAGCAGCCACTGGTGAAAAAAAAGATGGTCTGTGCTTGCAGATTTCCAGACACGTTTTTTTTTTCTAATGTTTCTATTATCTGTGTGCTTTGCAAGTCTTCACGATTGGTTGTAAACCAGAGCAAACTAATGAAATAACTTTGGGACTCCCGCAATGGCTATATTGTTAATAGCAGTATTTTTTCTACTTGAAACTTCCTGGTTTCTGGTTCTGCAGCGACGGCTAGCAGACAAACTTGCCAATAAACAACCATTTTGCTGACACATGAAAAGAAAACCAGCAAGCTGTTTTTCAAGCATTAGTGTTACTGATTTGCAGTATTTAGCACTGGTTAAGATGACTTTATTTTCTCTTTTATCTCCTTTTGAAGATACTTCTTTTGAAACCCAGCTTTGAACTTCGTGACGTTTCGGGCAGCTGGGAAACGGAATCATCTGTTTATTTTGCCCTGCTCATCTTTGTTTTTTTATTTTGCCTTGTTTTTGCAGGAGACGTTTTACCGCTGTGGTTATGCAATTCGTCTTTTGGTTATTTTTGTTTTTGGTACAAAAGTAATCTGTTTCCACTGTTTCAGGACTGGTACTGTAGGGATAGTTTAGGGAAAGATATTAAGACTCCTGCCTGCTGAATTCATGTTTTATTTTGATTTTGCACCCTGTTTTGGTATCTGTTCTGTATCAGAGGAGGGAGACGGTGTCCCTACTAGTGCACTATGATACAGCCTCCGATTAAATAAAGCTTTTCCTTTTTAGCCCTTATGGCGGTGTGTGTTTCCCCGGACACTATTTGAAATAATTAATGGATGCCTTGGCAGTTATCCCAGACACCAGGTGTTGCGCAGCGCTCTTAACTTATTGTGTATGGTTGCACTTAGCTTGTTTGTTTTCCTTTATTGCAAGTGACTTCTTCTTAATGAGATGGCAAGTACTTCATATCTGGGATCCGCAGAATTGTTTTAGCAGAAGTGAAGTCACCAGGTTGGGTCCTGCTTACGACTGCATCTGAAGACACTCCCAGTTCCGGAGTTCCTGGTCCATGTCGTGTGTTCTTGGTGGGATATTCAGCTTGTAAAGTGAGACGACATTCTCAACGAATGCATCTTATACGGTGGCCCCCTCACAAGTCCAGGAAGTGGCTTCCTGTGTCGGTGACTCAAGAGTTGCAATGCAGAGTCTTATTGGACAACAGTGATATTGAAGAAAAGAACTTTTATGATTCAAAGTATTTTCTGAAAGAACAACAGTGACATTACAAAGAGATTATTGTATTAAGTGAATTCTAAATGGACTATTCATGTAAAATGCTTTTATATAGCATTTAAAATGCTTTTATATAGCATTTAAAATATTTTTTATGTATTTACAGTATGATCTAGAACAGGGGTCTCAAACTCAAATTGCTTTGAGGGCCAAATGAGGACTTGTAAAGTAACCCGGGGGCCGCACAAAACGCGGGCCTAATTTGCATAAGGGACTTCATTTGCATAAATATTTGCATAATGTTACCATAAACTAACTTTTAGTAAACATGCCTCTTAATGAGTGTATGGATAAAGAAAGACTAAAAGATTTCTACATTACTATAATCCAGTGCCAACCGCCAGGCACATTAGGAACTACTACAAACACTACCCATTTAGAACCCATAGCAAACCCACCGTATCGTAACAGCACTACCAGGACTCACAAAGCACCATACCCTAACTATCAAAAGGCAACACTGCAAATATTAAACCAATACATTTCATAGAATAACAATACATGACCTACTGGGGAAAGAGAACAAGTGGCAATGTCAAATAGGAATTACATAAACAGAATACCTCAGCTCAGTTACACATGCAGAACATACACCATCACCAAACAAGGAATCACAATTTAGAAACAGGAAGACAATAATTAAACTGGGAACCCCAAAAGCCAAACTTGGAATGTACAACAACACTGTAGAAATAAAACTATAAATTAATTTCCTCTTGTATTAAATAAAGCACAGACGTTAATGATGCACATTTCCCAGAGCTGACATATTCCAGTTAATTCAAAATAAAGAGATATTTTTCTACCTTTTGTGCATTTTTTTTCAGTTGCAATTGTGCCAGCCACTTTCTTCTGGTTTCTTGGTGTCTTCTGCTAACTCTCCATGGTCTGCTGTCCATTTGTCCTTTCTTCTCTCTTCTAGTTTTTTTTCCTTTCTCTCTCTACATCTGCTTTAACATACTAATCTTTTTCCTTTTGCTCTTTCCTCATTCCTATTTCATCCACTCAAATTTTACCCCTCCATCCTCAATCCACACTTACTCACCCAGTACCTGGCCAATTGTAGATTTTTCTTCCCTCCCACACAAAATATTTTTCCCCTCTCCATTTTACTCTCCCAGCCCTATCCCATTCTAATCCTCCCCCAACATCAGCTCCCTTGTAGTTTCAGCCCCACCCAGCATCCGCTCCCTTCTAGTCGCCGCATCATCAGCCCATTCCAGTCCTATTATAGCCCCACCATCAGCCCATTTCCTGTCCTTGCTCCCCCCCAACTAAGCCCATTTCCAGTCCTAGCTCCCTCCCCTCACAGCCCATTTCCTTTCCAAGCCCCCTCCCCATCAGCCCATTTCCATTCCAAGCCCCCCTCCCCATCAGCCCATTTCCATTCCAAAACCCCGTCTCCATCAGTTATTTGCAGTTCAAGCCCCCCCTTCTACTCAGCCCATTTCCAGTCTTAGCAACCCCCCCAGTCCATTACCAGTTCTAGCCCCCCCATAGCCCATTACCAGTCCTAAGCCCCCCAACAGCCCACTACCAGTCCTAATCCTTCCATCACCCCATTTTCATTCTTAGCCCCCCATAACCCCATTTTCATTCTTAGCTCCCCCCAATAAGACCACCTCCAGTGCTAACCCCATATGCCCATTTCCAGTCCTAGCCCCCCATAGCCCATTACCAGTCCTAAGCCCCCCAACAGCCCACTTCCAGTCCTAACCCTCCCATCACCCCATTTTCATTCTTAGCCCCCCCATCCCCATCCATCACCCCATTTTCAGCCTTAGCCCCCCCCCAATCAGACCTCCTCCAGTCCTAACCCCATCTGCCCATTTCCAGTCCTAGCCCCCCCCATAGCCCATTACCATTCCTAAGCCCCCCAACAGCCCACTTCCAGTCCTAACCCTCCCTTGAAGCCTTTTTCTGTCTTAGCCCCCCCATCCCCATCCATAACCCCATTTTCAGTCTTAGCCCCCCCCAATCAGACCACCTCCAGTCCTAACCCCCATCTGCCCATTTCCAGTCCTAAACTCTCCCCCCCCCCCTGCTGCTGCTGCTGCTGTGGTAGCAGCAGAATCAGCTGTCCCGCGGCCCCTTCTCCTCTGCCCGGAAGAGCCCCGAGCCTGCTCCTTTAGCGGTGGGCTTTTCAAGCTGCGAAGAGAGTATTTTCCTCTCGCGCGGCTTGACAAGTGAATAGGTTTAAGCCGCGCGAGAGGGAAATATTCTCTTCGCAGCTTGAAAAGCCCGCCGCTAAAGGAGCAGACTCAGGGCTCTTCCGGGCAGAGGAGAAGGGGCCGCGGGACAGCTGATTCTGCTGCTACCACGGCGGCAGAAGCCAGGGTTTTGTGGGGGTTTTTTCCTCCGTCGCGGGCCGCGTGTTTGAGACCCCGGCTCTAGGTCGTACCTGGCTGTAGAGGTGATAGATGGTGAATCCCATGCACTCCGTGAAGAGCTCCCAGTCATCGCTCAGCGCCGGCTCCTCCAGCTCCCCCAAGGCTTCTTGTAACTGCGGCTCGGAGAAACTCAACTCCATGTCTCGGGAACCGCACCAACCCGATCGACCTAAGGCGGCAGCAGCAGAAGCCAGGGTTTTGTGGGAGGGTTTTCCCGCCATCGCGGGCCGCACAAAGTTCTCTTGCGGGCCGCATGCGGCCCGCGGGCCGCGTGTTTGAGACCCCGGATCTAGAAGGATGAGGATAGTTTAGATTAGTATTTTCCTGATATGTATGTAATGATCTTTAGGTACTGAACCTCTACTTAATAAAGTATTTGAGAATTAGAGGTTCAGTATAGCAATCGTATATCTCCTCATCATCTTAAGAAGAGTATTAAGAAGAGTAAGTATATATTTAGTTTGTCTTAGAATATTTTTGAGAATATTTTTATTGCTATGCATATTGGCTATGCATATTTTCTAATCTGGTCCTAGATGTGCTGTGGCAATTTATTAATGAAGCAGTATTGTATTCAGAATCATGAGGATGTTAGAAGGAATATCCAAATATTTTTGAGGCACACTTACACTTGATGGGAAAAATATTTTAAGTTATCAAAGTTTGTTGCTTGTCTTCCAACAGTGACAGCTCCTCAGCATGAAAGTTTACCAGGAGTTAGGCCTAAGATCTTTGAGGAGTTTTGTGACATATAGTCATATGCAAACACAAGTAATTAAAGATATAGGTATGAAGATCCTATGTATAGGTTCTTATATTTCAGTAATTTACAAAGTAATGTCAGTTAATGGGAATCAAGTGTGTAGTTTAGCTACCCCTTTTTGGATGCCTCTAGTTCAGACCTAGGCATACTTAGCCAGAGTTAAAGTGAAATAATTTAATAGTCATGTCTCAGAGGTTTTTGAGTAATTGTATGCAGAATATATCTTGTCCTCTGTGAGTTTCTGAATCTCACATCTTAGCTGTTAAGCATTTTTGCTGCGGCTCATTGTATTTGTTTTGCAAGCCAGACATTGCTGGTATCTGCTTCTCTTCAATATTATCCGCTTGGTAATTTAGTTTTTTGTGGTTTGGCAAAAGTAGAGCATCTTTTGCATGTCTGTTCAGCTCCTTCAATCTTTTGTTCACCTGCTGTATTTCGTGTAGGCTCGCCCCACGACAGCCATGTTTCTTTTTCTAATTGCAAGAAGGGCTGCAGATGTTTTTTTCAAGTTGTCCACATTGTTTCTGCATTGTTAATTTTGGACTGTGCATTTAGGGATTTTCATGTGCAGAATGATCACATGAACTTTGAGGTTCTTGCATGTTTTTCTAAAACTGTGAACTTTCTCTCTGCACTTCTAATTCTCTTTCTTAACTTCTCCAAACACTGGTTTACTGTTTGGTATATTGTGAAACATAGTTTTCGGGTATTTTATTTTTGTTGAGCTGATTTTGTAATCTCCGATTTGAGAATTGATGTTTCGGTTAGTATTTTTGTAGTGCAGAGTTTCCCAGAGGTTGGTTAGGTGCTTGCTATATAGCCCTAATGGATACCCTATAGTGAATTGAATTATATTAATTTGTTGTCAATTTCAAACAGATCTTAAGGAAGAAAAAGGGATGTTTCCCCTCAGGATGAAGTCATAGTGACTGCTCTGTTTTTTTACTGAGGCAATTAGTGTGTATTGCAAGGTCCAGTAAACATAGTGTCAGCTTATGCAGTCAGGAACTGAATGGTTTTTAGTAATTTCTCCTAGCAAAGGAAAATGCTGTATGCAGAGTACTAGTTGATTTTTGTTGTAATATGCTTGATAATAATGGAAAAATAGTGAAAGGCCAAATAGATAAAGTTAGTAACTGTACTTTAAATTCAAGTGAGAGTTATGTAAATTCCTTTTCAGCTTTCACCGATTCTTGTTCCTTCATTTTGGAATTCAATATTCAGGCCTTTGCAAGGTGTGTTAGCATCTTTGCTTGGTATTTTGGGATGTTTCATTTTAGAAGTATTACTCCTCTATGTACTGACAGTTGTTTCTCTATGTCAGCACTAGTTTCATTCCACCTCTTCACCTTTCACAGCTTTCTAAATCAGAAGTCAGTAGGATCACTGACCCCTGCAATAATGTTAGGGATTGGCCCAGAATCCAGTTGTATTTCCACTTCAATGGCAATATATGAGTTTCCTTATGTTAGAAATGATTCTTTACAGAATCAGAGGAGGGACTGAAGGCATGTATATGAGTATGGGGTACCATATACTATTAGACTGAATAAATCTGAGAAAGAGTTAATTCTGTTCAGAACCTTGCTTAGAAATAAAACTTCATATATTAGCTTACTAGGTGAAGGGTTACATGTCCTGAAATAAAGAAAGGGCACGTTGTACCCCAGCCTCTCTGTCTCAGGGATACCAGATAGCAGTCTCAGGGTTATTAGCTAAAATACTTTCAGGGTTAGTAATTAGTAAATATCGAGAAACGCTCAAGGTTAGAAGATATCAAGTTATCAGCAGTAAACAATTATGTCAATTAGGTCATTCTATATCCTGGAATCCTGTATGTCTCCTCATAATGGCCATGTAACAGTAAACAATTATGTCTCGGACTCCATTTATGGCTCCACATTGACCCACACCGAATAAGTTGACCTACAATATGATAAACATACATGACGTATAATGATAAAGTGAAATTATGCTGTATCATCTACAAAAGCCTTATAAATAAAGTGAACCATGGCTGAGAAGTTAGAGTAAACAGGGAGAACGTGTGTCTCTCAGTTTCTCTCCCCAAAGCTTTGGTGTATTTTTCTATAGAACTGTGTGTATTTATTGAGTATTTGATAACCTTCCCATTGTCTGTGAATGTAGTTCTTTGTAGCTTCAAGAGCCCAGTGAGGTTACTGGTGAGGGGAGAGTCAAGTAAGCTCTTCAATATATAGGATGAGATATCATTGGTGGACTATCAGATGACATGGATGACGACAGTAGAGTCAGCAACCAATGGGGGATAATCAGGTGTGGCGAATAGAGAGATTCGGAGGGAAGCTTTAAATGTTGAGGGAAGTTTCCATCTCGCATGCGCGGCGTCTCTCATATTGAAATTAAAAGGAAGGCGACGCGGGCAGCGGCATTATCTGTAAGTAGTAGTGATTTTAAGGAAGTTTTAATGGTAGGGATATTAGCGGCACTTTAGTGGTGAATATTTATCAATAGTGTTGGTTGAAGAGTGAATGTTCACTTTGTTTTGTAGATTGAATAAAGGATCTCCTGAAGAAAATTTCACGTTGAAACGCCATAGTGGCGCCGAATTTGAGCGTCGGGATCTATTTATACAATTTTTAAATAACACAGTAAACATAATAAAGAAAGCACAGTTGAAGGTGCAGCGTAAAGAGATAAAAATATTGGAAGGTCGTTGATGCAAAAACAACAGCACTACATGAAAGGACATAGTCCTGATTAAAGTGCAGTTAAAGTCTGAGACCTGAACCTAGCTTTTTGAATAGAAACATGGAATGATCAGCTTTACTGAATTTGGGTTTGAATGAACGTGGTTTAAATCAATAGTCGAAGGGAGAGTCCTCGACAAGAATGGCCTTGGGCATTTGAAACTGGTCGCTGGCTGCTGATGACTCCTTCCAGGGCAGTTTGAGAGACTGTTCCCGCTCCGATCCCTCGGACTCACGCTTGGGACTGTGAGGCTTGGAATGGGATTTCCTTGATTTCCCAGACCCGTCCTCTGAGGCGGTCTTCAAGGATTTTGACTTCTTGCATTCCACCTCCAGAGATTTTCCCTTGGAGGACCCGCAGTCATGGGACTCCGCGGCAGCTCGGGAATCGCAGGGCACCAAGGTACCGGAGGGGGCCCTGGAGCATGGAGTCACCAGAAACTCTGGCACAGAGTCGGACTTGTGAAAGATCTTTCCCTGTTGCAGCTGATGGCTCTTGACAGCCTTTGTGGTCATCACCTTACAAAGTTCGCAGTCCGAGTCATCGCGGTTCGGCCCACAGCAGCAGAGGCAGCAGTCATGTGGATTGGTGAGGGACATCTTACTGCACCGAAACTGCTGGAGGTCATCGGGGAAAAAAGGGACCCTGCCACACGGGCATGAGTCTGAAACCTGCGATCAAAAAAGGGTGCAATACACTGGTCGAGGAACGCCTTGAGAAAGCAAAAAGAAAAAAAGGGATGAACCCGAGGAGCAATGCTGAGGCGAGCTGGCTCAGGGGTGGGAAAGGAACCGATATGCATACTGAATAAAACAAGACAAAAAAAAAAAAAAAAAAAAAGAGACTTTTTCTGGGGGAAACTGGACAGACGTCTGACGGGTTCCACGGAAAAAAGGAGACTGAGGCAAGATGGAACCCTTGGGCTGGAAGGGGACCAAGCATGCGTGGTGCATCTCCCAAAGGTGCCATCACCCATATGTGAGGACTGACTTCCTGCTTGTTCCCGGAGAACTTCAAATACAATGGGGGATAGTGCATGCAAATATATCTCATGCATATTCATTAGGGATATCCCAAAACCTTGGCAGGATTGCGACCCTCCAGGACTGGTTTGGTTTGGAGACCCCTGCTGTTGAAGGAAAAGATCAAGGAAGCACACACATACAGCATGAACAGCTACAAGTTACCATACCATGGACGTCACTTCTATGGAACAGACCTCAATAATAGCAGTTTCCAACAGAAGGGCACTCCAAGCACCTTAGCACCAACTCTAGTGTCACCTCTCAGCAAAGCACACAGAGAAAACTCCAGAAACTTCCGCAATTTCAATGACCGTATTAGGAGGGACCGCAACGCCTAGGTACTAAGGGCTGCAATCGAATGCTAACGCAGAAGCATTCAAAGAACTCGCGCCACCATCCATATACCAGCTAAAGACTCCGGAACTGAGACTTACTGCTAAGGTCTGCCTCCCTTTGAGAGCTTTTGACGGCTAATACAAGCGAAACTGGACTCCAACTCGAGAGTCGAAGCTCCAGCCGAGGAATAGCACTGCTCTACTGCTGCTCCCTCCACCTTGGAGTCTCCAGACTCTGCAAGGGCAATGCAGCCCCAAGCTCTTTTTCCAGGAGACTGGAAGGCTTCCACCAAGCGCTATATTCACCCGGGGTGCTGGTGGAACCCACTAGCAACCCCTATACATGTACAAGCAACAAAGCTGAATGTGCATGGGCACTATACAGCAGGCCCTTTGTCTTCATTTTTTTTTTAATATAATATATATAGGGGAAGAGGACTCCACAGAGAGTTATGGAAAAGATGAATTAGGAAGAGCCAGTAGAACTGCCTTACACTGACAAATCAGATCCTCCCTTTGGGACCAAGGAAATTAAAAATGTTCCTCCCTAAAATTAAAAATCTACAGTATACCACTGAACATGGTCATATTCATCACACACCTGAACCCCAATGAACACCCTTCGACGGGATCAATTCTGAGGCCCAGAACAAAAAGAAAACAACTAGTTAGGGCCAACGACTCACAACCTCTCCTGAAACATACCATTCGAGGAAAAAAACTGAACAGCCAGTCAGACTTCTTTTTTTTTTTTTTTTTTAAGAGGCTCTGACCGCCAACTCACTCGAGATCCAAAGGCCATAGTAGGCAGGAAAGCGTAGTTACTCACCTGTAACAGGTGATCGCTGTGAACAGCAGGAATTTCTTCCTTCACATATGGGTGACATCGGTACCGATGGAGCCCGTGCGAAAATGCTCAGCAGCGTCCAATAGGAAAGCCTTTGAGAGCATCCCACTGCGTCTACATTGTTGCCTTATTGCCTTCCCAACTCTCCCTCCTCAATTGAGTTTGTAGCTGAGAGAAAAGGAGAGGGAAAAAAACCCTATGGGGAGGAGGGTGGGTTGTGAAGACTAAATTTCTGCTGTTCCCGGAGATCACTTGTTACAGGTGCATAACTATGCTATCTCCAGGAAGAAGCAGGAATGTAGTCTTCACATATGGGACTCCCTAGCTCTCAGATGCCAGAGAAAATTACCTCAGGGAAGGCTTCAAGAGGTCATGAATTCTCCATGGATGTCTGGTATTGTTAAGTTCTGGGACAGAGGTAGGAGTTGCCCTTAAAGAGGTACTGGAGAACAGCTTGATCAAACATGGCATCCTGGTGGGAGTCCTTGTCCAGACAGTAATGAGTAGCAAAGGTATGGACCGAAGACCAAGTTGCTGCTTTGCAGATTTCATCAATGGCTACAGAGTGTAGATTTGCCATCGAGGTGGCCATGGCACAAACATTATGGGCAGCGACATGACCTTCAAGGGATAGTCCTGCTTTATCATAAGCAAGAGAGATGCAATCTGCTATCCATTTAGAGAGTGTGTTTGGATACTGGCAACCCCAGGTGACTAGGGTCAAAGGACATGAACAACTGAGATGCCTTGCGGTGCTCTCGAGTCCTTTGAAGATAAAATGCTAAGACACGTTTGTAGTCAAGAGTATGGATGGTTGCCTCTGCCCTAGATGAATGTGGTCTAGGAAAAAAGACAGGAAGGTAAACTACCGAGTCAAATGAAAGGAGACACCACCTTCAGCATGAAGTGGGAGCGAGTCCTAAGTACGACCTTGTCATGGTGGAACAGTGTGTAAGGTGGGTCTGCCACCAAAGCTTGAAGCTTACTAATGCGTCTAGCTGAAGTGAGTGCAATAAGGAAGATGACCTTCCATGTTAGAAACTTTAGCAAGATCATGGTCAGGGGTTCAAAAGGCGGCTTCAGAAGTTGCCCAGTGGTGGTCTGATGGAAGGCTTGGTCAGCAAAAGGCCTCTCATGAAGCGTGCTACAAGCGGCTGTGAGGAAATGGGCTGTCCATCCAAGGGATGATGAGAGGCTGCAATTGCACTTAGGTGAACTCTTACCAAGTTGGTCTTGAGACCGGATTAGGACAGGTGGAGAAGATACTGGAGGAGCGCCTCCACTAGAACCGAGAAGGGATTGAGATCCTTCTGGGAATGCCAGTGAGAAAATCTACACCATTTGAAAGCATATGAATGTATGGTGGATGGCTTTCTAGAGGCTAACAAGATCTCCTTTACTTCTTGAGTAAGGTTAAGATCTTGCAATACTATGTTTTCGGCAGCCATGCCATAAGGTGGAGAGACTGCAGATTAGGATGGAGCAGCGTCCCCTCCTGCTGAGAGAGGAGATCTGGAGCAGATCCGAGATCTAGGGGTTGAGTTTGAGATAGACATAGCAGGAGAGGAAACCACAGTTGATGTGGCCAGAGCGGGGCTATGAGTATCATGAAGCCCCTGTCTGTCCAGAGCTTGAAAAGCATCTCGAGGATTAGGGAAATGGACAGGAAGGCATACAGAAGCCCTCAACCCCAGCGAAGGTGAAAGGCATCTACTTGCTGGTTGCCTGACATGGGAGTCCTGGTGTAGAAGTGAGGAAGCTTGGCATTCTGCAACGTGGCAAACAGAGCTATCTCTGGAGTCCCCCAGGTCTGAAAGATGAAGGATGCTGTCTTCGTATGAAGAGACCATTCGTGGGGAAGAAGGATCCGGCTCAATTTGTCTGCCAAGATATTTTGCTCCCCTGGAAGATACACCGCTTGGAGGTGTATCTGATGAGCAATGGCAAAGGACCAGAGATGGAGAGCTTCCCTGCAGAGAGGCCAAGATCCTGTTCCTCTCTGCTTGTTCACATAGAACATGGCCATCTGAGTGTCTATCTGGACCAGGACCCTGACCCTGTTGGATCGTAGGTGCTCTTGAAACACCCTGAAGGCGTTGAAGATAGCTCGAAGTTCCAGTAGATTTATCTGTCCCTAGATGGGCCCCCCCCCCCCCCACCCCAGTTTGGAGGCATTCGTCGTCGGGGTACATTGATGTGGAACATCTTATTGGGGTTTTTCTATGTCTCAGTACTATGTGTCATCCCAATATTAGAACTCGCTCACTCTTTACAACTTGTGTAAAATTTGTAAAACAGGACAACGTATCAGTAAAAAACAATCTAATTTATTGAACTCAAGTACACAGGTCTGCAGCAAGTATAACACTGTGTTGTTATCCTGTGAGGCAGAGAGTGACATCACTCAATACAGAGCTTTTAAATGATAATTACACTTAACTGGTAACTGTAGTTCCTTGAGTGACGACAGTTCAGTCCTCTACCTCTGGGTTGTCAACCTCCTCCTGCAGCTTGGAGACTGGCATGTCAGAATCATGACATCACTGGATATAGCCTGCCGGACACTCCCATCAGCCCCAGTGTGAACTATTAATAAAGCAGACTCAAAGGAGCAACAAATAAGTAGCTATAAAAACAAACAAAACCTAAACTGAACCAATTGTTCGTCTATCTAGGCAAATCTTTCTTATACCCTTCCCTGCTAAACACACAAGTAGGCAAAGGGAAAAGTGGAAAGAAACAATTTCGAATTCAGACCTACCTGTAATTTTTTTCCCTCGCGGTACTGATCTGATACCAATAATGCAAGAACTCCGGGTGGGATTGAGGACTGAACTGTTGTCACTCAAGGAACTACAATTACCAGGTAAGTGTAATTATCATTTCCTTATTGTTCCTCCAGGTCAGTCCTCTATCTCTGGGATGTACCAGAGCAGTAATCATTGGGAGGGATCCTTCCAGCCGGCACGTAACACCGCCGATCCGAAACAGGCATCATTCGCAGCTGCCACGTCAAGACGGTAATGTCTACTGAAAGTATGCAGAGACGACCACGTTGCCGCCCTACAAATTTCTCCTGGCGGAACCAAACTGTGTTCCGCCAACGACGACGCTTGCGCTCTGGTGGAATGAGCTCGCAACCCTGCGGGTACCAACCGACCTTGAAGATAGGAGGAAGCAATCGCCTCCCGAATCCATCTTGCAATGGAAGCCTTCGCTGCTGCTTCCCCTTTGCGCACACCTCCGAACACGAACAATCGGTCCGACTTGCGAAATAGCTTCGTCACCTTCAAATACTGCCTCAACACCCTCTTCACATCCAAACGGCGTAAACTGCGGTCCAGGTTGCTTCCTTCTAGCGAACCTAGAACTGGTAAGGACACTGTTTGATTCAGATGAAAGGGCGAAACCACCTTAGGCAGAAAAGACGGAACTGGACGCACCACCACCTTCTCTCTAGAAAAGGACAAGAACGGTTCCCTACACGATAGCGCTTGCAACTCCGAGATGCGCCGAGCTAAACAGATCGCCACCAGAAATACAGTTTTTAACGTCAAGTCCTTCACCGAAGCCCGAGGCAACGGCTCAAAGGGTGGTTTTGATAACGCTGCCAACACCAAATTGAGATCCCAAGGCAGAAGCACCACTCTACGCGATGGCCGCAACCTAGAAAATGCTTTGAGAAAACACAACACATCAGTGTGAGCGCCTAGTGCAACGCCTTGTATCTTGCCGCGATAACAGGAAAGAGTCGCCAATTGCACACGCAATGAACTGGCAGCAAGGCCCTTATCAAAACCGTCCTGCAGAAAACTTAATATCAAAGAAATGGACACCGTAGACGCCTGTATCTGTCTCTGGGAACACCAATCCTCAAAGATACGCCAGATTCGAACATACGCCAGAGATGTGGACCGTTTCCTTGCTCTAAGCAACGTAGCTACGACCGACGCCGAATAGCCTTTCTTTTTTAGCCTGGTCCTTTCAATGGCCATACCGTAAGCGAGAATCGATCCACCTGAGGCATGAAGAGAGGGCCTTGCAACAACAGGTCTGCCCTCACCGGCAACCGCCAAGGTTCCCCGTCTAGGAGACGCACCAGGTCCGCAAACCATGGACGCCTCGGCCAGTCAGGTGCCACCAGAAGCACCCTTCCCGGATGAGCTCCGATCCGCTGAACCACCCGGCCGATCAAAGCCCACGGAGGAAAGACATACAGAAGGCCTGAGGACGGCCACTGATGCAACAGTGCGTCTATGCTCTCCGACATTCTTTCCCGCCTTCTGCTGAAGAAACGATTGGCCTTTGCCAACTGAAAGGTCACCATTAAGTCCATTATTGGCCTCCCCCAACGGCAAACTATCTGTGCAAAGACGTCCGGATGCAGTTCCCACTCCCCTGCATCCACTCGAACCCTGCTTAGAAAATCGGCCATCACGTTGTCCTTTCCGGCGATGTGCGCTGCCAAAATCGCCGACAACCGACTCTCTGCCCAAACGAACAATAAGTCCGCCTCTTCTTCCTTGGCTGCACTTTCCGTGCCGCCCTGGCGACTGATGTAGGCAACTGCCGCCGAGTTGTCGGATAGCAATCGGACTGACCAATCCAGCACCGACGTCTCGAACGCCTGTAGTGCCCGGAAGACCGCTCGGAGCTCCAGACAATTGATCGACCATGAGTTCTCCAGAGGAGACCAAAACCCCTGCGCAAACCTGCTCTCGCAGTGGGCTCCCCAGCCCCCGAGACTGGCTCCAGCGGCATCCCGGTCTCCAAAGACACCAGAAGTAACCACCACTGAAGAGACTGTCTGACCTTGAAGAGGCACGGAAGCCGTCTGCACAAAGAATCCTTCTGATGCGACCACCGGCGAAGGAGAGACCTCTGCAGCGGCCTCATATGCACCTTGGCCCAAGGCACTGCTTCCAGCGTCGCCGCCATGGTCCCCAGTAGACGAAGATAAGACCATACCGATGGTGCCGGCGTGGCTCTGAATCTGCGAACTAGCTGCCTGAGAACTTGGGCTCGCCTCTCTGGTAAAAACACCTTTCCGCTCTTCGTGTCGAACCGCACCCCCAGATACTCCAGGTTCTGAGAAGGGTCCAACCGGCTTTTGCCTGGATTGACCACCCAACCCAGACTCTGTAGAAACTTTACCACTCTGTTCGTTACTTGAACACTCTCTGCCTCGGACTTGGCCTGAATTAACCAATCATCTAGGTATGGATGCACCAAGATTCCTTCTTTGCACAATGCCGCCGCCGCCGCCACCACCACCACCACCACCACCATGATCTTGGTGAATGTTCACGGGGCTATTGCCAGGCCGAAGGGCAACGCTTGGAACTGATAGTACCCCCAAGGGAAAGCAAACCTCAGAAACTTTTGATGCGCTGATCGGATGGGAATGTTCAAGTACGCTTCCGTGAGATCGAGAGACGTCAAGAACTCTTCTTGCCGCACTGCCACAATGACGGACTGCAAGGTCTCCATCCTGAAATGCGACACCCAAAGTCATCGATTTACGCCCTTCAGATCTAAAATGGGCCGCACCGCTCCACCCTTCTCTGGCACCATGAAATAAATGGAGTACCGACCCACGCCATACTCTGCCTCCGGCACCTTCACGACCGCCCCTAACTGTAGGAGCCGCCGTAATGTATTGTGAATCACCAATGTTTTCTCTCGTCCCCTGCAGGGTGAAATGATGAAGGAATCCCGCACGGGACGCGCCAACTTTAGCGCGTATCCCCGACGAACTGATTGGACGTGATGTGGGTCCAAGCAGGAAGAAACTCCTGAAGCCTCCCGCCTATTGGAGATCCTCCTGCTAGGACCCGCCTCATCTCATTGTGGATTCCGTGTCGCTGAAATGGAGCTTGAGGAGAAACCTCTATTCGCTCCTCGAAACCCCCGAAATCCCTGGCCCCGCGATGCAAAACGTCCTCTCTGGAAGCCACTGAAACGCGACGTGCAAAATCTCCAGAAATCCCGAAACTGGCCCTGGAAGCCCAGCCCGGGCTTCCCTGGTTTCGTCTTATCCTCTGGAAGCCTGCCACTCTTGGACTCTCCGAGATCCTTCAGCAATTTATCCAGATCTTCCCCAAATAGTAATCTACCTTTAAAGGGCAGCTTACTGAGAAGGGATTTGGAAGAACCATCCGCCACCCAATTGCACAACCACACCGACCTGCAGGCCGCCACTACAGAAGCCGTGCTATTCACGAGAGCTCTGATCAAGTCATAATGGACGTTCACGTCCCGGACTCCAGGAGGCCCAGCTCCTTGAGCTCCTCTTGGTCCAGGTGTGACAAAAGACGTAGTCGCTGAACCCAGCGCAAGCACGCCCGTGCCACCCAAGCCCCACAAATGGATGCTTGCAACGCCAGCGCGTCTGCCTCAAACACCTGTTTTAGCAAGCTGTCGACCTTACGGTCCTGCACATCCTTCAAGGCCGCACTGCCTTCCACCGGGACAGTGGTCTTTTTTGTAACCGCCGCATCCACCTGAGGCGAGCGGAATCTCTCCTCATCTCTGTCGGCTAGGGGATAAAGCCTATTCATAGTCCGCATTCCTCTGAGCCCCGCTTCTGGCTGATCCCATTCCTCTTGGATCATTCTGTCGACTACCTGGTGAACCAGAAACACCACCTGCGTTTGCCTCACCGCTTGAATAACCGATCGGGTCCTCGACCTCTTCTTCACTAATGGGCTGAGTAGCGAGATTCAACATCTGCATAGATTCAGAGATCAACGCTGCCAGCTCCTCCTTACGGAAGACCCTTATGATCTTAGCCTGATCCTCGGGTTCTGGGATCTCCCGCTCTTCCAGATCCTCCAACCCCTCCTCATGCTCCCAGTCGGGGTCCCCAATGTCCGGCCAATCGCCCTACGCGGACGAAAGCACCCGAGTCCTCGCCCTCTTGGGCGCCGACCCGCGCCCCCCCCCCCTTCAGCTACGTCCATCTGCTATGAAAGGACAGGAAGCGGCAACGCACCCGGCATCTTGCTCTGACGGCGCAAGCAAAAGGCCTGGTGCATCATTAATATGAAATCAGGGCAAAAGTCCCCGAGATCCGTCAACCCCGGGACCAACAGAGTCCCAGACGAACCTGCCGTGTCCTCCAACGTGGACCCTTGCACGACAAGGTGTGCTGAGTCAGGCAATTTTTCCCTCGACGCCACCTGTGCCTCTGGGAGCTCTTTGGCATCCATCTGTAGCTCCAGAGTGGAAGATAGCGCTGCACAGCCACGGCAAATCCCTGAATCGGCCACCGTACCTCTCCTGGTACCACAAACCACACACTGTGGCTGCGCTGCCATAAGCCTGACAGTATATTTATATATACTCTTACTTCTGAGTAATAAGTTAGTTTTGGGGTTTTTTTATAAACCTGGAAATGTAAGAACTCGTACTTTAAAGTTTAAACTGCTCTGCCAGGGATATTTGACTTTAAGTCACTGAACTGACTGCAGGCGCAAAAGAAAATCCCCCCCCCCCCAAGGGATTTACTGCCCGCCCCAAAAACCAGAGAAAGAAACCCAAAAGAAAATAAACTAAAGAACTAAGGACAAGCTAAACGCTATTAAAAACAAATGTTCTGCTTTTACTTAACTTCTCCTGCGTTCCCATGCAGATTGGCAGCCACGCGGCTCCCTCGTGCAGCTCAAAATGGCCGCCGCCAGCACCGGAGAAGAAAAAAGGGCACCAAAACAAACACTGGCACAGAGCCTCACTGTTTGGCCTAAACCCCCCCCCCCCCTGTCGAGAGAGGCTGCAACTGGTTCCCTGCCTACCAGCCAGGTCTCTACAGCCCGGAGCTGCTTTCTCTACGCCGCGCGGCACCCCGACAAGCCAAAGAGTGCCGCCGGCAGAATTACTCATTGTCTTCGCTGTCCTCCAACCGGCCCCCCGCAGCGTCGACTTCTGTTAGCTCTTCGGGACCGGCGGAGCGAAGTTGCCAGCCAAGGAGCTCTCCCCCGAAAGGTCTGGGAGGAGAGATCTCCCAGAGAAAGAATTGGGTGAGATTATTGACCGTTAGTACACAGCTAGGCAGGGAGCAGTGAAGAAAGAGGCGCTTTCCTTTAAAAAAAAAAAAAAAAGTAAAGGCACAGTAGCTCAAAACCAAATTTATTTAAAACAAATTAATCCCAAAGAAAACTAATCTACTCTATCCTACAGGCTCCTTATCTGTTCCTCTAGTGAGCCCCAGCCTAGGCTCATGATGTCCTCCTGCTGCATGGAGACTGGTCACACTGGGGCTGATGGGAGTGTCCGGCAGGCTATATCCAGTGATGTCATGATTCTGACATGCCAGTCTCCAAGCTGCAGGAGGAGGTTGACAACCCAGAGGTAGAGGACTGAACTGGAGGAACGATAAGGAAATACCTCTGTGACAAATGCACAGGAGAGCCTCTTTCGATTGAAAGCAAGCTCTGCTATGAGGGGACATGGGAGAAGGGTGAAAGGGGATAGATTCAGGAGTGATATGCGGAAATATTTATTTACGGAAAGAGTGGTGAATCCGTGGAATAGTCTCCCAGTGGAGATGAGGACAGTATCTGAATTCAAAGATGCATGGGACAAACACAGAGGATCTCTAAAGGAAAAAAAGGTGACTGTTGTAGTGGTTGATATGGAAGGACTGACTAGATAGGCCATGTGGTCTTTTTCTGTCGTCATGTTTCTATGTTCCAGACACTGTCTGCCCAAGTTGCATGTTTTCAAAGCACTAATTTATACATTCTTTTAAACACAGTTGTTGTTTTTCCCTCATATGATTTTATTACAGGAACACATCCCTTTCTTTGCTGCTCTTGTTTTATGGTCTTTTACAGGGGTCTTATCTTATCTCCCTCCCCCAATTCCTGTCTCTCTCTTGTTTATGTATACTCATGGGTAAACCATTCTCTCTGCAATTCATCTTGACAGCTGTCTGAAGGTTCACAGTACAAACACACACACACACACACACACACACACACACATAGACTTTCTTATGCATTCATTTCAAGATGGAGTTTTCAGAGAGGATTCTGGGAAAGCAGACAGAAAGATTCATTCAATCCTCTTGTCTCCTCCAATCTGAAAAGGCAATCCGACGAGGCGATTCTCTTGGGAACCCCACCACTGAAGGGATGTGGCCAGGGGGCAGAAACTCTGATCTTCTCACCGAGACAGCCTGAGGCCTGTTTCCACTGGGAGACTAGAGTCATTAGGCTGTGCACATATGCAGAAGGGCATATGGTACTACATGTACTACTGAGGCCATATGACCTAGAAGCTGTAGCATTTCTCGGGCAGTTAAGTGGTCTCTGAGACGTACATGAGATGCTAGCTGAATGAGATGAGAACAGTGGGGCTGGGGCAAAAATGCCCTTGACAGCTGAATGTTCAAGAAAGTTCCTATGAACGCTAGTGTTTGAATAGGAGCAAGATGGGATTTCGGAAGATTTATACCAAATCCCAAATGTTGCAGTACCTGCATGGTACGGGAGAGAGACAGGCAGACCTCCTGGGAGGTGTCTGCCTTTATGAGTCAGTCGTCTAAGTAATGGAAGACAAATATCCCTAGAGATCTTAGAAATGCGACTACAACCGCCATGCACTTTGTGAAGACTCTTGGGGCAGAGGCGAGTCCAAAAGGAAGGACTTACAGTAGTTACTCACCTGTAACAGGTGTTCTCCAGGAGCAACAGGAATCAGTCCTCACATATGGGTGTCATCGACGCCGATGAAGCCCCAGCGGAGCATTTCCCCAGCTTTCCATGAAAGCCTTTGGGAATGCAGCACACATGTGCGGTTCCCTTCCCGCCTAAAGGTGCCATCTTACCTCAGTCTCTCTTTTTCCGCAAAGCCCATCGGACGTGTGTCCTGTCATCTCGGATAAAAGTTTGATTTTTTTCGGCGATTCTCGCTATTTTTTCTTCCCAGTTCGACGCCGGTTCCCCTCCCGCTGGGTTCGGTACACCGGTATCAAGCCCAATTCTTCTTTTTTGGGTTTTTTTCCCCCCGATGGCTTCCAGCGGTTTTAAAAAGTGTGATCGGTGTAAGAAGTTGATGTCTCTCACCGACACACACGACTGCTGCCTTCGGTGCCTCGGTCCTGATCACGACCCTAAGACGTGTGGACCATGTGGGAAGATGTCTTCCAAGGCACTACGAAGTCACCAGCAGCAGAAAGAAAGGCTTTTCTCGGACTCAGCCTCCAGCCGGGCCTGGACCTCGTCTGAGGCCTCGACATCTCGGGATTCGGATCCCGAGCGCCGTCGGGGCTCCTCGGACAGGGGGTCCCCCGACCGGTAACGCAAGAGGAAGAAGCGGCTCGTGAGGGCGTCAGAGGAGGAGGTCCCTGGCTCCTCGAGGGCCAGGTCTAAGACCCACGACCATCGATGACACCCATATGTGAGGACTGACTTCCTGCTTGGTCCTGGAGAATGTATTCATAGTGTCTTCCCTGAAACATGAAGCATAGATATTTACTGTGTTCTGGATGGATGAGGATATATGTGTACGCTTCCTTTAGATATAGAGAAAAGAGCCAGTCCTGACTCTGGAGATAGGGTAGGAGGGTCCCCAGAGAGATCATCTTGAACTTCTTGCGGACAAGAAACTTGCTCAGGTGTCTGATGTCCAAAACGGGTCTGTATCCTCCAGTTTTCTTTGGGATGAGAAAGTACGGACAGTAGAAACCCATTCCCCTTTGAGATGTTGGAACCTCCTCTTTGGCACTTTGCGCCAGAACAGCAGTGAGAGGCGGCTGAGAAGGATATTCCCCATCTAGGGTGGAGGGGTGCAGATTTTTTAAATGAAGTCTGTACCCCTCTGTTACTATGGTCAGTGTCCACTGCTCTGAAGTGCTGAGATGCCACCTGTGGGCATAATGACAGAATCTGCTGTCAATGTGGAGGGGATGGGGGTTCTCCAGAGGCAGAGTGGCTATGTTCTCTAGGAAAAAAATCAGAAATCAGGAGCAGATTGAGCCTGCAGAGCTGGATGAGTCTTAGGAGCCTGTGGCTTCTTCTGTTGTTTGGGAGGATGTTGCCTCTTCTGAGCACCCTGATGTTGGTACTGAGAAGAAGGGGTGTAAGAAGGGTAAAACGTCTTCTTACTACTGAAAGATTTATTTGCAGCTGCTTTCTTCCTAGCAGGGTTGGCAGTAGTCCTAGAAAGTCTATTCAAAGTAGTATTCTCAGATTCTAACTGAGAAGCTTTTTCCTGCCAGTCCTTGCCAAAATGGTTTTCACCTGTGCAAAGAATATTACCCAGTTTATCTTGAACCCATTGTTCAAGATCTGATGTCTGGTGCAAAGCAATCCTGAGTGCACTGATGCAGATTAATGTGGCTCTATTGGTGCACTCAAAGCAATCAAAAGTTGCTCTACTGACAAAATTTGAGACGTTCTGGGCATGTCTGACCAGGGTGAGAGTCAGCTCTCTTATCTTCAGGGAGAAGAGGGGACATTAACTCAAGATCCCTAGTAACCTTTTTGAGGAACATGCTCATATAGAGTATGTATGAGCTTATTCTGGCTGACAGCATGGGAAGCCTGAAAACACCAATGGCCGGAGGGTTAGAAGAATGTGTCTTAGAACTTTTAATTTGACACATAGCCAATTCCACTACCACTGAGTGCTGCAGAAACTACGCCTTTTGGAAACCGGGACACTCCGGTACTCGATACCATGTATCGAGTCATTGAGTATGCAGAAAAATAGTAAGGGGCGTTTCCCACATCCAGAGCATGATATCATGGAGAATGCGGCCGCCTCCTTAGGAGCTGTAGGGTATTGGAGAATCTCCAATTCCTCTGCTCTAGGCTTCTTCTTGGATGTCACTGCTATGGATAGACCCCTCGCTAAGTCTCAAATAAATTCTTGAAAAAGAAAACACAAACATATCCTCAGGGGGTACATGCATTGTTCCAGAGAGGAAGAAGGATCCTCCGGTATACTCTGAAGTCTTCGGGTCTCGAGCAATTTATCATCGGAAGAATCAGAATCGGAAAACTTGAAGTATAGACGTTGTCACGCCCTTAGCCCCTTACAGACAGTATGGAGAGGCGTGCTTGTCATAGGAGAGATTCACCAATTTAGCCTTTACCTGACTGGCTGCCTTGTAAAGCCTCATGGGCAAGGTAATTCAGTCAGATGGTACTTGGCTTCAGGTAAATAAAAAACACATTTGTAGTTGGCTTGAGTGGTAAGGCTTTGACAGATATTTATTTATGGGGTAAACGCTAGGTTCACAAAATAACATCTTTGGATTGCTTCTCCAGGATTCTTTCAAAAATACATCAGAATATAACTGAACTCAAAACAAAACAGCTTATAATGTTCTTCAGCATAAAGAAAAGTCCTTTCAACAGCCAATGCTATCAGATATGGCTAGCAGTGCTGTTTTAAAACAAACAGAAACAGCTTTTCCTAAACCAGGTTTCTTTTCTCTCAGTCCAGAACACTTCCCGGCTGTTTGTCTCCTTAAGCACAGGAAAAGTTTCAACAAGAAGTTAAACTCTTCATAGGCAAACAATTCTCTATGCAAGGTTTTTAGGAATAGTGAAAACAAAATCAAAGCTTTTCTTTCACCGTCAGCACGGCTTCAGGCTGTGCACTGCACTGGCTAACAGCTGTTTAACAAGTTTTAATTAGACAGCTTCAGCTTGCTCAGCACAGGTATTTCTCCTTTAATACAGGATCTTCACAAGTTATCTACAGGCTCTCAGGGATACCGGACTCTGGAGGTTTTCCTTACGGTTGACTCCCTTCCAAACCCTCTGTATTTGAAGATTGGCATAAAGAGCAATCCATGTATGAGTCTTCTTCTTCTACAGCTAGGTCTTGTTCACCCAGTTGCATAGGCTCTACCTTTGTTTCTGGCTCAGAGGGCTTAGCTGACTGCCTCCCGTTAGGGCAAAAGCTGTCTCTTGCAATTCTGTAGTGCTCCAAATTAGACAAGCTTCTAATGCTCATACCTGGGTCAAGGCTTGTATCAGCTTCTCCTCTCTCATGCTCTGGCCACCATTCACCTGAGCTTCCTCGTCCTGTCCTCCAACTTGTGTTCCTTGTTCCTGCTGTTCTTACTGTTCCAGCTCCATTCATCTTCCAGTATGCATTCCTACTCCTCTCTCTCTCTCTGGATAATCTGACCTAGACTTAAACCTCTCAGGCTCCAGCCCCACCCCTTCTCCTCTCAGATGTTGGAGATCAAACTGCCTCGTGGCAGCTGAGCAATTGGGGAATTCAGTGACGTACGGGTTCCTTACCCTGGGCCTGCATTCCCTCTCCTTTTCTCCACTAGGGGCATTCTGCAACCTATTACAGCTAGGAATTACCTGCTTTCTAGGTGTAAATGGAGTTTTGTGTCTCTGACCTTGTAAAATAGGTCCTTTGATAAGGGTGAATTCCTTCTCTTTATCCCTGTCTCCTGGGTCATGATAAGCTTCCTTATCACAACGTGCATATCATCTCTGCTCAGTTAAGGCTCCATACCAATTGAAGTCGGCATCAGAGCGAGGGACCTGCCTGGATGAATCCCTGGTTCCAGGGATGGATTCAAGGGCAGGCATGGGCGGTAGTGCATCGAGCGGCATATAACAGGACGTAGTTTGCATTGGTACCATAGATGGTGCTGATGTCAGCCATACCGTCGGTAAAGATTTGACCGGAACCGAAGCAACCAGTAGAGCTGCTAAGCTCTGCTCAATAGTCAGTATATGCTGATCCATAGAGCCCGCCGATGCTTGGGTATCAGTACCGGAGATTTGGACTACTGTCCCACAGCATGGCACTAGGAGCTCTCCAGAGGTGGAAGCCTTGGGAGCATCCTGGGATTCCTCGATGGCTTTGGAGGAAAGGTCCTCCCACTGGGGTGGTTTGGCTGGCTGATCCACCTCCAGGGCAACACTCAAGACATCTCTATGCTTAGAAAGAGATCTACCCTTGGGGGAACGACTTCCATGAGAGGAAGACGATGCCCTCGATGACACTTATGCAAAAGAAACCGCATCTGAAGCAAAAAGTACCCCTAATTTAGCAGCTCGATTCTGTAGGCCTCTCTTTGTCATCTTTTTACACAGAGGACATTCTGATGGCTGGTGGTTGAGACCAAGGCATTTGAGACACCAGTCATGAGTATTGGTAGCCAAAATGGTACCGCCACACTTAGAACATTTCTTAAAACCATTATCTGGTTTCTCCATAGTGTCGATAGACAAAATGTTAGGTTTAAGGCCTAAAATGGCATTGATGCGCCCAAAGTAAAAGTTCTGCTTTTTTTTTTTTTTTCTTACAGGAAAGAAATAAGAAAGGAAAAAAACAACTGGAAGTCTGTTCCGGCATTGACGGAAAGGTAGATGCAAACCACAAAAAATAAAAAGAAACAAATTTAACAAATTTTCTACGGTGACAGGATTTGCTTCCTGCTGGCTCTGCGGAAAACGAAGAACTGAGGAGGGAGAGTTGGGAAGGCGGGAAAGCAGCAGCACAGGCTTAGTGGGATGCTCCTAAAGGCTTTCCTATTGGATGCTGGGGAGCACTCCCGTGCGGCTCTGTCAGTACCGACATCACCCATATGTGAAGACCACATTCCTGGATAAAGGCAACGTCCCTCAGAGGGAACGCTAGAATGACCCTAATTGCCAAGGCAGCAGAGAGCCAATGCAAGTTGCATGAGAAGACCAAGCCGAACCACAGCAAAGTCACGCTGTTCCAAAGACAAAGGGAGAGCAGTGAAATCCGCTCCAACATAAAGAACAGGGTGCCTCAGGGAACATAGGCTAACCTCTGTCCTCTGGATGCCGCATAGACCCCAATGGAGAGACAGGGGATACTCCTTAGTTTATCTTTGCTCTGTTCTCCCTTTTTTTTTTTTTTTTAAATGATCAATAACCGATAGGGCACAAAAGAGACTACCGCAGCTCCCCATTGACTGTACAAACTTAAGTCATTTGGCAAAGCAACCTGCCCATCCTGAGTCCCTGCCTGATATGTTGAGGAAAACGCACCCGCGCCCCCCCCCCCCCCCCAGGGTAACATATTGCATGTCATAGCCCATGGCAAGGGCTATAGCAAAACTTCTGCACTGTCCCAAGAGCCTGACATGAGGCAGGCATTCCCAAGAAAAAAGTAGAGGTTTACCAGCTTGCTTTTTTTTTTCTGCATTTAACCAAGTCTGTTACAGCTGGTTACTGAGCCCAGAGAAGCGCTGCTTACAGCAAGACCTTCTAGGGAATAAAAGGAAGTACTGGCTATAACAGACCAGCCAGTGAGCCATTTCCTCTGTGATTTTGCCTCTTTTTAACACTTATGGTGCTTAGAAGACAGGTAAGTAGCATGATCCCTAAAGGAGCCACCCAGATGGGAAAACAAACCACCAAAACATAATAAACCCTCCAAAGTCCCATGGACGGGAAACCAGAAAGTAGAAAAAGAGAAACAGACTACTACCAGAAAGAAAACACTGAAAACAGAAGTAATGAAAAATGGCAGGAAAAAAATGAGAAACAAGCAAATGAGAAATTATGTCAGCCAGTAATCAGAGCGCTTTGTCAAAAACCCAAGACGAAAGGCTCCAGCACAGAAAAAACCCTCTGCCTGATGGAACCTCAAGCAGCACTATGGTCCTCTAAAAGAAAATGACAGCTACCCACCAAATTACAACTCAAACCTGAAACCAAGCAGAGAGAGAAGAGCAAACACCGTGAGAGAAAAATCAAGGCATATCTGACAGCCCCGCAGGCGGAGAAAATTCCTTGGGACCCACACACCATTATAAACATCCCACTGAGATCTCTTCCGCCTGAGCGGCCTCAGCTGCCACTGATGACCCCAAGCAACATACCAAAGACAAATATGGCAAGGTTTACAGCACCTCTCCTTAAATACATCCAAAAAAGGACCAGAACACAACTCATCCTGCAATTCAGAGGCAATAGAGACAACGCTGTAAAAATTACCGATAACAAACCACATGCAAGAGAGATCCTCCGATTCGGCTGACCCCAATAGCAAACAAAATGGAACCCACACTGCTGATTAAGGTGGCGGTCTGCCGATCACACTGGTACCACAGCCCTGTGAATTAGACAGGTTTAAGAGTAGCGGTGAGTGACTACAGCTTCAGGGCAGCATTCAAGCTCTCAAATACCATACCAAAAAGGGCTGTCACAGAATCAACTGCTTCCTCAGTGCCCTGCAGCAGGAGTAAATACAAGACAGCCTTTACCCCACATCTCCTCAGTCCTCGTGCTCTCACAGAGACTGCCGTTGGCGACCAGCTCAGCGGATTGACAAGGCAGCTCAATTCCAAATTAGCTTGTTGGTATTTTGCTTTGTTTTTCTTTTGTGTACCTCGGACCAGATTAACAAGGGCCCCATGGAGCCAGTGCCTCTCCTAAAGGGAAGAGAGCAAGGTTCGAGACTCCTCTCTTCAGAGCTGCTAGCATGCCCAGCTCCCTTCCTTAAGGTATTGCCATAGCATGGGGGAGGCTTCCACCAAAGACTTCCACAAACACCAAACGAAGCATAGGAGGGAGAGAGCGGGGGAGGGACCCAGAGCCACCCGGGGCATTTCAGGTGGTGTTTACCAACCTACACCCTTTGGCCCAATCAGATCCTTCACTTAAAGTCATTTAATCCAATTCAGACTCATGAATTAGCAAACTCCATCTGCTGGAGACTGAAAAATACTGGTGAGATCCAGACTGCATGGGACCTTTATACTGTGATGTCATCAAATCAGTTGTGTTCAGTAAGAACATAAGATATGCCATACTGGGTCAGACCAAGGTCCATCAAGCCCAGTATCCTGTTTCCAACATTGGCCAATCTAGGTCATACGTACCTAGCAGTATCCCCAAGAGACACATGTTCCACAATGCTTGTATTGGGTCAAGCATTGATATCCTGGGTCCCTTCTTAATAATGGTTTATGGACCTTTCCTCCAGGAACTTGTCCAAACCTTTTTTAAACCCAGCTACACTAACAGCCCTTACTACATCCTCCGGTAACAAATTCCAGAGTTTGATTACACGTTGAGTGAAAACATATTTTCTCTTATTTGTCTTAAATAGTTTACCCTGTAGTTTCATTACATGTCCCCTAGTCTTTCTATATTCTGATAGCATAAACAATCGATCTATGTTTACCCGTTCCTCTCCATTCATTAATTTATAGACCTCTATCATATCTCCCCTCAGCCGTCTCTTTTCCAGGTTGAAGAGCCCTAACCTTTGTAGCCTCTCTTCATAGGAGTAGCCTTCCATCCCCTTTACCATTTTGGTGGCTCTTCTCTGTACCTTTTCTAATAACGCTATATCCTTTTTAAGATACGGCGACCAGAAATGCACATAATATTCAAGGTGCGGTCATACCATGGAACAATACAGAGGCATTATAATATCTGTTTTATTTTCCATTCTTTTCCTTATGATACCTAGCATTCTATTTGCTTTCTTGGCCGCCGCAGTCTCTACCTGCTGGTAGGCGTGCACAACCCATGTGTCTGGACTGGACTGAGGGACAATGAGGAAGTCTTTTTTTTTTTATTATGACTTATCTCCCAGTTTATTTACACAATATTCACCGCTTTAAAATGGAAAGGGAGTGAATCTGATAAATATTTAACAATAACCTCTCTTCCCGTCACATCCCCATTTTCCCCATGGTTGGCAATGGTACCATCAGTCTCTGCCACATACTCCATAGGCAGGATTAACATTTAGTAATTCTTGTGCAAACAAGCCCATTTGGCTCACCATAATAAAAAAAACACGTGAACCCTAGTTAATTTCGACATCCAATTAAGTCACATTAACATGATGGTTTAAAAATATGCCCAGACCTCAAGATGCATTCTTCCCTGCCTCTAAAAATCAGGTGCTATGAGGCTGAAGGTGCTACTAGGAGTGGACACATGGTAACAGCTAATAACACCATCATTTCTCAAGCACTGGTCTGACTCCAGAAGAGTTCAAATGCATGGCTGATGCTGCCACCTCTCGTCTTATATTGGCCGGCGCAGCAGCTTTGACTGATGATTTCATCTGTTTTTTTGCATGAACCCAGAGACAGATTAAGGCATACCTATAGGCCTCAGGCCTGTATCTAGTTTGTCTGTACTTTAATCCTGCCTTGCATACCTCCCCACTCTTATGCTTTGACCAGGGCTGGCCTGAGGGTTTCTGCTGCCCCAGCTAGGAGCCCCAGCTGTGCCACCCCCCCCCCAGCAGCACCGCCGATTCCATCTTCTGGGGGCCCAGCAGTGGCAGTTTAAAAGTGGCGGCTTTGTGCTGCCACTTTGGTACCTGCATCAGGCCATGTGCTTTGGTACACATGGCCTCCTGCTTTTGACCCTCCTCAACAGAAAGTTGTATTGGGAGGGGGCGGGGTGTCTAACTCTTAGGCAGAAAGGATGGTACAGTGCACAGAGTCACCAACAAGAGAGACCTGTAACTCCAATATGTGGCTCACTGAGCAAATCACCACCAGAAAAAATCACCTTTACAATAAGATCCTTAAGAGTCGCACCCCCCAAAGGTTCAAATGGAGCATCTACCAATATGAACACTACCAAATTGAGATCCCAAGCCAGAACACCATGTATGTGGGAAGTCAGAACTGCTTGACCACCCATAAGAACCGCACCATGTCTGAGTGGGCCGCCAGAAACACTGAGGTCAAAGTCCTATTCTTTCTCTCTTCTCTCTTTTTTTTTTTTTTTTAACTCCTCTGCACAAGCCAATGTGTAGTGAAATTTATATAATTAATTTTTTTTTTTTTAGATTTTGGATCCAATCGTCCTTTCAGTGCAGCCCAAACTGCACTGAGCTTGTTCCACTTGCTGGAGACTGAGCATACTGACTTAGGCTGGAACTGGGACACAACCCAGGAGTCTGGTCTGGACTAGAGGGATAATTTGTAAGCAGCAAATTATGCGCTCGCAACTACAGTGGGCACTGAATGACTGAGTGGAGCAGGCCTTACCCTATACCACTGTGGCTTCTGCATCTCCTTTGGCTCTCGCTGAGTGGTGAGAATCAGACAAGCTCTCAGGGCTGCCACAGCTCCTTCACGGATTGCCTGTTTGGAGTCCCACACTGCATAGAAAATGTTATCAAAGAAGGGCTGCACCTGCTGAAAGAAGAAGGTAGGAGCACTGACCGCCAGTTCTCGAAGCACCAGCACCTGCCAGGAAAGAAGTACAGAAAACTACAATCAATACACATCCCAGAGTTGTGCCTTCCTCCTAAGCAGCCATCAAATTACTCTAGCTCATAGCCACTCACAATCCTCCCCAGTGGCTAACAATTACATGCTTATTCTCTCCCACAATACACTCCAAGAACTATCTAAAATATTTTCATTTCCATGGGTTAGAAAAAAATTAGCACTGCCACTGTGTATGTGCAATTGGCACATCATGCCAGTTACTTACAGCAGCATGCCTCCGACCTTCATTTCTGTCCAGCCCCAACCATTCCAGTGCACGCTTCACCTCAAACTCCACATACTCGGCAGTAAAAGTATCTCCTGCCATTGCCAGGCGCCCCATAGCCTTGGATGCCATTTCCATGACAACAGTGTCACTGGAAGGTAGAAGGTTCCGTAAGTAGTTGGCAAACCTGCCAATGCGTGTTGCATTTCCTCCTTCCACGCCGATCAAGCACACTGTGGGAACAGAGACTTAAACGTTAAACTGCCTCATAATACAGTAAGCGTAGTTACTCACCTGTAACAGGTGTTTTCCAGGGACAGCAGGAATCAGTCCTAACATATGGGGTGACGTCGGCGCCGACTGAGCCCTCCTGCGGAGCAATTCCCCAGCTTCAAAGAAAGCCTTTGGGATTGAATCGCGCATGCGCGATCCCCTTCCCGTCCAAGGGTGCCATCTTGCTCAGTCAAATGACATAGCTAAAAAGACGGCAAAATGAATAAAAATCAATAGTAGGACTGCAACTCCAGGGGAGGAGGGAGGGTCGTGAGGACTGATTCCTGCTGTCCCTGGATAACACCTGTTACAGGTGAGTAACTACGCTTTCTCCAGGAACAAGCAGGAAGTCAGTCCTCACATATGGGACTCCCTAGCTATAGGCTACCAAGAACCCCTAGCTGAAAAATGGCTCCTTCTAGAAGAGCCGCAACAGCTGTGATAGGAATTCAGCGGAGACGCCACACCCCCGGTAGCCTGACACCAGAGGGCCGGAGAGTAGGAGTTGCCTAAACCTCAAATAAGTTACGGAGTACCGCGTGGCTGAAAGCACTGTCCCGTCGGGACTCTCTCCATCCAAGCAGTAATGGACTGCAAAAGTCTGGCTTGAAGACCAGGTTGCGGCCTGGCAGATGTCAGCCAGCAGAACAGAGTGGAAGTGAGCCACTGATACGGCCTTAGCCCTGGCACGGTGGGCCGTGACTCGACCCTGCAACGGGAGGTCGGCCCCCCTGTACGCCCAGGCAATGATGTCTGCCACCCAGGTGGACAGTGTGCGCTTGGAGACAGGTAGCCCCAGTTTACTGGGGTCATAAGAGACGAAGAGCTGGGTAGCCCTTCAATGTCCCCACATACGTTCCAGGTAGAAGGCTAGCCCTTACAATCAAGTGTATGCAGAACCGCCTCTGCCCGGCTGGCATGCGGTCTGGGAAAGAATGTCGGGAGAACCACCTCTTGGTTGAGGTGGAATGGAGAGACTACTTTTGGAAGAAACTTGGGATGTGTGCGCCGAAACCTGTTCCTATAAAACCGTGTGTATGGTCTTTCTGACACCAGAGCTTGTAGTTCACTCACTCAGATGTGAGTGCCAACAGGAAGAGCACCTTCCAGGAGAGGAAGCGTAGATGGCAAGCGGACATCGGCTCAAAGGGTGAGCGAGTAAGCTGTTGCAAGACCACATTCAAATCCCACTCAGTTGCCGGAGGATGAACCGGGGGTTTTAGTAGAAGACGACCTCTGAGGAATCTGGACATCAAGGGGTGAACCGAAAGAGGTTGTCCTTCCACTGGATATTGGTTTGCTGACAAAGCACTCAGGTGGACCCGGACAGAGTTAGACTTGAGGCCTAATTCTGAGAGGTGAAGCAGCTACTGTAACACCACTGGTACCAGACAAGAGAAAGTGTTTTCATTATGCTGGTTACACCACACTTCAAATCTACGCCACTTGAAGGCATAGGTTTTCCTAGTGGATTGCCTCCTTGAGGCCAGTAGCACTTCTTCCATGTTTTTAGGCAGGAGGAGAGAAGCCAGCATTACCCTTTCAGCAGCCATGCCATCAGGTTGAGGGACCTGAGGTTGGGGTGTAAGATAGAGCCCTGCTCCTGGGACAGGAGATCGGGCTGCGCCCCCAGAGGGAGTGGGGTTTCCAGTGCCAGCTGGAGGAGAAGCGGAAACCAAGGTTGTCTTGGCCATCTGGGAGCTACCAGGATGACCGAGGCCTTATCTTGAAGGATTTTGAATAGAGTCCGGGCCACCAGGGGCGTGGGAGGAAACGCATACAGGAGGCCCACAGACTAGGAAATCAGAAAAGCATCTGCAGCCAACCTGTGGGGGTGTGGCTGTCTGGAGCAAAAGTTGTGCAACTGATGATTCTGCGGGCTGGCAAAGAGATCTATGACCGGATGTCCCCAGCACTGGAAGATCTGCAGGGCTACTTCCAGATTCAGTTGCCATTCGTGAGGTTGGAGAATTCTGCTTAGCTTGTCTGTTAGGTAGTTCTCCTGACCCGGCAGGTAAACTGCTTTGAGACACATACCTTGTCGGATTGCCAAGGAACAGAGGTCCAGTGTCTCCTGACACAGGATGCGGGACCCTATCCCTCCCTGCTTGTTCACGTAGAACATAGCCACCTGGTTGTCTGTTTGTACTAAAACAGACTGATGTGAGAGAACATGAGAGAAGGTTTGAAGAGCTAGGCATATCACCCGGAGCTCTAGGAGGCTGATTTGTTGCGTCTTCTCTTGAGGAGACCACAACCCTTGAGTGCATAAGTCCTGGCAATGGGCTCCCCAGCCCAGCAGAGATGCATCTGTCATCAGCACTCTTGTGTACGAGGGAGGCTGGAAAGGCACTCCCTCGAGCAGGTTGGATGGCTGAAGCCACCAGGTCAGCGACTTCAGTAGTCGTTTGGACACTCTGACCCTGTCTCGGAGTCTTCCTGTGGCTTGTGTCCACTGATCTCTGAGGCACCACTGAGCTGTTCTCATGTGGAGACGGGCGTTTGGGGTCACATGAACCGTGGAGGCCATATGTCCTAGAAGGCGTAAAAAATGCCTCGCTGATATCTGAGACTTGTGGCCGATTTGGTGCACCAGCCCCAGAAGCCTCTGTGCTCTGCCCTCTGGTAGGTAAGCCTTCGCTTGAAGGGTGTCTAACCTTGACCCCTATGAACTCTAAATTTTGAGTGGGGATCAAAGTGAACTTTGCTTGATTTATGACAAAGCCTAGAAGCTGCGGTATGTTGATAGTGCGAGCTGTGGCCTGTCAGGCTTCTTGAGGCGACGGGGCCCTGATGAGCCAGTCATCCAGGTACAGGAAGACGAAAATTCCCTGGTTCCTGAGGAAGGCCACCACTACCGCTAGACATTTGGCAAACACTCTGGGGGCAGAGGCTAGGCCAAATGGAAGTACTCTGTACTGGAAATGGTTTCCTCCCACTACAAATCTGAGATATTGTCTGTGGTCTGGATGTATGAGGATGTGCATACAAGCATCCTTCAGGTCTAAAGAGCATAGCCAGTCTCCCTGGTGGAAGTGAGGCAGCAATATTCCAAGGGAAAGCATCTTGAACTTTTCCCTCACCAGGAACTTGTTTAAGTTTCGCAGGTCGAGGATGGGCCTGAGGCCTCCTGTTCTCTTTGGTATCAGGAAATACCTGGAGTAAAAGCCTTGTCCTAGCAGGCTGTGGGGCACCAGCTCCACCGCCTGATCCTCTAGAAGACCAGACAACTCCTGTAAGAGGAGGTTCCTGTGTAGAGGTGGTCTGAGAGGCTCTCCTGGAGAGTAGGAGGAAGGTATCTGGTTGAAGTGGAGCAAATAGCCCTTTTGGACTATTTGTAAGGCCCAGGCATCGGTGGTGATTGCAGGACACCTGTGGGCATACAGGGTCAACCTTCCTCCTGTGCAAAGCCTCACCCCTAGTTGGAGAGAGACTATGCTGTGACAGTCAAAAAACCCCTACCGGTTGGGAAGGAGCCGGTGCCTGGGGTTTGGAGGTCTTCTCCTTACGCGGGCCATGCCCCTGTCCCTTGGCCTGCTGCCCCTGTTGGGGAGCCAGGGAGGCCTGGTAAGTGGGGTAGTTGCGGTAAGCAGTACCCTTCCTTGGGAAAAAGGGCTTTTTACCCCAGCCCTTCTTTTTAGAAGGGGCAGAAGTCTTTTTGGAGAGTCCTGTCCGGGTCAAGTACTCTGTCTCGATTTCAGCAGCCTTCTCAGTCATGGATTTGCCAAAAAGGTTGTCAGCTCGGCAAGGAACATCGACCAACTTGTCCTGAACCCATGGCTCCAGGTCTGACAACATTAGCCACACCTGTTGTCGGGCACCGATGCTGGCTGCGACTACTCGAGACGAAGCCTCGAAGCCATCGTAGGCTGCTCGGGACAAACGTCAAGCACTGCAAGGGTTCCTCGGAGAGGCCAATCTCCTTTGCCAGGTCCCGTAAGTACATGCCCATGTACAGCTGGTATGTTTGGATACGGCATGATTGCATCGACCCCTGGTAGCACTTTCTGCCGAGGGCGTCCAGGTTCTGGGCCTCCCTGCCAGGGGGTACCGAGGAGTCCGTTTTTTGGCTCTCGAGCCTGTGCATGGCCGATTCCACAACCATGTAGTTGTGCGGCAGTTGTGCCTTTTGGAACCCAGAGCTCTTGCGGATTCGATAGATGGAATCGACCTGCTTGCTGAGAACCGGCATCGAGACCGGTGACTCCCACATGTGGAGCATCAGCCGTTCCAACATCGGAGGAGCCGGTACCGTAAGGGCTTCCCGAGGGGGAAAGTCATACTGGAGGGCTTTGAGCTCCTCGGCTCGAGGTTCCTCCTCGGTGTCTGCGGGAATGCCAAAGCCTTGGACATGTCCCTGATGAAGTCTGAGAACCGGGTATCCTCTGGGGGGAGGGGGACCTTCTCGGAGGCTCAGACCCCGGCGAGTCCGATGGGACATACCGGGTCCGGTGGGTGTTCAGGGACTCTTCATCTTCTGTTTCCCATGCTGAGTCCTCTGAGGAGGAATCGATGGGCTCCGGCCGTAAGGGCTTCAATCTTGACCGCCCCGACGCCGAGGGCACTGGCGTCGACGACCTCGGTCCCAAACGGGAGGTCGAGGGAGACCTCGGTCGAGGATCAACTCGAGCTCAAAGAGTCTCTAGGATTGGCTCGGCCTCCGGGGTCGACTTGGATGTAGAGGTCCCAGTGGTCGGGGTGGATGGACCGGTGAGACCGGCCATCAGCGCCCGCTGCTGCTCCATGCTACAAAGGCAGACATGCTGCGCTCCAAGGCCGTCATTCTGAGACCGAGCTCGGAAGACTCCACAGCCTCCGGCTCAGGTCCCGACGCAGTCGGGCCCGATGCCGATTCTCCCAGAGGAGAGTCAACAAGGACAACAGCAGTTACCTTCCTCGGCGTCTCCGGTTCCGTGCGAAGTACTTTTGCCGGGTGCTCCGGCTCCAAGGACCCAGGGCGGCGGTCAGGACTCCATGACCTGGTCCGTGAGGGCCCAGGCCGATCAGAGGCATCCAACGACGATGCCCTCGCAGGTTTCTTCTTCCTACGGTGTTCCCGCAAGGGAGACCCCCGCTCAGAAGACCCCCGACAATGCTCGGAGTCAGATAGCTCCCGAGACGTCGAGGCTTCTGACGAGGTCCGGACCCGGGTGGATTCGGACTCTGAGAAAATCCTTTCACACTGCTGCTGCCTACTTCTAAATGCCTTAGAGGACATGCATGGGCCACAGCCCTTCGGGTCATGGCTAGCCCCGAGGCAGCAGAGACAGCAGTCATGTGTGTCGGTGAGGGACATTAATTTTTTACACTGATCACACTTTTTAAAACCGCTCGCAGCCATCGGGGGAAAAAGGGCCCCTGAGAGGTCAAATGACCGGGCTGCCAGTGAAAAAGAAAAAGAGCGCAAACGCTAATCACGAAGGACAAAAACGAAAAATAAAGGCAGGACTTGATACCTGTGTACCGAACCGAGGTGGGAAGGGGAACCGGCGTCAAACCGGGCCGAAGAAGAGTATCTTCAGGAGTTTTGACGCACTTTTTCCGCAAGGGAAGTTGGACTATGGCCATTGGGCTCCGCAGAAAGGGAGACTGAGCAAGATGGCACCCTTGGGCGGGAAGGTGATCACGCATGCCCGACGCAATCCCAAAGGCTTTCTTTGAAAACTGGGGAATTACTCCGCACGAGGGCTCCGTTGGCGCCGACATCACCCCATATGTGAGGACTGACTTCCTGCTTTGTTCCTGGAGAATCATTTTTACCATTGTTTGCTGCTCAAAGAAACAGTGCCTCTACTCTTGCTGGTCTCACCCTCTATCTTCCTCAACCTCCTTTGCTTGTAATGATCCAACCCTAATCCCTTGGCACACCATAACTCAGTACAGCTCCCTCATTCTCCCCTACCTTTTTTGGAACACTTGTTCTGTACTTCTTCTGGCACCACATGACTCCCAGTGAGTTTGAGTCATGCACTGCCCATACTCTCATGTTATCCCTATCAGACTGTGAGAACAGCACAGGAGTTCTGGCCCTGCATGGCTCAAACTCACCAAGATCCATATGGTGTCGAAAGCAAGCAGAACAGTTATTCCAAAAGCAGCACCAGCAGCAAGCCTTCAGAGAAGATGAAGGGCAACTAATAAACTGATCAGAACAGACAGAGGTGGGAACAGGATGACTAATGGGAGAGGTGGATGGGGCTCGAGATTGGCTGGGATGGGGGATGGAGGAGAGGAGATGAGGGAGATAGTATACTGTGGGGAAAAAAAAAGTTATTCAGAAGACAAGCTGAAGGACAACTGTGTTGGGGAATAGTCTAGGAAAAGAGTGGGCTGAGGAGGAAGAAGCATGTTGGGAAGGAGACAGGATTGGAGGATAAACTCTTTGCCCAGTGCACATCTGCATTATCAAACAATCCTGGTTCTCACATTGAAGTTTAGTTTAAAAAAAGTGGTCCCTACTTGAAAAATAGCAAAAAGCATTGCTATAATCAATCTTTTGCATTCCAGAATAAATTGGCCTGGAGAGGAGGGCATCTCGGCCATTGCTCCGTGGTATCGTTTATTGGCCAGACTTAAAATGCATGTGTACTAGGCTCGTTAAGGAGCCTTCATCTGTTGCACCATACCAAGGACTGTCACTGCAATGATCATACTAGGCTAGGTGAGGAATTATAAAATAGGGGGATATCCCAGGGTAATTGCAAATAGAGGCTCATGGCATCCTAGCTCAAGAGAGGCCAGTTCCAACTGAGCTGGAAACCCAAAAGAGCAGGAGAAATATGCTGGGTCAAAAATACAACAATAATAAAAAGTTAGGCATCAGTCAAATGTTTTTATGAACAAGGGATATGGTTTTCTTTAGAATTTACTCTTTATTGCTTTTTTTGGCTCTTATACTTTAAGGGCCTGATATTTGAAAGGCACACGGTTCACAACCCTGCAAACTGTAAATAAGAACATAAGATATGCCATATACTGGGTCAGACCAAGGTCCATCAAGCCCAGCATCCCGCTTCCAACAGTGGCCAATCCAGATCACAAGAAGTTTCCCCAAAAAAAACATACAGGTTCCACAATGCTTGTATTGGGGCAAGTAGTGGATTTCCCAAGTCCTCTTTAAAAATGGTTTATGGACCTTTTCTCCCGGAACTTGTCCAAACTTTTTTTAAACCCAGCTCCACTAACAGCTTTTACTACATCCTCTGATAACCGAAATACCCGTTAAGTGAAAAATTATTTTCTATTATTAGTCTTAAGATGGCTACACTGTAGCTTCATTGCATGCCCCCTAATCTTTCTATTTTTTGATGGCATAAAACAATCAGTCTACGTTTTCCCATTCCACTCCATTCATTAATTTATAGATCTCTATCATATCTTCCCCCTCAGTCGTCTCTTTTCCAGGTTGAAAAGCCCTAACCTTTTAAGTCTCTCCTCATAAGAGGTATCCTTCCACCCCCTTTACCATTTTGGTAGCTTTTCTCTGTATCTTTTCTAATTCTGCTATAACCTTTTTAAGATATGACGATCAGAATTGCACACAATATTCAATATTCAAGGTGCTGTCACACCATGGAATGATACAGAGGCATTATAATATCCTTTGTTTTATTTTTTTATTCCTTTCCTTATGATTCCTAGTATTCTATATGCCTTCCTGGCTGCCGCTGCACTCTGTCTGGGCAGAGGGTTTCAATGTGCTATCCTCGATGATGCCTAAATCCTTTGCCTAGGTGGTGGTTCCTAATGTGGAATCTTGCATCGTGTAACCATAGTTTTGCACTTGTCCACATTAAATTTCATTTATTTGAACATGCAGTCTTCCAATTTATCAAGGTCCTCCTTGTTTTTAACAACTTTGATTAACTCATTCGTTATTCCCATTTCCAGGTCATTTACGAATATGTTAAAAAGCAGCAAACCAAGTAGTGTGGACATTATAAAGACACTGGATTACATTGCACATACGAGTGAACTAATAGCATATAAGAATCATAACCATGCCCAATATGATAAAGTGTGTGCAAGATATTTGACATGGAAGCGTGGAAAAGGATCTATTATAATAGGAGTAGTTATCGATGTGACATAACCGCTATAGGAGGAGTTATCGATGTGACCTAACCGCTATCTGGGATATTCAACAGCACTAACAGGGTTAACGGTTAGTAACGCTGAATATCCCCTCTTTTCCCTTACACTCCCCGATGCTAACTGCTTAGCATTGGGGTATGTCGGGGGCTTTCCGGGGAGGAGCGGAGGTGGCAACAATCGTTAACAGGGCAACAGCGATATTGCACGCTGTCCGATTAGCGACCTGCACCTAAAAGATAGGTGAGGCAAACTCTCATCTATCTTTAAGTGCAGAACTAAGACTTCCGGTGTGGTAATGAGCTGATCGGACGTGTGGTGGTCAGCTCCAGGCCCTTTCCCCAAACGGCAAATCTACCAGGCTGTAATGGGTAAATAACCTTGTTCCCACTGTGTCTCAGTGACGGGGAAACGAGAGAACCGCCAAGAGGTTTTTCTGAGCATTGGGGGAGTCTGATGGCCGCCAAACCGCCGAGGAGGGAGAAGCCCCAAGCCCCTGAAGTAAAGATGGCGGACAGAACACCTCGGAGCCCAGCCTCAGATAGCAACCCCTCGATGGTGGCTGAGGTCAGTGCTGCAGTAGTGTGGGCACTTGACGCACGTTTCTGTGAGCTGACAGAACAAATACAGAGCGTTAATCACAACATCTCAGAGTTCACTGGCCGTATGGAGCAGGCAGAGACTAGAATATCTGACCTGGAGGATACTCAGCAATCCCTGGCGGCACAAGTGAAGGCCTTGGAATCCACGGTAAAACAGCAGGCCGATAAGATGGATGACCTGGAGAATCGTGGGCGCCGTAAAAATCTGCGCTTCGTGGGGATTGCTGAGAGTCTGGCTGATAGCGCTCTACGTGGCTTCCTGATTGCATGGATAGAAGAAAACCTGAGCGGCAAGGTGACTGGCCCTATTAAGTTGGAACGAGTGCATCGTTTGGGCCCAAAGCGCGATCAGGACCGTCGGCCACGTGCCGTTATAGCTCGCTTTCTTGATTTTAGTCAGAAAGAGGAAGTTCTAAGAGCTGCTCGTGCCCGCCAGAGGCAACATATCATGAACTACGGGACAGCTATCTATATGCCAGACTTGAGCAGTAACTATTTGAGGTCACCTGGGTTGCCTTCTTGGGGTATACAGTATCTTTTCAGCAGTAAGGTTAAAGGTGGATCCTGCTAAAGAGTTTGTTGGTGTGGAATGGCCCCAAATCACTGTAACTAAAGGCAGTACAATCATTTGGGTCTGCTAATTTATCTGGGTCTATAATTTTCGTAAGGGAGAGTGTTATGTTTGTTTTTATTGATTTTTAGTACTGGGCTTCCTGAGCGGCCCTCTCCTCACTGAGTTTTGGTGAGTGGTCCCACGGATCTCTCTCTTTTGGGTTGGGGAATGGATGTGTGGGGGCGAATGGCTGAATGACTCGGGGCAGGCGTGCGAGTGTGATGGATTGTTTAAGGGGAGCAAATATCGGTGGGGGGTCTTGGTTCGGATGTAGGCAGGGGTGTTAGGGGGGTAGTGAGTTGGGGAGATTTCCTTTGAATGGCGGTTACATAGGCTTGGTACGAGGGGATTTCAGCAATTAGGGGTAGGCCTGAAATACCACAAGGGGAGGTTTAGTCTATGATTAGGCTAGGTGGAGTTGATAGCGGTTGGAGGGGGGGAGCTCAGAGGGGTGTAGGGGTTAGGGGAGGGGTGGGATTGGGGGTGGGGGGAAAGGGGGGGAATTGTCGCGGTCTACAGCCCTCACATATGTTCGGCCATTTCACTTGGGGGATCCGTGGGAGGAGGCCCTGGGCTGGGGGGGTTTCCTCTAAGCGTATGTGGCTTATGTGGATATTTGAGCCTCAAATAGACCTATGATAGTTGAGACATGTTGAAGGTCTTTTCTTGGAATGTTTGTGGACTAGGTAGCCCCATCAAGAGATATAAAATATTGAAAGCATTGGCCAGACATCAATGTGACATTGCGCTACTGCAGGAAACGCATCAGACGGCGGAGGAGCACGCCAAACTCTGTAGACTGGGTGGGACAGGTCTGGGGGGCTCCCGCCTTGGGTAAGAAAGGTGGAGTGGTCATTCTGGATCACAAACGGGTGCGCTTTACGTTAATGCGGCAGGTTGTGGACCCACATGGGAGATTTTTGTTATTGCGTGGTCTGCTGGAAGATTGGGAGATAATTTTGGGTGACTTGTATGGCCCTAACACGAGAGATCCGGATTTCTTCAATCGGCTCGCGGCCAAAGTCGAACAACTGCCAGACGTACCACTGCTCTTGGGCGGGGATTTCAATGGGGTCTTCGACGTGGATCTTGATACCTCGAGAGGCAGCGGCACCCGTGAACGGCAGCTTCTTGCCCGGACCTTGCAGAGTTTTCAGACTAGGTTGGGTCTGGTAGATCCCTGGAGATTTCTACATCCCCTTGAAAAGGATTTTACTCATTCGTCGCAGGCGCATAGTACCAGTGCGCGCATTGATTATCTCTTGATCTCAGCGAGTCAGTTTGCGGGTGCTGGGGATGCTCAGATAGGTCCTCTTGAGATTTCGGATCATGCTATGATTTGGTTGGAGCTGCAATGGGGGGAAGTAACTGGTTTCATGCGTATATGGCGATTCCCAATTGAATTTTATAAGGATACCCAATTTTAGCGATTTCTGCGTCAACGCTGGCAGGAATTTGAGGAAAATCACCAGGCTCATAGAGACGATCCGGAATTGGTGTGGGAAACGGCTAAAGTGGTGCTAAGGGGGGAGATAATTGGTTATGTAGCCCGGAAGCGAAGATTGATAGCGGAGCAAATAATTAAGCTAGAGAAACAAGTCACTCGGGCACGACGTCTTAGTGGGCACACCCCCACGATGTCTAATAAGAAGAGACTGTGGGAGCTTCAGGTTGCTTTGAACGAATTGCTGCATCAACGAGCTAAGAAATCCATAATGTACTATAAATATAAGCTACACTGTTTTGGAGATAAACCAGGTACATTGTTAGGTAGGTGTTTGAAGGGTCCACGCAGTGGACGGTTGGTAGCAGCTCTTCGGGATGAGCAAGGTAGACTCCAAAATAAAAAGGAGGCGATAAGTGAGGTGTTTAAGGGTTTTTTCCAAAAATTATATGCTGCAGAGGAGATAACACCCTCTATGATGGAAACTTATTTGCAAGGCATGGAGCTGCCACAGGTAACGGCGGAGCAGTGTGCCCTTTTGGGACAGCCCATAACACTACAAGAGGTGCAGCAGGTGGTCTCGTCTGCTAGCTGTTATAAAGCTCCTGGCCAGATGGCTACGGGGCGGAATTTTATAAAATACTTTCTGAATGGGTGGGCCCTATGCTAGTGGAGACGTATCAGAGACGAACGGAGAGGGGTGCCATGAAATGGGGGGACAATCAGGCGTACATTACGATGATCCCCAAACCTGGTAAGGACCTGTCACAGGCGGCCTCTTATCGGCCAATTTCTTTGTTGAATTTTGATATGAAGATTCTGGCGAAAATCCTGGCTGAAAGATTAGCGGTCTTGATGGGGGATTTAGTGCATGAGTCGCAAGCGGGCTTTATTAGGGGGCGATATGAGGTTCGTAATTTGCGTAGAATATTAGCGTCTCTGGAGTGGGTGCATGCGAGACAAGTGCAGTCACTATTGGTGAGCTTTGACGCCGAAAAGGCATTTGATAGGGTCAATTGGCAGTATCTTCATTATTTGTTACCGCGGTATGGCTTGGGTCCTTCCTTTTGTGGGATGGTGAAGAGCCTTTATGTGAACCCGAAAGTTCGGGTGCTCTATAACAGGGTCCTCTCGGATCAGTTCTCTTTGTATAGAGGTACTAGACAGGGCTGTCCCTTGTCACCTTTACTGTTTGTTTTAACTTTGGACCCCCTCATTCGTAGAATAGAATCCGATAAGAATATTTGTGGGGTGGACATAGGTACGCAAGGTTTTAAGATATCGGCGTTCGCAGACGACATGTAGGTGCACCTGCTTGCCCCCCGAGAGTCTTTGCCACGACTCATGACCGAGTTTGCGGAATATGGTAGGTTTGCGGGCCTTCGTATCAATACAGAAAAATCGGAGGCCTTAGATGTGGGGGGCCGGCTGCGGGGAGGGTGGAGCGGGCATTTCCCTTTGAAATGGGCGGAACAGCACTTTGTTTATCTCGGTATTGTCCTGACCAGCCTCCCTAGGGAGTTATACCTTACGAACTTTGAAAAAATTCTGTCCGGGGTGCGAACTCAATTAAGAGCCTGGAATCCCTTGCCGCTGTCACTTTTAGGGAGGGTGGCCGCAGTAAAGATGGTGGTCCTACCACGAATCCTATATTGGCTGCAGACCTTGCCAGTTTGGTTGTTGCGTCGAGATTTGCGCCGCTTGGAAAGAGAAATACAGGGATTTTTGTGGAGGGGGGCTAGAGCTCGCATACCGATGAGCCGTATGATTGGACCTTGGCGTAGAGGAGGTATTGGCCTGCCCGATCTATGGTTATATGCTTTGGCCTGTCAGGCGCGCCATGTGGGAGATTGGTTGGGGGGGACAGATATTTATACACCTAGGGCTTTGGAGATGGCTGTGGTCACCCCATTTTCATTGCTGGGGATTCTGCACTTAGAGAGTGCTTATTTGCCTAGTGGAACTCAACATCATGTCCTGATGAACGCAGTGCGCTGTACTTGGCGACAGTTGAATGGCTATTGGAATCGGGACTGGAAGGTCTCGAGTTGGTTGCCATTGTGTGGTAACGTGCATTTTACTCCAGGCTCTGAATCTCAAGCATTTCAGTCTTGGGGAGCGCAGGGATTGCGGACTGTAGGCCATGTTGTGGATCTATCGGGTAAGTGCAAAACCTTTTTTGGAGTTGTGCGAGGAGTACGAGCTCTCTTCCCGTCAATACTTTGCTTATCTACAAATTGTCCATTATGTGGCCTCACTACCTAGGGAGGAACTTACGGCAGACCGCTCAGAGCAAATTCTTGCATTTTTTGATATTGGGGGTGATGCTCCGCCGTCGATAGCGCGGTTGAAGACCAGGCTTGAGTGTTTTGGTGTGGTGCCGGATTACGACCGGGTTGAGCAGGCCTGGGCCTGGGAGATGGGACGAGAGGCCCCACGTGGAACCCTTCTTGTGTGGCCCTGAGGCGATTAGTTACTCTAGCGCAGGGGTCTCAAACTCAAATTGCTTTGAGGGCCAAATGAGGACTTGTAGAGTAACCCGGGGGCCGCACAAGACGCAGGCCACATTTGCATAAGGGCATCATTTGCATAAGGGCACATTTGCATAAATATTTGCATAATGTTACCATACACTAACTTTTAGTAAACATGCCTCTTAATGAGTGTATGGATAAAGAAAGACTAAAAGATTTCTACATTACTATAAACCAGTGCCAACCACCAGGCACATTAGGAACTACTAGAAACACTGCTCATTTAGAACCCATAGCAAACCTGCCGTGTCCTAACAGCACTACCAGGACTCACAAAGCACCATACCCTAACTATCAAAAGGCAACACTGCAAATATTAAATCAACACATTTCAGAGAATAACAATACATGACCTACTCGGGAAAGAGAACAAGTGGCAATGTCAAATAGGAATTACATAAACAGAATACCTCAGCTCAGTTACACATGCAGAACATACACCATCACCAAACAAGGAATCACAATTTAGAAACAGGAAGACAATTAAACTGGGAACCCCAAAAGCCAAACTTAGAATGTACAACACTGTAGAAATAAAACTATACATTGATTTCCTCTTGTATTAAATAAAGTGCAGACGTTAAAGATGCACATTTCCAAGAGCTGACATATTTCAGTTAATAAATTCAAAATAAAGAGATATTTTTCTACCTTTTGTGCATTTTTTTTTCAGTTGCAATTGTTCCAGCCACTTTCTTCTGGTTTCTTCGTGTCTTCTGCTAACTCTCCATCGTCTGCTGTCCATTTGTCCTTTCTTCTTTCCTAGTTTTTTTCCATTCTCTCTACATCTGCTTTAACATACTAATCATTCTCCTTTTGCTCTTTCCTCATTCCTATTTCATCCACTCAAATTTTACCCCTCCATCCTCAATCCCCACTTACTCTCCCAATACCCGGCCAATTGTAGATTTTTCTTCCCTCCCACACTAAATATATTTCCCCTCTCCATTTCACTCTCCCAGCCTCATCCCATTCTAATCGTCCCCCAACATCAACTCCCTTCTAGCTCCTGCCCCACCCAGCATCCGCTCCCTTCTAGTCCCCGCATCATCAGCCCATTTCCAGTCCTAGCTCCCTCCCCTCCCAGCCCATTTCCTTTCCAAGCCCCCTTCCACTCAGCCCATTACCATTCCAAGACCCTGTCCCCATCAGCTATTTGCAGTTCAAGCTCCCCCTTCTACTCGGCCCATTTCCAGTCATAGCACCCCCCCCAGTCCATTACCAGTTCTAGCCCCCCCCCCCATAGCCCATTATCGGTCCTAAGCCCCCCAACAGCCCACTTCCAGGCCTAACCCTTCCATCGCCCCATCTTCATTCTTAGCCCCCCCATAACACCATTTTCAGTCTTAGCCCCCCAATCAGACCACCTCCAGTCCTAACCCCCATCACCCCATTTCCAGTCCTACCCCCCCCCAGCAGCCCACATCAAGTCCTGCTCCCCCCCCCAGCAGCCCACATCAAGTCCTGCTCCCCCCCCAGCAGCCCACATCAAGTCCTGCTCCCCCCCCAGCAGCCCACATCAAGTCCTGCTCCCCCCCCCCCAGCAGCCCACATCAAGTCCTGCTCCCCCCCAGCAGCCCACATCAAGTCCTACTCCCTCCCTCCCTCCCTCCCCCCGGCAGATCCCTTCCTGCTTGCCTGCCTGCCTTGCTTGTGAGTTCTTCTCTGCTTCGGCTTTCAGAGCCGCGAAGGGAGAGCTTCTCCCTCGCGACTCTTTTAAGCTCGCCGGGGCAGATGGGGAAATTACCAACAGCCCCGGCGAGCGTAACAGAGTCGCGAAGCAGAGAAGAACTCACAAGCAAGGCAAGCAGGAAGGGATGGGGGCGGGACTTGCGATATTGCTGCTACCGCCGCGGCAGCAGCCAGCTTTTTTGTAAAGTTTAATTTTCCCGCGGCGGCAGCAGCAGCAGAAGCCAGTTTTTTTTTTTCCTGGGCATCGCGGGCCGAAGCCGGTTTTTTTTTTTCCTGGCCATCGCGGGCCGCACAAAGGTCTCTCGCGGGCCGCGTGTTTGAGACCCCTGCTCTAGCGGAAGGGGCCCGTTGGCGGGAGGTACAATATAAAGCGTTAACCCGGGTTCATTTCTCGCCTAGACGGGCCTTGCGTAGTCATATTACCCAGGATGGGTCTTGCCCTAGATGTTCTGAGCCACCGGCTGACTTAACCCATATGTGGTGGACATGTAGGCGTATTTGCCCTTATTGGTCCCGTATCCATCATTGCCTGGTGGGGTTGTTACATCAGCGTTTCCCCTGGACGGGATCGTTGGTACTCTTGGACCAGTTGAATCAGACCATGCCGAAAGGGAGAGGGGAGCGGCTGCTGGTGCATAAGGCCTGTTTGGTGGGGAAAGGCCCGATACTACATATATGGCGGGATAATTCCCCGCCTACTTTCCTGGAGTGGCGCAATAGTTTTCACCATCTGATGCTGACTGAACACTGGAGAGCTAGGGGCCAGATGAAGAGGTGGTCCACTTTCATGTTAATATGGGAACCTTATATTCAGAGTCTAGGGCCGTATTGTAGGAACGAAGTGTTTAATGTGGGCTCTTAGTGGTATCGGAAGAATAGAAGATGACTAGCGGGGGCAAGTTGGGGGCGGCTCCCAATGAGGTTGAATAGGGCTGATTCGGGGGGGGGGGGCTGTAGACTGCGACGGGGTGGGGAAGGGAGGGGGGTGTTCCTTTCGTTAAAAAAAAAAGAAAATGTAATAACTATAGAAATGCTTCTCGATGCCATGTAAAGCTGTATAAAATAGTTTCCCGTGGCAGGGATAAGAGTATACCCTGCTCGGGGGTTTGTTGTTTGTCTTGATGATGGCTGTTATTTTCTCTTTGTTGTTAATAAATAAAATTTATTTTAAAAAAGTGCAGAACTAATCGGGCAATATGTAATAATCATGGCTGCTCAGTTATTGACTGCGGCTAACAGGCAGTGCGGCGATCCTAGATATTCAATGCCCGGGCAGCATATGACTCCGGCACTGTATATCTGGAGTTAGAGGTCGGTAGGGAGGGCTATGCGTATAGCCCTCCTAACTCAATAGCGGGCCCTAAGCAACTTTCTGCATGGAAGGCCCTAAATTGCCCAAATTAGCATGTTAAGAATAGGCAGGATCAAAAAAGTATATTGTACCATACTGGGCCACACCAAGGAGCTCTTATCCCTGGTAACTCTGTCCTCTGATCACCCAGGCAGCCTGCACCACAGCAAGATCTCTTCCTCCAGATGGCCCCCAAGCATGCTGTCCTTTAACAATGGCCCCATGATTAACTGCACCAACACATCCTCCTCTCCCAGCAGCCCTATTTTGATACCTTTATGCACTTTAGTTTTTGAGGGGACTGTGTGTGGATAAGTAACTGCTTGCTGATGGTAATGAGTATTTTCTTATATTCTCTGTAGTACTCTAATCTGTCAAAAAATACAGAAAATGACAGCAGATAAAGACCATACAGCTATCTAGTCTGCCCATTCATACATATCAACTACTAAGCTCTATGGGCCCAATATTCAGCAGCGGGGGCTAGCATGATTACAGTAGCTAGCCATTACAGACAACTCATGTTTATATTGGAGATAGTTGTAGATAGCTGTAGATAGTTCCCCCAGGTTGAAATCCAAGCTGTATCACCTGTTCAATGTAAGTGCTCAACAGTTCTCCTGTTCCGCACACAACTGTTATCTGTAAACCGCACTGATTTTAAAGAGCGCGTATATAAAAGCAATAAAATAAAATAAATAAATAAATAGTTGCTGAATAATAAACCTGGATATTAAATGCCGGGGCCTTATCTGGTCACCAAAATTGAATATTTAGGTTGGCTGGTGAATCAGGACGTTAACTGGGTAGCAGAAATATTCAGCTGCTTCTTGGTTATCCCTTGGCGGCAAACGTTAGGCATATTAAAGTCCATCCTAACTTTCACCACTGAGGGATAACCAAGCAGCGGCTGAATATCGCTGCTGACCAGTTATCCTCAGGAGTTGCCCATGGAAGGCCCCGATGCCACTTGGGGCGCTGATGCTAGCCAGTTAGCAGCACCCGTGAATATTCAGCGGCACTAACCGCGTTAGTACGTACTGCAGTATACCGTCTTAACCACATTTACACAGTTAGCAGGTCTGCAAACCATGTAAATGCCTTTGAATAATTGGGCCCTACAATTCTTTTCTCTCCCTTAGAGATGCTATATGCTTGTTCCATGCTTTCTTGAATTCAGAATCAGTCGTAGGTCGGCACCACTCCACTGGGAGGCCATTTCATACACCCACCATCCTTTCCATTAAGAAATATTTACTTAGATTACTCCCGAATCTATCCCCTTTCACCTTCATCTAATGCCCCCTCACTTCAAAGCTCTATCATAACTCTCCTCTTCCACCTTTCTTTCAAAGTATACATATTGAGATCTTTAAGTCTGCCCCCATTTGTTTTATGTCATAAGAACATAAGATATGCCATACTGGGTCAGACCAAGGTCAATCAAGCCCAGTATCCTGTTTCCAACAGTGGCCAATCTAGGTCATACGTACCTAGCAGTTTCCCCAAAAGATACAGGTTCCGCAATGCTTGTACTGGGACAAGCACTGATATCCTGGGTCCCCTTCTTAATAATGGTTTATGGACCTTTCCTCCAGGAACTTGTCCAAACCTTTTTTAAACCCAGCTACACTAACAGCCTTTACTACATCCTCCGGTAACAAATTCCAGAGTTTGATTACACGTTGACTGAAGAAATATTTTCTTTTATTAGTTTTAAATAGTATACCCTGTAGCTTCATTGCATGTCCCCTAGTCTTTCTATATTCTGATAACGTAAACAATCGATCTACCTTTACCCGTTCCACTCCGTTCATTAATTTATAGACTTCTATCATATCTCCCCTCAGCCTTCTCTTTTCCAGGTTAAAGAGCCCTAACCTTTTTAGCCTTTCTTCATAGAGTATCCTTCCATCCCCTTTACCATTTTGGTGGCTCTTCTCTGAACCTTTTCTAATAACGCTATATCCTTTTTAAGATACGGCGACCAGAATTGCACACAATATTCAAGGTGTGGTCTCACCATGGAACGATATAGAGGCATTATAATATCTTTTGTTTTATTTTCCATTCCTTTCCTTATGATACCTAGCATTCTATTTGCTCTCTTGGCTGCCGCAGCACACTGGGCCGAGGGTTTTAACATGCTATCCACAATGACCCCTAAATCTTTTTCCTGGGTGGTGGTTCCTAATGTGGAACCTTGCATCGTGTAACCATAGTTTGGGTTGTTTTTCCCTAGGTGCATAACTTTGCACTTGTCCACATTAAATTTCATCTGCAATTTTGATGCCCAGTCTTACAATTTATCAAGATCCTCTTGCAATTTTCCACAATCCTCTTGGGTTTTAACAACTTTAAATAGTTTTGTCTCATCTGCAAATTTGATAACCTCACTCGTTATTCCACTTTCCAGGTCATTTATGAATATGTCAAAAAGCAGCGGACCCAGCACAGATCCCTGGGGTACACCACTATTCACTTTTCTCCATTGGGAAAATTGGCCATTTAGCCCAACCCTCTGCTTTCTATCTTTTAACCAGTTCTTGATCCACAGTAGTACACTGCCTCCTATCCCATGACTCTTTAGTTTTGCCAAAAGTCTCTGATGAGGGACCTTGTCAAAGGCTTTCTGAAAGTCCAGATATACTATATCAACCGACTCAACTTTGTCCACCTGTTTATTCACACTTTCAAAAAAAACATAATAGATTAGTAAGACAAGATCTTCCTTGTCTAAAACCATGTTGGCTTTCTCCCATTAGGCCATGACTATCTACATGCTGAGTAATTTTATTCTTTATGATGGTTTCTACCATTTTTCCCGGTACTGACGTCAGGCTCACCGGTCTGTAGTTTCCCGGATCACCCCTGGAACCCTTTTTAAAAATTGGTGTTACATTGGCGATCCTCCAATCTTCAGGTATTACAGATGATTTTAATGAAAATTCACAGATTACTAATAGCAGGTCTGCAATCTCATATTTCTGTTCTTTCAACACCCTTGGATGTATATCTGGGGTCACCAACCTCCAGAGGGCCGCGGGCCACACAGCCGACTACCGGGAGCCTCGCGGGCCGCACCCCCCTTCTCCCCGCCCCCGCGAAAAAAAACAACAAACGCAAAATTATGAAAACAATGGCTGATCACCTTTATTGAATTTAATGAGATGGCTGATGATTCATGCTAGCAGACAAACGCTTAAAGTCCGGCTTCACAGATGACACTGACAGGAGAAGGGACGCTTGCAGGTGGTCGTCGGTGAGCTGCGAGCGCATGGATACAATAGCGGGAATCCTTGGCGGGCCGCACGTAATGTTAACCGGGGTAGAGCCTCGCGGGCCGCATGAAGGGACCTCGTGGGCCGCATGCGGCCCGCGGGCCGCAGGTTGGTGACCCCTGATGTATATCATCCGGCCCAAGTGGTTTGCTACTCTTCAGTTTATCTAATAGTTCTAATACATCTTCCCAATGTATTGATATTTCCTTCAATTCTTCCGCACCTTTAAATACCACTTCAGTCATGGGTCACATCCCTACATCTTCCTCAGTAAAGACCGAAGCAAAGAATTCATTCAGTCTCTCCGCTATCGCCTTGTCGCCTCTTAGTGCCCCTTTATCATCTAATGGACCAAATGACTCTCTCACAGAATTTTTGCTACGAATGTACTTGAAAAAAATCTTTATTTCGCGTTTTTGCTTCCGCAGCAAGCTTCTTCTAAATTCTCCCTTTGCCTGCTTTATCAATGCCTTGTATTTGACTTGCCAGTGCTTGTGCTGTTTCCAGGTTTCGTCGTTTGGCTCTTTTTTCCATTTCCTGAAAGATGCTTTTTTTGGCAACAACCACCTCTCTGACCTCCCCTTTAAACCATGCTGGCAGTTTTTTGGACTTCTTCCACTTTTCTTAAAGCGTGGAATACAGCTGGTCTGGGCTTCCAAGATAGTATTTTTCAACACCACCGAAGCTTGATGTAAGTCTTTAACCTTTGCAACTGCTCCTTAAATAGTCTTTTCTTAACTATTTTCCTCATTTTATCATAGTCTCCCTTTCGAAAGTTAAAGGTAGTACTGTGGATTTCCTTACTATCTCTCCTCCACTAATTAAATCAAAGGTGATCATACTATAATCACAATTGCCAAGTGGTCCCAACACCCTTATCTCTTGCACTAGATCTGGTGTTCCACTAAGGACTAGGTCCAGTATGGCTTCCCCTCTGGTCGGTTCATGAACCAGCTGCTCTAAGAAGCAGTCATTTATGTCATCTAGGAACTTTATCTCCCTAGCATGTCCTGCCGTGACACTGACCCAGTCGATACCGGGGTAATTGAAATCAGCCATTATTATTACTGTGCTATAACGTTTGTTAGCTTCCTTGATTTCTTTGAGCATTTCATCATCCATTTGTTCATTCTGGCCAGGCAGTCGATAGTACACCCCCACTGCCATCGCCTTCCCCTTTTTACATGGAATTTCAATCCATAGAGATTCTACAGCAAATTTTGTTTCCTGCAAAACTTTAATCCTTTCTGACTCAATGCCCTCTCTAACATAGAGTGCAACCCCTCCACCAATTTGATCAGCTCTATCATTACGATATAGTTTGTATCCAGGTATCACAGTGTCCCACTGGTTGTCCTCCTTCCACCATGTCTCTGATATTCCAATCATATCTAACCTCTCATTTAGTGCTATATATTCTAACTCTCCCATCTTATTTTTTAGACTTCTAGAATTTGCATACAAGCATTTTAGAGACTGTATTTTATTCATATTAGTTTGGTTGTTGGTAGACATGGGTAACTGGGATCTTTAAGCTCTGTCTGCTCCATACTCGAGGGCATTTGGGCTACTTTACTCTTTTTTGGAACTTCTCTGCTTTTGGTAGTATCCTTCAAGGATACATTCTTCCGAACCATCCGCTCTTGGGCGACTGTCGGCTTTTCCCTATTATCTAGTTTAAAAGCTGCTCTCTCTCCTTTTTAAAGGTTAATGCCAGCAGCCTGGTTCCATCCCGGTTAAGGTGAAGCCCATCCCTTCGGAAGAGCCCCTCCTTTCCCCAGAATATTCCCCAGTTCCTAACAAATCCAAAACCCTCATCTCTGCACCATTGTCTCATCCACGCATTGAGACTCCGGAGCTCTGCCTGCCTTTTGGGTCCTGCACGTGGAACGGGAAGCATTTCGGAGAATGCTACCCTGGAAGTTCTGGATTTCAACTTCCTACCTAAAAGCCTAAATTTAGCCTCCAGAACCTCCCTACCACATTTTCCTATGTCATTGGTACCGACATGTACCAAGACAGCAGACTCCTCCCCAGCACTATCTAAGACCTTATCTAGGTGGCGCGTGAGGTCCGCTACCTTTGCACCAGGCAGGCATGTTACCAGGCGATCCTCACGTCCACCAGCCACCCAGCTATCTACATGCCTAATGATCGAATCACCAACTATAATGGCTGTCCTAACCCTTCCCTCATGGGCACATGGCCCTGGAGAAACTATGTCACCTACATAGTTTCATTTTTTGCTAACATTACTAGTGGGAAGGGGTAATAGTTTATCAGGGAATAAAAGTCAAGACTGGGAATTTAACCTCTCCATCCACTTTGTTGCAAGTTCCTTGTGGATTTTCTTCTTATCTCTCCCAGAACACTTTTAGTGTATGTTCTGGTGGATCCTCCTCTACTGCCATCCCGCTTTCAGTAGGTGTACCTCAGGGCTCTCTCTTGGGACCCCTACTTTTCTCTCTCTGCACTCAGTCCCTTGGTGCACTTGAACTTATTTTCTTCCATAGTTTTCAATATCATCTTTATGCTGATGACTCTTAAATCTACTTCTCTGCACCTGAAATCTCTCCAAGAATCCAGTCCCGGATTTCTGCCCGCTTATCCAACATTGCTGTCTGGATGTCTCACCACCTGAAATTACATGGCCAAAACTGAGCTTCTTATTTTTCCCCCTAAATGTACCTTCTCCCTTCCTTTCTCTATTTCTGTGGATGACACTACACTCCTCCCCATTTCCTCAGTTCACAACCTTGGGGATATCTTCGACTCTAATCTCTCTTTCTCCAGGCACATCCAACAGATGACTAAAACCTGCCGCTTCTTTCTCTATAACATCAACAAAATTCATCCCTACCTTTCTACTCACACTACTAAGACCCTTATCCACTCACTAGTCACCTCCCACCTTGACTATTGTAATTTGCTCCTTGCTGTCTCCCCCTGAATCATTTCTCCCCCTTCAAACTGTTCAAAACTCAGCTGCATGGGTCATCTTCCGCCAGTGTCACTATGCTCATGTAACCCACTTCTCAAATCACTTCACTGCTCCCTATCAGTTTCCGCATCCAGTTCAAACTTCTACTGATCTACAATTGCATTCAGTCTGTGGCTCCTCACTCTATACTCCTCCTCGAGAACTCTGCTCCTCTGGCAGATCCCTTTTATCTGTGCCCTTCTCTGCCACTGCCAACTCCAGACTTCGTTCATTCCATCTTGCTGCTCCATATGTTTGGAACAAACTACCTGAATCTGTGCATCAGGCTCATTCTCTAGCCCTATTCAAACTCAGGCTAAAACTCCATCTCTTTGAAGCCACTTTTGGATCCCGATGCTCCTCACTCTCTTGTCCACTACTTATGTGCATCTTACCATACTCTTGTCACCAGTTTCACTATGTGTTTTGTCTTGATTAGATTGCAAGCTCTGATGAGCAGGGACTGTGTCTTATATCTATATGTATAGTGCTGAGTACACCTTATAGCGCTATGCAAATGATTAGTAGTAGTAGCAGCAGCATTGGGATTGTACTAGAGATGCTGAATTTCATAATCAATGCCTCCTTCCCTCCCACCAGGTGCATGATGTCTTTAATCTATTGACATCGCTGTCCATTTTAGAGGAATAGCCATAAGCAGACCTCTGCTACTAGGCTTGCATCAAAGGAGCATGTTAATTGTGTGGTTTTTCAACACGGTTATTATTCTCTAACCATGGACAAATCAGTATTCAATCCAGTTTGATTTCTATGGAAAAAAGGCAGAAAGTAGGATAAAGATGGAAATAGAGAGGTTCAATTTAGAAGAAAGACTTACCAAAGTCAATTGTAGAGGCAGATTTGGGGACAATGCTTCTGTTTATCAAATAGGTAATAGAGATCAGCTTGAGTACTACTGCTCCAGAAAACACAATGGATCCAATATTTAAAGGATTTATGCCCCTAACTTTGAGACTTATAGGCCCGATCTTGCAAGAGGTGCAGAAGGTGGCGATAACCGGCTAATGAAACCTGCACAGAAGAGGACACGAATCGCGAGTTAGCTGTAGGACACACGGGCATGGATGGAAAAAGGCCGGCTATGGTAGATCCCCCACTGGCATCCAAATCTGGGTATGCAGATGGGAAGCAAACATCCATATTAGACATACCCGCACAAGGTGGAGTAAATGCAAAATGAACAGATAAGAAGTGCAGGGTGCAGAGGGAAGCACAGTGATGGAAAGGCAGGCAAGGTCAATATTCCATCATACCCGGGTAGTGGTGCAATAACCGCGTATTATAGAATATGTGCCACCAGCAGATAGCCGGGTGTACCACTGGCCCCACCATAGAGTCCCATAACCAGTTATATCACATCACATGTGCGAATGCATACTGTACGTGCAGGAGCCCCCTCTGGCTGGGCAGATACACAACAGCAGTATGATGGCAAGAAGAGCAAGCAACTTTAGCCTCGTGACACAAGAGCTCTCCCTGTTACAGGTTCAAGACCATCCAGGGGAATTGTTATACAAAAGCAAAACCATGAGTGGGGGAATCAAACATGCACAAAAATATATTACCATTTCTCTGATCCATGTGTTTGACAGGCCTGTTGTGGGGGCAGTTCCAGCTTTTGCATGTTGTGAGTGTGTCACCACTGCTATTGTACCAAGTGTCCTGAGGCCTGGTGCAACATGCACGCAATACAGAAGTAAACAGCAGGGAAATCATGTTGCAAACGTTGTTGCCTGCACAGCTGTAGATTATGCCAGCACAGAAATAGGAGCTAAAGTACCTGCACCTGGCCATTCCCCTGTGTGGTGTCACCTTCGCCCATGTTCCACACATATCACCACCTGTTCCAGAGCTAGAACGTGATGTACAGCATGACAAAGTAGCCCTGTGCAACAATCATACAAATGCAACCCAACACACAATACACAAACCAGGGCCTCATGCGCCAGAAGTGGTGCCATAGAGTCAATGATAGATGGTAAGAGTGGGGACAAGATAAGGAGGACAAGGGGGCTAGGGAGAGTGAAAGAGAGGGGAGGAAGGGCTGGGTTGCAGAATGAGGGGGATGGTGTAAACAGGCATGGATGAGTAGGGATGGTACAGAGCAGGGTTTTGGTTGTGAAAAGAGATTAAGATATGTGCTCATGAAAGTGAAGGCACAGAGTAGGGGCACTGAGGGCGTTTGTAGGGGGCAGTAAGAGGGTAACTGCTGAATGGAGATGGCCCTATGGGGTCCAGAGGTGACAGACAGTTATGTGAGGTAGCATTTGCAGGGCCAAGCAGCAGCCACAATGTGCTGATGCTCAGAGGACTGTGAAGGCATATGGGTGATGTGGAGATGATAGAGGGAGCAACCAGGTAGTGTCCATGAAGCTCCACATATAGTGACATACATTACAAAAAAATACAAACAGAGCAACATATGCCCTGCAAGGGGCCAATATGTGAAAAAGTATCCCAGGTTTGGGATGCAGTGTGAAAAACCTGTAGATGGCCTGGTTAGGGAGCAGTACCATCACAATGGTAGTACATAGAAACATGACGACAAAAAAATACCACATGGCCTATCTAGTCTGCCCTTCCATATCAAACACTAAAGTCCCTTCTTTTCCCTTCAGAGATAGTCTGTGCTTATCCCATGCATTTTTTTTTAATTCAGATATTGTCCTCATCTCTACTACCTCCACTGGGAGACTATTCCATGCATCTACTACTATTTACGTAAAAAAATATTTCCACATATTACTCCTGAGTCTATACTCTTTCATCCTCATCCCATGCCCCCTCGTTGCAGAGCTTGCTTTCAATCGAAAGAGGCTCTCCTCTTATGCACTTCTCCTCGATCCCGCCTTTCCTCTAACGTATACATATTAAGATCTTTAAGTCTGTCCTCATATGCTTTATAATGAAGACCACTAACCATTTTAGTAGCCACCATTTGGACAGACTACATCCTGTTTATGTCTTTTTGAAGGTGTGGTCTCCAGAATTGCACACAATACTCCAAATGAGGTCGCACCAGAGACTTATACAGAGGCACTATCACCTCCTTTTTTCTGCTGGCCATTCCTTCTCCTGATGTACCCAATTTGTCATTCCTTGAATACCTCCAGTCCAGTCCCAACTAGAGAGTTTTCTCCCCCACATCAGCAGCTTTGAGACTGAGCATGTCCAAATTGATGACACCACCTACTTAGGCAGCTGGCACCACCCACCAGCTTCAATAATCTATTGACAAAACAGACTCACAGAAGCAACAATTAAGTATAAATGTAACACTACATTGTAAAACAACAAACCTCTACTCCCCCAAAACAGAAAGAACCAAACTCCAGTAGAAATACCATACTCTTCACATCCGCAAATTGAATACCCCAGCTGCACGTCCAATCATACTATTGTACACATGTGCACCTCTTCATAGCTTCTGGAGAAATATTACTCATACCCTTAACCTCTATAGTGCAGGAACGCAGGAAAAACCTGAGCCCCCAATGAGAAGAATTCAGACTCCCAAAAAGGAGTCCCACTGCGCCAATGGCCCCACTACTCATTCCTGACCCCAAGCGTATGTAAAATTCTTCAGGCCCGGGTTGCAACCACGCAATACAGCACAAGAAAAAAACAAGGAGGCTCCAGGACTGGACTGGAGGTATTCAAGGACAGCCAATTAGCAGGTAAGACTTAATTTCACCTTCCTTATCATACCTCAAGTCCAGTACAGACTAGCAGGATGTACCATAGCAGTACTAACCTCAGAAGGGACCCGAGAGCCTGGCCTGAAGTACCACAGAGCCGATGGCGCATCCCCCACTGCCTGCACATCCAGGCGATGACGACATACAAAAGAATGCAAAGACGACCAGGCAGCTGCTCTGCAAATGTCCATGGGAGGAACGAGACTGACCTCAGTCCACACCATGCACTCTGGTCAAATGAGCCCGCAGCCCCAATGACAAATGTTCTGCGCTTCAATAAACAGGCCGAGGCAATGGCACCCTTCACCCACTGAGAAATGGATGCCGCCTCTCCCTTGCATGGACCTTGAGAACAAGACAAACAAGCGGTCTGACTTCTAAAAAGACTCCATCCGCTTCAAATATCTTTTAAGAACTCTGCGGACATTCAGTAGATGCAGCTGCGACTGATCATCCATTGCATCTACTCCCGAGAATGCCAGGAGAGTGACCGGCTTATTGAGATGGTAAGCCAGAACTACTTTAGGCAGAAAAGGAGGGAACAGGCTACAACACCACCTTTTCCTTGGAAATAGAGAGAAACGGCTCACGACAGAAATGCGCCTGCAATTCTGAAATGCGCCTGGCTGAACAGATTGCAACCATAAAGACCATCTTCAAAGTGAGATCCTTCAGAGTGCACGCGCCCAGTGGGTCGAACGGCTCCCCTGCCAGCACCAGACTGAGGTACCACTGAGGCACCAGCAATCTCACCAGAGGCAGAACCTATTTCACCACCCGAAGGAAACGGACTAAGTCCGGATGAGTCTAAGGGACACGTCCTGGACCCTGCCACAATACCAGGCTAATGCCGCAACCTGCACCCAGAGCGAGCGGCAAGCTAAACCTTTTTCCAAGCCCGTTTGCAGGAAGAAGACAGCGGCAGACAACTATACCCCACACACCAATCCTCAAAGACTTGCCAGACTCTAACGTACAACAGAGAGATGGACTATTTGCTTTCAGCAATGTAGCGATTATGGAACGAGAGTATCCTCTCCTGCTCAATCTCACCCTCTCAATAGCCAAGCCGTAAGTGAGAATCAATCCGCTTGAGGCATCACCATGGGTCCCTGCATGAGTAGATCGATCGGAGTCAGTAGCTGCACCAGATCTGTGTAGCATGGCCTCCGCGGCCAGTCTGGAGCCACTAGAATGACCAGGCCCAGATGTGCTACGATGCAATAAACCACCTGACCGATGAGGGCCCATGGTGGAAAGACAAAGGAGACCCTCCAAGGGCCACCGCTGCACCAAATCATTGAATCCCTACGACATCAGTTCTAGTCTCAGACCGTAAAACCTTGATGCCTTCGCAGAGCGGAACATGGCCATCAGGTCCATGATGGGCTGCCCCCAGCGCAGCATGAGCTGTGCAAACACCATTGGATGTAGCATCCACTCTCCTGGATTGATGTGAAACCGACTGAGGTAATCAGCCACCATGTTTTCCTTTCCAAACACATGTGCTGTGGAGATCGCCTGAAAGTTGTGTTCCACTCAGTCCAGCAACGGAGCTATTTTACCCTCCAGTTGGGCGCTGCCAGTAGCAGTCTCCAACTGGCGAAACTGGCATCTGTCATCAATGCTACACAAACCGGCAATCTCCAGGGACATTCCCGTCAAAGGTTTTTGCGAATGCAACCACCATTGTAGGGACTGTCAAGCATCCGGAGAGCAAGGGTGTGGTACAGTCAGCGATTGGTGCTGCGCTGACCAGCTCCTCAACAGTGTTCTCTGTAGTGGTCTCATGTGAGCTTGAGCCCATGGTACCAACTTGATTGACGCCGCCATCGACCCTAACAGCCGAAGATAATGCCATGCCGTCAGGGCCTTTTTCATGATGAGTTGTCGAACCTGTTCCTGCAGAGTCTGCATCCTGTCTTCTGGCAGAAACACCTGACCTTTGTCTGTGTGGAATCAGGCCCTCAAGTACACCATGTCCTGTGACGGCTGTAGCTGACTCATTCCTACATTGATGACCCAACCGAGCTTGCAATTGAATGACTCTTTATGATTTGTTCACTTTCCTCCTTTGGATTTTGCCCGTATGAGTCAGTCGTACAGGTAGGGATGCACCGGGATTCCACCCTGCCACAGGGCTGCCACGACCACCACCATGACCTTATGAATGTATGGAGGGTGGTCACCAAGCCGAAGGGCAAGGCCCGAAACTGGAAGTGTGCCCCATGGACGCCGCGAACCTGCTGATGTTCTGCTCGGATAGGGATGTGTAGATAGGCTTCCATGAGATCGAGTGACATCAGAAACTCTCCTTCACGGACCGCCACAATAAGAGACCGTAACATCTCCATATGAAAGCGGGGCACTTTTAGGCAACAATTGATGCGCTTGAGATCCAATATAGGCTGGAACAAGCCCCCCTCTTTGGGCACCACGAAATAAATGGAGTACAGACCCAATCCGCATTGATCTGGAAGCATCTCCATGATGGCCTGCCATTCCTGGAGTCATACCAGAATGTCCCGCAGTGCTTCGCACCTGAATGGCACTTTGCAGGGGGACCTTACGAACGCCTCTTTCAGAAGATGTGCAAACTCCAGTGCATAACTTTCTCAGACAACTTCCAATATCCACTGGTCGGTTGTAAGCTGGGTCCAGGCGGGGTTGAAGTCCTGTAACCTCCCTCTTACGGGAGCCACCCTCACCGGGACCCCTCTCGCTTCATTGTGACTTCTCTGCCATATTCGTGGATGGAGGTATAAAACCTCCGTTGGGTCCCTCAAAACCCACAAAAGGGATGATTTCGAGAGAGGAAGCAACCTCCTCTTGTAGGGCATGAACCGCATTATATGAAACCTCCAAAAGTCAAGGGGCTGATCCCTCATAGGGCCTGAGGTCCTAACCAGCTTAGGTCTATCCTCCGGAAGCTGGCCACCTTTGGACTCCCCCAAATCCTACAATGTATTCTAAGGCCTCTCTGAACAAGAGCTTCCCCTTGAACAGAAACTTACTTAATCTTGCTTTGGAGGAGACATACGCCAACCAATTCTGCAGCCACAGATAGCATCGAGCGGCAACCACTGAAGCCATGCTCTTGGAAAAACCTCTAATAAGATCATAAAAAGCATCTGCCAAGTAGGCCACCCCTGACTACAGCATGGCGGCCTCTGGTAATAGGAACTGAGACTGCCCTGTTGATTCCAAAATCCCTTGTGCCCACCGCAAGCATGCACGAGCCACAAAGGCCCCACAGACTGACGCTTGCAAAGACAGGGCATTCACATAAAAAAACTGCTTAAGTAAGGTTGCTAATTTACAGACCTGCACATCCAGGGCTGAATGCCCTCCACCAGAATGGTGGTCTTCTTTGTGACCGTGGACACCACCGTGTCCACCTTGTGCGATTGTAAGAGCTCCCTCTCCTGCTTCAGCCTTCCTGCTCCCCTCCCAGGGGAATTCCGTTCACCCTGATCAGGAACAGGGATCTAGGAATGCACTGAAGCAGGCCCTCTCTGATCTTTCTGGCATCAGACCATCCTCCGCAGATTTAGCCTCCATCTCGCAGCCGCCCCTGCCGTGGAGATGTAGCTTTTACGTAGGCCACAGGCCAGACATGTTGCCTTAGAGGGCATCCCGCTCCAGTGTCACTCCCAGAAGCCAGTATGAGAAAAAATCTCTTTTTTTTTTTTTTTTTTTTTAGACACACTAAATACTAGGGGCATTAAAGTAAAAACAACAGAACCCAAAGGGAAATGCCACAGTGTCCATGCCCGCCCTCCAAACACCCCCGAAATAAAATTCAGCACTGCTCTAAAATGGCACCGGTTACTGCGTTCCGCGGGATGGCCCCTAAATGACACATGTGGACAGCCTTCTCTCCCTGGCACTCCTGAGGCCTGAAGACAGCAGGGCTTCTATTTTCAGCTTGCTCAGCCCAAGAATGCACCTGGTGGCATCTAGAAGCAGCAGGGATTGAATTTCCACACCACAAGTACCAGGCCTGGTGCAAAAAAGAAAAGAATTCCAGGGAGGGAAATATGGAATCCAGAAGCTCTCCTCTCAAATCAAGTTCCCCAACACCAGGGGGCATAGTCACAAAAGAGCCCCTAGAGCAGGGGTCTCAAACTCAAATTGCTTTGAGGGCCAAATGAGGACTTGTAAAATAACCCGGGGGCCGCATGAGACGTGGGACCTCATTTGCATAAGGGACCTCATTTGCATAAATATTTGCATAATGTTACCATACCCTAACTTTTAGTAAACATGCCTCTTAATGAGTGCATGAATAAAGAAAGACTAAAAGATTTCTACATTACTATAATCCAGTGCCAACCGCCAGGCACATTAGCAAACCCGCCATATCCTAACAGCACTACCAGGACTCACAAAGCACCAGACCCTACCTATCAAAAGGCAACACTGCAAATATTAAGTCAATACATTTCAGAGAACAACAATACATGACCTACTGGGGACAGAGAACAAGTAGCAATGTCAAATAGGAATTACATAAACAGAATACCTCAGCTCAGTTACACATGCAGAATACACCATCACCAAACAAGGAATCAAAATTTAGAAACAAGACAATTAAACTGGGACCCCCAAAAGCCAAACTTGGAATGTACAACAACACTGTAGAAATAAAACTATAAATTAATTTCCTCTTGTACTAAAAAAAGCGCAGACGTTATTGATGCACATTTCCCAGAACTGACATATTCCAGTTAATAAATTCAAAATAAAGATATTTTTCTACCTTTTGTGCATTTTTTTTCAGTTCCAGCCACTTTCTTCTGGTTTCTTCGTGCCTTCTGCTAACTCTCCATCGTCTGCTGTCCATTTGTCCTTTCTTCTCTCTTCTAGCTTTTTCCATTCTCCCTCTACATCTGCTTTAACATATTAATCTTTCTCCTTTTGCTCTTTCCTCATTCCTATTTTCATCCACTCAAATTTTACCCCTCCATCCTCAATCCCCACTTACCTGGCCAATTGTAGATTTGTCTTCCCTCCCACACAAAATATTTTCCCCTCTCCATTTCACTCTCCCAGCTCCATCCCATTCTAATCCTCCCCCAACATCAGCTCCCTTCTAGTTCCAGTCCCCCCCAGCGCCCCCTCCCTTCTAGTCACTGCATCAGCCCATTTTCAGTCCTAGCCCCCCATCAGCCCATTTCCAATCGTAGTTCCCCCCCATCAGCCCATTTCCAGTGCTAGCTCCCTCCCCTCACAGCCCATTTCCATTCCAAGCCCCCCTCCCCATCAGCCATTTGCAGTTCAAGCCCCCCTTCCACTCAGCCCATTTCCAGTCCTAGCAGACCCCCCAGCCCATTATCAGCCCTAGCCCCCCCATAGCCCATTACCAGTCCTAACCCCCCCCATCACCCCATTTTCAGTGTTACCCCCATCACCCCATTTTCAGTTACCCCCCTCATAGGCCATTACCAGTCCTAACCCCCCATAGCCCACTTCCAGTCTTACCCCTCATAGCCCATTACCAGTCCTAACCCCCCCCCATCACCCCATTTTCAGTATTATCCCATCACCCCATTTTCAGTTACCCCCCTCATAGGCCATTACCAGTCCTAGCCCCCCCCCCCCCATAGCCCATTACCAGTCCTAAACCCCTCCCACCATCAGCCAAATTAAATTTTAAAAAAATGTATATTTGCTGCTGCAGTATTAAGCGTCCCACGGGCTCTTAAAGGGGTGAGAAGGGGGGCAAGGTGGCGGTGTGTGAAGGCTGTCTGAGCAGAATGCTGTGAGCTGTGCCGAGAGAGTAATCCACCTTTCTGTTTCCATGCCAAAATGGAAGGGCAAGCAACTGGTCTGCCCTGAGGGTTGGCCACAGGAGATAGTGGTCAGCTTACCCTCGACAAGCTTGGTGTTCGGCCTGTGAAAGAGCTGGTGGCTTCCTTGGACTGCTCCGGTGGAGTTTTGCTGGAGCAGAGCACAGATGGGCTGCTTTGAGCCCTGAAGAACGGGCCCTTCCCCAGCAACCTGGAAGCGCTCCTGGGGGGCGCAAGATCTTCGGCCCACAAGCGGAGCTGCTTTGCTGGAGATTTTGCCGGGCTTCCCCCTCACACAATCTTACCCCGAATGTGCAGGCTTGCTATGAGGAGAGGGAGATAAGCCTGAGGGGCAATGAGGGGGAGACTGGGAGAGTGTTCCAGTGGGAAGGACTGAAGGATTATCCTTGGAGTGCTGTGGAGCTTGATCAAGGCCCTGGATGGATCCCTTAATTCTAACTAAAAAAAAAAAAAAAATCCAAACTTGCCGTCGCCGCATTAAGCGTCCCGCGGGCTCCTCTGCCTGGCAGAGTCCTCTCCTCCCTGCAGCATCAGCTCCAAAAGCAGCGGCTTTCAGAGCCGCAAAGAGAGAGAGTTTCTCTCGCGCGCGGTCAGAACCGCGCGAGAGAAACTCTCTCTCTTCGCGGCTCTGAAAGCCGCCGCTTTTGGAGCTGATGTTGCAGGGAGGAGAGGACTCTGCCAGGCAGAGGAGCCTGCGGGACGCTTAATGCGGCGACGGCAAGTTTGGATTTTTTTTTTTTACATGCCGGTAAGTGCTTCGCGGGCCGCATAAGATGCCCTCGCGGGCATGTTTGAGACCCCTGCCCTAGAGGATGAAGAGCAGCTCACAGCATGGTCACCGGAGCCTCCAGCCGGTTGAACATCCTTACTCTTAGCACCATCCTGCACCTCCCACCATGATTCAGGTAAGAGTGGACTAGCCACATCCCCCAGCTGAGAGGGGGAAAGCATGCCCTCCAGGGGTGACTCAGAAGCTGCCATACAGGAAGGGCAGAATCCAAAGACAAGGTTCCTCGCTTGCCATAGGTCATACAACGTTTCCTGAAAGAAGACAGAGTTAGGGTAAGAATCAAAAGAGCGCTCGCTAAGGCTGAGTCGGCCCGCAAGTGTGCGTTAACTGCACTTTATGTAATGCACGTTAAAGGCGCTAGGGAAGGAACACGCATTGGAACTGCTTGGACAGAATGCACATTAGGACCGCATGACCCCTCAGGTGCACAAAAGGCAAAAATGTTACTAAGGCATACAAAACATGACAGAAAACCCTCACCCAATGCCAATGGTTGCTAGAAGTCCACCCCGAATTGTGTCCCTCAAAGGCAAAACTGAGAACCCCCAACAAGGACAATGACAAAGTCAAGCCTTGATACTCACCCCCCCCCCCGATAGCCCCAGGTGAAGGATTCGTGCTGGGTTCAGCTCTACTCCACTGAAATTGCTTCACTGATTGGATTTATTTTTTAACAGCACTATGTGAAAGGTGGCTGGCAGGCAGATCCCTCGGAGAGCTTTCAGCAATCTTCGAGGAAGAGCGGGGCGAATGGAGGAGGAAGAAGGGGGCGCCGAGGTTGTGTGAGATAAGGGCGTGGAGCTGAACCAATTTTCCCTCCACCTATGGCTACCAAAAAGACCACAGTCTAGTGGAGCGTCCCATGTCGTGCTCAAGTGAAAGAGTAAATTAGACTTATCTGCTAATTGTTGTTCCTTAAGGAACTCTAGTCCAGTCCCGGAGCATAGAGTTGTCAACCTCCACAAGCAGCTTTGGAGACTGAAAGATGTCATCGTTCTGATGTCACTGGTACAAATAGGCAAGATCCGCCCCCTTTCACCAGCACCTATTGACAAAGCAGACTCAGCAGAGCAACAAATAAGTAGTTATAGGGAAAAACAATGTATATTAAACTTATAGGCACTGAATAGTGCCGCAGGGAAATAAACTAGAAAAAGTAACTGCAAATAACCGCCTGAAACAAGACGGATCTAGCTCATTCCTGCGCCCACCAGGCCTGCCGCAGCCACCCAAAATAGAGGTCCACTGAGACCTAGCTCATTCCATCTCCTCTCAGTGCCTAACCTTACCGAAAGTCACCAAAAAGGTCTGAACTCCTGACTTACCACATCTTCAAAATACATCTTTAAAAGACTTCAGGCTGAGCGGCACACCAAAAAACTGGGAGGGATCCGGGACTGGACTAGAGTTCCTTAAGGAACAATTAGCAGGTAAGTCTAATTTACTCTTCCTTAGCGTCCCTCTAGTCCAGTCCCGGAGCATAGAGGATGTAACAGAGCAGTGAACATCAACGGGCGGGACCCGCCAGCCCAGCCTGAAACACGGCTGAACCAAAACGGCTATCCCCCCGCACCTGAACATCCAGACGATAGTGCCTGGCAAAAGAATGCAACGAGGACCAGGTCGCCGCCCTACAAATATCCGCCACCGGCACCAAACTGACTTCTGCCCAAGACGCCGCCTGCGCTCTAGTGGAATGTGCCCGCAGGCCCACCGGAACCTCTTTGCCCCGCAAAAGGTAGGCAGAAGCAATAGCCTCCTTCAGCCATCTAGAAATGGAGGACTTCGCCGCCGCCTCCCCCTTGCGCGGACCACCAAAAGAGATAAATAACCTGTCGGATTTCTGGAAAGACGCCGTCCTACGGAGATACTTCTTAAGCACCCTGCGCACATCCAAGCGATGCAATCGGCCACCCGACTGCACCTTCTGTTCCGCGGAAAACACCGGCAACGATACTACCTGATTCACATGAAAGGCCGAAACCACTTTTGGCAAGAAGGCTGGAACCGTACGCAACACTACCCTGTCCGCCGGAAGGACAAATAAGGTTCCTGACAAGATAACGCCTGTAACTCGGAAATTCGTCTGGCGGAGCAAATAGCCACGAGGAATACCGTCTTTAGGGTCAAGTCCTTCAGCGTCGCCCTAGCTAAGGGCTCGAACGGTTCTCCAACCAAGGCCGCCAACACCACATTGAGATCCCAGGACGGAACAACCGGCCGCCTCGGCGGTCGAAGCAACAACACTGCCCTCAGGAAACGCCGAACATCACTATGGGCCGCTAGCACCTGCCCCTGAACCTTCCCCCGATAACAGGAAAGAGCCGCCAGCTGCACCTGCAAGGAACTGGCCGTGAGACCCTTCTCCACGCCAGCCTCCAAAAAGGACAGGATCGCCGAGACAGAGGACCTTAAGGGATCGAGATTCCGCTCGGAGCACCAACTTTCAAAAACTCGCCAGACTCGGATATATGCCAACGATGTAGAAGGCCTACGCGCCCGAAGGAGAGTCGAGATGACGGACGCCGAGTACCCTCTGGCCGTCAACCTAGCCCTCTCAAGAGCCAGGTCGTAAGCGAGAACCGATCCACGTGAGGCATCCGCAGCGGCCCCTGCACCAACAAGTCCTCCCGAGGCGGCAGCCGCCACGGAACGTCCGCCACCAGACGAATCAAGTCGGCATACCACGGTCTTCTTGGCCAATCCGGTGCCACCAGCACCACCAGACCCCTGTGCCGTTCTATGCGCTGAACCACCCTGCCTATAAGCGCCCAGGGCGGAAACACGTAAAGAAGACCCTCCGTCGGCCACCGCTGCGCAAAGGCATCCAGGCCCTCCGACATCCATTCTCGTCTTCTGCTGAAGAACCGCACTACCTTTGCCGATTCCAAGGTGGCCATGAGATCCATCACTGGGAGCCCCCAACGGCTCACCAGCAGCGTGAAAATCCACGGGTGGAGAGCCCACTCCCCCGGATCCACCCTGCGGCGGCTGAGAAAATCCGCCTCGACATTGAGGACGCCGGCGACATGCTGGGCGGACAGTGCCGATAAGTTTTGTTCCGCCCAGGCCAAGAGGACGCTGGCCTCTTCCTCCAGGGCCACACTGCCCGTGCCGCCCTACCGATTGATATAAGCCATCGTCGTGGCGTTGTCCGACAGCACACGAACTGCTGCCCGACGCAACACCACCTGGAACTCCCGCAGCGCCCGATACACCGCTCGCATCTCCAACCTGTTGATGGACCACAGACTCTCCTCCTGCGTCCACGTCCCCTGAGCAAAGGATCCGTCGTGATGCGCCCCCCAGCCTGCCAGACTCGCATCGGTCGTGAGCAGCCGCCAGGAGGGAGGTTCCAAAGGCACGCCTCTTTCCAGAGTGCCGGGCTGCAACCACCATAAAAGGTCCTGCCTTACCGCTGGCGGACACGGCAGACGCTGCGACAGCGCGTCCCTCTGATGAGACCAACGCTGAAGCAGAGCACTCTGTAATGCCCGCATATGAGCCCGGGCCCACAGCACTACATCTATCGTAGCGGCCATGGTCCCCAGCAGCTGCAAATACTGCCAGGCCGTCGGCGCCCTGCGCTTGAGAAACCGCTGCACCAGGTCCCTCAGCGCCCGAGCTCTCTTGCTGGGAAGAAACACTAGGCCCTGCTGTGTCTCGAAGCGCGCCCCTAAGTACTCTAGCATCCGGGAAGGGACTAGCCTGCTCTTCGCCACGTTGACTACCCAACCGAGGCCTTCCAACAAACGGACCACCCGATCCGTGGCCCTCAAGCTTTCCTCCTGCGATTTCGCCCGAATCAACCAATCGTCCAAGTAAGGATGCACCAGTATCCCCTCTTTGCGAAGAGCTGCCGCCACCACCACCATTACTTTGGTGAACGTCCGAGGGGCCGTCGCGAGACCGAAAGGCAACACCTGAAACTGGAAACGTCCCATCAGAACCGCGAAACGCAGGAAGCGTTGATGCTCCTGCCGGACGGGGATGTGTAGGTACGCCTCCGTAAGATCCAAAGATGTCAGAAATTCGCCTGAGCGAACCGCCGCGATGATGGACCGTAAGGTCTCCATCCGGAAGTGGGATACGCGGAGGCAGCGATTCACCCGCTTGAGATCCAGAATCGGACGAAAGGTACCCTCTTTTTTGGGGACCACGAAATAAATGGAATATCAACCTGAACCGCACTGCTCGGACGGGACGGGCACCACTGCCCCGAGCTGCAGCAGACGCCGCAGGGTGTCTGCTACCGCTCGGTGCCTCGTAGGGGCTCTGCACCGGGAAAGAACAAAGGAATCTAAGACGGGACGCTGGAACTCTAGAGCATAGCCTTCCCGAATGACCTCCAGCACCCATTGGTCCGAGGTAAGCTGGACCCAGGCAGGGTAGAACTCCCGCAATCTTCCTCTGACGGGAATCACCCCCACCGGGGCCCGCCTCATCTCATTGCGGCTTTTTGGCAGCCGAGGCCTGAAAGGAGCCAAAACCCCTGCCTGCCCCTCTGAAGCTGCGAAAGGACTGACCACGCATCGGAAACCGGCCCCGCAGAGATTGAGAGAAACGGGAGGACCGAAACCTATGAGAATCCCTCGGGAAACCCCGGAACCCCGAAGCCCCACGACCTGGCTTCGGCTTATCCTCCGGAAGACAACCTCCCTTGGACTCTCCCAGGTCTTTAACCAACTTCTCCAGATCCTCCCCAAAGAGGAGCTTTCCCCGAAAGGGGAGCTTACTGAGCCGCGCTTTGGAAGACCCATCTGCCGACCAGTTACGGAGCCACAAATACCTGCGAGCCGCAAACATCGAGGCCATACTTTTAGCTAGCCCTCGGATGAGATCATAGTGAATATCGGACAAATAAGCCGTGCCCGACTCCAGCCGGGTAACATCCGCAGCCTGCTCCTCCACGAGGGAATCCTGAAGGTGCTGGGACCATCGTAAACAGCCCCTCGCCACCCACGCCCCCGCTATCGAGGCCTGTAGAGACAGGGCACACATATCAAAGACCTGCTTCAGCAAGGTATCTAACTTCCGATCTTGACCATCCTTCAATGCCGCTGCGACTTCCACCGGAATAGTGGTCTTCTTCGTGACCGCAGCTACCGCCGCATCCACCCAGGGCGAACGAAAAATCTCCTTATCCTGTTCAGAAAGTGGGTACAAACGAGCCAAAAGCCTAGTGCCCTGCAGAGCCGCTTCCGACGAGTCCCATTCTTCCTGAATCATATTCCGAAAGACTCTATGCAGGGGAAACACCCTCTGAGAAGTTCGGACGGCCTGCCACAGCGGATCCTCCAGCGCCTCCTCCGCTGAGGCGGATCCTGCCGGCATGTTCAAGGTCTTGAGCGTCTCAGCAATTAATGCTGGCAGCTCCTCCCTTCTAAATACGCGGACCACCCTGCTTTGTTGCTCCGCGTCCAGAAGCTCTCCTTCCTCTAACTCCTCATCTGAGGCTTCTGCGATCTCTAAATCGTGCGCCAGCCCCTCATCTAACCCAGCCTCTGAGCTTGGACCGACACTCTCTCTGCGCCGCTTAGGAGGGGCTAACTCCCCCTCCAGAAGACCCCCCGAACCTGGCCTTTTGCGGACCGGAGGGCTCTGAGACTGAGCAGCAAGCCCAGGCTGGAGCAAGGCAAAGGCCTTCTGCATCAGTGCGAAGAAATCCGCAGGAATCCCAGACACACTGTCCCCCTGGGACCCCTCCCCCGCCCGAGGAGCGTACCCAACCGAGGACGGACCGGCCACTGGCTCCGGCTCCTCCAAGGAGGGAGGACCGGACCCCCTGCCGTCGAAGGAAGCTGCCGTCTGCTCCGCAGCGCCTTCCCCCACGGCCTCATCCACACCGCCTGCCTCCAAGGAACAGGCCTTGCACACTCCAGCTTCTAGAAGCTCTCTACGCCGCACCCCACAGACAAGGCAGCGGGGCTTTGCAGGCATAGTACCTAGCGCTGGAAACCAGAAGCTGACACTGGCAGAAAGCACACCCGTTTTTTTTTTTGTTTTTTTTTTCAAGGCAGCCCACTCAGCTATCCCCAACTAGCTGCCCTGGAACCATTTAAATCAAAAACGAAGCTTCTAAGGCCTAAAAACAGCAAAGGAAAAACGCTTTGAAAAAACAGGATTCAAAATGGCCGCCGCAACGTTCGCGCCGGCAAAAAACACGCGGTAAGGCTTGCAGCTACTCCCCAGAACCACAGAAAAGCTAGCACAGCCCCCAACAGTGCTCCCCCAGCAAAACCCCGAAATCGGGGGTACTCACCACGCTGTCCTAAAAGGCAGGAGGGAAGACAGCACTAAGTACCTCAGGAGCACAGCCTTTCACACGGCATCAGCTCCCGGGACTGACTGACACCTCCAGAAAGCAGCCCTGCTGCAGTCAGTCACTTCTGCCTACTACCTGCTCCTCACCCTCCTGACTCGGGTTCGGGAGCAGGGAGGCTCTTGCACAGCCCTGTGCTCGTCTCAAGACTGGGGCACTCTGAAAGCCTGCCAGAGGGAGGGGGGGAGGAAGGGGGAGAGGAAGGGAGAGGGTCAGTAGAGGAGATAAAATGGCCACAGCAGCACAGGGACTCTCACACCACAAAAAACTCAAAACCCCCAAAGGGCTACAGAAAATAATCAAGCTCTGCTTATTTGTTCCTCCTGAGCCCAGTCCCGGGCTCAGAACCTCCAAGCTGCATGGAGACTGAAAGTACTGGTGAAAGGGGGCGGATCTTGCCTATTTGTACCAGTGACATCAGAACGAGGACATCTTTCAGTCTCCAAAGCTGCTGGTGGAGGTTGACAACTCTATGCTCCGGGACTGGACTAGAGGGACGCTAAGGAAGAGTCACTTTCTTAGAGCTCGAGGTGGTCATTCACGAGCGTTTAATCAATCTCTTTTTCACTCAATCCTCAGATTTTCTATAGTGAGGAGAAAATCCATCTACCATCTGCTGGAGACAAAGAAATACTGAAGGGACCCTCTGATGGCTGAGGTGGATAAAGGCATGGGAGTGATGTCATTGAAATGTGGGCTTTTCATTGGTTCTTTGATGCCACCAATCTGCTGGTAGGGGAACACAACTCACTTGTCTGGACTGGTCTAGCAGGACGATATGACATGCCCATTTTTACCGATGCTTCGCGTGATGTGTTACTGGTGTATCACCAGGTCAAATGCGCCCAAAAACCTAGCCTAAATATATGCGATTTATGGTGTTCGGCTCGGCACCCTGTGCGCTGAATATCTTTGCACGCCCCCATTATGCCCCTGCGGATAACCGGTTTACGCAATGTGTACTGCACAAATATTCATCCGTTGGTGGCTGACTGAGGATGCGCGCCATTTACACTAGTAACACTGTTTTTTTCACCGCCTTATCGCCACCTAAGGGTTGTAATATCAGGTCCTATGCTCCTAAATTGGCCTCTTTGAAAATATATGCGGGCTGAGTGTTAAGTATTTTTGTTTATTTCTCTAGATTCCTAAATTTAGGAGCATAAAAAGTGGGTAGCAATGGAGGATTTGGGGAAAATGTTAAACTCCTAACACTGATTTTCAGCACTAGGCACCTCAATTAGGCTCAAATCTAAGCAAATAAATGGCAAGCCTAAATTTAGGAACATACATTTTAAGCTCCTAAATTAGGATGAATTTTCAGCTGAAAACAGGGCACAAATTTAGGAGCCTAAATTTAGTAGCTCAGCCTTTTCTGAATATCAGGCCTGATTGTACTCAGTGGTTTACAAATGAGCTTAGGGCTACGGACCAGAGAGACATTTAGAGCACCAATGGAGAGCATAGCACAGCTGTAACCAGGGAGGATAAGTGACATATTACATCATACAGTCTTAGAATTAAAGAGGTCAAAAACCTCTATTTTTCTGAGAAAATTTCAATGGCTTTGAATAGGTCTGTCCTAGAGAATTGTATTCCCTAATAAATCGCCTGTTGACTGTCCCAAGGCAACAGGATCACGAAGAGCCCTCAAAAGAGTTTAGAAATTAATATGCAAACCATTTTCAAACTAAGCTATGATCAATAAAGAATTGGACTGTGATTTATCATCAGTATGACTACTTGGTCATAGAAGGGTATATTTTTTGTGTAGAGAAAGATCAGGCTATGCAAGATTTTAGACAGTCTACTTTCAACTCAGTAGACAATGTCTCCATGAAACGGATACTGGGAAACGGAAAGCAACTCCGCATGAACTGTATTACTGCCATTTTGGCTTGGTTAAGAGAGCTAAGGAGGGATACTGAACAACTTGGGAGTTATGGTTAATATCCCTTTATTAGAATAGGTGTTCCCAGAGACAATATAAGGCTATTGTTAAATCACATCTGAAAAAGTCAAACTAGGATCCTTGAGCGATGGAAAATGTTCAGACGGTTTCTAATTTGGCTTTTTTTGGGAAAATTAATTGAAAATGTGGTGGCAGATCAACTACAGAATTTCATAGTGGAAAGGAACATTTTGAATATCTTCCAACTGGGATTCCATGAAAAGCATGGTGAATGATAACCAATATTGACTGCACGTTTGGGTAGTACCCTGAAGGATTTAGAGAGAAAACTTATTTATATCAGACTTTCCTGGAAAAGCCAAGGTTATTCATTTTAATATACAACTTGGTTCTTAACAGTCTTGATTATTGTAATTTTCTATATAACAGAGTATGGTTATCATCTTTGAAGAATCTCCAAATGATATAAGATACTGCAGTTAAGTTCATCACTCCTTCTAGGAAATTTTATCGTTACACCACTTCTGATCCAATAGCCAGTTTCTTATAGAATCAAATTTAAAATTCTAAATATTAATACATAAAGCACTTCATAGGGGTCAACCGTTATATTTATATGATTCAGTGACTCCTTTTATATACCTAAAGGAGCACTCCATTTTTAAGAACAAAGGTCCCGATTTTCAGCTGTACATTGTTTGGAAAGGCTATGCACAGATGAGCATACAGCTCTCCAAATCGACCTCTAAACCGGATATTTAATGCTACAGCAACAGCACTGAATATCTGGTGATCGCCGCAGGAACAGGAAGCTGTCAAGGCTAACTACGCAGCAGCGATATTGGCTGCTGCCCTGTTAGCAATCAGCGCCTTAAAAATAGGTAAGGGTTTTCCTCGCCTATCTTTAAAGCACTGATCGCTAATCGGGCAGCATGCAATATTGCTGCTGCCTGGCTAGTGCCATTCCCCGCCTCCGCTCGGCCCCGGAACACCCCCAAAACGCCCCAATACTAACCAGATAGCATTGCAGCGTGTAGGGGATATAGACGGGGATATTCAACAGAACTTACAGTGTATGTGCCGTTGAATATCCCCATTTAAGGCATTTAATAAGGTTTACTAGGCTGTAAATCATGTAAATGCTCTTCGAATATCGGGCTTCAATCAATTAGCCATATCAAGGCCAGCCAATGCTAGGTTGGAATTCATGCAGTGATAAGCATTCTCTATTATTTGGCCCCAGGATTAATGAATGTCTCTTTTGGCAGATTTAAAAAGGGCCTCTAAACCACCTTCTTTGTCCAAGCGTTTGATGATTACTGGGAGGTCTGGGACGGTGCACCTTGAAGTGGCACTATGGACTATGGGGCCCTTTTACTAAATCCCGCTGTTTTGCACGTAATGTGTGTTGTCATCACACATTAAATGCAAAGCCTCAGCATTAGCTGTCAGGGAGCATGATCTGCATGTTCCTGGCAGCCAACACATGGCGCAATTAACGCAGGTTCACCTAAAACAACTGCACACAGGAGTCATTAGATGAACTCATGCTATGTACCACGGTAACTGTGATCGCATGTTAATGTGCTCTCCATACCCACACTACACCCCTAACCCTCCCACTCTGCACATTAGCATGCAATTGCAAATTAACATGTGTTTTGGCGGATGGTAGCTAGCATGGCCACACATTAGCGATCACTACAGTCAGCTACCGCATGGGAATAAGCGCATTAACCAGTTAGCAGGATTTATTTCATAGCTTTTTCTTATTTCTTTTTTTTTCCAGACAATACACCTATTATTCTAGGCCTCATGGGAACTACAGTAGAATAAATACAGTAAGCTCTGGTTGGACGTGGAGCTCCTTGCACAAGTGCAGATGTGACAATTCAGCAGATGGTCTGGTCTAGCCACGCCCCAGTGTGAATGGCACTCATAGTAGGGAAAGTAGAGGGCAGTTTAAAGTTTTGGAGGCTTCATGAGGGCTTACTAGATAACGGAGGGGTCCAGGCAAAATTTCAGAGTAATTTAAAAGAATATCTTGCACGTAATAGGGGAGATGGGGTTTCCCTGGGAACTATCTGGGATGGTTTAAAGGCGGTCATGAGGGGCCATTTCATAGCTCTGGCAACTCATCAGAAAAGGCAGCAAGAGCGAAGGGAAGGTGGCCTTCGACGAAAGCTCCAAGACTTGCGGCGAGAAGACTTTTGGACTCAGTCCAGACATGTCCTGTCTGCATTGCAAGCGGTGAGGGGAGAATTGCAAAAACAGCAAATGCAGGAATTAGGATACAAATTGGAACGTATTCAGCAAAGGTATTATGAATGGGATAATAAAGCAGGCAAGGTGTTAGCACATAAATTACAGACACGCCAAAATCAACGGGGGTCATAAAATTTGAAATGTAAAAGGGGAGCGGCCCTTTAAACCTGAGGAAATTAGAGACACCTTCAGGCAGTTTTATGTACAACTATACTCCCCAGAGGTTGGGGGGAAGGGGGGAAAGAAAATGCAGCGATAAAATGCTACCTGGAGAACTGTACATTGCCATGCTCAGGGAGGGAAGCTCCAGAAAGAATGGTGGAGATATAACAAGGAAAGAAGTCTTGTTGGCCATAAGGGGTTTAAAAGAAGTCAAAGCCTCAGGGCTGGATGAGCTTACCACCAAATTTTATTTCCAGGAGGCAGCAGTGGAGGTTTTAGTAAACCTCTTTAATGAGGTAGGAGGGGGGGGGGGAAGTTACCTAAATCAATGGTGGTAGCGGGTATCATGATGTTACCCAAACCGGGTAAAGATGAGATGTTATGTGTTTCATATAGGCCCATTTTCCTTATAAATGTTGATGCCAAAATCTTTGCTAAAATAGATTGCATCGCTATCTCAAATTTTTGATAAAAAAAAAAAAGACAAGACCAGATTTGTCCCGGGGAGATAACATTAGGCATATTATGAACCTAATTTGGATCGTGAAACAAGAGTAGTAGGATACTCTGCTAATGGTGGTGTATGTAGAAAAAGTATTCAGTATTGTTCAATGGGGCTTTATGTTTCGGGTATTGGGGGAAGATGGAATTGGATCCCAAATTTTTACAATGGCTGGGGGGCCTTATATAGAGAACCTAAAACACGTATTTGGGTGAATGGAGGGTATTCCGAGGAGCTGGCTTTGTGGAGGGGAACACCACGGGGCTGCTCTCTGTCACCATTACAATTTGTGATGGCTATAGAGCCACTGGCGGAGCGAATTCGGGTGAAACCAGACATAAGAGAGTAGTAGTGGGCCCGAAAGAGCATAAAACCTCCCTTTTTGTGGATGATGTTATTTATTCTCTGCAGAGCCCCTTGATCTAGCTCCTGGTCTTGATGCAGGAAATGGAGCAATATGGAAAAGTCTCCGGGTATAAAGCTAACCTCTCTAAAACAAAAATTTTAGGTGTGCAGCTGGATGAGAGGTTGGAGCACAGATTAAAGGTAGCATTCCCTTTTAAGTGGGTGAGAACTTCACTCCAATACCTGGGAGTTCAGGTGGGGGTGAATGGAGGGAATGGCATCACCTCAATTTTGTGCCACTATGGGAGAATTTAGATAGGGACATGGAAAGGTGGGACAAAGGGATAGTGTCATGGTTAGGGAGGATAGCCATCTTGAAAATGAATGTGCTGCCCCACATACTCTTTGTTTGTTTTTTAATGTCTCTACCGATGGCAGTACCAGAGGGGGTATTGCAGGAATGGGAAGTGGGAGCCCCTTCACTGCCCTGACCTTAAGGATCTGGGAGAAATAGCGGAGAAAGGTGCTGGGAGATGCTGGAAGGGATAGACTAACCCCTCTGCAAGATAATGAGGGATTCCACCCCCTGGAGTTAGAAACCCGACATTGCACAAGTGAGGTAGAAAGGGGTTATGGAGAGTGGGGCAGTTGCTAGGGGGCTATGGCAGAGTGCTCAATTTTGACCAAGCACAGGAACGATTTGGACTCTGAGTGACGTCGTTATCTGTTTTTACAAGTGACCCACTACTGTCAAAGTAAGGGATTAAGGGAGGGGAGTACCCGGCCGGAAACAGGACCCAAAAAATTATACAGAACTTGTCAGAAAACTCTGAGATTACTGTCCAAATTGTATAAACTGCAGATGGAGGGAGGAGACAGCAGGTTGGGCTTTTGGGTGATGTGGGAAAAGGACTGCAGGAGACCTAAGTGAGGAGCAATGGCAGGTAATATTTGACAAGATGTGTAAGGTATCTGTGTCTGCTGCCTTGCGGGAGAATGGGAATAAGGTCCTTTATAGAATGTATTTGATACCGGTGAGGATTCACCCGAGCTCCGAGAACCCAAAGCCCAAATTGTTGGAAAGGTTGTGGGAGGAACAGGGATTACTAGCATATGTGGTGGCAATGCAAGCGAGTGGAAAAAAATGTAGAGGTAGGCTGCAAAAAATGTATACGGAAATGAGTGGGATCCCAGTGGGCTTGAATCCCAGATATATGCTTTTGAATCTGCCACCAGAAGATATGGAGGAGAACCTGCAAAGTTAAGGGGGTTGGTATGGTTGGCGGTGCAAATCAAGCTGGCAGAAATGTGGAAGGATGTGAGAACACAAGAATATAAGATATGCCATACTGGATCAGACCAAGGTCCATCAAGCCCAGTATCCCGTTTCCAACAGCGGCCAATCTAGGTCACAAGTACTGTCGCGAGTACTACCCTGGCGTCAAGTAGTGGTCGGACACAACCATATAGGGAGGAGATAGGCCAGTAATCCAGAGGCCCAATTGGCTTTTGGTCCTGTTAGTTTCCTGGATCCTAATCTCCAAAGAAATCAACTGCACAAGTGGTGGGAAAATAAAGGCTTTTATTTCCTTTTCACGTAAGGGTTCAAAGGATTGGGCAATAACCACAACGCAAATGTCCTTAATTCAGGTTAGAAAAAGTAAAACAAAAGTTTAAAGCAAAACTGTTACTTTCACAGTAGCGCTGGTATTCACACAACAGGAATGTTCTAGGCAATAACACATAGAGCTTACAGGCCTGGCAAAGACTCTAGGCTTCCCGTGGTACAGTACGTACAGTCCATTTCTGTATCTGAAGCCTCATTTGCCAGTTCCACTTGCATTGGCTCATAGGCAGAAGCCTCTGACTCTGAGTCCCTGGGTTCAGGTAGGTTATAGTCAGGCTTCTTATATAGCTCTTCTAGCACAGCCCAATGTTCTGGGTAACTCGTAGGGCGTCGGCTCTGTGCTGTTTTGTATGGAGGAAATTCCTCTCTCCTTAGAGGTTTTATGGCAGCTTTATAAAAACATTTATTATTCAAACCTTTCTTATCAGGTAAACGTTTCCTATAGCTTGTATCATAAAAAGCTTTACCTTGGGAATATGGCTTCTCTGTTTCCAGTGAAGGTTGAGGCCTGCACCAGTTTCTCCGTTGGCTTGCCTGTACAGCACGGCTTAGATCTTCAGGCTGTGACCCTGTTGGTTTTGGACAATAGTTGCAGCAGTGTCTTTGCCTCTCTGGGCAACCAACTTTTACTCCTCTGTGAGCTGAGACCTCCCCAGGTTCCTCCTTAGCTCCCTGGCAATCACCTTTCACTCTGGGTGATCTTCTGGCAGTGAAATATTCAGGTTTGCATTCTAACCTCTTTTCCTCTGTCTTGCCTTCCTTCCTGCTGCACGCTGTCCTGCTGCATTCACTCTTGTTGCCTCCTCTCCAGCCGTCTCTCCAGCTGCCTTCACCGCTGCCTTTCCCGCTGCTCTTTCCTCCGCTGCCACTTCTCTCGCGGCCACTTCTCCCACTGCCACTTCCCTCGCTTCTCCATCTGCCTACTTTCCAGTCTTCCACACCCTCCTTAAGAAGTCCTCCTGCGCTCGAGGATTGGAAGCTGGCTGGCATTACCTCATGATCAGTGGGGCGTGGTTCCTCAGTCACTCTGGAGTCCCTCTTGCTCCCTCTACCTGGCTCCTCCAGATATTGCAGCTTGTATGTACCTTTTTCTTTATTTAAAGCATTTTCCTTTCTCTCAACCAGGTCTGCTGGGTGACAGTACCTAGCAGTTTCCCAAAAAGACACACAGGTTCCACAATGCTTGTATTGGGACAAGCAGTTGATTTTTCAGGTTCTCTTTAACCATGGTTTATGGACCTTTCCCTCCAGGAACTTGTCCAAACCTTGTTTAAACCCAGCTACACTAACAGCTTTTACTACACCCTCCGATAACGAATTCCAGAGTTTGATTACATGTCGAGTAAAAAAGTATTTTCTCTTATTAGTCTTAAACAGGTTACACTGTAGCTTCATGGCATGTTCCCTAGTCTTTCTACTTTTTGAAGGTGTAAGAAAATTGATTTATGTTTACCTGCTCCACTCCATTCAGAGGGCTTTAAACTAGATTTGTTGTGGATGGTTTAAAAAAGCCCCCAGGTAAGTGAAACATTAAATACCTTTATGGAAATGGGTAAAGGGGGCAACATATGGAAAGCAGTGTGTATAGATCCCAGACGTTGAGGCTTTAATAGGAGAGGCTGATTTGGATTTAGTGGCGGCAACGGAAACATGGTTCACGGACAACCATGACTGGGATGTAACTATACCAGGCTATACTTTATTCAGAAAAGACAGGGAAGGAAGAAAGGGAGGCAGAGTGGCAATATATGTAAAACATAATATTAAAGCTATCGAAATACAGGGCTTTAAAGGGAGAAAGGAAGCAATGTGGGTTAAACTAGAAAGAAGGAAAGAGAAATCCATTTGCATTGGCATGATATACAGACCTCCCTCACAGGAAGAAAAGATGGACAGAGATTTAAAAGAAGATATATGCAGCATTGCTAGGAAAGGGGACGTGCTACTGATAGGGGATTTCAATATGCCAGATGTTGATTGGCGCATCCATGCTGCAGTATCCTGGATTCCCTACAAGGAGAAGTATTCAAGCAACTGGTAACAGAACCCGCATGTGAAGGTGGCATCCTGGACTTGGTGCTTACCAATGGTGAAAGTATTTCTGATGTTATAGTGGGAGAACATCTCACATCCAGTGATCACCAGATGGTGTGGTTCAGTATTAGGACTAGGGCTGATAAAATCCATTCAAACGTGAGAGACTTTAGGAAAACTAACTTTGCCAAGATGGGTCAATACTTCAAGGAGTTGTTAGCAGGATGGGAACAGCTGGGGGATGTACAAAAACCATGGGCAAAACTGAAAAGGGGATATTTTAAAGGCAATCAATCTTTTTGTTAAAATGGTAAATAAAGATAAAAGGAAAAGAAGGCTGCTATGGTTTTCAAAAGAAGTAGCTGAAAAGGTGAGGAAAAAGAGGGAGGCCTTCATGAAATTCAAGAGATCACAGAGAGGAAGACAGGCATCTATATTTGGAAAAACTTAGAGAAGCTAGCAAAGTAGTCAGGAAAGCAAAGATTCAAAAAGAGGAGGAAATAGCCAATGCAATAAAATGGGGAATAAGACATTTTTCAGAAATGTGTTAGTGAGAGGAGGAAGGGCAAAAGTGGTATTGTCAGACTCAAGGATGAAGGGAAAAATATGTAGAAGATGAGGATAAAGCGGAATTCCTTAACAAATGGTGAAATTAGACTTACCTGTTAATTTTCTTTCCATTAGGACCTAGACTTCAATCCAGACTCATGGGTTGTGTCACTCTTCCAGCAGAAGGAGACTCACACTAGCTTTTGGTGATAACAATGCTTTCCCCCTGGCTTCTCTGCTCCGGCCGCTCTCCTTTACCGTTCTTCCTTACCTTTTCAGGAAATATCCTCCCCAGCTCTCTATTACCCTGAGGCTCTTCGTCTCGGATTTTCCCCGTCCAGACATTATCTCCTCCTATATGTCCCCCCCCCCCCTTGATTCATTCTGACCTCTGGTACTCCCTCTTCCTTATCCTGTCTGAAGTCTCCTCCACTTATTCACACCTTACAATTCTGGACAACCTGAACATCCACGTCGACTCTCCCTCCCGACCCAGAGACAAGGCCTTCATTTCACTTCTCTCTGATCTTTCCCTTCGTCAGAACATCTACCTCCCCACGCATGCAGCCGGTCGACCTGCTTCTTACTGCTCCCTTGTCGTCTGTGGTCCCCTCTATGATCACGACTTTGTCACTCCCCTGGACGGACCATCTCTGTGTGTTATTCTCTTTGTCCCTCCCAACCGCCCCTCTTCCCCCCTCAGTCTATCTCTGCATCCACACACTTAAAGCGGCACGTCACCCCTAACACCCTTCTTCACTTCCCCTTTGGAGATTCCATCTTTCCTTCCAATTTCGGCTCCTCATCTACCGACGTCCAGGTTCAGTTCTGGCATTCCACTCTCTACGCTCACCTCGACAGGCTGGCTCCTCTTGAATCATGCACTATGTGCCCTACCCTTCGTCGGCAACCCTGGATCACACATGATCTCTCCCTTCTCCGAGCTCAGCTCCACAGAGTTGAGCGTCTCTGGCAGCGTCAACCTACCCCCACTAGACTTCTTCACATCTGTCTTTCCTGCTGCCACTACAAAGCCCAAAACTCCTCAGCTAAAAAGACTTATACCACCATTATTTCATTTGCCTCAAATTCCTCCAGGCAACGTTTTTCAGTGTTTCGCTCTCTTTCAGAGGTCACCGACAGCTCAGCACCCTCAGCCCACCACTCTGCCTGACCCCTCTCGTCTTGCCAGCTACTTCCCTGAGAAGATTGCTGTGCACCGTTCAAAGTTACCCCCTCAACAGATGTTTCATCTTCCCTCCCCACCCTTGGCTTGGTGCCTTTACCACCATCCTCCCCTTCCCTACCCTACCCACCCCTACCTTCCCCTCATCTTTGGTCTTCCTTCCAGCTCGTCACTGCTACCACCCTACTCAAGGTTATCAATTCATCCCGTAAGACTACATGCCCCTCTGACCCTATCCCTTCCCCTTGGATCACGGAACCTTCCCTTGCCTTCCTTCCTTTTGTACTCTCCATCTTTAATGCCAGTCTCGCTTCAGGTATCTTTCCCTCTCTATGGAAGCACGCCCTTGTCCGTCCCATCCTTAAAAAGCCTTCAACTGCCCGACACTGGCTAACTGGCGTCCAATTTCTAATCTTCCCTTCCTTTCCAAGGTCCTTGAGAAATTAGTCTTCTCTCAACTCTCTTCACACTTGGATTCCACTCACTTCTTGCATCCATGCCAATCTGGTTTCCACACTGGCCACAGCACAGACACTATCTTTCTTTCCCTGCTCAGTGAAACACACACTGCTCATGAACAAGGCAACATCTCTCTTGCAATTTCCTTGGATCTCTCTGCAGCCTTTGATTTGGTTGATCACCCTCTTCTACTTTCTCATCTCTCTGACTGTGGACCACTGGATTCAGTCTTTCCTGTCCTCACGTTCCTTCTCTGTGCTTTGCAGTTCTGCCACGCCCCCCCCCCCCCCCCATCGCACTAACCTGTGGCGTCCCCCAGGGCTCAGTTCTGGCCCCCCTCCTCTTCAACATTTTCTTAGCCTCCCTTGCACTACTAACCCAGCAACTTGGTAGCTCTGCCTACTTTTATGCAGACACCCTCCTTCTCTTTCACACAAATGCTCGCTCCCAGGATATAACCCCCTTAAATGCTTGTTTATCCTCTGTCTCAGACTGGCTTCAATCCAATCGTCTCTCTCAATCCCTCCAAATGTTCCGCAATATGGCTCACCTTTAATATCCCACGACCCACAATAGCCCCTTTCTCTGTCCAACTCCCCAGTCCCCTTTGTTCACTCCCTCTGCTATCTTGGGGTCATTCTAGATTCCTCTGTCATTTCACAGCCTCATTTTCTCCCTTGTCCAACAGTCTTTCTTTTTCCTCTGTTGGATCCGTGCTCTTCGTTCTTCTCTCGACCAGCCCTCCATCTACCCCTCCTTCCATCATTAGTAATTTCTAGAACAGATTATTGCAACAGTGCGCTTGCCAGTCTTCCAACTACCAACTTCGTCAATTGCAACTTCTCCAAAATAGAGCAGCCCGGATTATCACTTACAACTCGAAACCGTGAACACATCACTCCCACCCTGATCAGACTTCACTGGCTCCCCATAAAATTTTGAATAAATTACAAAATTCTCATATCCGCTCACCAGGCAATCCACACAGGCATACTGCAATATTTGGCTTACCTTCTTCATTTTCACTCTCCCTACCATCTCCTCAGATCCCTCCACACTCACAGCTTGGCCCTCCCCTTGGTTTCCCGTGCATATTTTGGAACAAATGCGGCATTCCGCTTTACATAGAAATATAGAAATATGACGACAGAAAAAGACCACATGGCCTATCTAGTCTGTCCTTCCATATCAACAACTACAACAGTCCCCTTTTTACCTTTAGAGATCCTCTGTGTTTGTCCCTTGCTTTTTTGAATTCAGTTACTATCCTCATCACTACCACCTCCACTGGGAGACTATTCCACGGATCCACTACTTTTTCCTTGTGCTCCTACCTTATGGAATTCCCTACCTGCCTCACTATGTGCAGAGACCTCCTTTCTGCAGTTCAAACCTCAGCACAAAACACACCTGTTTCAGTTGGCTTATCACCTTCCCTCCCCTTCCCCTGAGCAGTCTCCCCCTTAGACTAAGAAGGGAGTGAGTTAAGTTATTCTCCTTTCCTCCCCATCAGCCCATTAGTCTCTTCTTCATTCTCTTTCTTTTCTGTCCTATATATATATTGTCACCCACTAACGTACCCAGAGGCTAAAAAGGGCTTGGGTCGTTTGATGGGGCAGTATTTTTATGGCTAGAGCTCCTATGAAGGCCTTAGCAAGGCCTTCTGGATCCTGTAGTTTTCACCGTTAGCCAAAGAAGTGTAGTTGAAGCAGAGGGTAAGGTTTAAACTCAGGCTTTATTCCCCGTCCGGGGTGGATTCATAACAGTGGAACTTAAAGCAGGTCAGACCCTTCGTCTGATAACACAATTAAAGAAAAATACTTTCAACACAACATAGCTTTCTTCAGCATTAAACCAGGAAACAAAAAGTAACAGAAAACAGTTCCTTTTACTCACGGAACTCTTGCACCTGTTTCTTCTCATAAACAGTTCTGGCTGCTTTTAACATAGAGATGCTATACAATCAGATAATGTGTACGTGCAGTCCATCTCATTTTCCTCTAAAGATTCTCCAAGAGGTTCAATCTGCATCTCCTCTTCATCTGAGTAAACTTCTGGCTCCCAACTGCCGTTAAAGTTATAAGGTTCTTGTCGGGGAGTTAAAACACTCTCCTCCCCCACTATACTAGTGGCCCGTGGGTAACTACCGTATTTCCTGTAGTTGGGTTCCTGAGAACTACAGAGCTCCTGGTACGTGCATAGAAAGTCAGGGTATTGCAAACCTCTCTTATTAGGGCAAATACGCCTACCTTTAGGCACTGCTGTTTCCTGCTCTCTCGGATAAGCACAGCTCTGCTTTGAAGCCCCTTTTCCACGGTGTTTCTCTAACTCATTCAAATGTGCTTCAGGGTAAAAGTTTTCCCCTTCTGCATTTCTGGTGTTAGGTAATTTATATCTTAAAGCCTTGGCTGTTGGACTGCCCTCTCTGCTTGCCTCACAGCAACGTTCCTGGGGATATTGAGAGGCTGTGCACTGCTGTTCCCAACAGCTTCTCTGAGAATCACCAACCTCCTGTGCTCTGGATAATCCCCTTGGCTCCGTCCTCACAGCTCCACGGACACTGCTCTCAAGCTCAGCAGTTCCTAACGCTTCTCCCGTAGTTCCAACTACAGCCCTTGTAGTTCCTACTACTTCTCTCTCAGTTCCACTTTCTCCTTCAGTTCTCCTACCTTCCGGTAAGAGATTTTTAAGTACGTTCAAATTGGTGTTAGCCTGGGCTCCGCCCCCATGCAGGTACTCTTCATTTTCTAATGAATTCTGTGCTCCCTTTCTGTTTGGGCGTTCCCTAACACCACGTGGCTTTGTTTTCATCTGTTGCTCATAGCAACCTTCCCCCATGTGTGAACCTGAGCTGTCAGTTTCCCTTACATTTTCCTCACAATCCCCTACTTCCATGGGTTCTGATGGCGCTACCTTATGACTATATATATAGATATAGATATAGATATATAGATATATAGTGATGAGGAGAGCTCTGCTGAGCCCATGGAAATAGGGGAAAATTGTAAACATACCTTTAAGGAGAGAGACAGGCAGGGAATTCACAGCTTTCAGAGTGCAGGTAAAGGAAGAAAACACGCAGTCACTGAAGTCAGGCCACACCCAAGCTCTGCTAACCTAAGTGCAGGCTTGGGGAGTAATGAAAAACACCTGAGTAGGAAGCAGTGTAAGCTAGTTAAGAAACAGCCTTATAAAAAGGAAAGGAGCCAGCACCGGGCAGCAGAAAGGAGATCACCGGGGAGGAGAACGGTGAAGATTTCATTGAGGAGCTCAGCAATGAAAGTAGCAGCCATAAAGAAAGCCAAGCTTACAGGAGGAGGGCTGTTAGTCCTGAAGCCAGCTGAGGTGTGGCTAGAAGAATTGCTGACGAGGGTCAGGCTGCAGTTCAAATGGTACATGGACCAGCTCAAAGAGTTCAGGCTGCCAAAAGTTGGGTGAACATAAGAACATAAGATATGCCATACTGGGTCAGACCAAGGTCCATCAAGCCCAGTATTCTGTTTCCAACAGTGGCCAATCTAGGTCACATGTACCTAGCAGTTTCCCCAAGAGACACAAGTTCCACAATGCTTGTACTGGGTCAAGCATTGATATCTTCGGTCACTTCTTAATAATGGTTTATGGACCTTTCCTCCAGGAACTTGTGCAAACCTTTTTTAAACCCAGCTACACTAACAGACTTTACTACATCCTCCGGTAACAAATTCCAGAGTTTGATTACATGTTGAGTGAAAAAATATTTTCTTTTATTAGTCTTAAATAGTTTACCCTGTAGCTTCATTGCATGTCCCCTAGTCTTTCTATATTCTGATAAGGTAAACAATCGATCTACGTTTACCCGTTCCACTCCGTTCATTAATTTATAGACTTCTATCATATCCAAGAAAGTACCGCCCACCCTTCTCCTAAAATAACCACCTTATATACACCCCTCAGCCGTCTCTTTTCCAGGTTAAAGAGCCCTAACCTTTTTAGCCTTTCTTCATAGGAGTATCCTTCATTCCCCTTTACCATTTTAGTGGCTCTTCTCTGTACCTTCTCTAAAATCGTTATATCCTTTTTAAGATACGGCGACCAGAATTGCACACAATATTCAAGGTGCGGTCTCACCATGGAACGATATAGAGGCATTATAATATATTTTGTTTTATTTTCCATTCCTTTCCTTATCATACCTAGCATTCTATTTGCTCTCTTGGCCGCGGGATTTAACATGGTATCCACAATGACGCCTAAATCTTTTTCCTGGGTGGTGGTTCCTAATGTGGAACCTTGCATCGTGTAACCATAGTTTGGGTTGTTCTTCCCTAGGTGCATAACCTTGCACTTGTCCACATTAAATTTCATCTGCCATTTTGATGCCCAGTCTTCCAATTTATCAAGATCCTCTTGCAATTTTTCACAATCCTCTTGGGTTTTAACAACTTTAAATAGTTTTGTGTCATCTGCAAATTTGATAACCTCACTCGTTATTCCACTTTCCAGGTCATTTATGAATATGTCAAAAAGCAGCGGACCCAGCACAGATCCCTGGGGTACACCACTATTCACCTTTCTCCATTGGGAAAATTGGCCATTTAGCCCTACCCTCTGCTTTCTATCTTTTAACCAGTTCCTGATCCACAATAGTACACTGCCTCCTATCCCATGACTCTTTAGTTTTGCCAAAAGTCTCTGATGAGGGACCTTGTCAAAGGCTTTCTGAAAGTCCAGATACACAATATCAACCGACTCACCTTTGTCCACCTGTTTATTCACTCCTTCAAAAAAACATAACAGATTAGTAAGACAAGATCTTCCTTGTCTAAAGCCATGTTGGCTGTCTCCCATTAGGTTGTGACTATCTACATGCTGAGTAATTTTATTCTTTATGATGGTTTCTACCATTTTTCCCGGTACTGACGTGAGGCTCACCGGTCTGTAGTTTCCCGGATCACCCCTGGAACCCTTTTTAAAAATTGGTGTTACATTGGCGATCCTCCAATCTTCAGGTATTAGAGATGATTTTAATGATAGCACAGGTACACTACCAAAAAACTGCCTCCAGTTTTGCAACTAATTCCTATAGATTTTGGGGTGCTGAATCCAGGAAAAATAGCCAAAATGTTCCATCACGTCACGTTTTCTTGCAAAATTAGATTTCTTACCCATATAAGGAATGTTCACATAATTTCTTTTTAGCCGACTGCAGTTTATTTTCTTGGCCCAAAATAGAGGTTGTAATGGTTAACTAACTAGAAACACTCCCTCATGATATTTTAGAGTGTTTTGTATTCATTTTATACATTAACAGGACAATTGGGAGGCGGGGGGCTAAATCCAGTACTCGCGCTGGCGCATGTTCTTTCCTGTTTGCCTCGCCTCGTTCGCTCGCTCGCTCAAACACGGTGGTTGCGACATGAACGTTCCTGTCAAATTTCAGTTTCTTGCAAGTTCATTATTACCTTTTGTTTGCTCAGTCGTAATCCAGCTTTATTGCGAAGTGGTTCACTACAGTTGTAGTTTGCAGTGCTGTGTATTTGTGATGGCTCACAGAGCCAGAGGTTGCGTCAACTCTCCGGACAGTTTTTGTTTTATTTGTGGGGAATATACCGTGAAAAAGCGGCAGAGGAACATTTCTGCATTTATTAAAAAAATATATTTCGCCTATTTCGGTTTGAAGTTAGGCGATCAAGACAAACCGTGGGCTCCTCACAAAGTGTGCAAGACATGTGAGGAAGATCTACGCTTATGGATGAAAGGTAAAAAACAAGCATTTCGTTTCGGAATACCTATGATGTGGCGTGAACAAAGAGACCACAGCAGTGACTGCTATTTTTGCTCTTGCATTGTGAAGGGATACAACTTAAAAAATAAGAACGTAATAAGTTACCCCAACCTTCCCTCAGCAATTAGGCCTATGCCTCATAGCAACGAAGTACCTGTGCCTGAACCACCAAAATCTTTGGTTCATATTTGTGTGGACGGTTCTGATCATGATGAGACTCATCAGATGGCTTTTCCCGATGAGTCCAGTACTTCCGAGTTTGAAACTGAACCAGATCCGAAACCTGAACTTTTCTCTCAAGCTGAATTGAATGATTTAGTCCGGGATTTAGGACTCCCAAAAGATGCTGCCCAACTGCTAGGTTCTCGGCTTAAACAGAAAAATCTATTGTCACCAGGAACAACTTTTTATTGGTACCGCAACCGCAAGACACAATTTTTGAAGTATTTCAGCAAAGAGGAAGATTTGGTATTTTGCAACGATATATACGGAGTGATGGAAAAGTTTAAACTCAAGTATGATCCTGCTGAATGGCGGCTGTTCATTGATTCGTCAAAAGACAGCATAAAAGGTGTTCTTCTTCATAATGGCAACACATTCGCTTCAGTTCCTATTGCTCACTCTGTTATTCTCCAAGAAAAATACGAGAATTTGGCCCTGATTCTTCAGAAGATTCGTTATGATGAGCATAAGTGGATGATTTGTGGAGACTTTAAAATTCTATCCATGCTATTAGGGCAGCAATCCGGTTTCACCAAATATCCCTGCTTCCTTTGCTTGTGGGATAGCCGGGCCCGCGACCTACACTGGGGGAAAAAAGACTGGCCAATTCGGGAGTATTTGAGACCCGGTGAGAAAAATGTTCTTCATGAGAGCTTGGTACCTCGTGATAAAATTCTATTACCACCTCTCCACATTAAGTTGGGTCTCATTAAGCAATTCATCAAGTCCCTTCCAAAAGATGGTGAGTGCTTTCGGTACCTTTGCTCAAAGTTCCCCCGACTTTCTGAAGCAAAGCTAAAGGAAGGAGTGTTTGTTGGCCCTGATAATAAGGAAACTCATTTCAGATGGAGCATTCGCTGAAACGATGTCTGAGAAGGAAAAAGAAGCCTGGGATTCCTTCAAGGATGTTGTTCTCAAATTCTTGGGGAACAGGCGGGATGAGAACTATAAGGATATTGTTGCCAGGATGCTCAATGCCTTCAAACAACAAGGCTGTAACATGAGCCTGAAAGTCCATTTCTTGCACTCCCATGTGAACTACTTTCCCGAAAACTTGGGGGCGTACAGTGAAGAACAAGGTGAAAGGTTTCACCAGGACATCAAGGACGCAGAGAGAAGGTACCAAGGAAGATGGAACACCACTATGATGGCTGATTTCTGCTGGTTGCTGCTGCGGGAAACCCCAGATGAAAAATACGCCAAGCAGCGCACCAAGAGAAGCATTCGGGGGAAGAAGAAACGGGCCCACCAGGAGATTGATTGACCCAAGAATGACTTTAAAATCTAAACTGTGTTGACAAATATCGTGTTTTTACTAAACTTTGAAATAAAAATTTGCTAGTTATTACCACAGTGTCGGATCTCATTTATTAGAATTTTATTTTCACACCATCGGGGGTTTGTCTTCATGTATTGCAATGGTGCGGTTTGCGTTTTCTATTCTTACATACATACCTGTACAACATTTTTTGCACATTTCTTTGCTTTGCTTTGTGTCTAACCTCGCTCTTATATGCTCAATGTTTGTGCACATGTATGTGGCTGTTTTAAGTGCAGACAATTTTGCTACCATCACAGTGTGTTTTGTTGACATTACTCTATTCGTATGTGCTGCCTTGTTACAATTTTCTTTATTCTTATTTGAATAACTACTAAACAATTAGTATAAAGAATTCATCCAAGAAACTTTTATCTTGATCGCACTCAATCTGAAACGTTCACCTCAAACTGCTAACCCAATGTAGCAAAAAATCTGTACGTGATGGAGCAAATTGGTTACCAGATTTGGATTCAGCGCACCAAAAAACGTAAAAATCAATCGAAACATTAGAGGCAGTTTAAAAAAAATTTTTTTTTAGTGTACCTGTGTAGTTCACAGATTACTGATAGCAGTTCTGCAATCTCATATTTCAGTTCTTTCAACACCCTTGGATGTATACCATCTGGTCCAGGTGATTTGCTACTCTTCAGTTTATCTAATAGTTGTAAGACATCTTCCCGATGTATCGATATTTCCTTCAATTCTTCTGCACCTTTAAATACCACTTCAGTCATGGGTAACATCCCTACATCTTCCTCAGTAAAGACCGAAGCAAAGAATTCATTCAGTCTCTCCGCTATCGCCTTGTCGCCTCTTAGTGCTCCTTTAACCCCTTTATCATCTAATGGACCAACTGACTCTCTCACAGGTTTTTTGCTACGAATGTACTTGAAAAGGTCTTTATTTCGCGTTTTTGCTTTCGCAGCAAGCTTCTTCTCAAATTCTCTCTTTGCCTGCCTTATCAATGCCTTGCATTTGACTTGCCAGTGCTTGTGCTGTTTCCAGGTTTCGTCGTTTGGCTCTTTTTTCCACTTCCTGAAAGATGCTTTTTTGGCAACAACAGCCTCTCTGACCTCACCTTTAAACCATGCTGGCAGTTTTTTGGACTTCCTTCCACTTTTCTTAAAGCGTGGAATACAGCTGGTCTGGGCTTCCAAGATAGTATTTTTCAACAACACCCAAGCTTGATGTACCTCTTTAACCTTTGCAACTGCTCCTTTTAGTTTTTTCTTAACTGTTTTCCTCATTTTATCATAGTCTCCCTTTCGAAAGTTAAAAGGTAGTACTGTGGATTTCCTTACTATCCCTCCTCCACTAATTAAATCAAAGGCGATCATGCTATGATCACTATTGCCAAGTGGCCCCAACACCCTTATCTCTTGCACTAGATCTGGTGTTCCACTAAGGACTAGGTCTAATATGGCTTCCCCTCTGGTCGGTTCATGAACCAGCTGCTCCAAGAAGCAGTCATTTATTTCATCTAGGAACTTTATCTCCCTAGCATGTCCTGACGTGACACTGACCCAGTTGATACCGGGGTAATTGGAATCACCCATTATTACTGCGCTGTAACTTTTGTTAGCTTCCTTGATTTCTTTGAGCATTTCATCATCCATTTGGTCATTCTGGCCAGGTGCTCGATAGTACACCCCCACTGCCATCGCCTTCCCCCTTTTATATGGAATTTCAATCCATATAGATTCTACAGCAGATTTTGTTTCCTGCAAAACTTTAATCCTTTCTGAGTCAATGCCCTCTCTAACAAAGAGCGCAACCCCTCCACCAATTTGATCAGCTCTATCATTACGATATAGTTTGTACCCAGGTATCAGTGTGTCCCACTGGTTGTCCTCCTTCCACCATGTCTTTGATATTCCAATCATATCTAACCTTTCATTTAGTGCTATATATTCTAACTCTCCCATCTTATTCTTTAGACTTCTAGCATTTGCATACAAGCATTTTAGAGAATGTATTTTATTCATGTTAATTTGGCTATTGTTAGACATGGGTAAATTGGGATCTTTAAGCTCTGTCTGCTCCATACTTGAGGGCATTTGGACTACTTTACTCTTTTGTGGAACCTCTCTGCTTTTGGTAGTATCCTTCAAGGATACATTCTTCCAAACCATCCGCTCTTGGGCGACTGTCGGCTTTCCCCTAATATCTAGTTTAAAAGCTGCTCTATCTCCTTTTTAAAGGTTAATGCCAGCAGCCTGGTTCCATCCCGGTTAAGGTGAAGCCCATCCCTTCGGAAGAGCCCCTCCTTTCCCCAGAATGTTCCCCAGTTCCTAACAAATCCAAAACCCTCATCTCTGCACCATTGTCTCATCCACGCATTGAGACTCCGGAGCTCTGCCTGCCTTTTGGGTCCTGCGCGTGGAACGGGAAGCATTTCGGAGAATGCTACCCTGGAAGTTCTGGATTTCAACTTCCTAAATTTTGCCTCCAGAACCTCCCTACCACATTTTCCTATGTCATTGGTACCGACATGTACCAAGACAGCAGACTCCTCCCCAGCACTATCTAAGACCTTATCTAGGTGGCGCGTGAGGTCCGCTACCTTTGCACCAGGCAGGCATGTTACCAGGCGATCCTCACGTCCACCAGCCACCCAGCTATCTACATGCCTAATGATCGAATCACCAACTATAACGGCTGTCCTAACCCTTCCCTCATGGGCACATGGCCCTGGAGAAACTTCCTCGGTGCGAGAGGGTTTTACATCACCTGGAAGACAGGTCCTAGTTACAGGACAAACTCACAGCTAGAAGTGACCAGAACCCGGCTTGTTGGAAAGAACCAAGGCTGAACAAGTTAGAAGAACTGAGGCAGTTGATCCAGAGAAGGAATCCTCACATTCTAGGTACAAATGTTCCTTATTGTGGAGAGGGTTAACGCTAGGAACCGCTTCTAACAAGAAAGGATACTTTGTATTTGAATTACTAAAGAAGCAGAAGATAAAAAAATGGGCATTTTGCTTTGCTTGAAGGAAGAAGCTATGTTTTGTTTGCTGAACGTTTGATGAAAACAGCTACACATGTTAAAAAGCTTATGAAGCAGTTTCAGTTCTAGTTTGTGTATAATTTCCTGATGTTATTGCTTGGAGAAGAATCCTAACGTTTGTGTTGAGCCTTAGTGCTTTTGGGGAAGATAAATAAATTTCTTGTTTGCCTTTAAAAACAACCATCGGTTTCACACTACTGTCTTTAAATAAGGAGAAACTACAAGTCCCAGAAGTCCAAGCTGTGGACAAGAATAGTATAATTCTTTATTTAAGGACTAACACTGGCAGCCCTGCGCCTTTAGGCCTTTGGCCCAGGCTAGGGTGACGACAAGTGGCGTAGTTCTTGGATTTCACGCATACGCCAGGAATTTGCCAAGCACCCCACGATTTGCACTAAAGACAACGCTGACTGCATAAGCTGTGCAGAGGATCACAAAGGAGAATCACAGCTAAGGTCAAAACCTGAGTCACGGAGGACAAGCAGAGACCTTCAAATTGTGAGAAGCTGGAATCTACACCTGTTATCAGGTAACCCGTAGATAAGTGGGTTTAAAAAGGATACCAGTACAGTGGTGCAGAAGTCAAAACAGTGGAAGCCAGGAGGATAGCCGAGCTGTTTTCGTACCGCACTTGGTGGTGTTTCTCTGTTTTTTTCTTTCTTACAGAGCAGCCATGGCCATGGAGTGCAAGGACGTGCTACAATGGATGGCCGGCCAGTTTGAGAAGCAGAGGGAGATGTCCTACCAAGCCCAGGAGCAGGCCGCAGCAGTGATGCAGGCACAACAAAAGCCACTATTGGACATGATGGAAGCATGGCTGGCAACCCAGAAGACGACAGCAGAACCAACACTGACACCTCCAGGTTCTATAGGAGCTTTACATACCTGTGGGTTAGGACCACAGTCTAATGGGACACTCACTTTTGGACAATTGTCTGAGAATGATGATATTGATGATTTCCTCGAGGCATTTGATAGAGTAGCGCACATAATATGGTGGCCTAAGGAACAATGTGCTGTACGCCTGGCCACATCACTCACTGGTGAGGCATTGGCGGTGTACAGGGCCATGCCTGCGGCCCTTGCCAATGATTATGATGAGCTAAAGAAAGCCATAAGGGATCGCTTAGGTTTAACATCGATGGTGTATCATCACCTGTTAAGGAGTACCAAATTGAAACCTGGTGAGACGCCAAAAGCTCTATGCCAGAGAGTCAAGAGCTTGGTAGTAAAGTGGCTAACACCAGAGGCTAAAACTGTAGAGTCTATCATAGATAGTATTGCGCTAGAACAATTTATGGCCGCAGTCCCGAAGGACATACAAGCCTTCCTGATTTTACAGAACTGCCGGAACACAAATGAAGCAACCTTATTGACCGAACGCTTTATGGAAGCAGAATTGGCGGGTCAGGAAAAAGGGAGTGTTTCCAAGACGGCAGGTTCTGAATTATCAGAAAGGAAGGTAAGGTTGAAAGAGCATAATATGAAAGTGTGTATGCCTATGTTTAAAAACCACTGTATAAGAAGGAAATGTTTTAGGTGTGGTAGTGAGGGACACTTGAAAAAGGAGTGTAAAGCGAGAACCGCCCTGATAACTGCCAATACAAAGGAGATCAGAGAAGGTTTCCTTTTATCTGTGGAAGTGCAGGGCATTGCTACCGATGCCTTATTAGATTCAGGAGCAGATCAGAATATGATCTCCAGGAAGCTCTGGCAGGAAATTGAATCCCGCTGTAACGTAGACGAGAGCCAATCTGAGGGAAAGGTAAAAATTAGGTGCATACACGGGGCATCGTCCTTTTATCCCATATACAAAGTCTTGGTGAAAGGCTTAGGGATTAAGAAGGAAATTCCCGTAGCAATTGTGCCAAGGTTACCCCATGACCCGGTATTGGGGAGGGATTGGCCCCAATTCAAGAAGGGACTAGAAAAGGGTCTACATCCGAGGGTAGGTATGGTATCTACCAGAGCACAGTCTGATGCCCTAGAGAGGAAAGATGAACCCCCAGACGAGGCATTAGAAGATCTACCATCTCATGAGGACCTGGTAACTCCCTCTGTAGAGAAGAATAAGAAGGGAAGAGGGGAAAAACGCCGGGAAAAGCAGTGCAGGTCTCAGAGCAGGGCCGAGGTAGGGGCCAGACAAGGGTTACCTTGGGTCTTAGCTGAATTAGTAGAATAATTCTCATCCTTTCCCAAGGAGCAGCAAGCTGATCCCGCTCTTTCACGGGCCTTCAAGTACGCCCAGAGGGAGTCAGAAACCTTACCTAGATTCCTGTTGGATAGGGAAGTGTTGTACAGGGAAAGTTTAGATCCCGTACAGGGAACGTCCGTAAGCAGCTGGCAGTCCCTACAACATTTAAAAACCTTAGTTTTGAGACTAGCTCATGACCATCTCGTGGGAGGTCACAAAGGGGTACAAGGGGACGCTAGATCAGAAATTAGCCCGTTATTACTGGCCGGGCGTTTTTAAAGAGACCGTGCGATTTTGTGAGTCTTGCCCTTCCTGCCAGCGAGTCACCTCGGTTCGTCCACCAGAGGTGCCCTTGCTTCCTATACCCATGATATCTGAGCCCATTCACAGAATGGCCATGGATATAGTGGGACCACTGATAAGGACACCCCGAGGTTTCCAATACATGTTGGTCATAGTGGACCAAGCCACAAGGTTCACATGGGCCATTCCCTTGCGTAGTATATCCACCAAAACAGTAGCCTCAGAAGTGATAAAGTTATTCTGCGAAGTAGGATTTCCATGAGACGTCCTGACAGACAGAGGCAGTAATTTCATGTCCTGGTATTTAGCCCAAGTATGGGATGCATTCGGAATCCGTCATGTTAAAACCGCTGCCTACCATCCGCAGTCAAATGGACTGGTAGAGAGACAAAACCAAACATTAAAGAAAATGTTGAGGAGGGGTTTAGAGGGTAACATGTCGGAGTGCGATATGATGCTTCCTTTCATCTTGTACGCCTGTAGAGAGTGGAAACAAGCATCTTTAGGCAGCTCACCTTGCGAATTAAAGTACGGGCGGGCACCACGAGGTGTTTTACATATACTATGGGAGCAGTGGGTTGAGCCCGGGGTAGAAGAAGTGGGGGTACCCCATTTTTTGAAGGATCTGAGGGGACGGTTACACCGAACCTCCCAAGTGGCGGAGGAAAATTTAAAGGCCAGTCAGATGCGCCAGAAAAATTACTACGATCAACGTACAAAACCCCGCCAACTGGTGGTAGGGGAGAAAGTAGTAGTAATGGTCACAGGGGCCAGTCCAAAGTTTGAAAGTCAATGGAAAGGACCCTATAAGGTGGTCAAACAGGTGGGTCCAGTCTCTTACTCAGTAGAAAACAGGAGGGGCCGCCAGCAGGTCTACCACATAAACGTATTGAGGCCTTGGCATGAACGAATAGCGTTGGCTCATTTAGCCACAGTAGAACGTAGGGCAGAGAGGTGGCAGACAAGCACTAACATCCCAGCTAGAATTACGAGCTGTGCGGGTAATATAGCGCCAGCCCGTAATATCTTAAGGTGGGGGGGGATGTGTGATGAGGAGAGCTCTGCTGAGCCCATGGAAATAGAGGAAAATTGTAAATATACCTTTAAGGAGAGAGACAGGCAGGGAATTCACAGCTTTCAGAGTGCAGGTAAAGGAAGAAAACACGCAGTCACTGAAGTCAGGCCACACCCAAGCTCTGCTAACCTAAGTGCAGGCTTGGGGAGTAATGAAAAACACCTGAGTAGGAAGCAGTGTAAGCTAGTTAAGAAACAGCCTTATAAACCCAGGGGAGGAAAAGGAAAGGAGCCAGCACCGGGGAGCAGAAAGGAGATCACCGGGGAGGAGAATGGTGAAGATTTCGGTGAGGAGCTCAGCAGTGAAAGTAGCAGCCATAAAGAAAGCCAAGCTTACAGGAGGAGGGCTGTTAGTCCTGAAGCCAGCCGAGGTGTGGCTAGGAGAATTGCTGACGAGGGTCAGGCTGCAATTCAAATGGTACGTGGACCAGCTCAAAGAGTTCAGGCTGCCAAATGTTGGGTCGACAAACTCACAGCTAGAAGTGACCAGAACCCAGCTTGTTGGAAAGAACCAGGGTTGAACAAGTTAGAAGAACTGAGGCAGTTGATCCAGAGAAGGAATCCTCACATTCTAGGTACAAACGTTCCTTATTGTGGAGAGCACCTGTGGAGAGAAGTCCAGGAGCTCTTACAGAGCATTAAGCCAGAAACAGTTCCTGAAAGCTCAGAGTCAGACGTACATGCTGTGGAGCAGGAAGAGATGCAGGTAGACTGTCCTGAGCAGGATTCTATAACTGAGGAATTAGCAATGGACTGTTCATTGTGCCAGAAGGCAGATTGAAAGCTTTCTGATAAAAAGTCTTTAACCAAGAAAGCTCTGAAGAAACAGGGTGAGTTAACCTATCTGGGTTAACGCTAGGAACCGCTTCTAACAAGAAAGGATACTTGCATAATTTGTATTTGAATTACTAAAGAAGCAGAAGATAAAAAAATGGACATTTTGCTTTGCTTGAAGGAAGAAGCTCTGTTTGCTGAACTTTTGATGAAAACAGCTACACATGTTAAAAGGCTTATGAAGCAGTTTCAGTTCTAGTTTGTGTATAATTTCCTGATGTTATTGCTTGGAGAAGAATCCTAACGTTTGTGTTGAGCCTTAGTGCTTTTGGGGAAGATAAATAAATTTCTTGTTTGCCTTTAAAAACAACCAACAATCGGTTTCACACTACTGTCTTTAAATAAGGAGAAACAACTACAAGTCCCAGAAGTCCAAGCTGTGGACAAGAATAGTATAATTCTTTATTTAAGGACTAATATTGGCAGCCCTGCGCCTTTAGGCCTTTGGCCCAGGCTAGGGTGATGACAATATATGATTGGATTTCTTTTCCTTATTTTTAAATTTAGACTTTTGTAAACCGCTCTGATGCCTTGCTGCCTAGGGAGGTATATAAAATGACAATAAAGATAAAGATAAGGAGCCAGCGCTTCTCCCACCAAGCCAGTAGTCCTATGTCAAAGCAGAACTTAAGAACCAAAACTGCCACTAAAGAAAACTAACAATATAGATAGATTCCTTTCTGATGACTTAGAGCAGCCCGAGCAGACCGAGGCTATATCCAGATTCTTGAAGCAGCCAGAACCAAATCCTTTGGCCTGAAATGGACCTTCATCAGACAAGAAGAGAGTATAGAACATTACTAGTACTATTTACCACTTATAGAGCGCCACGCACGCAGCGCTGTACAGCTAACCTACAAGAGGCAGCCAGTATACAAGAGAGTCCCTGCCCATCAGAGTCATGCTCATCGGAGCTTACAATCTAGTCAGAAGATTACAGGGCACTGGTCGGTTTAGTGCAAGGCACGGTATGGTCTATAGAATTTGGTCATGAGAGTTGGCGGGGGTTAAGATAAAATAAGGATAGAAGTCAGGATCTGAAAGCGGCGGTGAAGAGGTGGGCCTTCAACCTGGATTTGAAGAGGGCCAGGGAGGGTGCCTGGCGTATAGACACAGGTAGGCTGTTCCAGGCGTGAGGTACAGCAAGGTGAAAGGAACGAAGTCGGGAGTTAGCGGTGCAGGTGAAAGGCATAGATAAAAGTAATTTGCTAGCGGAGCGCAGGTTCCAAGAGGGGATGTAGGGAGAGATAAGAGATAAAAAGGTATTGAGGGGCCATAGAGTGAATGCATTTATAGGTCAGTAGGAGAAGTTTGAATTGTATGCGGAATTGGACAGGGACCAAATGAAGCGATTTGAGAAGAGGAGTAATGTGGGCATGGTGAGACTGGCGGAAGATTAGTCGAGCAGCGTGATTGCCCTCTACATGCTACCATCCGCCCCAGGCTTGCTATCCTACCAAAAATGGGTGGGTTCTGGATTGGACTGTAGGTCCTAATGGAAAGAAAATTAGCAGGTAACTTCCATGGCATACCTACAGTCCAATCCAGACTCATGGGATGTACCAGAGCAGCACTCAAACATGGGCGGGACCGGCAAGACCAGCCTCCATCACACGCGAGCCAAACCTCGTATCCAAACGAACCTGCAAATCCAGTTTATAGTGACACACGAAAGCATGCAAGGATGTCCAAGCAGCAGCCCTGCAAATATCCGCTGGTGGCACCAACGCACACTCCGCCCAGGACGCTGCCTGCGCTCTTGTAGAGTGGGCCTGTAAGCCAGCCGGCACCTGCCTGCCCTTCAAGAGGTAGGCCAACATGATTGCTTCCTTCAACCACCTGGTAATGGAGGCCTTTGAAGCCACCTCCCCTTTGTGAGGATCCTCAAAAAGGATGAACAAGCAAGCTGGTCTCTGGAAAGACTCTGTAGTCTTCAAGTAGTGCCTCAACACCCTCCTTGCATCCAAGGAGCGGAGTTGCCTACTTTTGTCCTTTGGGAAAACCGGAAGGACCACTGCCTGGTTGAGATGAAAAGGCAAGACGACTTTGGGTAAAAAGGAAGGTACCGTGGACAACACAACTCGGTCCTTCACCATGAGCGAAAAGGTTCCCTACATGACAGCACCTGCAGCTTTGAAATCCACCGGACCAAACAAATGGCCACAAGGAAAACCACCTTCAAAGTAAGGTCCTTCAGGGATGCCGCTGCCAACGACTCAAACGGCGCCCCTGAGGGGACTCCCAGTACCAGGCTGAGATCCCAAGAAGGCACACAGGACCTCTGAGGCAGTTTCAGGAGCTTAACTGCCCTGAGAAAGCACCCAATATCCGAATGAGCTGCTAGAGACCCCTAGCATGCATACCCAATAACACGCTACTGCAGCAATCTGCACCTCACAGGAATTCAATGCCAGCCCCTTGTCAAAACCCTCCTGGAGGAAGACTAATACATCCAGAATAGACGCCCCAAAAGGCCGTCATTGCCGCTCTTCACACCACGCCTCAAAGATTCTCCAGACCTGCACATAGGCTAGGGAGGTGGACCTCCGCCTTGACTTTAGCAAGGTCACAATTACTGTTGTTATCCACTTGGGCACAAATGACCTGGCTAGAAACAGTGCCTCTATAGTCCAAAAGGACTTCCAATCTTTGGGAGAGAAACTCAAGCCCATTGTTAACACTGTTGCATTCTCAGAGGTTCTACCTGTGCTTGGTAAGTGGGCAAAAAGGCTGCATCGCATTAACATCTTTAATACATGGTTCCAGACCTGGTGCAAACAAGAAGGATTCAGATTTATTGGCGACTGGGGTAACAGATGGAACAACAAGAGACTACACTGTGCTGATGGACTACACCTCTCTGTCGCAGGGAAAAGAATCATAAGTGAAAAATTCAAGCAATATGTGGATATGCATTTAAACTAGAAAAAGAGGGTGACGGATGTAGAAGGTCAAGCTCTGGACGTCACCCCCTGCAAAAGCAGATTAGAAACAGCCACACTTTTAAACCACACATCAAAAACAAGTGGGAAGATGTAGGCAGAACAAAATCAATGCTAAATACACACAAGCCAGGTAAATGCTGGAAAGCAATGAGCACAAATGCTCGAAGCTGTAGGGGTTTAAGTACTTGTAGAGGTAGAGGTTAAGTATGATACATTTGGGATTTAGTATGATAGATTTGCTTTTAATTTTTAAGTGCTAAGGATTAATAATGTTCCTGATTCATAATCACTTACTGGCTGCCCTGAATCTCACAAAATAGTTAAAGCACAGTCATTCTGCTATAACATGTGAGCCAAGAATACAGGCCTTAGCAAGAAGAGATCCAGCACCGGAAAGAACCATATAAGGAGATATCATGAGCCTTGTGAGGTGCCAGTTTGGGCTGGAGAGTCTAGACTAGGACCTGCAAGGGGATATCAGATATAGGCCTGTAAGGTCTATGTGTCAAGAAATGCATACACAGGAAACCACAAAGCTACCAACATATATGCTGGGCCCGGCTCTGAAGAAAGCAGATTAGCTGGATCATGGTGAGAATGGGAAGAGGGGGGCCAGGGGGATTTTGCAACAGGAACTAAGGGGAGTAAAGGGTAATAATAGGAAATAAGGTAGGGGAGGGGGAGAGAACACAAAGGAATAGCTCTGGGGACTGGACTGTATGTAAAAATGCGGAAGAGAAAAAGGTATAAATTGTAATATGCTTTCTATATTCTAAGGGGGAGAGTTGCATTCTTGAGGTGCCTAGTGCCCGATAGAACTCTCTTCCCCACTTTGCTACCTGTATTTGGTCATCAGTTATCTAATAAACAGAGACTCTGATTGCACCTGTACTGACTTTTCGGATCTGATCATTTCAGGTAATAATAATAATTATAATAATTAGGTGGTGGTTTTATTTTGTACGAAACAGGGCCGTACAAAATTTGTGCCGAAACCCGGGATTGGCCTACGGGTGGGTCTTTATGGCCAAGATATAAATTTAAAGATTTGGATTCCCCTCAAGAAAAAGAGGGAGGTACGTAAAGATTTGGATTCCCCTCAAAAGGTTGAGGGAGGTGTGTTCCCGGTGCTGAGTGAAGACCGGAGAAGAAGTGAGTGATTGATTCCCTAGGATGACGGCGGCCTGTAATGATGGCGTCGTGAGTATATTTTTAACCAAGCTTGGTATGTGTTGTTTAATTTTTGTTGTTGTTATATGCATAAAGTGTAAGAATAATTTGCTGTTATAAACTGGGACTGAATGATAAGTGATTGAGACAGTACGTGTCGTCTGACACGAAGCGTGTGTGTGTTCTTGCTCATGGTTCCATACCTCCGTGAGGAGATTGGCTGGGCTTGAACGAAGCGAATTCTTGTTTGAAAGGTGTCCTGGACATTTCGTGCACTTCCTTCCTCTGTAAATAAAGAGGGTGGGTATTGAGACCCTTAAATAAAAGGTTGCACGTAGAAATTATGTCTCTGTTTAGAAGAAAGAAAGATGACAATCAGGGAATAATGATAAATCAGGTTTCCCCAATGACTCCGGTCGAACGGATGATGAGAGATAATCCCTTATTAGGAAAGGAAATAGAGAAAGTTTTTGTCTATTTTCACCCCCACACAGTGAAAACAACAGGTTTACTGATTTATAGGCTGAGGGACAGTGAAGGAGAATAAAAGATTGTTCTAAAAGAAAACAATGGAAGAAATCTCCTTATCTGGGATCAGACCAGAGAGGGTGACAATTAGATCAATTGAAAGAATCAGTCTAGTTACATAACAATGTAAACAAGATACACATCAATTGTAATTATGGAGTTCTGAACTTTGAGGTTTATTCTTTGAACATTGCCAGTACCTGGCCAGTGCTTGGTTGTGTTTAATGAATAATTGCTCCTATATGTCGTCTGATGAAAGATAGCTAATTGCCTGCAGCAGGATAAGATGGTTGCCTGTTTTTAGCTAGAAAGAGGGAGGGGGACTGCTGGGGGATTTTCTTCTGGTGATGGACGCATTACCTAGAGGAAACTCTCGATTGAGCAGTCTTTCTTGTTTGTTTAAATAAAGGATTTATTCAGTGTGACAGGAGTTGAAGTTCAGAACTCGGTGAAGTATTTTTTCCTCTGTAATTAGCTTGCTAGCTTTCTAGGTACGGAAATGACACTGAAAAAAAAAAAAAACTGTTTTTAGAAAAACTTAGGGACCTGATTCTGTTCTATGTGTGATAGTTATAATTGTTGTGAATGAATGGGAAGATCTTCCATGCTTTGATATATGATTATTGTTTTGTGGTATATTCTGGAAACAAAATTAGTAATAGAGGAACAATAACAGCTATGATATCTGCAGAGTGTGATTCAAAAGTTACTTTGCTTTTGAAGCAAAAATTACCAGTGCAGCCGTTTCCCTTCTGGAAGTTCTGTATAACACTCACGCAATCAACGCTTTCTTAATTAGATTTTATGATCTCTGAAATTGAACTGCTTAGAATTCTTTGCTACTGGTGCAACAGAAGAAAAACTGTTTCCTTTTTCCATTTGACCTTCAAAGTAGAGATTAAGATCCCTGCAGGATTATGTGGTATTCTGAGCAGATTGCAACTTGAGAATGATTTAAATCCTGAATGAATAAAATGTTAACCATGTTTGGATTTTGTTCTGATTGTATTAAGCAAAATTAAAAGTTAAACAGGGATTTTATATATTGTGGCAAGGTCGAGGTTAGCTGTAACTCTCAGTGATTGAAATAACTTAAAAAAAAGGGAAGTGTTTGCATTCTAGATGTCCACCAGTCTTTTCATGAAAAGAGTATCAGTTTCGCTTCCCCGAACTGTAAGAATTACTGTGTAAGTCTTTTGAATTTCAGTTCCAGGAGTTCTGTCTTTAGTTGCGGTTTAGAATGAGCACATATATCCATTCAAAACTACACCAATTAAGTTAGTGGGACTGAGACACTGTTTAACAATCTAAATTTATATTTTCTGCCTCCATTTGTTTGACTTTTAACAATTGTTTTAGAAGCAGGATTAGCTGTTGTGTGCGAGCAGCAATCCCAGAAAGCAATCCAAGAAGAGGAAAGGGGGAGGGGAAACAGCATTCTCTCTTTTGTTTGTACCTGTAGAATTTCAGGCAACTGAATTGGTGGAGCGAGTGACAGACATTCTGATAAGAAGTTATTTCAGATCTAATGCAGCACACCTGTGGACAACAGCGACCCCTACTGCAACTACATAATGCTGACTTTTGTGTGACCTTTTGAACTGGTTCAAGCTTGATTGAAATTTATATAGAATGGTATAATGGTATAAACAGTATGGTGTGTTCTCTCCTTCTGCTCTCTCTGAAGAATGGCAAGTGTTTGCTGCATTGTGTTTTAAATGCTGTCATGTATCAAAGTTTCACTGCTGTTGTACTTAATCCTTTTTATGCCTGGAAGCTAGTGTATCAGGCTGTATTTCTGCTCTTTTCTAAGCCATGCTTTAAGCTTACCTCTTTAGGGCTACTTTTGAATATGTGATCCAGCTCACCATTATTACCGTTACTTCCCCCTTTGTTGCCCACTTGAATGATACTGACACTTGGACTCTTGAAGGTTTCTTCAACTGTCACCTCTGCTTGATCTACTTCCTTCCTGTATGAACTGTTGCTGACCAAGATAATTGCTGCCAAACCTGCTCCTTGGGACACCATCTGTTTCCTTCATCCTGATGGACAATTAGTTTTACTTCTGCGAGTTCACAGTACAACCCACATCTCCAAAGAGGTTCTCAATCAAACCTGCCTTGAACTGAATTCTTATCGGACCATTCTACTGAACTTTTTGATACCCTTGTGTCCTCCATTGCTATTACACGTAGGTTAGATGCTGGACTTCCTTGATACCCCTGCCATAACTGCTGGACTTGGTATGGCTATCTGCCGTCTACAATGCTTACTGTATGTTCAAATGAAAGCTGTTATTGATTCTATAACTAAGTTGTCAGAGTCCCTAGAGCAGAATACACAAATGACTCTGCAAAATAGACAAGCCCTAGATTTGCTCCTTGCTTCTGAATGAGGCCTTTTGTTCTTTTATTAATGCCACTATCTGTTGTATAGTCATAGCGAATCATTCAGTGTTTGTGCTTAATGCTATGGATAAAATACGTCACTTGTCAGAACTACATATTGATGATTTTAAGGGTGGTTTCCAGATTGGAGATTGGTTTTCATCTCTCTCCTCCTGGTTCCACTCCCTTGGCTCTGGCTTGAAAGGTTTATTGATTTCTGCTGGCTTTATTTTAATCATTGCTTTACTCTTCTGTTGTTTGTTTCTATGTTTTTATATCCTGCTGTAAGAAAAATTGCACCAAAGTATCTACCTCTTTTTTGCCTGTTCAGACTAGCCCTACTCTTGTCAATGTTTCTTATGCAGCCGTCCCCATGTCAGACTATTCAGACCTGGATTTCTCCCATTCCCCAGCCGAATAAAAAAATAAATAAATAAAAAAATGGGGGAGTTGTAGGGGTTTAAGTACTTGTAGAGGTAGAGGTTAAGTATGATACATTTGGGATTTAGTATGATAGATTTGCTTTTAATTTTTAAGTGCTAAGGATTAATAATGTTCCTGATTCATAATCACTTACTGGCTGCCCTGAATCTCACAAAATAGTTAAAGCACAGTCATTCTGCTATAACATGTGAGCCAAGAATACAGGCCTTAGCAAGAAGAGATCCAGCACCGGAAAGAACCATATAAGGAGATATCATGAGCCTTGTGAGGTGCCAGTTTGGGCTGGAGAGTCTAGACTAGGACCTGCAAGGGGATATCAGATATAGGCCTGTAAGGTCTATGTGTCAAGAAATGCATACACAGGAAACCACAAAGCTACCAACATATATGCTGGGCCCGGCTCTGAAGAAAGCAGATTAGCTGGATCATGGTGAGTATGGGAAGAGGGGGGTCAGGGGGATTTTGCAACAGGAACTAAGGGGAGTAAAGGGTAATAATAGGAAATAAGGTAGGGGAGGGGGAGAGAACACAAAGGAATAGCTCTGGGGACTGGACTGTATGTAAAAATGCGGAAGAGAAAAAGGTATAAATTGTAATATGCTTTCTATATTCTAAGGGGGAGAGTTGCATTCTTGAGGTGCCTAGTGCCCGATAGAACTCTCTTCCCCACTTTGCTACCTGTATTTGGTCATCAGTTATCTAATAAACAGAGACTCTGATTGCACCTGTACTGACTTTTCGGATCTGATCATTTCAGGTAATAATAATAATTATAATAATTAGGTGGTGGTCTATTTTTGTACGAAACAGGGCCGTACAAAGCTTAGCCAACAAAGTTCCGGACCTAGAAGCCCTAATAGTGGAAATGGATTTGGACATTGTGGCCATTACAGAAACATCAAACAAACAGTCGAGATTCAAAATAACCAGATGGTGAAGCTAATACAATTATTTTTTGTCGGAGCGGTTACCACAGTGAGGGAAAAGGGAATATCCCAAACCGCTGTAGCCAGTCCCTTTTAATTAAACTTATAATAAAACTTTTTAAAGGTGCATAGAGAGACCACTTAGCTGAAAAAACGGCGGTGACCATCACACGCCAGGAAATTATTTAGCACAGAATCAGGCTGTGAAGACTAGCGAAGCCGCTTCAGGCTACAGCGGTTTGGGATATTCCCTTTTCCCTCACTGTGGTAACCGCTCCGACAAAAAATAATTGTATTAGCTTCACCATCTGGTTATTTTGAATCTCGACTGTTTGTTTGAGGTTATATTTATCGAGATTGGGTATAATCTAGTTTTGACATTACAGAAACATGGCTAAATGAATCGCATGATTGGGATATAGTCATACCTGGCTATAATCTATTCAGAAGAGACAGAGAAAATGGAAGAGGAGGAGGAGGAATAGCTTTGTATGTCAAAAGCAATATTAAAGCTACTGAAATGCAGGGGGCATGGGGAAAAGAAGAAGCACTCTGGATTGTGTTGGAAATAGGAGATGGCACTGTCATCCATACTGCTGTAGTCTACAGACCTCCAACACAAATTGAAAAGATAGGTAACGAATTGATTATAGATATTGCCAAGATAGCCACAAAAGGGGAAGCAATCATATTGGGAGACTTTAATCTACCTGATGTGGATTGGGTTACTCCTTCTGCAAATCTGGAAAGCAGCAAAAAAATTGTGGATGCTCTCCAAGATGCGTTACTTAGACAAATTGTGATGGAACCAACCAGGGAAAGCTCAACGCTGGATTTAGTGCTCACCAACGGTGATAGCGTGTCGAATGTATGCGTGAGTACCCCTATGAGCAGCAGCGATCATCACAGTGTGGTTTGAGATAAAAGCCATGGTACAAGCCAATCATAGCAAGCTCAAAGTCTTAAACTTCAATAAAATGGCCGAGTACCTAAAGGAGGAGCTGACAGGGTGGAAGGAGATAAGGGAAGTGGAATTGCTATGGGCTAAACTAAAGGTGGCAATAAAAGGGGCAACAAATAAATATGAGTGGAGGAGTGGCCTAGTGGTTGGGGCAAGGTACTTCAGGCCGGAAGGTTGGGGTTCAAATCCCACTAGAGGACAGCAACCTTGGGCCGGAAGGACTGGGGTTTCTAGTCCCACAGGTGCTCCTTGTGGTCTTGGGCAAGCCATTTAACCCTCCATAGCCCATGTTCCCTGTAAAATAGTTATCTCCAAGTTATAATGCCCTGTTCAATGTAATTTCAGTTTGTTCAATGTAAACCGCACTGATGCAGAATAGCGCGGTATATAAGAGAATGTAAGTAAATAAATAAAATATGTAAAAAAAGTAAACAAAAACAAGAGGAGAAGAAAATCCATTTGGTTTTCCAAAGAAGTGGCTGCTCAAATAAAGGCAAAAAACACAGCTTTCGCAAGATTCAAAAGCTCGCAAACAGAGGAACATAGAAATGAATACAGGATCAAACTCCAAGAGACAAAGAGAGAAATAAGGATAGCAAAATCAAAGGCAGAGGAAAAGATGGCTAATGATGTTAAGTGTGGCGACAAAACCTTCTTCAGGTATATTCGGGAAAGGAAGAAGATCAGAGGTGGAATTGCAGGACTCAGAAGTGCTGCGAACGGACTGGTGGAAAGTGACACTGAAAAAGCGAAATTGCTAAACGAATACTTCTGCTCTGTTTTTACTAAAGAAAGTCCTGGAGAAGAATCACCTGTGACTCCCAAATATTATAAAAATGGGAATGAAGTAGATACCACACCATTCACAGAAGATGATGTGTTAGAACAACTTGCAAAACTGAAAGTGGACAAGGCCATGGGACCGGATAGGATACATCCCAGTATTCTGAAAGAGCTCAGAGAGGTTCTTGCAAGGCCGTTGAAAACATCCTTTAACAGATCCTTGGAAACAGGAGAGGTTCCTCAGGACTGGAGAACAGCTGATGTCATACCTCTACACAAAAGTGGTGACAGGGAAGAAGTGTCAAACTACAGGCCCGTGAGCCTTAACTCGGTGGTGGGAAAAGTAATGGAGGCGCTCCTGAAAGAGCGAATAGTGAACTTTCTCAAAACCAACAGATTGCAAGACCCGAGGCAAAATGGTTTTACCAAAGGACGATCTTGCCAAACAAATCTGATTGAGTTCTTTGACCGGGTGACCAGGGAGCTAGATCAGGGACATGCGATGAATGTCATCTACCTGGATTTCAGCAAAGCCTTTGATACTGTTCCTCATAGGAGGCTTATCAATAAACTCAGTAGCTTGGGGATGGATCCTAAGATGGTAAATTGGATCAGAAAATGGTTGACTGACAGACAGGAATGGACAGCCGTTCAACGGAGGAGCCCCTGGGGCAGTCACGAATGATTTTCTCTTTGGAACGACCTGCTGTCTTTACCCTGGAATCAATCTGGTCTGCCATTGTCAAGCTTGGAGAGCTTCTTGCTCCCCAGGTGGTGGCTTTAGGCGCCCAGGTTCAGGTTCATACAAACTTACTCCAACAGCATACTCTGGAGGTTTCTGCTTTACAATCCTCGGTAGCAGAATTACAACAGAAGCTTTCTTCCTCTGAAGATGGTGTGTCTCAGTATCAGAAAGATATGTTGGCTTTGAAAACAAGGATTGAAATGCTTGAAAACTCTTCAAGATATTGTAATATACGTTGTATAAATTTTCCTAGATTGTCTATCTCTGCTAAGGAAATGTTTAAGAAATATCTTTTGGAAGTTTTAGGGGTACCAGTAGAGTCTCACCCTCCTATGCTTAAGGTTTATTACCTTCCCTCTGGGAAAAAAGTGCCTTTTGAGGGAACTAGTGAGGTAGGGGGTCAGTTTGATGTGTTAAATCTTTCTGCTATATTGGAATCCTCAGGAACTGAGAGTGCTATATCATCAACATTGATAGCTACGTTTGTATTAGCTTCAGATAGGGATTGGTTCCTACGAATGTTTTTCAAGAAGCGTACTGTGCAATTTTGTGGGATGGCTATTCGAGTTTTTCCTGACTTAGCGAAGGAAACTCAAAAACGGAGGAAAGAATTTATGTTATTACGCCCTGGTGTTTTGCTGTTGGGGGGGGTTTATACTTCTTAAAAAGTTTCCCTGCAAATGTATGGTCAGGTTAAATAACCAATCTTATATTTTCTATGAGCCGTCCCAGTTAGTGGGCTTTTTGAGTGCTCGGCGTCCTTCTGAGGTGTCCCCTGAACCACTGCGTATGAGTTAGGTATGATTGTTTAGCTCACACTCTTTTTCCTTTTTTTTTTTTTGGTTTAATGCATAGTGTTCCTTGGATCCCGGTTGTAGTGGGCTATAGGAAGCACTGGCATATTGTCATTTTGTATTTCAATTATTACTTTATTTCAATGTTGATGAGATTCAATGTTGTATTTCTAAACCAGTGTCTTAATTTCCATGAAGTTTTGATAAATGCTTCATTTTTTGTTATAATGATAAAATATAAATAAATAAATTAAAAAAAGAAGTGCAGAGTCATGCACTTGGGTAGCAGAAATCCAAGGGAAATGTACGTGATAGGGGGCGAGAGGTTAGTATGCACAGATCAGGAGAAAGACTTCGGTGTGATTATTTCTGAAGATCTCAAGGTAGCAAAACAGTGCGACAAGGCGGTGGCAAAAGCCAGGAGGATGTTGGGCTGCATACAAAGAGGAATCACCAGCAGAAAGGAAGAGGTACTTATGCCACTGTACAAATCATTGGTGAGGCCTCACTTGGAATACTGCGTTCAATTTTGGAGACCGTATCTTGCAAAGGATGTAAAAAGACTGGAAACTGCTCAGAGGAAGGCGACCAAAACGTTTGGAGCCTGCGTCAGAAGCCTTATGAGAAGAGACTTGAAGACCTAAACATGTACACTTTGAAGGAGAGGAGGGACAGGGGAGATATGATTCAGACCTTTAAATACTTAAAGGGAAATGAACAAACAAACCTCTTCCAAAGACTGGGAAGCTGTACAACTAGAGGGCACAACATGAAGCTGCGAGGTGGTAAATTGAAAGGCAATGTCAGGAAGTACTTTTTCACAGAAAGGGTAATGGATGTTTGGAATGCCCTCCTGATGGAAGTGGTGGGGGCAAACACGGTGATGGAATTCAAAATGGCATGGGACAGACACAGTGGATCCCTTTACAGCAACAGGATAAAATCAAAATAAACTGAACCATCTAATTTCTCAACAAATAGGGGTGTCCTACATGGAGTGGTGGGTTCACCCCTAAAGAGGGACGTGGGGAGGGGTGGCGGAGCGGCAGGTGCCATCGTGCTGGGCAGACTAGATGGACCATGCTGGTCTTTATCTGCCGTCATTTACTATGTTACTATGTTACTGATGGCTCATATCCTTTCCGTCTCAATGATGCCCTCTCAAGAACCAAGCCGTAAGCAAGAATCGATCTATCTGAGGCATCTGAACTGGACCCTGCGTCAAAAGATCTGGCTGCGGTGGCAGCCACCACGGCTTGCCAACCAATAACCTCATCAGATCCACATACCATGGATGCCGCGACCAATCCAGAACTACTAGAATCACCAGACCTGCATGTGCCTCTATCTGCTGAAGAAGGCGACCAATGAGAGGCCACAGAGGAAAGGCATGCAGCAGGCTTTCTGTGGGCCAAAGCCTCAAGGCCTTCGGACATGCACTCTCTATGCCTGCTGTAGAAGCGCCCAACCATCGCGTTCTCTGCTGATGCCACAAGGTCCAAACACTGTTGTTCCCCAACGTTGTGTCAACTGACAGAAGACTGTGCTCACTGGGGGCCGCTCCCCCGGGTCCAACTGATGTCTGCTCAGAAATTTGGCCTGCAGATTCTCCTTTCCGGCCACATGAGCTGCCAACAGCTGAGAGAAATTGCCCCGCTTTTTCAGTAAGCAGAGGCCAATCTCCTCTGCCAGCACTGAACTGTCTGTTCCTCCCTGCCAGTTGATGTAGGCAACTGTGGTTGCATTGTCTGACAACACTCTGACTACCCGATGCTGTAACAGGAGAGCCAGACGCACCGCCCTCATTTCCAGTCGAATGATGGACCACTGCGTCTGGTCCAGCGACCAGGTGTCCTGCGCGATCCTCGTCATGCAATGCGCCCCCCAACTGGAGAGACTGACATCCATCGTGAGAACTGTCCACTCTGGTTGCTCTAAGGGAACTCCCTTTGCTAGACTGGCTGGATCCAACCACCACGCAAGATTGCCTCGCACCTCCAAAGGGCAGAGGAGCCGGCGTGACAAAACGCATGCCGCTGTGGAGACCAACGGGAGAGCAGAGCCCTCTACAGTGGACACATGTGAGCCCACACCCAGGGCACCAAATCCAACATTTAAGCCATGGACCCCAGAACCTGCAGGTAAGACCATACTGACTGATCTCTGAGGCAAGAACTGCTGAATCTGACTTTGCAGTTTTCTGCTCCGATCTTCGGGCAAGAAAACCATCTCCTGCCGGGTGTTGAACCATGCTCTGAGATATAGGAGAGTTTAAGAAGGAAACAAGTGGCTCTTTGCTGCATTTACCACCCAACCCACCCCAGACTTCCGAGGAGCTGAAGGACCCATCGAGTAGCCTCCGTGCTCTCGGAGAAAGACTTTGCTCAAATCAACCAGTTGTCCAGGTAGTGGTAGCAATGCATCAGCCTGCGGAGATGCATTGCTACCACTACCATGATCTTGGTAAAGGTTTGCAGAGCCGTAGTGAGCCCAAACGGAAGCACCTGAAACTGGAAATGGCGCATAGGAACTACAAAAACACAGATACCGCTGATGTTCCGCCTGAATAGACATGCAAGTAGGCCTCTGTGAGGCGAGAGAGGTGAGAAACTCTCCCTGTCGCATGGCCACAGTTAAAGACCGCAAGGTTTCCATCCAAAAATGAGACACGCACAACGTCCTACTGACATACTTGAGGTTGAGAATGAGGCGAAAGGAACCCTTCTTCTTGGGTACCATGAAGTACATGGAATAGCGACCCTGACCCCGCTGGTCTAGCGGTACTGACTTTACCATGCGCAGCAGAATTAACCGTTGTAGCGCTTCAGAAACTGATTTTGCTTTTATCGGAGAGCTGCATGGTGAGATGAGGAAGTCATCCCCCAGCGAAAATGCAAATTCTAAAGCGTAACTCTTGCAAATGACCTCCAGCACCCACTGGTCAGAGGTCAGCGGGACCCAGGCTAGGTACAAGTGCCTCAGGTGCCCACCGTTCGGCACAAGCCCCGCCTGTGCCCCCTTCATCTCATTGTGATTTCTTGGGGCCCGAACCAGAAGTAGGGAAGGAGCCCCTACCATAAACTCTACCCCCTCAAAAAGAGTGCCCATTAGTCAAGAAGGCAGGCTTCTGATAGGGCACAATTCTGGTCACCTGAAACTTCCGGAAATCCCTTGCGTGCCCCCTTCCTGAGGGCGCTGGCTGCTTCTGAGACTTGGGCTTATCCTCTGATAAATGAGCTGCTTGGACTCCCCCAAGTCCTTTACTAACTTCGAGGGCTTCTCCGAACAGAGGCTTACCCTTGAACGGCAGCCTATAAAGGCACTGCTTGCAGGAGACGTCTGCCGACCAAGATCTCAGCCAGAGCAGGTACCGAGGGGCTACGACCGCCACCATACCCTTGGCCGATACCCTGAGAAGATCATAAAAGGCGTCTGCCACGTATGCAACCCCTGAGTCAATACAAGCCACCTCAGGGGAGTGCTGCTATTAGCCATGAATCGGCTCCTAATAGGCTCTGAATCCAACGCATACAGGCCCTTGCCACATATGTGCCACAGACCGAAGCTGCAACGCCAGGGCACTGACCTCAAAAGCCTGCTTTGGCAGCATCTCCAACTTCTTATCCTGAGGATCCTTCAACGCTGCCACACTTTGATGGTGGACCACTTGGTGACTGCCGACACCCGGGAATCCAACTTCAGAAGCTGGAAGCACTCCCTTTTGCTAGTGGATAAGGGGTAGAGCCGCTGCATGGCTCTAGCACCCCGCAAGCTACCCTCGGGGGAAACCCACTCAAGCTCAATCATCTGTTTCAGTTTTCAGTGCACTGGGAAGGCCGTCTCGGACTTGCAAATCCCCTGAAGCAAGGGATTCTCCAACGACGCCTCCGACATGTTCAGAGCTGCCAGGAAATCAGTGATCAAAGCCAATAACTCCTCCTGGTGGAAGACCGTTACAATATTAGGGTCCTCCCCCTTGCATTGAGTCCCCACGTGGCTCCAGGATACCTGCCTCCAGGCTAAAAGCCGAGGGACCCTTCAGAGGATCCTCAGATCCCAAGGAGTGCACAGATTCCTGATCCTCCTCTGTGACTGAGAGACCAACCTGAGTATTAGTAGAGCTCAGGATTCCCAATTTGTGGCTCTGCTGTTCTACCTGCTTGCTGCCAGTGTTCAGCTGCTCCACCAGGCCCTGCTTAATGCAGTAAGCCTGATGCAGCAACAAGACAAAGTCCGGCAAGAATGGCACTGCTGCAGTTGCCCCTTGCCCAAGAGAGAGACTCCGAGCTGAAATGTGCCATCCCCATGGCCTCTGTTCTACATGCCGCTGCTCCGCACATGCTCCCAGGGAGAAGCAAATGTCCATCACTGAAGCAGACAAGATGGCAGTGCTTCCCGCCAAAACAGCAGAAGCCATGACCGACGACGTCAATCCCAAAGCTCCTTCCTAAGCCGCAAAGGAGAATTTTCACTTACCGTTAAATTTCCTTTCCTGGAATACTGCTAGACTAGTCCAGATAAGTGGGTTATGCTCCCCTGCCAGCAGATGTTGGAGACAGAGAAAAAAAACTTCCAGAGCTCCGATTGGTCAGGCTCTGGTTGGCATAGGTATACCCCTAGAGGTCCTGTTCAGTATCTTCTAACAAGCAAAAACTATGAGTATTAAAACTGACCAAAAGGTCAACTATGTAGAGGAGAGAAGACTTGCTCAACTATGTACATGAATCAGAAATGAGCATGAAGCGTCCCTAGGACATCAAGCCTTTAAGAAATGCCTGTAGACCATCCAAGGGAATATATTGGCAGTGCCTGAAAGATGAACGTCGGCTCCACTGCACGTGCAGTACTGCAACTGACAACTGGGTGGGTTCTGGACTGGTCTAGCAGTATTCCAGGAAAGGAAATTAACGGTAAGTGAAATTTCTCCTTCCAGTTCATACTGCTAGACCAGACCAGACCAGACAAGCGGGAAGTACCCACGCCAACAACCCTCAGGATGGGCAGAGAGAGCTGCTGACAGCACACCAACTCCAAACTGACTGTCCTCTCATGCTTGAACATCAAGACGATAATGCTGAACAAATGTGGACAAAGAGGACCAGGTTGCCACCCGACATATCGAGGAGCCACCCAAGAACGTTCGGCCCAAGAAGTAGCCTGAGCTTGAGTGGAGTGAGCCCGGAGACCTGCCGGAACCGGTCTACCTTGACCAATATAGGCCGCTTCAATGGCCTGATGTAGCCACCTGGCAATAGTGGACTTAGAGCTTGCCGCGATCCCGCAAAAAGAACAAAGAGATGGTCTGTTTTACAAAACGAATTGGTTACCTTCAGATAGCGGACGAGAATTCTCTTGAGGTCCACCGTTCGAAGATTCTTATGCTTTCCTGAACATTGCTCTTTTGAAAAAGCAGGCAACAGGAGAGGCTGATTGAGATGAAAAGGTGTAAGGACCTTAGGCAAGAAAGAGAAAACGGCTCAGAGAGAAACACCTTCTGCAGAAAATGAAAGATAGGGATCCCGACAAGAAAGAGCTTGCAGCTCTGATATTCTACGAGCCGAGGATATCACCACTAAGAACGCTGTCTTAAGTGTCAAGTCCCAAAAAGAAACCTCCTTGAGGGGCTCAAAGGGATGGCCCATAAGAGCTTTCAGAACTAGGACGAGATCCCAGGAAGGAACTACTGGATGAAGCGGTGGGCATAGTAGTCTGAATCTCTTGAGAAATCCTGACACGTCCAAGTGTGATGCAAGGGAGTGGCCGCAAACTGGCCCATGGAAGCATGTTAAGGCCGAAACCTGTACTCGAAGGGCTCCGAGAGCTAATCCTTTATCAAGATCTTCTTGTAGAAAAGCAAGAACCTCTGGGATTTTGGAACGCCATGGCGAGAGCTGGTGTCGTGAACACCATGACTCAAAAGCTCGTCACACTCGAGCGTACGCTAGAGACGTTGGCGCTCGTCGAGCGTTGAGTAGTGTAGCCACAACCTTGGAAGAGTAGCCCTTGTGGGTTAACCTGCAGCATTCAAGAGCCAAGCCGTAAGCGAGTAAGGAATGGGGTTGTCCATGTAGATGGGCCCTTGCCTGAGAAGGCCCAAGGGAGCTTCCAGTCGCAGAGGAACTACCTAAGATAACCGTACGAGATCGGCATACCAGGGTCTCCTGGGCCCTGGTGCTCCCTGATCCGATGGAGAACTCTCCCAATCATTGCCCAAAGGTGGAAACACGTAAAGCAGAATGTGCTTTGGCCATGGTTGTGCTAGAGCATCTATGCCGTGAGACCCGTATTGCCTCCAGTGACTGAAGAAGACTGGCACCTTGGCATTTGCTGCCGAGGCCATGAGATCCATCGCCGGCTGACCCCATCTCTGAAATATTTTCTGAAAGGCTTCTTGAACAAGTTCTCATTACCCGGGATCGAGAGTATGTCTGCTTAGAAAATCTTCCTTGACATTGCTGGTTCCCGCGATATGCTGAGCCAAGATGGCTTGTAAATGACTCTCTACCCAAGGGAAAAGGAGGGTCATTTCCTTTGACACACGGGGCACTTAGCGCCCCCTTGGCGGTTGAGATAAGACACCATCGTCACGTTGTCGGATAACACCCGAACCGCTTGACCCTGCAGGATATTTATAAAACACCGTAAGGCCAGGCCATCGAGACTCGCGTGGAGACCAAGGTTCCCTGCGCTGTGTGAGTCGACAATGAGCTCCCTAGCCGGATAGACTGGCGTCTGTTGTCACTAATATCCAGCGTGGAGTTTCTAGAGGTACTCCCCTGAATAGATTGCGTGGAGAGAGCCACCACCGTAGGCTGTGCCTGATTGGCAGCTGGAGCAGCAGACGGAGTTGGTAGTTCTCTGACACCGGTGACCAACGAGAGAGGAGCGCGTTCTGTAGGCAGTGCATGTGCGCTCTGGGCCAAGGAACAAGTTTGATGGTTGCCGCCATGGATCCCAGGACCTGAAGGTAATCCCAAGCCCAGGGCAAATCTTGAAGCAGAAATAGACGAATTTGTGAAGACAGCTTGAGGAAGCGTTCCTGAGTCAGGAATGGACGGCCCTGACGGGTGTCGAATCGTGCCCCAAGAAAGCCGATCTGCTGAGATGGCTGAAGGCAGCTTTTGGCACGATTGATCACCCAACCCAATCCTTCTAAGAAGGACAATACCATCGATATGGTGCTACAGGCCTCCAGAAAAGAATCTGCCCGAACGAGCCAATCATCCAAGAAGGGGTGTACCCGGATACCTGTTCGCGCAAGGCCGCCGCTACACTACCATTACCTTGGAGAAGGTTCAAGGAGCAGAGGCGAGGCCAAATGGCATTGCCCGAAACTGAAAATGTTGTCCGAGAACTGCGAATCGCAGGAAACACTGGTGTTCGGCCTGAATGGGTATATGAAAAGTAGGCTTCTGCCAGATCGAGAGACGATAGAAATTCTCCTTTGCGCATCGCCTGGATTACGGACCGGAGCGTCTCCATCCAAAAGTGAGGCACTCAAAGGCTACGGTTGATTCCTTTGAGATCCAGAATCGGACGAAAGGAGCTGTCCTTCTTGGGCACCACGAAATAGATAGAGTAACGGCCTAGCCCTCCTTCCAATGATGGGACAAATAGGACGAATAGCCTTGAGGAGAAGGAGTGTTTAAATCGTAGTTTGAATGGCTAGACTTTTTTTGGGAGATCGTCCTGGAGAGACCAGGAAGGCATCTCGAATGGGCTGCCAACATTCGAGGGAGTAACTGTGAGATACAATGTCGAGGACCCACTGATCGGATGTGATGTGCGCCCACTGTTGAGAAAACAGTGCCAACTGGCCTCCCACTGGCAGCAAGGTCTCAAGTCGGCCGCCCGTCACGTCAGCGGGAAGGGCGCGTTGTTCCAGAAAACCTTCCTGGGCCTGAATAGGGTTCTGTGCCGTTGCAGGATCCTCGAAAGGATTGCGACTTCTGACCAAAGCGACTAGGAGCCACAGAGGTGCCTGGTTTAAAGGAATGGTATCTCTGGGAATCGCAAGATCTAGGAAATCGCCGAAAAGCCTGAGAACGAGAAGACCGGCATGAAGAAGCCCTTGGCTTATCTTCCGGCAAACGTTGGGGCTTGACTTCACCCAGATCCTTTACCAACTTATCCAGATCCTCACCAAAGAGGAGCCTTCCCTTAAAGGGGAGCTTCGAAAGACGCGACTTGGAGGCAACATCTGCTACCCATTGACACAGACAAAGCCATCTCCTGGCTATCATCACCGCTGCCAACGAGCAAGCTGAGAGACACAACAGATCATAAAAATGTATCAGCCAAGAAAGCCGTGACTGATTCCAGACGCTCCACAGCAGGATCTTCTGGCAGTTGCTGAATCCATCGCAGCGAGGCACAGGCCGCTAGACCCCCTCAAACTGTCGTATGGAGCGAAAGAGCGAAAGATGAGAAGGCTGTTTTCAGGAGACTCTCAACCTTACGGGTCCTGTTGGTCTCGGAGGGCTGCTCTGCCCTCGACCGGAATGGTGGTATGCTTGGTAACCCCGGTCACCAATGCATCCACCTTCAGGTAAGCCAGCCAGCGTTCCAGTTTTGATGGGGGCCAAAGGTATAACTGACCAAGATGGCATGTGGTATGCAGAGGTGTATCTGGGGACTCCCATTCACGAGATACCATTTGTTGTAGTTCCGCTGGGAAAGGGAAGGCTTTGGAAGGCTTACGTATGCCCTGTACGATAGAATCCACCTGAGACAGAGACTGGGAAGTTTGTGGCTCAGGTGGGTCAGTGAGGCGCAGCGCTTCTACCACCTGTGCTATTAAGGTGGGCAACTCCTCTTTTCGAAAGAGTTGGATATCCTGTGAGTCCTCTTGAGCTGGTACTGAAGAGTCTGAAAGAGAATACTCTCCCATCCTCCCGATCTGAAGGGTCCAGACTCGCTTCTGCCGAATACCTATCCTCTTCAGAAACCTCCAGACTGTCTTGTAAAATCCATGAAATGCCTTTGGGAGGACGTCCACCCTTGAGGTCTGTTATCTTATGAGTTTGTTTACGAGGCACAGATCCTGGTATGCCCCTGTCCAGAGTAGGCAATGGTTCTGAGGATACCTCTGAGGAGTCTGAATGCCACAGGGCCAATGCCTGGCGAAAAAGCGGGATGTACGGGTGCCTCAAACTGAGAAGGGATGGATGAAGGCTGTTGAAGCAAAACAGGAGCACTCTGCGAACCCTATGCTGGCGGAGAGTTCTGCGGCACATCCAAAGAAGGGGGTACTGACGCACTGATGACCAAAGCAGGAAGTGCAAGTGGTAGAGATGTAGATTTACCCTGGATGTGCATAACAAGCTGGGCACAGCCTGTTGGTTAGGTCTTTCTGCCTCCTATTACACACCAGACACCTCTGCAGTGAGGCAGGCATGCTTCCCGTTTTTTTTTGTTTTTGGTTTGTTTTAGAAAACAAATAGCGATCCTGCTAGCCGACTGAGAAATATATTGAAAAATATACTGCTAACACTGATCCCGAAACCAGAACAGCTCAAGGAGTTCTGGGTCCCAAAATGCATAGAAAATGGCGACGAACACACTTCCTGACAAAAAACGGCTGAAAGGAATGCGATTGCGTGCTCACGAAATGGCTGCCGGCAAGAAACCTGAACTCAAAGCAGCACACGCTGAAAAAACACACCCAACAGCGGCGGTTTAAAAATGAAAGCAATCGGGAGGAGAGGAGTGCTATCGGCAGCATCGGAGGCAGATGGCTAGTGTTTTAACTTTCCCCTGGAGGTGCAGGAGAGGGGGGGGGGGGAAAAACACAGGCTGTTACTTATGGTACTGCTTACAGTGCTGCAGAGGCTCTATGGAGGATTGAGACTGTGTACAGCCAGACAACCAATTTAAATTAATCAAAATTAATTTAAATTAATTTGCCCCCCATCCAGCAAATAGGCCCTCATGGGATGAGGCTGGGAATCCCTCGATGGAGGGAGCTCAACTGATCCCGCGATCAGGAGCTCACCTCAAGAAGCACTGCTCCTCAGGAACTAAATTAAAGTGTTGGGCTGTGGGGTCTTGGAAACCTAGAGGAACATCTCGTGTGTGCTCTGGGTGCATCCAGGAGTGCAACAGAAAGAAAAGAAATTAAAAGTTAAGGAGAAAAATTAATAACACCCTCATCTGCTGGAGACAGAGAAAATACTGAATGGGACCTCTAGGGGTATACCTATGCCAACCAGAGCCTGACCAATCAGAGCTCTGGAAGTTTTTCTCCGTCTCCAACATCTGCTGGCAGGGGAGCATAACCCGCTTGTCTGGACTGGTCTAGCAGTATGAACTGGAATGGTGAAGAACTTGTCTACAGCATCAGCGCCTTGCCTAGTGAAATCCCTGCCCAGCGATCTTCAGCCTTGCAGGCCCCGCAGAGACCCACTTCCGTCAGATGCGATCTCCTGCTCCCACACCCCACACAGACTACTTTGCCTGATGGCATTGTAAGGTGAGAATCGGGAAGCTGAAGGCGAGAGGTCAGTAACAGACAACCCCTGTGCCCCCTCCACCCCCCCTGACCCATGGAAATTAGCCTGCAAGCAGAATGGAAAGACTGTGGTATAGGGATGAGGAGGAGGATGGGGAAGGGGTTCGGTATTCACTCCATCACTAACACAGCAGTCAGCCCAGGCTACCAGGGTTCTGTCCCATCTGCTGGAGACTGAGTATACTGGCTGGGTGGGAGGAGCGCTGGCTAATTATGTAGTGACATCACTAAAAGCTTGTGTGCTCAGTCTCCATCTCTGGAAGAGGGACACAATGAGTCTGGATTGGACTTTAGGGACACCATGGAAATTTCTGTTCTGTGTTCAAAGATGAGGACCAGGAGCAGGACCTCAGAAGATACCCACAAATAGGAACAGAGGTGAGGGGCATCTCGAACAATTTTCATAAGACTGTGAGGAACTAACTAAACTAAAGGTACACAAAGCGATGGGACCAGATGGGATACATCCAAGAATACTGGGGGATGTTCTAGCAGCTCCACTGATTGACCTTTTCAGTGTTTCTTTGGAGTCAGGGGTGGTGCCAGAGGACTGGAGAGAGGCACATGTGGACCCTTTACAAAAAAGCGGAAGCAAGGATGTGGTTGAAAACTACAAGTAGTTTAGTTTAACCTCGGTGGTGAGTAAATTATTGGAAGCGCTGCTGAAAGAGAAAATAGTGAGGTTTCTGGAGTCCAACGGATTACCAGAACAGGGGGCAGCATGGATTCATCAGAGGCAGGTCTCGTCAGACAAATCTGATTGACTTCTTTGACTGGGTGATTAGGGAGTTGGACCGAGGGACAGCCCTAGATGTGGTGTATTTCGATTTCAGTAAAGCCTTTGAAACCGTTCCTCACAGGTGACTTATAAACAAACTGAGCACCCCAAGAATGGACCTCAAAGTTATTTGCTTGGGTTAGAAATTGGTTGAGTGTGAGGCAAAAAAAGGGTATAGGTAAATGGAGCTCACTCTGAGGAGAAGAATGTTACCAGTGGTGTACCGCAGAAATCTGTCCTTGGTCCGATTCTTTTTAATATCTTTGTTAGTGATATTGCGGAAAGACTGTCGGGTAAGGTTTGCCTCTTTGCGGATGATATCAAAATCTGCAATAGAGTAGACACCCAGGAAGGTGTAAATAACATGAGAAGGGATCTAGCTAAGCTTGAAGAATGGTCTAGAATTTGGCAGCTAAGATTTAATGTTAAAAAATGCAAGTTCATGCATTTGGGCTGCAGCAATCCAAGGAAGCAATATAGTATAGGAGGTGAAGTACTTTTGTCCACTAAAGAAGAGCGGGACCTAGGCATGGTTGTGTCTGATGATCTTAAAGTAGCTAAACAGGTAGAAAAGGCGACAACAAAAGCTAGAAAGATGCTTGGGTGCATACGGAGAGGAATGGCTAGCAGAAAAAAGGAGGCGATAGTGCCTCTGTGTAAGTCTTTGGTACAACCTCATTTGGAATATAGTGTGCAATTCTGGAGACCGCGCCTTCAAAAGGATATAAATAGGTTGGAGTCGGTGCAGAGGGTGGCTGTTAAAATGGTTAGTGGCCTGCGTTATAAAGCATATAAGGACAGACTTGATCTTAATATGTATACTTTAGAGGAGAGGAGGGATAGAGGTTTATTTTTTTTTTTTTTTAATTTTAACATTTCTTTTATACCACGCTCTTTATCATCAGTGCGGTTTACAGTTAACAGAACGACTCGAGGACCGCAGGGCACTCCCGAGTTTACATCGAACAAGGAAAACAACTTGGAAAGAACAGGGGAAACTATGTACAATTTACATGTTGCTGTTTCAATAAAGTAATGTTACAAGGGTAGGTGATATGATTAAGACGTTTAAAAAACTCCGTGGCATACAAGCAAGCTGTGCTACAAGAGGACATAGAATAAGGATGAAAGGGGATAGACTCAGGAGTTTGTTGTATTGTACTATGGAAGCACTGTTAATTTGAAACCATGATTAGTACTGTAAGTATGTGCGCGATGTTGGGTATAAGTTTCAATAAAGCACAAACACAAAAAAAAAGAGAGAGAATGCTGAACAGAACAATTGATGTTAATAATTAATGTTACAGAAAATATGCCCAACAGGTCTTAAAATACGTAAGAAAAGAAAAGAACGAACAATTGACATGTCTCTTGCCATTTTCAACAGGACCCCATATATACGAAGAAACGGATCAAATGTCATTGGCACATTATTTCTATGCACAAGATTTTTAAAGAACCCCACAATTGTAGCATCTCTTTCTCTCCTCTCAGACCCTCCAGGATCCTTTACAATCTGGCTTTCGTCCTTTACATTCTACTGAAAAGGCTCTTGCAAAAGTCTCCAGTGTCCTGTTCGTGGCACAATCCAAGCGCCTCGATCCTCATCTTTCTTGACCTCTCTGTTGCTTCTGACACTGTTGATCACAACCTTCTCCTTGATACCTTGTCCTTGCTTGGTTTTAAGGGCTCTGTGCTATCCTGGTTCTTTTCTTGTCTCTCCCACCGCTCTTTCAGTGTTTATTCTGGTGGATCCTCCTCTGCTGCTATCTCATTCTCAGCTGGTGTACCCCAAGATCTGTATTGGGCCACTCCCTTTCTCTCTCTATTCCCAGTCCCTTGGTGCACCCATCTCTTCCCATGGCTTTCAGTACCATCTTTACTCTGATGACTTCCAGATCTACATCTCTACACCTGAAATCTCTCTGGTAATCCTGGCCCAGATCTCTGCCTGCCTTTCTAGCACTGCTGCTTGATGTCTCACGGCCACTTAAAATTGAACATGGCCAAAACTGAGCTTCTTATTTTTGCCCCTAAACTCTCCTCTCCCCTTCCTCCTTTCTCAGTCTCTGTGGATAACTCTCTACTCCTCCCTGTTTCCTCGACGTGCAACCTTGGGGTCATCTTTGACTCCTCTCTCTCCACACACATCCATCTATAGCTAAAACCTGCCGTTTCTTTCTCTACAACATCAACAAAATCCACCAATCCTTTCTGAACATACTACTAAGACATTTATCCACACTTTTGTCACCTCCCATCTAGACTATTGTAACCTACTCCTTGCTAGTCTCCCTCTGAATCATCTATCTCCCTTTCAATCTGTTCAACACTCTGCTGCGTTGCTAATCTTCCACCAGCCTCGTCATGATTATATTACCCCTCTTCTCAAGTCACTTCACTAGTTCCCTATCCATATCCAGTTCAAACTTCCACTGCAGACCTATAAATGAGGGGTCTTACGTGTACACTAGGGGCAAGAAGCTCTTTGAACTCAGGGATTGAGTCCAATCTCTGGAGGCTAGAGAAGCATACTTGGAGAAGATAAGGAAGACAGAGAGGTACATAGGCGAGAGCTACAGGGATATAGTCCTGAAGTCCCACTTCCAGTCTGGCAGCATCCCTGTTGCCATGGAGGAGAGGTCAGGTGACAGGACAGCATCACCCTGGTGTGGCAGGAAGTGATCCTGTAGCTAGGACCTGTCCTCCAAATGATGTAAAAGCCTCTCGCACCAAGGACGTTTCTCCAGGGCCATGTGCCCATGAGGAAAGAGTTAGAACAGCCGTTATAGTTGATGATTCGATCATAAGGCATGTAGATAGCTGAAAGGCTGGTGGACGTGAGGATCTCCTGGCAACATGCCTGCCTGGTGTGAACATAGCAGACCTCACGCGCCACCTAGACAAGGTTTTAGATAGTGCTGGGGAGGAGTCTGCTGTCTTGGTACATGTCGGTACCAATGACATAGCAAAATGTGGTAGAGAGGTTCTGGAGGCTAAATTTAGGCTTTTAGGCAGGAAGTTGAAATCCAGAATTTCCAGGGTAGCGTTTTCCGAAATGCTTCCTGTTCCACGCGCAGGACCCAAAAGGCAGGCAGAGCTCCGGAGTCTCAATGCGTGGATAAGACGATGGTGCAAGGATGAGGGTTATGGATTTGTTAGGAACTGGGGAACATTCTGGGGAAAGGAGGGGCTCTTCCAAAGGGATGGGCTTCACCTTAACTGGGATGGAACCGGGCTGCTGGCATTAACCTTTAAAAAGGAGATAGAGCAGCTTTTAAACTAAATAGGGGAGAGCCGACAGTCACCCAAGAGCGCATGGTTTGGAACAATGTATCCTTGAAGGATACTACCAAAAGAATGAAGTTGGGGCATATCAGCAGAGAGGTTCCAATAAAGACAAAAGTAGCCCAAATGCCCTTGAGTACGGAGCAGAGCTTAAAGATTCCAAATTACCCCTGCCTACCGATAGCCAGATTAATATGAATAAAATACAGTCTCTAAAATGCTTGTATGCAAATGCTAGAAGTCTAAAAAATAAGATGAGAGAATATATAGCACTAAATGAGAGGTTAGATATGATTGGTATCTCAGGGACATGGTGGAAGGAGGACAACCAGTGGGAAACTGTGATACCTGGGTACAAACTATATCGTAATAATAGAGCTGATCAAATTGGTGGAGGGGTAGCGCTCTATGTTAGAGAGGGCACTGAGTAAGAAAGGATTAAAGTTTTGCAGGAAACAAAATTTGCTGTAGAATCTCAATGGACTGAAATTCCATGTAAAAAAGAGATGACACAAAACTATTTAAAGTTGTTAATACCCAAGATGATTGTGGAAAATTGCAAGAGGATCTTGATAAATCGGAAGACTGGGCATCAAAATGGCAGATGAAATTTAATGCCGACAAATGCAAAGTTATGCATCTAAGGAAGAACAACCCAAACTATGGTTACACGATGCAAGGTTCCACAATAGGAACCACCACCCAGGAAAAAGATTTAGGCGTCATTGTGGATAACATGTTAAAACCCTCCGCCCAGTGTTCAGCAGCGGCCAAGAGAGAAAATAGAATGCTAGGTATCATAAAGGAAAGGAAAATAAAACAAAAGATATTATTGTTTCATGGTGAGACCGCACCTTGAATATTGTGTGTAATTCTGGTAGCCGTGTCTTAAAAAGAATATAGCATTATTAGAAAAGATACAGAGAAGAGCCACCAAAATAATTAAAGAGATAGAAAAATACCCCTATGAAGAGAGGCTAAAAAGGTTAGGGCTCTTCAACCTGGAAAAGAGACGGCTGAGGGGAGATATGATAAAGGTCTATAAATTAATGAATGGAGTGGAACGGGTAAATGTAGATCGATTGTTTACATCATCAGAATATAGAAAGACTAGGGAACATGCAATGAAGCTATAGGATAACCTATTTAAGACTAATAAGAGTAAATATTTTTTCACTCAACGTGTAAATCAAACTCTGGAATTTGTTACTGGAGGATGTCGTAAATGCTGTTAGTGTAGCTGGGTTTAAAAAAAGGTTTGGACAAGTTCCTGGAGGAAAGGTCCATAAACCATTATTTAAAAGGGACCCAGGATATCAATGCTTGACCCAATACAAGCATTGTGGAACCTGTGTCTTTTGGGGAAACTGCTAGGTGCTTATGATCTAGATTGGCCACTCTTGGAAACAGGATACTGGGTTTGATGGTCCTTGGTCTGGCCCAGTATGGCATATCTTATGTTCTTATGTTCACTCTGCATCTCTTCCTACACCCCTCCTTGGGAACTCTGCTCTTCTGGCAAATTGCTTCTATCTGTGCCCTTCTCTTCTACTGCTAATTCCAGATTTCGCTCCTTTCACCTGGAGCAAACTCTCCGTTTCTGTACGTCAGGTGCCCTCTCTGGTTCTTTTCAAATCGAGGCCAAAAGCTCATCTCTTCACTGCCACTTTCAAATCTTGATCCACCTGGTCTCCTTTGTGTTTCCTTGCCATTCCCCCTAGATGTATCCCGTGTCTACAGCTACTGTGTTGTATGTCCTTACTAGATTGTAAGCTCTGATGAGCAGGGACCATCTTTTACATGCGTCTGTGCAGCGCTGCGTACGTCTTGTAGTGCTATACAAATGCTTAGTAGTAGTAGCAGCAGCATATACCCAAGGAAGAAATATAGGAGAACTGATTTCATAACCCCTTTGTCAAGATAAATGGTTCATACAGTCATGCCCTTTTGGACACTGCAATTGCTGTGATGTTACTTAGCATTGCAGGTGAAGGCTAGATCCACCCCTTATCTTGGATAAAATATAAAGCTCATCTAAATACTACATGTAATATGGCATACATAATTTATATTATCGAACGGAACAAGGAGAAACAGAATGGTTTAAAATAAGCAAAGGTGTAAGACAAGGATGCATACTTTCCCCCTACCTGTTTAATTTATATGCAGAACAAATCATCAGAGAAGCAGGATTGTATGAAGACAACAGAGGTGTGAAGATTGGTGGAAGACTCAACAACCTTCGCTATGCTAATGATACCACATTACTGGCTGAAAGTGAAGATGATCTGAAACATTTGCTTCTCACAATCAAAGAACAGTCTCAAAATGGGCCTGCACCTTAATGTAAAGAAGACAAAGATCATGACAACTGGCATAATCAACAGGTTCATCATTGAAGGAGAAGAAATTGAAATTGTGAACAACTTTAACCTACTTGGATCAACTCTCAATAAAAAAGCAACAAGCAGTCAAGAAGTCAGACGACGCATTGCTCTTGGCAGAATGGCTATGAAAGACCTAGATAAGATTCTCAAGAGCAGATATGTCTCTCTCCATACAAAGATGCAACTTGTTCAAGCCATGGTATTTTCAATAACATCATATGGATGTGAAAGATGGACAGTGAAAAAGATAGACAGGAAGAAAATTGATGCTTATGGTGCTGGTGGCAAATACTGTCTATACCATGGACTGCCCGAAGAACAAACTAGTCTGTACTAGAGGAGATCAAACCTAAGCTTTCTTTAGAAGCTCAGACGACAAGACTTCGACTTTCATACTTTGGACACATCATGCGAAGAGAGAGATCATTAGAGAAAGACATCATGCTTGGCAAGATAGAAGGTCAACGCAAAAGAGGAAGGCCAGCAATGAGATGGATTGATACAATAACAGAAGCTATGGGTACCAGTCTGTCAACAATGAGCCGTCTGACTCAAGACCGAACACAATTTAGGATAGCTATCAAGAGGGTCGCCATGAGTCGACTCCGACTCGACGGCATTTAACAACAACATCCACTAATATATATACTGTAGGTAGATGAAGTGACCAGTGAAACTAAGATTAAATGATCATTTAAGTAGATTAAAGACTAATATGCTTTTACCTCAGTTTCTAAAGAAATATCACCCAACTTTGAATTTTCACTGGCATATAACTGATGTAGTTCAGTTGAATTGGCGGTGGGGGGGGGGGGGGGACAGATTCATATCTTAAAGTCTTAACGCAAAGATTGAATGAGGATCCTTATTTTAAGTTAGAGCAGGGGTGACCAACTCCAGTCCTGGTGCACCACAATTCAGCCTGGTTTTCAGGATGTCCCTAATGAATATTTATGAGATATTTGCATTCAATGGGAAGCAGTGGATGGTAATATACCTCTTGAATATTCATTAGGGACATCCTGAAAACCAAGCTGGATTGTGGTGCACCAGGACTGGAGTTGGCAACCCCTGAGTTAGAGCCTTGGATGAGAACAATTAATTGGTAAACAACCGGTTTTAATAATTAAATGTTTAAAAGGAAGTTAACACCTTCCTTGTTTAGCTGTTTTAAAACTGAGAAGGTAGCTGGGAATGGTCCTTTGTAAATTAAATAAATAAAATAAGCAGATAGTAAATATCTGTGAACACATGAGCTAAACACAGAGTATGGCATATTAATAAATTCAATTCAGTATAACAAGAAGGTTGAAAACTATATATAAAACAATGCAAAATTAATTTAAACTGAAGATACAAGTAATCATAAAGAAAGATGTAGATTTACATTGGTATTTGATAAAGGCTATATATGTGTTTATGTGACTTTATAAAACAGGCCACTCAGCAGCTCCCGCACAAAGTTACACCTGTTTCAAGGAAGATAAGTTTGTGCATGTATGTACAGGTAGAAATTAGTGCATACATGTCACTTATGTGTGTATATTATTAAATAAACAACTTTGTCTTTATTCTGCCCCTTTCCCATCCTTGGGAATGCCTACATATACTGCATAAAAATGCAACATTTTTTGACTTCCTATATTTATGTATGCATATTCCCAGGTAATTTTATTAGTGCCTACTTAAACACACAGTTCTAAATGCTCAAATCACTTATATGTAAGTTTATAACTTAATGAGATATATTTTTATGTTTTATTTGGATTTTAGCTTACAACTTTCAGGAGTAGCTCAAGATGTGTTACATTCAGGTATAGTGGGTATTTTCCTATATCTCGGACAGCTTGCGATCTAAGGGTTGTTTTTACTAATGGGTGTTAAGGTGTTGCACCTAATGGACCAATAGCACTAAAGCCATAGCGTATTAGCTGCAACACCAACACATTAACTGTTGAGACTGTGAAAAGCATTTCCCCAGTAGTTAACGCAGAGCCCTGTCCCCTAGTGCGTGCTGCATTAGTGTAAGTGAACTTACCACCACCTATTGAGTTAGCGATAGGGGAACACACTACTGCAGTTAGCACACTATGTGAACACAACACCACCAAATGTGCTGAGCTCACCATGCCCATTCTGTCCCCAACCTGCCAACTTGCGACCCTAAAGTGGGTTGCACAGTTAGCACGGGAATCATCCTGTGCTGTCATGGCCTTGTGCTAGTTGGCAACGCGTATCCCAGTGCGCCTTTAGCATGCACCAGAAAACAAGCTGCCAGCTAGCACCCATTAATAAAAAAAACCCTAAGTTTGCACCTGAGACAATAGAAAGTTAAGTGACTTGTCCAAGATCACAAGGAGTAGCCCATGTGTTCTGAACACAATTTCCCTGGTTCTCAGCCCACTGCTCTAACCCTTAGACTACTTCTCTATTGAATTACTATGGGTCTTCTTTTAGTGGTCCAATTAATAAGTGTAATAATAAAATAAATCAATTCTATTCTGCACTGCAGCAATTGGGTGGTACCAACGAAATTTTGATAGGAGTCATGAATTTTTCTCTCTCTCCTCCTATATATGTGTGTTTGCTTCCAATAAGTGCATATCTTTCCAACTAAAATGATGCAGTAATGGGAAAAAGTTAGAGCACAAAGACGGCCTCTGGTGTTTGTGGCTATTGTGCAGAATACATACCAATAGCAAGGATTCCACCTTTCCTCTCACTCACGTCAGAGCTTGAAACCAACTCAAAGATATGGTGATTGAGCTCATCATAGAACTGGGTGGCTTCTTCCTGGCTCACCTGAAAAACAAAATAAAGCCATCACACAAATCAGCGAAAAAAAAGTGAGCAGGAAGCCCTCCTATACAACATTTGAACACCGCATCACGTTCAAACACAATGCAAAAATGTAATGTGTGCCTTCAAGTCAATGCAGATTCCTGGTAACCCAACAGCTCCTGGGTTTTTTTTTTTGCAGTGTCACCTGAAGTAGATTGCCAGGCCTTTCTTCGGAGGCAATGAAGGGTTAAGCGACTTGCCCAAGGCCACAAGGAGTGCTAGTGGAAACTGAACCATGGTCTCTTGGTTACTAAGCCAGTGCTCTAACCATTAGGCTACTCCTCCACAGAGGTGATAAGTTCTAGAACAAGTTACAAAACTTGGCGGGGCATAAATTTTCATAGTATTTACATTTAACTGATTTGCTGATCCTGAAATTTGAGGAGTATCATAGAGAGGACAAAGGCTCATATCATATTATGGACTAACGGACTTATTGAGGTATAAGCTTTTGAGCAATAAACCAATTTGTCAGATGAGGAAAGAGGGGACTCAATTTTATGAGCAATATTTCCTGTTGCCTATAATAATGGCACAAATCAATGAGCACTTATGTAGCTTTTGTACAAAAAAGGGTAAAGAAACAGATTCCTCAGACTTCCTGTACTTAACTGCATCAGTACAAAAATGATACTCTTGCGTGTCTGTCCTGGGTCAGAAAACAGATGAATGCTACTAAATTCTGACTCACCCCTTTCCACTTCCTTCTTCCCACGTTCTGCATAGTACTGACATCACTTCGACTCTCCTCCTGTGCACTACTAGTACCAGTACCACTTGCTCATCTCTTACCTTTTATACAATATCACCACTATCTCTCCACCACCCCAGTACAGTAAACTATCCCTCCACCTCATCTGTGCAATACCACCACTATATTTCCCTCAACCCCTGCCCCAAACCATCAGTGGTCGGTCCCCTACCTCCCGAAGTTCGGTGGTCACATAATGTTGCAGATCTTTGGCTGCTTTGGCACGCGTCTCCTCATTTCGGCTCCTGAGGCCACTGGCGAACTGCTGGAGCATCGTCATAATGCTCGACATGATCGCGCCAGGTCCAAAACCTGCAGCTAGAGCCGCCCCAACACAACCGGTTACCGGACCCAAACTCAGGCCTGCCACTGAGAGCAGCACCTCAGCGACCAACCAACGACCGCAGACCGCGACAGGCAGCCATCAGAACCAATGGCAAGAGAGAAATAGGACATTCAGTCTTACTTCCTCAGCATGTTTGATAACCTGGGAAATGAACCGCTAAGAGAGCAACCTACAGGAAGTAATGTTTTGTTCAAAGGGCAGAAGAGGGGGCTACATTATTCTCGCTGCAGATGTACCACTGTGCAGGGCGTGCTCGGGTATTTGCGACCGGATTTCCGGTTGCGGCGTGCAGCGTCAAACGACCTCCTCTGGATTCTTTACCTATGTCGCTGTCAGTGGGTTTGGGGAGCACGGGAGTTCTTGAAGTATAGAGAATTGGTTTAATTTGATTACACAAACAGAAGCATGGAAGGAGGGGAACAAGCCAGACTGGACTAAAGTCACAGAAAGGTGAACTGTAAGGCTGGGAGTGGGCGCGAGTTCCGTATGGGTGCCTTTTGCCGTTGGACTCGGAAGATGGCGGCGCGTGGAAACGCGTTGGACGGAGAGGTAGGCTGTTCTGGTACGGGGTCCGACCCTAATTACCAGCCCCAAAACGATAAGGCATAGAAATTCCTGTCCTGTTCTGTGCCCACAAAGGTTAGATTACATTTTCTGCATTAAAATATGTTGGAACTGTGAAAAGGAAGTAGAATGAATGTTGTGAGAAGTTGTCTTGTAAGCTTTGGTGCTAGGCTTGGAGAGTGAACTAATGAAATTTGTGATCCTTTTGTGAGGAAACGAAGTTGTATACCTGTAACGGGTGCTCTTCTCGAGCAGTAGGATCCTACAGCCACACGCATGGTGACGTCATCCATGACGGAGCCGGCGAGATCCTGCTTTCCAAGGCCAGCGAAACTATAATAAACGTTTCTGACCAATTGTCACCTTAATCTAGTTTGTACCAGCTTCAACCTGGGTGGGTTGGAAGGGTGTGGCTGTAGGATCCTAGTGTCCAAGGAGAGTACCTATTACAGATATACAACTTTGTTTTCTCCATGGACAGTCAGTATCGCTCCAGCCATACACCTGATGACTCCCATGCGAAGGACAGCAACTGATTATTAAACATCTTTCCTTTCTGGAATGCTATCTATAGTTACGGAGAAGGAAGCAGGTTGAAGCGACTTGTAGAGTATTCCAAAACTGCTGACAGAAGGCTACTTCCACCTGTGGGGGCTGGCCCAGATAGTAGTGGCAGATGAAGGTGTAGTATGTGGACCATGTAGCAGCTTTACAAATTTCCTCCATAGACGTCCTTACTAGAAGAGATGTGGTTGCAGCTCAAATGTTTATTAGCTATAATGTTAGCTTCCATATCGTCCTGTTAGACCAATCCAATCGTGGGTCCTGTTCCCCTACCACCAGATTGGTGGAGACAAAGAACCAATGAAAAGTGCAGAGTTCAGTGACAATTACCCCCATGTCTCTATTCACCTTGCCACCAGAGATTCCTTCAGTTTTTCTTTTATCTCCAGCAGATGGTGGATGGATTTTCTCCTCTCTGAAGAATTAAGAGGAAAGGATTGATAACGCTCGTAACAGACCACTTGAGGGTGGCTTTCTCATTTGAACTTGACATGGGAGGCTGTACTAAACACTGGTCATTTTGGTAGCCATAGGAAGAGGGAAAATTGTTTCAGCTCCATGCTCTTACCCCGGATAAGAGTTTGTTGAGCAACCAGAAAATTGGAAGTCTTCAGCATGCTCGCACAACTGCAACGCCTCCTCCCAAAGATTGCAAAGGACTCTCCGAGGAATCTGCCTGCCAACCACCTTGAGCGCAGTGCTGCCAAGCCAGAGAAACAGTTTCAAGGGAGGAGAGTTGAGCCCGGCACGGATCCTCTGCCTGGAGCTCTCAGGGGGTGAGTACCAAGGCTTGACCTCATTATCCTTATTGAGGGCTCCTGATTGATTTCTTTGACTGGGTGACCAGGGAGTTGGACCGAGGGAAAGCCCTAGATGTGGTGTATTTAGATTTCAGTAAAGTCTTTGACACCGTTCCTCACAGGCGACTTATAAACAAACTGAGCATCCTAGGGATGAACCCTAAAGTTAATGCTGGGGTTAGAAATTGTTTGAGTGGGAGGCAACAAAGAGTACAGGTAAATGGAGCTCACTCTGAGGAGAAGGAAGTTACCAGTGGTGTGCCCCAGGGATCTAGCCTTGGTCCGATTCTTTTTAACATCTTTGTTAGTAATTTAGCGGAAGGGCTGTCGGGTAAAGTTTGCCTCTTTGCGGATGATACCAAAATCTGCAATAGAGTAGACACGCAGGAAGGTGTAGCTAACATGAGGAGGGATCTAGCTAAGCTTGAAGAATCGTATAGAATTTGGCAGCTGGGATTTAATGTTAAAAAATGTAAGGTCATACATTTTGGGCTGAAGCAATCCAAGGGAGCAATATGGTATAGGGGGGTGAAGTAATTTTTGTCCACTAAAGAAGAGCGGGACCTAGGTGTGGTTGTGTCTGATAATCTTAAAGTAGCTCAACGGGTAGAAAAGGCGACAGCAAAAGCTAGAAGGATGTTTGGGTGCATACAGAGAGGAATGGCTAGCAGAAAAAAGGAGCTGATAGTGCCTCTGTATACGTCTTTGGTGCGACCTCATTTGGAGTATATTGTGCAATTCTGGAGACTGCACTTTCAAAAGGATATAAATAGGTTGGAGTCGGTGCAGAGGGTGTCTATTAAAATGGTTAGTGGTTTGCGTTATAAAGCATTTGAGGACAGACTTAAGGATCTTAATATGTACACCTTAGAGGAAAGGCGGGATAGAGGTGATATGACTTGAGATGTTTAAATACCTCCATGGCATAAATGCACAGGGGGAGAGCCTCTTTCAATTGAAAGCAAGTTCTGCTACAAGGGGACGTGGGATGAGGGTGAAAGGGAATAGATTCAGGAGTGATATGTGGAAATATTTCTTTACGGAAAGAGTGGTGGATCCGTGGAATAGTCTCCCAGTGGAGGTGGTAGAGATGAGGACAGTAACTGAATTCAAAAAAGCATGGGACAAACACAGAGGATCTCTAAAGGAAAAAAGGGGACTGTTTTAGTTGTTGTTATGGAAGGACAGACTAGATAGGCCATGTGGTCTTTCTGTCGTCATTTTTCTGTGTTTCTATCTGTGGGACACAATTTAGGGTGGTCTGCTGGCGACCGTTTGCTGCTGTGTGCGGGTTTCCTGCCGTTTGCTGCATGAGCTAATAGCGGTTTTTAATATAGTGCGATTGGCAGTTGCGTGTTTCTTGTGCACGTTCTGTCTGAGCGTCTCTAATGCCTGTTGCAATAAAAGCACAGTTAACACATGCCTTTCAGGCTGCCATGGCCTTAGCGCCTGCTGTTCTGATACTTGCCTTAACTCTGTCTTCTTCCAGGAAATGTTGTTTGGCCTGTGGCAAGTGAGGCGCCTTGCTTCTCAGCTCTGCCCTTCTTGCATGGCTGCTTCTGATTCATCCCTGGAGAGCTGCCTACTCTTTCAACTGGGGGATGCGGTTAATTTGGCCATGTCTGCCTCAGGACAGGAAGTGGTAGATGGCACTACGGGTAAGGATATTCAGCTGGCCAGAGGCTCTGTGCTATGGGCCTTTCCCCATCCTCTAGAGGATCAATGGAAACTGTGCCCCCTAGTGTGGGGGGTCATTTCCATGAGGAGAGCTTTCGGAATCTGGATTGTCCTCCCTAGGATTCTTTTCCTTTTACAGCAGGCCTGGTCATTTTGGCATGGAAATTCAGACCCTGCAGTCTCGTGAGAGGCAGGCTGAGAATGGAAACCCTGTTCAAATGATGCTTAAGTGTCCACTGCAGAGGGTGCTCCCTGGAGATGAGGATCAGCTGGGATCTGTCTGAGATTTGGACTGTGACTTGGATTGAGATGTTTGATGTCGATGAAGAAGTACACTCGCCTTCAGAGGCTTGTTAGGTGGCCAATGTTATCTGCCTGTTCCGGGAGTAGGAACTGGAAGCGTCTGATCCCAGGATCTTTTCCACCTTGAGCATTGTGCCAGATTGGCCGATGAGAGCATGGTTTGGAGATCTGATGCAGCTCCTGTAGGCACCGCCTCTTCGTTTGCCTCTGTCTCAGGGTCAATTGTGGCATGGACTGATCATCTTGGAGGACCCGGTTCTTTTCTCACTTATGACTTGGCTCTTGAAAGGAGATTTATTTATTTATTTAAACAGATTTATATCCCGCTTTTTCCTTCAATCAAAGCGGTCACAGTACAGTACAATACAATACAAAGTTAAACAGATGTGGATAAAACATATACCACTCTTCATAAAATCAGTGCGGTAATAAAAGGGATTACATAACACAGAATACATTACAGTACATACATAGAATAACTATACAGAATAAGTTACAACATGGATTATAGTACATAACATACCATCTGTAAGGGGTGAAAACAGTCCCAGAAACCACTTCATAAACAGACGCCACGGACCAACGCCTAAGGGCCCTCTGGCGAGGTCCTCAGGTGCGGGCCCGCAAGGCGCGGGCGCGCCCTTGAAACGGCGGTTTTTATGCCGTTAAGCATGATGTCAGCTTGGCGATTTAAGGAGGAAGGGGGAGCTCCTGCTCTCACCCCTGATGGAATGCCTTCTCTCCCGCAGCCCTTGAAACGGCGGTTTTTATGCCGTTAAGCATGATGTCAGCTTGGCGATTTAAGGAGGAAGGGGGAGCTCCTGCTCTCACCCCTGATGGAATGATGGTTAGAACATAAGGGCTACGCTCCAGCAGTGGTCTCCATTCTACTTGGAGCCTAGAGGTGGTCTACCAAGCTAGCATACGTGAGGATCTGGTGCTTCTTTGAGCGATGGTGTGGCAGTTGGCTCCTGAGGCAGCCAAGGTGCCATCTCTGTTGGCCTTTCTACAGGATGGACTGGAGAAGGGCCTTTCCCTTAACTCCCTGAAAGTTCAGGTGGCAGCTTTGACTTGTTTCCAAGATCCAGTAGCTGGTAAGTCTCTTGCACCTTGCACCTGGACATCTTGTGCTTTCTCCATGGGGTTCAGCGTCTGCTTCCTCCCCTCTGGTCTGTAATACTTGGGATCTGTGTCTAGTGTTCAGGGCCCCGATGGTGGCGCCCCTTGAGCCGTTGAAGTGTGCTACTTCAAAGGATTTGATGCCCAAGACAGTCTTCTTGGTCATGATTTGTTCCACGAGGTGGATTTCCAAGCTGCAGGCTCTGTTTTGCCGAGATTCTTCTGTACTTTTCAGAGGAGGCCATTTCCTTTTGGCTTGTGCCGTCTTGCCTAAAGTGCTTTCTCCCTTTCATGTGAACCAAGTGGTCTGCCTGTCTTCTTTCTCTAAGGAATAGTGACGGGAAGTGGATAAGGATTTTCACCTTGTAGATGTATGGAGGGTGCTTTTCTAGTACTTGGTCAAACTTACGAAAGGAATTAGTAACCTCCATCTTTTGTGCTCTTTGCTGGCCCGCGCAAGGGTGATGCAGCAGCTAAGTCCACTTTGGGGCGCTGGATTAAGAATACCATTACTGTGGAGTATCTATTACAGAACCAGCCGGTTACGGACAATTTGTGTGCCCATTCTACCCAAGTGCAGGCATCCTTATGGGCGGAGTGAAGCATGAAGAGGTGGATAATATATTGAAAGGACTATTGATTTGATTTATATGAAAAGCAGAAAACACCTTGGGAAGGAATTTTGGGTGAGTCCATAAGAACTTTATTTGGTAAAGTTTGCTGATATGGAGGATAGTAGACTAGAACATGCAATTTACTTATTTTCTGTGCTGAAGTGATCGCCACTAGAAAAAGGACCTTCCACGTGAGATGGAGAATGGTGGCTTGTTTTAAAGGCTCAAACAGTGGTTCAGTTGGTAAAGAACCAGCGTAAGGTCCCAGACTTGGGGGGGGGGGGGGGGGATCACATTGAAAAGTCCTTTCATGAATCTACAGAGTAGCTGATGGGGCGAAATGGGCTTATGCTCCACAAAAAGGTAATATTTTGAGATAGCCACAAGATATGAGCAAACCGAGGAGGAAAAAAAAGATGTAGAAGGTATTCCATCACCTAATTTTAGGATGTCATGAACAGGTCCAGGGAATGAGACATACACCAGGCTGAGTACCATTTCCATCTCGGGGAATAAGAACGATGAGTGCCTGTTTTTCTTGACTATAACAGAATATTTCCGGTCAGATACTGAGTTTGTGGATTAGTGAGGCTTCAATATCCATGCTGTCAATTGCAATGTCTTCAGATTGAGATGTAGGAGTAAATTGCTCCAAGTTATCAAATTGGGAAGGGAGCGGTAGAAAAATGGGAGGTTCTGGTGAGAAGTGTCGCTGGCTTGGAAACCAAATTTGTCTGGACCAGTAAGGGACACGAGTATCAGTTGGGCCCAGTTCGTCTGTGCTTTTTATTCCTTCCTGGATACCAACGGAATTGAGGGGGAAAGCATAAAGAAGATGATTGGACCACAAAATTGCAAAAGCATCTGGAGCTAGGCATTGAAGTGCTGGTAGTCTTGAGCAAAACTGAGCATTTGGAGTTGACTGCTGTGGCAAAGAGATAAATGATTGGTGTCCCCCATTTCTCGAATAGATGTAGCACTGAAGGATGAAGGGTCCATTCGTGTGGGTCTAGTTGCCGACTCGTCTGCCAGCTGGTTGTGTTTGCCTAGTAGGTAAATGGCAATGCAGAATGCTAGATCTGAAGTGCCTCCCAGCAAAGAACGTATGAACCCATGCTGCCTCCTTTTGTTGATGTAGAACATGGCCACTTGGTTGGCCATTTGTATTTGAAGAACCAACTCTTTAACTTCCTCGACAAAGACTTTGGGGAGTTTTTGATTGCCCGTAATTCCAGTAAATTTTATGTGCAGGATATGCTCCCATTCAGACCAGTGCCCTTGTGTGCAACGATTGCTGAGATGCCCACTCCATCCCAGCTTCGATACATTGGTTATCAACTGTGCTTGTGGCTGAGGAGGGTGCAGGAATTTCTATCTCAGCAGGTTGACTGTTGTGCCACCATTGTATGGCCATGTGAAAAGAGCTGAATAGATATATCACTGAAGTTAGGGCATGTAGTAACTGATTCCATTGTTTCTTCAAGTGCCACTAGATTTGACGCATGTGCAGATGATTGTGAGGTACCACATGGACAGTAGCTGACATGTGACCTAGGAGTTTCAACACTATATCAGCAGAGGTTTGTACTTTCTTGGAAAATTGATTTACAAGGGACTGGATTGTATTGGCTCTTCTAAGGGAGTGTAGCAGTGCTTGAGGAAGTGGGAAATGTGAGTTCCTATGAACTGTCTCTCCTGAGTTGGAGTGAGGCAGGATTTCTCTAGGTTTATTATGAAACCTAGTTTTGTCAGATGTATGGTTTGTTGCAAGTACTCTAAAACCACTGCCGGGGAATTTCCTGCAATCCAGCCGGTATGGGTAGACAAGGTGAGCCGGTTTTACAGTCAGAGGAGAGAGAATGTCTAAGGGCTTGGATGCACTCGTGCAGTGCTGGCCCACCCAGGGGCTGCTTTGTCTTCCCTCCGTGGGCACGCATCAGTCGAGTGGTGCAGAGAGTGGAGGCTCATTGCCCCCAATTGGCCACGACGGCTGTGGTATGCGGACTTGGTGTGCCTGAGGGCTGCTGACCCATGGAGGCTTCCCAACAGACCGGATTTGTTGACTCAGAGATCAGTCCTCATGCCGCAGGTGGATCAATTCTCTCTTACGACATGGCTCTTGACAGGGCTCAGTAGACTAAATGGAGATATTCCGCACCAGTGATTTCCATGCTCCTCAGAGCCCGCAAGAGGTCTTCGTCCCTGTCGTATGTCTGAGTGTGGAGAGTCTTTGAGGCCTGGTGCACTGAGAAGGGGTGCAGGACGCTGACGATGTCTGTTCCAGACATGTTGGACTTCTTGCAGGCAGGATTGGAGAAGGGACTGGCCTTTGGCTCTCTGAAGGCGCAAGTAGCTGTGTTGGCATGTTATCGAGGCCTTATCCAGGGGGTTTCTTTGAGTACGCATCCAGATGTCATGAGATTCCTGCTGGCCGTGAAGCACCTTCGCCCCCCAGCGACGGCACTGGTGCCATCGTGGGACCTCAACCTGGTGCTTTCGGCACTGTCGTGTCAGCCTTTTCACCGCTAGCAGCATGTTCCCTGAAGGATCTGACTCTGAAGACTGTGTTTTTGGTGGCAGTCTGCTCAGCCAGAAGGATTTCTGAACTCCAGGCACTTTCGTGTAGGGAACCTTTTCTGTCCTTCTCCAGGGAGAAGGTTACCTCGCGGACAGTACCTGCTTTTCTGCCAAAGGTGGTGACTCCATTCCACTTGAATCAGCCAGTTATCCTGCCGGTTTTGTCGGATTTGGCCGAGGAGGTGAGGAACCCGCATTTGCGCTTTCTGGATGTCAAGCGCTCTTTGCAGAGAGATCTGAAGAGAACAGCTTCCTTTCGGAAGGCAGACAGGTTATTTGTTCTGTTTTTGGGGGCTGCATAAGGGGGAAGCGGCAACGAAGTCCTCCATCTCTCGGTGGATCAAGGAAGCGATTGCGGCGGCCTATCCATTGCGGGGCAAGGGGGTTCTACAGGCACATTCTACTAAGGTACAGGCGGCCTCCTGGGCGGAACGCAGCCTGGTTCCTCCAGGAGATATCTATTGGGCGGCCACCTGGTCATCTTTGCATTTGTTTGTAAAAAGCACTATCAGTTGGATGTGCAGGTGGCGGGGATGCGAGATTCGGTTCAATGGTCATTCAGGCTGGGCTCGCAGTTCCTTCCCGTGGTTAGGTGGCTCTGTTACATTCCTATGGTGCGGGACTGGACTGGAGGGAAGATAAGGAAGGTGAAATTAGGCCTTACCTGCTAATTGGCTTTCCTTGAGGAACTCCAGTCCAGTTCCAGGAACCCTTCCCCTCTGATATTGTCTGCGCGCCCGGGCTGGAAGAATGTCAGCTTATGTATGGAGCCTGTGGTTTAAAGAGTGGACATAGGTGCCTGTGCTTCTTGCTCCGGGTATGTTGCTTGTCCCATCCCCCAGGAGGAGGGGCGGGCGTCTGATTAGGTAAGCTCCTTTGGTGAGGAGGATCCTGTGTTTAGGGTTGAGTGCCAGAAAGGGACTTCTTGGATTATTTGTGGGGGGGGGGGGGGGATTGTTTAGGTTTTCTTCCTGGTTGGTTTATAGACTTATTTGTTGCTCCTGTGAGTCTGCTTTGTCATTAGGTTACTGGGGCTGGTGGGTGGTGCCAGCTGCCTATGTAACCTGAGGTCATCAAGTTTGTGACATGCTCAGTCTCCAAGCTGCTGGAAGAGGTGTACTACCCTATGGTGCAGGACTGGACTGGAGTTCCTCAAGGAAAGCCAATTAGCAGGTAAGGCCTAATTTCACCTTCTCAAGATATTGTACACAGCATGCCTAAAATGCAAGGGTGCCCATAATGTTGACCACAGCCGTATGTATTAAACTGTTCAGCACTCTGTAGAGACATGAGGAAGATGAGAGGTCATTCAGTAACTTATGAGGTTATTGTCTCTGGGTTTCTGAAATAATCAGAGGGATTAACAATCATAGTTCTGTGCTTATAAACACTTCTGCTTTTAATTTTTTTATGGTTTTCTCTTCTTTTAACATTGCAGGTTGCTTCTCACATATGTTTTTGTGGCAGTACCTAGGACTTGAGAAAATCATGAAGCCTGAAGATTACATAAGCAAAGTTAATGTCACTTCTGAGAGCCTCCCTGAAGCAGAGCTGAGGGAGCATGAGGTGAAAGCCAGTCATTTCATGAATGGACTAGATCAGCAGATTACAGAGACATTAGGCCCACCGTTCAACAGCTGGAGGCAAAAGTGTGCTGCCTATGTGCTAGCACTTCGTCCTTGGAGCTTCAGTGCCTCTCTGACCCCTGTGGCTTTGGGTAGTGCCTTAGCTTACCGATCTGATGGCACTTTGGATTTCCTGTTACTTCTGGTCTGTGCTGTGGCAGTGCTAGCTGTGCATGGAGCTGGGAACTTGGTGAATACTTACTATGATTTTACCAAAGGAATTGACCACAAGAAGAGTGATGACAGGACACTGGTAGACCAAATCCTAAAGCCCCAGGATGTGGTGTGGTTTGGGGTCGTCTTGTATACATTGGGTTGTGTCTGTGCTGCTTGCCTTTACTGGCTCTCAACATTAAAGCTGGAGCATTTAGCCCTCATCTATTTTGGGGGCCTTTCTGGTTCATTCTTATATACTGGAGGTAAGACTAAGAATAAAAATAATTCTTCAGTCAATAAAACTATTTAGTAGCATATCACATCAGTAGGGCTGGCCCTACCATTAGGCATCCACCTAGGGTGATAGGCTTCGGGGGTAGCAGTGCAGTGTCTCTCTCCTCTTTCCTTCCCTCTACTGCTCCTGCCATCCTCCACCACCCCAAAAATTGTGCTTCAATGTAGCAGCAGTACAGCATGGCACAGCCCTTTAAAACCATTCTCGGTGGGAGGCTTTTCGGCATCTGTATGCATGCGTGTGTGTATTTGAGTCCCACACCAATGTCAGTGGCAAGCTTAGAGGGTGCAGATGCACGTGGTCAGATACTGGAAGACCTGCCACTAACAGCATCTTTAAAGGGTTATACTACCCCCACCCCCTCCACCCCAAAGCCCACGTTTTGCATTCCTGCTAAGCTAGGGTGATGGGGGCAGCAGCTGCAATGATGGGGGGCAGGATGCTGGATATCCTGTAGGGAGAGTAAGGAAAGAGTGGAGGGAATGCTGGCAGAGGGAATGGAAGAAGAGAAATGCTGGAGACCTGAGGGAAGAGAGTAAGGAAGGAGAGACAGAAGCTGAACTACATGTGGGGTGGGCAGTGCGTGGCCAATGGTTTGCCTAAGATGTCAGATACCCTTGGACTTGTTTGCATATCAGTTTGTAGTTTCCTTATCGTTCCTCCAGTTTAGTCCTCTACCTCTGGGTTGTGCACCTCTTCCTGCAGCTAGGAGACTGGGCATGTCAGTCGTGACATCACTGGATATAGCCTGCTGGTATCTCCCATCAGCCTCCAGTGTGTCCAGTCTCCTTGCAGCAGGAGGACATAGTGAGCCTAGCTTCTGGGCTCACTTGAGGGGAACAGATGAGGAGCATTTAGTGTGACAAATTCTATTCTGATTTTACTTTTGATTTTACTTTTAATTCAGTTACCTTTGGTTAATTGACAATCAGGGATTAGTTCCCTTTAGTTAGGAGCAAATTTCCTTATTTACAGTAATTTTAAATTTGAGCCTGGCTCTTTAAATTAGTAGCAGCTCTCGCCTTCCCTCCTTGTCAGTGATTTTCACTTGCTGCAGGCATTTGCCGGTGCGGATCTCTCTCCCTTGACTGTACGGGAGAGAGCTCCGGGACCCATACAGCCACATTGAAGCTGTGTGAGACGGAGCCTCTCCGTTGCTGCGGGATTTTAATTTTACTCTTTGGAACCGGCTGAGCGATCCTCGCTGTGGCTGCCAGGCGCATCAGCGTGGCTTGAGGATCGGAGGAATTCAAGGTGGTAGGAGCAGGCTGTGTGGCTTTCTGCCCTGCAGGTAAGGCCTTTGGGCTCGGTCGGTCTGCTGAGGCCTCATTTTTGCAGCGGCTGTTCTTGGCGCCAAAATTAATTGGCGAAGGGGCGGCCATTTTCTCTCTAGGTATTTGAGACCGCATGGCGAGAGTTGCAGTGAGCTGCCTGTGTGAGGAAAACAACAGGCAGAATAGCTAGATTTTTGGGCCTAGTGTTTGTTTCTTTCTTTTGTTTGTAGGGGGGGAGGGGTTGAGGCTCAGGGGGTTCCTCAGCCTTAAGGGGGACTGTTGTCAATCCTCTTTATAAAATAAATAAGAATAAACTTAAAAATAGGACAGCAGTTTTGGCATTGATCCCTGATACCACATGTTCTTTCCCTCCTAATCATGTCTCTGAGAAGCATCTGTTAAGTCCCAGGATATTAGGCAAATTGCCAGCTTTTAGGTTGAAGGGCAGAGCCCTAACTTGTAGTTGGAAGGAGGGACAGCCTGGAAGTGTGCTTTTATGTATTCTATAGTGAAAGTTGCCCAAAATTCACAGTGACAGGTTTAGGAAACCTTAGGATATAAAAAAAATAGTCTGACAGTTAAACTGTCAACCAAGAAGTGCCTGTGCTATGGTCTTTGGCCACCAGACGGCAGCTGGTACACTCAATAGTGCTTTTCTATGACTGTGTGCGTGCAGCCATTATCTGCAAGTCAGGAAAGAAATGCCACAGAGCAGTTATAATGTTCTGAAAATCAGGATTATATGACCGAGATTTAAAGCTCTTAACTTCTGTATCGTTGGTCAGGCTCTGTTGCCCTAAAGGCCGCCGAATGGCAGCGCTGCTCATGAATCACATATAGTATTCAGTGCCCCCATCCCTGGAGGGGGGGGGGGGGTAAAATACAAAATCATATTACTCATCAGGTTCACACAGGCAGCAACCTCTAAGACCTCCATTTGCAAGGTGGTCGGTGTATTCCACTGCTATTTCTTTGACTGCAGGAAGGCCGGGGGAGGTGCCTGTGTGTTTCATAGCAACACTTAGCATGCCCTTCCCAAGAAATTCTCATCTATTACTAGAGCAGGGTTTCATTTCATTTCTCTGGTTGTGGTTAATGCACAGCGTTAGGGGCTGTGTTCGAATGCTTGGGTCCCACGGACTTCGGTGGGATTTCAAAAAGAAAAAGAAACTCGCTTTAGTGAGAGATAGCCTTGTTCATTTTTAGCTAACACTGTTGATTTTACTTTTGATTTTTACCTTTTGTGTCCTGAATCCCAAGGACGTGACACTGTTTGCTTCCAGGGGTTCTACTTTCTATTTAGCTCTTCAGCTCCCTGGCAGACGCAGCAGGCCAGCAGGGGGTGTGCAACGCCTCCTGCAATGCAGAATCCCCCAGGATAAGGGGGGGGAAGGACAACTGGGTGCAGCGGGGGCTGGTAGCTTCTTGCAAAGCTATAGGAGCAGTTTGGGTAGTTTTAGCTGATCTGCTTTGATTTCATTGGAGTTTGCGGAAACTTGGTTTTTGGAGTCCTATACTTTAAAAAAAAAACAAAAAGGGGCATAGCTATGTTGATTTACAAGAATCTCCTTCCGCTATCCATAGAAGGTCCTATAAAGCGTTAGTCGGTTTATATGGCAGGGTGATATTTTGGCTTAGCTGCTGTGATATAGTGCTATGATCCGCTGTAAACATATTCAAGTCAAAAGGAATTATGGTGATAATTCTCTTGGACGGGTGTAACAGGTGCTTGGGTGAGCGCCATGGCCAGTCCACAGATGTGGAATGCTCTGCCATAAGCATTATGTCATGAGAGGGGTTTTATAGTTGTGTGGTTTCTCAATGGAAAATTGTTCCTGTTTAGTTTGGCTTTGCCCAAATTATAAGATTTTATGGTAGATATGTAATGTCTTAATTTTGGCTATATGTGGTTTAATTTTACATATGGAAAAGGCAGCTCAGCGGAGAGACCTTGCAAAATAGAGCTCTGGCCTTTGAAGCTATCTATGCTCCCATTCCATTTATCAGAGGTTCTCCAGTACGGAGAGTCTCTGCTAGTGTTTATTATGTTTGTTTATTAAAACATTTTTTATACTGCCCAATACCAGTGGCGTCTGGACGGTTCACAATCATTAAAATAACATTAAAATTACAGGCTGCTAAGAAACTGAAAGGAACGCCAGTTAAAAATAAAAGCGACAGAGGAGAGACAAAGGATAGAAGAACAAAGCAAGCAGAGGTACATCAACATGAGAAGGGGGAGGGAGACAAGGACGGGGAAGGGAGATCATATGCCAGACTAAAAAGATGGGTTTTGAGTTGCTTTTTGAAGGCTTGGTAGGATTGCTCTGAGCGGAGGGAAGGGGGAAGTGAATTCCAAAGTCTAGGACCCAGAAAATGCCTTAATGGGGGGCCAGAAGCACGCAGCCAGGCTAGTTCTCTAGCAGCAATGGCAGCGGCTCAGACTCTAGTAGGCATACTTCATATGCTGGGCTTACAAGATGGCTTCCGCGCTGATCGGCATCAGCCAAGGTGACTGCCGGTTTAGACTGTGAATGTGGAGTCAGCCTGGAGGAGAGGCCTTGCATTCTCTGGACAATGCCCTGCATACACTGAATCACTTCAATTCGATCAGCTACTGGCAGGACACAAGGCACTCTCGCATGCTTTTTTGTTTCAGTGGTCTAAAAGTGGAGTCTTTACCAAGTGGTATAATGGGAACTGGTCTGCAGTTTCTCGGCTTCTTCATTGCTGACTCAATTGCCACTGCGGAATATGAGCTGTATTTCATATCACCAGGTGCTAGTTGAACTTAAAATATAAAGTCCATCTTTGTGCAGTCAGACGGAATGGGGCGTTACTCTAGCAGGAAGGCCGTGGATTAGTATGCCTGTGTTTGGGAGTTCTTTCTACTTCATATTGTTGGCACGGAAAGAGCGTCTCTTAACATATGCTGAAGGAATTTTTGGTTAAGAGGTGTCTTTGTAAAAAAAAAAAAAAAAGTATTCAGCTATCCTGAATTTGCTTGTTCCTGATTGACATTTTGAGGCTAAGCAGGGGCAGGCCTGGGTACTACGTGGGTGGGTGCACACCTTGCATTACCAGGGGGTGTGGACTCACTGTATGGAAGAGAGCCCTAGCATTCTTCTTTATCGCAAGATAGGAAAGTAGATGGTTCACTGAAGCGATTGTTGGGGGGCAATGCTCTGGCCTTACAAGCTCCCATTTGTGGAGCCTGGGGAGGCGAGAGCATGCTTCAGGTGGTCGCAGTGTTTACGGCAGTCTACTCGCCTGGAACAGGAAAGGATCAGGGAGTTGAATCGACTAGAGCCTGATTTGCTTTATGGGGCAAATGTGCATTATGGCTTAATTCAAGCGCTAGCTAATATTATTGGCTTCCTTGGGGTTCACCCGGAGGTCTCTGGTGGAGGAATGGGGCAGCTGATGGTTCGTCCAAGTCAGGGGTCAGTAAGCTCCCAATTAAGTCTTTGTCTTGTCCTTTCCCCGTGGGCTCTCATAGGGCAACTAGTTGGCGTATCGAGGCTTTCGGAGAAAGGTACTCTTGGTAGCGCCCGGTTGAACGAGACGGCCGTACTAGGCTTTTCTCATTCACCTACTCGACAGGCTTTTCCTAGAAGTTGTTGGTAGCGGATGTTCTGCTGCAGCTCTGTCCGCGACGAATGTCTCAAGTGGATCGGTGCCCGCCTATGGTTTGGCCTTTGAATGGGCGGGGCTGAAGAAGAAGGGTTATTCTGCATCAGTCTTCGCCACCTTGTTGAGAGGAAGGAGGCAGGCTGCTTCTGCTACATAAGTCCGGGCTTAGCGCCTTTTGGAAGGCTGCTGTTCACGGCGGCAAGTCCGGGCGACAAAGATGTCTGTATCCTTGGTCTGAGTTCTCTGCAGTGTCTGAAGGAACTAGCAGCCAGTTCCTTAGAGGATCCAGCGGGTGACTGTTTCCGGCTGTAGATGTTCTGTGAAGGGAATAGCGCTAGGTGTTCGGATCGATGTATAGTGTTTCCTTAAGTTGGGATCCAACTGCGCTCCTCAAGGAGAGTTTGGGTGCTGCCGGGGGATCCCGATTGGCCCTTAGAGGTGTTAGCTAAAGAGCCCTTTGATTCTTTACTCCAGGCGTCGGTAAAGGATTTGCTGTTATAGACAGTGGCTTGATAGCTCGTTCGGCGCGACGAGTTTCGGAGTTTTAGGCGTTGTCATGTCATGAGCCGTTTTCACCCTTTCTGGATAGAGGGTGGTGTTTGCGAGCAGTCCTGTCGTCCTTCCAAAAGGTGGTATCTGATTTTTCTCCTGAGCCTATTGGTTTCTCTTCCAGTTCTCAGTTTTTCTGGGAGGTTTTTATTCGTAGCTTACGCTGATAGGAAACATTAAATGCAGGGTGCGGCGTTCGTTTCTTTGTTTTTGTGTACTGGTTGGAGGTCCCCACAAAGAGGAAGCAGCAGCGAAGGCGGCCATTTCGCACTGGGTTAAGGCGGTGATTGCCTCAGCTTTCTGGTGGCGAGGTTGTATGATTCCGGGGGGCTTTCTGACTCTTGCTACCAGGGCACAAGCAGCTTCATGGGTGAATCACTGTGTCATTCCACCAGGGGGGATTGGTAGAGCAGCTTCCAGGTCGTCTCTTCATTTCCTCAGTAACCACTACTGCCTACATGTTTTGGCAGTAAAGGATGCCTGTTCCGGGTCAACGGTGTGGTGAGTTGGCTGGATAGGTCCCTCCCAATGATTACTGCTCTGTTACATCCCAGAGGTAGAGGACTAAACTGGAGGAACGATAAGGAAATAGAAATTACACTTACCTGGTAATTGTCGTTCCTTGAGTGACGACAGTTTAGTCCTCATTCCCGCCCAGGGGTGTGATTTCTTCAGAGTTTATTTTCAGGCGGAATGGAGCATCAATCTCAAGGAGTAGACAGATCCTTTCAGTTTCTAGATCGCAGTGAGTATCCCTCTCTGTTCTTTCTTCCTTTTCTCTTATTTAAACGAGGTGATGGTATAGGAAACGTGTTTGCATAGGGGGGGCATGAATGTAAAGTTAAAAGGCTCCTCCGGTTGAGGAATGGGGAGTTATTTAAAGTTATGGTTTAGTTGCTTATTTGTTGTTCCTTTGAGTTTGCTTTGTCAATAGTACACTGGAGGCTGATGGGAGATACCAGCAGGCTATATCCAGTGATGTCACGACTTTGACATGCCCAGTCTCCTAGCTGCAGGAAGAGGTGCACAACCCAGAGGTAGAGGACTAAACTGTCGTCACTCAAGGAACGACAATTACCAGGTAAGTGTAATTTCTATTTAACAGAGTTTCAGTGGTATAGCAGCAATACATGAGAGAGCTCCCCATTGGCATAGCATTACCATTTATCTACTACTCATTTACAGTGTAATAGCAAATTTTGGCTTTTAAATGTCATGCTTTCTTCTTCATTTTTTGTTATAGGGATTGGATTTAAGTATGTGGCTCTTGGCGATCTGGTGATTCTCATTACATTTGGACCCCTGGCTGTAATGTTTGCTCATGCCGTTCAGGTCGGGTACCTGTCAATTTTACCATTGGTCTATGCAATCCCACTTGCTCTCAGCACTGAGGCGGTTCTACACAGCAATAACACTCGGGACATAGAGTCTGACCAGCAAGCAGGAATTATCACTCTGGCGATTCTCATTGGACCAACACTCTCCTATGTTTTGTACAACTCTTTGCTCTTCTTGCCGTACCTGATATTCTGTGTCCTGGCCACAAGATACACCATCAGCATGGCACTACCCTTACTCACCATTCCCATGGCCTTCTCATTGGAGAGACAATTCAGGAAGCAAAATTTCAATAAAATTCCTCAGCAAACTGCCAAACTGAATGTTTTGCTAGGACTCTTCTATGTCTTTGGTCTTATTCTGGCACCGGCTGGCATGCTTCCCAGTCTATAAAAACTGCCCGTGTGCAAGGTTGTCTCTAAGGATTAGTGTTCAGTTTTAGAAAGCACTTTAGGGATGATGAACAGATGAATAGTGCTCTTCAAATGGCAAAGGCAGAACAGCCAAAGGATCATCTTGAGGTGTGGGTTTTGTGCCTGTGGTACTAATAAAATGCTTGTGCTTTGGGGTTAGTTCTTCTGATGAAATATGTAAAATGTGTTGCGCACCTGTTTTTTTGGGCATGAGCCAAATTGATAGGAGGTGAACTGCGGGCCTGACCTGTATGTGGGTGCTCCACTAGATCTAAAATTTGGCACAGAAATGGAATTCGGTGAAAATTAAAATAGCTCTACAGCTTGCAACTATTAAATGTAAACTACTACTTTTGATCTCAGAATTACTTTTGTATTAATTACAGTTGGAACATGGCTGTTCTGGCAGATGTTTTACTCCTACAGTGAAGATTGCTGGTAATTGTTATACCTCAGGGAGTGCCTCTTAAGAATTTCTATTCTTATTGGGGTTACTGATTCAGTCCATGCCCAGTCAGAGGTTTTGTTCTACCAGTAGGAAGTAAGGCTACATCTAGAACCAGAACATTCATTGTCTGACAGACAGCCCTCTAGGGCAGTGCTTCTCAACCCCCTTATTCAAGCCATTTGGGTTTTCAGGATCATTATTATAGATAAGAATGAGAGAGGTTTGCATACAGTGGATCTCCAATATATGCACATCTCTCACCTGCATGTGTGCCTTCAGGAGAGTGTTGAGAAGCACTGCTGTAGGGATCCTGAAAAAACTGTGCCATGTTACACCAGGTTTAAAGTTTTAACAAACATTTGGGGGGGGGGGGGGGCGACTTAGTATGCTCCTAGCTAGAAGTGGCTTGCAGCTTGTTTAAGTACTTTCAGATGTTGTTCAGTAGACTGTTTTGAACTGAATTCATAAGGGGAGGTCAAATCAAAGTGGTTAAATGAAATGGTTAAAATAATTTTTAGTGCCTCCGAGTAAAGGTAACACACATCTAGGGTGAATGTATTTTCTCCCCATTAGTTGTTACAGATCACATGAATTTGTTTTGAACAAGAATTTCCAGTGTCCAAAATGCCGAACAATAAACACGAATTATTTTTAAAGATCAAACACATGTCTTCTGTCACTACAACATTTTGTATATTGAATACATCTGATAAAGAATTAAGGACAAGTGAGGATTTATGCTGACCTTTTGACTTCTGAAATGTTAAATACCAGATGCAGAGTGAAGCTGCCTACAAGAAAAGTTTTTCCCAAGGCAGAGAGGTGAGGTTAGAAGATAAACGCAGCAAGGGAGGAAGCTACTACATATCTGACAATGTGTCAGATATCCTAAAGGTTTGCTTTCATTTTCTATCTGGGGAAAATGCTTAGTGCAGCAGTTTCTTAAAGGTACAGATCAAAACTCCAAATCACACTGACAGTCTGATTATAAAAGTGTAGAATTAAATGTTTCTCTTATTAGAAAGAAGGGGAAATAATGGAGGGGCACAAAGGCTGTGGAAGTTTTATATGCTGGAAAGCTATGGATTGGTTTTGTTGTTTTTAAATCCTCTTTGCTCATACAGTGGTGTGCAAAAGTCTAGAATAATTTGTGAGTTTTGCGTATTTCGTACTTTCTAACTTTTTTTTTTAAATTTTGCATTAGCCCAGCATATTCATCTTTCTACCACGTTAAAAGGCTATTACAGTTTATTTATTTATTTACATTCTCTTATATACCGCGCTATTCTGCATCAGTGCGGTTTACATTGAACAAACTGAAATTACATTGAACAGGGCATTATAACTTGGAGATAACTATTTTACAGGGAACATGGGCTATGGAGGGTTAAGTGGCTTGCCCAAGATCACAAGGAGCACCTGTGGGACTAGAAACCCCAGTCCTTCCTGCCCAAGGTTGCTGTCCTCTAGTGGGATTTGAATCCCGACCTTCTGGCCTGAAGTACCTTGCCCCAACCACTAGGCCACTCCTCCACTCCACTTTTTAACATTCCTTGCTTCCAATTTAAATATTTTACAGACACTGGGAGATAGCTACTGCAATTTTTGTAGATCCTGCGTCAAAACTGGATTGAGATTATCCAATATGCACACGTTATTTCTGACCAATCAGGAGGCTGGTTTCACTAACCAATCACAATGCTGATATCTAGCCAACAGTGCAGTTATAAAAACACGCAGAATTTTTGAATTTCATATGCTTTCTGGATCGACCATGAAGATGACTCGGACCCTGACGTTGGAGGAGCGTGGTCGTGTGTCCTTTATGAGCGAGGAAGGATTTTCAAGCTATCAGCCAGGAAAGTTGGCTGCAGTCAGAGCGCTGTTAAGATTGTACAGAAGAATAATGTGTTCAGTGGTGGAAATCCTCGTTCAGGTCGTCCATGTGCATCAAGATCACGCCAGGACCGCGCACTACGACGCATTTCACTGATTGATCTCTCCTCAGCTACTTTGAGAGTGGTCAGACAAGAGTGAGGTCAGTGTCAGCTCATCAACAGTTCGCCACCAGTGCCTGCAGTTTGGTCTCCGGGGCTGCAAAGCACGAATAAGCCACTGATGACTGACATACAAAGGCACAACCGGATCGTGTGGGTTAGAAAAAACTCAACCTGGTCGACTGAAATGTGGGAAAAGAGCTATTCAGCGATGAAAGCACCTTCTGCCTGTTTGGTAACCAGGCCCACACCTATGTGAGGAGATTTCCTGGAGAGTCACTCATTGCAGCTTGGAACCGCGTTGTCACCAACGATCACCTTGTCAGACTAGTTCATTCAATGACGACAAGGTGCAGTCAGGTGATCAAGAACAAAGGGTGGCCCATCAAATACTGAGCCATCACTGACACATAAAAACGGCCTTTTCCTTATCGTCACTCCAGTCCAGTCCCATTACTTCTGGGTTGCGCAACCCTTCCAGCAGCTTGGAGGCTGAGCCCAACCTTTTTGAGGATGGTGCGGTATAAATACCACTGGTACCACCCACAGATCCCAGTATTCTCCGCCTCCAAGCAGCTAGAGGGTTCCGTAAGCCTAGGGCTTACTGGAGTCTTCTATTTACCTGATTTATTTAATTTCTTTATTTAATCCATTAATTGATTTACTTTAATTTACTTACTTTAATTTTTTTCTTTGGCTTTGGTGCATCTGGGTGCTGTGCCTTTAATTTCTTCTGCCTTCCCTCTCTCCCCCCCCTTCAGGCCGAGAATCGGAGGTGGTTTGCCTGCAGCAGCGAGGAGGACCGGAGAGATCTCCTCTTGCTTGCTAGTCCTGCCGGCACCTTGGCACCTTTCCCCGGAGACCTGCCCTGCCTCGCGCCGAAGCCCTCCCGGTGGCTGAGCGCTTGAGGCAGCACCACGACTTCCCTCATTCCTCCGGCCTCGCGTGTCATTTTCCAGAGCAACGGGGCGCTGTGGCCAGCTCCGGAGCCCCGAATCCAGCGCCGACTCAAGCGGCGGCTTTAAAATCAGAGCGGAGTGCAGAGTCGCGGCCCGCTGTTTAGGACTTCACGTGGTTGCGGCCTACCACGTGTTGAGCCAACGGAGAGTGATTACTGCTTCGGGCCTGAACATCGCGCTGAAGGAGCACCCTAAACAGCAAGTACTGGGGAGAAACTAAATAGCTGAATTTTTGGTTTTGTTTTCATTTATTAAATTTTCTCTGCCTTTCTTTAATTTTTAATTTAATTTGTAGGCTCCTTGCTGTGGGGGTCTTTTAACAGTTTGGGAGAGGGGAGGCCACATTGAAAGCTGGTTTCCCCCCCTCCCCTGGATCTGAGTTCTACAGTATTTGTATGCAATTTTATTAAGGCTGTTCGGTTAAGCAGGACTTCGGTTATCCTCAAAGGTCATGACTGGCAAGTCACGGTGCCCATCCTGTGGCACTCGTAGAGGTACTTCCTCGGAAGCAGGGATCTGCAGGGGTTGTGCTGCAGTAGCTACTTCCATAGAACAAGAAATTAACTTGTCCATGGCTCAAGCTTCTCAGGGGTCAGGAGACCCTCTGGAGGGGGAAGGAGGGTCTCGGTTCCCTCCGCCTACATCCTCAGATTTACCCACCCAGCCTCTGCCCCTCCCCCCCACTCCCGTCAGGGAGGGGGGGGTCGGGGATCTCTTCTCTCCTGATTTTGTCCTTTAACTACACAAGGCCTATTGTATGCACAAGCAGGGGTTGGGGGCAGGGGAGTCGTGCACGACGGTGGAAGGCAGGTCGGCCAGACCAATGAGGGCAAGCACTCAGGACTCCGGGCTACCGCTCAAGCGCGCTAGGCTGATGAGCGAGGAGCCTCTCATGTCCTTTTCCCAGGGCACTCCGGAGGAGGAGGGATCTGACAAAGATTTAGATGATGAAGAGGGGGAGATCCCTGAGGAGGATCAATCTCGTATAATTTAGAGTTTTTCGTCGGGAGGAGCTCCCAGCTTTAATCAATGAGTCCCTGAAAGTGCTCAATGTAGCCTCAGACGCTCCAGCAGAGGAGGAGGCGTTGGAGGATCCTTTAATCCAAGCCATTAGGAGGTCTCAGAAGGTTTTTCCTGTCCACAGGATGGTGCGTCAGATGATCCAGGAAGAATGGGATCAACCAGAGTCAAGTTTAACGCATCTTTGTTAGTAGACTGGCTAATCTACTGAAGAGGGCTTTAAACTAGATTCATTGGGGATGGGTGAAGAAAGCCCCCAGGTAGGTGATACATTAAATACCTTTATGGAAATGGGTAACAGGGGTAACATATGGAAAGCAGTGTGTATGAATGCCCGTAGCATGGGAAATAAGATCCCTGAAGTTGAAGCTTTGGTGGGAGTGGCTGACTTGGATTTAGTGGCAGTTACAGAAACATGTTTCACAGAAAACCATGACTGGGATGTAACTATACCTGGCTATACTTTATTCAGAAAGGACAGGGTAGGAAGAAGGGGAGGAGGAGTGGCACTATATGTAAAAACTACTATTAAAGCTTTGGAATTACATAGCTTAAAAGGGAGAGAGGAGGCATTGTGGGTTAAACTAGAAAGAGGGAAAGAGAATTCTATTTGCATTGGTGTGATATACCGACCTCCCTCACAAGAGGAAGAGGTGGACAGAGTTAATTGAAGACATACGTAGCATTGCTAGGAAAGGGGAAGTGCTACTGCAAGGAGATTTCAATATGCCAGATGTTGATTGGCACATTCCTGCTGCAGTATCATCTAGAAGTAAGGAGATCCTGGATCCTGGAGAACTATTCAGGCAATTGGTAACAGACCCCACACGTGAAGGGGCCATACTGGACTTGGTGCTTACCAATGGTGAAAGTGTTTCTGATGTTGTAGTGAGAGATCATTTTGCATCCAGTGATCACCAGATGGTGTGGTTCAGTATTAGGACTAGGGCTGTTAGAATCCATTCCAAGGTGAAGATCTTAGACTTTAGGAAGACTAACTTTGCGAAGATGGGCCAATACCTCAGGGAGTCGTTAGTGGGATGGGAACAGCTGGGGGATGTAGAAAAACAGTGGGCAAAACTGAAAGGGGGTATTTTAAAGGCAACCAACCTTTTTGTTAAAATGGTAAATAAAGGCAAAAGGAACAGGAGACCGCTATGGTTTTCGAAGGAAGTAGCTGAAAAAGTGAAGAAAAAGAGGGAGGCCTTCATGAAATACAAGAGATCACAGAGAGAGGAAGACAGGCATCTGTATTTGGAAAAACTTAGAAAAGCTAGCAAAGTAGTCAACAAGGCAAAGATTCAAAAGGAGGAGGAAATAGCCAATGCAATAAAATGGGGGGATAAGACATTTTTCAGATATATTAGTGAGAAGAGGAAGGGCAAAAGTGGTATTGTCAGACTCAAGGGTGCAGGGGGGGGAATATGTAGAAGCTGATGCGGATAAAGCGGAATTGCTTAACAAATATTTTTGTTCTGTGTTCACAGATGAAGAACCAGGAGCAGGACCTCAGAAAACACCCACAAACAGAAACAGAAGCGAGGGACATCTTGAACAATTTTCAGAAGACTGTGTTCGTGAGAAACTAGCTCAACTTAAAGTAGACAAAGCGATGGGACCGGATGGGATACACCCTAGAATACTGAGGGAACTTGGGGACGTTCTAGCAACTCCACTGACTGACCTTTTCAATGCCTCGTTGGAGTCGGGAGTGGTGCCAAAGGACTGGAGAGAGGCTCATGTGGTGCCTTTACACAAAAGCGGAAGTAAGGATGTGGTTGAAAACTACAGGCCGGTTAGTTTAACTTCAGTGGTGAGTAAATTATTGGAAACGCTGCTGAAAGAGAAAATAGAGAGGTTTCTGGAGTCCGGCGGATTACAGGATCCGAGGCAGCATGGATTCACCAGAGGCAGGTCCTGTCAGACAAATCTGATTGATTTCTTTGACTGGGTGACCAGGGATTTGGACCGAGGGAGAGCTCTAGATGTGGTGTATTTAGATTTCAGTAAAGCCTTTGACACTGTTCCTCACAGGCGACTTATAAACAAACTGAGCACCCTAGGGATGGACCCTAAAGTTACTGCTTGGGTTAGAAATTGGTTGGGTGGGAGGCGACAAAGAGTACAAGTAAATGGAGCTCACTCAGTGGTGTGCCCCAGGGATCTGTCCTTGGTCCGATTCTTTTTAACATCTTTGTTAGTGATATAGCGGAAGGGCTGTCGGGTAAGGTTTGCCTCTTTGCGTATGATACCAAAATCTGCAATAGAGTAGACGCCCAGGAAGGTGTAGATAACATGAGGAGGGATCTAGCTAAGCTTGAAGAATGGTCTAGAATTTGGCAGCTGGGATTTAATGTTAAAAAATGTAAGGTCATGCATTTGAGCTGCAGCAATCCAAGGGAACAATACAGTATAGGAGGTGAAGTACTTTTGTCCACTAAAGAAGAGCGGGACCTAGGTGTGGTTGTGTCTGATGATCTTAAAGTAGCTAAACAGGTAGAAAAGGCGACGGCAAAAGCTAGAAGGATGCTTGGGTGCATACGGAGAGGAATGGCTAGCAGAAAAAAGGAGGTGATAATGTCTCTGTATAAGTCTTTGGTGCGACCTCATTTGGAGTATGGTGTGCAATTTTGGAGACCGCACCTTCAAAAGGATGTGAACAGGATGGAGTCGGTGCAGAGGGTTGCTACTTAAATGATTAATGGGCTTCATTATAAAGCATATGAGGACAGACTTAAGGATCTTAATATGTACACCTTAGAGGAAAGGCGGGATAGAGGTGATATGATTGAGATGTTTAAATACCTCCGTGGCATAAATGTTCAGGGAGAGAGCCTCTTTCAATTGAAAGCAAGTTCTGCTACGAGGGGACATGGGATGAGGGTGAAGGGAGATAGATTCAGGAGTGATATGCGGAAATATTTCTTTACGGAAAGAGTAGTGGATCCGTGGAATAATCTCCCAGTGGAGGTGGTAGAGATGAGGACAGTAACTGAATTCAAAAAAGCATGGGACCAACACAGAAGATCTCTAAAGGTAAAAAGTGGACTGTTGTAGTTGTTGTTATGGAAGGACAGACTAGATAGGCCTTGTGGTCTTTTTCTGTCATCATGTTTCTATGTTTCTAAGTTTAAGGGGGGTCCGGTCTATGGCTCGCCTATATCCTTTACCAGAGCCAGACAAAGAACTGCTGAAGTCTCCCAGGGTAGATGCGGCGGTATCAGCAGTGACAAAAAAGACAACTATCCCAGTCGAGGGCAGCACGGCCCTGAGGGATTCTCAAGATAGAAAATTGGACACGCTGCTGAAGCAAGCCTTTGATGTGAGCGCCCTTGCCTTACAGGCCTCCGTGTCAGGGGCTTGGGTGGCTCGGGCCTGTTTGAGGTGGTCCCAACAACTTCAGTTAGCGGAAGGCGCCGCAGAGGAGACACAAGCCACTTCAGCTAGGTTGGAGTCCGGAGCGGCCTACTTGGCGGATAGTCAGTATGACCTCATCAGGAGCCTAGCTAAGAACATGGTCTCGGTGGTGGCAGCTAGGCGCTATTTGTGGCTACGTAATTGGGCGGCCGATGCCTCTTCAAAGGCATGCCTGAGTCGTCTTCCCTTTAAAGGGAAGCTGTTATTTGGTGAGGATTTGGATAAGTTGGTAAAGGACCTTGGCGAATCTAAGGGAGGCAGGCTTCCGGAAGACAGACCGAAACAAGGGCGCTCCCTAGCTCCGGTGCGGAACCAACCAAGGGATCCCCGGAGGTTTCGTCCGGCCAGGTCGAACCCCTTTCCTAGGGGCTGTTTCCCTTCGAATGGTCAAAGCTTTAGGGGGTTTCGAGGAGCAGGTAGAGGTTTTGGGACCTCTTCCTCCTCCTCAGGGCCTAGAAAACAGCAATGAGATAACGGGGGTCCAGGAGGGTGGACTGCCAGTGGGGGGTCGTTTAAGGCAGTTCCTTCCCGCCTGGTCCCGGGTCACGTCCGATCAATGGGTCCTGGAGGTGATCCGAGAGGGTTATTCTCTCGAATTTGCAAAGCAAATACTTCCAGCCTTTGTTCAGTCTCCCTGCGGTTCTCCTATAAAGAAGGCGGCGATAGAGGCAACTCTTTCACGTCTCATAGCGCTCGGAGCTGTGGTCCCGGTGCCGCCAGACCAATGCGGTTCCGGTCGGTACTCGATTTACTTGGTGGTACCAAAGAAGGAAGGCTCCTTTCGCCCGATCCTGGATCTAAAGCAAGTCAATCGCTGTCTCAGAGTGCCGCATTTCTGGATGGAAACCCTACGATCGGTCATCGTGGCCGTAAGGGGCGGGGAGTTCCTAACTTCATTGGACTTGACGGAAGCCTATTTGCATATACCGGTCAGAAAGTCCCATCAACAGTTCCTGAGATTCGCGGTGCCACGAGGTCATTTTCAATTCCAGGCCCTGCCCTTTGGTCTAGCTACGGCTCCAAGGACTTTCACCAAGGTGATGGTGGTAGTAGCGGCGGCCCTACGAAGAGAGGGAATTCTAGTGCATCCCTATCTGGATGATTGGCTGATCCGGGCAAAGTCAGAAGAGGAAAGTCGCTCGGCCACTGCCAGAGTGGTAGAAGTTCTAGAGGAGTTAGGGTGGGTCATCAATCGAGTAAAGAGCAGGTTGGTACCTCCCAGGAACTCGACTATCTCGGAGCAAGGTTCGACACCAACAGAGGCAGGGTGTTCCTGTCCAAAACGAGGTCAAGGGACCTAAGGATCTTGGTCACGCAGTTTCTGAGCAGGCGATGTCCTACAGCGTGGCATTACCTTCAATTGCTGGGAACCATGGCGGCATCGATAGAGGTAGTACCGTAGGCCAGGGCTCACATGCGACCTTTGCAGCAGGCTCTGTTGCATCGTTGGTCCCCTCAGCAGCATCCTTTGTCCATGCAGCTACCCTGCGCTCCTCAAACCAAGAAGGCCCTCCAGTGGTGGCGGTGCCCAAGGAATCTGGATTGCGGGATGCCGCTCGAGCCCCCACAGTGGTTACTGTTGACGACGGATGCCAGTCTAGCAGGCTGGGGAGCTCATTGCCAGGGTCGCTGGACGTCGTCGGAGTCTCAATGGCCCATCAACAGACTGGAATTACGGGCCGTCGCCCTGGCGCTCAGGGCACTCGAGTCCTTAGTGCTAAGAAGAGCAATTTGCGTCCTCTCCGACAATGTCACCACGGTGGCTTACATCAACCACCAGGGCGGCACAAGCAGTCCCGCCTTGGAGAAAGAAGCGGACGGCCTATTCCAATGGGCAGAGGTTCGGTTGGAGGCGCTTTCAGCTCAGCACGTGGCCGGCACGGACAACATTACGGCCGATTACCTCAGCAGGTGCAAGATAGACCACGGGAAGTGGGAGCTGGAGCAGGAGGTCTTCGACCAGATAGTAGCCCGTTGGGGTCCACCTGTCATGGACCTCATGGCGCGGCATTCTTCCGCCAAGGTAAGCCGATTTTTCAGTCGATGGAAGGAAAGGATGTCCAAAGGCTTGGATGCTCTGGCCCAGAAGTGGCCTTCGGAGGGTCTCCTATATGTGTTCCCCCCACACCCCTTGGGCTCTTATCGGAAAGGTCCTTCAGCGGGTGGAGGCTCACCAAGGGTTGGTAATCCTCATAGCCCCGGATTGGCCTCACCGCCCCTGGTATGCGGACCTGGTGAGGTTGATCGCCGACCGACCTTGGCAGCTTCTTTGCAGAAGGGACCTGCTGAGGCAAGGCCCGGTTCGGATGCCTCACGTGGATCGATTCTCGCTTACGGCCTGGCTATTGAAAGGGCGCGGCTGCTGAAGCGGGGTTATTCGGGATCGGTAATCGTGACTCTGAGTGCTAGAAAGCGCTCGACCTGTCTGTCCTATGTAAGAGTTTGGCGCATCTTCGAAGCGTGGTGTGTGGAGCACCGAAGGAAACCTCTTTCGGCCTCGGTTCCGGAGGTTCTGGAATTCTTGCAAGCAGGTTTTGACAAAGGCCTAGCGCACAGTTCCTTACGAGTCCAGCTGGCAGCCATCTCTTGCTATAGAGGTAAGGTCCGCGGAAAGTCATTAGGGGCCCACGCGGACGTGTCCAGGTTCCTAAGAGCGATTAGGCGTCTACGTCCTCAACAGAGATCGGTCATTCCCCCTTGGGATCTCAACCTGGTGCTAAACACCTTGACCAAGGAACCTTTTGAGCCGGCAAAGAATGCCTCCTTAAAGGACTTGACACTGAAGACGGTTTTTCTGGTCGCTATTTGCTCGGCCAGACGGGTCTCTGAATTGCAAGCGCTGTCCTCCCAGCCCCCTTTTCTTTCATTCCTCAAGGATAAGGTGGTCTTACAGACGGTACCTTCCTTCTTGCCCAAGGTCATCTCCCCCTTTCATGTGAACCAGACAGTTACTCTCCCGTCCTTTTCAGCTGATGGGCAAGAGGGGAGGGATAGGAAGCTACGCCTTCTGGACGTTCAGAGAGTCTTGAAGCGTTACCTCTCCCGCACTGCGCCTTTTCGGAAATCCGACCGTCTGTTCATTCAGTTCGGAGGCCCGCATAAGGGGGAGGCGGCAGCCAAGGCTTCTATCTCCAGGTGGATCAGGGAAGCTATTGCTTCCGCCTATATCCTCAAGGGGAAGCAGGTTCCAGGGGGACTGCGCGCTCACTCGGGCGCAGGCTACCTCTTGGGCAGAATTTAGCCTAGTCCCGCCGCTGGACATTTGTAGGGCAGCTACATGGTCCTCGCTGCATACCTTTACCAAACACTACAGACTGGACGTGCAGAGTTCAGCTGACTCTCGGTTTGGCCACGCGGTCCTTCGGTCCGGGATAACTGATCCCACCCAAGCTTGAACTGCTCTGTTACATCCCAGAAGTAAAGGGACTGGACTGGAGTGACGATAAGGAAAAAGTAATTAGACCTTACCTGCTAATTAATGTTCCTGAAGGAAGGACAGTCCAGTCCCTGATCCCACCCGGTTCTTAGATTGCCATAACAGCCTATTAGACATGTGCGGAGCAGCGGACCGAATTCAGGGCCAGATCAACGTGGAGGAGTGCAGGTGAAGGATGGCTCGGTCAGACTCGGGTAAACCTCCTCCTTACTTTGCCCTCCCTCCTTTTCTCCTTTTAACTTTAAAAAAAAAAAAAAAAATTTTAAATGTTTGGGGAGATTTAGTGGTGTGTTATTTTTATATAGGCTATTAATGGAAGTTTCGTTAAGTCTGCTTTTTCATTAGATTACTGGGATCTGTGGGTGGTACCAGTGGTATTTTATACCGCACCATCCTCATAAAGGTTGGGCTCAGCCTCCAAGTTGCTGGAAGGGTTGCGCACCCCAGAAGTAAAGGGACTGGACTGTCGTTCCTTCAGGAACATTAATTAGCAGGTAAGGTCTAATTACGTTTTTCAAGGCCACATTAATTTGAAGGAAACCTGGCGTGCGTCCATAATATTTTAAAGCATACTTACAATAATATATCGCTGGCCAACGATGTACATTACACAATTTTCACAAAATCTATCAGCAGGACAACTATGGGGAACAAACTCAGAAAATAAGGGCCAAACCAAATACTAAAAGTTGGCCCTAATAGCCAAATCTATCACTTATCATGAGATACACAGAAAAAGCCACTGGGAGGAAAAAGAAAGATATAAGGTCACAAAGTTGAAAAAATGTCAAATTTACAAGTGATTCCAGACTTTTGCACACCACTGTACACATAAAAGGAACTATCTCACCATTTATCATGGAATGAGAAAAGTGTAGAAGCCTTTAGCCCTCCTGGAAACTTGAGAAAATAATGTGAAATTCCCTTAAAGTTCTTATTTAGAATACTTGGCCGGAAGTTTATCTGTATTAGCTGAGAATGGCAGCAACGTTATTCAATTTTTAGTCTCTTCCTGAATACATCTAAAAATGAGTAGCTGTTGTTGAACCCTTTCTCTCAGGGCCTGCCCTCCTTCAAATGAACCTGGATTCTTCAATTAATTATCTGAAACCTTCTAACAGGAAGGAAGAGAACAAGAGACACAATTATTTAATTATTATTCCAGAGCTCTGTAAGGAAGGAGTCGGCGTGTCAAAGTAGGCCTACTGTCCTGAATTCCTTCAAAGATTTCTCAGCCAGAGTTCCAACTTTTATTGAGACATATCAGCTGACACAGTTAATTTTTAATTAACATCTGGTGATATTCATATTACAAAAGTACAAGTCTGAAATAGAATCTGCTGATATCTTTGCCAAGCAACATGTGAAAGCAGAAGTTACAAGTTTATGACTATATTCACTAGACACAGCAGGGGTCGCTATATTTCTTCTATGAAACAAAAGCTGATTAGTTACTCTTATAATATTTGCTGAATTTCTGTTATTTATTCAAGCTTTGTTTAATTTCCAGGTCTGTTAGAATTAGCTCAGACCTGTGTACATAGTTATTGGGTCACAGGCCAGCTTCTCTAAAAATCAGTGGTTACAAATAATGCTTCCCCTTTATCTCTGCAAGATGATTGGTTGAAAGTTAGTAACTAGGTCAGCATGAACTTTAGAGAACCAGACCTTAGGTCAACATATAACTGGAAATTAAACAAAGCTTGAATAAATAACAGAAATTCAGCTAATATTATAAGAGCAACTAATAAGCATATGTTTCACCTATAGCTAGCTAACTTTACAGTCCTGTTTCATGATTTTCTGTAGATTCACTACTAGTACCGATGTCCAGTATTCCATATGTAGATTCACTGTCACTGTCCATGTCTAAATCCAAATTGCCATAGACAGGATGATCCATAGTTGCATAAGTCACTTTATTACATAACTCATCAATTTCATTTATAGTCTCCAGTTTAGTTTTAGAGCCTGGGTTGAGTTGCCCTTTTCCACTGCTGTCGCATCCTAATTCCTCTTCGTCTCTCCGGGCCAGTCCAGGAACAGTAGGGTAGTCAACCTCCTCCAGCAGCTGAGGACTGAAAAACTTTGTCTTGCTGACAGGCTACCTCACTCCCCCTGCTGTCAGAGACTCAGTCTTTCAGTCCTCAGCAGCTGGATAGGATGGGTAGCTGACAGGCTCCTGGTCAGGTGAAGAGGAAAGAAATTAATTTGTAAAGAGGGGTCAGGAAGAGCAGAGGAGAATTATTTCCCTGAAGATCCCTGACAGGGTTGGCTAATAGGGGAAGGGAAGTGCTTGCAGCTTCATAATTTTTTATTTATTATTATTTTTTTAACTTTAAGGTAAAAGGTCGGTGGTCAGTTGCAGTCAAGGGAGCAGCAGGGGCAGAGCCTGACTCGGGGACCACAGCCTTTTCTACAGAGCAGAGGGAGTGATTCTGGGAGCCCCAGATTACAGCTTCTATCTCCGGAGCCCGGAGTCATTCTCCCGTGAGCAGCGGTGCAGGCTGTCTGTGGCATCGATGAGAGCACACTGCAGGTACGTCGGGGAGACAGGGCCGGTCGTAGTGAGGCAGTCTCAGCAGGTCAGTGAGGAGCTTTCGGCATCGGGGGCCGCGGCAGGCCGAAGGGATCGGGCGTGTTTGTAGCAGCGGTTCCTTAAAAGCACATGCAGCTGGGCTTGGCGACGTGCGGGAAGTGCCACAGTCAACGGGGTGTATTGAACCCGGGTTTTTGCCGTTTCTGCATCAGGGAAGCAGGATTATTCGAACGAGTGTTCGCGGGAAGAATGGAGGACAGTGCAGCGGGGCTGGAGCAGGGGAACAAGCAGTGGAGCATGGTGGGGATGGCGGCCATGTTAGATGGGGCAGCCGTTTCTCCCATGCTTCAGGAGAAGGCAGTGAAGAGAAAATCAAATCGAAAAAGCCTGTTCAGTCTGCTGCTGGTCCTCAGACACTAGCCCCGGAGGGGCAAGGGGGCTTGCAGTCCCTCTTTTCCCCGGAGTTTATTCTGTCACTCCACAAAGCTTATTGTTTGAAATTTGGAGCAGGTTCATGCTAAGAGTTCCCTCTTCAGTCTGTTTGAAGCACCTAGGTGGGATAGTGCAGTAATGGACCTGGGTGAGGGACCCTCACACAGGAGCCTACCAACTGAACCAGAGGCGGTGGGCTTCAGTCAGCAATCCTCAGTTCCTCAAGTAGCAGAAGAGGGAGAGATCCTTTCAGAATCGGGGATGGATTACTGGGGGATCTGGAGGAAGGTGAGAGTGCTCCAGGAGAGGACCCTAATATTTTCATAGTGTTTAGAAAAGAGGAGTTGGGAGCTCTAATTGCCCATTCTTTGGCGGTGCTGAATATTACTCTGCCAGCGGTTCAGGAAGAACCATTGGAAGACCCTTTGCTCCAGGGTTTCAAGGCTGAGCAGAAGTGCTTTCCAGTTCATAGAGTGATTAGGCAGATGATGGAATCAGAATGGGAGTGTCCGGAAGTGATGCTGAGAGGTGGGCGAGCTATAGGCCGCTTGTACCCAGTCCCACAGGAGGAGAGAGAGCTGTTGCGGATGCCCAAAGTGGATGCGCTAGTGGCAGCAGTCACCAAAAAGACTGCAATTTCGGTAGAAGGTGGTGCAGCGCTTAAGGATCTACAGGATAGAAAGTTGGAGTCTCTTCTCAAGCAGGCCTTTGATGCTAGTGCTCTGTCTCTTCAGGCCTCTATTTGTGGGGCTTATGTGTCCAGGGCCTCTATTTGCTGGCTCCAGTTGGAGCCTTCCCAGGAAGGGGAAGACGGTTTGGCTTCGGAGGGAGCTAAATTGGAGTCAGCAGCGGCGTATCTCGCTGATGCTTTTTATGATCTGGTACGGATCTCTCCTGAGTCCTTGGCATCGTTAATTGCCACTAGGAGATTTCTCTGGCTGAGGAATTGGGCAGCAGACGCATCTTCTAAAGCGTGTCTGCCCTTATAAGGGAGCTTGCTCAAGCTCCTCTTTGGGGAGGCTTTGGAGAAGATTGTGAAAGATTTCAGAGATTCGAAAGATGGTCGCCTTCCCGAGAACCGTCCAAGAACTGGGACAACGCAGAGAGGTCAAGGTAGAGTGTTTCGGAGGTTCCATGGATCTCTGTTCACCCCATATCAGAGAGGTCAATTTGGTTCGAGAAGTCAGTCCTTTCGAGGAGCCAGTGGGTTCAGTTAGGGGGTATTTTGGGGCCCCAACAGAACTCCGCAAAGAAGGCACAATGAAGGGAGGTTGGTCCAGGCGGAGATTCCAATAGGAGGATGGTTGCAGGAGGATGGTTGCAGAGCTTCCTCTCCGTCTGGACCACCATAACTACTGACAGGTGTGTGCTGGAGATCATCCGCGAGGGCAACGCGCTGGAGTTCGCAGGGCCGGTAGCAGACGCCTTTATGTTGTCACCATGCGGGTCTCTGACAAAAGCAAAAGCCATAAATGACACTCTTCAGCGGTTGCGGCGTCTTCAAGCGGTGATTCTGGTTCCCAAAGACCAATACAGGTTAGGTCGATACTCGATTTATTTTGTGGTCCCCAAAAAGGAGGGGTCGTTCCGACCCATTCTAGATCTCAAACAAGTGAACCGCTGTTTGAGGGTTCCGCATTTCCAGATGGAGACCCTGCGGTCGGTAATTTGGTTGGTGAAGCCGGAGGAGGTGCTCTCGGCTATAGATCTATCGGAAGCATATCTGCATATCCCAATCAGGCCAGAGCATCAAAGGTACTTACGTTTTGCCGTGTCAATAGGCCACTTCCAGTTCCAAGCTTTGCCGTTCGGACTGGCTACGACTCCACGCACCTTCACAAAAGTAATTGTGGTGGTGGTGGCGGCGGTGGCACTACAAAAGGAGGGGATTCAAGTTCATCCCTACCTGGACGATTGGCTGATTCGGGCGCCATCGGTGGTGGAGTTGGCACGAGCAACGGCTCGAGTAGTACAGTTTCTGGAACAGCTAGGCTGGGTGGTGAACCGGGCTAAGAGTCAGTTGGTTCCGGTGCAGCGGCTCATATATCTCGGGGCGTTGTTCGACACGGGAGTGGGAGCGGTGTTCCTGCCAGAGGAGAGAGCGCAAAAGATTCTGCGGCAGGTGTCTGCATTTTGCGCATTAGGGCTCCAACGGTGTGGAGATACCTCCAGCTTCTGGGCTTCATGGCAGCAGCCTTGGATTTGGTGCCATGGGCCAAGGCGCATATGTGGCCCCTGCAAAGGTCATTGCTTTCCAGATGGTCCCCACAAGAGCATTCTCTGGGTCAGAGATTAGTGTGCCCAGAGGCGGTCACCGACAGTCTGCAGTGGTGGCTGGATGTCACACACCTTCAGGCAGGGATGCCTCTGGAGTCGCCGGATTGGGTGCTGGTGACGATGAATGCCAGTCTCGCCAGCTGGGGGGCACATTGTATGTCCCAGGTAGTGCAGGGAGGTTGGTCGGCGGACCTGAGTGGCTGCTCGATCAATCAGCTGGAAATGAGAGCGGTGCGATTGGCATTGCAGGTTTTTGTGGGCCTGGTGAAGGGGAAAGCAGCGCGTGTTTTCTCCGACAATGCGGTGATGGTGTCTTACATCAATCGGCAGGGAGGTACAGGCAGCGCAGTGTTGTTGGAGGAAAGTCAGCAGTTGATGCAATGGGCCAAAGACCATTTGATAGCGTTGTCAGCAGCGCATGTAGCAGGGAAGGACAACATTCAGGCCAATTTTCTCAGCCTACATGTGTTAGATCCTGGAGAATGGGAGCTCAACGATGCAGTATTCCACGACATCACGGTGCGGTGAGGACAGCCGATCATGGATCTGATGGCCACGCACAACAATTCCAAAGCTTTGCGATTCTTCAGCAGGTGTCGGGAGCACATGTCGGAGGGCCTCAACGGGCTCGCTCAGCCGTGGCCATCAGGCGGACTTCTCTGTCTTCCTGCCGTGGCCAATGATCGGAAGGGTCATGCACAGGATAGTGGCTCACAGCGGGTTGGTAATTCTAGTGGCTGCAGATTGGCCTAGAAGGCCATGGTATGCAGACCTGGTACGACTGCTGGTAGATCAGCCCTGGAAGCTTCCTAGCCGGAGCAATCTATTGCATCAGAGTCCAGTCCTAATGCACGAGGTGGAGCGCTTCTTGCTTACGGCTTGGCTCTTGAAGGGAAGTGCCTGAGGCGTAGAGGGTATTCCGCGGCAGTGGTAGCTACGATGTTGCAGGCAAAACGGAGATCTACGTCTCTCTCATGTCGCGTCTGGAGAGTTTTTGAGAGTTGGTGTGCGGATCAGGGCGTTGGGCCTTTTTTGGCGGCAGTCCCAGACATTTTGGCGTTTCTGCAGGGGGGTCTCGACAAGGGATTGGCCCTCAGTACGCTGAAGGTGCACCTAGCAGCCCTCGCTCGCTATAGGGGCAAGGTTCAGGGGGACAGTTTGTCACTGCATCTGGACGTCTTAAGGTTCCTAAGAGCGGTGAAGAATATGCGGCCGCCAGTGAGGCCGGTGGTGCCGCCTTGGGATTTGAATTTGGTGCTGGGGGCGTTGACGCAGCCTCTGAGCCCGCGGCAGCGGTGGCTTTAAAACAGCTTTTGTGGAAAACAGCGTTTTTGGTAGCGTTGTGCTCGTCATGAAGGGTCTCGGATCTGCAGGCACTATCCTGCAGGGAGCCCTACATTCAGTTCTCGGCGGAGAAGGTGGTGTTGAGGCCAGTGCCGCCCTCCTTGCCGAAGGTGGTTTCAGGTTTTCACTTGAATCAACCCATTTCACTACCAACCTTTAAGGGCCAGCAGAGTCGAGGTATGGATGTTTCGCTGCACAAGTTGGATCTCAGAAGAGTACTTCGTAGGTATCTCAGTAGGACTGAGCCCTTTCGGAGATCAGAGAGGTTGTTTTGTCCTCTTTGGGGGGCCGCGTAAAGGTGAGGCAGCTTCCAAGGCCTCAATAGCCCGATGGGTGAAACAGGCGATTGCAGAGGCGTATCGGGCAGTGGGGAAGCTTCCGCCCGAGGGCCTTCGGGCTCATTCTACTAGGAGCCAGGCAACTTCATGGGCAGAGTTTGCGTTTGTTCCACCAATGGATATTTGCAGAGCGGTTACTTGGTCGTCTCTTCATACGTTTGCGAAGCATTATCGTTTGGATGTGCAGGCTCAGGGGGACGCAAGAGTAGGAACCTCAGCTGTCATAGCAGGGCTGGCGGGACCCTCCCATGCGTAGGTACTGCTTTGGTACTTCCCTACTGTTCCTGGACTGGCCCGGAGAGACGAAGAGGAAGGAGAAATTATACCTTACCTGCTAATTGTCTCCCTTGAGGTTTCAAGGGGAGAGCGATAGGAGTTTGAGGTAGTAGTATTGGGGAAAAAAAAACCCCACACTGTTCTTCGGTGTATAGTGTTAGTTCTGACTTTGTATATTAGTGGTAGAACTTAGGAAGTCGGGGTTGTACTGATTTGGTTTAGGTTTACGTTAGTTGTGGCAGGCAGCTTTGACAATAGTAGACTGAGTCTCTGACAGGGGAGTTAGCCTGTCAGCAAGACTTGAAGTTTTTCAGTCCTCAGCTGCTGGAGGAGGTTGACTACCCTACTGTTCCTGCTGTTCCTAGACTGGCCCGGAGAGAACTCAAGGAAAGACAATTAGCAGGTAAGGTCTAATTTTTCCTTATCCTGCTTATAAAGAGTCGTACTCCCAGGTTTTACATTTGGTAAGTCATTTTGTGAAAACGAGAAGCCAGAGTTCCCCCTCTGCCCTGCTATGTACTTCCAGCTCTGCTTGGCGGTCAGAATCACTTTTTTACTTCCTTTGTTATTTCTCAAGGTGGTGTTATGCTTACAAAATAATCAGCCAGTGACTAGATTATTATCTGATGACATGCAAAAGGAAAGCATAGTTTAAGCTTCACATTTCTTTGTTATGAGACTAATTGGGAGGATAACATGAGTGAAACTAGTAGGAATGAACTGCAAGATGTGCACTAGGATAAATGGAATATCTAAATATTAGATGTTATGCTGCAGCATATGTTTGAGTGAAAAGAATCTATCCAATATATTAATGCTTACTTTAGGAGCCTGACTCTTGAAAAATAGATTCACACTCTAAAAAGGAAAGCCGAGGGAGAAGCTTTATTGCAATGGGGAGGTGATTGGGATTAGTGGTTGCTATTGTATATTCATTGGAGAAATGAATAGATAATAATTTTGCTGGACTGCCATGAGTCCTGGTCAAATTTTCATGTAGTTACCAGCTGTTGAAAATAATATACACTGCACCAGAACAGATAGGCAGACAATAGGAAGTTCAAGGTAGTGAAGCTTCCTATTTTCTGAAGCTACTATTTCTTTGGGCTACTATAGTCTATCTGTACCATATACAGTCATCTGCAATGTGAAATGACTGCAGTTGCAGGCTGTGATAAATAAATAGCAGTTGGGTAGCAGCTGTTAATGGCCATAAGTAGAAGTATTATATGTGGGTGTTTGGGCATGCTGAGGCATGTGTGTTCATGTTCTGAAGAAGGTCACATGGGGCCTGCACAGAACTGTAAATTGTCATGTTCCTTATCATCCCTCCAGTCTTGTCCCGAACCTCTGGGTTTAGCTCCTCCTCCAGCAGCTTGGAGACTGAGAAACGTCATCTCTTTGTGATGACACTGGCATATATTCCAAGGATCCGCCGCCTCACTCCAGTTACCTCAGTCTCCAAGCAGCTGGAGGATTGGTGAACCTGGAGGTCCGAGTTCACTAGAGAGACAATTAAGGATAGAGTTTTTAGTTGAACTTTTAGTAAAATCAGAATAAAGATTACAAAGAAAGAAAAGGAATAGGAAAAAGTTGTTTTTTTGGGGGGTTCTGAACCTTTAAGGTGGTGCTGAGGCCTTCCCTCCCCCCCCCCCCCCCCTCAAGCCATCAACGTCCACTGAGATTTTGGGCAGAGGAACGGCAGGGCTCCAGCTTCCGATCCCGGTCGAAAGTGTGAGGAACTGGGGCTCTTGTCAGTCAGTGCGTGCAGAAGCTTTGTCTGCTAGCGCTGTGAAGAAGCCCAGAGGGAATCCGGCAGGAGAGTGTGTGCCGTCTATCTCCCTCTCACGCCGCTGTCCTCCTGACGCTTGAAAAGTAGCTGGTCGGTTGAGCGTGGAGACTGATTTGGCCCGAAGTGAGCAGGGACTTTGCCGGCGAATCAGGTAAGGAGGGGGCCGCTTCGCAGTATTAAACTGAAGATTTTTTTAGAGTGGAGAGATCAGCGGGCCTAGCCACGTGTTGGCAACGCGGGAAACCGTGGTTCTTTTTCGGGGCCTACGGAGGATTCTAGTTTCAGCAGGAAGCTTCGTTTTTTCGTTTTAATTTCCAGTTTCAGACTCGGGGTGCTAAGGGGCGCCTTCCACTTTTTTTTTTTTTCTTTCTTCAAAAAGAAACGGACGTTTACTTCTGACTGGATCAGGTCATTTGCACTTATAAGTCTTTAAAGTCAAGTCTTTTCTGCCACAGGGCTGATAGGCAGTGTAGATGCTCAAGCGGGATGCCTTCTAAACCGCAGTGCTTAGTCTGCGGATCTAGAAGGGGAGCGGTGTCGGATACAGGAGTCTGTAGGGAGTGCATACAGGAAGTAGCCACTATGGAGAACGCCTTGGAAGGGGGAGCAGAGGTTCAAGGGGCTCCAGTAGGGCTGCAGGACACAGTTTCTCTGGGTTTACCACTTGTGGAGCCCGTAGCAGGTCCTTCATCCACGCCTGATATCCCATCTCTGCAGGCGTCCTTGCCGGGAGGACTGGCAGCAATTTTTTTCCCAAGAGTTTGTTGCGCTTATTCAGCAGGCGTTTGGAGGTCAGCAGAAAAAGCGAACAGGTTCCATAGACAGGGAACTGGGGGAAAAGAGGCCTGGAACTCCGCTGAGTGCAGGGTTGACAGGAAGCGGGCCAAAGAGAGCCAGGATGGAAAAGGAGCAGAAGGAACAGTCAGTGGCTTATGAGGGACTTCTCTCAGATGAAGGGTATCCCGACTTGGATGTGGACGATGAGTTGGAAGAAGGAGAGATCACAGACAGAGAGGACCCACGTTATGGTGGCCTGTGTGTTACGGAGAGATGAGTTGCCGGCTCTCATTTCGGAGACGCTAAAGGCGCTTAATAGGTCATCGCCGGGACCATCAGAGGATGCTACTTTAGAAGATCCATTGCTGCAGGTTTTTCGGACAACTCAAAGAGCTTTTCCGGTGCATAGAGTGGTTCGTGAGATGATACAGGAAGAGTGGGACATGCCAGAAGCAAATCTGAAAGGGGCCAGAGTTATGAGTCAGCTTTACCCGCTGGTGGACCAGGATCGTGACTTGTTCAAGTCTCCCAAAGTGGATGCCGCCATCTCAGCAGTTACGAAGAAGACGACCATACCAGTAGAAGGAAGTGCGGCGCTTAAGGACACACAAGACAGGAAATTGGATGCCTTGTTGAAGCAGGTATTTGAGGTTAATGCTCTGTCCATTCAGGCAGCTATTTGTGGAGCCTGGATGGTGAAAGCCTGCCTTAGCTGGTCACAACGAATTCTGAGTGAACAAGGAGAGGATACCATTGGGCAAATGTCCAGTCTGGAGTCAGGGGCGGCTTATCTAGCTGATATCCATTATGACCTCATTCGAAGTTTATCGAAAAGCATGGTATCGGTGGTAGCAACCCGTCGTTACCTTTTGGCTGCGCAATTGGGCAGCAGATGGATCGTCCAAATCCAGGCTAAGTAAGCTTCCTTTCAGGGGAAAGTTACTATTTGGAGAAGATTTGGACAAGCTGGTAAAAGATCTGGGTGAGCCCAAAGGGGGCAGACTGCCAGAAGATAAGCAAAGGCAGGGTCGCTCAATTCCCACGCCCAAGGGTCAGCAGAGGGAGTTTCGTCGGTTCCGTTTCCCTAGATTCAGTCAAGCTCAAAGAGGACGTTTTCCTAGTAGAAACCAGGGGTTTTGTGGTTATCAGAGAGCGGGAAGGGGTTTTGGTGCCTCCTTCCTCCTCTACAAATGTTCGAAAGTCACAATGAAGTCAGGGGGACCCAGGTGGATCTGGTGCCCATAGGGGGTTGGCTACGGGACTTTTACCCTGCCTGGGTCCATATAACGTCAGACCAGTGGGTGCTGGAGGTCATTCGAGAAGGTTATGCGTTGGCGTTTCTGAGGCTGGTAAAGGAGTCGTTTGTGCAGTCTCCATGCAAAGCACCAGCCAAGTGCACAGCGGTGGTGGAGATGGTACAGAGGCTGCTTGACCTCAAAGCTGTAGTACCGGTGCCTCCAGACCAATGCGGCTACGGTCGGTACTCCATATACTTCGTAGTCCCGAAGAAGGAAGGTGCCTTTCAACCAATTCTAGATCTCAAAAGAGTAAATTGTTGCCTTCGGGTGTCTCATTTTCATATGGAAACCCTAAGGTCGGTAATTGTGGCAGTAAGGCAAGGGGAGTTTCTTACTTCCCTAAATCTGTCGAAAGCATACGTACACATTCCTATACGGCAGGAGCATCAGAAATTTCTTAGATTTGCAGTTCCTCTAGGTCATTTTCAGTTCCGAGCCATGCCGGTTAGGCTAGCTACAGCGCTGCGAGCGTTCACCAAGGTGATGGTCGTGGTAGCAGCAGCATTTCGAAAAGAGGGCGTTCTCATGCATCCTTATTTAGACGATTGGTTAATTCGGGCGAAGTCCAGAGCCAAGAGCGTTACAGCTACAAACAGAGTGGTATCATTCTTACAGAGTCTAGGTTGGATAGTCAATATGGCAAAGAGCAAGTTGATTCCCTTGCAGCACCTAGAGCAGAGGTACTCAAATCCAGTCCCTGGAGGGCCACAAACCAGTCAGGTTTTTGGGATATCCCTAATGAATATGCATGAGAGATTTGCATGCACTGCCTCCATTGTATTTGAATGTATCTCATGCATATTCATTAGGGATATCCTGAAAACCTGACTGGTTTGTGGCCCTCCAGGACTGAATTTGAATACCCCTGACCTAGAGTATTTGGGAGCTCGATTCAATACAAGAGCTGGGAGAATCTTTCTGCCGTGACAAAGAGCGAGCGGTTTGAGGCGACTGGTCTGGCAATTTCTAAACAGATCAACTCCCACAGTGTGACATTATCTGCAGTTGCTCAGGACCATGGCGGCGACTCTAGAGCTGGTCCCGTGGGCAAGAGCTCACATGAGACCATTGCAGAGGGCATTGCTCAGACGATGGTCACATCAGAACGATGCTGTCTCGCGAAGACTGCCTTGTCTGGCAGAAACGCGACAAGCTCTTCAATGGTGGTTGCTCCTGGGGTATCTGGAGAAGGGGATGCCCTTGGAGGTGCCTTGTTGGGAACCTCTAGCGACGGACGCCAGCCTTTTGGGCTGGAGAGCTAATTTTCAAGGAAGGTTCGCCCAGGGTCAGTGGAACAAATCCGGAAAGAAGCTGGTCAATCAACAGGTTGGAGTTGAGAGTGGCGACACTGGCTCTACAAGTCTTTCAAGTTTATCTTCACGGAAGGGCCATCTGGGTGTTTTCCGATTAATGCAACTGCAGTGGCCTTTTTCAGTCGGCAAGGCGGCACGAGCAGTGTTCAGATGGAAGCAGAAGCACACGGGCACAGAGACTTGCATTGACTGGTACCTGTATGCATGGACTGGCCGGGCCAAAAAAAAGAACAAACAAGTCATCTGGGGTCATGTTTGATACTTCACCTCAGATGACTAGACTCCCCAAATGACTTGATCAGAGCTCCAATCATTGGTGGCCCAGTGGGTCCCAGTCCCCCCTCCCCATCCTCTGAAATAGAAGAAGGCCCAGTGGCTCCAATCCCTCTCCCCACCCCACAACCAGAATGGCTTGGTGATTTAGTGGATCCTAACCCCTTCTCTCAGTCCCTCTAATACCTTTAAAAGCTGAACAGTTGTTTGAGTGGGCCGAGGTAAATCTACTAGCATTGTCGGCAGCACATGTAGTGAAGGTGGATCCGGGGGAGTGGGTCCTCCATCAGGACGTGTTCGAGATGCTGGTGCATCATTGGGGAACGCCAGTAATGGATCTCATGGCAATGTTCCAGTCGGCAAAGATTGATCGATTTTTCAGCAGAAGAAAAGAAAGGATGTCGGAAGGCCTGGATGCTCTCATGCAGGGCTGGCCGGAAGATCAACTCCTGTATGCGTTTCCACCATGGGTGTCAATCGGAAAGGTGGTGCAACGCATCGCACGACACAGGGACAGGTGATGCTGATCGTGCCAGATTGGCCAAGACGGCCATGGTATGCGGATTTGATGCGGCTCTTGGTGAAGAAACTGTGGCGCCTTCCTCTTTGGACAGATCTATTGTCTCGGGGTCCGCTGCACATGCCTCACGTGGAACGATTCTCACTTACGGCTTGGCTATTGAGAGGGCTAGGCTAAGGAAGAAAGGTTATTCCACTTCAGTGATTACCACTTTGTTGAAGGCAAGGAAAAGATCTACCTCTTTAGCATATGTTTGCATCTGGAGGGTTTTTGAAGCATGATGAAAAGAATTGGTGAAAAGCAGGAAAAAAGATTTAGGCGTCATTGTGGATAACATTGTGGATAACATGTTAAAACCCTCGGCAGCGGCGGCCAAGAGAGCAAATAGAATGCTAAGTATCATAAGGAATGGAAAATAAAACAAAAGATATTATGCCTCTATATCATTCCATGGTGAGACCACACCTTGAATATTGTGTGCAGTTCTGGTCGCCGTATCTTTAAAAGGATATAGCGTTATTAGAAAATGTTCAGAGAAGAGCCACCAAAATGGTAAAGGGGATGGAAGGATACTCCTATGAAAGGCTAAAAAGGTTAGGGCTCTTTAACCTGGAAAAGAGACAGCTGAGGGGAGATATGATAGAAGTCTATAAATTAATGAATGAAGTAGAACGGGTAAACGTAGATCGATTGTTTACGTTATCAGAATATAGAAAGACTAGGGGACATGCAATGAAGCTACAGGGTAAACTATTTAAGACTAATAAAAGAAAATATTTTTTCCCTCAACGTGTAATCAAACTCTGGAATTTGTTACTGGAGGATGTAGTAAAGGCTGTTAGTGTAGCTGGGTTTAAAAAGGTTTTGGACAATTTCCTGGAAGAAAGGTCCATAAACCATTATTAAGAAGGGACCCAGGATATCCGTGCTTGACCTAGTACAGGCATTGTGGAACCTGTGTCTTTTGGGGAAACTGCTAGGTATGTATGACCTAGATTGGCCACTTTTGGAAAGAGGATACTGGGCTTGATGGATCTTGGTCTGACCCAGTATGGCATATCTTATGTTCTTATGGTGTGTGTGGACAGGCAGCTGCAGGCGTTGAGCGTCAATTCCACAGGTGCTGGCATTTTTGCAAGATGGTGTGGAGAAAGGTTTAGTGGCCGCATCTTTTCGGGTGCAAGTAGCTGCGTTGTCCTGTTATAGAGGGAAGATAGCGGGACTAGCGCTAGGTGGGCATCCGGATGTTGAGCGGTTTTTGAGAGCGCTGTCTCTTTTGAGGCCACCATGTAGGCAGGTAGTACCAAAGTGGAGTCTCCCTTTTTATATAGTAATATAGTAAATAACGGCAGATAAAGACCAGTATGGTCCATCTAGTCTGCCCAGTACGATGTCAAGAGTAGGTATACCTGCCCCTCCATGCAGGCCACCCCTCCCCATGTCTTTGTTTAGGGGTGAACCCACCACTCCATGTAGGACACCCCTATTTGTTGAGGAATTAGATGGTTCAGTTTATTTTGATATTTTCTTGTTGCTGTTAGTAAAAGAGCCTTTTGAGCCTTTGTCGAGAGCGTCCTTAAAGGATCTCCCACTCAAGGTAGTGTTCCTGGTGGCTATTTGCTTGGCTAGATGAATCTCGGAGTTACAGGCTTTGTCCTGTAAGAAGCCCTTTTTGTCTTTTTATGATATGAAGGTGGTTTTGAGACCAGTGCCATCCTTTTTGCCCAAAGTGGTGTCGCCGTTTCACATGAATCAGGTGGTTTCATTACCGGTGTTTGAGTCTGCGGATGGTTCATCCGCTGGTAAGTTGCATACTTTGGATGTGCGTAGGGCATTAAAGAAGTACATCAGGAGGACAGCATGTTTCCACAGGTCAGATAGACTGTTTATCCTGTTTGGAGGGCCAAGAAAGGGAGAGGCAGCGTCGAAAGCTTCCATTGCCAGGTGGATTAAAGAAGCCATAGCGTCTGCATATCTGTTGAAGAGTAAAGCGGTACCGGAAGGCCTGAGAGCTCATGCAACTAGAGTGCAAGCAGCGTCTTGAGCTGAGTTCCGTTTAGTGCTGGCGGTAGAAATTTGTAAGGCTGCTAGCTTGTCATCATTGAATTCCTTTGTCCAGCATTACCATTTGGATGTTCAGGCAGAAAGGGATACGTGTTTTGGATCGGCGGTGCTTCAGGCTGGTCTAGCAGGTCCCTCCCATTGATTGTTTTTACTGCTCTGTTACATCCCCAGAGGTTCGGGACTATACTGGAGGGACGATAAGGAAGGGTAAATTAGACTTACCTGCTAATTGTTGTTCCTTGAGGAAGTCCCGTACACTGTTCCCTCTAAGCTGTGCGCGCGCACACACCTCGCCGAGCGAGCGCACATACTTTACAACAGAGCGCACAAAGATTACGGCTCTGATTCTGATAGAAAACAACACAGACGTCTTAAAATTTAAAAGTTATGATTGTAATTACTAGAAATTTCCTGCTTCATTTAGTAATCGTCTATTTTCATTTAATTTGATTAAAATCAGTGTGGTGTACATACTGTATTCTGATGTGTAGTCAAATTTTAAAGTATATAACTCTGAGTGTCATTATGTGGCGCACAAAAATTTAACCTTCCTTCAAAAGCTGCACACAGCTGATATTTTATGCGCACACAGCCTACAGAAAATTAGAGGGAACATTGGTCCCGTATCCCTCCCAGAGTTTTTCTTTCGGTGAGCTAGTGCCTGAAGCAGAAGAGATATAATAGGTAAGAAGAAGCAGATTCTAGGCATTGTAAGTAGGTGTGGGCCCTTATCCTCCATTATGGGGGATGGCAGGCCTAAGTAGTTCTAGCAGAAGTTAGTATGAAATAGGGGGGGGGATCAGTTTAAAGGGACAATTTCTCTTTTACAATATAATTTAGTTAGTTACATTTGTGGTAGTGTTTACTACTTAATTGTTGCTCCGGTGAGTTTGCTTTGTCAATAAGTTACTGGAGTGAGGAGGCGGATCCTCAGAATATATGCCAATGTCATCACAAAAGGATGACGTTTCTCAGTCTCCAAGCTGCTGGAGAAGGAGCTAAACTCGGAGGTTTGGGACTAGACTGGAGTTCCTCAAGGAACAACAATTAGCAGGTAAGTCTAATTTACCCTTAGAGACATGCAGTTGCTGTTTCTGTTTTTTCAGTGTGCACTTGTATAAATGATTGATTGTTGGGTGGACTTGTAGCTGTTTTCACTTTTCTTACCTCTTATTGCTCCTCCTGCACTTACTTTTCTTTCAAAGGGGCTTCATTTGGAACAGCTGTGGTACAGAGGATTTCCAGTGGAAACACGTTTCAAATTCAGACCCATTCTTGTCTTACTCATCTGGTGGTTCTTTGACATGCACATTGGCAACGTTTTCAAAGTTTCTAATTTCTGGTTTCCCTTTTTCAGCTACAACTACAAAGTATGGGCCTGATATTGAAACAAGACTGATATTTAAAGGGCTGTGCACTGACCACAGTATCTGAATATTCAGTGCCAATATATGGATATTGAGGTCAGCAACAACCTTTTGTGGATAGCAGCGCTATTCAGCTGCTGTCTAGATAGGCTTTTGCAGATAAAGTTAGGACAGAACAATCCACCAAACGTATCCAGATAGCTTCAAAAAATCGCGGTCCAGATATGTCTGGTTCCATTCTAGCTCCCCCCTCAGATAGTGCTGAGGCACTCTGTGAAGATATTCAGCATCACTATCTGGATAGTACGAGTGAATATGTCACTCAGCCTCTTTAACCGAATAACACCTCGGGTTATCCAGATAAGGGCTTTTGAATATTGAAATCTATGTCTTTTAATTGTGTAAAATATGATTAACACATGTATGATTGATTTTCTTTCTGCCAATTTTGATACAAAATTTTATATATCTTTATGCTACTTTGAAAACATACAAGTACTTTAAGTAATTCATTGTTTTGTTAAGAAAAGCCAACCCCTTTATAATCTTTTTGCTGCTTTTCTTGTGAATAATACACATAGGGGCAGAAAGCTTGCACCAAAGCACAGAGCAAAGGCTCTAGCGCAGGGTTTCCTAAGACAAGTTTAACACTGACATTTTGTGCAACAATGCTATAAGAAAATAGCATACAAATCAGTTGTGTGCATAAAGTTTGTGTTTAAACAAGGGAAGCAAGCCAGACACACGGGCACAGAGACTTGCATTGACTGGTACCTGTATACATGGACTGGCCTGGCCAAAAAAAAGAACAAACAAGTCATCTGGGGTCATGTTTGATACTTCACCTCAGATGACCAGAATCCCCAAATGGCTTGATCAGAGCTCCAGTCATTGGTGGCCCAGTGGGTCCCAGTCCCCCCTCACCACCCTCTGAAATAGAAGAAGGCCCAGTGGCCCCAATCCCCCTCCCCACCCCACAACCAGAATGGCTTGGTGGTCTAGTGGATCCTAACCCCTTCTCCCAGCCCCTCTAATACCTTTAGAAGTTGGGGAGGGTAGGAGTATTGCCCCCATACTGCCATCTTGCAAAATTGTGGCACCTGGTCCTGTGTGGTGCATCCTGAGATGCACTGGGTGGGGTCAGACTGCATATAAGGCAAAAAATGCATTATATGGCAGTGCCTCCCCCTCCCCATGATGTGGGTCATCTCTCACAGGATGCAATCCGGGTATGTCACTGCATTTTTTGTCTTATATGGTAGTCTGACCATGCCTAGTGCATCCCAGGATGCACTGTGTGGAGGCCAGGTGCCACAGTTTTGCAAAATGTTGGCATGCAAGTATGTGGCCAAATCTCCCGCCTCCCAATTTGTACCGTACTGGGGAAGGTTTTGGGGGGGGGGGGATTAGAGTCCATTAAACCAGCTGGCCTTTCTGGTTTTGTTATAGTGGGGATTGTGGCCACTGGGCCAGCAATGATTTCTATAGGGTGGGAGGGGTGGATTGGAGCCCATTGGCCATCAGTGATTTTACTTCTATTGGAAGGGAGATCAGTGTCTGAGTGTCTGGGGGGGGGGGGGACACTGGCCCCCTGACGTTCTGCTAATGGCATTGGGCGCTTTCCCTGATACCTGGATCATCTGAAGTGACGTGTCATACTTCACCTCAGATTATCTTTTTGTTCCCAGCTAGATCTTTACACCTGCCCAAAGCACAGTTTCTTCAGGAACGAGCAGGACGTCAGCACGAGAGAGCCTTTGGGAGATGCCACCACACATGCATGGTCCCCTTTCCACCCAAGGGTGCCATCTTAGTCTTATTTTTCCCCCTGGAGCCCTTCAGACGTCTGTCTGCTTTTCCTCAGGCAAAAAAAATCAATCAACTTTTTCCAGAGTTTTATACTGTCTTCCGGTTGTGCACCGGTACTTTTCCCACCACCCGAGCCTACTTACCCAGCATAGAGTCTCGGGTCTGTAACCTTTTTTTTTTATTTTTGGTATCTTCGTGCCCTTTTTCCAACTGCAGTACCACGGGTCTTCGACCTCACCAGGGTACGTTTTTCCCCCATGGCTACCAGTGGCTTCAAGAAGTGTGCTCGGTGTACAAAATCTATGTCCCTTACTGATGCACAGGACTGCTGCTTGTGCTGTCTAGGGCCAGACCATGGCCTGTGGTCCTTGTAAAAAGATGTCTACCAAGGCCCTTAAGAGCTGTCAGCAGCAGCACAATATGTTTTTCCCTTAGTCCCCTGTGCTTCTGAAGGCCAAGGCCCTGTCTGAAGCCTTGGACTCCCATGGCACCCCCGCAGACCCCGGTCGACGCCTTGGGCCTTCATAAAGGGGGGGGGGGCCTCCCTTGAGGGAACCCAAGAAGAAGAAATCCTCAAAGGCAGCATCCCTGGATGGTGCCGGCAGGCTGGGTAAGCCCCGAGCCAGGTCCTGCATTCCATACTGCTCGTCTGAAGGCTTGGAGTGGGAATGGCCCACCAAGGTCACCGAGAAGGAATCGCCTGAAGATTGGCCTCAGACACTTCACTGAGGACTCTCCTTCAGTGGAACCGGCACCGGGCCTAAGTTCCTCTGTGCCTATGCCGAGGGCTGAGGAATCTTCTGGACTGGGCTGGACCAGAATGGCGACCCTGGAGCGCAGCTTGTCTGCCTTCCTGGACCAGCAGTGGGCATTGATGTCCAGCATGGCTGGTTCTTCTGCCCAGACCACTGGACTCTTGACATCAAGGACGTCCCTGGAGGCCGAGCCGATCCTCGAGACCATACATCCCCCAAGTTGATTCTCAGCCAAGGTCTCGATTCTGGTCCCATTCTATGAGACAGAGGTCTTCCCCGGCTAGCGCGCATGATACCAGCTGTGGGGCCTCCGAGAGATTTGGGTCGGTCTCTGGCCCGGAGCCTCCGGACCACCCTCCCCTCAAGTCTTCCACCGACAGCATGGAATGGGAGGACGAGGAGTCCCCCGACACCCGTCGCCACCGCGATGTCCCCTTGGACCCATCTCCCTCAGAGTTTGATATCTGTCCCCACCCGAGGACATGACGACATTCCTCGACTTCGTGCAGGATATGTCAAAGGCGCTAGCATTCCCAATGGAATCAGTTGAGGACACTCTGATGGAGGAACTAGAAATCCTCCAATATGAGACCCCACTGAGGGAATCGCTGAAGGTGCCCATTCCACCCATCTTGGCATGGTTAATGCTCTGCATGTGGGAAACACCGGTATGTCTGCCTGTTGTGAGCAAGTGGCTCGACTCGATGTATCGGGTCTGCCAGAGCCTGGGCTTCCAAAAAGCATAGCTGCTGCAGAACTCCATGGTGGTGGAGTTAGCATGCGTTGGCAGAAGAGACATAAGACGCACTCCTAAGTGCCCCCGGGTAGGTAGGCCCACACCTTGGATGCCCTCAGCAGAAAGTGCTACCAGGGCTTGATGCTTAGCAGCTGGATCCAGACCTACCAACTGTACATGGGCATGTACCTGAGACTCCTGGCGAAGGAGCTCGCCAGGTTCTCAACTGGTCTTTCTGAGGAACCCCTACAGCATTTCAAGAACCTGGCCAGAGCCGTCCATGAGTGCTCAAGGTTCATGACTCGAGCAGCCTATGATGACTTTGAGTTGGCGACTAGAGTAGCTGCGGCGGGCATCGGTGCCTGGTGTCGAGCTTGGCTGCAGTCGTCCAACCTCAAGCAATGGGTTCAGGACAAATTGGTCGATTGTCCCAGGCCAAGGGGAGAACCTCTTTGGCAAACCCATGACAGGAAAGGCTACCAAGTTGGAGATGAGCTCGTGACGAGGACCAGGCTCTCCAAAAAGACCACTACCCTTCCCCGATGGAAGGACTCTGGTAAAAAGCCCTTTTGCCCAAGGAAGAGGGCTGCTTACAGAAGCTACCCACATTCTCAAGCCTCCCCAGCAGGGTCACCAGGCTAAGGAACATGGGCATGGCCCTCATAAGCCTCCCAAGCCCCAGGCATCAGCTTTGGGCAAGCCTGGAGGGGGGCTTTTGACTCCTTGGGCATAGCCTTTTCTACCCCTAGGAGCACAGCAGCCCACAGAGGGATGTCTAACCCATTATGCTTACAGGTGGCCAACCATCAGTACTGATTCCTGGACACTCCAGGTGGTCAGGGAGGGCTACCTTCTCCACTTGGCACAGACACCTCCTCCTCTCTTCCTGGGAGAGCCTCCCAGGTTTCACCTTCACCGGGATCTCCTACTGCAGGAACTCGTAGGCCTTTCAAGGACAAGGCGGTGGAACCAGTACCCCAACATCTCAAGGGCAAAGGGTTCTTCTCCAGGTATTTTTTCATGCCAAAAAGGACAGGGGGCCTACAGCCTATCCTAGACCTTTGGAACCTGAAGAAGTTCCTGGTGAGAGAAGTTCAAGATGCTCTCTCTTGGAACATTGCTGCCTTACCTCCAGCAAGGAGATTGGCTATGCTCCTTGAATCTGAAGGATTCTTGTACCCATATCCTTGTTCACCCCAGCCACAGGCAGTATCTTCGCTTCATGGTGGGGGGAGGCCACTACCAATACAGGGTACCACCGTTTGGCCTGGTGTCCGCCCCTAGGGTCTTTACCAAATGACTGGCATTAGTGGCCACCTTCCTCTGCCTTAAAGGGGTATTCATTTTTCCCCTACCTGGACAACTGGCTTATAAAAGGAGGCACGGCCACCAAGGTGCAGCAAGCTACAACACACACCACAACGTCCTACAACATCTGGGGTTTGTGATAAACCACTCCAAGCCCCACCTCATCCCGACACAATGTCTGGAGTTCATAGGGGCAAAGCTGGACACTGTTCAGGCAAAGGCCTTCCTCCCCCTGGATCAGGCTGACCGTCTCAGGAAATTGGCCGCAGATGTGCAACGCCGACCCTCGCTGTCTGCTCAGCTTCTGCTATGCCTACTCTGCCACATATACTCCACAGTCCATGTTACACTAGACACCCGTCTGCACATGAGGGTTTCCCAGTAGTGCCTTCGAGACCAGTGGACACAGACCATGGACTGCCTCCAAGACAGAGTCTCAGTGACCCACCAGTTGGCGGACTCCCTGACGACATGGTGGCAAAATCTGCAACACCTTTATCTTTATACCGCTCTATGAGAGCACATCAGAGCGGTTTACAAAGTACAAAAGCAAACTGCCAGGAAAAGGAAAAGAACACCATCATTTTGACAGGAACAAATGGAAACGAGGACAGAAAAAGGTGGGGAGAGAGGGGGGAGAAGTAAATTAAGAGAGAGAAGGGACAAGGCATGAGAAAGGAGGCTGGGAGAGAGACGGGATGCCTCAGCTGAGGGCAGGGAGATTAAAGGCAGTACAAAAGAGATGGGTCTTTAACAGTGATTTGAACCTAGTAAAAGGAGAGTTCCAGTCAGAGGTCTGGGAGAAGGGAGTTCCAAAGTTTGGGACCAAGGAAGAAAAAGGCGGAGTTACAGGTGGATTCTAGATGGTCTAAGGAGGGGAGAGGGCATCCCCAGGCATGGATGCCCTTCCAAGCCCGAAGGGTCCTTATGACAAGATGCCTCCCTGCTGGGATGGGGAGCCCACTGCGAGGAACCTCACACCCAGGGCTGCTGATCACAAGCCGAAGGCAACCAGCAAATCAGCCTGGAGCTTTGGGCAATATTTCTAGCCCTCCAAGCTTTTTGCCACAGTCTGAGGCATCAGCCAGTGCTGATCCAAACGGACAACCAAGTGGCGATGTTCTATGTGAGCAAGCAAGAGGGCACAGGGTCTCACATTCTTTGCTGTGAGGTGATGACACTTTGCTCCTATGTAATTTGTCAGGGAATGCTTCTATGGGTGGTATATTTACCAGGCCAGGACAATACACTGGCGGGCAGACTGTGCAGGGTCCTCCAACTGCACTAGTGGCAGATGGACCCCAGAGTAGCCACCCGGCTTTTCCAATCCTGGGGAACCCCCGCTGTGGACCTTTTTGCCAGCCTGGATACCTACCAGTTGCCCTGCTTCTGTTTCTGTCAGCCTCACCCAGGCCGGCTAGTGGCAGATGTGTTTCTCATCCCATGGTTGGAAGGCCTCATGTATGCCTTCTCGCCCATGCCATTGATTGCCAAGACCCTCTTCAAGGCTCTTTGACAGAGTGTTGCTGATCCTGGTGGCCCAGGCAACCATGGTTCCTGCTGCTCCTCCGATTGTCAGTAGAGGCACTGATTTCCCCCTGGGGAGTTTCCCGTGGCTTTTGTCTCAAGAAGAGGGTGCTCTCCTGCACTCCAGTCTGGGTCCCTATTACTGACAGCATGGCTGCTGAAAGGGTACGTATTCAGAAATCATCTGCCTGCCATAATGTTGGTGGCTTTTCTCCAAACATTTTTATAAATCCAAATCATGACCTTAAGGTCAATCCTGTAACTGACATGTAACCAATGTAAAGATTTCAGCATTTGTTGAATATACTCATGCACAGACTTAGTCAAAAGCCAGCCCATGGTGTTTTGAATCCCCTGAAGTCTTTGGAGTTGATAGCGCGGCAAGCTACTATAAAGAACACTAAAATAATCCAAATGTGATTTTATCAAAGTATGGATTACTGTTCCCAAAACTGAGGGTTCCAAATATGTCCATAGTTTGTGAATATTCCGAAGTTAATAACAGCATGTCTTAACAACATTGCAAACTTATTTATGCATATTTATTATTTGACTTGATTACTTGCATTGATTGCTTAAAACACTCTAAGCCTGATACAAACATAAAATCATTCAGTACAAAAATAAAATGATTTAAAAAAGCACAAATTTAAACAAAACGAAAACAAAAAGGATTCAAGCCCAATTCCCAAACTATTAATTTCTGGAATTGGAGTAATTATAGAATCTCCAATTTGAATACAGGACAAGGAAAAGACATTAGCGTTCAGTTTTCAAATAATTTCAATTCAGCTGATTGCTAGCCAATTCTCAGCAACAGATAGAGAGACAATGGTTCAACTTTGCAATATCTGAAATTGCCCAGCTCTTAAAGTTGGATATCTTCTGCATACATTGAGAAGATAGGGATTAAGTGCACAATTGATGCTAGCGATTGAAGATACAAGTTAAATAAATAAGGGACAGTAAGGAGTCGAGGTACATCCAACTCAAGAACCCAGATGGCAGAGTAAAAGAAGCCCAAACAAGTCCTTTGTGTGAGCTTAGACATAAGTATGAAACCATAACAGTGCATTGCCTTCAATTCTAAGCACCTGCAACCTCATTAAAAATATGCCATGATCAACGGTATTGAAGGTTGCTGACGTATCCAATCTGCGCAATAAAACATGCACAAAAGGGTGGATTCATAATTGTGACCAAGGTCAAATCCAAAGTGCCCATCAGCAAGGCCCAGCCTCTCTTCTACATAATCAGTAAATTGACAAACAACCTTTTTCAATTTATTTCCCTAAAAATGAGAAATGGATCACTACTAAGGTCGCTTTCTTCCTTACCCCTTTTTTTAGGATTGGTTGAACTACAGCTTCCCTTTGACAAGTGGGGAAAGTTCTCTTCCAAAATAAAACAAAATTTTCCTGCTTCTTTTATTAATCTTGTTAGTAAAATATATAGTGGAGACCACTGTTCCCTCTAAGCTATGCGCGTGTGCGCGCGCACACACCTCGCTGAGCGAGCACACATACTTTACAACAGAGCGCACAAAAATTACGGCTCTGATTCTGATTTAAATTTTAAGACGTCTGTGTTGTTTTCTAAGTTATGATTGTAATTACTAGAAATTTCCCGCTTCATTTAGTAATCGTCTATTTTCATTTAATTTGATTAAAATCAATGTGGTGTACATACTGTATTCTGACGTGTAGTCAAATTTTAAAGTATATAACTCTGAGTGTCGTTATGTGGCGCACAAAAGTTTAACCTTCCTTCAAAAGCTGCACACAGCTGATATTTTATGCCCACACAGCCTACAGAAAATTAGAGGGAACATTGGTGGAGACCCATCAAGCTTTGTGCCCCAAAGGTGTTTCAGAAGCCTGTCCTCTCAGAGGGATACAATTCTGACAAGATAACACCAGGCAGAGCAGCATTAGATAAGCTATTACTTGTTTGTTCCCTTTTATAAAAACATAAAAGTGAAAATTTCATAAGATGACACTTGAGCATCAGGGTGGACAAGAGGATGCGGCTATAGGAGTATTGACAAAGTAAGGAGAGGTAGCTTGAAGGCTAGTACAATGGTGTGTGGACAGGTCCACTAACGATTATTAACTGAATGAGTATGGAGATTGCCACTGCCTACATATAGGAATAATTGGCAGGAAATGGATCATCCCATGAAAATTTGCCAGGTATTTAAAGGTAACTGTCTTGACTGCTGTTAGAGGATGTTGTGCTTGATAGAACATTGGTCTGGCCCACCTTGGCACTTCTTATAAGCACAAATGCTCATAGTTTAGCAATAATGTTCCAACTCTTTAAGACCCAGTGGCAGAAACAAGCTTCATATTGTTGCCATTCTGGAGACATAGTTTAATGAGTTCCATGAATGAGATATGTTCAGAAAGGGCTATGGTGTGTTCAGGAAAATTAAGCAAGGCAGAAAATGGAAAGACGTATGTCTTGATGCAAAAACTAGTATCAAAGCACTTGAGATACCGGACACATGAAAAAAGAAGTAATTATATGGGTTATCTTGGAAAGGGGGGGGGGGACACTTTCTTCTTCTACATGCATGTGATCTATAAACCTCTGACACAGGTAGAAAATCTGAACAGAAATCTAGTCAAAGGTATCCAAAAGTTGGAAATGACAGAAGATAGTGATGATGGGAGATTTGAACCTTACAAATGTGGATTGATGTAGTTTGTCAGCAGAATCTGTAGTAGAGTCATCAGTCTTCCTTCAGTGGGCTGACCTTAGAAAAATGATAAAGGAAGCCAAGGCAAGGGCAGTACTGGCCCTCCTACTTAAGAATGGAGACAGCATTACTTTATTGTATTTATAACTTATCCCTTCCCAAAGGCAATTTCTTAATTTCCTGGGTGATTCACATTGCCCTTGCTTTGATAGAGGGGACCTTTCAAGTTGCCCCTTTGATCAGTCACTTGGCTTTAACACCTATTTAAAACAATTGCACAGTTCTTTTGTCTCCTAACTGGAAGGCCTCTAGAAAATTTCCTTAACGTCCCTCCAGTCTAGTCCCGAACAATAGAGTTGTCGACCTCTCACAGCAGCTTGGAGACTGAGAAACTTCATCACTTTTCTGATGTCACCAGTATAACCAGTCCGGATCCGCCTCTTCTGACCAGTTCTCTCAGTCTCCAAGCAGCTGGAGGTTCTGTGAGCCGGGGGGCGTCCTGGCTCATTTGGAGGAACAATTAAGTTTTTTCTAGAGTAGTGACTTCCTTTCTTCTCTGCAATTTTTGGTAGTTACTTGGGGCTAATTTGGTCTGATAGTGTGCCGGGGCTGAGGTGTCTTGATCCTCCTCCCTCCTCCTCCTCCTCCTCACTTCATATCTTACTTCTCTGCTGTCCTGTTGGCTCTATTGGGCTTCCTCGGGGCTGGACTTTCTCACGGTGGAGCCTGAAGGAGAAAGTTCAGCCAGGAGAGTCGGGTCTCTAGCGCATGCGGAAGTGATGCCTGTCAGCGCTTAGAGCCCGACGTCGGAGACGCGAACATTGTGTTCAGTGCTGAGTGCCTGCGCAGTTTTCTCAGTGCTGGGGCTGGTCATACAGGAACGGAGCCCGCAGCAGCATCAGCTGACAGTCTGAAGCAGGGGCTGCAGGTAAGGGGGACTCTTCCCTGATCTCTTCTGTGGGTGGGAGATCCAGCGGAGGTGTTAGGAGGGAGGCAGCTCCGATTTTTACAATTTCTGTAGGCAGGCCGTGGCACGCTGCGCGGGAAACCGCCGCTCTGCCTCTTCAAGTTTGTTTCGCTCGTTTTGAGCTCAGGGAGCTTCGTTTTATTTTATTTATTTATTTATTTAGCTGTATTTATATCCCGCTTTTCACCGGGTCAAAGCAGTCAATTGGGGGATACATTTAACACGAGGGGATATGAGACACATACACTAATACTTACAGGGAACATGGGCAATGGAGGGTTAAGTGGCTTGCCCAAGACCACAAGGAGTGCCTACAGGACTAGAAATCCCAGTCCCTCCGGCCTGAGATTGCTGTCCCCAGGTGGGACTTGAACCCCCGGCCCTCTGGCCTGAAGTACCTTGTTCTAACCACTAGACCACTACTCCCTTTTGCTTCAATAATGGCAGGGGTGGCCTGCCGGGATGCCCCAGTAGCGGCATGAGTAAAAAAAACAAACAAAAAAAAACAACACAGCAGCAGAACACAGTACTTAATTTCTTCGCGTTGTGTGTTTGGGTTTGCTTAGGAAGGAGTTTCTAGGGAGGTCTTTGGTTCGGGATGCCATCTAGGCCTCATTGTCTGCTCTGCGGGTCTAAGAGAGGGTCTCTCTCTGAAGCAGGCATTTGCAAAAGGTGTGTGCACGAGGCTGAGGCTATGGAACACACTTTGGAGGAAGGGGCTACAGGCCAAGGGGGTCTGGTATCCTCACAGGAGCAGCCGGTCCGTGAGTTGGCGTGGGACCCGGTAGCGGGGCCGTTGTCAGCCCCGGATTTCCCAGCACATCAGGAGCAGTTGCCGGGGGGCTTATCGCAATTTTTTATCCGCAGTTTGTAGCCCTCATACAGCAGGCTTTTGGGGGGCCACGGGAAGGCCTGGTGTCCCCTCCTGCTGACCGGGACCGGGCGGTCAAGCGGCCTGGTTCGCCCCTGAGTACCGGGGGGTCTAATGTTCTGGCGAAGAAGGTCTGGCCGGAGGACCTGGTGCTGGGGGACCTGGGAGTAGCTTCCGAGGATTTGCACTCGGAGGATGGTGATCATGAGTTCAACTTGAAGGACGAGCTAGAGGAAGGTGAAATCGCAGACAGAGGAGGAGGCTAGGGTCGTCCGAATGTTTAGGTGGGAAGAGCTCCCGGCCCTCATAGCGGAGACGTTTAAGGCGCTGAACATGCTGGCGCTGGCTCCTCCGGAGGATGCTACCCTGGAAGATCCGTTATTGCAAGTCTTCCGGAAGACGCAGAAGGCGTTCCCCGTACACAGAGTGGTTTGGAAAATGATACAGGAAGAGTGGGACGTGCCGGAGGCATCCCTTAAAGGGTCTAGAGTGATGGGCCGGCTATACCCGTTAGTGGAACAAGATCGGGAGATCTTTAAATCTCCCAGAGTGGATGCAGCTGTGTTGGCGGTAACGAAGAAGACCACGATCCCAGTGGAAGGTGGTGCGGCCCTCAAGGATGTTCAGGACAGGAAACTGGATTCCTTAAGGCAGGTTTTTGATGTCAATGCTCTGGCAGTACACTCAGCGATCAGTGGGGCGTGGGTGGCCAGGGCCTGTCTCCGCTGGTCGCAGAGAGTGCCGGGCACTGGTGATGAGGACAGGGCGAGGGAAACTGCCAGACTGGAGTCTGGGACTGCTTACCTCGCCGATATCCATTATGATCTCATCAGGGCACTCTCCAAGAGCATGGCTTCCGCAGTGGCGGCGCGAAGGTATCTCTGGCTCCGCAATTGGGCAGCGGATACTTCTTCTAAGGCTAGGCTTAGTAAGTTGCCTTTCAGGGGGAAGCTGCTTTTTGGAGAGGATCTAGAAAAATTGGTGAAAGACCTAGGCGAGTCTAAAGGAGTTAGACTTCCGGAAGATAGGCAGAAGCCCGGTCGGTCAGTTCCCCCAGCCAAAGGGCAGCAGAGGGACTTTCGTAGGTTCAGGGGTCCTAGGTTTGGACAGGTGCAGAGAGGCCGTTTTCCCTTCAGAAGCTGAGGGTTTTGTGGTTTCCGAGGGGCCGGGAGGGGCTTCGGGGCCTCTTCCTCCTCCTCCTCCTCCATTCCGCGAAAGTCACAATGAAGGTTCGCGGGCTCAGGGGTCGGTACCCGTAGGCGGTCGGCTGCGGGATTTCTACAACACCTGGGCCAAAGTTACGTCCGATCAGTGGGTGTTGGAGGTCATTCGGGAAGGTTATGCCCTGGAGTTGCAACGCCCAGTGAGAGACCTGTTTGTGCGCTCTCCGTGCAAGGCACCAGTCAAGGCCACCGCTGTCAAGGAGACAGTGGAGAAGCTCTTGGAGCTAAGAGCGGTGGTGCGAGTGCCCCCGCGCCAGTGCGGCTTAGGTCGATACTCCATTTATTTCGTGGTCCCAAAGAAGGAAGGGACGTTTCATCCAATTCTCAATCTCAAGGGCGTCGATCGTTGCCTTCGAGTGTCTCGTTTTCGCATGGAGACTCTGCGGTCGGTCATTGCGGCGGTACAAAAAGGGGAGTGGCTGACGTCCCTAGATCTGTCCAAGGCCTACCTCCATATTCCGATCAGAGAGGAGCATCAAAAGTATCTCAGGTTTGCGGTGCCCCTAGGGCATTTTCAGTTCCGGGCTTTACCTTTCGGTCTAGCTACAGCGCCGCAAACGTTCACGAAGGTCATGGTGGTTGTGGCGGCGGCATTGCAAAAGGAGGGGGTTCTGGTACACCCATACTTGGACGATTGGTTGATACGGGCGAAGTCAGAATCCGAAAGCAAGGCGGCTACGCACAAGGTGGTGTCTTTCTTGCAGAGTCTCGGTTGGGTGGTCAACATGGCAAAGAGCAATTTGACCTCGACGCAGGAGCTGGAGTACTTGGGAGCTCGGTTCGATACAAGGAGCGGAAGAGTGTTCCTGCCGCAGCGCAGAGCGGTTGGGTTACACCGCCTAGTGCGGGCCTTTCTGCGCAAGCAGGCTCCCACGGCGTGGCAGTACTTGCAGTTGCTCGGAACCATGGCGGCTACGCTGGAGCTGGTACCGTGGGCAAGGGCTCACATGAGACCGCTGCAGCGGGCTTTGCTTCGACGGTGGTCTCACCAGGCAGACTCGCTTTCGAGGAGGCTGCTGTGCTTGCCAGAGACAAAGCGAGCCCTGCAATGGTGGCTGTGCCCCGGCTGCCTGGAACAAGGGATGCCGTTGGAGGTTCCGGGGTGGCTGCCCTTGACGACAGATGCCAGCCTCTACGGCTGGGGAGCTCATCTTCAGGGACAGCTCGCTCAGGGTCAATGGTCCGAGGAGGAGTGGTCGTGGTCGATCAACCGGCTGGAGTTGAGGGCAGTAAGATTAGCGCTAGCTCAGTTTCAGCCGCATCTGCGGAGGACAGCGGTGCGTGTGTTCTCCGACAATGCAACCGCAGTGGCTTACATCAATCGGCAAGGAGGGACCAGCAGTATTCCGCTGGAAGCAGAGGCCGAGCAATTGTTCGAGTGGGCCGAGGTACAGCTGCTGGCATTGTCCGCTGCGCATGTGGCAGGGGTGGACAATGTGCAGGCCAATTTCCTGAGTCGGGTGAAGGTGGACCCGGGAGAATGGGTTCTTCATCAGGAAGTGTTCGACATGATGGTGCACCGGTGGGGAACACCGGTGATGGATCTCATGGCCACGTTTCACTCGGCCAAAGCGAGTCGGTTTTTCAGCAGACGGACGGAGCCGATGTCGGAAGGGCTGGATGCTCTCATCCAAGAGTGGCCGACAGAGGGCCTCCTGTATGTGTTCCCCCCCGTGGGTGTTAATCGGTCGGGTGGTGCAATGCATCGAGCGGCACAGGGGGTCCGTGGTTCTCATTGCGCCCGATTGGCCTCGGAGGCCATGGTATGCGGATCTTCAGTGCCTAGTGGTGGACGTCCTGTGGAACTTGCCTTATCGTCCAGATCTGTTGACCCAGGGTCCTCTATGCATGCCTCAGGTGGATCGGTTCTCGCTTATGGCTTGGCTCTTGAGAGGGCAAGGCTGATGAGAGGTTATTCGGCTTCGGTAATCTCCACTTTGTTGAAGGCGAGGAAGCGTTCTACCTCTCTGGCTTATGTCTGCTTCTGGTGGGTGTTTGAGGCTTGGTGTTTGGATAGGCAGAGCGAGGCGCTGAAGGCGTCACTGCCACAGGTGTTAGCTTTCCTGCAGGATGGGCTAGAGAAAGGTCTGGCGGCGGCCACCTTGCGGGTGCAGGTAGTGGCGTTGTCTTGTTACCGAGGAAAGATCGGGGGACAGCAAATTGGCGGGCATCCGGATATTAGACGCTTCTTGCGGGCGGTGTCGCTGCTGCGGCCCGCGCGCAGGCCAGTCCTGCCCAGTTGGCATCTCCCCTTGGTATTGCAGGCGTTGGAAAAGGAGCCATTTGAGCCCTTATCTAGGGCCTCCTTGAAAGACCTTACGCTTAAGGTAGTGTTTCTTGTCGCTATATGCTCGGTTCGCAGGATTTCGGAGTTGCAGGTCTTGTCCTGTAGGAAGCCTTTTTTGTGTTTTTCGGACTCCAAGGTGGTGTTAAGGCCGGTGCCGTCCTTTTTACCCAAGGTAGTCTCGGCATGCCATGTGAATCAGGTGATTTCCTTGCCGTTTTTTTCGGTCCGGCAGGGTGGTGCCCAGGCAGAGAGATTGCATTTGCTGGATGTTCGTCGGGCTTTAAGAAAGTATCTACGTCGGACAGAGTTTTCACAAGTCCGATAGGCTCTTTGTCCTGTTTGGTGGTCCTAGGAAAGGGGAGGCGGCGTCGAAAGCCTCCATTGCCAGGTGGATTAAGGAGACCATAGCGTCCCCGTATCTCCTCAATGGTAAGGCGGTTCCAGAGGGGCTGAGAGCTCATTCCACCAGGGCTCAGGCGGCCTCTTGGGCGGAATTTCAGTATGTCCCGGCATTGGACATCTGTAAGGCCGCCACCTGGTCTTCATTAAACTCTTTTGTCCGGCATTATCGTCTGGATGTTCAGGCGAAAAGGGATGCCTGTGTTGGTTCAGCGGTTCTTCAGGTTGCGGTCTCTGATCCCTCCCGTTGAATTGCTGTACTGCTCTGGTACATACTCTATTGTTCGGGACTAGACTGGAGGGACGTTAAGGAAGGGTAAATTAGACTTACCTGCTAATTGTTGTTCCTTAAGGAATTCCAATCTAGTCCCGTATCCCACCCTGGTCGCCTGTTTGTCTTTAAGGACCTGAAGAAGAAGAATAGCGCTGATGACAGGTAGGGTGACAGGTGTTAGCTTCTGGGGTGACTTCTCTCGTTCATCTGTTGTATCTACAAAGCTTGAGAAGATGCCTCAGTACCGGCGTTTAGGGACCCATTCATGCCGGGAGGGGCCTTGCAGGGGCGATGGGGGTTCCCTTCGGGTAGTTTCGGGTTAGTAGGTACAGTTTAGGTTCAGTTTTTGGTGCATAGTTAATACTTACTTGTTGCTCCGGTGAGTCTGCTTTGTCAATAGGTTACTGGTCAGAAGAGGCGGATCCGGACTGGTTATACTGGTGACATCAGAAAAGTGATGAAGTTTCTCAGTCTCCAAGCTACAGTGAGAGGTCAACAACTCTGTTGTTCGGGACTAGACTGGAGTTCCTTAAGGAACAACAATTAGCAGGTAAGTCTAATTTACCCTTCTCTGTATATACTCAAAGAATATTTACCCTAACTGCCTTTAATTTAACTGATAGCTGGCTTGTTATACTAAGCCCGAGCTGGCTTTAATTAAACTAAAAGCTGACTTTTTAAACTAGCCCTAACTGACTTAATAAAATACCGAATTTTAAAATACACAGATTTTTATCTGCTTTAACCCAAAGAATTCCCTTTTCCCCAGGATTTAGAGAATTTCTCAAGAGGTAAGTACTTACAAGTACCAATTTCTTACCAGCAGTAGCAGCTCTCTTGACAGTCCTTCAGGCAAGGTAATTCTGTGACTTATCCTGCAAGTTCTGTGCTTGAAAGCTCTTTCAAAAGGAGGCTATTTTTCTTAGGTAATATTTTTTGCTGTTTAAAGATACTGTTTTTTTTTTGTTTTTTTTTTGTAGCTGTTTGTAAAAGGTGGGGTTTTTTTCTGTTTTAGGCAAAGCATTGTAAAAGGTGGGTTTTTTTCTGTTTTAGGCAAAGCATTTTGTTTTGCCACTGTTTTTTTTTTCCTCTATCCTGCTGTGATGTTAGATCCTTCCTGTCCCACCCAGCTGTCATCTATCCCAAAAGGGGACTGCTTCTTCTGAAGAGAGATCTGCAATTGTAAGTATTTACTTCTGGGAATTTTTCTAAATCTTGGGAAAAAGGAATTCTTTAGATTAAATCTGATTAATCTGTGAACCCAGTGTATTTGTTAAATCAGTCAGGGCCTAGTAGCAGCATATAGCTTTCATTTAAATCAAATCAGAATATAACTTAGCATAAAAGGCAAAAACAGGGTCAGTATTCCATGAACATTAAATTATTTCTGGAGACCTTTACAAAGAGGCCTTCTACATAGGGGGCAAGAGACCTGTGCAATTTTTTAAACAGGTGTTAATGCCAGGTGACAGGTCAAAGGGCCAGTTTGAAAGACTCCCTCTACCAAGCAAGGACTGTGGGACTCCCTCTGGAAATTGGTCACAGATTACCTTAGAAGCACAGGACAGGGTACTGTGTAGCAGCCAGCTTTTAATAAGTCTTCTTTCCCTCCCTCCCCCTCTCCCTCTCCCCAACACCCACCCACACCTGGGATAATCATAGCTTTATAAGTTCTTAAACCTCTTAAAGGAAAGGAGGTGCCATATTCACTCTCAGGTACAGCTGGTTATTCTCATCAGCATACATTAAGGACCTGAGATTAATTAAACTTCAGGTGAACAAAGTACATTAAACATATTAGGTATAGTTTTATTAGTATCCCTGGCAACCCTTAGTAAGTAAAGAACTTAAATATCTAAACACAACCTTAAAACTAAGATGCGGACAGCAGTCCAGCAGCGAGATGGGGGCTTTCCAGTCTTTTGCATTGAGTGTCACATGTATGATTTTCCCCCAGTTGGTGAGGGGTCTTACATGTGCACAAGGTGCAAGGAGCTCTTTGCTCTCAGGGATTGAGTCCGATCTCTGGAGGCTAGAGTAGCAGACTTGGAAGACAGAGATGTACATAGACGAGACCTACAGGTATATAGTCCTCAAGTCCCATTTCCAGACTGGTAGCATCCCTGTTCCCATGGAGGAGAGAGGTCACGTGACAGGAGAGCAGCATCCTGGTGTGGCAGGAAGTGATCCTATAGCTAGGACCTGTCCTCCAGGTGATGGAAAATTCTATCGCACTGAGGAAGTTTCTTCAGAGCCATGTGCCCATGAGGGAAGGGTTAGGACAGCCGTTAAAATTGGTGATTCGCTCATTAGTCATGTAGATAGCTGGGTAGCTGGTGGACATGAGGATCACCTGGTAACATGCCTGCCTGGTGCGAAGGTAACAGACTTCACACGACACCTACACAAGGTCTTAGATAGTGCTGGGGAGGAGTCTGCTGTCTTGGTACATGTCAGTACCAATGACAGGAAAATGTGGTAGAGAGGTTCTAGAGGCTAAATTTAGGCTTTTAGGTAGGAAGTTGAAACCTAGAACTTCCAGGGTAGCGTTCTCCAAAATGCTTCCTGTTCGACGCGCAGGACCTAAAAGGAAGGCAGAGCTCCGGAGTCTCAATGCGTGGATGAGACAATGGTGCAGAGATGAGGGTTTTGGATTTGCTAGGAACTGGGGAACATTCTGGGGAAAGGAGGGGCTCTTCCGAAGGGATGGGCTTCACCTTAAGCGGGATGGAACCAGGCTGCTGGCATTAACCTTTAAAAAGGAGAGAGAGCAGCTTTTAAACTAGATAATAGGAGAGAGCCAACAGTCGCCCAAGAGCGCATGATTCGGGACAATTCATCCTTGAAGGATACTGCCAAAAAAATGAAGTTAGGTCATGTCAGCAGAGAGGTTCCAATAAAGACAAAGGTAGCCCAAATGCCCTTGAGTACGGAGCAGACAGAGCTTAAAGATAACAAATTACCCTTGCCTACCGATAACCAGATTAATATGAATAAAATACAGTCTCTAAAATGCTTGCAAGCAAATGCTAGAAGTCTAAAAAAGATGGGAGAGTAGGAATATATGGCACTAGATGAGAAGTTAGATATGATTGTAATCTCGAAGACGTGGTGGAAGGAGGACAACCAGTGGGACACTGATACTTGGGGACAAACTATATCATAATGATAGAGCGTAACCCCTCCACCAATTTGATCAACTCTGTTAGGGCATTGAGTCACAAAGGGTTAAAGTTTTGCAGGAAACAAAATTCGCTGCAGAATCTCTATGGGTTGAAATTCCATGTAAAAAGGGGAAGACGATTGCAGTGGGCTTGTACTATCGACCCCCTGGCCAGAATGAACAAATGGATAATGAAATGCTCAAAAAAAATCAGGGAAGCTAACAAAAGTTAAAGAACAGTATGGGTGATTTCATTTACCCCGGTATTGACTGGGTCCATGTCACGGCAGGACATGCTAGGGAGATAGTTTCTAGATGAAATAAATAACGGCTGCTTGGAGCAGCTGGTTCATGAACCGATCACCTCCCTACACTCATTACTGCCTCGACCATCCCACAACAGATCAACCAGACATTCCTGCAATAACTCTATCGTTGTCCCTTACAAAAGAACCAAATCCACACAACGGACCTGCAACAGAGCATTCAAACTCTATGCTCCATCCCTCTGGAACTCTCTACCAAAACACATCAGGAGCAACGCTGACATCACATCATTTAAGAAACAACTAAAGACAATCCTATTCCGTGAACATCTCTGAACGGAAACAACACCATGACCTAAACACTTAGAAGTAAACATGTCCATGTCTACCCAAATCATTAAATGTTGACCCTGGTGATGGCCCCACCCTAAAAATTACCCCCCCCCCCCCGATGTTACATGTTACACCGCTTTGACCCGGTGAAAAGCGGGATATAAATGCAGTTAAATAAATAAATAAATAAAATTTGGACCTCGTCCTTACTGGAACACCAGATCTGGTGCAAGAGGTTAAGGGTGTTGGGGCCACTTGGCAATGGTGATCATAGCACGATCACGTTTGATTTAATTAATGGAGGTCTAGGAGGAAATCCACAGTACTACCTTTTAACTTTGAAAGGGAGACTGATAAAATGAGGAAAATAGTTAAGAAAAAAACTAAAAGGAGCAGTTGCAAAGGTTAAAGACTTGCATCAAGCTTGGGTGTTTAAAAATACTATTTTGGCAGCCTAGACCAGCTGTATTCCATGCTGTAAGTAAAGTGGAAGGAAGTCCAAAATACTGCCAGCATGGTTTAAAGGGGAGGTCAGAGAGGTGGCTGTTGCCAAAAAAGCATCTTTCAAGAAATGGAAAAAAGAGCCAAATGATGAAAACTGGAAACAGCACAAGCACTGGCAAGTTAAATGCAAGGCATTGATAAGGCAGGCAAAGAGAGAATTTGAGAAAAAGCTTGCTGTGGAAGCAAAAAATAAAGACTTTTTCAAGTACATTCGTAGCAAAAAACCTGTGAGAGAGTCAGTTGGACCATTAGATGATAGAGGGGTAAAAGGGGCAGTAAGAGGGGAAAAGACTATAGCGGAGAGACTGAATGAATTCTTTGCTTCGGTCTTTACTGAGGAAGATGTAGCGATGTTACTCATGACTGAAGTGGTATTTAAAGGTGATATTGCGGAAAAATTGATAGCAATATCAATACACTGGGAAGATGTATTACAACTATTTGATAAACTGAAGAGTAGCAAATCACCTGGACTGGATGGTATACATCCAAGGGTGTTGAAAGAAACTGAAATATGAGATTGCAGACCTTCTATTAGTAATCGGTGAACTATCATTAAAATCATCTGTAATAACTGAACATTTGAGGATGGCCAGTGTAACGCCAATTTTTAAAAAGGGTTCCAGTGGTGATCTGGGAAACTACAGACCGGTGAGCCTGACGTCAGTACCAGGAAAAATAGTAGAAACCATCATAAAGAAGAAAATTACTCAACATGTAGATAGTCATGGCTTAATGGGAGACAGCCAACATGGCTTTAGACAAGGAAGATCTTGTCTCACTTATCTGTTATGTTTTTTTTGAAGGTGTGAATAAACAGGTAGACAAAGGTGAGTCGGTTGATATAGTGTATCTGGACTTTCAGAAAGCCTTTGACAAGGTCCCTCATCAGAGACTTTTGGCAAAACTAAAAAGTCATGGGATAGGAGGCAGTGTACCATTGTGGATCAGGAACTGGTTAAAAGACAGAAAGCAGAGGGTAGGGTTAAATGACCAATTTTCCCAATGGAAAAAGGTGAATAGTGGAGTACCCCAGGAATCTGTGCTCGGTCCGCTACTTTTTGAGAGAATCATAAATGACCTGGCAAAGGGAATAACGAGTGTGAGGTTATCAAATTTGCAGATGACACAAAACTATTTAAAGTTGTTAAAACCCAAGAGGATTGTGGAACATTGTGAAAGGATCTTGATAAATTGGAAGACACGGCATCCAAATGGCAGATGAAACTTAATGTGGACAAGTGCAAAGTTATGCACCTAGGAAAGAACAACCAAAACTATGGTTAAACGATGCAAGGTTCCACATTGGGAACCACCACTCAGGAAAAATATTTAGGCATCATTGTGGATAACATGTTAAAACCCTCCGCCCAGTGTGCAGTGGCGGCCAACAGTGCAAATACAATGCTAGGTATCACAAGGAAAGGAATGGAAAATAAAACAAAGGATATTATAATGCCTCTTTATCGTTCTATGGTGCTACCGCACCTTGAATATTATGTTCAGTTCTGGTCGCCGTATCTTAAAAAAGATATAGCGTTATTAGAAAATGTACAGAGAAGAGCCACCAAAATGGTAAAGGGGATGGAAGGATACTCCTATGAGGAGAGGCTAAAAAGGTTAGGGCTCTTCAACCTTGAAAAGAGACGGCTTAGGAGAGATATGATAGAGGTCTATAAATTAATTAATGGAGTGGAATGGGTAAACAGATCAATTGTTTACTTCATCAGAATATAAAAACACTAGGGGACACGTAATAAAGCTACAGGGTAACCTATTTAAGACTAATAAGAGAAAATACTTTTTCACTCAGGATTGGAGGAGTAGTCTAGTGGTTAGAACACTGGCTTGGTAACCAAGCAACCAGGGTTCAATTCCCACTAGCACTCCTTGTGGCCTTGGGCAAGTCACTTAACCCTCCACTGCCTCGGAAGAAAGGCCTGGCAATCTACTTCCGGTGACACTGCCAAGAAAACCCAGGAGCTTCTGGGTCACCAGGAGTCAGGACTGACTCGAAGGCACACATTGCATTGCACTTTTTCACTCAACGTGTAATCAAATTCTGGAATTTGTTACCAGAGGATGTAGTAAAAGCTGTTAGTGTAGCTGGGTTTAAAAAAAGTTTTGAACAAGTTCCTGTAGGAAAGGTCCATAAACCATTATTAAAAGGGACCCAGGATATCACTGCTTGACCCAGTACAAGCATTGAGGAACCTGTGTCTTTTGGGGAGACTGCTAGGTACTTATGACCTAGATTGGCCACTGTTGGAAACAGGATACTGGGCTTGATGGACCTTGGTCTGACCCAGTATGGTATATCTTATGTTCCTATATAGACTAGGTCCCTCAATTAAAGGGCTATATTTGTTTTATTTTTGAGTAGGCAGTTCAGGGTAGTGCTTTTCAAACGTTTATCCTGTATAACCCATTTTAACAACTGAAAATTCACGTAACCCCAGATTATGGTGAAATTAAATTGGCAGGTCTCCTCCCCCCCCCCCCCCATCTAAAGCAGGAAGGCAGGGTCAGGGTCCAGTGTGTGCTTATAGCTCCCAGTACTCTACATGGGTTTCCAGGCTAACAGGAAGCTTACTGGGGGGCGGGGTAAGGACCTACGTTCACTGGCTCACAGACCACATGGTGACTGACACTACTTAGCATAAGTCACAATGAAAGCCCAGAGACAAGGGGATATGGCCATGTTTCTGTGCCCCCGTCCACTGATGGTGTGACCCCTTTTGGGGTCCTGACCCCAAGTTTTGGAACCACTGGTTTAGGGGGGGGGGTTAAAGATAGGCTAAATTTAGGTTCACTATGGAAATAATTCAATATAGTATATTTCAGGGGTCTTTGATTAGTAATATCTTAATACATTCTTGAGGTAATTATACAAAGAGGACATACACTACTACACACCACAGATAAATAAACACATTTTGTAGTCTGAAGAGATAAGGTACACTACTGCAGATCCTAATAATAGATGAACAAACAAGTAGGACTATACACAGTGAATCTGAACAAAGGTATTAGTGCAGTGGAGGAAGTTTGCTAATCTCGCTGTTTTTCAAGACGATCGCAATGAAAGAGTGAAAAACACTGGAACAGCAGTGAGAAATCGGTTGATGGTTAGGGGAGGAAGGCCATAAAATTCCAAATGCCAGGGTGCAATTTACAGACACCTTGACAACCTGCCACCTGGGATTTGTTGAACCCTGACGTGCACAACAAATTAAGATGGGTTCAAAACCTCAGTGGCATAGCAACAAGCTTCGTTATTTAATGTATACCTACAACCACTATGTGAAACAAAACCTATAATCAGTTACCACATCTATGCAGATGACATCATGCTCTATGCCCTAATCAACATCTCCACTAACACACAAACACACTATTATAGATGCCTTCAATGCTGTAGTTAACAACTTATGGTTTTTCAGTGAACTATATAAAAACAAGTTTTCTTCATTTCCTGCGACCCCCTCCTTTGATCCACCAACCACACTGAAAGTTAAACAGTCTGATCCCAAAGTTATAAAGGAAGCTGCTATCTTGGGATTATTCTTGATTAAAAATTGACCTTCTGGTCCCATGGAAATTACGTAATCGAACAATATTGTAAAAATAAAATTGTATTCGTTTTGGTCATAGTGCTAGGGGAACAGAGACTTGGTAGCATTCTCTGTCTCAACTACACATTTCCAGCAGTTTTCTAAAATAGTACAGCAAAGTTAGTATTTCCATAAACACATGTTTAAATCTGTTTAATGTGAGATATGTAAAGCAACATTGTTGCTGCTGTGCAGGAGAAAATACTGAAGTCAGCAATTTTATTCCCTACAGTGGAGGCTTACTGCTACTATGTTTTTGATTTGACCGCTCTTCACAATAGCAGCAAAGCTGTGTACAAAAATAGTCAAATTAAAATAAAAGGAAGAAAAGAACACCATTTACAAAAGGAAAGATCTAAAAACATTCATACAGAGGAGAGAAAGAAAAAGAAGAAAGGGGAGAGGGAAAAAAGAAGAGTGGGGGGAAAATAGAATAGAGTATAGGAGACAACGGTAAATTGTGTGCTGTGTTAAAAAAAATGTGACTTTTCAAAAGGGATTTGAACTTGGGGGATGAGGATTCCAAATATAGGGGGGGGGGGGGGTGAGCTTTCCAGGAAGCGGGGGCAAGAAAATAGAAAGCTGAGGAACAGGTGGATTCCAGTCAAGTCAGTGAAACGGCAGGGAGATGTAAACAGTTTGCATGGATGTTATGGAGGACACGATGTGAGGAATGGTGAATTAAGGCATTAGAGAGCGAGGGAAGCCAATATAGTGTGCATGGTGGACCAATATGAGGAGTTTTTATAGCAGATGGTAGTGTATCAAGAGAGGGTTGATATGATCAGATTGAGAAGCATAAGCAAGAATACACTCTCAAGTGTTCTGGATGAGCTGTGACCAATACTGCGGGGGACCAAGGAGGACTACGTTGCCAATAGTCTAATCTGGAAATATCAAGAGTGAGCAAAAGTATAATTAGAGAATAAAGCTGGAAGAAGGGGCAGACGGCACAAATATGGTGAAGGGCAAGAAATGACTGTTGGACTAGCAAGGAAAGATGAGCATGGAAAGACGATGAAGAGTGTTACACCCAGATAACAGTGGTCACTAGGGGAATTGAAAAGTCAGGGAGGGAGGGTAGCCAGGATTGGAGAGAAATTGCCAAACATGAACCAAATTGTTGCGGACTTGCTTGAATTAAGATGCAAAAAAATTATTGGATAGAAGAAAGACATGCATTAAAAAGAGAGATCAGGGGACACTGGGTTGGTATGATGAAGTAGGAGAATGTCATCTACGTAATAATGAGCGGAAATGCCATTGAACAAGGAGAGTCACTTAACCCTCTGTTGCCTCAGAAAAATCCAAGTTATCAATGTCCCTGTTTAATGTACATTACCAAGTTTAAGTTTCAATGTAAACCGCTTTGATTGAAATGATAAAGCGGTATATAAAACCTGTAAATTAAATTAATTAACAGTGTAAGGAAAATATTAAACAGAAGAGTGGTCAGAATAGAACCCTGGAGAACACCATAGGACAAGGGCCGAGGGGAGAGAAAGAAACGCCTGTGGAAACGGAGAAAGATCTCTGAGAAAGAAAGGAACAAAACCAGTCAAGAACCGTACCCCGAAGTCCCAAGTCATAGAATCGAGAAAGGAGAATGACATAATTGAGATCAAAGGCTGGAGAGATCAAGAGAAACTGCCACCAAGATATCACCACTATCGTACACCCTGTGTAGTGTCAGTTCTGTGGCTGGGATGAAAGCCGGATTGATATGGGTGCAGATCTTGTGGAATCCACAAAAGAAGAGAACTGAAAGAGAACCAGTTTTTCAAGTATCTTTGAAAGAAAAGGGAGAATTGAAACAGGGTGGTAATGGGCAGAGACACAGGGATCAAGAGGGTTGGTTTTTTTTTTAGGATAGGGTGAATAGTGGCATGTTTCCATTAAAGAGGGGAAGGTACTAGAGGAGAGACTTATTGAGCTTGGAAAGAATCAGAGGTAAGAGGGCAAGGGAGGGAGTTGTAAGCCAAGAGGAAGGAATAGGGTCTGCAGAGCAAGTAGTCGTCCCGGATGACGTGATAATTTTCAGGAGCTCAGCGGAGGGGATGGGGGAAAAGGAGGACCAGGTATGAACCAAGATGGGGTTAGGGGAATTAGGGTCTCGAGGGTGGGAGAATAGGGAAAGGAAGCTCAGAGCGCTTGTACATTTATTGTGGAAGTGGTTGGCAAGAAGATGTGGTGAAGGGGAGACATCAGAGGTAGAGGGGTGACCTGAAGTAGATGGGTTTGAGAGACTGGCTAGAACTGGCTACTACTAGATGGCAAACGATGAAGCTGCAAGTTGGTAAACTTAAAAGCAACATCAGAAAATACTTTTTCACTGAAAGGGGGTGGTGGATGCTTGGAATTCCCTCCCAATGGAGGTGGTGGGGGCAAATATAGTGACTGAATTCAAATTGGCATGGGATCCCTTTATAGCAAGAAGATAAAATAAAATATAAGATAAAATTATATCCGTTTATCACAGTGGATCCCTTTATAGCAAGAAGATAAAATCCAAGCAAACTTAATTATATTTTAATAGAGAGGGATGACCTGCACGGAGCTGCGGTTACAACCACTCAAGCCACCTTACTGGGCAAACTAGATGGACCATGCTGGTCTTTATCTGCTGTCATATATTATATTACTATACTACTTATTTGTATAGCGCTATAAGGCGAACACTACACCCACCACTAGTCATTTTTTTTTGTCTGTGCAGTTTCTGATAACTTCCATATCGTCCTGCTAGACAAGTGAGTTGTGTTCCCCTACCTGCAGATCGTTGGAGATAGTTGGAGATAGAAGCCAATGAAATGACTAGGTTTTAGTGACATCACCTTTAAACAACAAATCAGCAAAACCGCTGGAACAATATTCTACAAAGCTAAAACTGTGCAACGTCTCCGATCCCTTCTGGAACCCCACGACTTCAGGACAGTAATGCAAGCGGTAACTCTACCCCATCTGGATTTCTGCAACATAATCTACCATGGATTACCCGCCTCACACACCATCCCCCTCCGAACTGCCTTAAATACCACAGCAAGGATTATTCAGAATGCGAAAAAACGGGATCACATCACCCCGATCCTAAGAGACCTCCACTTCCTGCCAATTCCAGCAAGAGTAAAGTTCAAAGCGATCCTACTCATCCACAAGACTATCCTCCAAACGCGGAACACCTCACTCCACCACCTTCTGCCTCGCCCATCTCACAACAGATCAACCAGACAATCCTCCAATAACTCCATTGTCGTCCCCCACAAAAGAACCAAATCCACACAACGGACCTGCAACAGAGCCTTCGAACTCTATGCCCCATCCCTCTGGAACTCTCTACCACACCACATTAGAAACAACGATGACATCACTTCATTCAAGAAACAGCTGAAAACAATCCTATTCCGTGAGCACCTTTGATCAGAACTTCCACCCTACCCACACGATCTAATACCTAGACCCAGCAGAAATGTACATGTCTATGTCCACCCAAAATCACTAATTGTTGTCCCTGGTGATGGCCCCACCCTATAAAATACTATCCCCCCCATGTTATATGTTACACCGCTTTGACCCGGTGAAAAGCGGTATATAAATGCAGTTAAATAAATAAAAATAAATAAATAAAATAAATAAATCACTCCCATGCCTCTATCAGCTTGAGCCACTAGAGGGCACCTCAGTATTCTTCCGTCTCTAGCAGATGGTGGATGGATTTTCTCATCTCTGAAGAACTGAGAAGAAAAATATGTATTCGCACATGAATGACCACCTTGAGGGTGACTCTCTCTCACTTGAGCACGACATGGAAGGATCCACTAGACTAAGGTCTTTTCGGTAGCCAAAGAAGGAGAGAAAATTGTTTCAGCGCCACGCTCTTATCCTGTTAAGCAGCCAGAAAATTGGAAGGATTTGGAAGAGTTCAGCAACTTCACACAACCTCGACGTGCCACCCCTCCCCCCCCCTTCTCTGCTCTCCCTGAAAACTGAATACACCTCGGTGGTTTGTGACAGTCTGTTATGCAAGCATGTCAAAAAGACAGCATCTTGGGAATAGCACTGAGCCTGGCACAGTTCTCCCTGCCTGAGGTTCCTAGGGGATGAGTACCAAGGCTTGATGGTAGTCATTGTCCTTGTTGGGGCTTCCGCTCTCATCCTTTTGGGCGGACCGTGGGTGACCATTGACACTGCATCGGCACTTCCCACTGTTTTCCCATGCATGCCGTTAACATTTTTTGTGTTCGTATGCCTTGTGCCCATGCAGTCCCAGAACATGCTCTGCCTAAGTGGCTACAATGTGCGTTCCTGCCTAAGCGCCCATAGCGTGCTCTCTTGTACATGCTCTGTTAGCACACACTTTTATGCCTATGTGGCCTTAGCGCGTACAAATGTTTACCTTGCCTTAAGTCTTCTGTCTTCTTTCAGGAAATGTTGTTTGACCTGTGGCAAATGAAGAGCCTTCTCACTGGATTCATCTTGAATGGCAGCCTCTGACTCTTCACTGGGGGGCCTGTCTGCCTTCTCCCATTGAAGAATACAGTTTTGGGGTGACAGTCTTCCATTTCAAGCCCCCTGTCTACCTATTGACATATGCACTGTTGAGGCAGTCATGAGGTTTAGCTGTAGGTAACCCTTCCCCCCAGCCATGCGGCAAGCCATGAGGCTCTGATCAGCCTGACCCTTCCCCCGCAAGCCATGAGGTAATCAGCCTGCTAAGAGAAAGGCATTGAGATTTCACTAGGCACCCTTCCCCCCACTCCAGGTCTGAGCACAGTATCCCCTAGCCCAGAAACCAACAGACCAGAGCATACCGGTTTGGACAGGTCACCCAGGTACCTCCCCAGGGGCTGCTGATTGGTGGGCAGGAAATACCTGTGGCAAATGGGATTGTAGAATGAGTTTAAAACTGTACTGTATATAAGGCATTGTAGGCCGTCCCTCGGGGTTCAGACCCTTGTGGAGGTTGCTGGTATCTCTGTCTGATCCTGTGTGCACATTAAAGATCCTGTTTGCATTCCAGCCTGTCTGAGAGTTTTCCTTCTGTGGGTGAGTGATAGAATAAGAGCTTTTCAAAGCGCTTGCCATTACATTTGGCGACCCAGATGGGACCCTTTTAAATTAAAAGAAAAGCCTCTCTCATCACACCCACGGTGGGAAGACTACTGCTTTTTGCAGGATCGGGGCCTCCACCAGTCAGGGACCGGCCCCTCCAGGTGATTAACGGTCCTTGGCGCCCCCGGGCCACTTTGTGCTCGGAAGGACACCTTGATTTAACTGGACAGCTGGTCCCTGCGGTTGAATCCCCGATTGAAAAACCAGCTGGATAGACTGGCATCCAAACTTCCTGCCTGATCAGAGTTCTGGTGAGTACCTTACTGTTTGGGGCTAGTTCTGTACTCTATCTGTGAGTCCTGGTAATTTCTGGGAACCTGTAGCAGCCTGATCAACTGCACGAGCAGTCCTAGTAGGGGCCTTAGTGGCCCTGAAGCCATTGCTCGTCCTGTATCTGAATACCGGTAAATTTGAATATCTGAAACTGCAGTAATATCTGAACTGCAGTAATCTGAAGTCTTTTAAAAGTAACCAAAATATAGCACTTGATAAGCTAAACATACCTGAGATAAAGAATAGATCACTGTTTCTCTTCTTTCCTTTCTGCTTGTGGAGAGTTTTCTGAATCGTGACTGCAAGGAGAGAGAGAGTTCTCCCCATGCTCCCGTTGTGTTCCGTTGCTGATCTGTACTGTCCCCATGCTCCCGTTGTGTTCCGTTGCTGATCTGTACTGTCCCTATGCTCCCGTTGTGTTCCGTTGCTGATCTGTACTGTCCCCATGCTCCCGTTGTGTTCCGTTGCTGATTTATACTCTCCCCATGCTGCCGCTGTGTTTCCCGCTCCTGATCTGTGCTCCCCCATGCTGCCCGCCGTTAATGTCCGCTCCCCCATGCTGATCTGTGCTGTCTCCATGCCTCCCATGTGCTCCGATGTTAGATTCTGCCCTCCGTGCTGCCCGGTGTGGATTTACTGCTCTCCCCTGAGCCCCCCATGTAATTTCTGCTCTCCGATGTGAATTCTTGCTTCTCCATGTGCTCCGATGTTAGATTCTGCCCTCCGTGCTGCCCGGTGTGGATTTACTGCTCTCCCCTGAGCCCCCCATGTAATTTCTGCTCTCCGATGTGAATTCTTGCTTCTCCATGTGCTCCGATGTTAGATTCAGCCCTCCATGCTGCCCGGTGTGGATTTACTGCCTTCCCTTGAACCCCCGATGTAATTTTATGCTGCCCCGATGTCTATTCCCCTTTTTTTTTTTTCCCTTTGGGCCCAGAGTCAGCAGAGACAGAGTCATTAGAGGAGAAAACCTGGCCTTATCTGTGAATGCAGAGCTGAAATCCGGTGTAGAACGCACGTGGAGGCGGCCATCTTGAAAAGACCACGTGTAAGCTACACTGCAATATACTTAAAGTGACTCTGGAGCTCCATCTAGTGGACATTAGCTGTAATTACTACTATTCCCTGTGTTTTAAGTGGTCCTGGAGCTCCATCTGGTGGACATTGTAAGAATAGCTAGCCTGTATATATATATATATATATATATATATTTTGTAAATTGCCAAATATTGTAAGTTGTATTACTTGTCCTGAGTTAAGACTAGATAGGATCTGTATTATAAATTGCATACTTCTCTCTCTTACTGTAAATTGCATTTTTCCCCAAATTGAGATTAGGTTAGAAGATCTGATCTACATTGTATACTGTGCTTAGTTATTGAACTAAATTAGAGCATGGGGTCGGGAGAGTCTAAAGAGAAAACGCCCCTACAGTGCATGCTTCACAATTTAAATCTGGGTTTAGAGAGGATTCTGTAGATTCCAGCTCTGCTTCAAGTTTTCCTATCCCACAGTGTTACACACATACAGACTCCTGGGTCCTGTGGACTGAGTCCATCCTCTGCCTCAGGCCCCAATTGCTTTGTAAAATGCACGTCCAATCAGTTTGCATGGCTACAGGAAGATACTAGAGATCAGGGAGGAGTCATTCTTCTAGCAGATGAATGGAGACCCATTAGAGAGGACAAAAGAACAAATTCACCTAGCCTCCAATGAAGAATTTTGAGCATCTAAAACCATGAGGGGTGGCTCCCTTGAACATTCTCAGATGTCTGATCTTGATTGTGTACCATGTGTATGTCTCCTGAGGGCTGGGAACGAACGGGGAATGGGGAGGGTTACTAAAATTTATCAAGAAAACCTTTGTATTCCAATCAGATAGGCTGCTAATAGTCATGTGTTTAAATACTATATGCTATCAAGCAAACAAAAAAAAGGTTAAAAGGGGATTTTATATATTGTGGCAAACACCTCGTAGAGCTATAAACATTTATATAGCGCTACAAGATATATAGAGCACTTTAGATATAATTCTTATAAAAGTATCAGTTCCATGCCTGTTTTGAACTATAAGATACAAGGTAATCACTTTGCCTTGTTAAGCTCTGTGCTGATGAATGATGAACAGGACAGTAACATCATAGGTGCTATTTAGAATAAATTCACCTGTCCTTCTGTATTTGAATTTTACATGTTGGTGTCCAGAGTTCAAGAGCACAATATATTATAGCACTGTGAGATACAAATCTTTTAGTTTATACATTTGTACTTTGTTACCAAATATACTGGTAGGAGTACATTATGTAGAGGTCCAGTATACACAGCAATAAGATGAGTAAATATTAAATTTTGGAAAGGGGCTGATCTGAAATTGCTTTGTTCCCAAGTATATCAGAGCAAATTTAGTGGAAAGATGGAACTGTGTTTTTTAATTATTTACAAATATAATGATAACATTAACTTGAGTTGATTGGATAAAAACTAAATCTTACTTGTCAGCAATGATCCAGGAGAGCTTTGAGAAAATGAGAGAGAGAGAGAGAGAGAGGGGCAGAAGGTGAGACGACAGCCTAGGAAAAAGGCAATAAAACGTGCTACTCCAAGTGTGATGATCTGGGCCACCGGAATTCTGACTGCTCTAAGACTCCTCGAGGACCCACAAGGCCTGAGAAAACATGAACCTTGTACATTTATGCCTCTGAAGAGACATGAATAGGCAGGGGGGAATAGGCCAAGAAGAACCCGAGGAAGTACTGCCATGAGACCTATTCACAAATGCCTTGCCGGCCAAGAAGAACCAGAAGGAGTATCGCCATGAGGCCCAACCACCAATGCCTTGTACCCTCTTAGTCTCTCACCTCAAGAGGATCTCTTTTGACACCATAATTAATAGATAGCTTACATAAATCCTTGTGGACACTGCATTTTCAAGATCGGTCCAAGTATTTTTAAGTTTTCCTACAGTACTCTCACTGGGAACCAGGTATACAATAGACTCTAGTCATACATGAGAGATATGTGGCTGTCATGTTAGGAGCCATATTTCTTTCTATTGGAATTGATGTATAGTTTTATATTGAAGATTGTTTAGACAGTCGCTATTTAGAATGAGCACCCATGCCAATCTAGAACTGCACCAATTAAGTTAGTGGAAAATGGACACTGTTTACAACAATACTATGTTTCTAACAATTGTTTTAGCAGCCTTGCCAGATAAGGATACATTAGTATGGTATAGAAAAAGAAAAATTGAAGGACCTATGTATGTAGTTGGTGGAAAGTGTTGTGAGGGATAAAGTGATATATTGAGAGGAAGGACTCTGATGGACAGTAAACTGAAGGACCTATGTATGTAGTTGGTGGAAAGTGTTGTGAGGGATAAAGTGATATATTGAGAGGAAGGACTCTGATGGACAGTAAACTGATGATGTGGAAGGACTGATGGACAGTAAACTGGTGAAGGCAATTTAATGATGTGAAGTGATGTATCTGGCTAATGAAAAAAAAAAAATAAAAAAAAAAATGATGAGCATTTTATTCAACTATGCCATCTCCAGTATCTTCAATTTAGGAAGTCATCTAGGCCCCACCACAATACTCAAAGATTGTAAGTAGGCACCTGGAGACAGGCTGGGTGCACCTTGCATCCTGATGAGCTTTGGAAAAACCCCGCACTGACCATGTGGTACTTCCAGATGCTTTTTTTGCCTTACTTTTCCTCTGTGTGTCTTGGCCAGGCATGCAGAGGCAAAGGGGGATAAATTGTTGACAAATTCTCACAGACAAAAAAAATTGGTGTGATTCTAAAACTTGTCAGAATTACAGAACACGCGCGTGCACTTGTCTGATCTGTAAACATGTGGAGATCAGTCAAGGGCATAATGGAATATTTCCTACCAGCAAAGGAACCTCCAGTGATAATGGATCAAGGAGTGGAAGCAGGATCTGCTGACCCCCCAGTGGCGAGACCCGTATACCGTTCTGCGGACCCCCCCCCCACGGCTGTCAAGGTGGCTGAAGTTGCTCCGAGGATCCATCACTCTCGTGTCAAGGCCGCTGCACCAGAAATTGTTCCAGCCTGGACTTCTGTCACAGTTCCAAACCAGCCCCTGCGCTTTGACACTTCTGCCCAGTACGGGGTTCTAACAGACTGCCGACGAACTCTGGACCACCGGAGAGACTGATTTACAGACACCTTTCCTGGAACCGGGATCAGACTGAGAAAAGGTGCCTTAGCTGATATGGACTTGCTTTCAAACAAGTGCAGAGACTACTAACACAGCAGTATTACTTGCCCAAACTGCTCTGAACATGACAGACCTTTGTATACGTAACTCTCTACTTTAACTTGTCCCATTGCTGTACCGTACATTTTAACCAGGTGCTTTTTTTTCTTACAGGTTGTTTCCACCCTTGACACCCTGGTAGAACGCAAGGTGGTTACCACTGTCATGGCCCCGTCCCAAATACAGCCCTCAACCGCCTCTAGCGGTTGAGGTCTCACTTAAAAAGGGGGGAATGAGGCAGTCATGAGGTTTAGCTGTAGGTAACCCTTCCCCCCAGCCATGCGGCAAGCCATGCGGCTCTGATCAGCCTGACCCTTCCCCCGCAAGCCATGAGGTAATCAGCCTGCTAAGAGAAAGGCATTGAGATTTCACTAGGCACCCTTCCCCCCACTCCAGGTCTGAGCACAGTATCCCCTAGCCCAGAAACCAACAGACCAGAGCATACCGGTTTGGACAGGTCACCCAGGTACCTCCCCAGGGGCTGCTGATTGGTGGGCAGGAAATACCTGTGGCAAATGGGATTGTAGAATGAGTTTAAAACTGTACTGTATATAAGGCATTGTAGGCCGTCCCTCGGGGTTCAGACCCTTGTGGAGGTTGCTGGTATCTCTGTCTGATCCTGTGTGCACATTAAAGATCCTGTTTGCATTCCAGCCTGTCTGAGAGTTTTCCTTCTGTGGGTGAGTGATAGAATAAGAGCTTTTCAAAGCGCTTGCCATTACACTGTAACATTCTGAGCTAGCTGTAGTTCTTTAATTGAGGAAGCTGGCAAGCTACTGAAGACTACCTCACAGTAATCCACACTTGGGAAGATAAAAAGGTTATCCTAATTTTAATTTACAACATTGTTTTAATTACTGTATCAACCTGATGTGTCATTGTCAATTAGGCATCAAGAATTATTCCAAAATAACAAATCTTTGATTTAATGGTAACTAACTTCTCAAGTTACAAACTCTTAAGATTAAAACTGATCTGCATTCTACTAACAAGTAATGCCTCAGGGGTTACTTTTTCATGTTAACTGCAAGGCCATTATTAGTCAACCATGAAATAAGAGCTTGCACACGAGCCAGCCATTGCAGTCAACTATGGACCAGATTTAATTCCAAAAGGGAGAGAGATTATAATGTCATTCACGTAAATGTGAAAGTTAATTCCAAGTTCTTTCAAAGATGTACATGATGGGCAAAGATAAAAGATTAAGCTCAATGCCGAGGCCAATGCAACACCATTCTTCAATGGAACCCAATCGAACAGTTGCTCTTCCACCCTTACTTGCTGTGTGTGGCCTGATAAATAGGATGAGAACAATTTGAATCAATTTCAACTGCTCTAACAGTCTGGCATGGTTAGTAGTGTGGAGCACTGCTGTATTATCAATGTCTTTGAACAATACTAAAAATGCAGTTCTGTATTTTCTATGCAGAAATTGAAGGAAGTGTAGTACATGTTGGAGAAGAGGTGTAAGTTACTGATAATCACAGAACCAGGAGTGAGACCTCTGGATGAAAAACAGTGCAAGTAGATGGTGGTCAGAACCAGAAGGATGCTAGTATGCATAATGAGAGATACAATCAATAAAAGGGAATGTGCCATTGTATAAATAATTGTGAGACCTCACCTGGATTATTGTATCAATTTTTGGAAGCCATGCCTTTGAAAGGATATATACAAAGCTGAAACAGGCCAGAGAGAGGCTACCAAAATGGTACAGAGTCAGAAATACTGTGAGGTAAGTCTTTGGCATATTTAGATTCCTATCTTGGAGGAGCAGTAAGACGGGGGAATTTGACAGAGACATTCAAATATCTGAAAAGGTATTAAAGCAAATCTTTTCAGTGTAAATAAAATTTTAGAACAAGGGGTTATAATATGAGGCTCTCAGAAGGAAATATTTTTCATGGAAAGGCTAGTAGATTTTTGGGGAACCATCCAGGAGTTTGGTTACAATTTTAATCCCTGCCACCTATCTCAAAAAATGCATGGGACAAGCATAGGAGATTCTGTGGTGCAGAAAAGTGTAAAGACTGTGGAAGACTTAACTAGCAGCTGGCTCTGTCTGGCAGGCTGCAGTGATAGCATGAATTAGCAGTTAGATCTATGTGGTAGGTTGCTGGTGCAGTAAAATCTATAAGTATTAAAGGAGACTGATATGTCCGACAGACGAAACCTTCCTCATGTTATCCGAATCAGTGCGATAGACTGGCAGTCATGAGAAGTCATCCAGAATAGCCTAAAGGACCTTAGAGGCTGGATCATGCATGCTAAAGGAACAACCATATTGGTGTGAGGCCTGGATAACTGTGGAACTTTACACCTTGGTAAAGAAGAATATCAGGTGTGAACTGAAAAAGATGATTTTGTGTGCTCAGCTACCCAGCAGCATGTAATGGCAAAAAATGTCCTGGATAAGGCATGTTCTCTGGGAACAAGCACTCCTTGATTGCCGAGGCCAGTGACGTGAACCGCTGAAGAGGTTCCCCATTGAGGCCTGCAGAGAAACCAGTGAGTTCTCTTTCCAGTTCCTTAAGGTACATGTCGATGTATAATTGGTAGGACTGAACTCTGCAAACCAGTATTGAGCCCTGATAGCATTTTTGGCCGAGGGCGTCCAAGATCCAGTCCTCCCTACCTGGGAGCACTGAGGAATGAGTCTTTTGGCTCTTGAGTAACCACATGGCTGACTTGATGACTATTGAATTATGAGGGAGCTAGGTTTTTTTTGGAACCCCGGGCTTCGGCAGACTCGGTACATGGAGTCGAGCCGTCTGCTCATAGTGGGCACCAACGCCGGTGTTTCCCACATACGGAGGAGGAGGCACTCAAAGATTGGATGGAAGGGCACCGTGAGAGCCTCATACTGGAGGATCTTAAGTTCCCCTGTGCGGGTGTCCTCCTCCATTTCGGTCTCGAACACAAGCACCTTTGCTATGTCCTGCACAAAGTCGAGGAAGGCAGCGTCCTCGGGTGGGGAATGGCGCCGGGGCACCGATGGAGACAGGTCCGGGGGCACATCTCTTGCTGAGTGTCCGAGGATTCCTCGTCCTCGGTCTCCCAGTCTGACTAAGTCAGAGGAAGAATTCAAGGCTTCACGGCTTCACGGCCTGGCCCCTAGTCTGAAGGCCCACAACCCTCAGGACCTGTAGTCCGAACAGCAAGCACTAGCCGGAGAGGGATTGGTGTCCCGAGGAACAGCACCGGGACCTCCTCTGATGCCGATGGGTCTCTTGGGGGCGGGAGGTTCTCGAGGATCAGCTTGACAACCAGAGAAGCCCTCGAGGTCAAGGGTCTGGTCATCGGGGCAGATGAACCAGAGGAACTGGACATCAGTGCCTGCTGCTGTGCCAGGAGGGCAGTGATACTGCGTTCCAAGGCTGCCGTTCAGGTCTCCATGCCAGATGGCTCTGCAGCCTTTGACGTGGGCACCGATGACTTCAGGCCCTGTGTCTCTTCCATTAAGGGGGAGTCCTCAACCAGGATGGCTTCGGGGGTCCGAGACTGGTCACCCAATGCTGGTGACTCCTTCCAGAGCAGTTTGTATGGCTGCTCCTGCTCCGACCCCCTCGGACTCATACTGTGGGACTGTGGGGCCTGGTGTGGAATTTACCCATTTTCTGGATCCGTCGTTCAAGGCTGCCTTCAAGGTTTTCAAGCTCTTCTTGCATTCCACTTCTGGGGAGTTCCTCTCTGAGAAGCCGGGACTTTGAGATGACCCGGACATCGCAGGGCACCGAGGTACCGGAGGGAGCCCTGGAGTGTGGTGTCACCAGAGACTCCGGTGCAGAGTCGGATCTATGGAACAATTTTTCCTGCTGCAACTGACGGCTCTTGATGGCCTTTGCGGACATGGACTTTCAAAGTTTGCAGACCGAGTTGTCGTGGTCCAGCCCAAGGCAACAGAGGCAGCAGTCATGTGGATCGGTGAGGGACATAAGAACATAAAATATGCCATACTGGGTCAGACCAAGGTCCATCAAGCCCAGCATCCTGTTTCCAACAGTGGCCAATCTAGGTCATACGTACTGTCATGAGGCTGGAGCTAGAAAAGAAACAGTGTTGAAAAAAAACTCCTGATTTTCATGGAACTCAGAAAAGGCAGAGAGCGCAGTTACAGCGCAGCTCAGCCAGAGGGCGCATGAACAATTACACAGTACCGGAAGCAACGTGCTCTAGAACTGAGCACATTAATAACAAGCAGTTTCACCTGTTCTCAAACTCAGAACGTGCAAACCAGAAATCCCTTTATAAAGAAAACCAGATGATCAGTGAAACAAGAGGAGGAAGAAGGAGAACAGGCACAGGTGGAGGCAAGAGCCAGTGCTGGGGATGTGCCAAGAGCAAGGTCAGAAGGACCGGCAGCAGGAGCAGTGAGAGAAGCCTGGAAGAGGAAGGCTTCCATGTGCAGCCAACTCAAGGAGACAGAATCCAAAAGAGGTATTCTCAAAGGGATAAAGTCCAGAGAGGCCAAAGGTATTGGAATGGAGTCCAAAGCCAAGCAAACCAAAGAAGCAGCTTGCCTGATGAAAGCAACTCTCCTAGCCCAAGTAAGTCTCCTATGCTAAACCAGAAAGGCACAAGGAAAGGAGATTCCTTCTACAGTGATACTTTTGCCAAGAAACACATAGAGTGGAAATCCACGTCAGGTTTTCCTGGTATCTCTGATTGATTGTAGAGCAGTGCACAGAACGGCTTGTCAGCCTGAGAAGCTACATCGCAAGCTGAGTCCTGGGTGTGGTAGCCTACAGAAGCCAAGGTATGAAAAGCCTTTCATTAGAAGGGAAAGTTTAAGTGATGAAAGCTTTATGGAAATAGATAAGCCTCAGAAGGTTAGAAGTAAAGCTAACCTTTTAAAAGTACTTCCCAACAGTGTGATAAGGAAGTTGTATGAGAAACAGAAGAACCCCTGTGAGGAGTTAACAGATACTGAAGACAGTCATAGCATTGAAGAAGGGAGTGACCCAGAATCAATGGACTTTGATTGTGAAACCAGTGTTCCCATTCCTCAGAGTGAACCAATGGAATGTAACTTCTGTTCAAGAACTAGCTTGATTGCTTTGCTAGTTGTATAGAGAAAAGAGAACTCTGCATATGGTGAAGTTGATAACCATTTGTTTCCTGATGTTAATTTCTATTGATTTGAAAGAAGCCTTAACCCAGATAAACAGTTAATTGTGAAGCCTACAACCCTTAACTGTTTATATAACGGTGGAACCTTTTTGTTAGAGGAAAGAATTTCCTTCATTTTCTTTTGTGTCTTATTGAACCTAAGCGTTGACTGGGGAAATAAAGCCTTATTACCCTACACTTTGGCGTAGACTGTTCTTTATAAGGAGTTCTGCACTACAAGGACCAGAATCCTCCTGGTCCTTCAGCTCAACCACTCCTTAAAATAAATTAAATGTCACCGGATGCCCTTATTTCCTATTCCAGTAGGGGCGCCTGGGGACAGTACCTAGCAGTTTCCCCAAAAGATACAGGTTCCACAGTGCTTGTACTGGGTCAAGCATTGATATCCTGGGTCCCTTCTTAATAATGGTTTATGGACCTTTCCTCCAGGAACTTGTCCAAACCTTTTTTAAACCCAACTACACTAACAGCCTTTACTACATCCTTTGGTAACAAATTCCAGAGTTTGATTAGACGTTAAGTGAAAAAATATTTTCTTTTATTAGTCTTAAATAGTTTACCCTGTAGCTTCATTGCATGTCCCCTAGTCTTTCTGTATTCTGATAACGTAAACAATTGATCTACGTTTACCCGTTCCACTCCGTTCATTAATTTATAGACTTCTATCATATCTCCCCTCAGCCGTCTCTTTTCCAGGTTGAAGAGCCCTAACCTTTTTAGCCTCTCTTCATAGGGGTATCTTTCCATCTCTTTTACCATTTTGGTGGCTCTTCTCTGAACCTTTTCTAATAATGCTAAGTCCTTTTTAAGATATGGCGACTATAATTGCACACAATATTCAAGGTGCGGTCTCACCATGGAACGAAATAGAGGCATTGTAATATCATCTTTTGTTTTATTTTCCATTCCTTTCATTATGATACCTAGCATTATATTTGCTCTCTTGGCCGCTGCTGCACACTGGGCCGAGGGTTTTAAGATTTTATTCACAATGACGCCTAAATCTTTTTCCTGGGTGGTGGTTCCTAATGTGGAACCTTGCATCGTGTAACCATAGTTTGGGTTGTTCTTCCCTAGGTGCATAACCTTGCACTTGTCCACATTAAATTTCATCTGCCATTTTGATGCCCAGTCTTCCAATTTATCAAGATCCTCTTGCAATTTTCCACAATCCTCTTGGGTTTTAACAACTTTAAATAGTTTTGTGTCATCTGCAAATTTGATAACCTCACTCGTTATTCCACTTTCCAGGTCATTTATGAATATGTCAAAAAGCAGCGGACCCAGCACAGATCCCTGGGGTACACCACTATTCACCTTTCTCCATTGGGAAAATTGGCCATTTAACCCTACCCTCTGCTTTCTGTCTTTTAACCAGTTCCTGATCCACAGTAGTACACTGCCTCCTATCCCATGACTCTTTAGTTTTGCCAATAGTCTCTGATGAGGGACCTTGTCAAATGCTTTCTGAAAGTCCAGATACACTATATCAACCGACTCACCTTTGTCCACCTGTTTATTCACACCTTAAAAAAAACATAACAGATTAGTAAGACAAGATCTTCCTTGTCTAAAGCCATGTTGGCTGTCTCCCATTAGGCCATGACTCTCTACATGCTGAGTAATTTTATTCTTTATGATGGTTTCTACCATTTTTCCCAGTACTGATGTCAGGCTCACCGGTCTGTAGTTTCCCGGATCACCCCTGGAACCTTTTTTAAAAATTGGTGTTACATTGGCGATCCTCCAATCTTCAGGTATTAGAGATGATTTTAATGATAGTTCACAGATTGCTAATAGCAGGTCTGCAATCTCATATTTCTGTTCTTTCAACACCCTTGGATGTATACCTTCCAGCCCAGGTGATTTGCTACTCTTCAGTTTATCTAATAGTTGTAATACATCTTCCCGATGTATCGATATTTCCTTCAATTCTTCTGCACCTTTAAGTACCACTTCAGTCATGGGTAACATCCCTACATCTTCCTCAGTAAAGACCGAAGCAAAGAATTAATTCATTCAGTCTCTCCGCTATCGCCTTGTCGCCTCTTAGTGCCCCTTTAACCCCTCTATCATCTAATGGACCAACTGACTCACAGGTTTTTTGCTACGAATGTACTTGGAAAAAGTCTTTATTTCGCATTTTTGCTTCCGCAGCAAGCTTCTCAAATTCTCCCTTTGCCTGCCTTATCGATGCCTTCAATTTGACTTGCCAGTGCTTGTGCTGTTGCCAGGTTTCGTCGTTTGGCTCTTTTTTTTCCACTTCCTGAAAGATGCTTTTTTGGCAACAACAGCCTCGCTGACCTCACCTTTATACCATGCTGGCAGTTTTTTGGACTTCCTTCCACTTTTCTTAAAGCGTGGAATACAGCTGGTCTGGGCTTCCAAGATAGTATTTTTCAACAGCACCCAAGCTTGATGTAAGTCTTTATTGAATTGTGACACATCACATGTCATTTATGATGTTTTGTGTCCATGTAACCTGCTATATGTGGGCAAGACAACATTGAAGCATTCGTGCACGCATCGTGGAACATAAGAGTTGCATAAGAAGGCGATTAGTAGATAAACCCTTGGTCCAAACCTGGGTAGACAAGGAACACAAGATATCAGATTTAAAATTTTATGTCATCAAGAAGGTGAAGCTTAATTGGAGAGGTGGTGACATCGATAAAACTATCCTATGGTTGGAACAGCGATATATATATTTTTTTCTCTCAACACATTGCCACCACATGGTTTAAATTTGGAAAGAGATTTTTCTGTTTTTCTTTGAACGCTTGTATTAATACCTTGGTCTCATGTTTATGATCCAATTTTAACTTTTATTTTTTAAATTTCTTTCTTTTCATATTTTAGGGTTTGTCTTATGAGAAGATTTTTTTAAATTAACTTTTTTAAACTTTTAATTTTTTTAAGGATGTTCACTGTGTGTTTTATATGTTTTTATCCATAATTTGATGTATTTCATAATTGATTGTTTAAGTGATATAAATAGACCCTTTTTTTGGGCTATCACCCTTAGTGTTTCTCTCATAAAGTCTGTGGATGGCTCCTGGTTTTAACTTTTTTCACATTTAATTAATCAAATGTTTTTTAGTTTTTATTCAATACGTTTTCTTAGATTTCATTCATATATTATATTTTTTGTATTTTATTTATATTTGGTTTATTTATTTTTTCAATGGGCTCGTTTAACCTATGGCGTGTATTTTTTATGCATTACTGTTTTTATTTTTACAATAAACGTTTGAAGTTCGAATGATTTTCTGTGCCCCGTGGATCCTGATGTTTTGACAATTTCAAGCATACACGTTTAGAGATGCACAAGGTATGAACAATGCAACTATGTAGTTTGTTTTAAAATAAGTGTGACACTAATATATATATATATATAAGTAAGTAAGTATTAGTGTATGTGTCTCATATCCCCGCATGTTAAATGTATCCCCCAATTGTGTTGTGACCGCTTTGATTGAAGGATAAGGCGGTATACAAAACTGTCTAAATAAAATATATATATATTTATATATTATGTTTTTTAGTTGTGTGCAGAACTGTTGCTACATACAATTCTTAAGTTGCATCCCCGTAGCATTCATCGGGATCACATATGCCGCTATTTATTATTGGCTCGTTTATAATTTTTTGTTAGAAGAATTCATTTGTTTACATAAAGTAATACATTATACAATCTAGTGTTGTACGAAGA